>BSBM01000681.1:4674494-5927659 GCA_027924585.1 Larix kaempferi
GCTTCAAACCATTTGGAAAGGTAAATTTGTTTTTTATTGTGTCACTAAAAGACACATGCTTTGAAGTTAAAAGCATCCTAATGCCCACCACTCCTCCCTACAATCACATCACCAAAATAAGGGTTGAATCTTTAACTATTTTGTATTGAGACAAAGGAATAAAGTCCTTAATTCGTTTACCCTCACAGAGTAAACATTGATGTGCAATAGAAATCACTTGGGATGATTCCAATTTATTTTTAACATCAAGCACACAATTAGTTTAATTCACTCACAAGAGTATGGTAACCTCAAGGATAGACTTTACGATAATCTGAAATCTATCCAATAAATCAGGAGTTTCTACAAACCCTTAGCAATCGGGCATTTTGGCGAACACTTATCCTCCAAGCATTTTATCAAACACTCAGCTTGTAGATCTAACAATCATGCAAAAACGTCAAGGCATCACTAAAATTTTCTTGAAACTCATCAATCCCAAGCACTTCCAACAAGATTGGCGTCGATTTAAAACCCTCCATGGCTCTTCAAAGAGCATTGAATTCCCATCATCTAAGAATGACCCAACATATTCTACAAAGTTTTGAACCCCTAACACATTGAATCATAGGGGCTTGTGACTCCCAATATCAAATGACACCAATTTCTTGATTGTGGCTCTAACAATTGATGCATGTATCTAGGCCAAGACTTAGCTTTTGTAGCATTTTGAACACACATTCATGGTTGTAGAGCTACTAAAAAACTCACACTTATTACTACATAGAACCGAGTCTTTGGAAGGTTGTCGACCCTTATCCTCCTCCATATGCTTCCAACATTCTTGCGCTATTATAACTATGAACAAGTCTCAACTGCACTTTCCCCAATCCCATATATATAGAGAATGATGACAGTGATGATTTCTCTTTTCGTGATGTTTTTTCCGAAGGAAAGATCATCATTTCCATTTAAAGATTTAATAAAAAATACATTTTTATATGCAAAATGTGTTAAAAATAATGTTACATATTTCATACAATGTATATGAAAAGAGTTATAGGATGATTAACGATAATTTTGAATTCAAATTACTAATCTCTTTGTGAAATAGATATTCCTTATAAAAGTCAAAATCAAAATTAAAAGTTTCATAAAATCTTTTATCATTTATCATTTATATTAGGAACATTTCATTTTCTATTATCAAAATATTGTACATGCGATAAGCCTTTTCTACTAAAGAGCCAAATGTGAGTATATATGAAGCCAAATTCAGCACATAAATTCAATAATCTTTTTCCACTAAAGAGCGAAATGTGAGTATATATGAAGCCAAATTCAGCACATAAATTCGATAAGCCTTTTCCACTAAAGAGCCAAATGTGAGTATATATGAAGCCAAATTCAACACATAAATTCGATAAGCCTTTTCCACTAAAAAGCTAAATTTGAGTATATATGAAACCAAATTAGACTTTTTCTTCAAAGTTGTCCCTTTTTGTTATGGACTATTATAATGGTAACACATATGAGTATATATGAAGCCAAATTAGACTTTTTCTTCAAAGTTGTAAAAGATGTAAGGTTTTTTTATGGGTTTTTGAACGATGTGATAGATTTATAATAAATGAAATTGTGAATATATATTATATATAACCAAATTCAACACATAAATTTTAACATGTCCATAACAAATTCTGACATGTCCCTTCCTACTATGGACTATTATAATGGAATGTGTGCTCTTTCTAGTCAACATACCATCAAAAAAGACGTCACACTAGTAAAACTTTAAAAGTAAGGATGCCAATAAATTCAATATGCCATTCCTCATCATGGACAGCTCGCAGCAATGAAATGGACGCCCTCTCTTAGTCAACATACAAAGTTTTACAAAGATCCTTTCTCGCTCACCATATCACTCTCTATTGAGATCCTTTACGTTCAACATGAGAATATTGCAATGGAATGCAATTATCTCCTTACTAACAAACTTAAATATCTCCCACTTAAAAAAAAATGAATGATTAATAATTCGAGTGAACATATTTATTTTGTGAATTTGTTTTAAAATTTATACTTAATATAATTCAATAGTATGTTTATTTAATGATATATTTGAAAAGTGTATGAAATAACGAGTATATATATTGTGTTTTTATTTAATGAAAATTACTCTTAAATATAATAGGAATTATAACTAATTTTTGGAAATTTTATTTTTAAAATCCAATTTTTTGAGGTGTAATTTTTTTTAAATGTTATATTTGGTAATATTACATAATTTTACATAATGTGACAACATTTCCCCTATATTGAGTTATAAAACACTGTTCTATTCTCCATACAAAAATGTATAGAGAAAGTGAAACTATGCCTTATAAAACAATTCACCCTTATCCAAAATAAAACTATTTAAATACCCCCATATCATACCTAACTTATTTCAATATTCTAAAATAATTTATTTATATAAAAAAGACAATATATATATATATAAAATAAAGCTTTCCTTAATATTGCACTAAAATGTAATTGTGTTATAACCAACTATAACATTTAAAATAAAGAGAATAAGCTATTTTATTACAATTATATAAATGAGTTATGTAACTCATCATAATTATTGTCAATTAGGAATGTTTTTATTAATTTTTTAAATATAAAGATAACAATAAAAATAAAAAATAAAGAGTGAATAGTTTGGTAAATTAGAGTTGATCTCAATTAGCATTAATAACCATCATTATTATTATATCTTTTAAAAAATATTTTAAAAATAATTTATTTATATAAATATAATAACATATGTATGGACAAAGATAAAGTTAAAAAATACCAGTGTTTCACAGGGACATGCTCCGCAGGGTTGGGGACACGTTTTTGGGTTTCCTACATTTTGGGGATAGAGACGAAACTTGGGAGGACTTCTTGGCATCCCGCATGAAACTCTGAAACTCCGACAAACCTTTTGAGTGTCCTGCACGAAACTCTGAACCTCCAGCGAACCTTCTAGGCGTCCGAATAATCATATATAATCATGATGAATCGTGTAATGTGTTTGCATTATTAATTTATTATATTCTGAATTACATTGCATGATTACACAATGATGAATGCACTATTTAGTAATTTACTAATTTGCATGGGATGAATTGTTATTGTTGGGATTTATATTTTTCATATGTTTTATATTTTTAGAATTTTTATGACCCTAGCGTCCCCACGTCCCCCCCTAATTTTCCTAAAATTTGGGGGTAGTTTCCACGCATCCTGAATGTGCGTCTCCCTACTCCTACATCCTCCTGGAACCTTGGGGGACATTGAAAAATACATAACTTTATCATTTAAACAAAATCCTAAACAAATTGGTCCACAGGGGGTAGAGCAATTGGTAATGGAGTAGTCTACTCATTCTACTTTTTCGACTTTACATTGAGTTTTGGTTACAATCCTCTAAATTTGTTTTTAGTAAAATCCAAATTTAAAAGTATTTAAATTGTGTTTTTGAATCCATAAATAGATTCAGCACCCTTGAATACCCCATTCCACCCAAATTATGAAATTTCCATAGCTAATATATGTGATTCTAAGATTTTTTAAAGTTTTCCACCCGACTCCGAACAAAATAAGAGGGAAAATATGCTCAAAAAAAATTGAAATCGTAGAATATTTAAACTATATCATTGGTAATGAGTAATTGAGATAAGAAATTGTAAATGGAAGATCGCACGTTCAAATCCTCATGGATACTTACTTACCCAAGAAAAAAACCCAAACAAACTATCCATTATAATATATTATTAGAATAGCAATGGATAAAAAAATTGATGATATTTTTTAAAAAGTTTATAATAATTTTCTTATCTCGATAAACATTAATAACCACCATCATTATTATATATTTTAAAAAATACTTTTAAAATAATTTATTTATATAAATTAAATATAACATAAACCATAAAAATATATATAGAGTTAAGAAATACATAACTTAACCATTTAAATAAAGGCCCACACAAAGTGTCCATTATAATGTATTATTAGTGTAAACAAAAGCCCACACAAAGTGTCCATTATAATGTATTATTAGAATAAGAAGAGTGGATAAAAGGGTTGACGATATATTTTGAAAAGTTTATAGTAGTTTTGAGTAAATTTGCTAATACAAAGTCAATCACTAATGAATGAGTAGTCTAAATATGGTTAATTTAGTAGTGTAAATAAATATGGTTAATTTAGTAGTCCAAATATGTTTTGTTTTAGATTTTTTTTTAAAATTATTTCAGTTTAAATATCCAGAAGATTTAATAAAATTACACATATTAATTGAAGATGGTATAATATGATAAAAATATTTTTAAAAATTACAATTTTGATAAATTGTACAATATTAATATAATAAAAATATTTTTTTTTAATTATAATTTTATTAAAAAAATTGATATAACAAAATTTAAAGGGGTTGGATCCATTATAAAAAGCTAAATTTTTCATGAGTAATTGTATTAAATAATCTCGTGATCCATAAACCTCAGTTAATCAAACAAACAAAACAAATTGATATAACAAAATTTATTCTAACTATACCCAACGCCAATCAAAACCCATTAACTATACTAAACATAGACGAATCAAAGCCCATTAACTGTACTAAACGCCAATCTAAACCCATTACAATGAAGAAATGAAACAAATTAGAATGAAATAAATATTCCAACAACACCGATCAAAGACCATTAGAACGTAGAAATGAAAAAAATACTTCAAAATTTAGTAATGAAGAAATGGAAAACAGTACAAGTTTTAAGTTAAAGTTAAGCCCATGTTCGAGCCTTATTTTAATGCCAAAGTGGTTCAATTTAAGGCAGAATTCTGGGCCTCTGTTGGGGATAATTCAGAAATTCAAAATCTTAAATCCAATATTATTTAGTTTAATTTGATCCTGCAGTTTTTAGCATCAATATAAGAACACAGATCACTTCAAAATAAAACTTCTGTTCGACAAGTAATTAATACGTTGCAATCTGAGTTTGTCTCCGTGATCCTCGCAAATTGATAATAATTTCAATAGCAATAAGTTATGTCAGTGGAATAAGTGTCCAGTCGCTTAGGTAGAACTGAACAAGAACCGAACAAACCCACAGCAATTCTGCATAGATCCCATTCGTTTTGTTAAGCCAAGTGCGCGACAGATCTTGTCCATCACCCAAGATTTTATTCTCAGAATACTTTCTACAACAATCTGGCCTTTGCCATACACAGCTCCGAAGGCCGATTACAGGATTTATTCTAAAATTTATTCTTACAGGCAATTCTTTTACGTAATACAACAGAAATACAGGAGACCCTTACAACATGTCCTATTCAATGACTTGAGACAAACGGAAGAAGCGAACAATAATCAAACTGATCTCCGAGGATGATTTCGATGAAAACCAATGTCCCCAGAAATGAAACCAGGTAAATCAAACAAGCCATTGGAATGATTGAAAAACTAACGATTGTGGATACCTTAATGAGGAAGCTGAGATTATGGATTCATGGAGGCTAATTGGGATGTGAAAACAAAGTAGCCCACCTGGATTTTTTTGGATTAAAACATTGGGACTTTGACGGGATAGTTATCGATGCAATCGAACCATGGATTCTTAGGAGACTTGGCTTCCACATGGCGAAGAGCCTTCCACACAGCACTGTTACACTTGAAGCCCGAACCGAAGGCAATCTGCCATAGCCTATCTCCTCTGTGGATTCTTCCCTTGGCTTCTGTATATGCAAGCTCGTACCAGAGGGAACTGCTGGAAGTATTCCCCCATCGGTGCAAAGTCATGCGAGATGGCTCCATGTGCCAGGTGCTCAGGTCCAGGTTCTTCTGGAGCTCGTCCAAGACAGCCCTCCCACCTGCATGAATACAGAAATGCTCAAAGGCAAGCTTGAAGTCTGGAATATAGGGCTTTATCTTCTTCATCTGGAAAACTTTTCTGGCCACCAGGGTACCGAAGAAGAGGATCTGTTCTGAGAGAGGAAGAACCAGAGGGCCCAGAGTTGTTATATTGGTTTTCAAGGCATCTCCTGCTACTGCCATGAGGTCTCTGGACAGAGAAACCCCAATACTGCCACTCTCATCCTCCTTCTGAAACACACAGTTGTAGCTATTATCGTCTGCTCCTTTGTGGGTTCTCACAGTATGAACCAGCTCGTACTTGGCTCGTTTTCTGTCTTTTCTCTTATTCGACAACAGAACAGCAGCTCCTCCCATTCTGAAAATACAGTTACAGAGCAGCATGGATCTGTCGTTGCCAAAGTACCAGTTGAGAGTTATGTTCTCCATACTCATCACCACTGCATGGGAATTGGGATTAGCTTGAAGAAGATCCTTTGCCAAAGCAATGGAAATCATCCCTGCACTGCACCCCATTCCTCCAAGATTGAAGCTCTTGATGTTGCCTCTCATCTTGTAATGATTAACTATCATGGCAGAAAGAGAAGGGGTAGGATTGAATAAACTGCAGTTTACTATAAGTATATCCACATCTTTAGGCTTCACCCCAGTTTTTTCAAAGAGCTCATCCAGAGCTCCAAACATGACAGCTTCTGCCTCAAGACGAGCCTCCTTCATGGAAAGTATGGGTGGCTTAGCCAGTACCCCAGGAGGCAGATAAGTATCTTCTCCAAGCCCAGAACGCTCTGAAACCTTCTTCTGAAAGTCAATGGAGTTATCACTAAATGCATTGGCTTCTTCTGTCAAATGATAGAACCTTGGCATGGGGCATTTTATCTCATTATCTGGCTTATAACATGCAAAATCCACCAGATAAACTTGTCTGGGTTTCTTCATGAAGTACACAGTTCCCACAAAGACCAATATAGAAAAGCACACTGTTACACTGAGCAGATTATAATGCAGCTGCTCCCACAGCTGTACTATATCTTCCATACCAAGCCTTCCCAACTCAGCTGCCAAAAGTATCAACACAGGAGTAGAAACAAGATACATACCATGCTTGATGAGTTGATGATAGCCCAGCTTAACATATTTGAGATTCACTGACTGCAGAAAATCTGGCAATTTCTGTTTGATCTTGATCACAATTGGCTGACTTGGGGAATTGGAGGAAAGTCCCTTGGCCCTATTTTTAATGGCCACTTCTGCAGTCAACCTCTCTTTTTGTCCTCTCATCTCAAAACTCTCTTTGCTTCCTTCCATTCTAAATAAACAAAAAACAGTATGGATGGCCAAGACAAATCTGCCTGGGATTTCAGACTGCTACAAGGATTAGCCAAAATTAAACAATATGGAACTTCAGATTTAAGACAGATCTGGCTGCCTTAGATTTCAAATGGGCCAACCTATCCAAGGATGGCCAAACTGTAGTTCAACTATGTAACAAGCTACTAAAAGTACACTCTGATTCAATCTCTGATCATTGCCTCCATTCCAGTTACAATTATATAACATAAAACTTACATATCCAATCCTCTGGCCCTCCTTATTATATAATAAAATTAGCAATGCAGATGGGCAGTCCAGCAGCTTAAAGAGCACACCCCTCTTGAATGAAGAAGAGTGCAGGAAACCAAGTTGGTAGTTGGCAAGCTTTAACTACACGAACAATAACTAAGCCGGTTGTCTTCTTCCGGCAAAGTTTAGCCCTGACACGCAATCCCGAGTGGCAAGGAAACTAAATGACAGCCTCCCTTAAAAAAAACTTGCCAACTGTCAACCATGGAGCAGAGTCAAGTCAATATCCAAGAAGAAAAGTGCCACCATATGTTTTAAATGCGGTTGCTCATCTGCTGGGATGAACTTGTCGTGAACGCATCGAGGCATATAACATTAACTTCTTTTTTTCAAAGTAGCTCAATGAACCAACAACTCCCTTCAGCAAATGCCATGTTCCATATTGTCATTTTTTTCTCAAGTTTTCCTTTTCTATTCAATTCTTTTCTTATTTTATTTTCATTAACCTGTCATTTTAACCCATTCGATCAATGGAAGCGCAACGAAGTGATTGACTGAAAAATTCGAAATGCAATTTGCTCAATTGAGTATAAAGAAAGCAAAGATCACTCGATTACAACACTCCAAAATTTGAAAATCAAACAGAAATTATCGACTGAATATAGAATATAATAGTAGTTTAAACAGTTATCAGATTTCTACTTTCTACTTTTTCTTGTTATTATCAATAGACTTTGGAATTTGGTTATGAAGTGTGATTTTTGGAATTGCATTTTTTGGTATTTAAATGTATATAAAGATTCATGGATCAAATGTCCTTATTATACGATCAAATGTCCTTATTATACGAGGTATAATCTTAACAACTTATATTTACATTTTCAACTATTTTTTTTTAAATAATCATTTAAAAAACTCACACCTTATAATTTAATTATTTATTTATTATTATTATTTTGTCAATAATCTACGTTGGGCCTACTCAGAAATGCAATAGAGACCACCTAATCTGTTTTGATTTCAGGGTATTCTTGAGTAGACCTGCCAACCTAACTCTCACCTATATTTGATCATTCCATTAACTAAAACTTTACCAACCTTGCCTACCATGTGTCCGCTCTCATTACACTTCTCAATAAGAGCTTTAAATAATGGGGTTTTGCGCTCTGTGTTCATACACACCGCCATTCCAAGTAGGGGGTCGAATATTTAAGCGAGGACATGTGGGATTAAATGTCCTGAAATTCGATGGCTTAATTTCTCCCATCAAAGTCATTGTTCTGGATTTTGATGGCAGTGTCACAATACCAGATTTGCTGTTCCATCATCGCGACTTTTACTCGTGGCTTTCAAGCTATTTTACTGTAGCTCTTTATGGGTTCTTTTTTCGATCTTTACGGTATTAATATTCATGTTAAATAAATAAATCATATAATATTTTATAATAATAAAAATTAAATTTTTTAAAATATTATTTAAATAAATTTTTATTTAAATGTTGAGGGATTTTTGTATTGTATTATGTGAGGTATGGTTTTAGGAATATCCTCATTAATAAATAATGTACATTTATGGCACTTGACCTTTTCATGAAGTGTTGAAATTGCAGTTTGCATTGTTCAAATTGTTATTTCGAGGTTTTGGGTAGTTTTATAATCCAATATTTACTCTAGGAGCGATTATACTGATTGCTGAAATTACATAATTGCAATTTTTAGGGGCGATTTTAGTCAGATTTAATAAAAAACATGTATGAAAGCTGGGGCATTTTGGTTGCTCTTTATCCTACATGGAGAGTAGCTAGGTGTTTACAACCTAGTATGGGGGAGATGTTGTCACTTTTGTCATAGATCCGGGTTTAAGATGGATCTATGCTGGTAATCCACATCAACAATTCTAGTGCAATAGGGGTATTTGAAGGTGTTGAATCCATTTATGCATTCAAAAATGCAATTTAAGCATTATAACGTTGATCCTAATAACACTTGATCAATTTTTCTCATAACTTTGCATCGTACATTATAATTCATTGCATAAGGTGATACTCAACATGTGAAAAAATGGAATTGAAACTAGCTAAATGAATTTACTTGTATTTAAAATCACCTATAAAAATGAAGGTGATTATTGTTTGCTAAAAAATCATCCATTTATTGAATCATAAACTAGCATAGATCCATCTTAAATCCGGATCTATCAAGACCCAAGAGATCCAATTTTTTGAGGTGTAAATTCATATTAAAAAAAATACACCTCAACATATTTGATCCCTCTCTATCTAGGTTTAACATAAATCAATATAATAATTTTTTCTTTGTTTAAGTTGACATGATTTGCATTTGTATTTCTTTTTTAATAGGAACTATATGTTATATAAAGTTACACAACGTTGCGCTTACAACATCTTCCCATACTCAACTATAAAACACTTACAACATCTCCCCATACTCAGCTATAAAATACCTCCCTACTTTCGATACAATAACATAAAAATTGTTTTTTATATTTCAACTTTGTTTTTATGAAAAAAGAAATTCAAAATAAACTTATTTCATGACCTAATATGATTTGAAGACCTTTAGTGTCACAAATGGCTTGAAAGTCATACCTAATGGCCCAACGAAATTTCCTTTTCTTATTATCTTGATTGATGTGAGAGCATTAAGATCTTAAAGGATACATATGGCTTGGGAGTGATACCTAATGTTCAAGAGAAATTACATATTTTTGGTAACATTTATTTATTTATCTTGTTTTTAAGGAAAAAAGAGATTGTTATTCATATATTGAATTCAAATTATATCATTTATCTACATATTACACTTGCATATATTAAGAACGGTGTTTGTATCTTTTTTATTAAGAGTTAAGATAATTTGGATTAGAAAACACTACACTACAGTGTGGGGATACTGTTCCATTTTTCTTCAACTATATATTGCATAACATATCTCCATACTAAGCATTTTATTTTTTCTCAAAAAACTAGTTTGATAGTGTCCAAAATATATATGGCACTTAACTAAACAACATGAAGTGAACAAAAGAGTTGATTGACGAGGATGCAAAAAAGCCTTATCGA
The DNA here is from genome assembly GCA_027924585.1 of Larix kaempferi. Lineage (NCBI taxonomy): Eukaryota > Viridiplantae > Streptophyta > Pinopsida > Pinales > Pinaceae > Larix > Larix kaempferi. Next base: position 4,685,024 of record BSBM01000681.1, read on the forward strand.
ACCTCCTTTAGGAAGATAGTGTCATTTGCAAGATGAACAATAGCCTTTGAAAAATCATCTGCATCCTCTCAACTCCCTATGAATGTGAGGTTAGAGTGCATTTTGTGAAATGAACATTAGCCTTTGACAAATTATCTACATCCTATCAAATCCTTATAAATGTGTGTGAAAGTGATGCCATAAAAAGTGTTTGCCATCATTTTCTATTGTTTCCCAATAAAACCAAGAGATATATGTATTAATCGAATGAGACATTCGGCAGTGTATAAGTAAACTTGAATCACCAAAGCCCCACATTTTCTTCACATTCTTATCCTTAGCACATTCTGGAAGGCATATAAGAGCCATAAATAATGCATGATTATTTGACCTAATCCCTAGAACTACTTTGATTTTTACAAATGATCATCATGAAAGTATAGACTTACTCCGACTCCACTGACATATATAGCACCCTAACTAGATCCATAAAAAAAACACATCTAAGACATGTCTATTTCCATATTCATATTTTCCAAGGGTATTTTGTGTGACTGCCTTGCAAATCACAATCACCATTGATCTCACTTGAGATATCACCTGAAAAGGAGGTTTTTTTCCTAAAAAATCTAGGAACTCATAAATATCTGTATTCACCATATTATGAATCAGGAAAAATCCCTATATACCTTCAATTCTTTTTTTTTCATGCCACTTTTTCATGCAAGCTTCCACACAATCACCCATCCATAAGTTTTTAAATCCTATCATATGCTCTACTTATATCCATACTTTAGAACATACTATCACTTTATAAGTAAATGAACTAGTATTTCATCATCCCCTTTATATAGCATTCATATCCCTAGACCATACTTATCCCTCCTTTGTAAAGCATCCCAAGTCAAAGCCTTGTTCTTGATAGCAAGTCACACATAAATTCTAGTCATTTTAGGGGCTTGTAACTTCCAAATCTTTCTACACCACCACTCCTCCTTTTGGCCTTTTGAACATGTTATTGCTCTACATCCCATGCAAGTTGTGTATTCCCCCAATGATTTTTTATTAGACCAAGCCAATGTATATTCATCCTCCTTAAGTCTAATGTGACTCCTTTGCAAACTATTTATATACTATAGTCCACATCACAACATTTTCCCCTTCTAATCCCCAATAATGGCTTTTTTCCATCCCGGAATAAACTATTACCACTTGGTTTAAAATAGTATCATATATACTTAAGTGCCTCAGTTATCTACAATGGGAACATGATCATGTGTTTGCACCTAATCCATGGATATGAGCCTAAACTCACGTGCTCCCCTTTGCCCCACTCTCCATGTTAGCTAGGTTCCAATCATAGGGAATGCTTGGACTAGGTATTTCCAGTGAGAAGAAAAATTGATTACATATTCCCTTGAATTCCTCATCCAATCTACAAGAGGACCAATCTTAATGTACTTGTGCTCAATTATTTGCTTCCATGGAACTTATGTTCTAAAAACCCTCCAAACACTCTATGCTACCAATGACTTTACAAAAAAATGAATGTTCTTTAACCCCCACCCTTCGTCCTCTTTAGGATTTGCAATGTTCTTCCATTTAACGAGAGAACTCCTTTCATTTTCATTTTCCCACAACCATAGAAATTTGAATCACTTTGTTGTTATAGTATGTAAGACACCTTTAGGGATGCATGCCAAGGATTTCCAACTAAAGGGATTGCCTCTAAAACTATTTTGAGCAATGTTAGCCTTCCACCTATTGACAACCATTTGTTACACCAAAGATTTATTCTAGATTCACTATTTTCCAATAACCAACTCCAATCTCATTTCATACCCATTTGATCCAATGTTTTAAAGGGGAAATTTTCTTTAATTGGTGTTCTAAATCTTGTTCTACTCGATAAAATTTTATTATTTTATTTTTACACATTTACCTCCATCCTTATTCCCATTGTATAAATCTAAAACTTATTTCATCCATTGTGTTTCTTCCGGGGACCATTACTTAATAAAAAGACACCATCCATAAACAAAACATGCGTTGGATATAAAATCCTTCTTATCTTTACCACTTTTATGAAAACCCCTTCTTATTTCTAAGATAGCCCAACTTAAATCTTCATCAATAATTATTAATTAAAAACAATAAAATAGATAATGAACACCCCTGTCTCAACCCTCTTAAAGGGGACCATTACTTACACATTTACCTCCATCCTTGTTCCCATTGTATAAATCTAAAACTTATTTCATCCATTGTGTTTCTTTCCGGGGACCATTACTTAATAAAAAAACATCATCCATAAACAAAATATGCGTTGGATATAAAATCCTTCTTATCTTTACCACTTTTATGAAAACCCCTTCTTATTTCTAAGATAACCCAACTTAAATCTTCATCAATAATTATTAATTAAAAACAATAAAATAGATAATGAACACCCCTGTCTCAACCCTCTTAAAGGGTTGAAAAAATTTGAATCTAACCTATTTATGAGAATTGCATAAGACATTAAAATCATGCAACTCGCTATCCATCTTACATTTAGATAACTAAATCCAACATGAACAAGTAAAATCTTGAAATAGAGTCCACTCACTTTGTCATAGGCATTTGAGGAAGTCAAAATTTAAGACCATGGTTGAACTCTTCTTAGTTTTTTTTATTTTTATTTTGTGGAAAGTCTATTACCCCTATAACATCATGTATTTGCCTTTCATAAAAAAAAGGAAAACTACTCTTCGGAAATTGGTTCCTAGATAATTTTCTTCACCCTGAGAATGATTATCTTTTTCATTATATTATACACGATTGCATAGGGATATTTGTCTAATGTAACACCCCACATTTTGGATTTCAAAAACTAAACTATAATATGGCTTATTCTTGTTATTTATTTGCTTAGTATCTATTCTTATGAGGACATGTGGACCTACTTATTTGTGAACAATATATGAGTTTGACTATTTTATGTTATTAATAATGATAGTTATTTGATTTCCTTCCGGCATTAAAATTTAAAAATGAAAGTTTGGGTACATGGTTACTAATTTGATATATATTGTGAATGGATAATTGATGCAATGTACATGGTAAATGAATATGATTTTCACACATTAAATGCTAATACGTAACATTATTTCTAACATGAATTGTTATATGGTTATGCATGGAGATGTGTTTTTGGTAAATTAACTTACAAGTTAATGGATTAGGAAATAGACAAGTAATTGTATTACTGAGGTAACATTGGTTTCATGGACATCAAAGGGTAATTGTATGTTATTATGCATTATTTTTTTATTTAATTAATGGTTACAAACATTGTTATGATATGTGGGTAAGTATGGTTTTGATAGGAAGCATGGTTTCTCAAACTAGTTATTTGATGACATAGCTCTAAGAACAACAACAACTGCACAAAATAATTGATGCTAGGGTGTTGACCATAGTTCTATTAGGAGGGGTGAAGGTGTTTCCCAATGTGTATCGTATGAAACTTGGAGTTGAGAAAGGGTCATGTTAGTGACACTCCCTATATCTGTGATGGAAACTATTGGTCGCATGTTGGAGAACTGTAACATCCCTCAAATTCGACACCTATTGTTATTATTCTTGTAAATGTAATTATTTAATTATGTAAACGGCCTTGGTGAGGAGCTCAAGGCCAAGGCCCCACTAGTGGACCTCGAATTAGAGTTTTGTTTATAAGTCTTAGTCTAAGCCTATAAGATTAAGAATAGTATTGCGACTAAGCGATAAGTAACAAAACCCATCCAAAAGAAAAGGCCGGGTGGTTAAGAAGCCTTGAGACTCATGTTTTAAGCCGTAAAACACTGAGGCTAAAGAACTGGTAATGTTTTAATTTAATTAAAAATCCAACTAAGCAGAATCTAACACAAAATGATTTGACGAATATATATATATATATGAAGGGTTAAATAAATAAGTCTAGATAACCATAAAAAAGATGTTAGTTTTATGTGAGGCTAAAACTAATGGTTGTGATAACTAATTTAATAAATAGTAAATATATATTTAGATATATATATATATCCCGATTATAAATAAATAATTGAAAGAATATGAATTATATAATATATATATAAAATAAATTTTTATAATGGTAGATATTTTTGTATATACATATATACATATAAATTCAGTTTCCCCCAGGATTGGTGGTATGAAAAACTTCGGCAGTGGTCTATTCCTTTAAAGCTTAAATGTTTTTGCTGGCTTCTTATTCAAGATCGGTTGAAGACTTGGGAAAATTTATGCAAACGAGGCTGGAATGGGCCTAGTTTTTGTTTTCTGTGTAAAAAAGCAGCTGAGACCAAGCAACATCTTTTTGTGCATTGTGATTTCACCAATGAAGTCTGGGATGTGGTTTCTACTTCTTTGAGCATCTCTCAGTGCTGGAACATGGGTGATTTTAACAAATCCTTTCTGAATTGGTATAGATATTGTAGACGGCATTTCTATGTGGCCATCTGCATTTCTTGGTCAATTTGGTATTCCCGCAATTGTGCTATTTTTCAGAACAGACCGCCTGATGTTTCACAATGTGCTATCGCTGCTATTAAAATGAACTCACTTTGCAAGGAAGATACTCATAAGTTAAAGACTGACAGATCTAGCATATTTAAATGCAAAGTGGACCAGCCCATCCTCTTTTTTGATGGAGCTTCTCAACATGGAATTTGTGCTGTGGGGGGGGTTATCTTTTTAAATGAGTCTCATTATTTCTCTTTCAGCCTCAATTGTGGTCATGGATCCAATATGAAAGCGGAATTGATGGCACTTTGGTGCGTTCTTAAAGTCGCCAACATCTTTGGATTGGTCAATGTCAAAGTTTTTGGTGATTCCAGAGTCACCATTAAATGGGCTGCTGGAGATTTCTGTCTCAATGTTCTAAGTCTTCGACATTGGGTTCACAGAACACGATTGGAAATTTCTAAGCAACAGAATATTAGTTTCGAGCATATCTTTAGATAACATAATTCTCTTGCTGATAAATTATCAAAACAAGCCTTATCTGGAATCGAAGGACAGCTGAATTGGGAAGAATGGTTAGTTAATTATCCTAATTGCTATAATCAAAGCTACAATGTGTGACTGCGAGAAGCCTGAGAAAGAAAGGCTGAGTGGAAGCCGGATCCCTAAACATTTCCATATGCTTGTTTTAGGTTGTCAGAGAGCTGAGAAAATGTAGTATTAAAATTTAAGGGATACATACTTCTGAACCTGGTTGTATAATTAATACTGTTAAGAAATAATACCAGAGGAGTAGCCTCTTATTTTGCATGATGAAAGATAACTCTCCCTTCTCGATTTCTGCATGTCCTTAAAAAAAAAATAACGTGTTACTTTCTAGATAAATTAGCTGAGTATGTACATGTAGACCTCTGCTCACTGTTGTGTTGAACTCGCTTTTCTTAGGCCTAAGGGATAGCTCTATTTGCTTTTTAACCATGTGTTACTGGATGGTTCTCTAAGTATGATAAGGTTTGGTATAGAATTATGTTTTCTTCCGATATCTACCTATCCTTCATTTTTATAGTCTCCTAAATACATGTATAATCAATAAGTTATCTGCATATGCTTTGATTGTTGATATAACCGAATATTATAGCGGGAAGGGAAGGCACAGTCCCTTAATGATTGATTGTATTTTTAACCTTAGCTCCCTGCACATATTCGTTGAGGAAATGATCAATGAGGAAATATTGTTATCCAATGCATTCAATCTTAGGATTTACGTTATATAACATATTGTATTATCTCTGATTGAATCTTAGACTTTCTATTACACCATCCGATGGATATCAATCTAGATCGATGTTCATACATAAACTATGTGTATATTTATTCCTCTTTTCAGTTAGAGTTAAATCCTTTAGGACTTGATTTTCTGTAATCTCTTGATATTCGCCTTCCATCTTGTTCCAACGAAACTTTTAGTTCCATCCTGGTAAATAAGTCAACATGGTCTTCATACGTCGTAATTTTGTTATGTATATGTTGGGCTAAATTAAGATGGTATTTTATTTTGCTTGCTCATAAAGTGAATAATCCAAGTTCCTATTTATATATATATGATCTTTGACCAATAGGGCAAATTCCTACATATTCTTAGCTACAGGAAACTCTCCCTTGACAAGAAAAGCCGTTAGAAAGCGAGAAGTATGTTTGGAAACTATCGTGTTGCAGAATGTAACCACCTTTTGATTAATTAATATAAAAACAACCTAGGGTGGACGTATCCCAAGAAGTAGGTGAACCACGTGAAAATGTTCTTTTGTGTGTGTCTTTTATGCCTTGTGGCTGTGTATGAAGGTTTTACTCTTATGTGTCGTAATGGTTTAAATTGTCTTAAAGATCACGATGGTTTGAGATTTTCCTCGTTTATGCATAATTAATTTACATGAGAAAATTTAGTTAGCGATTTGATCATAAAGTGTACTTCCTATCATTTTAGAGATAGAAGGAATGTTAGGTGTACTTAATATCTCTAGTGAGAAGTTGGTCGGTGTATTTCAGTGTATTGTTCATTTTTACTTACAAATCTATGTGCTAATATAAGGAGTTGGTTAAGGTATGCCTTTAAGATAAAATATTAGTTGTATTTTGATAATTAAGGTGGTTTGTGATGGCAAGCAAAGTTTTATTAATGAGTAAAATTAAATAATTAATGTCAAAACGTTATGAGACTATTATTTTAATGCTTTTATTAACACAATCATTATAGATGTCGTACATATATTTTATTTTCCGCATAGAATTTAATGATGATTAGACACCTAGAAAAATTTTAAATTTCTATGAAAAATATGGGATATGACAAGAACTCAGGTTGATATAGTCGATGCTTTCACCATATAATTATATCTAGAGTTAGATCGATATAGTTGATGTTCCAATATACCATAACAAAGGAAAGCATGTGATGGAAGATGGAAGTAGGAGTTTAGGAAAAGGGATGGTTTTGAATCAATTGAGGATCATGCTTGGGATTGAATGTGCCATTCTTTATTTTCTTACCTAGTTCCCACCATGTTTAGGGAACTTGGTTAATTAAATTCTAATAATTTGAGTAAAATGATTTATGAGTATTGAATTATTATGCCTTTGTTAATGAGGGTTATTTCACGATTTATTTAATGGATTTATTGTTATGGTTAATTTATTTGATTTATTGTTATGTGCGGTTAATTGTGAACATGACCTTTGCATTAGGAAGATTACTTGTTAGAATAGTCCACATGTGGGATATGTATGCACTAACTACGCTGGCATACCCAATGCACTTACATTATTATGGTTTCATAAACACATTAGTTAGTAAACTAGTTTATTAATTAATCAATCAATTTAATGAATTGGAAATTATATTTTACAAATATAAATATAATTAATAAGATAGGCACTCAATAACCTTGGTTGGTATGTGTGAAGTAGAAAACAATTATAAATAAATTAGTTGTAGATAGTTTCATTAAAGGGTTAGCATGTTCATAAGTCAAATAGCTATCATTTTTTATATTAAATTATAATTATATTTTATCTCCTTAGGATAAGCCATGCAATAGGAAGGGCTGACTAACCCTTTTCCCATTCCCAAGTTGTTGATGTGGGAAGGAGGGGGAATTGGGAAAAGGTGGTGGAGAGAGTAATAAAAGGAGGAAGAAAAGGAAGAGTAGGGGTTGGAATATTGGAGAGGAAAAAAATATGAAAATTCAATAGAATTGAACTACTGAATTGGTTATTTACATATTTTATGTTGGATTGTTATTGTTCTTTTTAGAGATTTAGGCATAAAGGGTTAGGAAACCCAAATGTTTCCTAGAGATAGGAAGTTGGATGTGAGATTAATTTGAGTTTGGGAATTCTTTGAAGATAACTGGACTACACTTGGGAAGTTGGATGTGAGATTAATTTGAGTTTGGGAATTCTTTCAAGATAACTGGACTACACTTGGGAAATTTCATATAGAGATTGAGGTGTTTTCCTTCTTATTAATCTATTTATTTGTGTTCTAATTTTGATGTAATAAATGCCTAAATTTTTTTAGTTAATTGTTCAATGGATGCTAGTTTAATGCTTAAATTTTATGATTCAAATTGTAGGTTATTTCTTTTACATTATTCTTTTAACAACCATAACATAGGGCTACTTTTTCTTTGTCCGAAATTACATCTCAAGGAGCAATGAAATTATAAAACTTATATATTGTGAGATAGCTATTGAGATGAAGCATATTGCAATAGATTAAATCAAAACATAGATTAGATAGATGAAATGGTTATTAATAACACCTTATTAAGGATATAAACCCTGTAGGGTGTTACATCTTAAGTCACCAAATGTCCTTGGTTTAACCTTCTTTTGAATCAATGCTAGAAAGGTAACATTAAATGCTTTTGAAACCTCCCCCATGCTTATAACTTATTTAACCACCCTAAGTAAATCTACTTTCAGAAGGTCATTGAAACCTATGAAATATTCTAATGGCCATTCAATTGGCTCTAGTATTTTCTCCCTTTAAACAAGGCTATGATAGATTTTAGCTCTTCCTTGTAAACTTTCTCTATCAACATCTAATATGTCTCCTCAACCACAAATCTTGGAAAGTAAGAGGATACCTTTAAAATTTCTACAATGTTAGTTCTATTTGGTTTTTTGTATATGGCCTAAAAATAAGAAACCCCCATTTTAGTTTAATCATGAAATTTGAATATTTTACTTCAATCATGCCTCTCCATTTCCCATATCGTGTTTATTATCTTGCTATGATTGGCTATGGAAATTTGATTATCATATCGTTTCTCCAACCATAATTCTCTACTCTTCATCCTCCATTCATCTTCTCTCTAGCCTAGCTTGTTTCTTTTTGAAATTTTCATTCTCTTCATTAAGTTTCCTTCTTTAAATTCCATTATCTTCATATAACTTTGTTATTTTTCCTTCCACTTATTTTATATCCTCATCCATATTCTTATGTTTATTATTTTCCCAGACTGCCACTACTACCTTTACTTTTTTCAAAGTTGCTACAAACTAAAAACCCTTTCATCCTTTTAAACTTCCATCATAATCTACCAATTCATTCTTTACCATGTTTAAACATTCTTAGTTTTCTAACCATACAAGATTAAACTTGAATGGGCTAGTTAGCTTATGATATTTTTTCTCAATTTGGAGAATTATGGGTAAATGATCTGATTCCCCTCCCACCTCTATCAATGATCTTACACTTTTCAAAACATATATTGGGTTCTCCATTGCTAAAAATATATCTGATCTTTTAGAGACCCATTGTTGGTTTGATCAATTGTTTCTCCATGTGGGAAAATTTTTTACAAGTTCCACACACACACATATCCTACCTATTCAACTTTGTATCTAGAGAACTCTGCCAACCCATCTACTCTAGCTATTTATCCCCATACTTCACACCTATTAAAGTTAAACTTTAGGTCTCTACCTATAATCACCTTTTCCCTTTTTGTAAAATCATAGGAGAAAATGATTTCCCAATATGTTTTTTTCTCCTCATATATCCCATAGTAGTTAACTACTATAATCCTTTTCCCTATTTCCCGAAAGAAGAATTGTATGAATATACCTAATCATTATATACAAAAAGAGATGAGTTTATAAGAGGGGTTTTTTTCTTCCACTCCATAAGTATTCCTCCAAAATTCCCATTAACATCAATAGATTAAAAAAATCCACACCTTTAAGAATTTTCCAAACAAATTTGTTAATTTATAACCTCTCCCACATGGTTTCTTGAACCATAATAACATATGGTTTATGAATATCCACCAGTCTAGTTAAGGAAATCTTATTTCCTTTGCTAAATCATCCTCTCTTCATCATACAACACCCTTCCTCCTACATGCAATCAGTCAATCAAGTAAAGGGATTAAATTGTATTGCAACATTCCATCTAAGGACACAAACTAATTCCTCAATGCACGCCTCATAAAACTTAACTCTTTCCACCTATGCCTTTCTATTAGACTATAACCTCTCAACCTCTCTTAAATCCCAACCCTAATTAACTAGACATTCAAATATGTATGAATTTCTTAATGATAATGCTCAAACACCCCCATCTAATCTACCTAATGATAACAACCATGTGGCTCCAACTACTTCAACTTTTCCAATTCATCCTATCTCAGTGATACGATCACCTTATTCCTATGTGTAGTCAATAAATCAATTAAAGGAATAACTTCCTCCCCTCTACGGTCTCAAACTAATTCCTCAGGACACAGATTATAAAATTTAACTCATGGCACCCACATCTCTCAGCTAACATTTAACCTCCCAACTAACTTTCAATGTAGAGAATCCCATAGGGCATAGAGTAGATGGTGAATGTATGTATTATTAAGGAAATCCTTGTGTTAGGTCACCTATTTGAAACCCCATGGGTACTAGATTGAAAAAAAGAACTCTCAAACTAGAGAAATTATTTTCTTCACAACCCTCTACTTCATTCTCATTATATGAGCACTGTTATGTATCTACTTTTTAGACTTTGATTCACACTTATTTTTATAATTCCTAGAACCCCTCTTATGACCATTCCCCTATTTCTCAGATTCCCCCCCCTTTCCAATTGACTCACCCATTTCACACTCTTTATATCTCTCCTCCATCATTCCTTCTGACCCTAATCAAGTCTTTATTTTCATTTACACCCTCCTCCCATTCATTCACCAACCACTCCTCACTAAACCTATAACTTGCTTATGTCCACGATCATTAATATTTATTCCCTATAATTAGACTATCAGAACATTCTTCAAAAAGGATTTAACTATGTTGTTTCCCCTCATCTCCTCCCCTCACAATTGTTGAAGAATGTAACTTCGGAAGATATTCTTATTTGTATTATTTGGATCATTTGTATTATACACCCTACGGGGATTATTATTGATGTAATTGATTATGTAAAAGTCATTGAAAGAGTTAATGTAAACCCTAACTGTTAGGTAGGCATGGAAAGATCTAAAAAAGAATATTTTATTGTAAAGAGTATAGTTTGGCCCAGTTAGATGAGTCAAGCCGACCTAATTAGTAAAAAGGTCAAGTGGTTTGTTTAGTATAAATAGGAGGTTCCCTCCTCATTTTAACACTTCAATCACTCATCTAATTCGCATGAGTAGAGAGAGAGAGTCGTTCATAGTAGCTTCTTTTGGAGTCTTCTTGTTTTGGGTGTTTGCATGAGGGATACTATTGTACATTCTGCAGAATCTATATAGAAGTAGTTTGTTGGGTTTTTTCTGCCCTGAGAGGGTTTTCCTAGTATAAATTTGTTGTGTACTATTGTTCATGTTGTGCATATTTATATTTCAGCGATCTTTATTTTTATTTCAATTAAAAAATATAACATGGTATTAGAGCGAGCATGAAAGAGAACATTGTGCAACTACTGCAATTGCGGAACTAGGGTTTCTATTTCCGAAAACTATTCATCTGGGAATTTTTGCTATAAATAACTTTTGGTGAAGGTCCAAGAGCTGAAACTTGGGCAGGTGGAATATGAAATGTTCATGTACCTTCTGTGAGAGTTTCAGCCTCATATTCTCTGAACTTTAGGAGATATGGTCCATGTAAATTAAGGTTCTAGCCTCCTCCAGAATTCAATTTTAAATAGGTGACCTAGGGATAACTGCTATATCTCGGGATAGGAAGATCCAAATCGAATTTAGGAATATTTTACAGAAAGGAAACGAAATTTAGTTCCTCTTGTGTGAGTTTTAGAACCCGAAGTTGAAATAATGACACGTGGAAGTCCGTACAATTTCGTTATACTGAAACATTCCTTAAACAGGGCTCCTTGGGAAACTTAGCATAATTTCCACTTGGTAAATCCAATACTTCTCTAACATGTGGGGTTGGATAGAGGACAGATGAGACTATCTCAGAACGATTTTTCATACCTTTAGGAGCATAAATTTAGGATATACATCAGAATTAAGACCAGACAAATCTCCAGTAGAAATTGAAGAAACTAGGGCATCAAATATTTTGTAGTTATGTCAACAAATTTGGGAAAAGGAGTACATTGCTTAGCTCACCTTGGGGAGGCACATGTTTTCATTCTCTCAAATTTCCAATATCCATAAGTTGAAAAATTAGGATTTCTTTGTCAAACCCTAGATCACTCTGCAACCATTTTTCAAAAGTCAACCTTTGGTTGGAGCATCTCATTTGGTAAGTTATACTCTCTCTATTTACATTTGAGGTTCTCATTTATCTAGTTTATCAAGATGAAAAATTATACCAAGCTTGAAGATAAGCTTGAAGGGGTGGTGAAATTCTGAGCATGGAAGTATAGGGTGATGCTCATCCTAGAAGAGCATGAATTGGACAAGTATGTCTCAGAAGTAGTTGTGGAACCAAAGGGAGATGAGGAGAAGGAAAAGCACAAGAAATATCTTATCAAAGCTAAGAGGATCATAGCTGATTCCATCAAGGATCACTTGATGCCACACATCTCTTCTCTGAAGACTCCGAAAGATATTTTTGATGCATTGAAGGGTCTATAGGAAGATGAGCTTGAGGACTCAACTCAAGGCTGTGAAGATGCAAAAAAATGAAAGTATACAATCCTACTTCACAAGGCTTTCCAACATCAGAGATGATCAATTAAGTGCAATTGGAGATGAAGTAAATGAAAAACTAGTGATGACTACCCTAAATGGTCTTTCAAGATCATGGGAGTCATATATTCAAGGAATATGCTCAAGGAAGAAACTTATTTTTTTTCAGAGCACTCTTGGAATCTTGCATTCAAGAAGAATCTAGGATTGTTGCCAAAGAAGAAAAGCTAGGAGACGAATAAAATCAAGCCTTGGAAACTCATACCAAGAGAGGAAAGAGAGAAGATCATCGTCACAAGAAATCATACAAATCTAGGAAGAAAGCTAAAGAAGATTCCTCTAGTGATGAGGAATATGTACTTTAATCCAAACCAGGAAGATGGAAGAAACTCTTATCCATTTCAGGGTTGGATAAGAAGGTATGCATTTGTGAAAGGTGAGAAAGAAAGGAACAGGTCCTTAGAATCAGATGATGGAGTGGAGCACACTATCAGATACTCCAGTAAGGATACTAGGATCAAGAGAGCTCCTACCAAACAAACAAAGATAATTATTTGAATTTTCATTTCATGTATTGTCCAGTTGTGTACATATTTATGTTCCTAGATTTAGGATGTGTATTATGCATGTTAGAATCTTTGCATTGATGAACAATATACTACTAATATGCATGTGATGGGTAAGTGGCCTATGGTTCTATACAACATTCTGTTTCTACTTATCTAGAATGAAACCTCTTTGCTGACATGTTGGGAGTAGTGCACACTCTTAATAATGTTTTGGTGGAGATGGAAGGAATCTAGAAAGTTATTGTATGAATGCACGAAATTGGATGAATGTTGTGTTGAAGCATTGGCTAAGATAGTTGCATGACTATATGACCTATGTCTTTATGCAAAAGAATATTTTTTGAAGATTATGAGATGCTTCTAATCATGCAACTAAATTTGACTTGCAGGAAAGATCGTGTACCTACAAGAGAATAATGACAAGACTTGTTCTGAAGAACAAGTAACGATGGTTCAACTACGACATTCAAGAATATTTATAAAATCAAGAATACTATAGAAGTACAAAGAGAGGGTTCTGTCTGAAAGAGGGAGTCGACTATTACAAGATGTTTCTCTAGTGTCCAGACACATTTCCTCAGTGGTGGATATTACACTAGATAGATGGTGTGATTGAAGTAGAAGTGGATATCGAGCAACCTCCATGACTTGGGACTCTCTACAGAGAACCACATGTGCATAGATTGAAGAAGGTTTTGTAAGGGATCCGAAGGAACCCATGGTATAGGATGATGAGCTTGAGGATCACCTAGAGTGATGAGACATCAACCTTTGCTACAAGGTTGAATATGAGAAGCTCATAAGTGGGTGCAAGAGAGACCTTGCAATAGAGTTCAAGATCTTGGTATCCAGTGACCTAGGAAGATGACATAGATGGATACATAGAATATCATCATAAGAGAAGGATACCAGTCACTCCAGTTCAGAATGTCCCGATGCAGAGAGTACAAGATGCAAAGGGAGGATAATGCTTAGTTACAGAGGGAGCATGAAAGCTCTGCTTTAGAGGGAGTGACTACAACACATATTGAGAGACATTATCGCTTAGCCTATATCAGTGGCACATGTAGTTTTCCTCATTATATTAGGGATATGCTCATAGTGATACCGGATGTCTCCCATCATGAAGAGGAAGTACGTGTGGTGCAGTTTAAAGAAGGCACCCAGGACATGGTACGGTAGGATAGATGGATTTCTAATTAGCTTGGGCTTTATTAAGAGTAAAGCAGAGTCCAACCTTTACTACAAGGTTGAAGAAGGAAATATTGTGATTCTACTGTTGTATGTAGATGACTTGTTCCTAACAGGTGATGAGAATCTCATAGCATAAACAAAGAGAAATCTTGTCACATATTTTGAGATGAAAGACCTACAGTATGATGCATTATTTTTAGGTCTTGAGGTATGGAAGAATCCAGAGGAACTTTTCCTAGGTCAAGGAAAGTATGTGGTAGAGATCCTGAAGAGATTCAGGATGATGGATTGTAAGGCCATGACCACACCTATGGCATCGAATCTGAATCTACTGACTGATACTACTTCAGAACTGGTGGATGCCACGATGTATTGGCAGATGATTGGTTCGTTGATGTATTTGACAAACACGAGGCTAGAATTATGCTTTGCGGTGAACACTTTGATTCAGTATATGGTAGAGCTGAGACATGTTCACCTTGTTGTTGATGTATTGACTAAGCCTTTGTCTCAAATAAAGTTTGAATACTTTCGAGACAAGCTTGGTGTTGTCCTAAAGGACCTCCCTCGAAAGATGGAGTGATGATGATGATGTGGTTTCCTGGAGCTGTGGTGTGGCAGCTCAGTCTATGATTGGCATGTTAGTTTGACAAGGCCTATTTGATCCCGAAAGGGATTTTTATGTCAGTCTGACAAAGCCTGTTTGATCATAGGGGGATTGGTATGTCTGACTAGGATTGTTTGGTCTGAAAGGATTAACAAGTCAGACAAGGTCGGTTTGGTCCCCAGGCAGATTGGTATATCTGACTAGGCTTGTTTGGTCCGAAAGGATTAGCAAGTCAAACAAGGCTTGTTTAATCTACTAGAGTGCCCACTATATAGCAGTTCCAGATGTACATTGATGTTGTTATAGCATTCACATGTTGTTGCTGATGATGTTGTTCCAGCATTCACATGGCGACGATGATGATGTTGTTCTAGAATTCACATGCTGATGATTATGATGTTGTTCCAGTATTCATATGTTGATGATGATGTTGATTATGTCCCAAAAGTTCTTTACTGATGATGACGATGATGATATTGATGATGTACCAGTAGTTATGTGTTGCTGATGATGTTGATGATGATGATCTAGCGGTTCCATATTGATGATGATGATGCTCCAGATATATGATGTTGTTTCAAAACTTCTTATGACATATAGATTCGGGATATGTAGATGTCAATAGTCCATGTACAAGAAGTGCAGCAGCTAGAAGATGACAACGACGATGACTAAAGAATACCTTCCTTGTTAAGAGGGAGTGTTGAAGAATGTAACTTCGGAAGATATTCTTATTTGTATTATTTGGATAATTTGTATTATACACCCTACGAGGATTATTATTGATGTAATTGATTATGTAAAAGCCATTGAAAGAGTAAATGTAAACCCTAGCTGTTAGGTTGTCCTGGAAATATCTAGAAAATAATATTTTATTGTAAAGAGTACAGGTCGGCCCAGTTAGATGATTCAAGCCGACCTAATTAGTAAAAAGGTCAAGTGGTTTGTTTAGTATAAATAGGAGGCTTTCCTTCCTCATTTGCACACTTCACTCACTCATCTAATTTGCATGAGTAGAGAGAGAGAGTCGTGTCTTTGCACGAGGGATACTGTTCTACATTCTACAAAATCTATATAAAATAAGTATGCTTGGTTTTTCTGCCCTTAGAGGGTTTTCCTAGGATAAATTTGTAGTGTAATATTTTTCATGTTGTGCTTGTTTATCTTTTAGTGATTCTTATTGTTATTTCACTTAAAAAATCTAACAAAAATCTATCATTTATTATATTTAATCTGTCACTCAAAATCTCCCTATTCATGAAGCCAAATAAATCTAAGATTGTGCCCATATTCTTTGTTCTACTAATCTCTCCAAATATAACCTCTCTAAAGACAAATTTAATGCCCTGCATTGGCTTAATGATAACCCTGATGTTGTCAGTCTAAAAGTTGATAATGGTATTGGAACTACAATAATGAACACTATGGATTATGATCACTTGAACTCTTATCCTCTTCCTCCGACTCACTGATTAGAGAGATTTTGAGGTCAAAAAATGGCCTCTTAAGAGATGTACTACAAAAATATGAGATATATTAAAATATTATGAATTGGGGGTTTTATGGGGTAGGTATATATGACAAGTCACCTCCCACACTATTTTCTATGCACAATATAAATAACCATGGTTGAGTTGCTTTTCAAAATTCACTAAAAATAAAATTAATAAAATAAGTCTACATTGATGTGACTAAGATTCATTGTAAATTCCCAAAAATTTATTGTCCTTTAGCATTTATTTGTCTTGAACTTGCAAATGAAATTAAATAATAAAAAATATTTTTAAGAGCTATTTTTTTAATTTTATGTTGACTTTTTATATTTAGTATTTTTCTCATAAATTTAATATAATGTAATTTAATTGAGAATTTATTTACATGAAAATGTTAATAATATTATTATAATCCACATTGCATTATTATTATTATTTATTAAATCTATTATTATTCTTTATTAGTTTGACATTATGTTATTAAATAGAATGGAGTGAATATATAATTTGAAATTAAAAACATAAAAATGATAATATACTATTTTATAAAAAAATGTGAAAAGACTTTCTTTATGAATTAAGAGTACTTCACTTGAAAATGACAATAATATTATTTTATGAGAAAATGTGAAAATACATTCATTATGAGTACTTTACTTGAAAATGTCAATAATATTATTTTATGAAAAGACTATCATTATGAGTACTTTACTTTATGACTTAAAAGTACTTACACCACTACCTTGGTTAACTATGTGTTTTAATTCACCATAGAAAATTTGACAAATAAGCATTATTAACTCATGCAATGTCACCTCACCAAGGGGGATGATGTCATCTACTAAAATGTGATTGATTGTTTTTTATAGTACATTTTCTTTGTTTTAAGGCCATTTTTTGACCTCAAAATTTCTCTAATAGTAAACCTCTCTCTGAGAATCATAGTGATCAAATTACCAAAAATGTAATCAAAGATATTAATTCTACCTCCTTCGAATCCAATATAAAAAAGTGCCTCTTACCTTAAAACCATTGACCCCCCAAAATTTGTGGACAACCTAAAATTCATAAGATTGTCTTTGTAATGTCTCTGCAACCTTGCAACCTTTTCAATAATTAGGAGTTGGTTGGCCTTGACTATCCCAATTTTATAACTCTCTTTACATATATTAGTTAAGTTTTGTATGCTCCCACCTTTCATTTATAAAGAGCTTTTATAACTTGTCACCTTTCATTTATAAATAACTTTTATAACGTGTCTTTCTAACATAACATTTGTTCTTCTTTTCTCAAGAATGATCATGAAACACAAACCATATGACATTTGCATGGTTCAAAATGTTTTGTACCTAAAATTATTTTGTAGTACACAATATTTAGTGTGTGGGCTGTGAAGCTTTTCACTCCATTAAAACATGGGACCTTATCCTTCATTATTGACTTGGACTAAAACTTACTTTCAAACCGACTGTCCCCATCAACCTTCAATACAACTTCTTAAACTTTTGTTGGCTTGAGTATGGCCACAAATACTTTGTGATTTCAAAACTTCCCTCCTTTTTGTGGACTAGATTAAAAATGCATTTGCATTCGGGTTGATGGCCCAATCAACATTTCTAGAACTTTCTTTCAATTTTGGGTTGATGATCCAATCAACATTCAGTACAACATTTTAAATCCAAAAGTCACTTTTGTTTTTATTCAAAATTCTCTATAGTACTTTAATATCTAAACGTTGAATATTAAAACCAAGCAGGGTCATGTGCATGAGATATAACTTTTACATCATAAATTTTTTTCCTCGTATTAAAATGTTAACCTTCTAGATACAAGCTTCCCTCGACTTTGTTGTTTATATATATATGTAAAAATTTGTTTCATTGATTCATATATATATATATACATATATATTTTTTTATTTTTTAAAGTTATTTTGAAAATTGTTAAAAGAATATTAATATGTTGTTTTTAAAGTTAAAAAAAAAACATAGGAAAAATGAGTTTCCTTCTTAGTATGTGATAAGAAGGTAAAAAATATTAGCCCCAAATGACCTTTTGACTTACAATACAACGAGGTTAGAATCATCGATCGCTTTTAAACATTTAATGTTCATGTCTAAGGGCTAGTTCTAATCCTAAGCTGAATGCTTCATATTCAACAATGTTATCAATGCCAAAAAAAACACAAGTCTAAAGGAAATTAAGATAAAACACGTAATGATTGATTAACGGACATTAATTGTAATATGAGTATGAAGTGAGTATGAAGGAATGTTACTTTTTTCTTTCACATTTTTTAATTTATCAACCCAAAATTGAAAGAAAGTTCTAGAAATGTTGATTGGGCCATCAACCCGAATGCAAATGCATTTTTAATCTAGTCCACAAAAAGGAGGGAAGTTTTGAAATCACAAAGTATTTGTGGCCATACTCAAGCCAACAAAAGTTTAAGAAGTTGTACAAATGTTATGTTTCATGATCATTCTTGAGAAAAGAAAAACAAATGTTATGTTAGAAAGACACGTTATAAAAGCTATTTATAAATGAAAGGTGACAAGTTATAAAAGCTCTTTATAAATGAAAGGTGGGAGCATACAAAACTTAACCAATATATGTAAAGAGAGTTATAAAATTGGGATAGTCAAGGCCAACCAACTCCTAATTATTGAAAAGGTTGCAAGGTTGCAGAGACATTACAAAGACAATCTTATGAATTTTAGGTTGTCCACAAATTTTGGGGGGTCAATGGTTTTAAGGTAAGAGGCACTTTTTTATATTGGATTCGAAGGAGGTAGAATTAATATCTTTGATTACATTTTTGGTAATTTGATCACTATGATTCTCAGAGAGAGGTTTACTATTAGAGAAATTTTGAGGTCAAAAAATGGCCTTAAAACAAAGAAAATGTACTATAAAAAACAATCAATCACATTTTAGTAGATGACATCATCCCCCTTGGTGAGGTGACATTGCATGAGTTAATAATGCTTATTTGTCATGGCCATGGCCTAACCATTCTAAATTCCTTCCTACAAGCTATGGATCCCCATATAGTTAAAATGATAGTTGAGGAAACCATCGATAGATAAATTAGTTGGGCATACTTTGATGGAGCCTCACAAGGCACCCAACCATTGGAGAAGCAGGGGGCATCTTACACATATCTGATGATCATTGGATTAAATTCTCAGCTGGTATTGGGATGAGCACAAATAACAAAGTTGAGTTATTGGATATCAAGTTGGTTATGTTGTTGGCTTTATCAAATGGGATTCAGAGATTGCAAGTTTTTGGTGATTCCAAATTCGTGGTGGATTGGTGCATTGGTTACAATAGAGAAGGCCTCCCAAAAATTATAGATTATGAATCCTATCTATGAGGAATCAATAAAACAAATTGATGTCATGTTTAGAGAGATCAAATTCAAGCATGTGTATAGACAGAGGAATTTGATGGC
The DNA here is from genome assembly GCA_027924585.1 of Larix kaempferi. Classification (NCBI taxonomy): domain Eukaryota; kingdom Viridiplantae; phylum Streptophyta; class Pinopsida; order Pinales; family Pinaceae; genus Larix; species Larix kaempferi. The sequence goes on from BSBM01000681.1 coordinate 4,704,958, forward strand.
TGATTCGTTGTCTAAGATGGGATTATAGGTGGGTGATGAGGTGTGGCACAAATGGGAATTGACAAATGATATTTTGATGGAGCATGTCCCAGGTCCCCATCTGGGATGAAAATAATCTCTAAAGCAGTCTTAAAAGAGCATAGAACACCCTAGTGTATGGGCATAGAAAGCTAAAATTATTTCATCACATGGTTTGGGATTAAAGTTTATATAAGTTATGTTGAATTTGGATATTGCGCCTCATAGAGTGTTGAAAGCACATTCTGTAATTCTTTATTAGTTGGATGATCTTTTTTGAATTTGTCAAGTTTATATAGATGGATTGTTTATATAGGCAATATGACCTCGGGTTATTTTTGAGAAAAATATGAACACTGAACACTTATATGTAAAGCCTCATGAAGCTTCTGTAAAAGGTAGTTGACTTTTAATATAAAACAATTACAATTTTTTTTTCTAAGGAAAAAAAGAATGATCATCATTTTATTTTAAGATGCTTTGCCTTTCCCTTACTCATATAAGACATAAATTTACCAAGTTCTATAACTTAGTTACTCTTCATGACTTTTTACTTACCATAACCATAATGTCTTTTTTTTTTTTCCTCGGAAAAAATCGTAATTTTATTTCAAATAGATGAACAAAATTACACTCTGCACATGTAGTAGAATCATTGAGATCCCTACATTGTCACATATTTACTGTCCCATATTGACATCATATCTAATGTCCCATACAACAAGTCACTGCTGACCATAGTTCCCGCATATATCCAAATACATAAGAACTATTACTATAACAGAAAACAAAACCATCATTTGTCATCCAAAACTGAGCTATTGCTCAATTATGTGCCTCAATAACCTCATGAAAAGGTCTATGATAATAGCTGAAAGTGCCTCCAGGAGAATGAATTGTAATCCTCCAAATACTAAGATCTAATTCCTGCTGCGTTGCGTCCTTTGAGAGCTGATCAGCCATCCCATTCCTCTCCCGGTAAATATGAGTAAATGAAATGTGATTAAAGGACTGCTTCAACCGAATCACCTCCTCCAGGATAGGTGATAGTACCATCACATGGCATACTGTGATCTCCTTAGCCCAGTCAATAACTACCATGGAATCTCCAAAAATCTGAAGTGATAGGCAGCCTTGTTCAAGTGCAAATAACATCAGTAGTTTAAGTGACATGAGTTCAGCGAAGTTATTTGATCCTCTCCCCAATCCAGCGACCAGATGAAAATAATGGTCCTTAACTTTGTAAAGAATTCCCCCCCCTCCACAAACCGATCCGTGGTCCAATGAAGCTCCATAAAAAAATGCCCATGGTAATGATTTATCAATCTGTTCCTCACGCACAGAACATGTTCTAATCGCCTGGGCAGGGGCCATGTAATGTTGTATCACCGCTACAGCGTGAGCCCCGACAGTCTCCATCGGTACCCTGCGATCCTGGAAAATGTGTTGATTTCTGGTAATCCAGATCCCCCAGGCGAAAATACACGGTATGGCACGTATGGAAGAAGTATTGTGTAATGACCACCACCCCTGGAAAGCCGCAAGGATGCTCTCGCCCCTCCACCACATCTGTATATGCAAATAATTGCTAATATCATCCCAAACTGCCTGTGTAAACCGACAATGAACAAATAAATGTGCAATAGTCTCTTCCGCATCCCGACAAAGAGGGCAGATCCCCGGACCCTGGAGAAATCATTTTTGCAGAATGTCCCAGGTAGGTGCCTTATTTTCCAGAATAGCCCAGAAGAGTAATTTCGCCTTACTCGGACATCTTAACTTCCACAAATATTTCCACCACCACACCAATTCCCTGTTATTTACTTCCACATTCAGCTGGATATATCCATTTTTTGGTGTGTAAATACCCGAGGGATGGTGATCCCAGATCAGTTCATAAGCCCTATCGGTCAGTTGAATATTTGTAATTCTTAAGAGCCGCAGAAAATCCTCCCAAGCCCCCTACAGATCTACATTGATCTCCAGTCGCTGTGCAGAGATCCACCCCTGATGCCAAAGAGAAGATGATCCTGAATCCGCTATATCAGCCAGAAAATGACAGCCTCTAGCCGCCAAATAAGTCCTCAAGACCGCAGGGAGGACATGTGCACCCCTACAGCCAACCCAGGGGTCCAGCCCAATTTGGATGAGACGTCCATTGCCAATCCTCCACACTAATCTAGATCCGACCAATGAGAAATGCTGCACCACCGCCTTCCAGACCACAGAGCAATTTACCCTCGACTTATTGCCCAGCCTGATCCATTCGAGAAGAGTAAGAGGAGCAATATATTTATGATATACTACTCTAGTCCAGAGACTCTGTGTATGGATAAGTCGCCACGACACTTTGGCCCCCAATGCTTTTGCAAACATAAAAATATTCTTTAACCCCCATCCTCCTAGTGCTTTTGGAACAGCAATTCTTTCCCATCTGACCCACACCAATGCTCGATGCTCACTCTTCCCCTTCCAAAGAAAAGCAAAACACAATCTTCGGATCTGCTCCAGGACACCTTTGGGGATCCAAGCAAGAGACATCCAATACACCGGAATTGCTTCCAAAACAGATTTGACCAGAACCAGCCTCCCAGCCCGAGAGAGCCATTTGTGACTCCATCCATGTAGTCGCTGATCCAATTTTGCTAATAACCAGTGCCAATCAGCCTTCAGATAAGCATTCGGTTTCAAGTGAAATCCTAGGTACTTTAATCCATCATCAATATCCAATGTCTGATAAGGTAGTTTGTTAGACAGTCGTTGAATCTCCAGCTCTGTTAAATTTGAGCATGTGATAGTATATTTATCTATATTCACTAACATACCCGCTGCTACTTGCACTAAATGTAGACCTTCAACCACCTTATCTATATCCTGTCGCGAGCCATCACAGAATATCAGAATGTCATCAACAAAAAGGAGATGTGTAATATACAATACCTGAGAAATGGATATTCCCCGAAAGGAACCATCAGCTTTTGCATGCAGTATAAATCGACTGAGTCCTTCAGCAACAAGGAGAAACAACAGCGGAGAAAGAGGACATCCCTGTCGTAGACCCCTTCCCGCATGGAAGAAAGGACTAGCAGAACCATTGATCAGTACAGCAAAGCTAACCGTAGTGATGCAGGCCATAATCCATCTAATAAATTCATAGCAGAACCCCAGGTGAGTAAGAAGCATCCGGATATATAGCCAGCTAACCCTGTCAAATGCTTTAGAGAGATCAATCTTAATCACGGCACCCTTCTGTTTCTGCACTTTCAGTGTGTGTAAACCTTCCTGGGCCACTCCAATGGCCTCATGTATTTGGCAACCTTCCAAGAAGCCAAATTGCTCACAAGAAATATGCTGCGACAAAATATTCTTGAGTCTCCTCGCCATAACCTTTGATATGATCTTATAGATACAATTGCAGAGAGAGATAGGTCTGAATTCATCAAGGCTATCAGGCTTATCCGTCTTCGGAATGAGAGCTAAGAAGGTGGAGTTGAAGGGGCCATGGAAAAACCCAGCCTTTCGCGATTCTTCCACCACATTCAATAATTCCTCCCCGAAGAAGTCATAGAATCCTAAGAAGAATTCTATAGGCCAGCCATCTGGCCCCGGGCTTTTATCTTTATGAAAGGATTGCATGACCAGCGAGAGCTCAATCGGCAACACCTCCTCCATTAACTGTCTATTATCTTCCTCCCCCACAAAGCGAGGGAAAAGCTGAGTCACCTTAATAACCTCAGCAATGGAGGCTCCAGGTTGAGCAGTGAATAAATCACCAAAATGTTTAACACCCAACTCCGCTAAGCCATCAAAGCTGGAGACCGGTTCCCCTTCGTCAGTTAGTTCCCAAATAGAGTTGGTGAATTTCCTCCCCTTAGCGTATGCTTGAAAAAATTTTGTATTCTCATCACCACACTGAAGCCATATCGCCTTGCTTTTCATCCTCCACATCTCTTCTCTCTCACACAGAACCACATTCCTGCGTCTCTCCCACTCCACCAGCTCACCTTTCTGCTGTTCATCCAGATATCCCATTCCCCGATTGTTAAGAATCCGATCAATATTCTGCTCAGCAGCCCGCAAAGTCTGTTCATCAATCGCCCTTCTATCATGTGCCCAGGAAATAGTGGCCTCTTTGATTTGCTTAAGGTTGTTTTGGAAGTGTGCAGCTGCATGTATCAAAGAATCAAGAGGTCGATGAACCCACAGATCCTGAACCATCTTAAGATAATCCGCCTCCTTCAGCCAACTAGGATTGAATTTGAAAGGGCTGGGAGGTTTTTTCCTACCACCACGTAACTCCAGGAAGATGGGGCAGTGGTCAGATATCCCACCTGACCCTACCCACTGCCTGACAATATCAACACCCAGTGCCAACCCATCGGCCACCAGAAACCTATCCAGTCTCTTAGCCACCCGATGTTCCCCAGCTCTCTTATTCCTCCAAGTAGGAGTTAACTTGGATGGTAAAATGTCGAGAAGATCCTTCCTAGCAAAGGCATGAATGAAATAATTTGCTAATGTATCCGGCACAGCCCGAGGTCCCCACACTTCAGAAGTCCCCAGAGTAAGATTGAAATCCCCACCCAAAATCACATCCCTTCCATCAAAAAGATCCATACATAACAAGGCGTCCCAGAATCCAACCCTATTTAAATAGGGCCCGTAGATATTGAGAACCGTGATCATCCTCCCAATCTCAGCATCCCAGACTTCCAAACCGATACCAGAATATATTCCCCAAGAACAATCACATCTGCAACTCTTAACCTTCCACCCCGAGGCCAGCCCTCCAGAGCGCCCCCGAGCATCCACTCCAACAAACTTCCATCCAGGAAGCAAAGTTTCTAATGCCCGTACTACATCCTCGCTGCCACCCAGAGTTTCTTGCAGCAGTAAAACATCCGGTTGATTAAAGTCTACCAGCCTCCTAAGCGACGATTTTTTAATGGGACTCGCCAACCCACGACAATTGAAGGACATAATCTTCATATCAAACCCCCATCCTAGGCTTTCACTGCTCTAAGTGCCCACTCAATAGAAGATTGTGTACCCATCACTAAATCCACCTTTGCCCGGTCTTGTGCTTTAGACAAAAGGGATTTACGGCCCCGACCTTTCCCCCCAACACTATTGGCCAATTCAGGGAGCCCCTTCCCCCCCAAACCAACTACAGGGATCTCCCTACTGCGAAGAGCATAACGGATACTACGACCCTCAGAGCAGGTAGAGTGTTTGGTGGATACAATGGGCGTCGAGAAATCACAATCCACATCAGTCAGCACACAAGGAGCTTCCGGACAAGGAATGACCGTATGGGCAACAGGAGGAGACCCAATCCTACCGTCCCCCAAAGCATCAGAAACATCAAAAACAGAAACAACAGGTGAAAATAAATGTGACATACCCGAGGACATCTCAGCTGAACCCCGTCAAGTTATGGATAGCTACTGATGCAAACAGGAGGTAGTCAATGTAGTAGGAGTCGCTGATCCCAAGGGAGCCCCCTCATCATCATGTTCCTCACTCCCAATGTGCACCTTACCTATGATCGCCGAAGATGGCTGCAAATCTGCTGATCCATGCCTCCCACTGAATCCGCTGGTACCACAGATTCGTAGATGACCCCCCTGTTAAAAGCAGGCCCACACCCATCATCCTCCACTGCCTGAGAGTAATCCTTCGACACTGGATCTGTACCTACTTCAGCTACCTCATCAGTCAGTGGCTTACAATTCCGAAACGGTAAAGGACATCTGGCAACCATATGTCCAAGTGAGTGGCAGCGATGGCACCTAAACGACACACCCACATAATCCAGGGTTTGAACAAAGTCCCCCTCCTTGGATTGTACTTTGATCTCAGCAGAGAGTCCCAGCTGAAGATCGATATTTACCAATATCTTTGCCACCGTGTACTTGCCAGTCTCAAGATGGGAGGAATCTGAACACACATATTCACCAAGAAAATTCCCCATCGCAGCAAAACGAGATTCATTCCACAGATGCATTGGAAACCCAGGAAGCTTCACCCACAGCGGTTCTTTATCAACCTTCTCTGTTGTTGAGTCGAAGAATGGGGACCAGCTTCGCAGGACTAGAGGAACTCCCAACATCGACCAATGTCGACTTAAAACAGCGTCGACCTCCCCTTTGTTCATGAAAGTGAAGGAAAACCAACCCTTCGTCAATACCCGGACTTCAGGGGCTGATGACAAAATATACCTCCACTGCTCAGCCGCCCAACGCTAAAGAAAACCCCGACCATATCTTCTGCCACGAACATGACCTACCACAGTAGTGAGAGAGAGATCCTCCGCCTCTTCCATTGTAACATCCACCCCTAGCACCAATTGATCTTGTCGCTTCCTTTCTTTTACCATCTTAGCGGGTTTTTTAAGAAAATTTTCCTTAGCAAAAGTCCCAGTCCGAGGACTAAGCCTGCCTATCAAGGTGGGCCCAGAAATGCCCTCAGCCCCGCCGCCAGTCATGGAGGGCCCAGACAACACCCCCGACCGAGTCATCCCAGCATAGACAGCTCCATCAGCATTATTCCCACTGTCACCAACCCCGACACCCGTGTAAACAACGTCCTCTGCCATGCCAATCCCCTGCCAAAAAACTCAGATCCCGGAAGCCCTCAATTAATGCTCAGTAACCCCCTTCCATCAACCGATTCAAGGACCGACCAACTGAATCGAGTAATGCAAAGCACAAAAATATATCTATCAATTTGGCTCAATCAATACAGAGTCGGTATTATCTCTCATAATCGCACTTCTTGCAGCCATCTTCAAATTCAGCCTTCATCAACTTGATTCCAATGACAGTCGACCAAGAAGATCAACCTCAAATTCGTTGCCTAAACAGAGCTTCATCAACTGAAACAACATTCCATACAGAGTTTGTAATGCTGGCTCATTCAATGCTGCACACCTCCTGGCAAGCACCGTATGCCTGAGGAGCTGTCAGCAAAGCATCTCCTGTTCGATCCGCCCACAATATGCCTCCGATCGCATGCATTCCCATCAGCTTGCTTGCAAATAGCGCCAAGATTCCACTTCGGCTTTCTTGCTCCTGCTATCGTCAATTCCACTACGGCTTTCTTGCTCGGCTTTCTTGCTTCGGCTTTCTTGCTCCTCCTTTCGCACCCATAAAATGATTACTCCAATTTTATCATCATAACCATAATGTCTTATTTTCAAAATGTTTAAATATAACAAAAATGATATTGTGAAAAATATTTAATTAGATTCCCTTTATTTGTCGATAATGTCAGATTCCCTTTATTTGTCCATATTATTTATTATTCATATAAAACAATACACATCAACATCATCTATATAAATATTTCAACATATTAAAAAATCAAGTTGATTTTTTTTTTTTAAATTATGTACCACAGATTAATGTGGTATAGAGTCATAACTTCTCATGAACAAATTTAAAAAAAAACTCACAAATTATCATTATTTTTTTGTTAAAATATCTTTAAATTGATGTTCTATTTATAAATTTGTATGCGTAAGGATTCACGACTTTATACAAGGAGTGATTTTCAGCGGAAAAATCACCTTCCTACAATTCCGAAGGAATCAAGGAAAGTTAACAACGCACGAGAAATCTCAACAAACTTCCTCACATATCGTGGTGGTAGGTTGAGCAAACCATCAGCCAATAATCCAAGCCAAAAGATGTCTCAACAAAATTGAACCCGGGTGGATGGAATAAAATCCATCCAACCCCACCAATGGACCACTATATCCTTGACAACAAAGAGTACTTTAATAATACACCTTTTCACCATCTATAAATTTATTTTTACTATTTAATATGTTTATAATTTTCTTTTACAAATTACCATACCTTTTTACACATATATTTCACTTTCCAACATTATTATATTTTAAAGTCAAAATCTCTTAATTTGAATTTATTTTTTAACCAACTTTGTACATACATTAGGTATATGAAATTTACATTCAAACTTTATGGGCAAACCTGTTTAAACAATAAATTTATTTTTTAAACATTAGGTATATGAAATTCACATTCAAACTTTGTACATACATTATTAGGTATATGGAATTTACATTCAAACTTTATGGACAAACATGTTTAAACAATAAATTTGTTTTTTAACCAAGTTTCTACATACATTAGGTATAGGAAATTCACATTCAAACTTTGTGCACAAACCTTTTTAAATAATAAAATTCATAAAATGTTTTTATTTTATTAGAAGATAAACATTATAAATATAAACAAAATTATTTGAAGATAATAAAATCTATTATAACTTAGTTACCAAATTGGTAGTGAGGATAATTATCACTAGATGTTATCTATAAATGTGAGTTAACTCATCACCATTATAAGGAAAATCACTACACCTAAAATAATCCATTAATGATCTGTAAGGAGATACTTCCACTCCTGCCAATGTCTATGTGTCTTGGGGTTTTTAACATGTTTCCTTACATTTAAGGAAGACGATCTCTTAACCAATCAGAAGCAGTTTAAGCTCTTAATCCATGACCAAAAGGGTGGGTTCATCCCCTTATAGTATCCCCAAGATACCCCATATCCCCTATTCTCCATCATTGTTGAGGCCATGTGGTATCAAGTATCCACCAAGATTTTTCTCTATACATGACTCCAAGATACTATACCCAGTTGCAATTTTAAGTCTTACCTAGGAGGAAACAAAATTTCTTTTATTACAAAGTTGCTTTACAAATTACTATACCTATTTTTTTTTAATATGCTAAAAATATTGAAATCAAAGAATTCCTTCTCACAAATAATTAGTTGTTGATATAAGGAAACACACGTTATATTTTTAGAACCAATTTTCTGGACTACATTAGAGTTGATTCCATCATCAGGGCATTTCCTTAATTGGAGAATTGCCCTGATGATGGACTCAACTCTAATATAGTATGAAACGTTGGTTCTAAAAATCTAACGCAGGTTTCCTTATATCAAATGCTACAAATATCTTTTAAATGGAATTTATTTTTTAACCAAGTTTGTATAATGTAAATCTTGTATTTCTAAAATGATGAAGATGGTATAGCTAAGATGAGAACTTAGCAACTATTAAAGTTGGCGTGTTTGGCATCATAATGTTTTCTTGGCACAAAGATATTGTAACTCTCCATTCCACTACATAATGATAGTGTCACAAACCAACTTATCTTATGTGTATGTTCAATTCCTTTTCCACTTCACAATCTTGTGGTTGTGGCCATTTTGGTATCTCCACATCCTTGGGGTTGTGACCCCCTCAATATTGCCACAAACATGACATTGTATACCTTAACTATCAGTGATTTATTATTATTATTATGCATTGATTATATATCAAAACATGTAAGTATTATCTTCAGTATGTAACTTGTGACTTGGGTTAGGCCAAGAATTGAAAAGTATAATCATGCTTTACAATTAGGTTCAAATAGACCATGTTAAGGTAAAGTTATTGTGAAGTATTCGGTTCTAGTTTGTTTAAGGTTTGAGTTTGGTTAATCCCTAGTGGGATACCGACCAATATTGTGGTTGGAAATTGACTCTCTCTCTCTCTCTCTCTCTCTCTCTCTCTCTCTCTCATAAACTCGTTATATACCTCAATAAGATGATAGAAATGATAGGAGGGATCAGTGAAAAAAACCTAGATAGGGTTTTGTTTAGTGGTATCTTGCAAGGTGAATCAAGTAAGATATGAAACACAAATCCCCCAAAAGCCATCACAAAGAATTTTATTTGCTTCATGCAACCTGTCTAGCCTCCATTATCAAATGGAAAATCAACAGTAAAGAAAGAAACTATGGCTGGTACATATGGAGTCACAAAACACACACACACACACTACATAAGGAAATGTAAGAGGAGATGTAGAAGGTGTTACAGAAGGCATAGTGGATGAAGATGCAAAATACATTGCAAAATATTTTACAAAAGGAGTAGTAGAAGAAGATACAAAATATGTAGAAGGAACTACAATAGGAGATACATAAGGCAATGAAGAAAGTGACGTCAAAAGAAAATTATAGACTTAATGACATAACTCAATATTAGGTCCTTCAACATTAATGATATGACATGATTCATATTCTCATCTTAGTGGATCCAAGATTTCAAATAAATTAAGGACCCAAAATGGAGACACTAAAGGGATTGGAAAACCCAATAAGGGATTGAAGAACATTAGTGATAAAGAAGGGAAATCTAGTAGAAAACAAAATAAACCAAAAGAAACTCTTATTAAATCAAAGAAGACTCAGTTCACTTACTCTTGCAAAAATTTTCATCTCAAGCCTCTATGTTTAGATAAAAAAAGAAGGAAATGCGAGAATATACACAAATCCTACTCTAGTAGGGGACATAGTCTTGGAATATATGGAAAAAGCTATTACTTGTAGGTTTCATTTAAGACTATGTTGAGAAGGGGATTTGAAACTAGATGGAGAATCACCACGGAAATTTCATTAGATACAAACCAACATTAGAAATGGGGATGAGAGGTTTTAACACATTTATTGTCAAGAATGAGAATGGAAAGGATAAAGTCATGAATTGAGGGCCATGGTTTTGACCTGCTTATTGCAATGACATCCAATATGCCAGTCTATGTTAAACTACCTTGTATTCTAGAGGATTTTTGGAAGGAATACATCTTCAAGTTGATTGGATATGGTATGGAGAAAGATATCAAAATATATCCTACAACCTTCAATTCACCTATCCATTTGCTAGCTCTAATTTGTGTGGAAATAGAATTGGCATAAGGGATTCCAAAGAACATCAATGTAGTAGTGGGTAACATAGAAATTAGGAAAATTTATACTAAATAAATATTCCTTATAGATATTTTTGTTGAATGGAACATGGAGATGATTATATCATAACTAACGAAGAAACCTAAGAAAATTTATGGCATCATCCATAGGGCTCATGGAGGATCTACAGATAATATTAAGACACCAAGACATTCCTCTTATCAATTGGATAAGGATAAAGGGAATTTAGTGACCTAAAAAAATCATAAAATTTCTAGTCACATGGAGACTAAATTGTTCTAAAATAAAGTAGGGTCAATTTCAGGAAAACTCCAAGACTACTCCAAGAATATGGGGTAGTGGAAAATAAGCAAGAGGAATCCATATCCATGGATCTTGCTCTTCTAGAGTAGGTTTTGACCTTTACAAAGCATAGTCTGGATACTATTAATTCACCAAAAAATCCTTCATTGGTCAAAGGTGAAACCCCAACCACACCAAAAAAGGCACTATAGAGGGAATTATAGAAGACCTTGTAGAAGGAGCTAGAAAAGATGTAGAAGAAGGCTCTCTAGAAGCTGTATAGAAGAAAGGTAATCACCTTACACCAGAAAATATATCTACCTCATATTATTCAACTACTTATTCTTCTTGTAGACCATAGATCACATTAGGAAAAAAACAAAGGCACTTCACTACATCACTATCTCAAGAGCTTCCAATGATGCATAAATAAATGAGGGTTAGATCCAATCATATCAAAACCCATCAAAGGATAGTTAGGTAGATAGAGATCCATTGCAAAGTCTATTGTGTTAGAATAAATAACCCACCTAGACTCTGACCTCCTGATTCTAATGGTCCCAACCACACCAAAATTGACCTCCTAATTCACACATACACCAAAACCCTAGATTTGGGGGCACACCCCTTGATTTGAGTGTGCATTCCCTAAATTTGGGGCACATTCCTCGATTTAAGGAGGCGGTTAAGTGAAGACTAGGTGCAGCCCACCGATTGAGGTCCTAATTGATCCTAACTATTCCTAATTGGTCCTTTAGTGACATTTGCGACCCATTTCAGTTCAATTTAGTGCATGTCAGTACAATTCAATTCAGTATATGTCATTTCAGCTCAGTTTAGTTCAGTTCAGGATAGTTCAACTCGATGTAGGAGATCTTGCATGACTAACTAAGCTTATTTTCTCTAAGTTAAGCCTGAATAGTCCTTTAGTGTGGCATGGGAAATTCAAATTTCCTTCTAACCTAACTCAAATTGCCTCTCTATATATTGTAACCTTCTCCATTCAGTTATTAATGAACTTGATCATTCTTTTCTCTTCCATTCTGAGTTTCTTATGTAATAATAAATGTTATCCATTTATTACATTATGATTTGATGGCTGATTTGTTTCTCATTGCATATCTAGTTAGTTTATGTACCTAGATCTATACATGTTCAAATATATTATATATTGAACAATTATACATATAAATTCAATCAAGTCCTGACAAATGATAATCACTAGGGTGCTTAGATAAGTGTGGGCACTGAAGTAAGGATGCTCATAATGATCTTGTTCTCCTATAACATTATTGAAGGGATTAATGGGAACACCAAAAAATGCTCACTTAGGAGATTGATTACCAAATATTGTCTAGAGGTACTATTAATCCAAGAAACTAGAATGGAATTTTCATCTTGCATTAGAGTAATGAAGGAACTACTTCCAAACTAGGATTATATTGATCCAATTTGGAGGGGCATTCATGTGGGATTTGTACATGTTGGAATCACTCTTTAAATAAAATTTAAGATGCACATTATAATTCATTGATTTAAAGTAACACTTTTGTCTTAGAAGCCAAATAATCATGCAAACACCATCAACATTTACAATCCCCATTGAAGAAGGATATGGAATTCCACATCTCTTCATTCCACGATCAATTGAAACTAATTCATCATTGGTGGAGACTTAAATTACTCATTAATTTCTTTATAGTATTTATGGTTAAAATGCATGTATGGACCAAATGGAAAAGTTATTTTGGACTTATAATTAAGCAAATAGTCTTGTTGATATTCTACGCTACATATAGGACCCACCTGGTTCAATAATAAGGAAGGAGAGGATGCCATCGTATCAAAAATATTAGACACGTGGTTGATTAAAATCGACTCTTCTTCTCACCTTGGACATATAGATAAATTTTGTTCTAAAATGGGGGTATCCATTATGATCATGCTTGAAATTAAATATTCCCCCACCTCAAAACAAGTATAACTCTCATTATGCCTCTTAGAAGAAATTCAAAAATTTATAAAGAGACATGGATTCCTTTTAATTCCTTTTTCTAAACATGGTGCAATGAAACAAATGGTCAATGTAATAACCCCAGTTTGACCCTTGTAATGTATTCAATTAGACAATGTAAAATTATGTATATGTGCTAGTATGGATTCCTAGTGTGGATCTCAAGGCCAAGGGCTGACTAGTGAATGGATAGGCATGTATGATATAAATATTTATTTATGGACCATGTGGTTGGCTTATCATGCCAATTCGAATGCTATATAAATATTATGTTGGAAAATAATAAAATGGTCCAAGATGGTTGTGTAAAGAGCACTATAGGGGCTATGATTCCACTAGAGGGGAAGAGGAAAGGGAGCCTACAGATTATTAAGTCCTCTATTGCCAACTGTCAACCTTAGAACTCATCCATTTGCTGCCATTTTCCTTATATGAGCTAATTACTTCCTTTAACTGTTAAATCTAATTATTGAATGCATGTGTGAGGTTGGTGAGGAAAGTATTCTCATGTAGTTATGAAAGCATGGGATGGGTATACTTCTATGACTACTATAAGAGTCCTCCCTTCTATGTTCAAAAGTTATGTTAGTTGTCTTTTCCACCTCTCTCTCATCATTTGGAGTCTACCATCCATTTTACATTATGCATATTTTGGGGACAACAACTTGGAAACTACACATAATTCTTCCTTTTGTTTGTTCATTCCATTACCATTACCAGACCATGTATTACCCATAAATTCAACTGTGGGAACAAAGCTCTAGATTTGAGGGAAAAAGAGATGGTTGTAGGTGAGCATAAAGGTTGGGCATACTAGGAACTTTTACTCATTGAGTTTTTCTACTCGTAAATTCTTGAGAAGGCATAAATTACTACTACATGAGGTTATCTAACATCATGTAGCATATTGGAATCTTACTACACACACTGGTAAGCATTGTAAGGTTCGATTTTCGGAGGGAACTATGGATCAGTTGTAATACCCCTCGCTTTTAACCCCTATTACATAATTAATTTCAATTATGTACTTATGTATTGGTTCATGGTGAGGAACTCAAGGTCAAGGCCCCACCAAGGAATATTACAATATTTAATAATATTTTGACTATTTAGCGGAACCATGTACTGGCAAGGCATGGTGACATCCTAAAGATGATGTAAATTGTAAATGCCAAAAAAAATAAAAACAAACCTAGGGTTGAATGTGCAAGGCAACTAAATTGAGGGGAAACAATATCCACTAGGGGAAGAGGTTGGAGACAAATGAATCCTTGAAGGGGGAAGAGGTTTCAATCGACATTGTTTAGGGTTTCCAATTGAAGTCACATTAGGATAACAACATGTATGTTTCCTTAAAATTACAATTTACAATTATAACCTTTGTAAAAGTGTAGAAGCGAGGAAGAAGGAAAACCTAATGGACTATTAAGTTTTCAGCTATCAAAAGGAAATCTCCCATTGCATCTAGTTGGGTTGTAAAAAGGGGGATAATACCATTTTGATTGTTGTTTTTTTGTTATGGGTGAGAGGGTGGCATCTGGGAAAGAGAGTCGACCCCATGATTGTCAATTGGTTTTTATTTTTTAAAGGGAGGGAAGCCTCTAGGAAAGAGAGACGACCCAATGATTATTATTGAATTTTTTTTTGCTTTGATTTAAAGGGCGGTCTCTATGGGGGAGAGCCTCGGGACCCATTGAAGATCACCTTGAGTATTGCTTGTATACTATTTGTTGTATAGAATAGGAGGGTGGTCTCTGTATAGAAACTCGACCCTTTGGTATTTTGTTTTCTGCAAGAAAAGCGGGCGATCTTGTTAAGGGATTCGACCCTTGTATATATTGTTTTCTATTTTGAAAAGGAGGGTGATCTATGCATATAGAGAATTGAACCTATATATATTGTTTGAATTTGCATGCCTGGAGGTCCCACTTCCTTCATCTATCTAGATACAATGCACTAACCTAAAACCAGTTAAAGACAAGAATCATTGAAATGTAACCCTTTGAATATGGATTCATTAACGTCATTTCGCCATCCACCACATCATCATAAATAACACATGTCACATCTGGTTCTTAAATGTGTGCTGCTTCGAGTTCCCTTCCTCGTTCTTTCACTATGCTCAGGGATGTAATGAAGAACCTTCATATTTAGCTATGTTTAGGTAAAGGGTTTCAATCATCACATACAGGATTTTCCATAACTATGAACTTGATCTGTATCATAGAATCATAGTATGTCTTATTATCATTATATAAGCTTACTACTTTACTTAGCTTGATACTACGTATCTAACTAGTACTCTTCTAAATTCATGATGTCTGAGATTTGATATGAGTTATATATGGAGATTACATAATCTTAGATATATGGGATTAGTAATACTAATTCAATGAGCTTGTTGAGTTTTGTTGTTTTGAAAAGGAGGGTGATCTATACATATAAGGAATCAACCCTTTTGTATATTGCTGCTATAAGAGGAAGGGAGATGTTGTTAAAAGAATCAACCCTTATATATATTATTGTTATTTTGAAAAGGAGGGATATCTATGTATATAGAGAATCGAACCTTTTGTATATTGATGCAGAAGGGAGATGGGCGATTCATGTGTGAAGGATCGACCCCATTGGTTTATTTTTTATTGCAAAAGTTTTGCTATAGAATTATAGGCCACTCCTGTGTGAAGGATTGAATCCATTTTTTAATTGTTTATTGCAGAAGAAGGGACATACATTACAAGAGAATGCACCCTTATTTAAATATTGTTTATTTTCTAAAAAGGGGGTGTCTAGAAAGAGCCGAACCATTATGAATAACCTTTTATTGTTGCACAGAAAGGGAGGTCTCCTGAAAGAGACAACCCATTAATATGATTTTATATTGTCGTGTGCTATCAGAAATGAAGGGCGGTCTCTATAAAGAGAATTGATCCATTTTATTGTTGATTGGTTACATAAATGAAGGGAGATCTCTATAAAGAAAGCTGACCTATTTTATTTTTAATTGACTTGATTTGTTTGTTAATAACCAAGCCCTATGGGAGCAGAGCTGAGCTTTGTGGCATGAGAAGTACGTCTTATTGTTTAAAGATCCAAATGGTATTTTTGTTCTCTTTATAGAGAACCATATCTTGATCTGTAATTAAATATATCGTTATCATGCGTAAAGAAAGAGCTTGCTCTTGTGGAGAACTGACTCTTATTCTGATTTAAATGTACATTTTTTGAGAGCGTAGGACTCTGTCTATTCATTGTACTGGATGGGTGACATGTTCTATGGAAAAATACTTGAGATCTTTATTTTGTTCATTGAGAGTGGTTGTAAGTTTAACATTCAAGCCGCGTTGAGAAACCTTGTGAGGGATTCCTATTATTTCTTTTCCCTAGTGGAATCATTTCCCGGCTCAAGGGTGGCCTCTCAACAGAAATAGTATATGTTGGACAAAGTGATTGTGGTTGGGAGTAACATTGCACTTGCACATTTAGTCACCCAAGATATCTTATTCAAGATAAGTATTCATTATATGCTATATGGGTGTTGTTCATTTTGTTTAATTAATTAGAGATGTATATTATTACTCACTCATGCCTAGTTAGCTACTAATAAACATATGATGTTAGTGTTGTTAAGAAGATGCCATTGTTATATTTCAGTAACTATACATAATATGATTGTATCATGAATGATGAATGCAAACACGAAATCATATTAATGGTCTGTTGTGATATTTCCTCGTTGCTTCCCAGATTTTAGTACTATTTAGGATTATTACGTGAAAGATTTGAACTCTATATGAATCGAATCTATGATAGTGAATCGAAGTGATCTTGTCGCAATTATAATTGTAGTTATGGTTAGGTAAACAACATTGATAATATATGGTAGGCTTGAGATGATGTAACCTTCTTAAAAAACTATGAGTTCGGCTGTTAAGTTCCCCTAATATGTGCATGCTTATAATTCATAATGTGTTCAGCAATTACAAACTAAATGTTGCTATATATATATATACTGTGTGACCAAGAATGGTTGATCAAGACCTTGATTGAAATCATCCTTGCTACATAAAAGTAATTAAATAATAATTGGATTGGATTTAAATAGAATCTCATGTAATTACTTAACCCTCTAGAAGTTCAGAATCCCGTGATGAAAAACAATAGTGGTCTTTTGTTTATTAGCCTCCATAACTTTATTATCAATGGATAGTGTTGGTTGTGGAGCCTAATCTTCCTTATTTATAGGTCTTGTTTCACCAGTGTCTGGATCCCATCCCATGACGGGGGGGTTTGGGGGGGCGGGATTTCCCCCCCAAATATAGTTTCCTCCCCCCTGGCGAGGGTTCAAGGGCAGCACCCTGTTAAATTTTGAGCATTAATTCACAATACTCTAGGATCTTCACTGAGAGAATAACATATACAGTATATCAATGCATAACAATCACAATAAGCATGACAAGCATCATAAGCATCACAAGAATCAAAAGCATGAGAGACAAGAGACAAAGAGTTTCCGTGGGGAAAACCCTAAGGTGAAAAACCCCAAAACTTCCTCAGAGATAGAGAGAGCAATGGCTCAACCAAAGTACAACCAAAATATACTAAGATAGTCTCCTAGTAGCAGATGATCCTCCTCCTCATTAGTGGGCCACTTTTTGAGTGAGAGAGATATGACTTTCCGAATGATAAAAATAGAGATCTCATGATCTCTATTTATACTTAACCTGTTTTCCCAGTGACCTTATGGGGCCGACTTGTCTATCTAGATACATCCACAATATAATATATATTTCAGGGCCGACCCCACACATGGTGGTCTAATAACCCATCGGCAAGTACACACACTTGCGACACTTGTCAATCCACATGACGACACTTCCTTATAGAGAAATAACACATCTCTTATAAGGGTACAATAAATATATATAAAATACATAGATGAAATACATTCCGAAGTTACATATACATCAACTCTCCCTCTTAACTAGGAAGGTATTTCTCGACACAGTTCTGCTAGACAAGTCTTCTTCTCGGGATCACCGTCATCATCATCGTCATTGCTGCTGCTATCTCAACCAATCTCTGACTCTACTCGTCATAGGAAGTTCTACAGAGCCAGTCCTTTTTCATACTGGATGTAGGCACACCACCTGCAGGTCTTTGTCATCACTGGCCATACTGTGGAATCCTCAGGACTTATTACGTGCGTCACAAAACCTCGAAAGAGCATCCCAGGCTGTTACAAGCACACAGCTCTACCTATAGGATCTCCCAGGGCCATATTATATGTGACCTCACCACAAAACCTCACAAGAGCATCCCAAGTTGTTACGAGCACACAGCTCTACCTATAGGATCTCCCAGGGACAAATTATATGTGGTCACCACAAAACCTCGCAAGAGCATCCCAGGCTGTTATGAGCACACAGCTCTACCTATAGGATCTCCCAGGGACAGATTATATGTGGTCATGGAAAAACCTCGCAAGAGCATCCCAGGACTTATTACGGGCACACAGCCTAACCTATCGGATCTACTAGGGACATATTATATGCCATAGGACAAAACCTCGAAGAGCATCTTCCAGATATCCCAGGTCCAAATTATATGCCATAGGAAAAACCTCGAAAGACTATCTGCAGATCTCCCAGGGCCAGATTATATGTCCTTCTAGAGAAAAACCTCGAAAGAGCATTTGCCAGATATCCCAGGGCCAAATTATATGCCATAGGAAAAACCTCGAAAGACTATCTACAAATCTCTCAGGGCCAAATTATATGCTCATCTGCACAACCTGATCCACGGCCATAGAGTATCAACCTGATACTCACCATACATCATCCTGATGTACACATGATCATCCTAATCATCATCACTGCAACATCCTGCTGCATGTCATTTGGGGCAACATCCTGAAGCTCGTCATCCATGATCATCCTGATCATACAATGCATCTACCTGATGCATACCAAGTATCTACCTGATACATATCATCATACATGATCCACCTGATCATACAGTGTATCCACCTGATACAAATACAAATACATGATACATATCACCATACATGATCCACCAGATCATACAATGTATCCACCTGATACATATACAGATACATGGTCCAAGCATCCAACATGATGCATATACAAAATACATACAAATGATCCTACTGATCATATCCAGCATCCAACATGATGCGTACATACATATAAATGATCCAATTGATCATATCCAGCATCCAACATGATGCATACATACATATAAATGATCCAACTAATCATATCCAGCATCAACATGATGCGTACATACATATAAATGATCCAACTGATCATATCCAACATCCAACATGATGCGTACATACATATAAAAATGATCCAACTGATCATACAAAGCAGAAACCAGAACATCATCCTGATGCTCATCATCCAGCGCTTACATCCACAGCCATGTGAAGGATCCTCCTTCCAACATGCTTGGAATGGCTTCAGCAAATGTGTCCATCACTTCTTCCTCGAAGTGTCATTGATCTGAAGAACACCAAGCCTCTCCTTGAAGTACTCGAATTTCACCTTGGCTTGTGGCTTCATCAGCACATCTAGAATCTGCTCGTCTGTCGCAACATACAAGAGCTTCACAGCTCCTCTTTGCACCATATCCCTGATATTGTGATATTTGATCTCTATGTGTTTCGACCTGTCATGAAACACTGGGTTCTCGGACAGCTTCACACAACTCTGGTTATCACAGAAGATACCAGTAGCATCCAACGGGAGATCAAATAACTCAGACAGTAGCTTCCGTAGCCATACTGCCTCACAACTAGCTGAACAGGCTGCAACATACTCTGCCTCAGCTGTACTCAGTTCTACGCAGGACTGCTTCCTGCTAAACCAAGAGATCATACCTGATCCCATACTGAAGCAACACCCAGATGTGCTCTTCCTATCTACAGCACTGCTAGCCCAATCTAAATCAACATAACCCTACAGGATAAACTTTTGATTCACTTCATACTTGAGCCCATAATCCACTGTACCCTTCAGGTACCTCAGAACATGCTTTACAACAACCAGGTGAACACTCATCGGATCTATCAGGAATTGACTCAATGTGTTCACCGCAAAGCAAATATCTGGTCTCGTGTTTGTCAGGTACATCAAGGACCCAATCATCTGACGATACATAGAGACATCAAATGGCTCAGATGAAGCATCACATAGAAGGTTCAGATTCGATTCCATATGTGTGGCCATGGCCTTGCAATCCATCATCCTGAATCTCTTCAGGATATCTACTATGTACTTCCCTTGACCAAGGAAGATCCCACCTGCACTCTGCCACACCTCCATACCTAGGAAATAATGCATCATTCCCAAATCTTTCATATCGAACTCGGTAGCAAGCTTTCTCTTAGTATCTGCAATCAATCTGTCATCTCCCGTTGCAAAAAAATCATCCTCATACAGGAGTAGAATCACAGGATTCCCTTCCTCAACCTTGTAGTAGAGGTTGGAATCCGCTTTACTCTTGGTAAAGCCCAAACTAGATAGGAAAATGTCCATCCTACCATACCAAGTTCTGGGAGCTTGTTTCAAGTCATACAAGGCTTTCTTCAGTTTGCACACATATGACTCCTTGTCATGTATTTCAAAACCAAGTGGCTGCTCCACATATACTTCCTCTTCAACTACACCATTCAAGAAAGCAGTCTTGACATCCATCTGGTGTATTTTCCATTTCATTGCTGCAGCCAGGGCAAGTATTGTTCTGATGGAAGTATACCTGGCTACAGGTGCAAAAGTTTCTTCATAATCTATTCCCTCTTTCTGAGAGAAGCCACGAGCTACAAATCTTGCCTTGTATTTCTCTACACTGCCATCTGTAACATGCTTGATTTTGTAGATCCATTTGGAAGTCACAATAGACTTCTCTTTAGGTCTTGGGACAACATCCCAAACATCATTCTTCATTATTGATTGGTATTCCTCAACCATGGCATCCTTCCATTCTTTCTTTTCCATTGCTTCTTCATAACTGGAAGGTTATTTATTCATAATGTCACAGAGTAAAGCAACATAGCTGGTATGTGATCTGGTTCTCTTCTTTTCTCTGTGTTCTTCTTCTGGAATGCCAAATATTTCTACATCTTGAATGAGCTCTCTAGCCCATGCAGGTTTCCTCTTGTGAGAGTTATCCTCACGGGGTGGATCTACAGGTTCTTGCAGATCTTGAAACTCACGAACAACTTCTGGAATTGCTTCTTTCATGGTAGTGTCTTGAAATCTAGTTTCCTTAGGTTCTTCATAAACTTCGATAGGTTCCTTCCTTGATTTGATGAATGCTGAGTTTTCATCAAATGTTACATCCCTACTGACATCAATCTTCTTGAACCCTGGAAAGTATAATCTGTAAGCCTTAGAACTTTCACTGTAACCCACAAAGATACCCTTCTTTCCTGAAGGATCTAGTTTAGTCCTCTTTTCCTTTGGGACATGAGTGTATACTGGACAACCAAATATTCTGAGATGGCTGACTTTAGGTTTCTTACCAGAAAAGACCTCTTCTGGTGTCTTGTTGTGCAATATCGTGTGGGGTGTTCTATTCTGCACATATACAACTGTTCTAGCTACTTCTGCCCATAGATGCATAGGTAGATCCTGGTCATGCAGCATTGCCCTTGCTGCTTCCATGATTGTTTTGTTCTTCCTTTCTGCAACTCCATTCTGTTGAGGATTATAAGGAGCAGCCAACTCCCTCTTAATCCCTGAATCACTACAAAGTTTCTTGAAGTCACCTGAGGTGAATTCTCCACCATTGTCGGATCTGAATGTTTTGATCTTCTTGTTAGTTTGATTCTCCATCAAGGTTTTGAATTCCTTGAACTTATCAAACACCTCATATTTGTTCTTCAAGAAGTATACCCAAGTCTTCTTGGAGAAGTCATCAATAAATGAGACATAGTAAACATACCCACTCAGAGAACTGGATGACATAGGACCACATACATCTGAGTGGATGATTTCTAGGATGTCTTTTGCCTTGCTTTCATTGCTTGGGAAAGCCTTCTTAATGTTCTTACCTTTTTCACATCCTTTGCAAACACCTTCATGTTTGGTCTTGATTTCAGGAATACCCTCTACAGCCTTGCTTGTAATTGGAAGTGCCCTATAGTGCATATGAGCAAGTCTTCTATGCCAAAGTTCACTTGGCTCCATGGATTCATGTACCATGGTATGTTCAGGTTGTCCCTTCAATTTATACAAACCTCCCTCTTGCTCTCCAATCACTACTGCATCATCTATGTTCTTTCCCTTTGGCCACATTAGGACTTGGCCATCCACAAATGCAACCCTCATACCTTTTGCATCCAATGCAGAGATGGAGAGTAAGTTCTTCTTGAGCCCAGATACATAAAGGACTTCTTTCATCTTCAAATATTTTCCAGAATCTAGGTTGTAGGAGGCTTCACCACTTCCTTTGATTGGGTATTGATAATCATCACCAAGTTTCACCTTATGGGGTGATTCATGTTAAGATAGATTCACAAAAGATTCCTTAAACCCAGTCATGTGTTTGGAAGCCCCACTGTCAATCAACCAATCATTACAACCATGGGATATAGTACCCGTGAGAGCAGAAATTAGAACATAATCTTCTTCACTTGATGAGTCATCATCACTATCACTTTCTTCCCTAGCCTTCTTCTTTGGGGGTTCATCATCTTCGGCAACATGAGCATGATATCTTTTTTTGTTATTATTCTTCTTCTTATTGAAGTTGTTGTTGTCTTTCTTCTTCTTGGGACAATCTAAAGCAAAGTGTCCCTTCTCATTGCAATTGAAGCATCTGAGATCTTTCTTATCTTTATGATAATGGTGGTGTGAAAATATCCTGTTATGAGATGATTCCTTATTGGACTTGCCTTTCCTGGCATGTGATGTGAGAGCTTGATCTTCATTTCCCATCTTTTCTTCTCGGGCCACACGCCTAGCTTCTTCTTGAGAGCATTCTTCCCGCAATCTGTTGAAGGAGATCAACTTCTTCCTTGCACAAATTCCTTGAATAAAGGAATCCCATGACCTGGGTAGGCCATTTAGAGTGGTCATCACCACTTCACCATTCTCCACCATTTCATCCACTGCTTCTAGTTGTTCCTTGATCTGGGAGACCCTTGAAAAATAAGATTGAATGGTTTCTCCATTCTGAAACTTTACTCCTTTCAATTGGTTCCGTAGGGTCATCTTTCGATTTATGTTCTTCCCTTCAAATAGCTTGGTCAAAGAGTCAAACATCTCTTTGGGTGTCTTTAGAGAAGACACATGGGGTATGAGATGGTCTTTGATAGAATCAACAATGATTCTCTTTGCCTTGACCAAGTTCTTCTTATGCAATCCCTTAGCCTCTTCATCCTCTAGGATAGGGATGTCTTCTTTTACATATGAGTCCAACTCATTCTCTTCCAAGATTAACCCAATCCTATACTTCCAAGCTCGGATGTTATCAGCTTCTTCAAGCTTATCCTCAAGCTTGGTGTGGTGAGACATCTTAAAGAGTACTTCAAATGGAAATAGAAAAGATTTAGGTCTTACCACTTGAAATGCTGAAAACTGGATCTGGTCCCAGATTAGGGTTTGTCAGAAAAACCCTAAAAATTCAAAATGTGAATTTCAATTTTATGAAAGGATAGAAAGATGCGCCTTGATGAGCTGATCAGCCTGGTGTATTTAGAATTTGAGATCAACAAAGCTTTACCCTTCAGATTTTCCTTTTTGTCCTCTTGGGTTCACTAGGGAGAGCCCTGAATTAGGGTTTGAGTTTCTCGGAGATCTACCCAGCCAAAAATCTCGATCCAAAGCTCTAAACTTTGATTTTTGCAAGGAGCTTCCAGCTATGTCTTCAGATTTCAGAAATTCCTATTTTTGTGGAAACCCTAATTGTTAGGGCCAAATCTGAAAATGCTTAGAATTGAATTCTGATTGGATAGATAGATTCTCCTTGATGAGTAGAGTCAATCTACAATACTTCTTTTCCAAAATCTGTGGAGAGAAACCCAATAAACAAGAAACTCAAGTTTCCATCACTGCAAAATGTCTTCTTCTCAGGTTAGCTCTGATACCATGTTAAATTTTGAGCATTAATTCACAATACTCTAGGATCTTCACTGAGAGAATAACATATACAGTATATCAATGCATAACAATCACAATAATCATGACAAGTATCACAAGAATCAAAAGCATGAAAGACAAGAGACACAGAGTTTCCATGGGGAAAACCCTAAGGTGAAAAACCCCACAACTTCCTCATAGATAGAGAGAGCAATGGCTCAACCAAAGTACAACCAAAATATACTGAGATAGTCTCCTAGTAGCAGATGATCCTCCTCCTCATTAGTGCGCCACTTTTTGAGTGAGAGAGATATGACTTTCCGAATGATACAAATAGAGATCTCCTGATCTTTATTTATACTTAACCTGTTTTCCCAGTGACCTTATGGGGCCAACTTGTCTATCTAGATACATCCACAATATAATTTATATTTCAGGGCCGACTCCACACATGGTGGTCTAATAACCCATCGACAAGTACACACACTTGCGACACTTGTCAATCCACATGACGACACTTCCTTATAGAGGAATAACACATCTCTTATAAGGGTACAATAAATATATATAAAATACATAGATGAAATACATTCCGAAGTTACATATACATCAACACACCCCCATAGTGAAAATTTTGGAAACAATTCCTTGTAAAATGTTGTAATTTCATAGTCATGACTTGGTCAATAATGGGTGATTTATGGGTCCTTGGTATTGGGTGTTCCATAGTATTTTCCCATTGTAATCACTCTTTAAAATGAAGGCATTGTAATACAACTGTGTATTGTATTATTGTAAAGATATCTATGATTGTGTAAAAGAGATTTTAAGAGAGTGAAGAGGAAGTTGTAGCGGATGTGCTGCAGGTTGTATCCCTTCATTTGTCGGATGGTATAATAATAAGGACTAGCAATTTCTGTGTGGACATAGCCCATATTGGGTGAACCACGTTATATTGGTGTCTCTCTTGTATTGTGTTTATGTGATTTATATTTTCATATTGTTTATTGTTATTTCTCTGCAATCCTATTTTCTAACAATTGGTATCAAAGCCAAAGGTCTATTTGGCAGATAAACTCGCAGGAAAGAAGGGTTCCTGGTTCGAGTGGGAGAAATGGCATAAGAAGGAAAGTTTAAGGTCAAGAAATTTAACGGCCAAAACTATAAGTTATGGAAGATGCAAATAGAGGACTATCTGTATTAGAAGGATCTATTCCTACCATTGGGCGAAAAAGAAAAACAATCGGCGACTATGAAGGACGAAGAATGAGATGTTCTTGACAGAAAGGCACTGGGAACAATACGGCTGTGCCTGGATTCGTCGGTGGATTTCAATATATCAAAAGAAAAGACAATGAAGGGTCTGATGAGTGCATTGGGAAAACTGTATGAAAAACCCTCAGCTTCCAACAAGGTATTTCTAATAAAGCGTTTATTTAATATGAAGATGTCAGAAGGTGGATCTGTTGTTGATCATTTAAATGAATTTAATACAATTACAAATCAACTAAGTTATGTAAAAGTGAACTTTGAAGATGAGGTTAGGGCTCTATATTGTGCTCATTTCCAGAAAGCTGGAATGGCTTGGTCGTGGCTATAAGTAACTCTGTTTATGGTTCAAACAATTTGAAATTTGATGATGTTGTTGGTGTTATTATTAGCGAGGGAATGCAAAGGAAAAACAAAGGTGAGACATTAGGTAATGCGTTGACCATGGAGAGTAGAAGAAGACAAAGGGAGAGAGGAAAGAGCCTAGGTAATCGCAGCAAGTCCAGAACAGGAAAGATAGAGTGCTGAAACTGTGGAAAGAAAGGACATTTGAAGAAAGACTGCATATTTCTAAAAAAGAAAGGAGATGGACAACATCAGATTACTTAAGAAGCAAATGTAGCAAGTGATGTGTTACAAGATGCTTTGATTTTTGCATTAGATAATACTAGTGATTACTGGGTAGTAGATTCAGGGGCTTCATGTCATGCTACACCCCATAGGAAATTATTTCATGATTATGTTTCAGGTGATTTTGGACATGTTTTATTGGGTGATGATGAACCATGTAAAATTGTTGAAATGGGTATGGTATGGATAAAGTTAAAGAATGGTGAATGGCTGCTAAATTTTTTAAGGCATATTCCTGCTATGAAAAGAAATTTGATCTCAACAGGGCAGTTGGGAGATGGTGTCTATTTAACTACGTTTGGAGAAACATAGTGGAAGATCACTAAAGGATCAATGGTGGTAGAAAAATGAGACATGATAGGTACGTTGTATTTATGTCCTCATAATACTGACTATTCTATCTCTTTAGATTCCACAGGAACAGATACAACATTGTGAAATCACAGACTTAGCCACATGAGTGAGAAGGGGATGCAGATTTTCCACTCAAGGAAGTTGCTACCAGATCTGAAGAAGGTAAGTTTGGAATTATGTGAGAACTGTATTTATGGAAAAAAGAAGAGAGTTAGATTTCTCAAGGTTGGGAAAGAGAAGAAGAATGCAAATTTAGAGCTTGTGCATATAGATGTATGGGGACCGGCTCAGGTACAATCTCCTAGTGGATCTCATTATTATGTTACTTTTATTGATGATAAAACTAGAAAAACTTGGGTTTATTGCATTAGACATAAATATGATGTGTTTTCTTCATTTAATAAATGGAAAGCTTTGGTTGCGAATGAGACATGAAAAATGTTGAAGTGTCTCAGATATGATAATGGAGGTGAATATTGTGATAAGGAGTTTGATAGTTACTATTCATACCATGGGATTCGTAGAGAGAAGATTTGGATGGTGGTATTCCAGAGGAGGCATGGACAGGTAAAAAGGTAAACTACTCATTTATGAGAACTTTTGGGTGTGAACCATTTGTTCATATTATTAAAGAAAATAGAACTAAGCTTGAGGCTAAATCCAAGAAGTTTACATTTATTGGATACGAGGCTAATGATTGTTGAGATATTGTAACTTCAAAGAATATTATATTTGTACTTTATTATTCTGGAGATGTTTCATTCCTCCTTGAAGACCTTATTGTATATCCGGAGATGTTTATTCCTCCGTCAGATTGTGGTAACTTGGGTTATTAGACTTTCCTAGTGGGGGTCGGCCCTGTATGTGTTATGTGGGTCAAAGGGTTATTAGACCACCCTAGAGGGGTCAGCCCAGTCAGTTGTAGTGGGGTATTTAACCCATTGGTTAAATATGAGCCTACATGTTTTATGTAAAAGACAAGTCGGAGTAGTGTATAAATAGAGGAGGTGTATTCCTCATTTTACACACACCCACTCACTTGAGAGTGGTGCACTTGTGGAGGAGAGTTCTGCTATGGAGAAGGAGGAGCTTATGCTTAGGGTTACATCTTTGTATATTGCTGGTCATCTATATTG
The DNA here is from genome assembly GCA_027924585.1 of Larix kaempferi. Taxonomy (NCBI): domain Eukaryota; kingdom Viridiplantae; phylum Streptophyta; class Pinopsida; order Pinales; family Pinaceae; genus Larix; species Larix kaempferi. The sequence continues at coordinate 4,732,567 of BSBM01000681.1, forward strand.
AGGAAGCTTTACTGGGTTTTCTACCCCATGAGGGTTTCCCAGGATAAATCTGTGTCTCTTGTGTTTATGCTATGCTTGTTGTTTCTTCAGTGATCCTGTATGTGCTATTATTGTGAAATGGAATGTAATGTTGCTATTTTCTGTCTTAGCATATTAAATCTTAACAATGATTTTGGTTATCGCTTATGGGATTATGAAAATAACAAAATCATTAGGAGTAGAGATGTGGTATTCAATGAAAATATCATGTATAAAGATCAATTGCAAAGAAAAAAACAGGAAAAGGAAAACACAGAGTACACAATGCTTGATGAAATTTAAAAAAATGAAGTTCCAAAGGTGCCAAAAAATCAAGAACAACAGTAGGTACCTCAAACTCTTGCAAGTGTTAGAAGATCTAGAAGGTTAATTAGACCCCCTGAACGATACTCTCCTTCAATGTATTATTTATTAATGACTGAATCTGGTGAACTAGAATGTTATGAAGAAGCAATGCAGGTGGAAACTAGAAAGAAGTGGGAGCAAGGCATGAATGAGGAGATGGACTCATTGGTAAGAGAATAGACTTGGTATTTGGTTCAATTTCCTGCAGGTAAAAGAGCATTACAAAATAAATAAGTTTACAAGTTGAACGAAGAAGATGGAGGAAAGAAGCTGTATAAGGCCATACTTGTTGTAAAGGGGTTTGCACAGAAGAAAGGTATATATTTTGATGAAATATTTTCTCATGTTGTTAAAATGACTTCAATTAGAACTATTTTAAGTCTAGTGGTGGTAGAATATTTGCATCTTGAACAGTTAGATGTAAAAACAACATTTCTCCATGGGGATTTGGAGGAAGATATTTATATGCAGCAGCCACAGGGTTATGGGGTCAAAGGGAAGGAGAATTTGGTATGCACATTGAAGAAGAACTTGTATGTCCTAAAGCAAGCTCCAAGGAAATGGTACTTAAAATTTGATAGGTTTATGACAAAACAAGTTTATAGTAGATGTCATTCTAACCACTATGTTTAATTCAAAAGGCTAGATAATGAAAGATATATTATCTTGTTATTGTATGTGGATGACATGCTTGTTACAGGGTCTAACATGCATGATATAAATGTGCTCAAAAGGAAGTTAGTTAATTCATTTGCGATGAAGGATTTGGGTGCTGCAAAGAAAATACTTGGTATGAGAATAACAAGAGACATGAAAAATCGCAAATTGACATTGTCTCAAGGTGAGTACATAGAAAAGGTGTTGTAGAGGTTTCGAATGTAGAATGCAAAACCAATTAGTACACCTTTGGCCAACCATTTCAAACTAAGTAAGGATATGTGTCCCAAGACACAAGAAGAGATAGAATACATGTCCAAGGTCCCTTATTCATCAACAGTTGGTAGCTTGATGTATGCCATGGTGTGCACAAGACCAGATATTGCACATGCAGTGGGAGTTGTGAACATGCATATGAATAATCCAGGTAAAGAAAATTGGAAGGAAGTACGATGGATTCATAGGTATTTGAGAGGTATTACCACTCATGCATTATGTTTTAGAGGTTCATAAATTACTCTACAATGATATGTTGATGTAGATATGGAAGGTGATAAAGATAGCAGGAGGAGCACCACATGGTATGTCTTTACTATAGGTGGAACAACAGTAAGTTGGATTTCAAAACTGCAAAAGGTTGTTTCACTTTCAACAATGAAAGCAAAGTATGTTGCTGCTACAGAGTCTAGTAAAGAGATGATTTGGTTACAGAGGTTCATGGAGGAATTGGGTAAGAAGCAGGAGCATAGAAGGTTGTACAGTGACAACCAGAGTTCCATTCATCTTTCAAAGAAATCAACCTTCCATTCTAAGACTAAACATATACAACTCAAGTACCATTTCATACAGTCTATTCTGGAAGATGAACTGTTAAAGCTGGAAAAGATACACATTAGCCAGAACCCTGTAGGCATGTTGACAAAGGTAGTAACCAGAGAGAAACTGAGTTCCTTCTTAGTTTCAGTTGGCCTTCAAGCATGAAGGTGAACATGAGAAATTTGTCAGTTCCAAGGTTGGAGCATAGTCTAGCAGATGTAGTAGCAGTGGAGTTGCTATGATCAGTCTCCAAGTGGGAGATTGTTGATTGTGGAGCCTGATCTTCCATATTCAGAGGTCGTGTTTCAGCTGTGTCTAGATCCCATCCCATGAGAGGGGGGTTTGGAGGGTCTTTCCCCCAAAAAGACAATTGTCGCCCCCCTAGTGGGGGTTTGGGGGCAGCGCCCTTGTAGCAAAAATTTTAGAAAAAAAATGCCTTGTAAAATGTTGTAATTCCATAGTCATGACTTGGCCAATAATGGGTGATTTATGAGACCATGGTATTGGGTGTTCCATAGTATTTTCCCATGGTAATCACTCTTTAAAAGGAAGGCATTGTAATACGACTGTGTATTGTAGTATTGTAAATATCTCTATGATTGTGTAAGAGAGACTATGAGAGAGTGAAGAGGAAGTTGTAACATATGTGCTGCAGGTTGTATCCCTTCATTTGTTGGATGGTATAGTAATAAGAGCTGGCAATTTCTATGTGGACGCAGCCCATCTTAGGTGAACCATGTTATATTGGTGTTTCTCTTGTATTGTGTTTATGTGATTTATATTTTCATCTTGTTTATTTGTATTGCTCTACGATCTTGTTTTTCTAACAGATAGATGACGTGTCAACATGAAAATGCTATGATAGATGTTCCTTCCAGTAGAGATCATTACACTGGGATCACATGCAGGTAAATGATTGCATAGTCTTCAATGATTGTTATAATCTTGATATGGTTATTGATCAACTAAATGTATTGCATGTTTATTATATCGAGAGGCATGGTTGGCTATAAGTATAGTTGGCATCTTATTCATTGCATCTAAGTTGTTAAAATATGTCTTTATCTTAGAGTGGACCCTTCATATGCAAATAGGCATTAAGAACTTAATTGCATTTCTTATATGGATTTAATTTCTTGAATGGTTGTGTTGTTAGTTTGGAAACCTTACTTTAATGGCTAACACTTTTGAAAGTGAAATTAGTACCTTATGGTACATATATATGACTTGCATTGTACAATTATGCTTCTTTGGGCTTTGTCTATTGTTAGGAATCATGTGTTCTTATCTCGATTAGATTTAAAAAGAAAAATTGTTGCCCCCATTTTCCCCAAATGATCACCAAGGGTATACTGCTATGTTACAAAATGGTATCAAAGTAGAGATACAACACTAGACCCTTTAGATGGGCCAATACTAAGCTAAAAAACAAGTAAATTAGTCATGCAGACTTGCAGGAAACATGATCAATGAAGCAATGATCAAGAGAGTTATATCTCCCTTACCGTGAATCATTTTACAAACAAATTTTATAAATATGGTTCGAGGTTGTTGCTTAAATTTTGGTTATCTTCACTAATGTTTTGTGGGAATAAATGATAACAAGCTGAGTCAAAGTTAACTGTTGATTAAAGGAAGTTTTGAGAAAAGGAAACACCCTTGATGCGCATGATTATGATTATGAAATTCTTATGCAATAAGAAATGCATGTAAATAAGAATGAATGCATTCATGATATTAGCATGATGTCTTTAATAATAATAAACTATTGTAATGGAATATACATAGGTGTGTTTGAGCATAAAAATGCTTATAATGTTTTGTGATCAACTCATGCTATTGAGATGAACAAAAATTCTGGTTGTTCATCTTAACCCACAGTTTTTATATTCAGTGACAGGAGATCTGCGGTGAGAATTTTGCAATTCGACAAGTTTCGAACCTATTAAGCAGGTTCATCCTCAGGAGAACAAGAATCTCACTCTTTTCTTTGCACTTGGACGAGGGATAAATACCCATTTTCAATAATAAAAAAATTATTCCTTCATCTTTATGAATCTGGTCGATTCAATTTTGGTTTTTTAGGGTTAGGGTATGGGATTAGTATTTATCTTTTTATTTTTATTTTTAACAATTATTAATAGATAATTAATTAATTTAATTGGTTCTAAATGATCAATTGTTCCTTGTTTTTAAAAGTTTTTAATAGATTGATTTTTTCTTCAAATAAAATTGATCTTATTTAGGTTCATAAAGAATGTGTAAGGTTTATTTAATTAAAATTATGATACAATGTGGAGAACAATATGTTATTAATAGATATAAAATTGATTTTAGTTAGGTTAATAAAGGGATGAGTAAAGGTTTATTTGATTGTGTTATTAATTAAATTTAAATAATTATTATATATTGAATAATAGTATTGAATCAATAAATTTATTTTTAAAAAAATTGGAATTAAAATTTTTATTACTAATGTATAGAATCAAATATAGAATTAATTAATTTAATAATTTAATTATCTAATAATTTTTAAAAGATAATTAAATTAATTAATTGATTCTATATATTATTAAGATTGTTTTGTAATCTAAACCCTTCCTCTTCCTTTCTTCTTCTTCTTATTATTTTTATCATTAATTATGTATTGATGAAAATCTTTTAATAATAATATTAGGTTTTAAATATGATCTTTGATGTTTATAGGTTTTTTAATTCTATGTTTTAATTTTCTTTAGTTTTTGGATGACAGGGTTTCACGTTTCTTTCAGTTTCAAGCCATCATCACGGTTGAAGTTACGCACACACTTCTTAATTTCGATGGCTTCACGAATCTTCCTTTTGTAATAGTTAGGGACAATCGCTAAAACTTTAGAGTCTTCTAGGCATATGTGATGTTTAGTAGTGTGAAAGTGTTCTGCTATGGTTGAGTTCTTAATCCTATCATGTCTTAGATCTGCACTGTGCTCTTTTAGCCTAGTTGCAATTGATCTTCCAGTTTCACCTCTGTAGGCATCTCCACAAGAACAAGGTATTTCATAGACACCTTTTTGGTGTTTCATAAACACTTTTTTGATGATTGATACGATTGTCCTTTTGTTATGTACTTGAGAAAGAGATAGCATGAGTGAATGACCTTACATCTAGGGACCAAAAGAGATTAATAACTGCTAGTTGGTAAAGCTAATGAAGAAAAATAGTAAGACTTCTTGGATGGACTAAGGGGGATAAAAAAGTAACATATAGTATGCCAATGACACAATAATTGTTGTTGAATAAGGTAACTAAATCATTACTAAACCTTTGATCATTTGTTTATTAATTGTTAAAACCGACAATAAATACATTACACCTAGAGAATAGTAATGTAGATGGCATGTGTATGTTTAACGTATGTTTTAATAAAATAATGACAGGGAATGGACCCATAAAATTAAAATTGCACTGAAATGATGAGCATACGCATTGATTTTAATGTAAGAATGCTAGTTATAGCGAAATACATATGCATGGAAACAAATATCTTATTACACGATGGGTAAGAGATGTGGTGACTGTAAACTATGATGTTGCAATTGTGTGCTTCAACATATGTTGAAAGAAGTACCAATTGTTGATAAACAATTGATTCAGTTAATTTCGTTGTTATAATGACTTGTATGTTTACTATGCCTAGATAAAGGTATTTAGAGACAAGTCTAAATGAGAAAGTTGTTATCTAGAAAGGTATATTATAAAGTTACCTGCATCCTTGGTTGTAACTGCAAAACCAAGGAGGAATGACAGTCCAAGCGTGGACATGTGAAACTAAATTGGTTTTAAATGATTGGTACACACATTGAGTATACTATGAGATTTTTTTTAGAAGTGCACATGTATGACGTCTCTTCTTACATGATGAGTAAGAAACACAATGACTGTATTTTTTTATTATGAAAATGTGAACTATAATTAAAAGTCTGTGGATGATTAAATCATAATTAAGGATGCAGTAATGCAAGACATAATATATTTGATGCCAATGAATGAAGTCCACTGAAGTGATGGAAAACTAGAAATAATTGTAAGTAAGCCTATTAAGGAAAAGAATTGTTTATACATATTGATAATATGTTTTGACTATCTTTTAAATTGCAAGTAGAAGGATTTGGAAGTGAAGTCCAAGGTTTTTCGGCTGCAAAAGAGAAGTGCAAAGAGGAAAAATATCACACTCTATTTTATGTAAGAAACAAATCTCCCAAGGCGAAGGGAATGAAGAAATAAAGATGATTTGGGTTTGGGTGATCTTTCTACGCACATATTGAATAACACATGGAGGAAGGGGACACTCAAGGAACTGTTGAGTAGAGAAGGGGTGCCTTCTTGGTGTTGTGTGGGGCGGGTAATGTGGACTTCAAGTTGACCGAATATTAATTAAGGTTCGGTGGTCCTACTATGCACACAGTGAATAACACCTAGATAAGGGAGTACTTTCTTGGTGTTGTGTGGAGTGGGTAGTGTGGACCCCAACCTAGATGAATCACATTGAGATGAGAATGAAGAAGTGAATAAGTAAATGAAAACTCTCATCTTAAAAACAGATTACACCAAGACATTACACTGAGACACAATACATCGAGACATTACATCGAGAACATGACAACTAATGGATATCTATAAAAATAGGTGACTTGAAGGTCCAACTTCAATCTAGTTCATAAAAAAAAAATCTCTATGGCCATAGAATGCACTGAATTGTGCTGAGTACGGGTGTACTGAGACACGAGTACTATATGTATACATTAAAGCAGTCAATATTGCTATATACTTGGAACCATTAAGGACTCTTGGACAAATTGTATCAAAGACATAGATTCCCTAAGTTAGTTGTCGAGAGTACCTAAAAGGGTGCAAAAAAAGAATTTGGTTTGGGTGTGTCTGTTGATACTGAGACTTAAGAATTAAATAAAAAATAACTAAATTGATACTTGAACACCTTGAATGACATTGAAAGGAGCTACACCCGAGAGCTATATAGCTAATAAAGGGTACCATCCTCATGTTGGGTGAGACACACACATTGTGAAAACTATGTGTGTGAACTTCCAAGAGAAGTTGAATTCTCCTACATGCACACTTGAAAAGTACTTCGGAGAAGTACATCCATACAACAAGTATGTGTTTGAACATTATTGGCTTAATTAAATAGCACTGCATACATTATAAAACTGCATGTTCTCTCTTAGTGGGAAACATATTGATTAAAGAAGAAAATATCAATGTGACGTAAAAGGACTGCTGAGGTATTTAGGTTTTTAATTATAATTTGTGCTTATGATATGTGCATATTTTATGATATTAGCCAATATTGCAGGTGCAATGTAAGAATAATCCAAAAACAAGTTGAATGCAATGATAGGCTGTGATTCCTTGGGGATTTTTGCCCGAAAATGTATATTTAAGTTATGTACAAATTAATTCATTGAACCGCGATATCAAATATATCAGGTTAAAGCAGGGATAAACTTGAGTATGAGTGAATTGCTACAACAATCTTAAGAGTGAAGGAAAGCACATGTCTTTTAGTATGCTATGTTCTTTTCTTTTTAAAAATGATCACACATATGTATATGTTTCATTACGATTTGGAAAATACTTGTGTTGTTTGTTGAAAGAGATAAGTAGTGCTGAACAAAAAAAAGCTTTGAAGACATCTCAAGGATATTCTAGACATGTGTCTATCCTGAAAAGTCTAGGTGAGGGAACTATAAACTGAAGAAAAGAACAACTGTTGTGTGCAAGCAATTGAGGATTAAAGTCAAGTTTTTGAAGTCGAAAAGACTAGGAACACCAAAGACAATGTTGATTTAAGGGGGAGAGGAATGTAATACCCCTCGTTTTTAACCCCTATTATGTAATTAATTTCAATTATGTACTTATGTATTGGTTCATGGCGAGGATCTCAAGGCTAAGGCCCCACCAAGGAACATTGTGGCATTTAACAATATTTTGATTATGTAGAGGAACCATGCAGTGGAAAGGCATGGCGATGTCAAAAATATGATGTAAATTGTAAACGCCAAAAATAATAAAAACAAACCTAGGACTGAATTTGCAAAGCAACTAAATTGAGGAGTAACAATATCCACTAGGAGAAGAGGTTAAAGGCTAGTAAAACCTTGAAAATCTAATTAATGATGATCGAGTATCATCATGGTTTCTTTGAGTTCGAAAAGAAAAAATAAGAACAAGTTGATATTACTCGCTTATTTACGTAAAGCCAATGGATAAGAATATGAGCTTACTCTTAGCTTTGAGCATTGCGAGACAATGCATTACTCACGTGAAAAGGAGAATGGTTTTTATTCACTTACTTGAGTAAAACGAGTTATTATTATTATTATAAGTTTATTATGGAAAAGTATCCGTATAATCTAAAAAGAGAGCTAATTATTATTATTAGGTTAAAAAGAGAGCTAATTATTATTATTTAGTGTCAAAGTGTTGCAAGACGATGCATTATTCGGATGAGCTTGTGCTTTATAGTGGAAGTGAATTATTATCTTTATTAATACTTTGATTAATTTAAGCTTGCGTGTTGAAGACAAAATATCATAATATTAACATAAGACAAATGATCACTGTTATTATCCGTCTAGAAAATCAAATTTTGATTAGGTTTTGAGCAGAAAATCATTTTATATAAATTTGGAATAGAAAATTATTCCATAAATTAATCGCCTAAGAAATATACATTAGAAAAAAGAAGCATTTGTATATTTGAAGGTAAAAAGAAAAACGAATAGATACATATTATCATAGTGCATTGGATCATGTGAAATGAAGTAGTGCTAAGAATTGTATTAATGAACTTGACAAGTGTTACAAGATTGAAACCCTTAGAAAATAACACCATATCACCATCATTAACATTTGTTTTCCATTGCAACATTTTCTAATGTAGTATGTAACGTAGACTCCCAATACAATTTAAAACATCGACTAACAATAGCTACATGTGTCAATCGACATTGTTTAGGGTTTCCGATTGAAGTCACATGTAGGATAACAACATGTATGTCACCTTAAAATTACAATTTACAATTATAACCTTTGTAAACGTGTTTAAATGAGGAAGAAGGAAGACCTAACGAACTATTAAGTTTTTGGATAGAAAAAGGGAAATCTCCCATTGCATATGGCTGGGCTATAAAAAGGGGGAGAATACCGTTGATTGCTACTATCTTGCTATCTTGGGTGTGACCCTGGGTCCATCTCATTAAGTTTTTGGATAGAAAAAGGGAAATCTCCCATTGCATATGGTTTTGCTACAAAAAGGGGAGAATACCATTGATTGCTAGTATCTTGCTATCTTGGGTGTGATCTTTGGTCTATCTCATTTCCCTTTTTTATGTTTGGGAAATAGTTACAAAGTGGTTTCGGGAGTTGCAATCGAGCAATTGGTTTGAAAAAATTCCATAACTTTTTACGTTTGATTTTTTATATTTTTTTCATGGAATTATGGGGAAGTCATGCCTTGGCCAAAGGAAACGTGCAAATGGCTCACTCCTTGCTAGTGTTCAAGGTGCGAATTTGCATTTTTTGAGGTATTTGCACCGTGGACAAATGCAATGTGTGAATGATTCACACCTTGTTAGTGTGAAGGGTGTGAATTTGCTCTTTCGTGATTGCAAATTCTTAGTATGAAAGGAATGGTGTCAGGATCTCACTCTAAATTCTTAGGGCCATCATTAGGGATCAAATTGTGGGCTCTTCCATCCCTAAGTGTCATTTTTGTGAACGAACGACACTTTGACTGTCAATTTTTGAACAGTTGTCATAGACAAAGAAGTGTCGATTTGAGTTATAATAGATATAAAGGTGCATATGGATGATTTTTTACAAGATATTCTTGCCATGGAGTGAATTTTGTTATATGGATTCTAACGATATGAGCTAGGGGATGATCTCATATTATCGTTACCTTCTTCAAAAGGATGAAATTTGATTCCACCATCCCTCTCTTAAATAGGGACACCAATCTTACTATACAACTTGAAATAAATGTATGCTATGTCATATACATGTTTCGCAATATTGTTGAGGTAACTAACCTTTAAGTCCCCAATATTTAAAGAATCTTGTCATACAATCAAAAACAAAAAGGGATTCCATGCATGGTTGATGACAATGTGCATTTCTATTGCCCGATAATTGTAAATTACTTAAAGATAAGGTACTTCCAATTGGTAATGTTATATGTGGTATCTACGAAAAGGAATATCAACTACTGGAAAGGTTGGCTGTTGAGTACATATCATATCATATTTGTCCAAATGATTGTATTCTATACAGAGAAAAATACACGAACAAAAAGATATGTCTAGAATGTGGGCATGAAAGGTACTAGAAATCAAGAAATAAAGGTAAGCAACATGGTCCTCCTCATAATATATTAAGGCACAATCCTATAATCCCAAGGATTCAAAGGATTTTTCATTGCAAATATTTATCCATGTTATAGGGGTGGCATGCTTAACACAAAAGTGAGCCAAAAGTTATGTGGATCTCAACAAATTCAATAACTATGGAAAATATAGAGGATACATGTCCTGGTAAATTCAAAGATTGAGTATGAAGCTTTGATTGAGTATGTCCATGGAAAGAGTTAACCCATATTTCCTCCAAAACATCGACTATTATATTTTACAAGTGGTAGTGGTCAATAACAATACCCCCCCATGGTTGTCCGTGAAGAATGAGCATCTTATGTTGTCTCTTATAGTACCTAATATAAGACACATTAAGAGAATGGATGTCTACTTCCAAACATTGATTGATAAACTGAAGCAACTTATGGGAAAGGATACATGTATACGATGTATCAAGGCCCATCTTATCAGAGAGGTATTTTAAATTGTATTGAATATGTGTATACACCATGCATGATTATACAAGACTACAAATTATCTCTTGTAAGTATGTTGATTGATTTGTTTGTATTCATAACATTATTTATGTAATTAATTTGGTGCAACTATCTTCTTTGGCATTGACTTGTTTCGTGTACTATAACATCACATGTATTTTAACAAAAGGATGCCATGGATGTAAATGTTTTGGACATTTTATAAAGGATAGGTGTTCCAACAACATATGAAATCCTATGTATGACTGCTAAAGGGAATTCCTCATAAAAGAACTTCCTTATAGAAAAGCAACATCTTCTTCAATGGTAAACTAGAGAGAACCCAAAGACAAAATATTGTCAATGACAGATAGGATTAGGGCATATGACACAAAGAAGGAGAAGAAAAATGCAGAATGATTTGATTCAAATGGGGAACCTATGTTTGAAGACCCTAGATTGTTTGACACCTATGATAAGAAAATTCCTATTGGGATGAAGGGAAATCTATGTTTTATGAGCTTCCATGTTGGGAACATCTTACGATTTCCCCCTTATTAGATCCCATGCATATATTTAGAAATGTTTCATCTTCTTTATGGAGGCACATATCATCAAAAAAGGTGACATGTTGGGTGTTAGGAGAGATCTTATTCTACAAATACTAAAAAGAAGTATTGGCGAAGAAAATAAAGTAGAGGAGATGTAATTCCATCTTGGTCCTTTAAATAAGGTGACGTCCCATGGATTTTGAAGAAAGATGATCTTTCTATGGAAAAGGATGTTATATTGGGTGTGAAAGTGCCAATAGAAGCATGCTTTATCATGATCGTTTAAAAACAAATGCCAATGATTTATTTCAATAGCTAGGTGGTTGACTAGATCAAAGAGAAATATGACATGTCTAACCCACATGGTGAAGAGGATGCACTAAACATGGGAATCAGGTGCAACAACTCTAAAATAATCTGTTTGTGTCCATTATTCACTTTGTATTGTAGGAACCAGTGGTCTTGATCTACTTTATGGACACACATATATGGTACTCAATATTGTCTCGTTTTGACTCCAGTGATGCGATCCATAATGTTTTCCTTATTGGGTCCATTCTTTGTCCTACTATGGTTTTCAACTAGCATTCATATAATAATCAGACTGAGTATTTTTGTTTTAACTTTTGAAAATATTGTCTATGGTATGGAAACGTCTTTACTCCCCTATTGGGCTAGCTTCTATTTTTGTTACTATACTATGATTTTGTCCTTAGTTGAGAACAAATAGTTTATTTCTTCATAATCTTATTCACGGTCCCTTTTCAGGCCAAGAGGCCAGATTCCTATTTGGATATTTGTTGTTTTATATAATTAATTATTTAGCATAGATTTTTTGATTTAATGTTAATGTATTATTAAAAATCTATAAAAATGAGAGGTTAAACTTTTGTTTTGTATACGGCCTTTTAATATACTCACTCTATAAGAAACGTAATGTCTTTTCAAAAAATTCTAGTTTTTGATTATTTGTTTAAACCAAGAATTAGCAAATTAAAATCCATAATTTGGTATTAAGCCTTTTTAAGGCATAGTTACTCTAAGTGTGTCAAGTTGTAATGCCATCCCATAATGTTTTTGGTATTTTATTTAAAGAGACAAGCCAAAGGGCTTAGTGGATGTTAAGCATTCAAAATCAATATTTTATTGACCAGTAAACATTAGTTAAAATAAATTTCATAAGTTCCTTATTGTATATATGATAGTTATAGTTGAATTCTATTCCAAGCTCTTTATTTTGAAAAAAGTGTATATTTATTTTTTATTCTCTTTTATCAAAAATATCATAGGGTTGAATAACATTCATACCTTTTGAATAAAGTAATGTTGACATTCCTAAAGTGAATCTCCATACCAAGCTGATATTTTAGTAAAGGAATGACTTACAGCTAATCAAATTTTTGCATTAAAGGGGTAGCTTACAAAAAAATGGAGGTCTGATTCAATATCTTCCTTACATAGAGAGAAAATGTTTGGTCCCGTGAAACCTCTTCTTTGCAAGTTGTCCCATGAAAGGATATTGTTTTATGGTGCTAACCAATTGAAAATCCTCACCTTCAAAGGTAAATTCCACTTCCAGCAATCATTGTGCCGCCATTTATGTTCTACAGGTAGAACTGACATAATCGCTTCATAAGGTAATTTAGTAGACAATGAACCATCTTTTGTATTCTAAGACCACCTCCCTCTAAGATCTGAATATTACCGTGGTAGAGATCAGTAATGTATTCAGTCCATTCAATTGCAAGACATCCCCAGAGTCCCAATTGGGATGCACCAATCCATTTGTGCATTGTACAGTTTGGATTTTTTTTTATCAATGCATGGTTGAGTGTACAAATGCCTTGAATGCGCAGAAAGTATAGCAGATATTGGGATAATATGAATTTCAACGGTCCTTCGATTATAGGATCCTCACCTACCTAGATATTCCTTCCATTCCCTCGATACCATGCTAACAACTCTGCAATCACCGAGAAGGAGGATAGGATACCTTCCTAGATATTGGATACTCCTTTCTTATTTATGTTCTTAGTTCGGATCCATTGTAGAGTTGTTAAATTCCATAAGTATTTATCTTTTAAAATGCAACTTCATAAACTGTCCACCATTAGAGCTCTCCATAAACTCTTTGCCAAGAGACACAGGTAAATTTGAACCCAAAATCCGACGGCATATATGTCTGAATTTTGACATCACTCCGTCGACAATCCGACAAACGTTTCTTTTTTTAAACGTCGATAAAAATTCGACGGATATCCGACAACAAATTCTCGAATAACCTACACATTTTTTAATCTACATGTCGCATAACCGACAACAATTACTTACCACAAGGTCGTATAACCGACCAAAATAACGTAGGATATCTGACAGAATTTACATATGCCAAGGTTGGATATCCGACCACGAATACGTCGAATATCCGACCGCATTTACATACGCCTGGGTGGGATATCTGACCAATAATACATCAAATATCCGACCGCATTTACATATGCCAAGGTTGGATATCCAACCAAGAACATGTCGAACATCCGACATCACTTACATACGCCAAGGTCGGATATCCGACGAAGACGCCGTCGAAGTTCTGACATATGAAACCACAGACATAAGACAAAATTCGACGATATTTTCCGTTGAAGGTATAACAACGTCGTCGTATTTAGTTGAGTGGCCATCGGATTTGCGACGAAATTGAGAAATTAAAAAAAAAAAACATTGGGAGGTTAGTGCCAAAACCTATCAATATTGCGTCAAAAAATTATAATATTGTTGAGATGTTAGGCAATAATATACAAAGAATACGAATGAAAGTGGAACAAAATGTATAAAGATATAAAGATGGTAAGTGAATCCCTCTGATTTAGTTATCATAAGGTAGATTACGATAATAGAAATTCATTGTCCTACATCATATCTACAACTTAAAAAGTAATGCTCAATGCTTTCGTTTAAATCAAATGCTTTGCAAGCAAAATGTTTATTTATTCATGAATAATTATTTCAAGTGCATTATATTTAGATATAAACTATTTCATAAGCATTGAAAACCCAAAATTCCCTTGGAATTTGTTTCCAACCAAGCAATTATGACTAATTGACTGAATTTTTCCATTCAACGGCTATCCAGTTGCTTCCAAATCCTTAGGCCACTATCTAGAAATATGCCTCAGATTCTATTTAGTAGATTTCCTCGATCTATCAAATTAAGATATAATGATATGCAAAGGCACTGAGACTACCAACATTTGACACAAACTAATAGAATATGGAACAACAAAATTGCATTATTTAATGAAGACTTTATTACTAAAATAAAATAGAATAGACAACAATAGACAACAGTCATTATTTAGATTATCTTATACCATTATAGTGAACACTATGAGGTGGTTATTGAATCATTCTAACTCAATTAAAAGAGCCAAAACATATAGATATTAGAATTTGAATTCCCTACCTCTCATTAAGGTACGTCTCATTGGATTTAAATACCTCACATGAATTGTCATTTGGAATATTGGAATAGCTTCGATGCCTATAAAATTTATTTCCCTTTAATCACACATGCTAATTTCATAAGTAACACAATCAACCAGGAAGCAACTAGTTTCATGAAATGACAACAACATATTATAAACTTTCACAAACTTCTGATAGATTTAACACATGAATTTGAAATAATATGTTACAAACAAGAAATTAAAGATGAGAAATGAACCTACAAAAGGATAACACAATGTCGTTGTAATCCTATTTCCCTAAAAGGAGATGACAACTACTAGTTCCAAACGAACTCTTCATCTAGATCCAAACTTGATGCATCACTAGGAAAAGGAATTGTAATATCTCGTGTCTCACAAAATTAGTGCTTTCCATCAATATTAATATTTGCAAAGTTTGGAATATTTTTTAATTCCCACTTATACTGAGGATGAGGATTTTGAATATTAATTTTAAAACACTGACTCTATGTTACAGTGTAAACACAACCACTTCTTGGCAATTCTGGATTTGAAGCTACTCACATTGTGGCAATTAGGAGATATGCAGTGCTAGCTAATGCTACATAGCCCAAAATTGATTTGGCATGTACATTGGTATTACAAAGCCAATGTGATCATGCTGTCTCAAAGAGCATGGCTTCATCTTCATAAGAGAAAATTTCAAATCCCTTCTGTATCGTGTATTGAAATGCCATAGTTATTGGATCAATGTATATATCCTGTGTGTCTCTTGTTGTTGATAAATTCACTATTATAAAATATTCATTAGATTCCAATTCCACAATAACCACAGAGGTGTCTCTTAAAGCATGAGCTACATAAACGTCAAAACATTGCAATCAATAAAGATAAAATACAAAATGGTAAAATAAAAACTTATGAGTATTTTAAAAGGCATAGTCAAGTATGTCACTCAAGAGTTAAGACCTGGCATCAACAATTTATGAAAAATTATTATGAGAGAGCACCGATCCATGGGACTCGTGAGAATTAATCGTGACAATAACCAGAGAGGTGTCCCTTAAAGCATGAGCTACATAAAGGTCAAAACATTGCAATCAATAAAGATAAAATACAAAATGGTAAAATAAAAACTGAGTATTTTAGAAGGCATAGTCAAGTATGTCACTCCAGAGTGAAGACCTGGCATCAACAATTTATGAACAATTATTACGAGAGAGCACCAATCCATGGGACTCGTGAGAATTAATCGTGACAATAGCCACAAAGGTGTCCCTTAAAGCATGATCTACATAAAGGTCAAAACATTGCAATCAATAAATATAAAATACAAAATGGTAAAATAAAAACTTATGAATATTTTAAAGGGCATAGTCAAATATGTCACTCAAGAGTTAAGACCTGGCATCAACAATTTATGAACCATTATTATGAGAGAGCACCAATCCATGGGACTCGTGAGAATTAATCGTGACAATAACCACAACCACAAAGGTGTCCGGTAAAGCATGAGCTACATAAAGGTCAAAACATTGCAATCAATAAAGATAAAATACAAAATGGTAAAATAAAAACTTATGAGTATTTTAAAAGGCATAGTCAATTATGTCACTCAAGAGTTAAGACCTGGCTTCAACAATTTATGAACAATTATTATGAAAGAGCACCAATCCATGGTACTCGTGAGAATTAATCGTGACAGAGAGATGCCCTATATAGTATTATCAACATATTAGGATTAAGATCAATATTCTCACATGTTTGACACATTTTCCTTAAAGATCTATGTATTTAATGCTTGCATGTTATACAAATATTATCCTCAATTGTTTCTCTCAAATAAAATATTTATAAAAGGAATTTTTGTAAAGAAGCTATATTTCAAGCTCATTTCACATTAGTTGGGGAAAGAGGCACACATTTTAGGCATAGCTAGAGAGATTAACAAATTTCAGGAAATGGCACAACAAAAATTATTCTAAAATTACAAATTTTAACATTATATATCCAATTTGAAACTCCCAATTATGGTTTAGAATAGGGTGTGGGGGAGGCAATGTCCTTCATTATATTTACAAAGCTAATAAGGATTTCATCCCTCGAAGGCTTCATAAAAAAGAAAAACTCCGCAAATATTACCAATTCCATATTCAGTGAGGAATAAGGGATGTTGGCACTAACACAAGTTCAGGTCTATAAGTTTGAACAATAATTCACTTTAAACCCAGAATGAATGAAGAGGTCATATCGGCACTGTAAAATATTTTTTTTGCAAAGGGTGGTAGATTTTGAAGCTTGTGATAAACTCAAAGATTAGGTTGGTAGAAACAATGGCTTGTTACAACCTTCCATTTAATAGAAACTACAACTATGCATCATTGTTATGAAATGTACATGAAGACCCTATTGTTTAAGTTGCTCAAATTCTATTTTTTCAGTTCCTAAAATACTCATAGCTATACCTAACTTCCCTATAAAGAAAACTAAGCAGAACTTCAGAATACTATGGCTACTGTCTATATCATTATTTGCTTGAAAGAAAGAATTATCAACAGCTGTGTAATTCATGTGGTAAGTAGAAAAAAACTTCCCTTGTGTGTTAATAAATCACTAGAAAACATGAAATTTATATAAAGAATTCAGTACAGTGCCTGAACACTAAAGCTTACCTTCAAACTATCTCTTTGTTATGCATACTTTGAAAGAACAACTACCCCAATAGCATAAGCCTCATATCAAACATGTATGATGAATTACATGTTGATTGGATGGCTTGGGATTCATCGTAAAAAAATTGCATGTATGGCTTGGGATTCATTGTAAAAAAATTGCATGTATGGCTTGGGATTCATCGTAAAAAAATTGCATGTATGGCTTGGGATTCATCGTAAAAAAATTGCATGTATGGCTTGGGATTCATCGTAAAAAAATTGCATTACATGGGCAGATTCCCCATTCTACATGCACAAATCATCAAATCAAATATTTATCATTATAATCTAAGAGGTGAAAAAATATTAGATAATTTTCAATATTAAAAAAATTGTTTTCAATGTGATTTCTAAGCAAGTACACATTCAAACATCTAGCATTTTCTCTGTAAATGGAAAACATCAGAAAATATACAACATTGTTACAACTTGAAGCGCATACCAATAACATAAATAAATAAACAAAGCACATACAATATGCAAGCATATAACTCGGCAATTAGATCAAAATTACAAAAGTAAATTTGAAGAGAGAATGACCACTTGCAATTCAGTCTATTATGAGTACCATGGCAAACCATAAAATAATAAACTGTCCACTGTACCATGTAACAATCGGCTGCCAAATATAAATATAGTAAGAATCAAAGACCTCATATTCCATTTCTTTCCATTTGGCACCACAAGATATACCAGTTTGGATGAGAGAATTTGAAAACCAGTTAGAATTTATGGTTCATGGACAAATAGTGTAATCCACTGACCGACTAGTCAATTGACCAACTGGCAGTCGATTCCTAGAGCAAGTTTGCATGAGTAGTTGATTCACGGATTGGGGAAACAAGAAAAGTGTGCACAGTAGGCAAGTTTTGGGATGCTTATCTCTTTGAATGTAGACATTTTGACAAGTTTCAGGGCATGATCGCTACACACTATTGTGCAATATTCCTAAGTTCTTTTGGAGACTGAATCTGATAGGTTTTAAATATATATATGTTCATTGTATGTTAAAAGCTTCCCATAGGTGGATTGGTAAATTTGAGTGATCTAGAATCAAGAGACTAAGGTTTTGTTCCCATTAATGCAACCATATTGGTTTGAAATAAACATTGGAGGGTGTATATATATATATATATATATATATATATATATATATATATATATATATATATATATATATTTTGAACATTGGAGGCTGAGTTAAATGGGTATTGCTATCTCTCACAAAACATATTGTGGGTAGTTTGGTAAAGCTCTATGGTTGTAGAAAAATAGACCCTTGGGTGCATTATCCTTTTGTTGGTTTAAATATTTTAAAGGAAATTGATCAAGGAGGTAAGATTTTGAACCCACTAAGCATTGATGATTGTTTTGCACCAAGTTGAAAAACCCACTAAAGTAAGTGTTTTGACCAACAAATAGTTGAACCCACTAAATAATCAACTGAATGCAGATATTTATAGCTAGTTTGGGGAATTATTTGTATCATGGATGAAAAGTGGGAAAAATTAATGATTCTATAAATTTTATGAGGAGAAAGGAAGAAATCATTTTGCAGTTGAAAGTCAAACTTGGGAAAACCAAGGTTATTATCTTCAATAACTCAAACTTGATGTTCCCTGATTTGTAAGTGACAACACAAGGACCTCCCCAAGACTTCCCCGATAGCAAGGACCCATCTTAGTTATGACCCACTCCCATCCTAGCTTTTAGTCTTTCTAGATGTCCCAAAAAATTATGTAACACTTGATATGTTGCCTCTTCATCCAAATCAAAGATCTGCAACAGAAATGAAGTTTCTTAGCCATTGAAGAAATTTTGGAGAAAAGATTCATTGTAAAAGATAAAGTATAGTGAATCCGGTTTCACTTTGTAAAACCCTAGCCCTAATATGATCACCTAGTGTGCCCTAGTTGCATGGATAAGAGTGTCATGTAAGTGCACCTAAACTAGAAGATGAATTGGAGCATGCAGAGATGAATCCCTTCCTTGAGATCTATGCCCTCTACCTACACTAAAACCTTCTATACATGAGTGCACTAACTAACTAGGGATTTGTGCTCTCCAACTAACAATAGATAATGCATGTTAAGACTAACAAAAGCAACGATCCAATATTATAAAAAGTATATTTATAATTGTAATTACTAAATTTGAAACAAATATAGAAACTTAAATTAATTGAAGGTGGTGCATGCATGTCTTCAGCATACATGTTACCTCATGTAATAAACACCAATCTATGCCACTCTCTCTTCTTCCCTTGTTTAAAATGATCATTACTATTGTAAGGAAAGGATAAAGGTGCCATCTTTGTTGTCTTATCTATTGCACCATCACTAGGAAAATAACTAGTTAAGCTATAGTAAAATCTCTTAACAAAGAGGATATAATGTGCCCTTTGATTTTGCCCCATGCATGGAAGAAGAATAAACAACTTATTTAATTTGGTAATATCCCTTCAATAAGATGGAAACCAAGTGTGCTTGAGAACATTTTAATGCACCTATAGCCATATATATATTGGATTGGTGGAAATAATGAATCCATAAGTTGAAAATATTAATTAGGGAGTTGCACTCTACAACAAATAATAAAGTTATTTCCACCCTACTGCTACTAGCTAATTTGGATCATAAGAAAGGAATGCATTTGGTGTCTAATGTTAATTTTTATAGGAGAATGAAGTACGTTGATGCTTACCCATAATGTTTGTACTTTGATCAAGCTCCAATAACTACATGAGCAAAATCCCCAACCAACCTCAACATGCGTTTACTAAATGGGTGGAGGCGCATTGCTCCATTTAAGCGACACATGATGGAAAAAGAGTTGAGATATTAGGATGATGTTTAGCAATAGAAGATTACTTTACCATAGGCCTCCTTTCCTCTTCCCTTTTGGTAGACTCATAGTTTCTCCTATGCTATTTGTAGCAATCTTGGACATTATATTTAATTCTAACATTAATATTTGCATGGCTTTGATTTTAAGAGACATTGCTTAGGGTGCAAGATATCTAAAATTCATATCTCAAAATTTCTCAAGATATGAAAGATATAAACTTTATATATAATCTTAAGATGAAGTAAAGTACATACCAAAGCCTTACGCCAAGGATAGTACAAAAACTCCAACTATCCAAAAATCCCTAGGTAGGATAAATCAACAAGACCTAGCTCCACAAAGAATATCCAAGTGATAGAATCTCTCTAATGCAACCTTTCAAGTGCTTTGAAACTCTTTTTTTCAAATGGTGTTGGATGTCGGCCATGTTTCTCCTCATGTAAAACACATGACAGATGGACTAGTTAAACT
The DNA here is from genome assembly GCA_027924585.1 of Larix kaempferi. Lineage (NCBI taxonomy): Eukaryota > Viridiplantae > Streptophyta > Pinopsida > Pinales > Pinaceae > Larix > Larix kaempferi. The sequence goes on from BSBM01000681.1 coordinate 4,753,364, forward strand.
AATTATTATGCAATCATTTTTTCTTCTTCTAGGAATTAAAAAAAATATCATTTCACAAATTAAATATACTTACAAAAGTACAAATCAAGGCCTGTAGACCTTTATGGTCACTATGATGCGTGGCACGAAGTTTGGAAAGCCTAGCCTTGGAGGCCTCATCCTGAAACATATACCGAATCAATTTAAGTATGCACAAAAAAAAACATAAAAATTGTTTATTAATTATGATATAATGTTATGAGAAAATTTAATTACCTGGGTACTCTCCTCTTTGTACTTCCTCCATGCATCTGAATTCTCATATGATTTTACAAGTGTTTTCCATATTTTAAGACTTACAACAATTTTCCTTTGTTTAGCCTTTGCTAGGTAGGATTTTTTTTATCTTCTTTGTTTGGTTGCACCAGAATCGCTTGCAATTTTTAGACATTTGTTCTTTTGTCTTCTTTATAGACCCTAGGTGTGCCAAATCCAGTCTCCATGTCATGGATGACTGCTTTCTGCAGGTGCATCAGTATCTTTGAGGATGACACATGTAGATGGTTTTTGAAACGTTGAAGGCATGATTCCTTCAACCTGTTCATAAAATATTTTCTAGTATGGGAAACTTCAGGCATCATAATCATGTAATCTCTAGTATGGGAAAACTTATTGGGTTTTTGAAAGACTATATATTGTATAGGGTAGGTTTTATCAGTGATAAATGGACCTATTGTCTACAAGAGCACTAATGCGAAGACCTTGAGCATGGTGAGATGATTTGTTTGGAGGACTTGGATCTTGATGTGATGTCATGATTGATGGAGTTTGGAGAGACGAATTTCTTGGGAATGTGATGTGATGATGTACTTGGATGTTCACTTCTGTGATACAGATGACGAAGCGGCCAACTTTGGTCAGAATTGACTTCTTATAGCTAGGGGGTTTATTGGGATGAAATTTCCTTCTTGTTGTTTTGAAAGACAAGTATTTTGGTTAGTGAACCTAGGAGTGGTTATTTAATGGTGAAACACTTGTGTCCTTGAGATGAGCACTTGCATGTGTGAATGATTTGATAGGATAAAACCTAGATTATCTTGTGATCATAACAGTGTGGTCTCACTTATGATAGGTAGTGAAGCCACTTCATTGATGACAGGTATAAATACCTCATTGAGCTCCTCTTTGTTTTGAGAATAATTTAATATTCTCTATTGAACAGGTCCAACCATGTGAAGGTCGAAGCTCTTATGGCCCCTCCCCCACCTCAAATCACACTCAATTCCCCATACCCAATGCATGTACTTGAAAAAAAAATTATGTGCAAACATGCAGATTTCATCATAAATAAACATTTACCATCCATTCATTAAAATAACATTTATTAAACCACTCATTGATTCAGTAGGAAAATAATAGTGCATGACATTATATTATAAAAAATAAGTACACATAGTGTTTCTTCAGTCACTTCTTTCTAGGTTTTTTTCTTTTGACAAAATCAGCAAGCAACTCATCTTCTGCAACTTGTCATACTGTCTTCCTAGTAGAATACTCGCGACGTGGATGTTGCAGCAAGGGGTTTGGATTTGCTGCAATAACGTAAAAATGTTACATTAATATCTTATGTTATTATAGTGACAAGTATTTCATTAAAAAAACATTACAGAGGTGTTTTTTACCCGATGTGGCCACACCACGTACTTCATATTCCCATCTAGGCTAATCTTATACAGTGTGACCCTCTACATGCTCTGTAGTGGAAACATGGAAAAGTACAATTAATATTCACCATTTGCAATGCAATATTTTAAATTGTAGCATATGAATAAATTCATTACCAGTATTCGAAGCATGATCTTCGATTGGTTGTTCTCCATCCTCGACATTAAGTGGATTGTTGCTTTCCTACTCAAAACTTAGTTAATATTTTATGGAAAATATTTATAACGAATATATTGCACAAGTAATAAATCTTCATTAAACTATATTGATTTTATATACTTGTGCGTAAGATGGATCATTAGAAGAATGTGTTTTACCAGACAAGGTTTTTCAACATTCAACAACAACTCCAAATCCGTAATAGAAGCCAAGCTTCAAGTATTCCTCTGTTGGCACTTCCTTGAATCGGTCGGCCTGCATATTTGCATAACGTCATGAATTTACCTTTTGCAGTGCAATAAAAAGAAAATAATTTGCAATTTATTATTTGGATGCAATATTGGTTTTTCAATACTTACAATTTGTGCCGCCAAATTCGAATAACCACTAGGCCCAAGCTTGTGCTGACCAATTTTTTCTTGTCTTTCCTATGTGGCCTTTGATGTGTCTAACATCCTATGAAAATGTTGAAATACGTTAGATGTTTCAAATTTGATCTACAAATTAATAATAATAAGGTTTATAATTACATTGTGGAAAGTATTGAATGCCTTCATGTGCCCGGTGGTAGCTTTCCTTCTTTTCTCAAAGCCCTCTCCTTTCCATCTTCCACTAGGGATTTCCACTCTCTTCCTGGAATCATTGTAGGGAACTCATACCTAGGTTTCCTTTATAGATGAACCCTATATTGGTACCTCACAGTCTTCATATGTTGGCCAACCTTCTTTAGTACCTCTACTCGATTAAAGGTCTCACTGTCGAACAAGCCAACCAAGCGATTAGTGAGCTCATCTTTTAAATGTTTACTTTGTTTATCCCAACTTGTGCTGATGGTGGAACCAAAGATATCTAATGAAAAATCATTTAGATGTTTATAAAAAAAATCATTTCCTGCAAAAGATCATTGCCATCATTAGTTGAAAACAATGTTTTATTAGTATATTACAATCAAATTATAAACAATAACTTGAACAATGTATAAATACATGGGATCTTCTATATATTTATGGGAACGAGCTCTTTGTCCTCCAAAAATGTGGTCTGTAGTGTAGTTGTTCTAGTGACACGAGAATATCTAGGAAATGTTGCTTCAACAATATCAACACTAGTCTCTGCATCGACCCCTTCTTCTGCATGATCTGGCGTGCGACGGTCACTAGCAGGTGCAATCACATATGGCCTTGAGGATGTCGTGGAATGTGTTACCGACTATTCAGACGAAAACAATGGCACATGAGATGCAAGTGGAGTCATTTTCTCATGTGACGAATCTCCACGAGCAACACTAGTGCCAACACTGCCTTCACCACTAGTGTGTGGATGCAAAAAATCCTGTAAATACAAACCATATTTTAGTTCACCATCATATACAAGTAAAAATTATAAAAGACTAAATGAATTTATATTCTAATTCAAGATACCGCAACTTACTTTCAAGGCTTGAGATCTCTTTACCAAAACATCAATCGTTGCTCTAATCTCATTTGTCTGCGACTGAATGAATAACAGACGAAGGGTATCCTCATGATTTTTTTTTAAGGTCTTCTCTATCATCTTAATTGGGTCTAGAGAAGATCCAATGTCATCATTGCGCATGAGCTCATCCACATCAAAATCTATTGATTGCTTTGACTTTGGATTTTACACCGAATCAATATTCTGCAACAAAAACATATAAAACATTACTGACGTGAAAGCAATAGACCGAGGAAAAAAACATATCGATCATGATATATTTCTAAAATTACAATTAGGTATACCTGATGCCTCGAGGCTGGTGTCATCTGATCCACAACTGGGGATTTGCCCCGATCATCCCCCTGCCAAAAAAATGTAGAAAAAATTATCATAATGAAACCAATATACATACAAAAAATATAGGAAAAATGATTTAAACGAAACCAAAATACTCACAAAAAAATAATAATAATAAAACATATTGATGTGTTTAAATTGTACAATTACAATCAGGTATACCTGTTTCCTCGAGGCTGTTGTCATCTGATCAATGGCCGGGTGGTTTCCCCGATCAACTCTCTGTAACAAATATATATATAACATTACTGACGTGAAAGCAATAGAATGAGGAAAAAAATATCGATCATGATAGATTTCTAAAATTACAACTAGGTATACCTGATGCCTCGAGGCTGGTGTCGTTTGATCCACAACTCGGGACTTTCCCTGATCATCCCCCTGCCAAAAAAAATGTAGAAAACATTATCATAATGAAACCAATATGCAAACGAAAAAATATAGAAAAAATTATCTAAACGAAACCAAAATACTCATGAAAAAAAATAATAAGAAAACATATTGATGTATTTAAATTGTACAATTACAATCATGTATACCTGTTGCCTCGAGGCTGCTGTCATCTGATCAACATCCGGGTGGTTTCCCCGATCAACACTCTACAACAAATATATATATATAACATTATCTAAACGAAACGAATATACTCATGAAAAAACACAACAAAAAAACTTTTTGTTCATATTATATTTGTACAATTACAAAGATGTATACCTACTGCCTTGAGGATGTTGTACTCCTCTGACTAGCTGCCGGGGAGATGCCTTGATCACTACCCTGCGAAATAAATATAGAAAATTATAACAAAATTATAACAATAGACTAACGAAAAATACATAAGATGTTAAATTCATTAATTAAATGTTGGGTAAATCATTAGATGTACCACTCCCATAGTAACTGTGTTTTTATCTACTCAATTCAAATTGTAATTAATAAGCAACTCTTCCCCTGTAGCTTTTGATTTAATGACACATACAAAAACACAGTTTCCTTCATGCCCCTCAAATATGCAATTGGGTTGCTTAATTGTAGACCCTAGTTGTGTACTGTTTATAAACCCTACAAAATTGCCAGTAGCTTTTGGCCTTCCGTCAATGTACATCGTTGATCCTTTATTTTGATCCTTGTATTTCAGCTGTAAATAATTTGCAGACATCCATATCTTCTCATACTTCGTGTATATTGGACTAGTCGCATCGAATCTTTGTAGTTGTAATAGGGTCCAACATACTCCATCAATTAAGTACATCTGGCATAACCAACCTTTATGCCATCCATGAAAAACAACCCCAAACCATGTAATGATGATGGTGCAATTCGATATATCCTCTCGTTCACACAAAAATCTATGTTTAGTTGAGGAAGATCCTTGGGTACCCATTGTTTCACTAGATGTTTGTACCTCAAGGGCACCTCGATGTCGACTATTGTCTCATCATCATATGAACATGACCCCCTTTAGCGAGAACAAATTCCATGCGTTTATGGAATTTTCTTCTGATCTTTTGAAATCTAAGTGATATAAATCTTGTAGAACTACTGGATGTCTCACTTTCCTCTAGTATTCCTAAAATCCCCTCGCTCGAGGAAGACAGCTCTGAAAAATACATGTTTGGTTCTACCTGCACCATGGGAAAAAAGTTCAAATAGGACCTTGTTGGGCATGCATAATTCACATTAGAAAATTACAAGGCATTAAGGCATGCATTTTCCACTATCATCATACATAGTTACCATGCCTCCCCAAAGCTTGAAAATGCATTTGTTGATTAGGAAGGGGATTTTCCTTTAATTGTCTTGCATGTTCAAAAATGGAAAAAATGGCAAAAATTAATTTTTGAATGCCTGAAGTTTGTAGAAGAAGGAATCATCAAAATTTCGAGCCTTATGCTTTGAGATTGGGATATAGAATATGTCCCATATAATTATTTAGGTCTAACACTCTAGATCAAATCCTTGCTCAATAATAAACTTAGGTCTTGAAACCTTTGAAATTGATTAATTTGGACACTGTATACATATTATCACATTCAATTTGACCTTTAAATATCAATCCACGGTTTCTTAAAATCATATTGACTAATGTGCATAGAAATCAAACTCTTATAACTCTAACCACTTTCACATATCACTTGGTTAGTGTAAATCGTCTTTGTGCTTTCAACCATAAAAAATCTAGGTAATTAAGAATAATTTCCACCTAAAAAATCTTATAACCTAAACCTTAAGTAAGAAAATTCCAAAATCAAGCTTGCATGGCACATGTGATTCTGTGATTGATCCATAATCTAGACAATCGACCCATAGTCTAGAGAGAATTTTTCATCATTATCATGCACTCCTAAAGAAATGTGTGTTTTCTCTATGTAGGCCTTTCTACAAATCCTATGTGATGTATAAAAAGATGTGGCAATTTTGCAATAGAAAGGAATTTAGAAAAAGTTCAAAGATAATCTTGTAGAACTCGTGTTTGAAAACAACATTGAAAAGTGGGTTTGGTATTTTGTCCTGCAAATGGTAGATACCACGTGAGATTGTAGGTTTTCCAAATGATGGAGTGTGAGGTATTGAAAGGAATATAGAAACCCCAATGTAGATTGAATGAGCAATGAAACCCTCTTGGCAGATCGAATTAGCAATGAAACCATAATGATTTGCAACCTAATTTTTAAATTTCTCAAATCAAAACAATTTAGGGCTTGGTACTCACAGACTTGGGAAGAATTTTTGGTTCCTCTTATAGTTTCTCTGCTCGGACTCCCTCTCCCCTACTGCAATCGCAAACTGCCTCTCCCACTATCCACTGGTCCAAACCACCTCCAAAAACTCCAACTTTCCATTGGTCCAAACCACCTCCAAAAACTCCAACTTTCCATTGGTCCAAACCGCCTCTAAAAACTCTAACTTTCCACTAGTCCAAACCTCCTCTCCCACTGCTTACTCGTTGGGTCACTCCCACTGCTTGCTCGTCGAGCCACTCCCTCTCCCCTTTTGCAATCGCAAACCACCTCTCCCACTATCCATTGGTCCAAACCGCCTCCAAACACTCCAACTATCCACTGGTCCAAACCGCCTCCAAACACTCCAACTATCCAATGGTCCAAACCGCCTCTCCCACTGCTTGCTTGTCGGGTCACTCCCTCTCCCCTGCCGCAATAGAAAACCACCTCTCCCACTATCCACTGGTCCAAAACGCATAAAAAAACTCTAACTATCCACTAGTCAAATACGCCAGTCTTGCTACTTTCTCATCGGGTCACTCCCACCGCTTGCTCGTCGGGTCACTCCCTCTCCCCTGCCGCAATCACAAACCGCCTGATCTCAAATGATTTTGTTTTGTTGGTTGGTTTTTTATTATTTATGTATATATTTGTGTACTCATGTGTGTATATATTTTTGTGTATTGTTTTTTATTATGTTATGTATATATTTGTGTACAAAGGTATAACCTACTCATGTTAAGGAAGTAGGGGTTCCCCATTGAAAATGTTTTTCTACCCCTTTATTACTGCAAAAAGTTGGCAATACATAGTTTCTAATCTATCTATCCAAGGGTTTTCCACTTCATTTCCATCCATCAACTTAACATTTTCTTTGGTGGCCATGACCCTAAATAGAAACCAAGTCAATGCAAGATAACTAAAAAATTCAACCACTTGAAATTTATTTGATTTGATCTTCAACCTTGAGATCTCTTATATCTTTTTGGAACATGCTTCAACTTTTACTTGGTTTTAGTTGTCTACTTCAACTTGCTCCCTATTGTTTTCGTTGGTTTTACTTGGATACTTCAATAGTTCTTCAATTCTTGGGCCATTGACCAATCGTCCACCAGTAATCAATAGGTGGAAAGGTATGGCCTCCCATGGTATCAATGTAAAACAAAAACTTAAATTTTGGAAAGGTATGGCCTCCTATGGTAGCAATGTTAAAAAAACCTTAAATTTGGATTTATGAAACTTCTCACGTGGAACCTTGTTCAATGTCAATAAAGAAATGATATGTTTAGTATTTTTAAGTTTGAGTTGTGATAGTTATCGCTATTTCAAAGGGATATTTAGAATTCTCCCCAAAGTTGTTAACATTTATTATGTTTAATAAAAAAAACCAACTCAATCTCTCAAGGGAGATACTTAATGCATTCTATCAAGTCTAATTATTTGAATCTAATGCTTCCTCCATGTTCAATGTTCAATTGACATCCTGCACTCACTCAAAGTTATGAAGATTATGTGTACATGAAATACACATTCCTTATCTAAATGAAATGTTGTTCCAAAGATTTCAATACCTTGAAATTTGAATGACATCTTCATGTGAGTATGAATGATCATGTAAATATCATGTTCTTGTTCAAGGATTGCAATCTAATTTTTACAACAATTAGGACCTAGGAATGAAACACTTCCCAAGTTTGAACCCTTCATGAATAATAAGGAAATGGATGAGATCCACACCATACTAACCACCTAGAATTCTTCACCATAAGTGAGATCCCTACTTCCATAATTATTCCAAGATGACATCATTCACCGTAGCACTCTTTCATGCCTATGCTTCACTCTGACATCCTAATAGACATTGCCATCACATGATGGTTGCACTAGGTTTATGATTTTGGGAAGAATTGATCAAATTCACCAACGAATGACATGTGTGGGAAATGGCATGTGAGGGGTTACCTAGTAGCTAGACATATCAAATTGACGCCTTGTAGAATAATCTTGTTACTTTTAATATTAGGTGGATCAATGTACATAGGTGCTAGTGATACCAACCTAAACACACTAGGACATTCTCTAAAGCTACAATCAAGTATTTCATAAGTCTAGTTACCTTGTTTCACATTAGAAATTTGTGCTCTCACACTAGTAATGATTCAAAAAAATTAGAGAAGCTCCTTATATCCAATTTAAATCCACATTACCATTTGATCATATTTTGGTGACCATTGTGGATTTTATATATCTCACATATCTCTTTAGCACAAGCATGAACATAAGCATCAAAGGACATATGAGGCTAGGACGTACAATAGATCATGAGCACCTATCACTGAATTTGAAATGCAATAGCTTAGGTATTTATGACCTTCATGAATCCAAGAGAGTTAGTATAAGATCCAGGGTGTGTGTATGATGATAGGATCAATCACTAAGGATGGAAGTGGATTTCATGGATGGAAAATATTTAAAAGAAATATGAGTTGAAAATTGTTAGATATTGCTACAAATGGTTCACATAACAGTTTTAAATTCTCCAAAGACAAATGATTAATGCATTCCTTTGATATATATGTGTCTTTCATGTAGAATTATTCATATTTACTACCCTATACATATGCTTTTAGACTTTTGTTAACAAATGTTCCATAATACTGGATGAGTTTTACATTGTTTATTGGCCAAGTCAATGCAAGATAACTAAAAAATTCAACCACTTGAAATTTCTTTGATTTGATCTTCAACCTTGAGATCTCTTATATCTTTTTGCAACATCCTTCAACCCTTACTTAGTTTTAGTTGGCTACTTCAACTTGATCCCTATTGTATCCTTTGGTTTTACTTGGCTACTTCAATAGTTCTTAAATTCTTGGGCCTTTGACCAATGGTCCACCAATAATCAATAGGTGGAAAGGTATGGCCTCCTATGGTAGCAATGTAAAAAAAAATAAAAAAATGGAAAGGTATGGCCTCCTATGAAACTTCTCACGTGGAACCTTGTTTAGTGTCAATACATAAATGATATGTTTAGTATTTTTAAGTTTGTTTTTTTATTAGCAAATTGTTTGTGCGAGTTATCTTTGAGTCTGGAAACCCACCCAAACCATCAATACATGAGTCTAGTCTAACCAAGCCAAATTTCAGTCTACACAAGCACAACTTGAAAAAATTTCAACGTTGGCCCCATTTAGTACATTGATTATTCTACAGGTTTGTTGTTTGATTGCCAAATTGTTTGTGCAAGTTATGTTTGATCAGTAGGAAATGCTCCCAAACCATCAATACATGAGTCTAGTCTAACCAAGCCAAATTTCAGTGTACACAAGCACAACTTGAAAAACTTTCAACATTGGCCTCATTTAGTACATTGATTATTCTACAGGTTTGTTGTTTGATTGGAGAATTGTTTGTGCGAGTTATTTTTGAGTCTGGTAACCCTCCCAAACCATCAATACGTGAGTCTAGTCTAACCAAGCCAAATTTCACATGTCTTATAAGGTACGTAGGTCTCAAATTATGATGCAGTCATGTATGCCTTACTGAGCTTCTCTCTGTTTCGAGAATAATTTAATAATCTCTACTAAACAGGGCCAACCATGTGAAGGTGGAAGTTCATCTGACCCCCCCCACCTCACGTCACTCTCAATTCCCCATAACTCGAAAAACTCTATGTACAAAAAAAATAATTTATTGTGTTTTGTCATACTTAAGAAGCAATATTGTCTCTTGTAACATATACCAGCATACAAGAAAATGGAAAAAAACTTTAAAATAATTAATTTATACGTACCAATACATGTCAATAATTCTATCGCAATATTAATTCAAAATATATAGAGTAGATATATTAAGGCATACCTCATACACTTCAACGGACTTCATCATCGTCTTCATCCAAGTCATCATCTGTATCATCCGATCCAGATTCAACATTGTAAGGATTGGCCATATCATCATTGTCATCGATGTCAGTTTCGATCATCATGTCATCATCGATATCATCTTCATGGACATTGTTTGCTACATCATCTGATTCAACTAATTCTTTGACATCTTCATCTAGAACATGATCATCAACTAACTCATGTTGATCATCCTCAACATGATCATCTTCTACTTCAAGAGCCTCTTCATTATCTTCCTTGGCCTTCCCCTTGGATCGTGTCTCACAACAAATGACCAAACCCCTCTACCTGGAACCTATGAGTAAAACACCTGTTCACATTGGCCTGAAAGAACATAGGGATTCGTTCCTAGCTCAAACAATCTTGTATTAACCATGGTAAATCCATTATCATGTTGAATAATAGTTATATCGGGATCACATTGATTCAATCTTAACCTATACCATTTGACAACGAACAGAACTAATTTGAAGGAGTTAAAGTCACACTAATTAATATCTTCCAAATACCCATAGTATCAATTTTCTGAGAGTTTTGGATTTCTATCACTTCTAGAGGAAACATTGGTCACCTCAAAGACTACATTTATCCCACAATCTGATGTTTTATTCGTTTCATCCATATTTTTGATGCGAAATTTACAACCATTACACCACATATACTTATGGTGTTTTACCTAAAACAAGCCATACACGTAAAGATTAGATCATGAATACTTGATTAAGTGCATGTTTATGCTCTGTAGGGAAAAAAATCAATGTGTACATCAATATATTTGCAAAAAAACTAAATAGTATGGCGAATTAATATGCTTGCCTACTTATATTTTAAACCATATGCTAAATTGATTTCCATTTGTGTAAGATTGGTATCTCCATTGCGATGAGATGCTTTAACTAATGAAGCAACACGTTCCCATGATATTCCATGACCAGATTGTTCACATCGTTCAATCCATGTCTTCATCCAATCAAGATTATTTGCGATGTATAAATGAAGTGCATCCCACTCTCGACCAACTGCTTGATGAAAATAAAATTAAAATTCAATACAAATGTATATTCATTTAACACAATATACACTTTTAGTTGATGCATATTGAATATAAAAAATGAAATAAGTTTGATATATACATAAAAATCAACAATCAAATGTACTATAATTAATCTCCACTAGCTAATAATTACATTTCACCTTCCTCGATCTACCTTTCCCCTTCAGGTACTCCCCTTTGAAATTGTTATTGGAGTCTGGATCACAAATGTGACCTAAATTTAGCTTTGACGCTAATTTAGGAAGATATTCACTAATATACATCATGTTCTGGTATACCATATATCCTCCACCATAGAACCCTCAGGACATGCTCGTTTTCTAACCAAACCATTCAAAAATTTCAAGTGCCTCTCAACCATCCACATGGACCTTGAGTGTACATGTCCACACAATTCAATATCCTCAACTTGGTGTATGAGGTAGTGTTCTTGTGCACTGAAAAATTCCAAAGGTAGATGCTTCTGCATTTCACATTAGACGAGGAATTTCTCTCCTCCAATACTTTATATCTTCTTTATGGATTTATTTAGATGACAACCATCTACAAGCGATGCAAACCAATCACGATATTTAACAAAAATAAACATTATATTACATAACAATTAGTAAAAAAAATGTCAAATATAAGTTCTACAATGAATTAAACAAACACTTTATGCATGCAAAATATCGCTACTTACCTCATGTATTTTCCAAGATTATATATAACTTGTTTGACATTGTTGTTGAAGTTGTCCAGGAGAGATAGAGGTAGAACATACTGTAACAATATAAAAATCGTTTCATTTTTTTTACAAAAGTAGACAAAAAATACCAACAATATGCACTAGAATAAAAAAATATAGCAATATACATACCATAATAATTACCTTGATGAAGATATGCCAATCAAGCATTTTCATCCCCGCAAAATCACCTTTCTTTGTTATGATATTCTTCATTTTCGAACAAAATCTGGTGGGAAATTTAATTTTTTGCATGACTTCTTTTAAAACATTACTTTTTTGCTCCGTTAACAACCATGGAAGTGAGTTTATATTAGTTTGGTCTCCGTTGCTATGTAATTGAATGACATCTTTCAATGCATGGTTGGCTTCTTGAATGTCATTGCAAATTTTGACAATTTTTTCTTTGTCACTCCTTCCATCCAATATTCGCCATGATGTTTCAGTCACATTCTTTCTGATATGCATTGTATCAAACAAATGAGCAATTTTTAGGTGCTCATAGTAGGGAAACCTATTGAATTGTTTAGGATAACTTTTCATTCCTCGTGGAATCCCATTAATGCCTTCATGATCACGACAACCATCATGAATCATAGTTTATAAATAAATTAAAAAAATCAATGTCAATTATAGTAAACAACACACAATAATAATAAAAATTCAAAACATTTCATATACGATGATAGATAAACAATTTGATCCGTACGTACCTTGACGATTTCTATTATATTGCAACTTCCATAGGTGAGGTGTCATTCTTTGCGGTTTTAATGCAATCTCTTGCTTACCATTGAATAGATGTTTTTCAGTAGTTCGATACCTATGATTCTTAGAGTGGAAGTTCCTATACTCATCAAACACCTCCTTTCCTAAATTTCTTGAACGATGAGATTTGATCTTAGGACCACAAACTGGACATGCAAATTTTCCCTTTGTTTGAAGACCTACATAAAGAGATGGATTAATTATGTCAATTATAATTATATAAAATGAATGGATTATTTAAAAAAAACATGCGTGCATAATATATCTACTAGATCATACAATTAAATACAATTAAAGTGGAACTTATAATTACAAACCGCAAAAATGGGTTAACCTTGGGGCATCGTGAATTGTCCATACAAGCATTGCATTTGTCGTATTGGTCTAGATACATCATACATAGTGATGCCATTCCATAGATTTAGTAGCTCTTCAATAAGAGGTTCGATATATAAATTCATATCTTTAACTTGGTACTTACCTGATTGATTTGAACATATAAAATATATAATTATTACAACCATTTAGATATATAAATAATACAAAAGAGAGAAATAAAAAATATATATGTATGAAATTATGTAACAAAATACGACAAATGAGATGCCACTACATTTAAAAAAAATTGTTGTAGACACATACCCGGAATAATCATTGCCAACATTATGTGCTCCCTCTTTATTGACAACCATGGAGGAATGTAATTGTTGATAACAAAAATAGGACATACCGAGTAAATAGATCTCATCTATGCAAATGGATTGACACCATATGTTTCCAGAAATCCTAACATTACGAGGTGCTTCTTTAAAGTGTGGTCATTTTTCCTCCATATATCTAAATGCAGAACCATCTGCAGACATTTGGATAATGTCATCTTGACTTATGTTCCATGCATGGTAATCCATAAATTGCACTATTTTTTTGTACCTAAACAATCATTGCAAACGTGGAATAATGGGAATATAACGAAGAACCTTGCGAGGCACCTTTTATTAATTTTACTAATGAATTAACAATAAAAATATTAGAGGAACAAATTAGATAACCTTTATTGGGATCATATATATGTGATGGAAAATATTACATACCTTAACATCAGTGTGACTGATGTGTTTGAAAGACCATTCATAACCTTCAAGTTCATTATCAACAATATAGCAGAGAGAAGATTTGTGTTGGAGCCCTCATAAAGGGTTTCGCATGCCTTCTCAAGAAGAGGTAAATCATGAACATCATCAAAGTCATCATTTTCATGATGATGATGATGATCGTCATCATCCATTCTAACATTAAATGTATCATGGATCAATGTATTTGTACCATCATCTTCAACTATGTTATCAGTATGATCATCTTCTTTAATATGATCATTAACTTGTTCTCCATTATTCATAGCTCCATGTTCCTCCGATACTTGTTCTGAAAGCACATCCTTTAGGCGATATGCCGTAGGATGTTTTTTATTTTATAATTACATGAAACCATCAATAGATATTAGTTAATATAAGAAATATTAAAATGATACATACATTTACAAAAACAATCAATATAAGACATATATAATGAAAAACTTACCAATGGACGATATTCATGTCCCCCCTCAGCATGTCCATGTTCCCTAAAATTTCTTCTGGCTGTTGTGATATTTATTCTTCTCCTTTTAAGCCCCTGCATTGACTACATGGACAATACCATTTCCCATCACCCTTTCTTTTCAGTCCATCCCACAATTTAGCAAGTAATTGTCGATTTTGTTCATCTGGATTCAGAAGATTGTTATGTGAAATTTTCTGATACAGATCTTGAATGATGATTACCGATCTTAAAATATCAAGCTCCACACCTCACTATTTTTAATCACAGTAACAATTAAAATAATTGTGGACTTTTGTACGGAAAAATAGTCCGTGCGGAGATTGTAATTTCCGCAAACTGTCGGTTGTATAGAAAACATGTCGGAATGTTTATATAATTTATACTTTCTAAAAATAAAAGTTTGTCGGATATCTTCGTCGGATATTTGAAGACATTATCATAGTTACCATTATAATCTAACCATCAAATATTCGACGGATATCGTCGGATATCCGACGGCTTACAGAAATCCGACAACGCCAGAGGTCAATTTTAAAAAAATTAAGCAAATTCATAATTACAAAGGTGAAATCCGACGACACGGTCAATTTCGTCGGATTTTCTCGTCGGATTTTGGGTTCAAATCTTGTTGTGAGAGATGAAGAGAAGTTGTAAATATTTTTTAACAACCCTCCACCTTTTTCATAAGGCATGGCTAATATTTTCCACTCGATAAGATGAAACTTATGGTTGTCTTTTCCATACCAAAGGAAGTTATGTATTTTCCTCCTAATTATTGAAAGAATCGTTTTTGGAATTTTGCACATTGATAACCAATACACCCCAAGATTTTGTAAGGCAATTTTTTCTAGTGTGAGTCTTCTGCCAATTGATAGCCATTTCCAACTCCAATGATGAATTCTTCTATCAAATCATTTTAAGAGCCACTACTAGTCAGTACTTTTGTATCCATTTGGTTTAATAAAGTACCTGATATATTTTGTTCCTTCAACCAACTCCTGAACTCTAAAAGGAAGTAATTGTAATATATCCTACAATTGTTCCTCCCCCAAATTGTGCTTATATATAATATATTTTTCTCCATTTATAACCATCCCTGTTGACTTGCAAAACTGATTTAAACTATTTATGTAATATTCCCATTCATCCTTCTTTTCCCCTCCAAAAATCATCACATCATCTACAAACAGTTGATGTGCAATTGTTATCTTGGAAGTAACCTTCACACCTTTTATATCCGAACATTCATTTTCTTTGTGTATGAGTTGGCTAAGACCCTGAATAACAATCAGGAACAATAGAGGTGACAGGGGACATCCTTCCTAAGGACCCTGGAGCTGGAACTAAGATCGGTGGGGAAACCATTAATCAGTATATCATAGTTTACCGATGAGACACATCCCATAATCCACCTAATGGCCTTCGACGGGATGCCAATCTGCATTAATGCTAATATGAGTAAACCCTAGTTCAACTTATCATATGATCTAGTTAGGTCCAGCTGGAAAATTAGTACCTTTATATTCCGATATTTTATGCTATGAAAAGATTCTTGTGCCATTCCTCGACATCAATTATTTGTTTGTTTTCCAAAAATCCAAATTGCTCCCTTGACATACATTTGGATAAGACTGGCTTGATTCTTTTTGCTATAATATTTGCTATTATTTTGTAGATGAGATTGCATAGAGATATAGGTCTATACTCCTCAAATGAATATGGATTATAATCTTGTGGGATTAATGCTATAAATGTGCAATTCAAGGCATCCAAGACCTTACCTGATATTTTGGTGTCTTCCACCATTGCCAAGATGTCTTGACCCATAATATCAAAGAATTTGAGGAAAAGCTCCACGGTTCATCCATCTGGACTGGGGATTTTATCTTTTTCAAATCCTTTTAAAAATTTGTAGATTTCATCCAATGTCACTATATTATGGATCTCCTCCCCTTCTTGATCCATGAAGAAGTGTGGATATTCTCTGATAAATTTGATATGTTCCCTGGTCACTTGTTCACCCGGATCCTGATAGTACTTTTGAAAATATTTGAAAGCTTCTTTTTGGAGTTCACCTTGATTGCTAATACATTCACCATTCCCATTCATCAATGAACAAATTGAATTATTTAATCTTCTACTATTTGCAAATTTGTGGAAAATTTTGTTGTTTTTATCCCCCGATGAGATCCATAAGGCCCTGTTTTTGAGACACTAAGTCTCTTCTTCCTTGTTCAAAATTTTCATTTTGCTTTGCTCAAGTTCCTGCAGAATCAATCTCATCTCATTTGTAAATATACCATCTATGTTTTCCTTATATATTGCTTTAACTTGTGGTTCTATCCTAGACAAATAAGATTTATAGGCCTTTTTTTCGAGCCCTTTCCCAATTCAAAACCACCCTTTTTAGCATTCTTCATTTTTGAACTAGATTATGTGAGGGAAAATCCTATGGATCAGTCTCGAAACCAATCCATTCTTTTCTAACGATATATTTGAAATCCCCTTCCTTAATCCATGTATGGTTGAATTTGAAGGGGTGTGTAGTTTTTGAACCTTCAATTTCCAATTCTAGGAGAATTGGATAATGGCCAGAAATTGAATTATAATCCACCCATGATCTGTACTTGTTCATTATTTCTATTAATTTTTCACCTATCAAGTATCTGTCCAGTCTTTTTGAAACCTTTTCCAAGCTGGACCTACTGTTGCACCATGTCAGGCAGAGAGGAATCGACTCAATGCCATTTAAACTTGTTGTTGTAAAGGTGTCTAGAAATTAGTTACTTAAGTTGTCCAATAATGTAGATGCGCCCCATATTTCTACAATAGACATTGTTAGGTTTAAATCACCTGCTAGTATCAAATTTGACAACACTAACAATCTAGTAGCCTTCGCTTGTTCCCAAAATAAATTTATGTTTGAATACAACCCATATACATTAATTAGGTTTACTTCACCAGTAAACCCAAATATACTTCCCCTCAACAAGATCCCTAAATGGGTACTGAAATCCGAAAGCTTCAATATGCCAGGGTTCTAAGCAGTCAATAGTCCCCCTGATTTTCCATCTGCATCAATTGCGTAGATGGCCCAATCATTTTTTTATTTTTTGGAAGAATAACCTGGCTTTTTCGGCGGTAACCATGGTTTCTTGTAAAAATAGTATGTTTGGTTTCCATTTTTCCATCAATATCTTGAGGGATAATTTTTTTTTAGGGCCCCGAATCCCTCGGATGTTTAATGACATAAATATCATTTTTTTAACCCTTGCAAGGGCTTTCAAGTCTCTAAGATCTCGTTTGTGTTCAATAGACTGAATGTCTGAATCATTCAAAGAGGGAGAATCATTTATAGAAGCATCTATAACCTATTGTTTTCCTTTTCTAGCGCTTCTAGTTTTTACAAGGGAGAAATGTTGTGTAAATCCCCCATTCCTATCCCCCTTAGCCACCTTTAAATCTAGAGAAATGTTTTTTTTTTAAATTTTCCATGCATCACCTTATTTTGAGATCCCTCTGCTAGAATATTACCAATATAGATAATAAGGGGATGTTTCTTTATAATGTCTACAAAGGTGGGAGCCGACTATGAAAAATTCATACCCCACATACTAAGCTGCACACAACTTTTGTTTTAATCAATGGCCATAAGTTTATGTGCAAGACCATATACAATAAAAATAAATTTATGCTCATCCATTTTCTACTAAATGTAACCAACTCCTCTAATTTACTTGTTTGGTACCTATATTAAATAGAACCCAAGATACCCCTCAAGTCACTTAGTGATAGTGACTCCTATAAATATTAACAACTAAGATGAATTATTGATAACTAATATTATTGTAATGGCTGAGATATATTGGTTGATAAAATCCCTAATCACATAGGCTATGGGAGAAAGACATATTCAACAACTTTCAAACATAAGAGAAAATTGGAATTTATGAAAGACAAAAATGATGCCCTTATTAGAGTGCATTAGGGACTAAAAGAATTTGTCATAAAGGGAGACAATAAGAGAAAAATAAAAGGGCCCAACAAGCAACATGCTAAGGAAAACCAACAACACTCCCATCCTAGCTCCATCATCTCGACTAAAAAATGGATAGTAACTCAGACTCTGATGCAAGCAAGTTTCGTGGTATTTGTTTTTTAACTTTATTAGTAACAAGGCCCCCCTTAGATCCTCTAATGTTATATCTTTAAAATTCTACACAATACCCTCAATTTTCATAAACAATCCATGTTTATATTCATATAGTAATTTTCATAAACAATCCATGTTTATATTCATATAGTAAGACAAATTGATAAGGATAATACCTTTTTGTTTTTGAAAAGACAGTTTCTATTTTGAGAGAAGTCTCTCCGTCTGTAAAGATGAATTACTATTTCCTCAAAGATCAATATCAGACATTCTTCCTTTTAAGGAAAATCAGGTCCGTAATGCTATATATATTTTTAGTACAATAATATAATTTATAATCCTAACTTACAATTTAAACAAGATTGTTGTAATCAATATATTTTTAATTGTTTATTGTTTAGAGTCAATATGTGTTATTATGATTTAGTTGAACTTGGCCTTATCATCCTTCCCTCCCCAAAAAGCTATTATATACCCAACATAATGACAATGAAGTCTATGGAATTTTATTCAACAGTCTAATTACATCAATGAAAGCATAATTAAGACTACCAATAGGTTATACATTATAATCCATGTTGTAATTATGGTTTTTCCTATCGCTAATTACACAAAATTCATTGTAAGAATTAGTTCTTAATTAATTATGTAGATAAATGCATGCCTATTTTTTAAAGGAGATTAATTGCTTTTAATTTCAAGAGATTAATAAATAAGATTGTTTCTATCTTTATCCTCTTTACATAGATTTTTTTTTATCTTCTTTTCAAAATTTACTATTAATAGATAGTATTCATAATCTTGTATAAAAATCAAATGCCAGATTAGTTACAAAAGAGTGATTGATATACATCAATGAAAATACATTAACCACCTTAGATGCAATATGTATATTTATTTTCTCCTATGCATCCTCCTTTACAAGCATATTGTGTGTGGGAGTGTGTGTAATAATAAATAATAAAAACATCACGTGTGACATCTTAGAATATTCTCTACAACATTAAATTCTCATCTTGCTAATCAAGGAAAATTTTATGGGCGAAATTTAGTTTATGGGTTATTTTTCAATGTTTTTTTTCCAAAAACAATTTGTCAATTTGCATTTTTTGAAGCCCTATTTCCTTAAAAATTGAAATATTTTAGAAAAATATCACCAAATATTTTATAGTTGACATTTTAAGAATTGGTAAGATTCACCAAGTTTTATACACTTTTAAATTAGTATGGATCCTTAAAATTTTCCATATTGCTAATATACTTGTATGTAATAGTGAAAGTTATAATAGATGCATACTATGGACACTTTCAATACCATCATGAGACTCAACTTGGTATTGAATAAATTAAACATACAATTAAGATAATGGAAAACATAATAAGATTAATTAACACATTAACACAATATTGATAACTAAATCCGAATATGATGATAAGTTTCCTACTAATTTTCAAGCCTAAGGTTCCACCACCATATGTAAGGGTGGATTGTTAATTTTCATGTGCTTAACATGAACTATCATTTTGAGATTCAATGCCAAAGCATAATAATAAACCCTAAAAATATTACTCTATAATAAATTGAATCATAATTAAGATTCAAGATTATAATCAATTTTAAAAGTATTAATGGTAAATTCATTTTTATTATTTATAAGAATTGTAAAGTCCAATTTTTTTTTATTTTTTGTGAAATTCCTACCCCTCATTTAACTTTTAAAAAAAAGTACTAATAAAAAATGACAAAGAACATCCTTCCATTTTGATAACCTTATGATATGAACGTAACATCACATTTTAAGGTTCAAAGAATTTTGTAATTCATAATGTCATGGCCTTTCTAAGGTGTTTGCTTTTAAATAATATTGCGCATAATACAAATGGATTTCTTATTTTATTTTTTTTAAGCTAGAGATAATATTTGTATTATAGAAAACAAAAAATGAATTGTACATAGTCTATGTTGGTTTGGAATTCATAGTGCCATGGCTTTTCTAAGGTGTTTGCTTTTAAATAATATTGCGCATGATACAAATGGATTTTTTTTATTTTTTTTTTAAGCTAGAGATAATATTTGTATTATAGAAAACAAAAAATGAATGGTATATAGTCTATGTTGGTTGGCCTGTCACATGGGAAATCAAACCAGCTACATATTAAAAATTTATTTGTTCAAATTGCCTAAAATATATTGCATGGGATACAAACATTTTAGGAGAATCTTATGACATTGTCATTATCTAGGATAGCTATAGGAATTTTATTGATATTGTAATAAAAATATCCACAAAAAATTGACAATAAAACTAAACAGGCTTATCTACTTCATGAGTAATTGACATATTTTCCTCTGGATCATAATCTAAAGGTCGATGCTCAGGAGAATTCACGTTCTTCTCTTCATAACTTTTCCCCTGCTCATAATAAAAAACTTTAAAAACAATCCCACAAGCAAAGTTGGTGATGAGGTCTAATTTGGCATCCATTATTCTCATTAAAACCAATAGTTCATCTACCTATAACAATATTTCATTGTGTGCATACAAAGGGATGGAGGAAGCATAAGGTTTCTACTTGGACAGGGGTTGAGATAACCCTCCCCCTCCACATCATCCTCCACGACCATGTCTTCCTCTTCCAACCATTCTTAGAACACCACGAAATTGTTTGTAAATGCCAAGCTTTTAATTGTTCCTGCAGTTATCTCCAAACACAACCAAATTTTCATACCTGGGATAAGATATGAAACTGAGATAAATGTTTATGTGCCATAATTATATTAGATAGGTTGTATACTAGAACTCATTATCACCCAATTTGGTGTTGTCCTTGCACTCCACCTTCTTCTTCATTTCTCCCACTCCACCTTGCTTGTTGAAAGAGCTAACTACCATTAAATGCTTCATGATGAAACTTCACCACTTGCATCCCTGTGATAATACTAACTATCTCATCCATAGTGACCTTGGGATCAAGGTCAAGGCAGATGTCATGTGGCTTTAGAGCCATCCCTTTCTTTCCTTCCACCCCATTCGAGTATTTTTATTAAAAATATCAATTTAATTTAATGAGTGACTAAATGTAATGAATAGGAATTGTAAAAAGAAATATAAAACAAGAAAAATAAAATCTAAATACTTAAAAGAGGAAAATTAATACATTATGTTTTCTAATTGGAGAAAAATGACTAGAGAAGAGATCCACATATATCAGGTTAAATCAATTACGAGGCGAGATGAAGGAAAGATAAAAGGAACTCCTTAAGTTAATTTTTAAGTATATAGAAACACTCATTGAGCACCGGAATATAACTAGGGCTTCAAGTCAAGGGTATAAATTGGAGATTGGCACAAGGAAATTGGTATGTCCATATACAAACCCTATTATTTTCTAGGTGTTAGGTGGAAAATGATAACATTTTGAAAGGTCTATTTTTATAAGATTAGTATTAACAAATGTTATTATCAAAGTCAATTTAGTTGAAAATATTTTTTTTAAATCTCTTTTATATTTAACATAGTAATTTAATTTATTTTCATTATTTAATCAAATACATTGATTCCATAGTAATTTAATTTATTTTCATTATTTAATAAAATATTTAATCAAATAAATTGATTTCTAAAATTATTCAAATATGATTTACAATTATTTTTATGACTTAATATATATTCAAGATGTTATTATTATTTGGTAAATTAATATTAATGACTATTATCATCAAAATTAGTTTAGATAAAATTCTTTTTTATCTCATGATATATTTAATATAAAAATTTAAAATTATTTTCATCATTTAATATAATATAAAAAATAATCAAATATAATTTAAAATTGTTTTTATGATTTAATCTACATGATGTTATCGCTACAAAATTGCAAAAATAAATTATTTTTCTAAAACGAATATAACCAGCATGGATCCATCTTAACTATATCTAGGTTTCAAGAGAGATAAAATCTCATGAAGTGCAAACCTATAATTAAGATAGTTCTATGCTGGTTTGCATCACAATTTCTCTTTCAAATAAAAATGATTATAATAAATAATACTTATTATATATTTAATAAGTTTAAAATAAAGAATAATTATATTTAAACTTATAAAAACAATACTATTTTTTTTGTTAAAACATGTCTTTTTCCACAAAAATATCATGAAAATAATTTAACATAAAATAACTTATAATCTTATAAAATAATTTATTTTACATTTTTGATATTAATAAAAAATCTTCAACATGAATCTTTTTGGGAGCTACCGTGAAATTCAGGCCTTTCTCCAATACTGTGCATGAGGCTTCATCTACAGGGTGCTTCGAATATCGATAGGTTAATTACGGTGTTGAGATTCACCTCTCTTTGATCCTCATTTTTAATGTGATTCCTACGTCTCAGGGACTCGAGCTATTTATTTTTTCTTGTTGAACTCCTCGTGATGTAGTTATCCTCTTTAATGTAAGTTACAGTGTCTAGCATCTGCCAGAGGTCAAATTTGTCGAGAGAGGCTCCGTTGGAAACCCTAGGCGCGCACCCTATGGACTTTGTGGTTTTCATGACGGTGTTTCCAGGACTGTATCATGTTTGCAATAGGTATGGAGCATGTTATGGCTCCTGTCTACGATAACCCCTATCTGGTTCTTGTCCAGGGTGGGCATCATAATTTGGAATTGTACTCTGGGTTAGTTTTATCCATTGAACATAAGCTGGTGGTCAATCAGTGGTCCTAGAGTCAAGTTTGTTTCCATGGAGACAAACCCAGTACCAACCGGCCTAAAAAGAAGTGGGAATTTTGTATTAAATCCAGTGACTGACCACTTTGGTTTTTGTTGTATTGTTTATCTTATTTTATCCTCCGTCATTCTCGGGCTTGTTTTTCTCACTCTGGTGGGTTCACGTGACATTAGCTAGACTCCACGCACTTGGCCCCTTTTTTCGATGGGTACTATTCGAATGGCGCCACTATCTCTATGTCTTCAGGTTTGGAAAGAAGAGGGGCTACGGGGAAGGTCATATGTAGGGGGGGTCTCTCCTCGAGCAATATCAAGTCAAACCCTTTACTAACGATGGAATATGAATCTTGGCCGGAAGGTTCAGGTTCAAGGGGAACTAGTGTTTCTACAAGGATTTCTCGCACTGGGGATGGGGAGCAGTCTAACCCTAGGTGTACCGAGCATGTTGTTGTTAAAAAGGGCTTCCCTTCTGCGAAGGGAAGGTTTTCTTCTACTGAACATCCACATATAGAACTTGAAAAAGTTAGGAAATGAAGACCGCTTTGTGTCCTGGGAAAGGACGTGACCTTTGAGATGGTTTCTTCCCTGAACAAGAGGGATCTCATCGGAAAGTTTGAGTACCTGAAACTTACTAGAGCCGAAGTTATGTCCTGGGTTCGATGTAAATGGAAGATTTTTATTGACAGCATTCCCCGGATTTTAATGTTGGCTAACAGATGGATGGTTTTCCTTTTTCTATCTGAAGAGGATAGAAGGATGATTGAGAGCAAGTATTGGGTGTTGGGGACTGGTTCTTTAGTTTTGTCCCGATGGAATTCGGATTTTGACCCTCGGAAGGAGAGATTAACTCGAAGGAACCTATGAATTATCCTCCCGGATTTCCCGCTGCAATGTTGGAACTTCAAAGGTTTCCTGGAGGTGGCCAACTCCATTGGACGTTTCATTCTCATCAAGTATGAAACCCTAGTTGGGTTGGACCAAAATACTCCGAGGATGTTGGTCGACCTTGACTAAGAAGGATGGTTTACCTGAGGAACTGGAGATTGTGTGGGAGGGGGGTTCTTTTATACAAAGATTGGATTACTGGCGTATACCATTCCGATTCCACTGGTGTAAAGAGGTGGGTCACTCTAAGGCGGCTTGCTCCTACAGAGTGCCCAACTCGAAGGAAGGGAAAATCAACAAATCCTCTTTGGAGGTGGAAGGAATGGACGGTTTCATGAAGTGTCTTATTCCTCTGGACTATAATTCTGCGATGGAGTGCATAGGTATGTTTTCTAAAACCCTACCCACTCTATTAAAATTTATACCTTCGAAGGAATTATTAAAGTCTCTGCCCCTTTCTAGAAATACATTGGCTTCCTCGCTCTTGACTAATGGGACTGTCCCTTTCCAGTATCCTATTTTGGAATCTGTTTCAATCCATCCAACAAAGGATTTCCCTTGTCTGGATGTTGTTTCTTCTGGTTTCAATCCTGTTTTGCAGGTTAACCCTATGATTGACCAACCTGAACCCTCGGATTTGATTCATCCTTATGTTCCGGGTGAGAATTCCTTAGGCATTGAGTTATCGCCTTCTTCCATTCCTTATTTAGACACAAGTCCTCTTGACTCCGGTCTTCTCGACTCGGATTCGGATTCCAAGATCCCCTTACCCATTTTTTTAGCGAGGGACACAGGTGGTTCTGATGTCATCCCCATTTCCTCGATTATGAAAGGGAATGTGACGATCAAGAAATCTAGACGACCTAAAAGGGGTAAAGGTGTTGACACAGAATGTACGTCGGTTTGTAATAATCCCTTAGTATCCTCTCTGTTCGATAAAGGTCTTGGAAGAGACATCCCCTCAGGCATTTCTCCATTAACAACCCTTAGAGAATCCACGGACCTTGACTCTGTATCTCCATGATTATTACCACTTGAGCGGCCCGAAAAGAGCTGCCCTGAAACACTTTCTTGACTGGTTTAAACCCGCAGTTGTTCTGCTACACGAAACTATGTTGTGTGCCAATGATGCTTTACAATATTTCCTTCGTATTAAGCCTGTCTGGAGGGTTTGTGCCTTGAATGCCTCGAGTCTTTCAGGGGGTACACTGACTGCATGGAACCCTAAGGTGGTTGATATGAAGGCATTCCATACTTTTGTAGGTATTTTGATTGAAGGGACGTTAAAGGGTTTCGCCAGGAGTTTTCGCATATTAAATATTTATGCTCCCTACCATAACAAAAGGGATTTTTGGGATCGAGTTAATTCTGATGGTATTCTACAGGACCTTGAACTTATTATGGCTGGTGATTTCAACTTTACCCTTTTGGCTGCAGAAACCTGGGGGGATGGAAGGTGTTTGGATCCGCTTGCTGAGTATTTCTCGGTTTTATTTGATGAAGGCAATCTATTGGACATTGTTCCTAATGTGCTTGTCCCTACTTGGTCTAACGGTAGGTGTGGGAAGGACGACATAGCTAAAAGGCTTGACCATTTTTTATGACTGAGAATCTCTGTAGTTTAGTGGGTAGATACCGCTCGTGGACTTATGTCGTGGGATTTTCGAACCATAAGGTTGTATCTCTGCAGTTGGATTTTGATAACAGTTTCCATTGGTATCCATCTGAATTCAATCTGATATGGCTCGAGGACTCCTCATTTTTTGATCTTATAAGGGAGGGATGGACTTCCAGTGCCTCTTCATTTCATGGTTCATTGCTTCTTTGTTTGACAAAGAGACTTTCGAGTCTCAGAAAGGATGTCATAATTTGGGAGAAGAGTAAGAAAAAGGAAAATAACAAGCATCTATCCACCATCTATCAGACATAGATTGTAAAATTAAATTACTTGCACAATCAGTTGATGATCAGTTGTTCGATCCTATCAGGTTAGAGAAATTGTCTTCCTTGGAGGGTGAAAAGCGAAAGCTTTTGGGGAAATTGGAGGAAACTTGGAGATAGAAAAGTCGGGCGATATGAATAAAGGCCAGTGATAATAACACAAAATTCTTTCACTGGTATGCGAATCAAAGAAGGCTGACTAACTCCATCTAGGAGATTGATGGGGAGAAGGGTCAGGTCATTAGTGATAATTCACTATTGAAAGATGCAGCTGCTAAGCACTTCAAGGAGATTTATAAGAACAACAACAATAATAACTTGGAAAGTTAGTTACAGATTATTAAGCTCTTCCCTCAGATATTTGATGATAATGCTTGTCAGATCATTGGGCGACTTGTCACTGAAGTTGAGATCTTGAAAACACTTCAACTTTTCTCTGAGGAAAAAATTCCGGGGCATGATGGGTGGACGGTAGAATTTTTTCTACACTTCTTTCCACTACTCGGGAATGATGTTACTTTTGCTATTGAAGACTCTCGAAAGAAGGCTCAAATTCCAGGTACATTGAACTCTACCTATATCACTCTTATTCCTAAGAATGATAAACTAGTTAGTTTTGGGGATTTTAGACCTATTTTATTGTGTAACTTATTATATAAAGTCGTTTCTAAGATCATCTCAGACTGGTTAAAGCCCTTTCTGGAGTGTTCTATCTCTGCAGAACAATTCGGGTTTCTTCATAACCACAAATCTTGGATGCGGTGAGTATTGCTCAGGAGGGTTTACACTCCATTAAACAAAAAAAGGTCGATGATTTCATATTGAAGATGGATCTTGTGAAGGCTTACGATAGGTTAGACTGGAATTATCTTCAGTTTATCCTATTACAATCGGGGTTGAATGTGGAAATTGTTGGATGGATCATGTCCTGTGTTACCTCAGTAAGATATGTTGTTCTTGTTAATGGATCGCCAACTTGTCAATTCAGTGGAAATATGGGACTCTACCAAGGTTGTTTGTTATCTCCATATCTTTTCATTATGGCCATATAAGGTTTAAGCTTGTTAATTAATGATGCTCGACGAAGGGGTCACATTACAGGTATTAAGGTGGCTAGTGCCTTAACTATTACAAACCTTTTATTTGTGGATGATGTTCTCTTATTTGGTAAAGGCAATTATGCAGAATGGTTACACTTCAAAAAAATCATCAGTTGTTTCTGCAATGCAACTAGTTTGGAGATTAGTCTAGTTAAATCCTCATTCCTATATCAGTGTCAGAATTCTGCTTTAAAGGACCAGATCGGCCAATTGCTACCTTTTCAGATGAAGGAGATTGGACCGGTTTCAGATACCTAGGTTACTTCTTGAAACCTTGTGGTTATTCACCAGCTGATTGGCATTGGCTCATAAAGAAATTTAAAAGGAGGATGAATACCTGGTCTTTCGGATTATTATCCTTAGGTGGGTGTCTCACCCTACTATGTTCGGTTCTACAAGGTATTCTGATGTTTTGGTTTTCACTATTTTTAGTTCCTCAATCGGTTATTACTATGTTGCAAAGGATTTTCTCTCATTTTCTTTGGGCCGGTGCTGGAGGATCATTCAAGTTCCACCTTGCTTCATGGGACTTAATTTCCCATCCTAAGTTATTAAATGGTTGGGGCATCAAAGATTTAAGGGCTTTTAATCTTTCTCTGTGTGCTAAATCTCTTTGGCGTAGTCTGTTCGATGTTGGATTATGGGGTAAGGTGGTGAAAGCTAAGGATCTTAGTAGGTTACCTCTAGCTCTCTGGTTACGCTTTGGTAAGAAGGAACCTCATGGATCATACCTTTGGAGGAGCTTACTGAAAGCATACCCAATCATTAATCATGATATTGGATGGGATGTTGGGAGAGGCACCCAAGTCTTTGTGGGAATTGACCTTGTTGCTGGTCTTGGCTCTGATTTTAGACTTTCATCTGAGCTCATTTTGGCACTTCACAGCCGCAACATCTATGTTCTGAAACAAGTGTCCATCCATCATGAGAGTGTTTTCACTCATTGGTTTTTGACAACTAATATGACATTGGAGTTGGTTTTACACGCTGAATGGGAGAAGTATGTTCAACTACTTGTCCAAGTAGGAATCACCTTAACAATGGAGGAAGATAGCTTGATATGGTGTTACAACAAGGCAAAAGGTAGGGTCTCTACTAAATGTGCATATTCTTGTGTGAAGGAGGCGGATGGCGGAGAAGCTCCAAAATGGTGGATTAATAAGATCTGGTCTGTCAAATGGCCATTAAAAAATCAATGTTTTATGTGGTTAGCGCTCAATAACAAAATTTTGACATGGAAAAATCTAATTAAACGTGGATATAATGGATCGGGTTGCTGCATTATGTGTTTTGCGGCCGCGGAGGAAGTCGATCACTTATTTGGAAACTATTTATTCTTTTAGAAGCTTTGGAAAGGATTGGAAAGTTCCCTCAACTTTCATTTCACTTGGAACAACGGTACTTTTGCAGGGAACCTCAAGCTTTGGATCAACAACCACTCCATTGATTCGAGACTTCTATGTTATATTGTGTGGGAAGTATGGAAAGCCTGTAATCGCTTCATCTTTCAGGATATGAAAGCCTATGTTTCTCATATTGGTGCAAAGATTGTTGGCTATTACTCTGCTATTAACTCGGATCCCAGTAGAAAGATACGAAGGATTAATACTTTCTCGGAATTGGACTACAGTTTTCCTTTGGGTTACTTTGATGGCACAACCCAGGATGGACTTTGTGGGGCTGGAATGATTCGGAAACTCTCTCAAGATCATGTGTATCATCTTTATTTTGGAGCGGGGAGAGGCTCTAACACCAGAGCTGAATTAATTTCACTGTGGGGTTTGCTATGGTTTGCCAAGTTCGTGGGCTTACATTCACTTTCTATCTTTGGGGACTCAAGGTGTGTGATTAATTGGGTGAGAGGAGTTGAGAGCCTTCATTCTGTGGAGCTGAATGGTTGGCTTAAGAGGACTCATGCAATCATTTCTTCTTTCTCATCCACTTCCTTCATGCACATCTACAGAGAGCACAACAAGGAGGCAGATCTTCTTTCCAAAAGATCGCTGGGAGAAATGGATGGATCCTGCATGCTCATGGAAGACTATAGAGGTGGCACTCTGTTCAATTCAGACATCATGTCCTTTGTTTGATTGATAAGTCAGATACCTTTATATATGTATGATTTCTGTTGTGGTATGTGAGCTCATATGAACAAATGTGGGAGATACTTTTCTACGGATGTTATGGTCAAGCTAACTTTTTAGTCTTTTGTTACAAAGGAGCATGCAACTCGCCTTCCTTGTATATTTTAGACACAACTTTTTTATTTAATATAAGTTGTTTTTTTTTCTATGTGAAAAAAAAAATAACATTTTATTATTGCATAGTTATAATTCTAACAACATACATAACAAAAAAAATGCCTATTCATCACATTTTACAAACTTTTTTCTAAAATCTATAAAAATAATAATGATACTGATTAACCTAAAATTTATAAGAAAAACCTTAATAAATACAATCTAATTGACTTCATTCCACATATGTCATTTTCTTTCAATATAAATATCAAAAAATCAAAATAACTAAAATAATATTACAATATCATTTTAGAAAAACAATTGTCACACATTTATATATTAGATAATAAAAATTTTATTTTAATTTCTTTCCCACTCATTGCAAGTATTATTCTTTTTATATATTATATAATAAACATTTTATTTTAATTTCTTTCCCACTTATTGTAAGTATTATTCTTTTTAATCATTTGGTTTCAAATATAGAAAATATGTTCATTTCCTTAATCGAAATTATGAAAAATGAAATATTATCAATATTACAACAATTGCGAATATTATCAGTATAGATCCATCTTAAACCCGTATCTATCAAGCACCGAGAGGGATTCAATTTCTTGAGGTGTATTTCTTTTTTTTGAAATTTAAACTCAAGAAATTTGATCTCTCTTGATTGATAGATCCGAGTTTAAGTTTTAAGTTTTTATTTTATAAATGAACATCGATTTTTTAATTACTTTTCATAATATTTTATTTTATGAGCCAACATGGATTTTTTTAAATACTTTCCATAATTTTTTTATTTTACGAGTCAACATGAATTTTTTAAATTATTTTGTTAGGAACAAACGTTACAACATCTCTCCCATACTGAACTATAAAGCATCGAAACTCGATACAATCACTACTACAATAACTACAGATGCATCCCAACACAACTTATTACAAACCTAGGATTACTATTTCCAGTTAAGTAAGCATCTTAAACAGTTTGTAATCGAGTATAGAGTGGAATATTTACCATTCGATTTAAACTTACTTTATACCAAAGAGGACATATCTCACTCTTAAAAAACATTAATTTGCTATTAATTATTATCGTTTGCTCGTTTTGTTGTTGGGTGAGAGAAAAAGGCCTCGAAAGTTGTTTTTGTCGCTGGTGAGACCGCCTCCTGAATGGTTTTGGGCATAGATTACATGAATATGAAAACAACAATTAATATTAAAATACAATTCACTCGTATCAATGATTTCTAAATCATAGTATTAAGTTTGAGGAAACTATCGTTTACAATCTATGAGCTCAAGTGTCTTCTCTTTAGACTATTTACGCTTGCCCAGGTTTGAAGTTGTAAATATCTATCTATATTCAATGATAATACTCTGAAGCTATAAATGAATATATTCTGCGATAATACTATGAAGCCTAAATGCCTTAGAAGTTACACAACATAGCCTTAACCTAAATGTACATGCTAACCTTAATTTATGTTGAAATCATTTTGAAATCGCATTCAAATAAATACTTAAAGTCTGAAGTTGTATGTACGTAAATATCCAAATACCCTGAAATTACTTGAAGATATATTTAAATAATTGAGTTTGAAATTATTCAAGTTTGAATTCAATAGAATTTGAATTTGAAATTTGATATATATTTATATAAATGTGTTTTACAATGTGGCCAACTTAAACTTGGAGGTGATATGTACTTGGTTTTATACAAAAAAATATTTCATTTTTGGAATCTATATGTTTCACGTTAACGTTACAAACATAACATGTATCACCCACTTGGGCTTAGAAAGTGCCTCTCGGCATAATAATTTTAAAGTTTATTAAAAATATTTAAGAATATAATTTAATTTAAAAAATCAATTTAAAATATTAATGAAATTGGAAATATTGATTAAATCATTTAATCAAGTTTTTAAACATGCTTAATCAAAATATTATATCTTCTTGCACATCAAAATATTCACATTGAAAAATATTTTAACATCATGTAATGACATTAAATTAGTATAAAAAGAGTTAAATATTATATGGCATCTCAATTTTAATTTAAAATAAGATAAACCATTAATAATATTAATAATTAACATACAAATCAAACAACATCAATATCAACAATATATGAAAAGACATAATAGACATAAACAATACTTTCAAAACCAATATATATATATATATATATGTCAGATATACATCCCAAGTATATCAAATATAACATCTCAAATTTAAAACACTATATGAAAAGACATAATAGACATGAACAATATTTTCAAAACCAATATATATATGTCAGATATACATCCCAAGTATATCAAATATAACATCTCAAATTTAAAATTGAGTAATATATTTCAAACTTAATTTAAAAACAACTAAATCATTAATAATATAAATGCTATGTATGTATCAAAATCAATATATGTCAAATGTACATGTCAAGTCAATATAAATGTAAAATATACACCACAACAATCAAATATATACATGTCAATAACTGTTATAAGCTAGGCCTGCCACCAGATCCAAAGACATTAGTACCTCTACAGCCAAATCCAGAGGCATCAATATCTACACCATATAATATTATAGATTGTAATCCCCAAGGAGGATATGTTGCTTGGTCTACAACTAGAGTATATGGTCATCAATTTACTATTGGAGGAGATGGAGGTTAGTCTATTGTTGGAGGAGGAGATGGTGGTTAGTCTGTTGTTGGAGGAGATGGCGGCCAGTTCAATGGATGAGGAGATCATGGTTGGTATATTACTTGAGGAGGATATGGTGGTTGGTTTGGTGGATTAGGAGATGATGGTTGGTCTACCATTGAATATAGTGTATGGTGGAGGAGGATATGGTATATGGTTGGTACTAGAGGAGATGGTGTATGGTTGGTACTAGAGGAGATGGTGGTCACTATTGTAGATGAGAAGATTGTGGTTGGTATACTAGTGGCATAGGAGATGGTTGATCTACTAGTGGAGAATATGGTGGTCAATCTACTATTGGAGGGTATGGTAGAGATCGAGGAGGAGAACGAGGTGGAAGAGTAGTAGTACCATCCTCATGGTATATGATTATGAAGAATAATCCTTACCATTCATCAACCTGTCAAGTAGGTTGAGGGAGTCGACAATATGATGGATCAATAGTGCCATATCTTGGGGAATTATTTTTCATATCAATGTAAGATTAGGGTCTTGCATGATCTTCGAAACTCATATAGGGACCACTATGTTGTAACCTATCATGGAATATATTTAATCCTTCACCTATCGACAAAATCTATGATCTATCCTACATGGCATGTTGGGTCTCTACACATGAGTCAACTCATATACCTCAACCATCTCCTAATTATGTTGGGAAAGTACCTTCCTAACATGCATGCCTAACATCTTCAAAATAGTAGACAACATACACAAGCTAAACAAAAACTCGCCATCAATTACATGTGCATTAAATAAGAAAAAAATGTGGAACTAGATTAATCAAAAGACAATGATAATATTACATATTGCATGTTGTGGACACGGGGGATTCACTAGAAGGAAATATAATATCACGTTCATTCATATTGCGGTATTAAATATTCATGAAAACCTAAAAATTATATTGCTTATATATTAAGGGGCAAAGGTTTTTTTATTTAATGTAACAATACAAAAATACTTTGGGGTCTTTTTAATATGGGTGGGCTGACAAATATTCGCCAAAAGGAGATGGCAAGATCACATCCAAGTGAGAAATCAGGTTGAGGCAAGGCTCGGGCTTACCAATACGCAGGGAAATCGCGTCTTGAGGCATGCTTGAGGCCAGGGGTTTCGTGGTGAAGTGGGTTTCCAATCAATCATAGTCAAGAGACAATGGTCATTGACAATCAATTGTTACCAATAGCACTCAACCAGTTGTTACCAATAGCCTTGGGAGGCTCTAAGCCTCCAGGGCCTGTTATAGGCCCTCGATAGGCCTTCGGGGCTTGAATACCCAACCACTTGTGCCTATTACAGGACTTTGGAGGTTTAGTTAGCCTCCTAGAGCTTGTTACAGGCCTTGGGGGCTTGGATACATAGCCCACAACAAGCTTAGTCAGCGATTGGGGAACTACAACATGCAATCTAAATGTTGTACTATGTGCATTGGCTCTAGTGACATACAAGAAGTGATCTCCTATCTCTTCATTAGACCATTAGATGTTGCAAATCATAATGATATGTGGTTGATTAATTGCATTGTGGGTGAAGTAATGTGCATCCACAATATACATCGAAAGAAGCAACGTGCACTGTAGAATGCATGTGGGGTCATAAGAGGGGTATCATATCAATATACTAGGTAGAAATATAAAGGCGTATAAAAAATGTTAATGAAAAAATTGATACATACAATATCTAGTGAAAATAGGGGTTCTTTTAAATTGGGAAGGCATATTAGGAGGGGGTTAAAAAATATGATTTTGGAAGGTATTTTCCAATATTTAGTGAAATTAGGAGTATTGTTTCATATGCCACGAACGAATGTGCTATGATAGCGGTTTATTGAGTGAAGCCCCCGTGTTTGTGGATTGGAATAACTAAATAGAATTTTACAACATCCTCTCTTGTCCATCCCTGCATATGGGTATTGTCCAAGCTCAAGAATGTGATCATCCTCACTGGCTAAAAATATACAATACCTCTTAAGAAGTGACTACCTGCATGGCCACTTTGGCTAGCCCCAATTGGGAAACATGTGTCTCACATGCACATATACACATTAATCATCACCTAGGAAGGAGATGAATGTCGGACAAGTGATCAAAATCCTCTAAAAAAATTAAGTAAATATGTCTAAAGAAAAGATGAATATAATCCTCCTATAAAATGCATCACAATAGCAATCCAAAGAAAAACAAAACTATCATAAAAAATGGCAAAACACCTAATTAGTCTAAGGTTGTGAACTAAATTATCTACGTAATGCATTACAAAAAAATATTGTGTCTCTCATCAAAGGTATACTGCCGTGACCATAAGTGACAGGAACTTAACCTCCTTTACAACGAATTAATGTAAATGTAATTGACCACCAATAGCCTAGAATCCACTAGTGTTAGTGATGGTCTCACTAGCATATATATTCACATATATTGCCAAATAATTATCTCATGCAATGCTAGGTGGTAAATTAGAAAACTTAAATCCTCCCCTCTCATTGAAATCCCGGTAATGAAATATGTATTATCCTCTGTGGGGTAGTACCACAAATTGAGACCAACCTTGAATGCTTGTCGAACATGATCCTAGCAACAAATCAATTGTGCCTACATGAACATGTTCTCTTTGAGGGATGTATCCTCTTCATAAAACTTGAAGACCAACATTCCTCAAAAAACATGATTATATGATCTAATAGGGTGAGGATACATATCCCTTTCCCTCTCTCGAGCCTCCCACTCATGTAAAAAGTTGTACGTGTTAACCTATTGTTGTTGCTATCATCATCCTTATCTCTTATTCACATAAAAATTTCATTATAAATCTATATCCATACAACATAAACAATCAATACGAATTACCATTTGGAATATTCATTAAAAATTGAAATTATTTGCAAACAAATGTGTAAACTTAGTATTGCATCTTATTAACATAGATTCACTGCTAATGGTGTAGTTTTCTTATCAATGCACCATCGTCATTACTCTTGATTAAATATTAATGCATTAGTAAATTTTATAAGGTTTTTAAAACTATAATTAGTAATCCTTGTGCCATATGTATAGGGGCACTGACACCACCCCGATCCACCTTGTATGTTGAGATTCACTGCCAACAATACATCTATACATTTTGAGACACATCGACAAGTCAGAAAATTTTAGTTTCTTACCTTCGATTGTTGGTACACTTATGATGTAAGTGAGCACTGATTGCGATGCCTCATTTTGTTCATCAGCATACCAATAAACGCGGGGAAATTTAAATTTAAAAACATTATCAATGGTGCAATTACAATCCATTGGAGCATCAGAAAGGGTGCCTCCTAGTTTTATATAATATACCAACAAAGTGCAGGAATTATATTTATTGTTTGGCTCCAATGGCGCTCTTGTGGTGTACAAGAGCACTAACAATGGTTATGTTGTACATTTCTAAGCACATCAGAAAATGCAGAAAAAATTATAGTTTAAAATTAACTTTATGGTGTGCTTGGTATGTAAGGAGGCATCAGGAACGATGCCTTTGGAGTATTGACAAGCATGTGATTTTTTTTAAACTAAAATTTCTCTCAACGAAATGCTTATAATATATAGCAGCACTGCCAACAATGCATCCCATTATTCTAAATACCACTAAGAAAAATAAGTTTTTTTAGGGGAGGGGGGTTTATTGGTGCATTCTACTTTGATAAATGCATTGCTAACAATGTATAATGTAAATAAAAGAAATGTGCACTACATAGTTTGATACAAGCTAATTAGGTTGAACACACCATGTGAAATTTTAAAAATTTTCAAAAAAGGAAAATTAAATCCATATTCTAAATTTTAAATTATTAAAAATGCAAATGAATATATAAAAAACAATTTACTTGGTATCTTCCTTACTGAGGAGGAGGAGGCATGGTTTTTACAAAGATATATAAAAAATAAAAAATAAATTGAAAAAATTGAAATATGTTACTATTTTGAAAAAATAGAAAACAACCCAAATCCACTAGCAAAATGAAGGAATCGAGGAATTTGGCAACATAGTAGCACCAACAATAAAGCAATCATACATGTATGATGAGCATCAGTGTTTGTATGGTTTGAAGCATTGAAAGAATTTTAAATTGAAATTATGGTTTGGTTGTTTTATTTTACCCTACTTTGGTATGCTTAATAGTAAGATGCATCAATATACTCTTATGCTCAATGTGTACCACTAGTTTAAAATAATTATAAATCACTATGCCATTTTTTGTTATGCACAAATGTGTTTATGAACTATAAGTGCATTAATTAGATTTTAGAATTTGAATAAATAAAAATTGATTTTTTATAAAAAATGTGTCTGAACCATCTTTGGTGCTTCTTATATATAGACGCACCGATGTTCTTAGGGTGCAAAAATGCATTGGTTAGATTATGCTTTACGGTGCACTGATAATGTTAGCACGTTGGTGGACCCTATATGGGAGTGCGCCGATCAGTTTTTGTTATTTTTAAAAATAAAATTGATATTATATAACAAAATGACTAAACCTTATTTGATTTGATGTGTCTTATATAAGTACTCACCAATGTGCTTACGTTTTAAAAACACACTAGTTAGAAAAAAAATCATAGTGCACCTATAACAATAATGTAGTGGTGTGCTAGTTATGTAAGCACACAAATGAGTTTTTGTAATTTTTAAAATAAAATCGAAATTGTATTACAAAATGGATAAACCTTATTTGGTGCATCTTATATACTTATGCACAAGTGAACTTATGGTTTAAAGATTCACCGACAATAGTTTTGTCATGAAATACTAAAATGACCTCTGGTGTACCTATAGAGGGAATGCACCAATGCTCCTTCTATGGGAGTGCACTAATAAGTTTGTAATTAAAAAAAAGAGAGGATATTATATCATAAATATTCTAGACCTCATTCAATATGTTTTATATAGGGTTGCATTGTGTGTTAACTATTTTAATATGCACTAGTTAGAGTGTGTTTAGGATTGATTTAAACCATTTTTTTATTATGAAATAATAATAACAACCTTTGGTGCACCTATTCTAGGATTATATAGATGCATCAAATATTTGAGCACACCATATGATTACATTGGCACGACAGATATGTGAGCACACTGGTGCACCTAATGCGATTCAAGCACACTTACCAAAAAATCTTAACTAAGACCTCTAACTACCCACCTCTACTATATATGAAGAAGGGGGAATTTTTTTGGAAGGTTTCATAAAAAAATCTACTAGAAAGTGTTTTCCTTGTAGTGTGTTGGCTCTCATCCACTTTTAGTCAAAGGAAAAAGGTCCCCTACATTAGTTATGTGTAGTGTTTTAAGGCCTTGTTCATGGACATTAAGCCCATGCAGCCTCATTAAAGGCCTAAGGCTCTTGATTTCATCCCTTGAACATTGGTATAGCGTTGATACATGTTTGTGGTGCATAATACCTCTTCAAAGCAGTCATATTCTCAATGGGAGTCCAAATATCCCCTCTAAAATTTGTGTGTGATATTTTGAGTCCTCGTCCACGTCCCTCGAGCATGAAGGATGGTTATTTAGAGCCTTAGGCCATTGAGTTCATCCCCAAATCAATGTGAAGGCCCCAAAATCAATCTATAATGGGAAATTCCTATCAAATGTGTCTTGGTATAATGCCTACATAAACTAGGTGATGTGACTAGGATCATGTGTGTTGGTTTGAGGCATCATCCATGGCCCTCAAGCCCGAAAAACAATATTTGAGGCCTTGGGGCCTTTACTTCAACCCCCAACCAAGGTGAAGGACCTAATATCAATCTGTCGTGGTAAATTACTCTTAAACATGATCACATTCCTAATCAAAATCCAAATACCCCATACTTAAGTCATGCATGTGTAATGTAACCAACCCCCTATTAGGCACACTAACTCAAAATTACATAAAACTTGGATTTACCCAAGATGGATTTGACACAAGACTAACAAATTAGGCTTAGTAGGATGGATGAGACACACTGAAAACTGCAAATATGATGGACTCAAGGTCAATGCTTCGACTATACACTTTTGGGAGTCTGTCACAGCCGGGTAGACTCCTTGGGTTAAACCCAAGGCTTCAAGGTGATTTCCCACGATACTTTTGTGGAAACTCCACTGCTTATGGTGTAGCCTGGAATCCATATAAGCTTAGGTAATCCTTCCTGACTATTCCCAACCTGATCTAGACTCACTCTGGCTTAGCAACCAAGATCTAGCGGTAAAAAATCTAACTAGGTGCAAAAGACTAGACTTGGACTAGTGGAAGTGAGGATTTACATATGAATTTGAATGGATGGGAGAGATTCTTAATTTATTTTCTAGAGACATGGATGGTTGTAATACATCTGATTTGACTAATATAAACTTCAGAACATATATTAGTAAGACAGTAGACCATAAAATGCATTTAAACAAAAAACTAGACAAGTTTGCCTCGCTAGGGCGCAAGCATTGAAACAATACATTCCAAACAACATCAAAGGCTCATAAATTATTCCACAAACTAATATATGATATCAAATACATGTACTTGAATAGAATCAAGCTCATATCATAGATTCAGAGCAGCAATTAATGATCCATTGAAGAAAAATCAACAGGAAGTCCATAATTCTTAGGATTTTACAATATAGAAGCAAAAATGTTAAATATGACAGTGAAAGGAAGTAATTTCACCAATGGATCATAACCATGGGCAAGTAATGACCCTCTTGTAGCTCATTGAAGACACAAGAACAATTGATGCAACTCTCAGGGGGTGCACTGGCTCAATTTTCTCTCTTCTCTGTCCAAATCTCACCACAATCACAAACATTTATGCATCTATCTCTACACCATCTCTTGAGAATCGAATCCTTCAAGTTGTATGATGGATCAGATCTGCAATTCAGAATCTAATGTCTGCACTGACACTATGAATATGACTGGAACAAGGATTTGTATAGGGCACATCACCCACAACTGGCTAGGGGTGCATCTCCCAAGCCTTTGATATGTAGAGTTCTCAAGACAATTATCAAAAGTGAAAAAGATGTCCACTGGGGCACACCTCCTTCTTTTATAATATGAATTGGTCTCAAGATGCAATGAATTTGGTCCTTCCTCCTCAACTAATGCGCCCTCATTGCTAATTTTGAGCCTGCAACTTTTTCCTTCTTTTTTCCTTTCTTTGTTTCCCTTTTGCTTTTCTGCTTGTTGGAAACTTCTTGTTTTTCCTCGATTTTATATTCTTTCCTACTTTTCCATGCTTTTTCCTTCCTTCCTACTTTTATGAAATTTCCTACTTTTATCCTGTTTTTTTTATTTTTTGAGTTTTTTCCTGCTTTTATGCTTCCTTTCATCTTTTTAGTGGATTTATGGATTTTTTCCTGCTTTTTCCTAGTTGTCATTGTGTATGTCAACTCCTTGTATCCACAAAAACTCTAATGTTCCCTCGTGGGCCACCTAATCACATCCACTCATCACATAATCAAATAAAAATAAAATATTTACATTTTATGCATCACATACTTCCTAAGTTTCAAACATTAATTAAACTATACAATTGATGCCTTCAAAATTAACCCCTACACTTAATGAATTTTTTCAAGAACCTATATGGGTTGATAAGGTAGAAGGATTACCATGGATCCCTCAGGGAGGGAACATTACAGTCCTTCCCTCCCAAAAATTGCTTGTCCTCAAGCAATTGTAGTTATGGATGATGCAAAACTTGCTCGACTATTTTGTCTAGTGGTCTACTAGGAGGAAGTTTCCCAAAAACCTTCTCATACCACCATCTTCCACCTTGGTTATTTCCAGCACAAAGAGTCTTTTGAAGACTCACAAAACACCAAGTAGAAACTAGTGTGTCAATCCATCATAAAAGTTCCCACTTAGGAAATCATACCATTTTTTTTCCATGGATAGACTTATGAAAGTTAAGGTTGACTTTCCCTCCAAGATCCCATTGATCATGCTACATACCTCTCAACAATTTGATCCATTTGAACAACTTGTCATTCCAAAGGATGTCAGGATCCCATAAATATATTGATAGTGCATCACTACCAATGGCACTGAGAATACTTGCCATTTGATCCAAAAAAAATTGGATCTTCTCTGGTGCCTTCAAATCTCTTTCTTGCATTGTTGCATCCAATATTCCATGAATGTAAGTTAATCCTTTATCAGGTGGCCTACCCTGTGGGGAGTCTCCATGTCTTGATATTTCTCTCATACTATGTGAAGACACCACTTGACTAGGATAGGTGTCGATGCCTTGCAAAACTATTTGCTTCGACCCATCAGAATCTTTTAAACTTATTTGAGGCACCTGATAATTCATGGAATGCTCTCCAATGTAGTACAACCATTGTAATCCCAACACCAAGTTGGTGTTGACAACATTAACAACATAAAAGTTATTTGTTAAGGTATAATCTCTTATGGTTACTTGCATATTTGTAATCCATTTAGTACAATTCATGGAGTTATTACATGGTATGATGACAATGAAACCTTCAAAGGTTTATGTAGGAATATTCCTTCCTTCCACCAAGGATGAGTCAATGAAATTATGAGTAGCACCTCCATCAACCAAAATTGTAACTCTATGCCCTTGCACCACTCCCTTGAATCTGATAGTGTGGAAGCGAGGTACTCCAGTCATGACTGCAATCTTGCCACTTGCATGTGGTAGGTTCTTTTCACATGCCGTCACATAACCACCATCTTCCTCAACTGCTTCTTCCTCAGCTTCACTCTTTGAAAATACCTCAATGTAATGTGGATTACCCTTAGCACATTATGGCCCATATTTTATGGTTCTTGGCAAGAGAAGCATAGTGTTACCGGTAAAATTAGCAGGGCTAATTCCTAGTAAACAAAAATAAGAATAGTGACCCAATGTCACCTCGGTCACCGTTCTAACTTCTTCGGAAGTCGAAACCTCCAAGGAGAAGTATCCTTGTGGAATCATGTAGATCACTTAGACAACCAAAAGTTCTAATTGCTATGCAAGTCTTAGTTAGACCAGTGCCTTATGGAGTCAATAACATTTGTGAGCAACGCTAGTAGCTTACTTAGATCATTCAATGAGATGTATAGGCAAGCATGCATTAAAATAATCAATATTGGATCAAAAGACTATATTGCCAATACACCTTCAACCAATAACCAAATAGGTATTCAACGATGGTTGTCATCCTCATTCCTTATTCATATTTAAGCGTATAGTGTGACAACTCATAACCAGTTATAATATTTAATTAACATAAGATTAACCCAACATCAATAAGAGAATGAATATGTACGGTTAATGCAAAATCATTAATCACATAAGCAATTATTATATCAAAATGCAAGTATAGATATCAGCGTTGAAGTTTGCCAACAAATGTCACTTTAAACAATGAATAATCAGCATGTATTACATAAACATCCAATGAATGTTGACCCAAGTATAATTCTGATCTGTGAGTAATCACAAATGCATTATTCAGAACAGAAAATCAGACCTTTGTATTAGGATATAGCAGTGTTAGAACTTTTCCAAAAGGTAACTTCACAATATTTATACTATTCTGAAAAGATAACAACTACTAACATAAAATGAAAACTAACTCAGTTTCTATAGATGTAACTAAGTTAGATTATGGCAAGAAAGTAAACAACCTGTAACGTAGTGTACACAAATTTCTTCACAATTAAAGAGTCAATTAACAAGCATGTTCTTTCCAGATTTTGTATATGTTATAACAGAAAAGCAAAGCACTAACAGTGAATACAACAAAGTATTAACCTTTTAATTTAATTTTCTGTGTGCAAATAAGGAAAAAGGGACAAACACTTGGTCTGCAAATTAATTTGCAGACCTCTGTTTGTTGAGATAGGAGTTCAGTGGGGTGGAAGAAAGGAAAGAAAAGGGAAGCCAAGATAGTGGAGAAAGGTAGGAGGGATAAGGGAGATAGGTGTTAGAGGAGCAAGAGGAGATACCAGTAGTAAATCAGGGCTTGTTTAGGTTTTTTAAATCTTTAATTTTACATAAAAATTAACCTAAAATACAAAAAATCAAGATCTAATCTAAAAAAAGAATACAAAACTCAGACATTTTAGGGTTTTTTAAGGATTTTTGAGAATTTTAAAATTTTAGGGCTTCCTACAATTTCTCCCTAGGGTTTCTGGGGACAAAAGGGCAGGCTGAATTTATAGGAGGGAGAGCCGAAATTTTAGGGAGGCCAAAAAATTTGAAAATTTTAATTTTTAGGAATTTTTTGAGAATTTTAAAATCTTAAGGCTTCCTAAAATTTTGCCCTAGGGTTTTCAGGGCTAAAGAAGGCAAGGCGAAATTGTAGGAGGGAGGGCCGAAATTTTAGGAAGGCCAAAAAATCGAAAAAAGAAAAATTTATTTTTTATTTTTAGGGTTTTTGTCATAAAATTGCAGACCTATTTCTAACCCTAATTCTACCATGAAAATGCAAAATTGTAACCCTAAATAATAATTACAAATGTACAAAACTCATATTTTAGGTTAAAAAGTAGTTGAACAACTAGGGCATAAAAAAAAAAGCTACCTACCAAACCCTAGGGCATCAATGAGAGGAGATACTCTCCTTGAGATGGTACTTGGCAAGCTTGTCAACTAGGGCTAACCTCAATAATCTCTAGGATTCATCAAGGAAGCCTAGTCTTAGCAAGACTTGAAGACCTAAAGCTCAAGCTTGGATTCTAGGGTGACCAATGAAAAAAATGAAATGCAAATCAAGAAAAAATGAAGCAATAATGGCTTCCATTCAACCCTAAAAAGCATCACTTTCATACATTTGACATAGAGACATCAAACAAAAAAGTATAGATGCCTCCAAGTGCATGTGTTAAGCAAACAACTCTAGCTTCACCTTAGCAATGGCATGAACAAAAGAAAAACTTCCAAGAAATGCTTCAAACTTGCAAAATATCCTTCATCAAGAAGAGCCTTCCTTCAAAGAGCCCTAGTTAGGGAAAATAGCAGACATAATGATCTTATCCCAAAAGTTGATGTCTAAAAATGAAGTGAGGAGATCTTATTTATATCATCTCACACTCACTTTACACAAAATAAGGTCAATTTAATATTTGAAAATGTCAACATAAAAATATAACAAAAATAATCTAAAATAATCTAAACATAGCCTATTGTAGGCTACCTGGGGTATTTTACCCCCTAGGTGCTAAAATATGCTAAACAAGGCCAAATTTGATGAAACAGAAGGCTAGACTGTACAGGGGGGGGTCTTCATGCCCCAACTAACCCCAACAGTGATGAAAACCCTCAACACCCCCCCCCTTTAGCAAGCAAACAGTCTGCCAGGAGGATGACGGCATCCTCTAAAGGAGGGGCCCAAAGGGAGGGCGTTGCTGAATTAGAGGACCAAGAGGGTGTTGGATGTGCTCCAGAAGATAAGAGTGAGTCTCAGCGCTGGAACAATTGCTGCTGGAGTGTTGAAACAAAGAGGGTGGCATGTGACCCAGTGACCCACCCATGGAAGACCCGGACACCAACCTCAGGGTTTCAAACCCTTTCATGAGGCAGTCAGCGATGCCATTAAGCCATAGTACTTCCAGAAGAGAAACAAGAGGGTCTGGCCATGCCCCTACCTCAGAATGAGCTGGATAAACACTCCTCCTGGTCAGAAAAAAGATACCCTCTCCCCGGGGCACCTCTGCAGGTAGGCTGGTGCTAGTACCTTTGTAACACATAGCTTTCTCCTCCTTAATTCATGTTGGTCTCTGAAAGTGACCTCCTTCTTGAAATTTTCTATTGAATCTTTTTGGTAAGGTTTCTTATCCATGACTTTGGATGGATTATTGGTTCTTGGTGGAAACCTTGTTCTTCGCAT
This sequence comes from Larix kaempferi, assembly GCA_027924585.1. Classification (NCBI taxonomy): domain Eukaryota; kingdom Viridiplantae; phylum Streptophyta; class Pinopsida; order Pinales; family Pinaceae; genus Larix; species Larix kaempferi. The sequence continues at coordinate 4,797,466 of BSBM01000681.1, forward strand.
GGCATCCTGCAGATCTCTAGTTCTACTCATTGCATCATGCAGACTAGATGATATATAGGATTTGACCAACCCATTCAATGGCTTTGATAATCATTCTATGAATAAAATGATCAAGCGAGCTTTTGATATATTAGTGACCATTACCACTATCTTCTAGAACTCAAAAATATAGGCCTTAGGAGTTCCTGACTATCTCAGATGCGCTAGCTCCCTGAAGGATATCTCAGGATCCTTCCAATCAAACCTCTCTACCAACCTCCTAGTGAACTCTTCATAGGTCGAAACTTGGTCATGTACCAAGGTCTTCATTCCAAGGAACCACTAGTCATTGGCCTCTCCATTAATATGTAGGGTGGCCATTTTGATGGAATCCCTTTCAACCATGGGATTTGATTGAAAATAGGGATCCAATCACTTGAAGTACACTTGGATGAACCATCAAAGTATGGGAGAGATATTTTACCAATGGCAATCCTTAACTCAAAATTTTGTGCAGACATCCAGTTTCACCCTCTAGGATGGAATTTGTATTGAGATTCACAAAAATCCTTAAAGGGAAAAGCTCTTCTGCAAAATTCACTCCAAGTTTGATACTCTACATAGCGATCCTCCCATGTAGCAATGGATTTTTCTACACTTTTGGTTCCTCTTTATTTTATTCAGTGAATTTGGGCATGGTATGTCTTGGCTAACCCTTTATATCACTTTGAATTCATGGGGGAGATTATGAGGCCGTGTTTTTGAAAATAGAGTCTCCCCAAAGACCTTCTCGCCTTCATGTTGAGAGCCACCGATGCTCCCTTCTCCGTATTTTTTTCCCAACTGATTGGAAAGGAATTCTCGAGTCTCTTGACCTGACTTGATGATGTTCTGAGATATGTACTGCATTCCTTTCAACATGCTCTGAACAAGTTATTTGAACTCTTCTCTTTCATACATGTTAGACATTTCTTTTTCTCCTTGAAGCTTTCCTTCAGTAGAATCAACCCCCTGTTCAAAAAGATGCTCTTGTGGACCTTTCCATTTGGGAGGTCGAATTTTCTTATGACTCATCAAAGATAATCAAGAGAAGGTTTAGAGTACCATGCTCTGATCCCACTATAATGTACCCAACCCCCTATCAGGCACACTAAAACAAAATTACAGAAAACTTGGATTTACTCGAGATGGATTTGATACAAGACTAACAACTTAGGCTCAGTAGGATGGATGAGACACATTGAAAGCTGCAAATATGGTGGAATCAAGGTCAATACTTCTATTGTGCACTTTCGGGAGTCCGTCACACCTGGGTAGACTCCTTGGGTTAAACCCAAGGCTTTAAGGTGATTTCCCACGATACTTCTATGGAAACTCCACTGCTTCTGGTGTAGTATGGAAGTCATATAAACTTAGTTAATCCTAACTGACTATTCCCGACCTGATCTAGACTCACTCTGGCTTAGCAACCAAGATCTAGCAATAAAAAATCTAACTAGGTGCAAAAGACTAGACTTGGACTAGTGGAAGTGAGGATTTACATATGAATTTGAATGGATGGGAGAGCTTCTTAATTTCTATTCTAGAGACATGGATGGATGTAATACATATTATTTGACTGATATAAACTTCAGAACAGATATTAGTAAGAGAGTAGACCATAAAATATATTTAAACAAAAAACTAGATAATTTTGCCTCACTAGGGCACAAGCATTGAAACGGTACATTCCAAACAACATCAAAGGCTCACAAATTACTCCACAAACATATATATGATATCAAATACATGTACTTGAATAGAATCAAGCAAATATCATAGATTTTAAGTAGCAATTAATGATCTATTGAAGCAAAATCAACAGGAAGTCCATAATTCTTAGGATTTTACAATATAGAAGCAAACATGTTAAATATGAGAGTGAAAGGAAGGAATTTCACCAATGTATCATAACCATGGGAAAGTAATGACCCTCCTGCATCTCATTGAAGACACATGAACAATTTATGCAACTCACAGGGGATGCACTTGCTCAATTTTCTCTCTTCTATGGCTAAATCTCACCACAATCAAACATTGATGCATCTATCTCTACACCATCTCTTGAGACTCGAATCCTTCAAGCTGTATGATGGATCAGATCTTCAATTCATACTCTAATGGATGCACTGACACTTTTAATATGACTGGAGCGAGGATTTATATAGGACACATCACCCATAGCTGGCTAGGGGTGCATCTCTCAAGCCCTTTATCAGCGATATCATTGGCAGTGGTTCCACCACTAGCCCAGATACCATTTTAGCATCCATCCCTATTATACCATCCACTGGACCTACATCGGGCATTCCAGTCACTACTTCCATACTCATCAATAGTGGGTCCATTCTCACTACTGTCCCTTTGGTCACCAGTAGTACGCTTGGGAGCACTGGCCCTTCCTACTCGATCCCTGCTGTGACTCACACAGTTGCCCCACCTCTCGGTGGAGGTGGCCCCACAGCCACCTCCATGGCTAGCACACAGGTTACTACCACTATGTCACATCCATTTGCTAGTTTTCCATTCATGGCCAGTCTCAACCTCCCTGATCTGGCCCGATTGACCAACGACCCGATCCGACATGACCCCACATGGCCTCCCATGCCTACCAAACTCCCTTTAGACATCCCAAAGTTCGAAGGGAAGGGTGGTGAGGACCCATAAAACCATATCATGTCCTTCCATTTATGGTGTTCCTCCAATTCCATAATGGACAATTCAATCTGCCTCCACCTTTTACAACGGACCCTCACTGACTCTGCATCTAAGTGGTATATTAAACAACCACATGGGACCCACTCCACTTTTACATCCCTTGCTTTGAATTTCCTATAGTTCTTCCAGTTACCCGTCCGTTATGATGTTAGTGTTGAGATTCTAATGTCTTGCAGACAGAATACAACTACCCATATCACTGAGCATATTCATGAGTGGCATAGACGTCGTAGTTTTTGAAAGATCAAGTTAGACGACTGCATCTTCTTAGATTGGTTCTTGAAATCCCTCATACCAGTTATCGCCAAGGATGTGGCGTCCAAATGGCCCCAAATCGAAGAAGAATCCATTCTTAAATCCCAATAGTTTTACCTTATCTATGCAGAGTCGGGATCCCTGTACTCCATTTTACCTGATGCTCCTCACAACGATTCTTCTCGAAAATACACCCCAGGGGCATCCCACACTGTCGATGGCATTATTGGCCAGGTTGCATCTCGTAGTTAGCCTTATACTTATATGCCTCCAGCTAACCCCCAGGCTTACAACCCTACACCCAATGTTGCCATGAGTGGTCCCGACCTTTCGCGCACCACAACACATTCAGGAGCAACATCTTCGTATGCTCCCTCGACCCAATCCCCCCATACACATGGACTTTCTTGTTCAACACATTGTTATGGACATACTCCGCAGGCGTACACTCCCCCTACAGCACCATCTTCCTACTACCATCAACCAATAGCACCTACTCCTACACAACCTCAAGCCCCTCCAGCTTATTATCAACCAGCAGCCCCTACGCCTGCACAACCTCAAGCCCCTCTAGCTTATTATCCACCGCAACCTGACCCAACACCTGCTCAACCACAAAACCCCCCTGTTCCACAAGGTTAAGTCTATTCTCAACAAAACCAACAACAGAACAACCTTCCCAAGGGAACCAAAAAATAAAACAAAATCAGGGACGTGGTCGTAACCGCGGCAACAACCAAACTCTCGGTAGAGGCGATCCACCATCGAACCTTCTCGAAAATAATGGTGTCACCCCGACTAACCAAAATCCTGATCGACCACCTAAACAAGGTAAAAAATGCAACCTACGCACAAACCACCCATGTTCTATCTGCGGGGTATATGGCCATTACACGCACAATTGTCCCCACCTGGAGTGAGCTCGCCAACTTTGGAACAATGACGCCCAACGACAAGGACATGCACGCCTTCCCACACTGCCAAACCGACCACAACCTAATGCACAACCCATGGTGTTGCAGAACCCCTTACCCACACAGGGGATCATAGCCACCCAACCTTTGGCTCCCCATCAAGTTTCCCCTGCACAAGAATAGCAAGTTACTTACGCTTCTCCTAATAGTCAACCGTTTGACTCAAGTACCCATCACCTTTTAATGATGCATTCCGCTGATGTCAACCTTCAAACACATCATAACTCGTATGGTTCCACCACAGAAACCATTACTGCAGACAAGGCCGCTAACACTCTTCCCACAGATCATTCGTTACGCATACCGCCAACACCACTCAACGGAGCCCCTAAATCTCCTTGTTTTCCTTTGCGACGAATCAATAACAATCCCAATGCTCATGCTGCCACAAACTACAATATCGTGGATGACTTAGCCTAGTACACTGCTGCTATATCAACCCTAGAAGTTTTGAATAACTGCCCAACGTAGCGCAAAACACTGTTGTCCTCCATTGGTGCAATAGACCCTTTTGAATCACAGATGATGGCATTCGATTTAGACCAATCTAAACCACGCATGCCTTCCACATTAGCATTTCACATTTCGGTTTCAGTCTAGAATCTTGTTATCCATCAGTGCATCATCAATGAGGGTGCCTCTACATGCGTTATGTCTACATTCGTGTGGCATAAGCTCAGATCCCCTACCCTACATCCATCCATAATTTCATTACGAGCTTATGATGTCCGTTCATACCAACCACAAGGTCTCCTGGCCAATGTCCCAGTCCAATTAGCTGGTAAAACCGTCCTGATTGACATAGAAGTCGTCAATGCCCAAATCGACTACAACCTCCTTATAGGACGGAGTTACATGTACACCATGAAGTCCCTTGCTTCATCGGTGTTCCTCATTATGATTTCCCCCCATGAGGGACAAATTGTTAAAGTTTACCAAGTCACATACTACGACCCGAATGCGCCCGCTAAACCTGAGAATGTTCTCCCCATGGTTGGACAGCCCATGTTTGGTGCACCCACCTCTTTGGTTTCCACCGTTGGCCCTGGACTATACTCAAAGAATCCAATGGTCTCCATTTTTTGTTCGTCAACCACCTCCTTCGTCGGCCTTTGAGATTTCTGACCTGTGCACCATTTCGTCAAACCAATCAATCCCTAACCCGCAACCACCATTGTTTCCTCAACCACCATCGGTACCCAACCATGTTGGAGCCACACCAATCCATACAATCTCGTTCTTGTTCCCACCATCTGGAGTCGTAAGTTTGCCTGTTATGGCCACACTGAATCTCCCTGGATTAACGTTAGGACTTCCCGTATGGTATCTTCTGGCTCCTAATCTCACTCTGAAACCACAAGTCATCCTTCAACCGGTCCAACCGATTACCATTGCTATCCGTCCACCTCCTGGTTTGGTGACTACATCTACATCCAACCCTGCCCCTCCACCACCTAAGAACAGTGGGGACAGAGGCCCACAAACTTATACCACCACACATGTGACGAAACCCATGAAACATCCCCCTCCATTTCATGCACCCCTTAAGTGCTCTTTATGTGATGATTTGGGCCATGCTACCCATACTTGTCCACAATTGCCAAACCTTCAAGAGCACATGAAAACGTTGTATGATGACCCCAATATTCCGGTTGTTGAGTTGGACACCACACCTAAACCGCGTAACAAATCACTGCACACCAACCACTCCTGCGCCATATGTAGATTCTATGGTCATTATTCACATCATTGCCTAGACCTACTTGAGTATCGACTGGTTCTCCAAGAACTAAATCAGTCATCTTTAGAGTCCTCCATTACTACCATTAAGGAAATTCACCCACCCGAATCCTCCACCTCGGGAGAGATTAAAACGATCTATATGATTTCCACAAACGATGGACCAACCTTGCCCCCAACCACTAGCTTTGCCTCTCCCGACTTATCCACACACTTGTTTTTCAACGAAGAAGAAATCCTCGAGACATTAATGGCCCCTGACTTCCCTTGGGATGATATGCATCATCGATCCTATTTCCTTCTGGAGGAGTCAACCATAAGTACGACCAACCAAATTTTCGTTGAGATGAAATAATTTATCCCTAGCCAAGTGGACTGGTTTAAAAAACCCATCCCATCTCTAGATGCCTTCAAGGAAAGTAACATGGCTAACATTTCACCTACCATTCAAGTCGATATTTCCATACCACCCGACATGCCTGAGATCATTACGTTAGGCGCTTCCTGTACTGAAGATGAAATCAATGCCTACAAGAAACTCTTCCAAGAGTTCCGTGATGCTTTTGCTTGGTCATATACTGAGATGCCCGGTCTTGACCCCAAAATCGTTGAGAACGGTATCAATACTTGGCCTAACGTCCCACCCGTCCTCCAAAAACAACGGCCCATTCACCCCGCCAAGATACCAGCCATGAAAGCCGAGATTGAAAATTTACACCAAGCCAGATTCATTTATCCCATTGCCTACACCACCTGGGTATCCAATCATGTGTCGGTTAACAAAAAACAAGGCAATATTCGTGTCTGTACCAATTTTCAAGATCTGAATTTAGCTTGTCCCAAAGACAACTTCCCTACACCTTTCATCAATCAACTCATTGATGCTTGTGTGGGTCACAAGATTCTATCCTTCATGGACGGTTTCTCTAGCTATAATCAGGTACAAATCAGTAAAGAAGATCAGTATAATACTACTTTCACCACCCCATGGGGCACCTTTGCCTACCGAGTTATGCCCTTTGGTATTAAAAATGTTGGTGCCACATTTCAACGGGCCATGACCTATTGCTTCCATGAATTGGTTCACATTATCCTTGTGTACTTGGACGACCTTACTGCACGGTCGAAGAAACGGTCCAACCATCTGGATGATCTTCGACAAGTCTTTTTGCATTGTCGCAAATACAGTATCCGCTTGAACCCCCTCAGGTGTGTCTTTTGCATTCCTGCAGGCCGGTTATTGGGATTCATTGTTTCCCAAAATAGGATCATTGTTGATCCTTTGAAGGTTCAAGCCATTCTGGACCTCCCATCACCATGTACATTACGCCAATTACATAGCCTTCAAGGGAAATCCAACTTTCTCCTTCACTTTGTTCTAGACTATGCTACGAAATATCATGGTTTCCTTTGCTTGCTTCAGACCCACGTCCCTTTCATTTGGTACGAACAAGAACAAGCGGATTTTGAAGCACTCAAACAGGCATTGACTTCCTCACCTTTGATTTCACCTCCGGATTTCATGAAGGATTTTATCCTTTACGTATTAGCATCTGAATATTCTGTTTTCGATGTATTAGTCCAAGAAGATAGTGCATGACAAGAAGGGGTTATCTATTATGTGATTCAAACATTGTCTAGACCACCGTTACATTACCCCCATGAGGAGAAGTTGTCCCTCCTCGTCGTCTTATCCGTTCAAAATTTACGACACTACATTCTTATGAGTCAAACTATAGTTGTAACAGACTCCAACCCCATGGTCTACCTCTTGCATCGCCGCCTCCTTCAAGGCCATGTGGCTAAATGAGTCATTATCCTGCAAGAGTATGACTTGACATTTGCAACACCCAAGAGCACCAAAGCCTTTGCCTTGGCACAACTCATGACTGACTTACCCTCTTCGTCAGCATCACCACCTATCACCACTAACTTTCCCCATGACCACTTGTTCATCATTTCGTCGGATGACCCATGGGATGGTGACATCCTGCTATACTTGCGAACACAAAAGTTTCATCCCAACCTCGATCGTAATGCTCGGCGTTGCATCTGCCATAACGCTTCCTGATATCTCCTCCTAGGAGATGTCCTTTATCGACATGACATTGACACCATTTTACGTCGCTGCCTCACACATAATGAGGCCGAACAAGTTTTAAATCATTGTTACAACGAAGCTTGTGGTGTCCACTTCTCCGGAATGGCTACTGCCCAAAAATGCATTCACACTGGGTATTTCTGGCCCACACTTTTTACTGATTGTATCACTGCAGTCAAACATTGTCGGAATTGCCAATTTTTTTCCCCCAAAGCCAGGACCCCTCCTTCCCCTCTCCATCCATTCATCACTGCTGGCGCTTTTTGTAAGTGGGTCATCGCTTTTATGGAGTGCAATCCTTTGTCAGCAAATGGCCATAAATACATCATTGTGGCCGTCGACTATTTCACTAAATGGGCCGATGCTATGCCTACATTTAACTGCAAAAATTGAAACCACAGCCTGTTTCTTTTTTAATCATGTCATCACTCGGTTCAGGGTCCCCAAACAACTTGTATCCAACCATGGAAAACACTTTGAAGACACCATTTGGAAAGAGTTATCTACCTTTCTGAAAATCGACCACCAGTATGCCTCATCCTACTACCCTCAAGGGAATGACCAAGTTGAGGCTATCAACAAGATCTTGAAAACCATTCTTCAACGAACAATAAACCAACACAAGTCCAATTGGCACCATATGCTTTTTCCTGCACTTTTGGCTTACTGCACGTCCACCAAGACTGCCACGGGTTTTACCCCTTTCCATTTGGTTCACAGCGTAGAGTCTGTTCTTCCCATCGAGTGTCAGATTCCTACTTTACAAATTGCTATTGAAATTCTCCCGGACACCTCACCACTTGAGCAACGCTTAATCCTCTTGGAGCAAGCCAACGAAGATTGTCGAACAACCTTACAAATCACCGAGGATGCTAAGATTCATTCCAAAGACAGTTATGATAAGCATGTCCACCCCCGTACCTTCCAAGAAGGATATCTAGTACTTGTTTATGACCAAGCCCATGACAAGACCGGTAAAGGAAAGTTTGAATCCATGTGGAAAGGCCCTTACATTGTCCATACCAGTCTCGGAAAGGGGGCATACATCCTTGCTGATTAAGAAGGCCATTCCTTAGCCAACCCTTGCAAAGGGTTGTATCTCAAACGATTCTACCCTTAACAATTTTTCTGGACCCAATAGTTCATGATTGTACTATTTTACCACATTTCTTGTTTTACACTTTTTTACATCAATAACCTTACACTTTGCTTCCCTGCGTGACCATAGATGGATCCTATTCCACCATTTTATGTCAGTTTTTCCGACGGCACAATTAGATGGTCTCCAAACCTCACCTCTATAGCTTGGGTATTGTATTCCCCCTTACACAAGTTGATCCACCTCGACGGAGTGTGTATTGGTGTTGCTATGAATAACCAGGCTGAGTGCGATGTTGTGACCGATCTCCTGACCACTGCTCTTCATTTGGGTATAAGTCACCTTTGTGTGTTTCTCGACTCCCAGCTCCTTGTCGCCCAACTTAATAACTTTTACCAAGTACAGGATCCTTGCTTGTTTAGAAATTTCCTGTGCATTGAACAATTTATTAGACAGTTTGAATCCATTACATTCATTCATGTCCCACGAAGTCAGAACAAGTTGCAGATCAAATGGCTAACAATATTCTAGACTGGCACATAAATCACATGTAGGAATTAAACCATAAAAGTTGATCATCATACCATCCACATGCATATATACATCTTATAGGCATCTAAACATCATAAAAGACAAAAAGAAAACCATCAACATAATAAATTGCATCCACGTGCATATATATACATCATCATAGAAATGTCATAGTCCCCATAGCACAAAATACACATACATACACCGAGGAGCCCCAAAAGCATCGTCGTCCTAAAATACATCTGAATACAAAAATTCCTCATGCTCATCGCATGGAGGCAGTTCCATCAACTTCCCAATCAATCAAATTCATCTCCACCATCATCGTTTTCGTCATCATTCTCTTCCTCCTCCTACTCTTCCTCCTCTTCCTCTTCCTCTTCCTCCTCTTACTCTTACTCCTCTTCCTCATCAGACTCTGTCTCAGCCTCCTCGTCATAGTAGGGGGCATCCTCCCATGCCATGGCTCTCACTTCCTCAGCCTCCATCTCAATACGCCTCATAACAATCCTCCAATCCCCTGGCGCATCATAGCAGATATTGATCAACTACTAATCTAAATGTTGCCATCCGTCCTCCACTACCCCATCCAGAAGGTGGTCGATCCCAACCCGCAATGTCTCCAATGTCGTCATAGTGCTCTACCATCGAACTTGTCCACGCACGGGAGAGTATACTCCCTCTAGCCTACCCCTCTGTTCCCGGTATCCCCTCGAAGGCTGCGGTCCCACATTTGCACAACAACAAAATATCAGCAGTGTCATAAACATCAACTAGCTACCATATATGCTATAAAATGATACCAAAACATGATACTATAAAACAAATAGATACATACCATTTGGTCCCCATGTCTGACCAGGAGGCCGTGGTAGCTTTGGATCCCCTCTGTAGTCCATCCTATAGTAAGGGTAGTCCTTTATCACCACTGGGAGTTGCATCCACTGATTGAACAACCCCTCGGTAAAGAAATGTCCCACTAGTCCTCCATCCCCACGGGTCATCATCTCACCCCAATGCCTGTCAAGTACATATGGCCCCACTCAAAGTAAGTACCTACTCCGCCAATATCATCTATCCCCCTGAGACCCTATGGGGTGACTTCAACCCCAGTATGTGCACCACTAGTTCCGCTATAGCTCGCGTCTCCAGGCTCTCTATGTCACAGATCAGAATAGCATTTTCATGCACATATGTTGTAGAATAAAAATGACGCTCTAGCAAATCATCCATGGAAACATCACTGGGCCTCCTCAGGAGGGTATCCAAAATCATGCCCAACAGTGGAATCCCCGTCAAGAAGTACACATCTATGAGCGATATCTCTAATCGCTCCCCCTATATCATGAACGACTCTGCATCGACATCCCAAAACCCTACCAACTTGTTCAACAACAACTTCCTCGTGCACATCAAGGACACATTTGCGAACTTCAGTAGTCCACAATGAGCCAAGGTTCCCTGAACATCCTCATCATCCTAGATAGCCTCCAACAAGTTCCCGAGCTCACACTCTCTCCAAGCCACTCTCGGCATCCTGTCAACAAAACAATAAAAACCCCATCAAGTCCATATCAACAATACCTCGATCCCCTCTGAATCGACGCACCCAAACTTAGGAAAAAAGGCGTGTTCCAAAGCGCGCATTTTTTTCTCGCAGGTGCCCTCCGGAGCACTTTTTTCTCCCCGAAAAGCACACCTCTTGAGTGCACCTGAGGGGCCCACAGTTGCGCCCTTGAGCGTGCATTTCCAAAGAAATTACGTGCTCCAGAGCACGAATGTACGACCTACAGTCGTGCTCCAAAACCGCGACTGTATAGCCCAGAGCCATGCCCTGGAGTGCACTTTCCCCTTCAAAATCCGCGCTCCAATGCAGTGGTTCCCAAGCCCAGCTTGGCACGCCTCTCCAGAGACCCAAACCCCCCTCCAAATGCATCAAAAACATCAACCATCATGGTAAGACTTACCTGCAAGTCGCAGAACTAGATTCCACCGGTCAGATTGAGAGAAATCTGAATTTCCTCTTCTGGGCCCCTCCACACTTCTCCCAATTTGCACAGTGAAAATCACATGTGGCATGAGGTTCCCTTTGCTATTTATAGCCATTTTGTCACTATTCATGTTTTGATCATTCCGGAGTCATATGACCTCCATTTATCGCACCGTTTGCACCGACACATGCAGATTTACGAGCCCATGATGATGCTTGAGATCATTTCTCACTCTCACTACAAATTGTTTCGGGCATTTTTTCCATGCCCCTCACCACCTCGATTTGCATGCCACATAGGTTGTAGTTGTTGTTTGCCATATTTTTCATCACGGCCTATCCATGATCCCTCCACTCCATCCATACTGCAGTCATTGCATTATTTTTCCACCATTCATTAACCTGCAAGGAGGCCCCATCAGTGTTTCCCCCTCGCCTTTGTTCTTGTTTCTCATAATTGTCCCTTGATTGAACACTTCCTCCTTGCTTGGCTATTACATTTGTTCAGTATAATTTTCTCCATTTTTTAGGCCAAGCAATTCCTTTACGAAAAAGGCACTTAGGGAGTTTTTGTTTAGCTCTTTTCTGACTCCTTAAACAATGAAAAGATCATCGAGCAATCTTGCTTCCTTTCATGCTTGTTAAAGTACCTGAAGGGGCATCTATCTGGTATAAGTTTAACCCTTTTCTGGACCCAGTAGAATAATTACGAAAAATGAATACTCTAGTCACACCAGATAGAAGAGATCTTCATTTCATACTTTTATGCTTTTTCGGGCCTTGGAGACTAACACACGAAAAAGAAACCCCCTCAGAGTCTTCTTACTGATTTCAGACTCTCTAAAATTGAAAGCAACCACGAGCATTCACCATCCTTGGCTCATATAAATCCACACGACGATATATTTCCACCATTTCAGAGTCTTCTTATCTCTTTCATACTCCTTGAAATTGAAAGCAACCACGAGCATGAACTGTCTTAGGCTCGTACAAACCCACACGACAATACCATTTTGAGCACACTTGTATCTCTTATTCAAGCTCCTTAAACCAAGAATAGGGTCAAAATGGTGCCTCTCAGTGCCACGATAGATCATGTCTAGTCCCCACATTATGGCAGCACCCCCAATATGGTCTCCTTTGTTCAGAGTATGCTGTGATGTGTCACCTTTCGAGTGTCCTAATATCATTCATCAATTTTTCCCTCCAGAGTCTCCCCCATTACAGTCACAATCCCTGGTCCATTAAGCTATGATCCCCTTCCCCGAAGTCAATTTCATATGCTTCCAGGTCATCATTGCCATCTTACTCTAAACAAAGGAATTTTGAGACCCCCCCTCCACTCTACGACCTCAGTTGTCCCCCCCCCCCAACAGCATGTCAGTATCACATTCAGTACTAATACCTCTTGGTTGTACACCTCGCGATCCTATCAAGGAAACATCATTTCCTTGGTAGTTGCAGGTCTCCCTCTGTCGATGCCAGCCCATCTATTCCAGAGGATAGACCCAGAATCCCTTGTACCTTGGAAGCATATCCATTAGTTGTGAGTGCCTATGAACCATCTAAGAGGAGTCCTTAGTGCCTCTTGGAATCGTTGTTTCTCACATGCTCGACTCAAACTCCATCGTCGCATCGTTGAGATTCGTACAAGGTATTGGTCCCTTCAGTTATTGGTCGAAGATCCCGGATGTCCCCTGACTCTAGCACATTGGTGAGTCTATTTAGAACCCCTCAGTTGTATGTTCCCATGGATATCTGGGGCGTGTTGGTGACATCATTCGGAATCACTCCAATTGTATGCTTCCTCGAGTATCCAATTCAGATGCAGTCCAGTGTACCTTTTGAGGTTCTGACTGTCAGTCATTGAGTTAAAATAGTTGTTGGACACCTTCATATCCAGTAGAGCATTAGTTGTTGTGGTACCGTATTCAGTATGGATGCCATTTTTTCCATGTATCATTCCTTCAGATCGGTCATAGCTAGACCATGAGTATGTCCCAGACTTGTGTCCCCTTTGGACCATTATGATGTACACATCAGTTCTATATGTATTGTTCAGGTCCCCTTTTTGGGCCTCATTATTATTTGTATATCTTTATATGAGCATGGTTATGCTCGCCTCACCCATATATTTGAGATTATTCCTCATCCATTATTGAGTTCATGTATTTTCAGTTGTACCCTTTGCAGTTTGTATGGAGCATGTGTTCCGATCTCCAACCAGTTTATGCTCTTCTCAGTCACAATGCTCACACCATTGGAAAACATCAATACCTATGATTTCTAGCGTCCATACAATGAGCTCCTGCCCTCACACATTAGGGGGCAATCTGTTAACACCCAAAAATTGTTCACTAGCTCATCTCCCTAGTCACATAACCCATTTATCCACTTTTCCTACACTTTTGGCCTCCAAAACCCTCAAATGGTTACCAAAGGGAGAAAAAAATCATTATTTCCCTCCTCAATTAATGAAATTCCTCCAAAAAAGGTCAAAAACCCTAAAAAAAGGGTCCAAAATTCCCAAATAAAAGAAAAAAGGGGAAAAAGTCAAAAATAAATTCAAAAAGAGGGAAAAACCCTAAAACCATTTACCAATACTATTGGTTGCCCAAAACCATGGGCCAATACTCCACCACCCAAAATCACTATAAAAAGGTGATGGAGGCCCCCCATTTGACATCCATCAATCACTCTTCATACCCTTATGTTGTCGAAATTCCTATTGATCCCTAGCCCCTCACCTTGAGTTTTTGTTCACTATTTCAGTTGAGTCTTGGCCACCTATTGAGCATTTGGAGAAGGGAAAGGAACTCTGGAGATCCAGTGCACCACTCTCATACAACTACAAGGAATCCAACAACCTCACCATTTGAGGTAAACACCATTGCAAACCCTTGTTTTCCCATTAATACAAAAAATTTCAAATTCCATTAATGAGTTCCTCATGATTGTTTATTTATACTATTATTGTTAGATTTACTTTTATGTTATCACTTGCACATGTCACATTTCACATATTGTTATTTTTTATCCATTATTGAACTACTACTAAGGGTTCTTAAATTCTTAGTAGGTGCTCTTTAGCACGAGATGGGGTGAAAACTCTAGGTACAGTTTTGCTAATCATTCTATGAATAAAAGATCAAGCGAGATTTTGATATATCAGTGACCATTACAGCTAGCTTCTAGAACTCAAAAATATAGGCCTTAGGAGTTCCTGACTATCTCAGATGCGCTAGCTCCCTAAATGATATCTCGGGATCCTTCCAATCAAACGTCTCTGCCAACCTCCTAGTGAACTCTTCATAGGTCGACACTTGGTCATGTACCAAGGTCTTGATTCCAAGGAACCACCAGTCATTGGCCTCTCCATCAATATGTAGGGTGGCCATTTTGATGGAATCCCTTTCAACCATGGGATTCGATTGAAAATAGGGACCCAATTTTTGGATCCAAGCACTTGTAGTACACTTGGATGAACCATCAAAGTATGGGAGAGATATTTTAGCAATGACAATCCTTAACTCAAAATTTTGTGCAGACATCCTATTGCCCCCTCTAGGATGGACTTTGTATTGAGCTTCACATAAATCCTTAAAGGGAAAATCGCTTCTGCAATCTTCACTCCAATTTTGATACTCTGCATAGCGATCCTCCCATGTAGCAATGGATTGTTCTGCACTTTTGGTTCCTCTTTATTGTATTCAATGAATTTGGGCATGGTAGGTATTGGATAACCCTTTATATCATTTTGAATTCATGGGGGCAATTATGAGGCCCTATTTTTGAAAATAGAGTCTCCCCAAAGATCTTCTCCCCTTCATGTTGAGAGCCATCGATGCTCCCTTATCCATCTTTTTTACCAACTGCTTGGAAAGTAATTCTCGAGTCTCTTGACTTAACTTGATGATGTTTCGAGATATTTATTTCATGCCTTTTAGCATGCTCTGAACAAGTTATCTGAACTCTTCTCTTTCATCCATGTTAGATATATCTTTTTCTCCTTGAAGCTTTCCTTCAGTAGAATCAACCTCCTCTTCAACAAGATGATATTATGGACCCTTTGCTTTGGGAGGTCCAATTTTCTTATGGCTCATCAAATATAATCAAGAGAAGGTTTAGAGGACCATGCTTTGATACCACTGTAATGTACCCAACCCCCTATCAGGCACACTAACTCAAAATTACAGAAAACTTGGATTTACCCAAGATGGATTTGACACAATACTAACAAATTAGGATCAGTAGGATGGATGAGACACATTGACAACTGAAAATATGGTGGAATCAAGGTCAATACTTCTACTTTGCACTTTTAGGAGTCCGTCACACCTGGGTAGACTCCTTGGGTTAAACCCAAGGCTTCAAGGTGATTTCCCATGGGACTTCTGTGGAAACTCCACTAATTCTGGTGTGGTATGGAAGTCATCTAAACTTATTTAATCCTAACTGACTATTCCCAACCAGATCTAGACTCACTCTGGCTTAGCAACCAAGATCTAGCAATAAAAAATCTAACTAGGTGCAAAAGACTAGACTTGGACTAGTGGAAGAGAGGATTTACAAATGAATTTAAATGGATGGGAGAGATTCTTTATTTCTATTCTAGAGACATTGATGGATGTAATACATTTGATTTGACTGATATAAACTTCAGAGCAAATATTAGTAAGATAATAGACCATAAAATGCATTTAAACAAAAAACTAGACAATGTTTCCTCACTAGGGCGCAAGCATTGAAACAGTACATTCCAAACAACATCAAAGGCTCACAAATTCTTCCACAAATTGATATATGATATCAAATACATGTACTCTAATAGAACCAAGCAAATATCATATATTTTGAGCAGCAATTAATGATCTATTGAAGCAAAATCAACAGGAAGTCCATAATTCTTAGGATTTTACAATATAGAAGCAAAAAAGTTAAATTTGAGAGTGAAAGGAAGGACTTTCACCAATGTATCATAACCATGCGAAAGTAATGACCCTCTTGCAGCTCATTGAAGACACATGAACAATTTATGCAACTCATGGGGGGTTCACTTGCTCAATTTTCTCTCTTCTATGGCTAAATATCACCATAATCACAAACATTGATGCATCTATCTCTACACCATCTCTTGAGACTCGAATCCTCCAAACTATATGATGGATCAGTTCTTCAATTCAGACTCTAATGGAGGCACTGAAACTATGAATATGACTGGAACAGGGATTTCTATAGGACACATCACCCACAACTAGCTAGGGGCACATATCCCAAGCCTTTGAGACGTAGAGCTCTCAAGACAATTATCAAAAGTGACAAAAGATGTCCACCAGGGAGCACCTCCTTTTATTAGATGAGTTTAACTCAATATGCATTGAATGTGGTCCATCCTCCTCATCCAATGCACCCTCATTGTTGATTTTGATCCTACATCTTTTTCCTTCTTGTTTCCTTTACTATTGTTCCCTTTCTTCTTTGGTCAACTTTTCTACTTTTGGAAACTTCTTGCTTTTCCTGAATTTTCTCTGCTTTCCTGCTTTTCCATGATTTTCCTGCCTTTCTGCTTTCTTCTAATTTTATGAAATTTCCTGCTTTTATCATGCTTTCTGCTTTTCTGAGTTTTTTGCTGCTTTTATGTTGCCTTCCATCTTTTTAGTGATTTTATGGATTTTTTCCTGCTTTTCTCTAGTTTCCATTGTGGATAACAACTCCTTGGGTCCGCAAGAACTCTAATGCGCCCTCATGGACCACCTAATCACATCCACTCATCACATAATTAAATAAAAATAAAATATTTACATTTTATGCATCACATACTTCCAAGCATGAGAGGACTCATTTAGTTCCTATGTTAATTATTTGTATCCCCGGCCATTGTGAAAGACCCGAGGCCAATTTTTGGCATGTAATAGATCCTAACCACATGCATAGTATTAGTTTAAGTACAAATATCCACTACATAGGTTATGAGTGGTGGTTGGAGGCTTCTTCCATGACCATCATGCTTGATAAGCATCATTCATGATCTAAGGCCCTTTATTTAATCTATGACCATTATGAAGGCCTTAATACTTATTTATGGTGCATAATACCTCCTAATCGTGCTCATGTATTTTTAACTGGAGTTAAAATATCCCTTGCAAATGCCATGTTTAGTGGTTTGAGGCCTCATTCATGGTCATCAAGGCCTTGAGACTCATATCTGATAGATGCTACCTCCTAACAATGGTCATATTCCTAGTAGGAACCAAAACTATAGTGGCTATGTTTGGTGTTTTGAGGCCTCATCCATGACCCTTGAACATAAGTAGCATCATTTAGGGCTTAAAACCCTTGATTTTATCCCTCAAACATTATCAATACCATGATTCTCATTTGTGGTACAAAGTACCTCTTGATAGTTTTCATATTCCCACATGATGGTTTGAAGCCTCATTCATGGCCTTTGGGTCGAAGAAGCCTAGAGAGGTCATGTATCCTAGTTCGAGGCATGGTTCATGGTTCTTGAGCCTTGAAATATTCATTTAGGAACTATATATTGTGATTAATTTTTGTTTATGAGGAGTTCATGATCATGGGGGGTTATGGATTTTGTTATCAAACATAACACATATGTGTTTTGAGATGTATATGCATTATAATGCATAAGTGTTTTACAATGCATATATTGCATGCGCATTCCTTAGGTCTAGTGATGTAACATACCTTCATAGAAATCAACAAAATTAGGGTTCAATGGTATAAATGTGAAAGTATGGAAGTGGTATAATTTACAATTTTCCACATTGTTAGACCATATCAATAATAATCCCTTCAATTAATCATGTATGCAATGACAATCTTTTGCATTCCCCTAGACAACATAAACAAGATTTCAGTCTTTGAAGGCATAGTCTAGATAAACATTAATTTATACAACACAACATAGATTCAAGTTCTTCATGCAAATAAAAAATAGGAAGTGATAATGAACCTCATCACACACTTCCATGATTCCTCCAATTAAGAATGATTGGAAACATACCTTCAATTATATATAAAAAAATTATATATCATTCTAACTTTTCCTCAAAGTCCTATCAATATTTCATCATGACAACCACATAACATATCACACAATTTATATTTTGTTTCCTTCTCAAAAGGTTAGATTTAGGATTTTAAGATCAATGATCCCAATGCCATGCATGAAACACTTCATTCCTTGCTTAAAAGAGTGTTTCACCACTCTTTAAGGTTATGGCATAATTTAGAAACTATCATTTTAACCTACAAGCCTCTTGCCTCATGGTTTCTATATACATGGATACTTGTAGGGATTTAAAAAACCTAAAGATACATATTATTTAGTCTTGAAACAGAAATTGATCCAATTTATCATATACACTAGAACATTATTCAAAGGTTATGGTATAATTTAGAAACTATCATTTTAACCTACAAGCCTCTTGCCTCATGGTTTCCATATACATGGATACTTGTAGGGATCTAAAAAACCTAAAGATACATATTATTTAGTCTTGAAACAGAAATTGATCCAATTTATCATATACACGAGAACATTATTCAAAGCAATACTTGAATCCATGCATGGAAATTAAACCTTAAACTATGCAATTCATTCTTAGGTGTTCAGGGGGGTAAGGGAATTGGACATTTCTCCCTTTAAGGATATAATATGCAAATATAAACCATGATGTAGTTCAATACTAGATATAGATAACATTATGTCCTTAAACACTTCAAAATATCCCCAAACTATTTCAATTATCAATAATGCACAATAATCAAATTTGCATAGGTAAGGGGGATGTAAATAAGCCTTCTTCAGGGACACTAAAAAATTAACATAAATCAATTATATCACATTCAAAAATATAATTTATCATATATTCATTTAATAGGTGCATCACAACCTTCCTTAGGCTTAACACCCTACTTAACCTTCATTCTAGCACTCTAAAATCCAAATTTATTTAAGAGGAGGACATTTAGGATGGTACAAGAAATATGCATGGGTGTTATGAAGTAAACAAGAATGTATAGGAGTGTACAATTTTATTTACTTCATGAAAATTCCATGTACACTCTTCTTTCCTTCAAGAAAAGCACATGTATCCCCTCAGAAAGCCCAGGAAAAACAAGAAAATGATCAATGTTGCACAACCAATATCTCTCAAATGACAAACTGGGTATTTGTCATATTTGGGGATCATTTGAATATGGATGTATAATTATATACACCAAATTCAAACCTACCCACTTTATCTTTATAGGGATATATATCCATATTTAAAATGTGTTCTATACATTCATAAAATGATGAAAACAAATGAGTTTTGTCATTTTTGAAGCTACGTGACTTCATAAACTTCAAACCACTTAATGGAAATGAAAAAGGTGAGGATTATTCATATATAAATTCATTTCAAATAAATATTTAAGAAGTGATAATATTCACATACAAAAAACTTAGAAATCATAGATTAAGGGAGTTAAGGACATCCACATGAAAAGTTTCAATTTTCCTCTCCTCAATAAGGAAGACTTACTACCCACCCAACACAAAGTTTCAATTCATTCATAGAACTCATTTATCAATTATAAATGTTTAACGAAACCTTTACCTTGCTCAATTATTTTTTCAAATGATTTTCTTGCAAGAAATTCCAATCTTGTATCATACATGTTTTGCACATGAATTCATCATCATAATGATATCATGTAATCATCATTCTATAGCATTAAATTCATAAATGGAAATTAAGAAAGATTACACCTATCTTTTTCAATATGATGCTCCAAAGCAACTGATTGTGGGGGAATTGTGAAAGATTACACCTATCGGTATGGCCAATGTGATCCCAAGACACTTCTTACTTCCAACTTCAATTTCTACCATTGTGAAGCTTCTTAAACATGGGTTTATGGTTCTTTTAATACCCTAAGACGAAACAAACCTTCAAGGATTTAACAAGGTATCTAGCTTCTCTCCAATGGTTCCTATTCTCACCCAATGTCCATTCATTCATATATCCATAGTTCATATGAGAGTTGGGCTGAGTTTTCTTCCTTCAAACCCTAGTTTTATCTCCAAGAACCATTTTTTTCCAAGCTCCTCTCCCTCCATTCAAATTTCCATCCATCCATTGTGGAATGAATGTGGGGGAATAGTATTTTCTCCACTCTATTCTTGGTTCCTCAATTTTCATAATAATTCAAGTTTCATAACTGAAGCATATATGTTTATAATACAAGATAAAGCATGTAATAAATTAACCCAATATTTATCTATCTGAACATATATATGCTTCATATGGCTTCCATAGGTAGGAATAAGATGAATATATTGCACAAGAAAAGTGCAAACTTACAAAGTCTTAATGTCAAGGCATCCCACTAGCAACTTCTAATATAACATATCTCATAGACATCAAGGCATATCACAGGGTTCCTGTGTAATTATAGTAGCATTATCCCCTTTTGATTACAAGATTTATGCATATATCATCTATTCTTATTAGATAAATATATCATCTCATATGTATTATACACACACAATTACCATGAGATATCATCATAATAATTTCAGAAAGAAAACTTTCAAATATGTTCATATAGAAACCAAATTTTACAAGTATGGCATCCTTCTCATAATGTTTGGCCTTTACATGTGGTAACATCTAGTCTTCATTATTTACTTATAGTCATTTCCATATCCAAAATAATTATACCTATAATATGAAATTTTCAATCAACCAAATAAACTATGAGTATCATATTGATGTTTGTAGCACATGCAGGTATTTTCATGGGTTGGTGTCTTACCCATGGGAATCGTTACTATGACCTCTCGTATACTTTGGAAATTCATTTCAATTAAAGGAATTATTAAAATGAATATTTTTTATTAATTGGGGTTCATTTAAATAAATTCCCAAGCATTGCATGTTAATGATTTAAGCTAATGAATCTCAGCCATTGGTCTCAAGTAAGTGAGATCTAATCTCAGCCAATGGAGTTAGGGTTTTGGTTCATCCCAATAGTATAAATAGTATCCAAGGTGAGGGGAGAAAGACACACATTGGACAACATAGCATATGACACAACACAAACTCAATCTTGAGTGAATAAGAACTTTCACTTGACAAAGTTTGTTGGGGAGAAGAAAAAAAACAGTCAGGAACTGGCATAGGTGGATTGTACAACAATGCGTAACATGGGCCTTCTTGTTGTGTGCAGTAGAGTTGTATAGAAGTTTGTAGTGTCTCTCACAGTGCACAGGGAAGTTCACACATTGTAGAGTAGGACAATGCAACATACAATAGATCTAAACAGTAGAGTTGTACTGCCACATGCAATAGATCAGTCCCCTGTAGATTCGCAGCACACATGAAATCTCTGCGCAACAGACTATCACAGTGCAGTGCGTAGGCACAAGGGTTTTTTTGAAAGGTAGTTTTGCAGGAGGAAGAAATTCCTCGGTGTAGAAATATTATTGTTGTATCTTTTCTCGGGCCATTTTCCCAGTCAGGGAGACCTTGTAATCTTGGATACTATTTTTAATGAAAAGCTGATTTGAAGGGAAGAAATATCTTTGTGTTGATTGAATGTTTTTAGATCTGTTTCATTCGAAATTGCTTCTACTAATTTTGATTTTTTTTAATAGACTTCAGTAAGTGTAAATAGTTTAGTGCATTGTAGCTTACTGTGCAGCAAGGAAACACACTAGAAACTATGTATCTAGCATTGGGGTTACAAATATTTCAACATATCCATGCATATAATCTTTTCATTGCAACATTTACAACAAGTCATGAAGTGATATCATAATTATAACACATAAACAATTCAATCACTATCAAATGTCAAAATATCAAATGTAATGAAATACATCCACCGTATATGCAATCACTAGCACAATAATAATTACATAATGCGATCACCAAATATGAAAACACTAAGGGTTACACAATCACATTCTTCACTAAGTTCATATTTTTTAATTCATTATTATTTAATTTTATCTTGTCTTGTGGGGTGCCTCCATCCCCCTCCCACTTATATTATTATGTGAGTGATTAAAATTATTTTTTATTTTCTTAACACATAGTCACATACCACTCCTTCCACTATTCAATAGTCCCTTAGGAGTACTAGAATTTCTTTCCTTTAACTAGTCCACAGTCCCTCGTGAATCCTTCCATTGCATTCAATTATACAAATGCATTTTCCATACAAGCATGCACTCACTCAATGTGTAAGCATATTTATGAACAATTTATAAATGCAATATTATCATTTGCATGGTTTCATAATTTAGCTATGCAAATTTGCTCAATGCAACCTCACGTTGAGTTAAAAATACTATATTTCATACTAATGTGTTTTACCAAGAAAAGTTGGAGTACTCAAACAGCACCTCAACACATCATCTAGACACATTCCCATCAGGGTATTTTTTAAGGATTCTAATAGTATACCTAAGTATAGTATTATAGGCGATTATTTTGGATTGAAAGAATCATATATATAGATAGGTAAGCAAAAATTAAATGTGAAACATACAATTTACTAATGAAAATTGTAAATTTTGGCAAATATTACAATAAAAATCATATTTTATGTAAATATAGGCGATATTAGAGAATAAAAATGACAAAATAACGAAAAAAAATAAAATTTAAGTCCAAAAAATAGCCAATTGGAAAAATTTCGCCCCTAAAAATTACCCTGATTCCCATTACTTGTTCGATTATCTAGATACGTGTCTCTTTATCCCAAACACAACACCTAGGATATACTCCTTTAGTGCACTTCACTGTTGGCAAAATTTTTACAATCCAAAACATCGATTACAATTAGGGAGACCGTTGGATACTTGTGTAGTGATATCAAATTTCCCAAGTCCAACACATTAAAGTCTCACACATGGTTGTCTCACATAGCATCCAATTTCACATGGAATGCAAATTAATAACATGAGTATAAATACTCATCCAGTCTGGTTACTAATCTTAACCGAATAAATCATGACATACCAAAAAAACTTCCCACCTTTATCATACCCCAATGGATATCAATCACATGTATGCATTCAAATGTCATCATAAACACATCAATAAAGATATCAAGTATGAATGAAGGGATTATTACCCAATTCCTATAAGGTTAAAATACTATATTGGTATGACAAATTTCATACATGTAAGGTTGCCATCAACATTAATCTTGATGTACATGATCAGTTGATGCCTCATGGGAAATCACATGATCCTGTCATCAACCAATTGAAAAGAATCCTCTTGTCATTATCTTCCTCATGAGGTTCTTTATCATAGGCAGTTGCATCATCAACATCTTCAATCATGTCCTCAACCATTCCTAGTTATACAACAAGTCAACAACCACATCAATTATCATTCCATCTTCATTGCATATAATAGTAAACCAGCCTTAGTTAATATATAGTATCATATATTCCTATGCATATCTATGTGTACTCTACCATATAGTATTTCTCTATATGTCTATTAGTGAAAATGTATTCCATCTATTCTACTCTCTTGTATTTATCAACATTCCCATGCCTTAACTATTCACACATACTCAACTTTATCAATCTAAAGAAATATAATAGAAAAGCAAGAGAGGAATCAAGGAATTATCCCTTCTAATTCCTTTGCGTAGATTAGAATTCCAAAACATAACTAATCTACTACATGGCATTTCTACCAATAAAACTATACATGTTTATCTATGATATTCTAACCCAAGTAGAAAAGCTTAGTTCATACACATAAGCTATACATTATATTTCAAATGCATACAATTTTGTAACAAAACAAATTAGATTTTTTTGGGTGAGAAAACTCCCTTAGTTCTTTATTTGTCTTGTTGATCACATGCATCATTCACTACTATAGCCAATTCTTGGGATATTGCAGCTTCCGTTAATGCCTTAAGATACCTTTGCATTCTATACTTTCTAATATTTGTTGCTCCAATTTTCTTGATCATTTCCAGCTAGGTCCAACTTGGAATTTCCTCTCTTAGAGCTACCTTTAATCTTCATCCAACTCTAGTATGATTCTATATTCCATTCGATAATTTTTGGCCAAGCTCCACTTTGAATCTTAGTATTTGGTCTTACCTACTAGGTGGTCCATATTCAAGCATGATCTTCTTAGGCCTTTATGATCCATTTTTTAGTATGTAAGGCATCATACTCTGAAACATTTATTACTCGGTTTCCTTCTTTCACGGAATCAACATGCTGAAACAATAAAGAGAGATCACAAATTAAATTAAAATGAAATATATTAAACATGCCATTCATATGCAAATCAGATTTATTAAAATTTTCAACATCAAAGAGATTCAATGTAATGTCCCTAGTTCTAACCCTTGACATAAACTATGTAAATTATGTAATATTGTTGATGTAATTGATGGAACATGGTGAGGAGCTCAAGGAAAAGGCCCTACCATGGATTCCCTTAATGTATGTGGTTAGAGAACCATGCATTGGTCAAGTGCAATAGCATTGTAATGTGATGTGCATGTGCATGATAATAATAAATAAATCCACATCTGATTGTGCAAGGCAACAACATCAAGGGGCACAATTATACTAAGGTTAGAAAAGGACCTAATAAGCCATGAAACCTATATATGAGATCCAAGTGTCCTAGGGAGGACTGATGAACCATCAGATGTCAGTTTGACTCATGCGTCCCAATCATTTAATGCTTCCAAGAGGAAGGTAGTTGAGATAGTTATTGTCTTGGGGAGAGGAAGGTGTGGGTGTGAGTTTCCTTGTGGCAGAGTAGTGTCAGTCGCCTCATAGAAATAGGAACGGGATTTTCTTATTGGGTAAGCAACTAATCAAATTGAATTCATCCTTAATTTACCTTTCAATAAGTCTTCCAGACATCATATCAATGAGTCTATCAGTAAGTTAATTAGTTACGTGGGAAAGTAACTCGATCTCTCATGGGTGTATCTATCTCGCCCTATCTTGAGTGCAAGTCATATTATCCATCGACCAATTTATCAATATCATATGTGTAGGAAGAGTCGACCCTTGTCTACAAGGAAGCCTAACCTGAATAGTGACAGAGTGGAGAGTGGATATAAGCTCCAGTTCGTAGTCATGACTCAGAGTTGAAAAGAAAATTGGAGAGTGCAACTACTATTTGTTCCCCTGTTGATCCAGACATCAGAGTGGTATAGAATTGCCTAGATGTTAGTTTGAGCCTATGTGTCTGGATTTTGTGTTGAAGAACCATGTGACAGAGTTGGTTCCCAGAAGTGTCTAAGTCATTTTTAGTATACCGAGGAATTTGTCTATCCTTATTTGCATTCCCAATGGTCATGAGCATACCCTAAATTGTAGTCTTCATAGTATCTTCCATGCACCTAGAAGTTCTTGTTCATTTTTTTATGTCAGGCTGAGTATAACCACATGTTAATCCCATTACAACGGATTGGTCTGTTGGAGGGGGATTTAAGTGATTCCCTAGATCCATTGGTTGTGCGCATCCAAGATTTGAAATCCATGGGAAAACAGATCATGTAGACAAATCATCTAGGGTTTGGGTGGTCTTTCTATGCACACACTGGTATAGCACATGGAGGAATGTGTTGCTTAAGGGACTATTGAGTGGTGAAGGGGTACATTCTTGGTGTTGTGTGGGGTGGGTATTGTGGACCCCAAGCTAGTTGATTCTACGCAAGGCGTATGTGGTTCTGGAGGTAAACCATATCTAATTGTGCATCCTACTTGATTTGTTGTAATCCCTGAAGAGTGAACAAAGGGTTGAGCACTAAGTGGATTGGAATCCAATAATGATTGCACAACCTCCTAATGAAATAGTGTCCCATTAACCCAACATAGGTTGTCTTGGCTTGAGAATTGAGTCTGCATGACTGTAACAACCTGTTAACCTAGTAGAGGCTGGCTTGGTTGTGGCCTTATTCCTATTAACTGTGAGTGAACCCTGGATAGTTCCATTTTTCCGCAAGATAATCATGCTAGTGCGGGGTTGGACTCTTAGAATAAAGAGTATATGCTAGACAAAGTACCTATGGTTGGGTGGAATGTTTCTCCTTTGTAGTCAGTTGCTTGGAGAAGCTTCATTGAAGATAAGTGTTATGTGATGTTTCATTGTTGTTATTTATTTCCATTGTATGAATGTTGATTTTGAATGAATGATGAGATGCATGATGTATACAATGATTATGAATTATGAATTTATTAGCTAGAAGTAATTTGATTATGGATATCTATTTGATGGATATGTGATGATGTTCCTTATAAATGCTTACATATAAATGTATGATTTATCTAATAAGTCCATCTATGCATATAGCACTAACTTTGTAGGAAGCCAATGATTTGGCATTGCAAGATGAATTGCCACATGATGGTTAATGTCATGTCCCCTCATTGATGATTAGTGGAAGGAGTTCCTAGCCCAACCAATCCTTTAGGTTGAGTAGAATATTTCATGCACTTTGAGTTTAATTCTGAAGTTAAGGCATTAATTAGTTAGGAAGTTTACTTTTATTTGTATCCTAAGTTTGAAATGCATTTGATAGAAGTAATTTTTATCAATTAGATATTTTTATTTTGGAATAAAGTGGGTAATGCTCCACAAGTGTGCCTCAGACGATAAGCTTGACTAAGAGGTAACTTGCAAGACAAGAAAATATAAAGCAGTCAAAGCAAGGAAAGTAGGAAAAGGAGAAGAAAGCAGAATAAAGCAGTAAAGCTCAGGAAAAGCAGAACAAAAGCAGAAAAGCGGGACAAAAGAAAAAAAGAACAGAAGCAGAAAAGCAAGACAAAAGCACAAAAGTAGGACAAAGAAAAAAAAAGGACAAAATAAGGACAAAAGTAGAGAATCGGGACAAAGGCATAAAAGCAGGAAAAAGCAGAAAAGCAAGACAAAGCAGAAAAGTAGGGTAAGGCATAAAAGCAGGGAAAAAGCAGGGCAAAGCAGAAAAGTAGGGTAAGGTAGAAAAGCATGAAAAAGAAGAATAAAAAAAAAGGATAAATCAAAATCAAAAGAAAAAGCAAAAGAAAAAGTAGAAAGCAAAGCAAAGTAGAAAACAAGGCAAAATCTAAAGCAGAAAGAAAAGCAAAGCAGAAAGCAAGGAAAAAGGTAAAGAAGAAAGCAAAGCAAACTTATCCAATCCATGAGGGCACCTTAGCCTATCTTTATTTCTCAACAATTCACCTCAATCTATAAAGGAATTATTACAACTCCATTTCACATCTTTTGATCATTTGTGATTTGAATTGAATGCAATTTTGCCTCATTGACCTTGGAGATGTGCCCCTGGTCATAGCTGGGAGATGTGCCCCATGATTCTAATGAAAGGATGATGAAATCCAATATTCATCATTGATTCTATTACATTTCTTGAATCCTGATCCATTGGTTGGTGTTCTCATTGTGCGGTTCAACCCCTTCATTCAGTAGGAACCGTGTTGGAGGGCCAAAATGGAGGTTCTGGTTTCGACCTTTATGGGAATTTATGGACATTTATACCTATTCCGTTGAATCCATATCATCGTTTCCATTATGAAACACTTTTTTTCTAATCAAAAAAGGTGTCTGGATGAGCAAGTTATGGCCATTTTACTTGATCTGGGGGTTCGAGCTGTGAAGAACGCGCCTTGCTTTCTATGTGAGGATGATGGCATTCAATAATTAGAGTATTATTTCATTCATCCATTATCACTGATTTTATTTTCAGTTCTTGTATCTAATCAAGTCGAATTTTAAGTTCAGAAGAAGCATCATTCAGTTCATGGTTCGAATCTCCAAGCTTCCTATGGATTTCTAGAGCTAGATTATTGTGTAGAAGAGGAGAGGTGTTTCTATAATTTTTTGAGAGACCTATTGGACCATATATTATTTAATTACATTAAATTTAAACCTATTATATCATTCATTTCAATTAAATTTACAGAAGTTTGAATTATTCTCATATTTCTCCACCCCCTCTAGATTTGAATAGAAATTGACTAGTTTTCATACTATTATGAATAAATGAATGAGAATAGATCCAAATGAGTTATTTATATTCACGATTTTAATTAAAATGTTATATGACCCAATCCATGTCTGATTTGAAGAATTCGTGAGCCTTCTCTGCCTATTTGGGAGTTCCTAAATTTTACTAGTTGTGCAATCCTGAAATGCAATTTTTCTTGTATCTTTGTGAATCTTTCTCAAAAATTAATTAAGCTTGATGGAGATACCTATGAATTTTTATTGACTTATATTTCATTCTTATTAGTCTCCCCGATTCAGAAACATTCATCCATAGCTTCCAGTCCAAGTTTAGAGCAATATTAGTCTGCATATGCTGGGGTGCCCAGGAGCATTGGAGTAGACTTAAGCCTAGATTATATTGAAACATCAATGGTACCAGTAATTTGTGCAAAGGTATTAAAAAATATCATATCCTACCTTCCTTCCAAATATTTTGATCTTGTCCACCCACAGTCAAACTAGCTCCTTGAAACATTGTTTTTAATTGATTCTTTGAGGAAGAGAGTTTTTGCATCACTAATCCTAGTTGGTACATTACAGTGTTATCATAGCTCTTTCCTCTACTCCAATGGAAAGAATACTCTCAATTCGATGAATTTGCATCCATGCCCATGTTCAGTGAAGAATATTCTTACTCTGATGATGATTTTTATAAGCAATATGATGATGACTATGATGAGCATTATGAAGAGTATTGCAGACAATATGATGAAGAAAATATCCAAGAGGTACCTTATACAATTATCTCCATCATATCATAGTTTGAAGGAGAAATTATGGTTATTCTCATAGCCACATGTATGAAAACGTTGCATGTTCCACAGTCAAATATCAACCTACTTGTGAAAAGAGCGAAAAAATATATGAAGCTTCGTTGAATGCATGTGCTTCATACTTGATGAGAATTTTTGGATCTAATTCAAAAAGAGTTTTCAAAGATCTTGATCCTAAGTAAACTAAAGATAAAGATACATCAGCTCACTTGAAGGAGCAAGAACAAAGTACAAAGCAACCATCTGAAGAAGATGAAGGTACAATCCTTACTGAGGAGGGTTGTAAGCACGAAGAAGCCACCACTAATTCTACTAAGGATCATCTAGTTATTAATCAGAAAGTCACTGTTGAATGGTGCCAAGAAGAGACATCTATTGTTGATTGTTCAGGTTCTGAAGAAGCATCTACTGATGGATGCTATGAAGAGGTACCTCCTGATGGGTGCCTAATTTTTGAGGAGACGTCTACTAATGGATGCTCTCATCTCTATATTGGTGACATAGACATAAACCTTAATGAGGTTGCTGCAAGTCCTGACTCCATGGAGCATGAAGAAGAAGACCTTGTAGCAGAAAAATATGAACCAAGATCATTTTCCCAGTCACCACTCGAGTTTCCATGTGAAGTTGATCCCAAGAAAAAAGAAGAAGAGGAGGTTCTCTCTCATGAACCATCCTTCATTGAAGGGTCTTTGAAGATGATTGAAAGGAAGATTTATGAGGCCCTTAGCATACTCCATGGCCCTCAAGCATTGGTATCAAATTCTTGTTAGAGAGTTTCTTCATTGGAGGAGCCATCCTTCTTTGAAGACATGGAGAAGAGTCAAAGAGCAATGTGCAACATCAAAGGTAATTTCGAGTCTTTTCTTTTTGATAGAAACAGTTTGGTTGAGCTTAATGATTGGTTACATGAAGCATACTTGAAGAATAATGAGGATATTAATAAGCTCAAAATTCAAAATGAGAAACTTCTTGAGAGGTTGCAAGATACTTGTTCTTCCTCCTATGTTTCAGATTTTCATATGGTAGATTGCTTGGATGATTCTCATGACATGATGGATCATGAGAAACATGGAAATTTGCATGTGCTTTATGTGTTTAAATATGAGCTTGATGAGAGCCAAACACTTGTTATGGTGGAAGAGGAACTTGGGTTGCCTCTTGATGGTGGTTACACACTTTTTGAAGAAGTGCATGATTCCACTACTTTGGAACCAACCTATGAGGAAAGTTTCCCACTTTTGAGGGAGGTGCATGATCCTACCCTTATGGATCCTTCACATGATGAAGCTTTCACACTTTCTGATCATATGGGTGAGTTGGTTCATTCTCTTACACCCTACACTTCCACATTTTGCAACATTCATCCTAATGAAGTATGGGTGAAAGGATTATTTTTTATGGTGCCACATGAGGAGTACAAAACTCCTATCTCTCCTTTTGATGATGACATAGCTAGAGCACCTTCTTCTTTACATTTGCAGCAGAAACCTTTGTTACCTTACGCTGATCCACATCTTCATGGATGCACATATGGTACTCCCTTGAGTCCCTTGAAGGCTCATTGTTCCCTTTGTTCCTTACTTGATGGGAGAGTTCTTTCATCCATTGTTTGGGTGAAAGGACACATGGAAAAAATACTTGACACTTTCCATGCCTCCTTGGGGAAGCATCCATTGCTCTCATTTGATGACTCTCAAATTCATGGATGTATTGATGAGACTTCTTTGAGCCACTTGAAGTCTCCTTGCTTTCTTTGGTCCTTACTTGGTCAAATTTTGGTGGACGTTCTTCATTCACTTCTTGGATGAAAAGCCACATGGCTGATTATTTTGAAGCATCTTACATTATTTTGGAGCAGCATTATAGGGAATGGAATCCTCACCTATGTCATTGGAGTAGATTTGATTGGTCACTTGATGCTTGTGTGCACTTAGCAAATGGTGGTTTACTTGCTTGGATGGACAAGCACTTTCATGATCCTTTGATGATGCACCTTCTTGATGTACATTTGTATGATGTTTATATGTACTCTGATGATCAATATTTTGTACTTATGATGTTTGGGAGGATGCTCATTAGAGAGTGGGATCCTGGCATCCCCCACCTTGAGGTAAAATTTTGTGTTACTTTGCTCATTGATGGAATGCGCCAGTTATGGGATCCTGGCATTCCACACTTCACTAAAATAATTTGGAGGATATTGTACACCTCGTACTTTGAGGTATTGTTTTGGGAGACTTCGTACATGATAGGAATGCATAAGCATTGGGACATGAGCATCCCACATTCTGATTTATATGTGTTCACACTATGTATTGTTGTGATGCGCAAGTTTTGGGACCCTCGCATCCCATACTTGCTAGATTGGTTCTTGATGATATTGTGCACTAGGAGGGTGTGCAAGTAGTGGGACCTGGGCATTGTTGATCATGTGCAACTCATTGGGAGCACATTTTGGTTGGTTGTATTGAGCAAGCAAGCCTCTTGTCTTCCCCACGGGTTCATCTTTGTAGTAGATGGTGATGGTTTCCTACATGGGAAACATATTTTTAGATGGACTTGTGTTTTTCTTGCAGGGTGTTATGATGACTTTCTTGTGATTCTTATGCATTTCATAGGATAATAGATATTGAACCTTGTATTCTTGAGGATCAATTGGGATCATGGTATTAGTTTTGATTTCTCTCCACACTAAGTGAATGGTTGGATGGTAAAAGAACAATCTATTGGGAGAGTTCGTGAGCAGTTTATAATCAGAGTGGTGCAGCAGAAGCATGATGGCTCATGATGCTTAGTTGGGTTGGATTTGATTATCGCTTGAGGACAAGCAATCTTTGGAGGGGAGGACTGTCATGTCCCATCATTGATTATTAGTGGAAGGAGTTCCTATCCCAATCGATCCTTTGGGTTGAGTAGAATATTTCATGCACTTGGGGTTAAATTCTGAATTTAAGGCATTAATTAGTTAGGAAGTTTAATTTTATTTTTATCCTAAGTTTGAATTGCACTTGTTAGAAGTAATTTTTATTAATTAGATATTTTTATTTTGGAATAAAGTGGATAATGATCCACAAGTGTGCCTTAGAGGATAATCTTGACTAAGAGGTAACTTGCAAGACAAGAAAAGATAAAGCAATCAGAGCAAGGAAAGTAGGAAAAGGTGAAGAAAGCAGAATAAAGCAGCAAAGCTCAAGAAAAGCATAAAAGCGGGACAAAAGCACAAAATCAAGACAAATAAAAAAAGCAAGACAAAATCAGAAAAGCAGGACAAAGGCATAAAAGCAGGAAAAAGCAGAAAAGCAAGAAAAAGTAGGATAGAGCAGAAAAGCAGGGTAAGGCAGAAAAGCAGGGAAAAAGAGGACAAAGCAAAAAAGCAGGTAAGATATAAAATCAGTAAAAAGCAGGATAGAAAATCAAAATTAGGATAAAACAAAATCAAAAGCAAAAGCAAAAAGAAAAGCAAAGCAGAAAGCAAGGCAAAAGCTAAAGCAGAAAGCAAAGAAAAGCAGAAAGCAAGGAAAAAGCTAAAGCAGAAAGAAAAACAACATTATCCACTCCATAAGGGAACCTTAGCCTATCTTACTTTCTCAACAATTCACCTAAATATATAAAGGAATGATCACAACTCCATTTCACATCTTTTGATCATTTGTGATTTGAATTGAGTGCAAGTTTGCCTCATTGACCTCGGAGATGTGCCCCTAGTCATAGCTGGGAGATGTGCCCCATGCTTCTAATGAAAGGATGATGACATCCATTCTTCATCACTGATTCTATTTTAGGTCCTGAATCATTATCCATTGGTTGTTGTTCTCATTTTGCGGTTCAACTCCTTCATTCAGTAGGAACGGTGTTGGAGGGATGAAATGGAGGTTCTAGTTTAGACCTTTCTGAGAATTTATGGACATTCAAACCTGTTACATTTCATCAGTATCATCATTTCCAGTAGGAAACACTTTTTTTCTCATTAAAAAAGGTGTCTAGATGAGCAAGTTATGGCCATTTTACTAGATTTGGGGGTTCGAGCTGTGAAGAGCGTGCCCTGCTTCCTATGTAGATGATGGAATTCAGTCATTAGAGGATGATTTCATTCATCCATTATCACTGAGTTTATTTTCAGTTCCTGTAGCTTATCAATTCAAATTTGAAGTTTAGAAGAAGTATCATTCAGTTCATGGTTCGAATCTCCAAGCTTCCTATGGATTTCTAGAGCTAGATTATTGTGTAGAAGAGGAGAAGTGTTTATATAATGTTTTGAGAGACTTATTGGACCATATATGATTTAATTACAGTCAATGTAAACCTATTATATCATTCATTTAAATTAAAATTACATAATTTTGAATTATTCTCATATTTCTCTACCCCCCCTAGATTTGCATAGAAATTGACTAGTTTTCATACTATTATGAATAAATGAATGATAATAGATACAAATGAGTTTATTTATGTTTATATGTTAATTAAAATGTTATATTACCCAATCCATGTATGATTTGAATAATTCGTGAGCCTTCTCTACCTGTTTGGGAGTTCCTGAATTTTACTAGTTGTGCAATCCTGAAATGCAATTTTTCTTTTATCTTTGTGAATATTTCTCGGAAATTACTTAAACTTTCTGGAGTGACCTATGATTGTGTATTTACTGATATTTCATTCTTATTAGCCTCCCTGATTCACAAACATTCATCCATAGCTTCCAGTCCAAGTGTAGAGCAATACTAGTTTGCATATGTTGGGGTTCCCAGGAGCATTGGAGTAGATTTCAGCCTAGCTGATATTGAAACATCAATGGTACCAGTAATTTTTGCAGAGGTATTAACAAATATCAGAGCCTACCTTCCTTCCATATCTTTTGATCTTGTCCACCCATAGTCAAACTAGCTCCTTGAAACATTGTTTTTAATTGATTCTTTGAGGAAGAGAGTTTTTGTATCACTAATCCTAGTTGGCACATTACAGTTAACCTGTGTAGTGGTACTCACACAACGGTTAAAGACAATCATGCAATGGATTGCATGGCGGCATGGTTTTATGTGTGTAGTATAGTTGTGCAATAAATAAATTGATAAGCGCAAAAGTGTTCGAGGTCAAGTTAGTTTATGCAGTTTCACATATGGATCATAGTGTTATGCACATAGTGCCACACTTATTATATTGAGATCAGATGATGTAGTTTGTTTCACAATATAATAAATCAGTATTAGAAGTAATGTCTTGGTCTCAAAGGTATAAAGGAAGAAAAATATCCCATGTGGTCACGATAGGCCACTAAGGTTGTTGGGGACATTATAGAGTGGTATCAAAGTGAGGTTTAAACACTAGGACTATCAATGTAAAAGGATCCCAATGCAGTAATATTAAGTGATTATTAAGGTTCATTAGTGTGTTAAGCTAATAAACTTTCATTTGTACACAATGCTCGTAGCAACAGTGAGACCAATATAGCAAAGGGAAGAAGGTAGCAAGCAGAAGAATAAAAAAAGTTAACTTGTTGAATGATCATCATGGGAAATATGCAAGATACCTATGGGGGAAGATGTGTGAGGTGGTAACGCAAAAATAGAATCTAATGGAAGGAGGGCACAAATCACACCTTTGGATATGGATGAAACTATGAGGAGTTTCAATGAAAGGTTGACTAAGGCACATGAGGAGTAGCATCAGATCAATGCATCCATACTGTAGAGTTTAACAGACCTTCAACTAAAATCCAATCTGGGATCAAATCATAACAATGGCAGTAGATATGGAAAGAGCATGAGCAATCACTCTAGAGGAATATTTCCATGCCAAGAAAGAAATGTGTGCAGAAGTAGAATAAGAATGTATCCATCAGGAACCTCAAGCAATAGATTGAGCATATCATAAATCTCATTAGGCAGTTCAACGCATTCGGCTCGAAGATCTAAGAGAAGGAAACCTTAAAAAGAGAGTTCCTATGGGGTATTTAGGAAGGTAAATCCATATACAATCAATGGAGAACGTAAGTCGGTACAAGAGGCTAAAGCATGTATTATTGGAATGAGGAAGTACTTCAAAATATGTGAATTCTCGGGAAATGAGAAGGCTGGGATTTCCATATTTAATTAAAATGGTATAGATTCAATCTAGTGGGAGCACATCCGGAAAGTGAAGGACCTCAAGGAAAGGAAGATTGATTGGAAGAAGTTTGAAAAGTATTTCAAACCGAAATATATTTCTGAAAGGTACTATGACAGTAAGAGCAAAGAGTTCCATGAGCTAAAAATAGGATAGATGACAATGGAGGAATATGTGAACAAGTTCCTAGAGTTGCTCCAGTATGTGGAATATCTAAGAAATGAGAAGTAAAATATTTATAGATTCTTATGTGGGATGCCCTAGAATTATAGAGACAAAATTGAATTCGCGGAGCCCAAGACTTTGGATGATGCTATCCTGAAGGCTATGCATCTCTATGAGAAATACAAGGGAAGAGATGAGGAGAATAAAACATGAAGAGGAAATCCCAAGGGAATTTTTGACCCAATGAAGAAAGAGTTCATACCTATACCCTATAGGAATCAACAAAGGAAAATTCAATAGGAGCATCCATCACAAGGTAGATTTTCACACACTATACCAGGGGAAGAAAGACCTAGAGAACCCATGAAATATTGGGGATGTGGAGAGAATTAGAATCTATATGATTTCAATCATAGGAAGGAACAACCTCGAAAGATCCATAATGTTGAAGGAGTTGTGACAATAGAGGATAAGGCTAGGTTAACTCCTAGAATCTATGCAACTTTGGATGATCATCAAGCATACCATCAAGATGCAGTAGTTGAAGTTGGAGGTAATATTTTCATGTAGTTTTTTAACATTTTAATAGAACCAAGATCTAGCCATATTTATATTCATCCTGATATTGTTGAATTTTGCGCTCTTAAGAAAATTAAGCATGGCAAGTCATGGATAGTCCAGTTAGCCACATGGATGAAAAGGAAAGTAAGTGAAGTGGTGGAAATATGTTGTTAATGTTGGACAATCTATCTAGCACAACATACCTAAACATCCTATAGTTAGGGTCATATGATGTTCTTATTGGCATGGATTGGATGGAGAAGCACCATGCCAATATTGACTATTATAATAAGTCTCTTGAATGCCTTGATGATGAAGGAAATCCTCAACTAGTGAAAGGCGTGGTGAAAAATATTTCCATGGGGAAATTTTCAGTGCTGCAATTCAGAATATACTTTAAGAAGAACTGTTAGGTATATGCAATTCATGTGTCAGAAGCCACAAAGGATAAATATTGAGTGCTATCTAAGATTTCTAGGCGCTGCAGGAATACAAGGATGTATTTCCAAAAGAGGCGTCAGGACTAACACCCAAAAGAGATGTTGATTTTACGATTAATTTAGTGCCAGGTGTAGGCCCAGTGTCTAAATCCACTTAAAGAATGAGTACCCTTGAATTGGTAGATTTAAAACTACAACTCCAAGAATTAATGGACAATAAATACATTAGACCAAGTGTGTCCTCATGGGTTTCACCAATGTTGTTCATTAAGGACAAGGATGGAACCTTGTGACTGTGCATTGATTATAGGAAACTCAATAAGGGCATAGTCAAGAACAAGTATACATTGATTAGAATATATGATCTCTTTGATTAGATAAAGGGATCTAGAATATTCTCCAAGATTGACTTAAGATTAGGATATCATCAGGTCAGAATTAAGGAAGAAGATGTTCATAAGACAACTTTCAGAACCCAGTATGGCCATTATGAGTTCAGTATTATGCCATTTAGTTTAACTAATATGCCAACTACTTGCATGTGCCTCATGAACAACGTGTTCTACCAATACTTGGATAAGTTTGTGTTGGTATTCCTAGATGACATCCTCATCTATTCTAGGAATGAGGAAGAACACGTGGAACATCTCAAAATGGTATTGCAGGTGCTCTGAGAGCATAAGTTGTATTCCAAGCTCAACAAATGTGAGTTTTATCAAAGGGGGATTCAATATTTGGGTCATGTTATTCTAGTAGATGGAATTTCAATAGACCCCGAGAATATTGAGGCGATATTGAATTGGTCTACACCCAAGAATGTGACATATGTTCAATATTTCATGGCTTTAGTAGGATACTATAGGATATTCATTAAGGATTTCTCCAAGGTGGCACATCCTATCATGTCATTGAAAATAAAGGATGTGAATCTCACATGGTCTGAGAAATGTGAGAGAAGTTTCTAGCGTCTAAAGGAATTGCTCACCAATGCCCTTATTTTGAAGATTGCAGACCCGAATAAAGATTTCCTAGTATATTGCATATATGCTTGCATTGAAGGAATGGGAGGAGTACTTATGCATGAAGGACATGTGATATGCTATGAGTCTAGAAATTTGAAGAGTCATGAGAATAATTATGTGATGCATGATTTGGAGCTAGTATCCATAGTGAAATCCTTGAATATGTGGTGAAACTACTTGCTTGGATGAAAGTTTGAGTTGCACACATATCATATGAGGTTAAAGTACATGTTTGATCATCCAAATATGAATGTGCAATGGGATCCCTAGTGGTTATAATTCCTAAGTGAATTTGATCTTGAGGTCAAGCATGTAAAGGAAAGGAGAACAAGGTTTCCAACATGCTTAGCATAAGGTTTCATGTCGCAACCATGATCTTGTGTTGTGCTGACCTCAGACAATGAGTCAACAAGGTCTCAACTGAAGATGAGAGGTATATGCAAGTGAGCGCAAGACTTAGACAAGTTGAACTACAAAATAAGTATGAGGGATATAAATTGGAACAATATGGAATTATTGCGTCCCAAGGATAGATGTACATTCCATACAATGTAGAATTGAAGAATTTGGTAATGGATGATATTCATTAGACACCTTACTCAAGTCACCCTAAATATCATAAGACCGTGACAATAGAAAACAAGCAGTATTTGTGTCCATTGAAGAAGAAGGACATCACGCAGTACATTGCTAGATGTATGAAGTGTTAGCAAGTGAAGGTTGAGCATCAATACCCAACCAGATTATGTTTGATGGATTATTTGGTTGATGCGGACAAGGACCAAACTCCCTAGTCCAAATGGTTTGAACTAGAACAAAACAACACAAAAACACACACCTTGCTCTAGATCAATCAAATTACTTAAGGATGAAGAAAGTACATACCTTTTTACTGAAAGTTGTCCTTGCTAATTTGAAGCTCTTAAAGTCTTGTTCCTTAGCTTGGATAGAAAACTTGTAGAAGATCCAAAGCAAACAAGACCAAGTAAAGGCTACAAAATATAACTTGATTAACCTAAGAAAACGAACAAGGAAAAATGCTATAAATGAAACTCAACATCATTTATGAGAAAAGAAATGTATTGATGTATTAATAATGAGGAAATAAGTACAACCAAAATTCCTTGGTGTTGTAGATCCCTTGCAACGAATCCTTTTCCTTAACTCGACACCTTACCCCAAGAGGATGGCCACCAAAGGTTCAACTCTCTAGCACAATTAATCCAACATTTAGCTATCATAGACTCATCCCCTAACCCATGGGAATGAGCTTGATTTTATAGGGAAAAGGGGATAAGGAGGAGATGAGAGATAAGAGGATAAGGATAGGGTGAGATCCCAATAGGTTAAGGGTTCGTCTAAGATCCATCCTAATAGGATGGGATATCCATCCACAAGGGATTCTCTCTAGAAGCTCCTCGAACCTTCCTTTTTTTCCATTCCAATGAACAGTATCACACCTTGCTCAAGAGAAACTTGCAAATTTGAG
Source organism: Larix kaempferi (assembly GCA_027924585.1). NCBI lineage: Eukaryota > Viridiplantae > Streptophyta > Pinopsida > Pinales > Pinaceae > Larix > Larix kaempferi. The sequence goes on from BSBM01000681.1 coordinate 4,836,516, forward strand.
GGTGACGTAGGCTGCATGAAAGCAACTTGCGAAAATGTCTGAAGTTTTCAGATAGCAACCTACGGTAGTGAAGAGTGTCATAGGTTGTCCAACAACAAGCTACGACAATGTTTCTAAATAAAGTTTTTAAAGTGAAAAATTCATAGTTCTCATCTTCCTAAAAAAAATTTATCAAAGGTACTTTAGGGATCACGATAATATTGAAGGTACATGGTTCATTATCATGACGATGATGAAATTTTTGTGTAACAAATTTCCCCCCAAAGTATGAATCTAGAGTGAAGTGATAGCAGAAATACTTTGTCAGACGAAGGTTAAGGCAAAGAACCATCGGTCAGAAACCTGTCCAAAAATAACAAGGACTTTGCAGTACAATAATTTTCATCTCTGAAATATGTATGACTCATAACATGGCTTCCAACCAATACATTGCAGATCCATGATAGTACTGACTCAAGACACCGACCTACATTGTGGATCCGTACCTAACAATGACTGAAGACATATCATGGCTACTAGAATACAAGCCTAGATCCATGATACAAAAAATAACATGGCCACGACCAACATGATTTCTATGTGGGAACCTACTCAAAAAATTTCCATCGCAACCTGGGTAAATTACACAATGATAGTCCCCAGGGTCTTCAACCCAAACCCAAAACGTTATGATTCTAGCCATGTGAATAAAGGACTTGACGTCGAACATGGTAGCAACCACTTGATTACCGATCAATGATGTACCATTAACAAGTGAAAGTGAAATCACCAATGATGACAATGACTCCCAAGGTATCTCAACACATTCTAGTGAATGCAAATAGATGAGCTGGATTTGAACATATGCAAAATAATCCAATCAGAGGTCAATGATGTAAACCTACTGTCGGAAACAAGGAAACCTTCCATTGAGGCATGCAGGATCCAAGGTATTAAATGGTTTCTAATTCTAATTCATGGATGATGTGTTGATGTTGATAGGAACAGACTCGTCAAATGAGAGCCATGATATATCCCACATCATCGACACGAAATTGACACGGGAAGGTGATGTGAACTAGTAGATCAAATGAGCATGAAATGACACAAAGGTGTAATGGAAAATAACATTTGAGAGGTTGCTTCAAGGATGACCGATGTAATAGAAGGATTAATGACTGCAAAGGTTGACTCTGGAAAAAGAATCCCCTTGAACATTTAATGGCACGAAAAGTGACTTGGCAGCATTGACTCAACAAGGCTGAGACCAAGACATAATGTAACATGATCAAGGCATTATTCAGATGACCTAAAGAAGTGAAATGACTCATGGAATTGGTATGACTAAAAAACAAGTTGATTACCCGACTCTTTGAATAAGATGGAAACAGGTGCCAAGTTCAAGGGTGATGATAAGTTTCCATAAATACATACTCAAATACATTCCCCTTCCCTTACTTTCCCCATCATGATTGATGAGTATCTCTTTTCTTTTTAATGAGATGGAAGAGGGTAACAAACACTCGATGTACCTCATCATAGATGAGTCCAATCTCACATGTTTTACAAACCTGAGAAAGGAGGGGTTTGGTCCCAAAAAAGGGTCCTTCAATGTGTAGTTTTACAAGTCCAAAGAAGGAAAACTCGGTGGTTTTTTATGTTTAGAGAGTCAAAAAAAGCACTTAAAGAAGAATCCAAAATGAACTTTTTCATAATGTTAGTCCCTAGGCCCAAAAAATGTAAAATAATTCCTAGAATAACTCTTTTATTCAATGGTTGACTAAGGTATTCATTTTTCATAAATAGTTTAAATGGTCTGAAAAAATGGGTAAACTATCACCGAATAGACGATATTTCAAATACTTTTACAAGCATGAAAGAATCAATTTCACTTGGAAATATTTTCCTATTTTGAGAGTATGAAAATAGCTTAAAGAAAAATCCAAGGGGTTCCTTTTTCATAACAATTTTACGATCCCAAAAAAGTGATAAAAGTATACTTGGTAACTTATTCTCATGTATTTATGAACACGAGAAAGAAAAAATACTAAGCTCAAAACCTTTTTCATGTTTTAACCATAGCATGAAAAATTAAAAAGTAAGCTCAACACCATCTTACTTTTTTTAATGAGCTTGAAGATTGGTTGGAAGAATGCTTAGGGTATCTGCTTCATTTTTTTAACAAGATTGCAACAGAGAATGAACTATTCTTGAAATGACGGTTTAATGTTTTACTGAGCTTGAAGATGAAAACAAACTATGCTCGGAATGATGGTTTCATTTTTTAGAGAGCTTGAAGACGAAAACAAACTATGCTCAGAATAAGACCCATTGGTGTGTTCCTTCCCAAAAGGATGTCCAAATGTTGGTGCTTTGGGTAATACCCATTAACAAGTTTTCTCCTAACATGATGTCCAGAGGTTGGAACTTTCCTCCCATCATGATTAGCAAAAGCTAGTGGTTTAAACTCCAGTATGATGTCTAAAGGTTGGAGACATTCCCCCCAAGCTTCATTTCGTCTGCTGACTCTTTTTCTTCACCCAACTAGACTCTTGGTTACTACTAGGAAAAGGTTCACCAGAGACAGGGGAAGAAAGAGGATCAAGTGACATAGGCAGATGAAATGAAGGTTCAAGTACTAAGACTGATGGAAGACTTGACTCAATGGGAGGGGAATCTGTTTCATTTTTTAACAAGATTGACATAGAAAGTGAATGATGCTCGTGAATGTCTGTTTCACTTTTACACAAGTTTGAAACAAAAAATAACTATGCTTGTAACGGTATGTTTCATTTTTAAATGAGATTTACATAGAAAGAGAATATGCTTGTGGTCACCTATTTCATTTTTACACAAGCTTGAAACAGAAAATAATTATGCTTGTAACAGGATGTTTCATTTTTTAACGAGCTTGACACAGAAAGGGAACTATGCTCATGGTCACCTATTTCATTTTTACACAAGATTGAAACATAAAATAGCTATGCTTATACTGGCCTGTTTCATTTTTTAACGAGCTTGACACAGAAAGGGAACTATGCTCGTGATTGTTCCTACATAACATGATATCCATAGGTTGGTAATCCCCCCCCTCTATGCTCGTGATTGTTCCTACACAACATGATATCCATAGGTTGGTAATCCCCCCCCTCTATGCTCGTGATTGTTCCTACATAACATGATATCCATAGGTTGGTAATCCCCCCCCCTCTATATAAGAATCTAGCGGCTTAACTCCAATATGATTTTTAGATGCTGGAGACATGCCCTTTCAAGTTTACCCATGATGGGAAGGAGTTATCGGTCTACTAACGACTTAACTCTGGGATGGTGGATAGAATTGAGAGACATGGCTGGTGAAGGGGGAGGAACCACAGGAACATGTGGAACATTCAGGGAATTCTCGTGGCTGGAAATCATACAATGATCAAGTTTAACAAAATAAATTTGATCAATGGTCACTGCGTTTCCATGATGAGGAAAATACATCACTCCAAAGAGTGTGGGAACTACAGCTTTCATGCCATAGACATAATCCCGTCCAAGAAGAAGATTAAAATCTAAGGGAGCTTGGACTACCATAACATCTATGCAGAAAATTTTCCCTCCTAAGGTGATAGGTAACTAAGGAAGGACCCCTAAAGTTCCAGTAGGTCTTTTATTAAAAAACGGTATCTGATCAGTGGATGACACAAAGCTGAGGAGAACCTATATCTTTCCAAGTATTTGAGGATAAAATACTAATAGAATCCCTGTCATCAATTATAGTGTGAAGTATGTGCTTACCGAAAACTCCTACAAATATCTAAAAAGGAACACCTAAAGGAAGACGAGATTATGTTAGATTATTCCAATCAAAGGAAATGACCTCGGTACTTGGAGAAGGTCCCGTTGAAATGGACAAAATTTCCCCTTGTTTAGGACAATCTCAATTGACTAAGAAAACATCGGTGCTTTTCAGTTCACTCTCAATTGAAGAGTGAGATGAGACAAATATTGTTTCAAGGTGACTACTTCAATCTTATCACTCTCCAATGACAGAGTGGGATTGGGTGGAGATAACATCGACTCAACCACTTCAACTTCAATCTTCAAAGGAAGAGTGGGATGAACTTCTTGTTCTTCACTCTCTAAGGAAAGAGTGGGATTGACCAATGATGGAACTGGATCAATCACTTGATCAACCAATGGGGGTTCAAGAGAAAACTTACTATATCCTATTGGAAGGTGTTTATGGGATATAGTAATTTGTTCTAATAACTGAGAAGCTTCATCTATGTGATGAAAAATGTAAGTAAGGTGCATGTCCTTACATAACAAACAAGGATTCTTGACTTTACCTTTCTGACACTTAACCTTAGAGTCACTAGTTAACAGGGTGTCATCAGCATGATGTCCAGAGGTTGAAGACATGGTTTCTTAGGAGAGCTTATACCATGCTTCTAATACTTTAGAAAGACCATGACAGTGCTTAAGAATGTGGTTACCCTTGCAAATCCTATAGGGGAATTTGGGATTACGAGTTGTTTGAGTAGGTCGATCAATACTCTCAACACTATTAGAATTAGATGGTTGATGCTTCATCCCTTACTTATTTTTCTTCTTCTTAATGTTCATTTTCTTCTTCTTCCTATCCACCTGATTACTAACATCATGGTTTTCAGCAGGAGAGGAATAAGAAAGGGAAGAAGACACATCCTGCGAAGAAGGTAAAGGATCAACTTGAGGTTGATGCTCTTGTGACGGAGAGTTAATGTTTGAAACATTGGGTGCATCTGGGATCACCGGATTGGAGAATAACCATACTGTTAATCCTATAGTTAATCCGGGAAGGTTCAAAGTGGCGATAAAGGGAGGACCAACATTTCCAAATGAAGGAAAAAAAATGTACCCCTTGAAAAGGGGTCTCTTGGTTGGTAGTCCCAGAATATGTTTTCATATCTATCTAACAAAGCCAAATGTCTCTCTAAGGCATTCTAAATAAAACACACAACAAACGCTAGTCATTCTAAAGGAAACAAACAAACATGTGAATAGGTGGGATAAATAGCCAGTCCTCACAAGCGTGTCAAGTTGTCACAACTTGCGATATACCACAGGTTCCAATAGTAATACTTGACCCAATCTTTCAGGGCATTAATCAAGGAGGATTAGGACCGTACCCTTGACCGTATTACCCAACTACCTGATAGTACGTGCGTAGTAATCTCCCTGAGTGTTGTTCTCAGTTTATTGTAACAAAAAGATGGCCAAATGTTAACTCAATTGGTTTCAGGATTTTATGAGGGTCTCCCGATATACTCAAGGTACGTGGGAGATCAAATCCGTAGTAGTGTTGTCTAATGTGCAACCGTTCAAAAGGGTCCTTCCAATATACTCTTCGTATGTGGAAGAATCGTACAGTCCCCGGATTATAACGATGTCAAGTAACGAAAGATCCTATGCTTAACGACACCGAAACACATCTCTAACCAATCACACTATTCCTGAATATTTTAAATTAAGGTGTGATTTATTTGATCTTGAAGCGGTTAAGTGGACAAGATGGATTTTTGACCGACTCAAAAGCAATGCAAGGAAATTAAGATGCAATCTTTCACTTCAATGAACGCTACACTATGAGAGGGAAGAAAATATTTTTCTTTCAAAAATGCAAAAAATGTCCTACTTGAGAGAGAGAGAGAGAGAGAGAGAGAGAGAGAGAGAGAGAGATTTCCAAATGCAACAAAAACTCTAATGCACATGCACTTTTCAATTTTATTTTTTCCAATGACATGCAATAAGCCAAACTAACATGTATCCCAAATTCGAAACTACAATAAACAAGAATCCTTCGATTTTACACCAAAATGCAAGAATTTCTAATTGTTTCCTATCGTTTCAATACGAGTGAGAAAGATATCTCTAAGCTATGAAGAGAAATATATCAATAATGTTTCCAATTACAATGGAAAAGCAAAGAAAAGAGCATTCACTAATTCTTTTAAGACTATGAAACCTGAAAATACTTTTTTTCTCCTTTTATATAAATGCAAAACTTAAAACTAAAACGAAATCAATACAAAAGCGAGAAAAAAAATCGTTATTTTCAAGTACCTTCAATTGAATAAAAGAAACCAAAGAAATCTCTTCCTCTGAATTGCTATGGAAACCAACATAGATCCATCTTAAACCCGTATCTATCAAGCATCGAGAGGGATCCAATTTCTTGAGGTGTATTTCTTTTTTTTAATTTAAACTCAAGAAATTTGATCTTTCTTGATTGATAGATCCGGGTTTAAGCTTTAAGTTTTTATTTTATAAACGAACATCTATTTTTTAATTACGTTTCATAATATTTTATTTTATGAACCAACATGGGATTTTTTTTTAAATATTTTTCATAATTTTTTTTATTTTATGAGCCGACATGAATTTTTTTAATTATTTTGTTACAAACGTTACATCACGTTACAACATCTCCCCCATTCTGGGTTGTAGAGCACCTCGTTTCACTCGATGCAATAAGAATATCAATCTACTTCTTGAAAAATAAAAGGCTAAAGAGATCTAAGGAAACAACAATCAAACCCAAGATAATAAGTCTCACTATGCACATCAAATTCCTATGCAAACCACACCAATTCAATCTCTAAAATAATAAGCAAAAGGGATTCAAAACCTAATTCTGGAGGAAAATAACACTGTAACAGATAGTGAAAAAACAAAAAGTAATAACCTAGTCCAAAACCCAATAAGGAAACCTATCCATAATTCAAATATTTCACACTATCGCAGTTTGTAGGCACACACCAGTGCGATAATTGGCAGTGTCGTAGCTACAACAAATCCTAGATGCGACAATTTCGCACTATATCTAAAGACATAGTGCGACAGGTGAAAAAGAAAATTCAAATGAGTAAAGGTTTCAAGCATACTAAGGGATCTTAATGGATTAAGGGTTTAAGAGTCAGTATGGATGTCCCAACGACTCAAAGGACCAAAATCAAGCAAAAATAAAGCAAGAATGACAAGATCAAAGGGGGTGGATTCTCAAAACCAAACAAACCCTAAGCTAAGGCAAAGAAACTCTAGAGAACAATTTGCTCCCTAGTGGAGTCGCCAATTTTGTTTGATTGATTATTTGGTCGATGCGGACAAGGACCAAACTCCCTAGTCCAAATGGTTTGAACTAGAACAAAACAACACAAAAACAAACACCTTTATCTATATCAATCAAATTACCTAAGGATGAAGAAAGTACATACCTTTTTACTGAAAGTTGTCCTTGATCATTTGAAGCTCGTATACTCCTGCTCCTTAGCTTGGACAGAAAACCTGTAGAAGATACAAAGAAAATAAGACCAAGTAAAGGATACAAAATATAACTTGATTAACCTAAGAAAATGACCAAGGAGAAATGCTATAAATGAAACTCAACATCATTTATGAGAAAATAAATGTATTGATGTATTAATAATGAGGAAAGAAGTACAACCAAAATGCCTTGGTGTCATAAATCCCTTCCAACGAATCATTTTCCTTAACTCGTCACCTTGCCCCAAGAGGATGGCCACCAAAGGTTCAACTCTCTAGAACAATTACTCCAGTATTTAGCTATCATAGAATCCTCCCCTCACCCATGGGCATGATCTTGCTTTTATAGGGGAAAAGGGATAACAAGGAGATGAGAGATAAGAGGAGAAGGATAGGGTGAGATCGATCCCAAAAGATTATGGGTTTGGATGATATCCACACTAATAGGAGGGGATATCCATCCATGAGGGATTCTCTCTAGAAGCACTCAAACCTTCCTTTTTTCCATTCCAACTAATAGTGTTGCACCTTGCTCAAGAGAAACTTGTGACATTTGAGGGTGCCACGGGCTACATGAAAGCAACTTGTGAAAGTGTCTCAAGTTGTCAGATAGCAACCTGCGACAATGAAGAGTGTAGCAGGTTATCCAACATCAAGCTATGACAATGTTTCCAAATAAGGTTTTTAAAGGGAAAAATTCATAGTTCTCATCTTCCTAAAAAAAAATTTATTAAAGGTACTTCATGTTGAAATATTGTAACTTCTAAGAATATTATATTTGTACTTTATTATTCCGAAGATGTTCCATCCCTCCGAGGTGACCCTATTGTATATCCGGAGATGTTTATTCCTCCGATGGATTGTGGTAACTAGGGTTATTAGATCTCCCATGTGGGGGTCGGCCCTGAGTTACTTTATTAGGGGTTATTAGACTCTCTTAGGAGAGGTCGGCCCCATAGGGTAAAAAGTCAGTTGGGAAACAAGTATAAGTAGAAGAGGATGTTCCTCACTTAACTCACTCATCCATCACTCGGAAAGTTGCGCACAAGTGAGAGAGAGGTCTACATAGGAGGTAGAGAAGGATCTCTAGTATTGGACTACATCTTGTATTTGGTTGATCATCTTATTGAGGAAAGCTTTGCTGGGTTTTCTACCCCATGAGGGTTTCCTAGGGTAAAATCTCTGTATATCTTGTGATTGTGTTTCTTTCAGTGATCTTGCTAGTCAAATTAGTATAAACTTAACATGGTATCAGAGCTAGAATGAATAGGACATCTTTCACAAGGTGAAAATATCTCTCTCTTTTCCTCCTGTGAAAATTAGGGTTTCTGCAAAAGTTGGAATTTTTTGTTTCGGATTACATGGCTGGATAGCCCTCCTCAAAATCGAACTTTTGATCCCTAGATCGAACTTTTTGGTTGGGTAGAACTCTGGGAAATTAAAACCCTAGTTTCACAAAAAGTGCGGAAAATCGGAACTAGATTTCTACAGCAGGTCCAAAGTTCGCTGGTCAAGTTTGGAGGCTGAAAAATTGAAGTTTCCATAAAGTAAGTACATCAGTCACCTCGCCTCAATCAAGCCAATCTCCTGGTAAGGTCAGTTTTTCATTTTTGGAATTTTCAATTTTTGGTAACCCCCTGGGCAAGATGGCCCCAAGCACTAAGCTTGAGGACAAGCTAGAAGGTATAGAAAATTTTCGGGCATGGAAATATAGAATTGGTCTCATTCTTGAAGAGAATGATCTTGCCCAATATATCAAGTATAAAGTTGCAAAACTTGCGGAAGATGAAGCCAAAGAAAAGTATAGGAAGGATCTGATTAGGGCAAAGAGAATCATAGTTGATTCTATCAAGGACCACTTGATTCCCCAAGTGGCATCCAAAAAGACCCCAAAGGAAATGTATGATGCCCTAGGAAGAATGTATGAATGGAAGAACATCAACATGAAGATGAACCTAAGATCTCAATTGAAGAGTACCAATATGAACAAAGGAGAATCTATTCAAGACTATTTCTCAAGGGTTTCCCAAATCAAGGAACAACTAGATGCCATTGGAGATACCCTTGATGAAAATGAACTAGTCATGACTACTCTAAATGGTCTTACTAGATCTTGGGAGTCATTCATCCAAACTATGTGTGCCAGAAAAGAAAGCATGAAGTTTGATGTGGTATGGGAGGATTGTATTCAAGAAGAAGCTAGGGTAGCCTATAGAGAAGCTCTTCTCAAGGAGGATGACCAAACCTTGGCTACTCACACCAAAAGAAGAAGAAAGGGTCACTTCAAGAAAAATGACCACAAGGAGTCTCAACCTCCCCACAGATTTAAAAGGAGAGGAAGAGCAAACTTAGAAAGAGACCTCTCCACAGTTCAATGTTTCAATTGTCTCAAACTAGGACATTTTGCCAGAAATTGTACTTCACAAACAAAGAAGAAGAAGTTTGTTCACAAAAGACATCATGCACATATGGCAGAAGATGATAGTGAAGAAGAAGAAGAAGAAGAAGAGGAAAGGCCTCAAAAGAAAAGAACTAAAGTAGAGAAAGAAGATGCGGAAGAATATGTTCTATTTTCTGCACTCTCTGGGTCTGTGACACCTAGAGAAGATACATGGCTCATTGATAGTGGTACTTCAAAGCACATGACAGGTCAAAAGAAAACTCTCTCAAGACTTGAAGAAAAGACCTCTCCACAAAAGGTATCTCTAGGAGATGATTATCAATATCCCATCAAGGGAATAGGTGAAGCAAGCTACAAGCTTGATTCTGGAACCCCATTGAAGATGAAGGAAATCTTATATGTACCAGGCTTGAAGAAGAACCTACTTTCTATCTCAGCATTAGATAAGAAAGGCTTTAGGGTTGCATTCATAGATGGTCAAGTACTTATGTGGCCTAAAGGAAAATCAATTGAGGATGCAATTGTTATTGGTGAAGAGGAAGGAGGTCTATACAAACTCAAGGGCCATTCAAAATATGCCCTTGTTCATGAAGCCACTAGCCCAAGTGAGCTATGGCATAGAATACTTGCTCACATTAACTACAAAGCCCTACCTCATGTGAGCAAGGTAGTTATAGGACTACCAGACTTAAAAGTTGATCATGATGGCACATGCAAAGGATGTGCAAAAGGGAAGAATATAAAGAACCCATTTCCAAAGAGTGAAACAAAGATTAAGAGTACCTTGAAGTTAATACATTCAAATGTATGTGGACCAATGCTCTCCACATATTTGAGTGGATATGAATACTATCTCACATTCATTGATGACTATTCAAGGAAGACTTGGATATACTTTCTAAAAAGAAAGAATGAAGTCTTTTGGAATTTCAAAGAGTTCAAAGCATTGATATAGAATCATTCAGAAAAGAAAATCAAAATACTCAGAACCGATAATGGCGGAGAATATACTTCAAAGGATTTTGAATATTTTTGTAAGGAAGTTGGAATCAAGAGGGAGCTAACCACTCCCTACAATCCCCAACAAAATGGGGTTGCGGAAAGAAATAATAGAACCATCATGGAAGCTGTAAAGACAATGATACATGATCAAGACCTACCCATGTATCTATGGGCTGAAGCAGCTAGAACAACAGTCTATGTACAAAATATGCTATCCCACAGTGCTCTTAATTTCAAGACTCCAGAAGAAGTGTTCACAGGAAAGAAGCCTGACGTAAGTCATCTTAAGATATTTGGATGTCCAGTGTATATTCACATTCCAAAAGAGAAGAGGACCAAGCTAGATCCTTCTGGGAAGAAGGGATTATTTGTTGGATATTGTGAATCATCCAAAGCATTCAGAATATACATCCCAGGTTTTCATCATATGGAAATAAGCAGGGATGTGACATTTGATGAAGAAGCAACTCTCAAGAGATCTAGGAAGTGCCAACATGAAGAGATATATGAAGAAGAAGCACCTCTCAGAACTATAGAAGCTATACCCATCCCTGAAGACATATCACCTGAAGACCATGACATACTAGAACCTCAAGAACCCCCCATTTCAAACATTTCAAGGAAAAGAAGGCCAGCATGGGCCATGGACATTATACTAGGAGCTGAAAAGTATGGGGCTCCTGAAGGCTCCACTAGAGTGAGCAAGAAACCAAAGCTATTATCCAACTATGTGGCTTTGATGTGTGATCTGGTGGATCAAGAACCTACTAGCTATGAAGAGGCAACTCAGAAGAAAGAGTGGGTAGAAGCAATGACGGAATAATACCAGTCAATAATGAAGAATGATGTTTGGGATATAGTTCCCAAACCAAAAGACAAGAGTGTGGTATCCTCCAAATGGATATTCAAGATAAAACATGCTGCGGAGGGTAGCATTGAAAAATATAAGGCAAGATTTGTAGCCAGAGGATTCTCTCAGAAAGAGGGAATTGACTATGAAGAAACATTTGCACTAGTTGCAAGGTACACTTCCATCAAAACCATCATGGCACTTGCATCTATGATGAAGTGGAAATTACACCAGATGGATGCTAAGACAGCTTTCCTAAATGGTGTTATTGAGGAAGAATTGTACATAGAACAACCACAAGGATTTGAGGTTGAAAATGGAAGAACACATGTATGCAAACTGAAGAAGGCTTTGTATGGATTGAAGCAAGCTCCCAGAGCTTGGTATGGAAGAATTGACAGTTTCTTGACAAGCATGGGCTTTACCAAGAGTAAAGCTGATCCTAATCTTTATCTCAAAGTTATGGATGATGAACCTGTCATATTATTACTGTATGTAGATGATCTATTTCTGACTGGAAATGAGAAACAGATTATTGAATGCAAGAAGAAGCTCTCTTCATAATTTGAGATGAAAGATCTCAGATTGATGCACTACTTCTTAGGTCTGGAAGTATGGCAAGACCCAAAAGGAATCTTTCTAAATCAGGGTAAGTATGCTGTGGGGATTTTGAAAAGATTCGATATGTTGGAGTGCAAAGCCATGGCCACCCCCATGGACTCCAACTCAAAGTTATTGGTTGATGACTCATCAGAGTTAGTGGATGTGACTCTATACAGACAGATTATTGGGTCATTGATGTATTTGACAAATACTAGACCAAACATATGCTTTGCCGTAAATACCTTGAGTCAGTATCTAGTGGAACCTAGAAGAGTTCACTTAATAGCTGCAAAGCATGTGATGAGGTACCTAAAGGGTACGATAAATTTTGGTCTATATTATCTTGGAGATCATGAATTCAGACTACATGGCTACACAGATGTTGATTGGGCAGGAAGTGTCTCAGACAGGAAGAGTACATCAGGTGGATGTTATTGTCTTGGATCTACCATGATCTCGTGGTTTAGCAGGAAGTAGTCTAGTGTGGCTCTCAGTACAGTTGAAGCGGAATATATAGCTGCTTGCTCTACTAGTTGTGAAGAAGTATGGCTTCGAAAGCTATTATCAAGACTATTTGACTTAGAGATGGAACCCACTGTGATCTTGTGTGACAACCAGAGTTGTATCAAGATGACAGAGAATCCAGTGTTCCATGATAATTCAAAGCACATAGAGATCCGATATTTCTATATATGGGATATGGTGCAGAAAGGAGCTATCAAGCTCGAGTATGTGAGCACTGACGAACAAGTTGCTGATATATTGACCAAACCTCTGTCTCGAGTAAAGTTTGAGTATTTTCGAGACAAGCTTGGTGTAGTTCAGAAGGACCCTCCTCGAAAGGAGGAGTGATGTGGTCACTTATGATTAGATTACCTACATCGACAGTGAGGTCGATTATGTGGATACCTATATTGGTGATGCCGACAGAGAGGTTGGTGGATGGTCCTTAGACAGGGTCTAAGTTGAAGAGGGGATTGCATCATCCTTGAACACATGTTCTAAAAGGATCCGTAGATAGATGTCTCCGAGAATGAAGTCCTTAGTGGATAGGTGGGGATTGTATCTTCCCCGGACTTCGGTCCCAGAATTGATCCGTAGACAGATGTCTCCGAGAATGAAGTCCTTAGTGGACAGGTGGGGATTGTATCTTCCCCGGACTTCGGTCCCAGAATTGATCCGTAGACAGATGTCTCCGAGAATGAAGTCCTTAGTGGACAGGTGGGGATTGTATCTTCCCCGGACTTTGGTCCCAGAATTGATCCGTAGACAGATGTCTCCGAGAATGAAGTCCTTAGTGGATAGGTGTGGATTGTATCTTCCCCGGACTTCGGTCCTAGAATTGATCCGTAGACATATGTCTCCGAGAATGGGTCCTTAGCGGACAAGTGGGGAATGTATCTTCCCCGGACTTCGGTCCCAGAATTGATCCGTAGACAGATGTCTCCGAGAATGGGTCCTTAGCGGACGAGTGGGGATTGTATCTTCCCCGGACTTCAGTCCTAGAATTGATCCGTAGACAAATGTCTTCGAGAATGGGTCCTTAGCAGACGAGTGGGGATTGTATCTTCCCTGAACTTTGGTCCCAGAATTGATCCGTAGACATTTGTCTCCGAGAATTGATGATAGGACTGCATCGTCCCTGGATCCTTAGTTCAAAATGTACGTGATGGGATTGCATCGTCCCTAGACATGAGACTTGTCTTAAAAGTGATAAGAATTGATCATCCTGGAACTTGATCTGGATTGTATCATCCATGGACCTATGTCCAAAAGAGAGTGGGATTGATCATCCTTTAATTGGATCATGTGTATCGTAGAGTATGCTACTATGATGATGATCCAAATGCTGTAGATCGAGATGATCCAGATGCTGTAGATCGAGATGATCTAGATGTTGTAGATCCAGATGATCCAGATGTTGATCGTATGATGACGATGCTGATGATCATGTGATGACGATGTTGATGATCGTGTGATGATGATGATGCTTATCGTGATCAAGAGATCCAGATGATGCTGTTGATTAGAGGATCCGTGATGATGATGCTGTAGCTGTATGAGTGTTGTAGAAAGATGAAGACTCCGTACTGAAGATGTTGATGTTCCAGTATTGAAGATCTTGAAGATGTTCCAGTAACTGCTTGAGTTACTGATGATGATGTATAAAGAAAGCTTCCAATGATTTATAGATGTATCATGTATGATGTAGTCGATGACTCCTTGCTCCTGCAGATGTTGTTATAATATCCTTCTTGTTAAAGGGGGGTGTTGAAATATTGTAACTTCTAAGAATATTATATTTGTACTTTATTATTCCGGAGATGTTCCATCCCTCCGAGGTGACCCTATTATATATCCGAAGATGTTTATTCCTCCGATGGATTGTGGTAACTAGGGTTATTAAATCTCCCATGTGGGGGTCGGCCCTAAGTTAATTTATTAGGGGTTATTAGACTCTCTTAGGAGAGGTTGGCCCCATAGGGTAAAAGTCAGTCGGGAAACAAGTATAAGTAGAGGAGGATGTTCCTCACTTAAGTCACTCATCCATCACTCGAAAAGTAGCGCACAAGTGAGAGAGAGGTCTGCATAGGAGGTAGAGAAGGAGATCTAGTATTGGACTACATCTTGTATTTGGTTTATCATCTTATTGAGGAAAGCTTTGCTGGGTTTTCTACCCCATGAGGGTTTCCCAAGGTAAAATCTCTGTCTATCTTGTGATTGTGTTTCTTTCAGTGATCTTGCTAGTCAAATTAGTATAAACTTAACACTTCAGGAATCGCGGCAAGATTGAAGGTACATGGTTCATTATCATGACGATAAAAAAATTCCGTGTAACAGATTACTGCAACCAGATCATATTCCTGAGTGGAAGTGGGAAGAAATATCTATGGATTTGATTACAGGACTACTAATGCCAACAAAGAATCATGAATTGATCATGGTAGTGGTGGATAAGCTGGCGGAGGCAACGCATTTCATTCTAGTCAAGTCAATGCAGAAGATTGTTGATATTGCGTAGATTTTCATGAAGGACATTTTCAAGTTACATGGATTTCCCAAGGTAATAATCTCATATAGAGATGCAAAAATCACATCGAATTTCTGGAAATGATTGTTTAAGGAGTTGGGAACTCAACTCAATTTTAGCACAACTTATCATCTTCAAACAGATGGCCAGATAGAGAGAGTAAATCAAGTGCCGGAATATATGTTAAGTATGTATGTGATGGATTACTAGTACAAAATGAGAGATAAATGACCAAAAAAATGACTAAAATTCACATATAAATGGCCATTTTTGAGTTAGCGACTAGTGGTAGCAAATTTCCAGTTCATGCGACCAAAAATTTAGTCATATCTAGCTTAGTCATTAATTGGTTGTCTTGATTTATAATCTAGTAATATATTTGGTCATTAATTTAGTCATTGATTTAGTCATTAATTGTCACAATTAATGACCAAATACAATACTAAATATACGACTAAATGATAAATCAAAACAACCAATTAACTACTAAGCTAAATATGACTGAATTTTTTGACATGTGATAAGGTACTGGAAATTAGCTATCGAAGTTGCCATTTAGTCGTTTATGTGTGAATTTTAATGTTTTTTTCGGCCACTTATCACTCATTTTGTAGTAGACATTTATCTCTTTTTAGTAGTTTTAGAATATAAATGACTAATTTAGTCGTGTTTAGTCAGTTTATATTCATTTTATTTTTGTTCATTATTAATCCATACAAAAGTTGCATAAAACTTAGTCCCTTCCTTTAAAAAAAAATATAAATATATATAATATAAAATATTAATTAATCACACTAACACTATACAATAAACAAGAAATAATAATGTTAATAAATTAATGTTAGTTGACTTATCACTAACTGATTTTGATGATTATTATGTATATTTTTTGTTTTCAGATTTTAAATAAATATTTTTTTTTATTATCTAAGAACGTTAATCATCAATTTTATTTATGATAAATATTTTAATTGACTTATGTACAACTTATTAAGGTTTACTCACTATATACTTTCATAAATTGCATATATATATATTAATAATGTAATAATAAATGAATTTGTTTCTTTTTTCTTAAAAAAAAAATATATCCCTAATCCTAAGTGCGTGGAGTTCTTTAACTTCTAAAAAAAAATTGCAATAAAACTTTGGGAATTAACATTATAAACAAAGAGTTCTATTTAACTATTTTATTAATCAAGCAAAAATAATTCAAATTAAAAAACCTTCTCCAAATATCTTCATCATCAACCCCAAAAAGCTCAACACTATCAATAAGTCCATAACCTAAAAAATAAAGTGAGATAATTAAATATTAACAAAATAGAAAAACAAACTAAGTCATGTCCCATCCCAAAATTTAATATAAGTGATAATCAACATCACAAATAGTCACACAAATATTTTGTCGTTCCCAATAGACCATAGTTAAAAAACAGTTAACTGATTTTTTTTCATACTAATATAATCTTTAGAAATTCGTAGCACTTAAATAGGTTAATTCACTACCAAAATAAAGCTATATGCACTTCTAGGCATATTTTTGTCAACATTGAGATCATTATACTTTCTAGAAGTATGTCTATTTTTGTCAACAATGAGATAATCATATTTACTAGAAGTATGCTCAATATTTTATTAATCCTAGCTTGACAACCTAGAATGCATTTTTCTGGAAATGAATTAAAAATAATAGTTAAGGATCATAAGTATTATATATACTGAAATATATATCTTGTATTTAAATATTAATTTATAATAAAAGTGTATATCAAATAGTAATGTATCAAGTCAAATGAGTCGACACACAAATCCCTCTCTTTTGGAGCCAAACTATTTATTTCCTAAATATGCTAATTCTCTCAATGTGAGCAGTATAATTTGAGTTAGGTACAAAAATCCAATCAATATTTCCACTTATACAATTGAATATAATCCATTGAACCTTTACCAAAAAAATGTATTCATGACTAAATTGGTAGTATAAATGAATGTTTTTATATGAGCTTGATCTTGTTCAGATAGAAGTAGTTCTATGCAATCATAGATATGATGTGGTGAGTATTGCATTTTCACCACGAAGCGAAATCCATAGAAGACAACCATGCTATGAAGATAAACATGTGTGGTTGTTAATTACAAAAGCATGGCATAATTGGTTAATAAGTTTGAAACAATACAAATAAATTATAAACATGGATTCAAGGAAGAACTTGTGCCAAATTAAACAAAAGGAAAATAAATTTAGGCTTGAAAAAAACTTGAATACAAAATCCTCCAGTGATCATGAACATAAGTAAAACAATTGATGCCACTAACCCGATCCATTTGGTATCAGGAACTACAACATCCATGAACCCTCCAACTCCCTTCATGTTAAGAACAAATTTGTCAAAGCAAGGTCGGTGTTGGTTGTGGAGCCTGATCTTCTTGATCCAGAGATGTTGTTGTTTCAGCCGTGTTTGTACCCCAGTTTTATATGCTGTGCAAGTGTATTGTACACTCATCCCAGCATGGGATGTGGGGGGGACCATCCCCCCTGGCTAGGAGATTTTTTTGGGTTGTTTGTTGGCCAACAGTTTACAGGCCCATGGTATTGGGTATCCCGTAGTATTTTCCCATGGAATTCCCCTTTAAAAGGAAGATATTGTAATACAGCGATGTAATATATTGTAGCATTGTAAATATCTCTATGATTGTGTAAGAGAGACTGTGGGAGAGTGAAGAGGAAGTTGCAGTGGATGTGTTGTAGGTTGTATCCCTTCATTTTGTGGATGGTATAATAATAAGGACTGGCAATTTCTATATGGACGTATCCCATCTTGGGTGAAACACGTTATATTGGTGTCTCTCTTGTAATGTGTTTAATGTGATTTATATTTGCATCTTGTTTATTGTTATTGCTCTGTGATCCTATTTTTCTAACAGTTAGTGCAATTATTATAGAGAGAAGATAACTAGTAAAATGCCAAGGTTCTAAAAGTCTCGTGATTAATAAAGAAAAAAAATTCTAATGGGAGTTTATAGAACTCGGATGATAGGATATAGAATTACAACTTATATGAGTTGTGATTATTACTAAATATACTCCAAGCAAGTTGAGGAAAAATACATATGTAGTCCTTTGAAAAATCTCACTTCCTAAAAGCAGTTGCAATGAATTGAAAGAAACGCTTCATTCTTTTTAACTACTAGAAAAAACAAAGAGAATTTATGCCCAAATCTTAAGCATGCTTGTTCAAACTACTAAGCTTTGCTATGAAGTTTTAATATATAAATAACATTTAAACTTGTACTGGCCTTCTCTTTAGGGCATTGATGTAAGGAATCTCATTATATGTTAAGGAACTAGTCAACTTCCCTTGAATTCTTCCTCCAATAATTTTGAGTAATGTCATTTAACCACTACTTGAATGCCCCTTTAAAGCCATAACTTGCTTTGATGTGACATGCCCTATGATTCCATTGAGAATTTTCTTCCAATCTGTCTCGATCTTCACCACCCTTCTAATGCCTCTTATGGGATTGCATTTGAAACCCTGTGCAAATTCATATCACACTATGTATTCTAGGTTTGTAAATTGCATAACAACATCATGGTTAGGCTAATAAAATATCCCCCATGCATGGCATGTGATCCATACCCATTGTCTTAAGAAGGGATATATTTTATAGATATATTTAAAACAAGCAAGACAAGGGTTGAAGGGCTACAAACTACCTTAACATAGACTAGAAATATGGAATCAGAACTTGATTCCTCTTCTACACATGCATTCCAAGTGGCCAATCTACATCATTTCAAATTTACAATTTTTTTTTTATAAAGAATAGAATTCAATATTTATGCATGACTGATTTTCTAAAACTCCTCCACGGCACAAAATTGGTTTGCAAACTACAAAAAATCTAGAAAAGAACCAATGAAAACCTCGATTCACATCATTATGATGGTAGGAAACTGCAGGAAAAAATGCTTCATACAATTAAGACTAAAAAAAACAGAAATCAAACATAAACCACAACCAACAGAATATTACACTATTTTGTCATGATAAAGATGCAAAGGATGGGAATAATGACTAACCATCAACCAATATTAGCATATTCAAGGTTTTTTTATTAGGAAATTTACCTCTTGGATATTGATATTTATTACATTTATTTACCCAAAGGTTATGCCTTAAAAATGCAGCTCGCCTATTACACTTAGCTTCAAACCTTGCCAATGGTAAGCAATTTGGGCATGGAAACAACTTATAGCTAGTTAACTTACCTGTTTTGTTGAGGGTTCTTGTGTTCCAAACCTCTAAATGATAATACTAAACAATTATCCACTCTATTAACTATAAATAAATTCATGCTACAATGGAAACAAATGTAGTAGCCATAAAAGTATAAATGACAACCTACCTGCAACTAGAACTGGCACTTCAAACATGATACATATTATATAATATCAATCTCATACAATGCACAATGCATTATTGGTATGGTAAGAAAAAAAAACACATTTGTAGAAATCCCCAACAAGATGGTTTTATGTAGAATATATCTAATCAATACCGTTGAAGCTTACATGTTAAATTATTAAACCCATAAAATCCAAACTAAAAGATATTCTATTACTGTAAAAAATACTATAAATACATTTATGTAGAAGCCCCCATCAAAATAAGCATGGTATTTAGTGACCTATATGATGTGGTTGTTTTCATCTTGTATGTCTCTATTAAAAAAAATAGAGAGGCATAAGACCAACTGTTCAAAAAAATGTAAAATGTAGTCCCCCATTATCTTAAATCCTTGTTAGCAGGGGTCAATATCACCTTTGTCCACACACTACAAAGCATAAAGACTAGACTAAAATTCAATCATACATATAACAAGATAACATTGAGCAAGTGTTTGTAGTTAAGCTCCAGCTCACATGAGACATTTGATCAACAATAATCAAAATTTTCACATGAAAATATAAGCTCAAAGAATCATTATTTCAACTATAGAACAATTCTTAGTATCAAGGAAACTAAAAAAAATTATAGCATTCATATAGGAGAGAAAATACATAACTAATTCATCTTCAGTTACTCCAAGAAAAGTAATTGATTAATTATTGGCATTACTAAAAAAACATTAAATCAGTGAATTTTCTACAATAATAGTTGCAACAAAAGATATTAAAGAAACATAAAAATTTAGACACATAAGAATCGACAAATAGCTCTAAAGAAGACACCAAATCTATGATATTAGTTTGTAAGGGAAGCATAAAGGTCTTAGTTTAAATGGTCTGAAGGCTATGTAAATGCTCATAAAAATGCCACGGGATCATTAAAATGCCTACAGGCTCAATTCAAATGCCCACATAGTCAGAGAAATGCTCACCAAAGCAAGTGAAATACTCGTAGGCCCACTTAAAATGCCAGCATAGTCAAGAGAAATGCTCTCCAAAGTAAGTGAAATTCCAAACAATCAAGTGAAATGCCCCGGGGCCATTGAGAAACACCTTCCAATTAAGTGAAATGCCTGCAAAAGAAAGTAAAATGCCCGCAGGCTCATTAAAATGCCTGCAGGATCACTTAAAATGCCTACACAGTCAAGAAATTTACTTGACTTCCATCAATTTTGAAGTAATATTGTCTTCAAAATCTAAAGGAATTGTCTTGAATGCTAGAATGGGAATTATTTATGATTGTAGAGAAATTATGGGCCTATAGTGGATTAAAAGATAAAATATGTGACTTGGGAAGATGGTGGAGCCCAATTTATTAGGTACAGTCAAACACAATTTGATATCGTTAAACTAAGCACATTGTTTGGCAAAGGACCAAATGATAAAGCACTGGTTAATATTTTTTTAAATATCTTTTTCTACGAATCAAAGGTTTTGTGGCTTAGAATCAGTGTTGAGTCCCTACACATTGCAACCCTACATTAGTTCAAAATGTAGTTTAATACGAAAATACTGTTGAATCTCTTCAAGGAAGAGAAAACAAACACTTTGGAAACCATTAGTCCATCCATCTAAATCTTTCAGTCAATTCCAAAAGGGAGAAGACTTGAAAGCTAGAAACCATAAACACCTTGAATGCTTTGTAAGAGATTTTATTGCAATTTGAACTAGAACTCCCATCCAAGAGATTAGGTGAAGAATTAGAAATGAAAAGCATCCAATGTATTATACCAAAAGAATGATGGATAAAACACCTTGAATGCTTTTTAAGAGATTCTATTGCAATTTGAACTAGAACTCCCATCCAAGAGATTAGGTGAAGAATTAGAAACGAAAAGCATCCAATGTATTATACCAAAAGAATGATGGATAAAACACCTTGAATGCTTTGTAAGAGATTCTATTGCAATTTGAACTAGAACTCCCATCCAAGAGATTAGGTGAAGAATTAGAAATGAAAAGCATCCAATGTATTATACCAAAAGAATGATGGATATACCTGGGAAATGATGCCATAGTCCCAATGCCCAGTTAATCAATCTATTTATATGGACATGAAGACTGTTGTAAATAGATATAATGCATTTTCATATACATATTGGTTTGGTTTATATAAAAGACAAAAATGTCTTAAATGGCCAATATGTACATGAATTTGTTGTACTTATGACTACCATTGACCTAATATTGTGATCATTCATGGGAATTAGTAAAATTATTCTTATCTTATATCATCTAAGGAGGTTGATATGGTAGAGAAGGCATCGAAACAAGCTCAATAGATTGTTGAATTTCCCACATGGGAAGAACTCCCTTGGGTTCCACGAAAACATATACATGTGGATCTAATAAGGACTTCATTACAAGAGGAGGCAAGTTTTTATATTGACTTCTTTAACTTGTGGGACAACACAAAGCACCGTAAGATTATACAAATTGACCTACTTAATAGAGGTACTCCATAAAAATTATGACTTAGAAGAAGACAAAACTAAAGATTCAGAATAAGAAGCAATTTATATACCTTGTAATCTCCGTGGATCCAGTAGGTATTATGAAAACTATCAAAAATTGACTTCTTGTCATACTTGGATGGTTTTCCAAGGAGAAGGTCACAAAGATCAATATAACTAAATTGTAATGATGTCACAATCACCATATTAATAATTTTTTTCACAACAAACAAAACCCAGAACATCTATAAAAACAAGAATAGGTTGTTTGGCCTCTTTGAACAATCCAAGATTATACAATACTCAACAAAAAAGTGAAAAAAAATCCCTTAATGATCCACAAGATTACTTAACGGCTCTTTACAACTAGATTTCCAATGACTTGTGACTAATGAACTCAATCTAGTCTTCCAAAGATACATCCTTTATACAAACAAATCAATTAGAAAAACACCCATACAAATTGATGTGAATAGTCGGATCCCAATTTGAGATAGATTTGATGTGGGTTGTGACAATGAAGCTACTTTATTTGTATAGATTTTGTAATCCAACATTTATTAGGTGATATTGCGGTCATTTGCATAATTTGATAGCACATATAAATTGTGAAATAAAAATCAAGGAGTGGGACTGGGAGTACAAATGTTCTATGGTACTTGTGAAACTAAAATATAACATGCAAAGGCTAAAGTACATGGAGACCCATTACCTCTGATGAAGAGACAAAAATTGCATTATGTTGCATGAAAGAGTCATTGAGGATACTAGCTCTCATGTCTATTCTGTGTAGCTCTCAGATGTGTTGAGGAATTTCTTGAAGTAGTTTCATCCCCTCATAACCTTTCCTCGATGATTTGATATTGCATTTTATAAACTCTCTACCATCCTTGAGAGATTGTAACCTTTCATTAATATGTTTCACTTCTTCTTCAATAAGAATTTGTAACCTTTCTAAGTTATTTTACTTCTAGAATGTGTAATGCTGATCACATTATTACCAAGAAGTTCATCAGTAGTATTATTCCTATGAAAATCCCTATGAACACGTCTTCTTGTTATGGTTGCGGGGCAAAACATGAGTTGTTTCTATCTCTAAAAGACAAGAACACAACCAAAATTAGAAAATAAATTCCAACACAAACAATCCAATCATGGGGAAATACTAGATTTTTAACATGAAAATTTCAATATTAATGAACACTGTGCAAGTGAATCACTTTAGGTTCCCCCTAAGATAGTGTACCATATTGATATTGCATCATCCCTTATCATTCAATTATTTTCTTTAACCTTATACATGAATTCATTACTTTGTATATAGAGATGGTTCAAGGTCTAACCATATTGGTTAGAGGTGATTTTCAAAATTCCCTAAATCACCAAGACTATTTCCCATCTCTTCCAATAATTGTGTGTACTCTTCCATATCAACACGTGGAAAAAATGATTGAATTTAACACAATCCTGAAAAGAAATCAAAAGATATTCATATTTCCAACCTCCTTATACAAAAATTTGTATTGTAACCAAGCACTTTTACCTTGAAAGTAGAATATAGAGTGAGCAATGAGCACTCCGTACAAACAGCACCTAAACCATCGAGTACCTGGAGTATTCAAGAGAGAGAATACTGTTAATTTTTCGATAATTTCATTCCATTATCATTCAGTATCACTAAGAGAATAACATGTGCAGCATGTCTACATCATATCAATCATAGACACAATAGCAATCACACAAGAGACACAGAGTTTCACCGGGGAAAACCAAGAAGGTGAAAAACCCCGCAACTTCCTCAAAGATAGAATAAGCCCCAATACAAGATCACAAGGATATAACCCAATAAGATGTCTCTAGCAGATGTTCCTCCTCCTCCACATATGCGCCACTTTCTCTCTTAGCTATGCGAGCTTGAGAAGTGAGTGAATGAGAGAATGTGTAAAATGAGAGAGATACACTCTCTATTTATACACTACTTCACTTGTCTTTTAACTTTAACTAGGTCGGCCCCAACTTAACCACTTAACATAATGTTGACTGGGCTGACCCCCACTAGGGTGGTCTAATAACCCTTTAACCCACATGACTCATACAGGGCCGACCCCATCAAGGTGGTCTAATAACCCATCAAGTATAAGTTACGACACTTACAGTATAACTTGCGACACTTGCAAGTACAACTGACGACACTTCCAATCGGAGGAATAATACATCTCCGTTGGGGATACAATAAAGTACAAATACAATATACAAGTGAATATCTTCCGAAGTTACAAATACATCAACACTCCCTCTTAACTAGGAAGGTATTCTCTTGACACAAGTCATCAATACATATCGGCACAAGTCTTCAATTCTGGAGTTGGATCACGGAGCATCATCATCATCACTGCTGCTGTACTCGACATCTCGATCACTGTGCTATCTTTGAATTCTTCTCGTCATAGGAAGTTCTACAGAGCCAGCCCTTTTTCATGCTGGTTGTAGGCCTAGCCTCCTACAGGTCTTCATCTCTGTGGAATCCTCGGGACTTATTATGTGTGTCAACAAAACCTCGAAAGAACATCCCAGGACTGATTTACGAGGTTACCGCTCAACCTATCGTATCTCCCAAGATCTTTTACATGTTGACTGTCACAAAACCTTAAAAGAGTGTCTTGCTTCCTGTAAGAACTCTAAAGAGCATGCCAAGACTGATTTACAAGCTTACTGCTCAACCTATCGGATATCCAGGACTGATTACATGTGACCCCACCACAAAACCTTAAAAGAGTGTCTTGCTTCCTACAAGAACTCTAAAGAGCATCCCAGGACTGATTACGAGCTTACCGCTCAACCTATCGGATCTCCAGGACTGATTATATGTGGTTAGGAAAAACCTTTAAAGAGTGTCTTGCTTCCTACAAGAACTCTAAAGAGCATCTCAGGACTGATTACGAGCTTACCACTCAACCTATAGGATCTCCAGGACTGATTACATTCCTCTAGTAGCAAAACCTCGAAAGAGCATCCCAGGACTGATTTACGAGCTTACCGCTCAACCTATCGGATCTCCTAGGATCTTTTCTACGCTGCATGCACAACCTGTCCATGGCCATGGAGTATCAACCTGATACTCATGATCATACTGATCATCATCATATAGTACATCATCCTGATGCACATCATCATCGCATGATCATCGTCACAGCATCATCCTGATGCATATCATCTGGAGTATCGTCATGATACTCGTCACATATGATCACCTTGATCATCGTCATAGCATCGTCCTGATGCATGTCATCTGGATCATCATATTCATACTTGTCATATATGATCATCCTGATCATCTTCATAGCATCGTCCTGATGCATGTCATCTGGAGCATCATCCTGATACTCGTCATCATCGTATAATTAAACTGATCATACAAAGCATCCACCTGATGCATATCATCACACATGATCCACCTGATCATGTAAAGTATCCACCTAATGCATATGATCATCTTGATCAACATCATGCAGAACATCATCCTGATGCTCATCACACAGTGCTTACATCCATAGCCACGGGAAGGATCCTCCTATCACCATGCTTGGAATGGCTCCTGCAAATGTGTCCCATCACTTCTTCCTAGAAGTATCTTTTATCTGAAGAACACCAAGACTCTCTCTGAAGTACTCAAACTTCACTCCGGCTAGTGGTTTAGTCAACACATCTGCAACCTGCTCATCCGTCGCAACATACAGGAGCTTCACTGCTCCTCTCTGCACCATATCCCTGATATAGTGATATTTGATCTCGATGTGCTTTGATCTGTCATGGAACACCAGGTTCTCTGATAACTTCACACAACTCTGGTTGTCACAATAGATACAGGTATCATCCAACAGGACATCAAATAACTCAGACAGTAGCTTCCTAAACCATATTGCCTCACAACTAGTCGAACAAGCTGCAACATACTCTACTTCGGCTGTACTCAGTGCTACGCAGGATTGCTTATTGCTAAACCAAGAGATCACACTTGAACCCATACTGAAGCAGCACCCCAAAGTGCTCTTCCTATCTGCAGCACTACCTTCCCAATCTGAATCAACATAACCCTCCAGGTTAAACTTTTGATTCGCATCATACTTGAGCCCATAATCAACTGTACCCTTCAGGTACCTCAGAATATGCTTTACAGTAATCAGGTGAACATGTCTAGGATCCATCAGGAACTGGCTCAATATGTTCACCGCAAAGAAAATATCTGGTCCCGTGTTCGTCAAGTTCATCAAGGACCCAATCATCTGATGATACACCGTGACATCAACCGATTCTGATGAAGCATCACTCAATAGCTTCAGGTTTGATGCCATAGGTGTGGCCATGGCCTTGCAGTCCATCATCCCAAACCGCTTCAGGATCTCTACTGCATACTTCCCTTGTCCAAGGAAGATTCCATCTGCACTCTGACAAACCTCCATACCTAGAAAGTAAAGCATCATACCCAAGTCCTGGGTGCTTGTTTCAAACCATACAAGGCTTTCTTCAGTCTGCACACATGTGACTCACTGTCATGTGTCTCAAATCCGAGTGGCTTCTCCACATACACTTCCTTTTCGACTACACCATTCAAGAAAGTTGTCTTGACATCCATCTGGTGTATCTTCCACTTCATCACTGCAGCCAGAGCAAGTACTGTTCTGATGGAAGTGTATCTGGCTACAGGTGCAAAAGTCTCTTCATAATATATCCCCTATTTCTGGGAGAAGCCACGAGCTATAAACCTCGTCTTGAATTTCTCTATGCTGCCATCTACAGCATGCTTGATCTTATAGATCCACTTGGAAGTCACAACAGACTTCCCTTCTGGTCTTGGGACCATATCCCAGACATCATTCTTCATGATCGACTGATACTCCTTGATCATGGCATCCTTCCATTACCGCATCCCCGATCCTGGGAACTTTAGATTCTTCAATATCTTCAATAGATAGTTTTCTTGAACTTCGTTGCGGAAACAAATGTTGTTGTCCTTCTTTTGTAGGTGATTGTACACGATCTTTCCTAAAATTCAAATTCAATTGCATGATTAGAAACTTCTCATTGTTTTTCAAAAACAAATTCTTACACATAAGTACATATGTCATACAGTCATGCAATTATCTTAGTCAATGCTTCAATACAACATTTATCCATATCTCGTATTCACACGGTAACTTTCTAGATGCCTTCCATCTCTACCAGAACATTTGTTAAGAGTGTGCACAACTCCCAACATGTTAGCAAAGAGGTTTCATTCTAGATAAGTAGCAATGGAATGTTGTACAATAGCATAGGCCACTTACCCATTACTATATTAATAGTATCTTGTTCATTAATGCAACTTTTCTAATATGCATAATATACATCCTAAATCTAGGAACATAAGTATGTACATGACTGGACAACATCATTTAAGTAATCATATATATAATAAATGACAATTCAAATACTTATCTTTGTTTGGTTGTTGGGTGGACTCCCTCTCAATCTTTGCTTCCTTACAGGAACTACTGGAGTGTGCTCCCTCTTGATCTTTGCTTCCTGGATTATCTGTCCTTGAACTTATATCCATCCTGGACCACTATGCATGCTTAAGTGTGCACTAGTGTCATCATTGTGTCATCCTCAAGATCTCATACATAACCATACATACATTAGTATAATCTCAATACTATCAAAACATTATGATCCTAAATAATATTAACATGTATGGTCATGATCATTTCACACACAGGTAATTTATCACAAGCATTAGTATTCAAGGTTTCAGGGAGGACTTCTATTACTCATGCATATTCTTATTTGACCATAGGATTCTTCTAGTTTGTTATATCATTAATCAAACTAAGAAGCATAATATTCATAAACCCATGATTTCCCAAACTTATAACTTCATGAATAATTATTATGAATCATGCCAAATATACTTATATAAGAGATCCTAACACAAGATAGGATTCTAACTTGATATAGGAAAAACATACCTGGATTGCCATGCTTGCTAGTTATGTCTAACATGCCCACATAATGTCTTCTTATTCTTTTCAATGACTTGTGCCAGTAACCTGCATATCTCATAGGTTAACCATTGTAGAACCAAATCATACATACCTCGTAAGTAGAGATTCTATGTGATCCATGACTATGGATGAGTCTTTTTCTTCATGTCACCATGGTCATATGTTCTTGATCTAGAAATTTCTTGATGTACCTTTCATGTTAGCGGACAACATCATCCTCATACAACACCACAGTGCATTAGTACAATCATAAGTGTCATAACCCTAATCAATGAATGTATTCTATCATTCACATGCATTCATACTTTTACTAGGGTGATAAGACAAGTCTAAAATTACTCAAGATTGTACTAACCTCAATAATATGAAGACAAACCTATCATAAACTTAATCATGAAACAAATTTCAAAAATACCTGTATCTCCTCAAGTCATACCTGTCGAGATTGCTTGTAGCATTCTTCTACAAGGCCTTAGCCTCATCTCCCTCTGGAACTTGAACTTCTTCACTTATGCAAGTGTCCAATTCATTTTCTTCTAGGATTAATTCAATCCACTTTGATTTGCTGAGACTCAATTTGGAGCTGGATTAGAGTTTGTCAGAGAAACCCTAAAAATTCAAACATCGAATTTCAAACCCCTGATTGGATGAAAAGATGTCCCTTGTTGAGTTGATCAAGCTGGTATACTTCAATTTTGAAATCTCCAAAATTTGACGCCTTCAAAATTGCCTTTGAAACTTCCGGATCTTCTGGACAGGATCCTGAACTAGGGTTTGATAAAGCTCGGTCTTCTACCCATCCAAAAAGTTTGATCTTGTGTTCTAAACTTCAATTTATCTGAGTAGCTTCCAGTCGTGGTCATAGATTTCAAAAATTCCAACTTTTGCAGAAACCCTAATTTTCCACCTTTCCAATCAAAATCCCGAACTAGGGTTTGATCAAGCCCGGCCTTTTTCCCAACCAAAAAATTCAATCTTGGTCTCTGAATTTTGATTTTGATGAGGAGCATTCAGCCGTGGTCTCCGATTCCAAAAAATTCCAACTTTCTCCGAAACCCTAATTTCTCGCAGCAGAGATTAAGTCAAAACTGAAAAAGATCAGAATTGAATTTTGTCTTGACAGAAAGATGCGCCCTTGCTAGGAGAGTCAATCTAGCCTCCTGCCTTTGATGATCTGTGGAGAGAAACCCAAATATTAAGAAGCCCTAGCTTCCGTAGCTGCACAGTGCCTTCTTCGTAGGTCAACTCTGATACCATGTTAATTTTTCGATAATTTCATTCCTTATCATTTAGGATCACTAAGAGAATAACATGTACAGCATATCTACAGCATATCAATCATAGACACAATAACAATCACACAAGAGACAACGAGTTTCACCGGGGAAAACCAAGAAGGTGAAAAACCCCGCAACTTCCTCAAAGATAGAATAAGCCCCAATACAAGATCACAAGGATCAAACCCAATAAGATGTCTCTAGCAGATGCTCCTCCTCCTCCACATCTGCCCCACTTTCTCTCTTAGATGTGCGAGCTTGCGAAGTGAGTGAATGAGAGAATGTGTAAAATGAGAGAGACACACTCTCTATTTATACACTACTTCACTTGTCTTTTAACTTTAACTAGGTCGGCCCCAACTTAACCACTTAACATAATGTTGATTGGTCCGACCCCCACTAGGGTGGTCTAATAACCCTTTAACCCACATGACTCATATAGGGTCGACCCCATCAAGGTGGTCTAATAACCCATCAAGTATAAGTTACGACACTTACAATATAACTTGCGACACTTGCAAGTACAACTGACGACACTTCCAATCGGAGGAATAATACATCTCCGTTGGGGATACAATAAAGTGCAAATACAATATACAAGTGAATATATTCCGAAGTTACAAATACATCAACAAATGCAACATGGTTTTAGCTATGAGTAGAGGTTTTTTTTTCCAATTTTGAATATGTATACATGATGTGGGAATTTGTGGCAAAGTTTCTAAATGTTGTTTTTTTTAAAGGTGTGGATTTTATTTATCTTCTCAACCTAAAGCCAATAACAACAAACTGGATTTGGATAATGTGCACAACTACACCTTTCATAGTAATTGTCATTGTGGTGTTTCCAAATCCTGTAGTTGAGTTGTTGCTAATAAAACATGACACGCATGCAAACTGGAAGTGGTCTAGAGCTAATAAACCAAGACACACATGTAGAATCCAAGTTCTCTAGAGCCAATAAAGTAGGACATATAGATAGAACAATAAACATGGTGACTAAGATGGGTTTTACACCACGTACTTGCATTTTATTTAATAATTCTAAGGATTCATGGGGTATCCTATATTATTTCATACCTGCGGATTTAATTACCTTGTTATTGAGCCAATGAATTTTCATGAATGTCAAGAACACTAAACATAGTCTTTGAGTTGGGTTTTATGACATGGATTTGCATTCCAAGGCTTCATGGGGGTGTCCACTCTTACTAAATAATCACAAATCCAATAGATGTTCCTAATATCAAGTGAAAAATATTTGGTAGGATACACTAAAGAACATTGGGAATTCACTCCTATCCATTTAGAGGATTTTCATTAGTGACTTTATATAATACTCATTCATCATTAATAACGAGGAGGTTTCTTCACTAGATATCACCCCAATTGGGAAATGGTGGAAGACATTATTTTAGAGTTGGACCTAGTGGACCCTCACTCCAAAAGAGGGAAATACACCTAAACCAAAAAGTGAATTGGATTGATCCATATAGAATAGAGGCTAGAAAAATTTCCAACCCAATAGATATCTTCCTCACATAACCTTGCAAGATACAAGCATATGCACTAAACCCAACCAAATTTCCAAAATTTCCCCTCTTTTCCTGCATTGGCAGTAGCCACAGTGCTAAGACCATAAAGTGGGCTAAAAAATCAGTTCAAATAAGTATAAGGTTCAAATTTTTCTACCCATAAGCTGGTTCAAATATTTTAATTTGGAATTTAAGGTTTATAGCTCAGAACATGTCAATCAAATTGGGAAAAAATGTCATTAAACTCAAAGATTAAAAAAAATAAAATGATGTTAGAACAAAATAGGAAAATGTATTCTATATGTGCTTTATATGAATCGTTTCCTTTGAGGAACATTCTAAGAATTTATTAAAAAAAAATAATTGCCTTTTCATTACAACACCAATAACAAAACCAATAACAAAGCATCCACAAGATTCTTAAATCACTAAAATCCACTAAGTCATACTACATGATACTTGAAAGAACAAATTTCTTCTTGAACAATCCGTAAGCCACTATAAATACACAGTATGCCTGGAAATAATTTATCCACTAAAAAAGTGACAACAAAAAAGAAAACTAATATGAAAGAACATGATCAAAAGGGAATCCCAAAAGATGGTAGGGTGGTTTGCATTTTCCATACAAATAAATTACTTGTATGAGATCGCAAGTTGTTTGTGTATTCCAAAATAAATAAAAACAAATATTAAAATAGATCTAACTAGGTGCCCATGGCCTTGAATGACCTTACAAGGTGAAAAACATTAACAGACATGGAGACTACTATAAATTCAACAAACAAATAAGATCTATAAGTGCATCAAAATTAGATTGGTTCCTTGACATGATGATTATTTGCATCTGAGATCAACAAAGCATCTACCACTATAAAAGCACTGATCCTAATTGAGATGGTTTAAGAGCATCTTTGATGCAATAATTGTATAGATAATAATGAAGTTGTCCATCCCCAGGCCCAAACTTCAATTCCTTCAAAAATGACTCATTCTGCATGATGTCCAGAGCATTAAACACATCATAATTTTTCTTCTTTACCACAATGAGAACATAATTCATTAGTTGTAGCACAAGTGTCCGAGATGACACATTATAATAGGAGCAAGAATCCTTCATCATGGAGTAATTGAAATTTCCAAGGATCAAGGAGGGAATAATATAGAAGCTACAGAAGTCTATAATCTCATGAGTCTCATGGTTTTCAACCACATAACTATCAATCACATCTTCCATAGTAACCAACCAATGCTCCACATCATCTTCATTGAAATTCAGCGCAACAACATACTGTGACAAGTAATTGTACAGTCCTTGTGACTGCAGGGACATCATGCCTCTCCATTGCCTTGAAACCAGGAGTCACATTGGTCTCCGGTAACCAATATAATTTCATAGTCCTGCTCATATTCATACGATCTCCAAGCTTAGAGAATCCAACCTTAATGAGCTTATTAGGATTTAAGGACCTATGCCAGTTTTGGAAAGTGGAAATAGGAGTCATGAGGATAACCACTGCAGTGTAGGCATATTTCCATATGTTCTCCAAATGCAACCTCTTAACTATTTCTCTTAACTATTCAATGACTCTGCATATTATTAAAGATGGTTTATCAACTGGAAATTACTTGGCTTTCACGGTATGTCAACTTGCTTCGAATAGTTAAGAGAAACAGTTTAGGATCCCCACTACAGTTAAGAGAAACTATTTCTCTTAAATAACAACCCCTACAGTTTAGGATCCATTTTCAGAATGTTTTTGATCTGTCTCACTTATCTCGTTAGGACCATTTCCAAAATGTTTTGTGTGTGTTTACTTTTAAAAAACCATAATTTAATTGATCCTAAAACTTTGAAAGTTGCACCTGCACCTACTCTCATACTCACTTCTAGTATGTTTAGTGAAAGTAAATTTTTGATATGGATCTCACATCTTGTCTACTGTGCAATAGTTTTGCAGAGTTTCCAAAAGGTACTAATAAAACTGTAACTGGTACTTTTAACTAGTCATTCAAAGATATGAATCACAAGAAGAATACAGAGTTTTGGTAAAACTAACAAAGGGCCATTTACTGGGGGAATGTCACACTTTAGAGTATTGGAAAAACTAATCAAAATGGTTGTAAAATGAGATCTTCTTTCCAAAATTTACAATTAATAGTGGCATGGAAAAGAGTTGTAAAATAAAAATATTTAGTAATGATGATGGAATGGTTCCCTTTGTTTAAAATATGAACCCTGAATCGGAGAATGTGTGTACACAGTATTGGAACACCTAATCTGCATTATTTTCAATTGTTGAAAAAATAGGATACAACAAATATTAAGACAAAGAAAAAAACAATCATAAAATTGGAAGCACAGAGCTACCATTGCCACAACCAACGTCCAGGATCTTAGTACTTCCATTGGTTTGCAACAGCTTGAGAAATTCCTTCAGCAAATATTTGTGTTCCTACATGACCAAACATGCATTGGGGTTATTTTTTTCATGTGGGTTGTGATCATTCCGTTAAATGAAAACATTTTCAGTGCTCAGGCTTGGTTCAAAACGCTCACAAACATGTTCTCGTACTAATGTGGCCAATAGAGTTAACTACCCATTGATCAAGCTCCCATGTGGTTATGATTTTCATGCCAATTTTTTCTGTAAGGATCTGCCTATTTCCTTAGTTTATTTAATATGAATCTATCCTCTTAACAGTTTTGTTTGTTTTCATTTGCTTCTAAGTTAATATTTTTCATTCAGTGTTCTTGTAAAAATAAAAATGTGTAGGTATAAAACAAACAAAATATGTTGCAAGTATAGGTATAAATCAGATTAACAGTATATGTATAAATCAAACTAACAACATTATCATTTGAATCAATTAATAACATATTCATTGATGCATACTCATCCAAGTTTTTTTTCAAAATATAAAATTTGAAACAATAATAAGAATACAAGTAGGATAGATGTAGTTGTAGATCCTTAAAAAACTCAACCTGCCAAATCAGTTTTCCACCCTTCCAACTAGGAAAGCTTCACCGACTTCCTAGCTCCAAGAAACTATGTTTTTTGGACCCCCATTCCCAAAACCTGAGTACAAAGTCCAACCAGTTTTGTATCTTTCCTTTAAATGAAATTCCAGCCTCCTCTGTTAAATTTCTCAAGTGCCAGAATGATCCCCCTCCAAAATCCATCTCCCCCTATCTATCTCCTCTCTTCACCAACTCCCTCCCCAAGCCTTTACTACCTTATACCCTTTATTAATGTCACAACCACCTTACTTATCTACTATGTCATGGTTCATTTACTTTTCCATCCAAAGATCCGATATAAAGCTATATTCATTCAAAACAACCAAAAATAATCTTTGTTTAATACTTTACTTATTAACTAATCATCATTATTTTCAAACTCAACTTTCCTTTCGGCATCAAAATCTATAATTTATAATCAAAACTTAGTCAATATTTGTTTATTAATTAAATATTATTCTTTTTAAGCTATAATTTTATTTATTCATCTAGTACCCCGTTCAACAATTAAACCTTAGTTATATTAGAACTGTAATTGACATTTGATAACCAAGTTAATTATACCTTATTAACAATAATTAACATATTTAACATTTATTAATCAAGTTAATAATAATCTTATTAACAATAATTAACACCATCAATACTGTACCCACACATATGTGACAATGTATGGAGTAGCTTATGCTCTCCATATATCTACAGAATGTAATTTTGTATCTTCTGATAATAAAATTACGACTTTTTTCCGAGGAAAAAAATTAACACCATCAACACTTATTTGACATTTACTAATCAAGTTAATGATAGTCTTATCAACACTAATTAATATTTGTAACACTCAATTAACATTTATTTATCAAGTTAATAATAAACTTATTAACAATAATTAACATTATTAACATTTATTTGGCATTTAATAACTAATTTAATAATGTTCCTTTTAACCATTAACTAACCTTTATCTAGTGACGACCAAAATGTATTAATTAACCTTAATCACAATTGAACCTTTCATTAATAACTTGATGCAATGGTATCAATTCATAACTTAATAAGTAATAACATTTAATGTAACTAATCACAATTACAAAACATCAAAGCCCAAGTATAATAGTATCATACAATTTATACAAGCATATATAGACGAGTTATGTAAGCATAGCTACTGCTTACATACTTCATGTAGGTACACTAATAGTAATCAAACACACATAACACATAATCACACAAGTTACTATCTGCTGATGCATACTTAATTACGAACTTGCAATGTCTAAACCTTTTTCACTAACTTAGATCATAATAACCTATGAAACAATCATAAAGTATTGAGTTACGACACAAGAATCAAGCAAAGGTTTTCAACACACACACAATTAATTAAGTTTTTCTCCCTAACTTAAATGGCATTCACAATTGACTTCGACATCCTATCCTTCCTCTACTGGACTACCCTGTAGCATCAAATACATGACCTAACTACAGTTAGAACCCATAAGTGAAAGTGTCGACTGCATCGACCAAGCTTCCCTAGTAGGCACCCACTAGTCATCATCACACACCTTGGGGAGAACGTCATAGTACAACCATCCCATGACTCCGGGTTTCAGAGGATAAACAGTGGATAATGCCTCCACCCTTCCTAATGGAACAAGGGACTATGTCTACATCGACATAGTGACTATGTTGCAAATTTTGTCAGCGAATAACCAATTTGGGCGGTTGAGTTTCCTGAAACCATACACCTTCCCATACATCATGATAATAAACCAATATTTATGTTAAACAATAATGCATCACTTGCATACCAATATTTATATTTTGGAGTTCATGTCCCCAATGTAATTCCACCTCGTAGGACCTAACTACCACTTAGCTCTTTTAACATTTAGGTTAGTCTCCAAACAAAAGATTGAGAAATATCGTGCAATCATTGACATGTATACATATTTCATTAATGATGAATAATAATACAAATAATTTTTCTATGCACCATGCACCTCGTATCATATCCATCCATTCAACATATAACTTTTACTTTGCATCCACATACCCATCATCTATTAAATTTGCATGCTACATAGTACAGACATAATCAAAACATGAACATAGTTCATAATATTAACACACACACATAGAGAAATATATATATATATATATATATTCCGCAAAATAATAAATCCATATGTCCATAGTGTCATCAAACTGAAAAAGTTCACAATAATAAGCAAATACAAACAAATAATGATAGTTTAGGTGATAAAGTCAAAACAGGGCATTACATACACCCACCCTTTGGGAAACTTCGTCCCAAAGTTATAATTAAAACAATGTGGTAAAATAACGACGCATGGTATATGTGTCCTCCCAAGTCGTAGAACCTGGGCTATACTTGTCCAACTGGACCTTAACCTAGTCCACCAAATGGTGTCTAAGTTGTCTAACCCTACGGTCCAATATACGTAATGGTTTGACCTTGATGGTCCCCTCATCTGAAATATGCATTTCCTTCCAATTTAAATTCCGAGACTCATCGACTATATAATTTCGTAAAACAAATACATGAAAAACATTATGATTTTTATGAAAATAGGGTGGAAACGCAAGACGATACGCGATAGGTCCAAACTTCTCCAAATTTTCAAAAGGGTCCTATGAATCGTGGTGACAACTTTGTCCCCTCCCCAAACCGGATGGCACTTTTATTAGGCCTAATTCGTATGAAAACTACTTCCCCCACCTTATAGTTTCGGTCAACCCTATGCACATCAACATAAAATATTTTGTCTATCTTGAGCTTCATTTAACTGTTATCTTTAATCTAAATCACATGTTCTTACATCTCCTGATTCAACTCAGGTCCCACAATCACTCGATCCTCTAACCTTTCCCAACTCAATGGTGTTTTGTATGGCCTCCCATATAATGCTTTATAAGGAAACATCCTGATTGAGCTATGGTAACTATATTTGTAAGCGAACTCTACCAAGGGTAATTTCTTTTCCCAATGGGTCTATTGATCCATAATATACATCCTAAGCATGTCCTCCAGGACCTGATTCACTCTTTTTGTTTCCCCATCTATCTCTAGATGGTAATTTGTGCTTAGGTTCAACTGATTTCCTAAGGATGACTACAAACTTCTCCAAAACCTAGACATTAATCGAGCATCCCTATCCGAGTTAATATTCTTGGGAAACCCATGAAGACGAACAATTTCATTTATGAATACACGCGTTACATCTGTGACGTCACAGGTCTCCTTAACTGGAATAAAGTGAACAGTTTTGGTCAATTTATCAATGGCGACCATAATGGCATCATACCTATGAGAAGTAAGAGGCAATCCAACCACAAAGTCCATGGAAATAACGTCCCATTTTGACATAGGAATTTCATGCGGTTGTAATAGTCCTACCGGGTGGTGATGATAAGCTTTTACCTGCTGACACTCAAGGCCCTTAGAAATGAATTTGACCACGTCACGCTTCACTCCTTCCTAAAAGAAGAGTTTCTTCATGTTCGCATACATCTTATTTACACCAAGATGCGTGCAATAGACTACTCTGTGGACTTCCTTAAGTATAGTTTCTCTAATATCTTTTTCCTGAGGAATATACATCCTCCCTTGATATCGCAACAACCCATATGCTTCCAACTCTTACCCTTCAAAATTAGGTTCCACCTGCCTCCCATTTTGGAGTGTCAATGAGATCTTTAGGTACCAATTATCCCTAACTAATTGTCCTAATATTTTTTCCTTCAAATCAACCCTTGAAGGTATGACAGAGAAATTTCATGGTTTTCTGCATAAGGCATCTGCTACCATGTTTTCCTTCCCTTTGATGTACAAAATCCCAAAATTGTACTCGCTCATAAATTCAATCCGTCGCCTCTACCTAGCATTTAGGTCTCTTTGAGTGAATATATACCTCAAGCTTTGGTGATTAGATTTGAGCTCAAAGCTTCGTCCAACAAGGTAATGTCTCAAAATCTTTAAATCTAACATCACTATGGCCAAATCCAAATCATGAGGGGGGGTCCTTCTCTTCATGTGGTTTTAACTTCCTTGATGCATAAGATATTACTCCACCTTCTTGCATTAACACATCACCCAAACCTTGCCTCGAGGTATCTTTGCAAAATGTAAATTCCTTATCCATATCAAACACTCGCAGAATCAACGCACTCATTAGTAATATTTTAAGCTCAATGAATACGACATCACATTCCTCGTCCATTCATATCTAATCCCCTGTTGTAGGCACAACAGATCCCATTTTTATCAATAAAAATGGGAGCCCCATTTTTATTTCTTGTTTGTTTGGATTTCCATTTTTGTATTTCACCATTTATTTTCCTAGATCTCTTATATTATTTGGATTGTTTCCATCTTTACTGATCTATAGATTGTATTTTCTTTTTGATTTATTTGAGTTGGTTTCATGATCTTGGTGGTTAACCTACCATGTTATCCTTCACATTCCCCACCTAGATTTGCTCTTCACTGCATAAACTGATTATTTGACATGATGGCTAGTTATTAGCTTCATTCTGGGATTTTGATTGATCTTATGAGTTTAGATATTGCATTAGTGTGATATTTGAGCTTGATGGAGTTTTATTTTCACTTTTGCATGCATAGAATCATAATATAAATATTGTAAATAATCTTAGTCTTTTGGTTTGTTTACTTATGTTAGTTTAATATTTTTAATGTTTAAATTAAGTTTATTTAAATATTTTTAATATTCATGGTCATGCTTTGGCTTTCATTAAATTACTTTGTGTATTTTATTAAATCCATATATTTATACAGAATTTTGATTTTACTAAAATTATAAAAAAAAAACATGTTTTAGTGAGTTCTAATTTCTCTAATTTCCATGATTTTTGTTTTATGATTATCTAGGAATTAGTGGGATTAAAGTTCAATATTCACGAATATAAAATTAGTCTGATCATGGATAAGTTTTTCCTTCATAATGAGTTTATTTGATCTTGAAAATACAAATTTCTATTTTTCTTTTTTTTGCAATTTAAAAGGGTTTTCATTTATTATTGTGCAAAAGGAAATTTTATTATTATTTTCTTGGTATTCTATTCTTGGAAAATAATTATGTTAGAAACCTATTTACAGGACTTATTAACTCTCCTATATTATAGGAGTGATTCTTTTCCTATATACGTAACTTGTTTCCAACATTTATTTTCTTAAGAATTAACTTGTAAATGGTTTTGATTTTTACTTCTAGGTTTTATGATTAATGTTGTTTTCCAATATTGGATTTTCTTTCACTTTGTTTATATTTCTAGATGAATGGTTAAATTCATCCCAGGACTACCCTGTATCCGCCGCATTTGGTCCAGCTGCATCCTTTTGGGAAACATATCTAGGTCAACAAATGGCTCATTTTTCCATCTCACCTCCCAATTGGGGTTCTCCCGAAGTACTTCTGGCACCCTTTCGTAATCTCATGGTCCGATTACGTACCCTCGGTGACGAACTTAGAATAAAAAGTCTCTTACGAAAGGCCGAAAACACGGCGGTACCCATATTTCGACATATCCCAATTCATTCATTATCTTATGATTCACCGGAACCATCCATCCATAACATGACCACTTATGAACCTGGTCAACCCTCATTTCTTGCAAGTACACCCCTTGGACAGGAGACCGGTTATATACCGCAAATGACTCAACATGTCGAAGGACAACAGTCCAACACCCCTCTTACTACTACCGGAACATTACCCACCCCTCCCCAACCCCAAAACTTGCGGGGAGGATGATCTTTACCCCCTAAATTTATAACAAGTAGTGTTCCTCTTGTGGTAAGTAATCAACAACCCATTCTGAGTCAACCATCGATTAGTGGTCAGCACGTTGTTACTGGGGGGAAACCCCTTTTTTCTAGCCATAATACGAGTGGAGGATTTCCTATCGGTCATTCAGTTGGAATTTCCTCACCTACTCTGGGATCCACCATGGGATTATCTCATGCTGGGGGATCATCCAATTCAACTCAACCACCATGGAGTCAAGTGTATCCAGGTTATTTTAACCCTGTGTCGGGACAATTCAATCCTGGAAATGCACTCTATCGGATACCCCATCCCGGAAATCCATACACTCTATGAGGGTACCAAAATGTTTTACCAAGTGGACCCCCACAAACTGTCCCTCAAGTCCCCCCACCCCCACACTCGTTCATTCCACCTCCCTCTGGAGGCAGTGGGCCCCCATATCATTTTGGAGGAAGCGGATCTCTACCTTCTGGCAGAGGCCCACTTCATTATGGAAGCGGCGGCCCACCCCTCTCTGGTGGTAGAGGCGGAGGTCCTCCCCCTGCTCCTGGAGGAGGAGGTCCTCCCCCTACTCTTGGAGGCGAAGGACCACCCCCTTCCAGTGGTGGAGGACCCTCACCTTATGGTGGAGGACCCCCCCCTTCCAGTGGAGGCGGTGGAGGAACACCCTATTTCGGCGAAGGTGGAGGAGGAGGACCACCCTATTTCGGTGGCGGTGGCAGAGGAGGACCACACCCTTCCGGCGGAGGCGGTGGAGCACCACCCCCTACCAGCGGAGGTGGTGGAGGACCACCTTATCCCGCCGGTGGTGGAGGACCCCCACCTTTTGGAGGAGGCCCACCCCCTCCCGGCGATGGTGGTGGACCCCCACCTTATGGTAATGGACCACCCTATTATGGAGGCGGACCTACATATGGTCCACCACCCAATCCAGGTGGCACACCCCCTTACGGCCAATTTCCTCGAGGAACCCCCTACAACCAGTCGATGCAAGGTCCTATTGGTCGCTATATGCCATATCAATACTATCAGTATCCGCAACTGAACCAACAGCTTCCCTTTTTGGCCACTTTGGACCTACTTAACCTGTCTCGTCTGACTAATGACCCTATCCTGCATGGATATAATTGGCCACCAATTTCGGTCAAATTACCCTCTGATATTCCCAAATTTGATGGCAAACCTGGTGAAGACCCAAAAAACCATGTGATGACATACCATTTATGGTGTTCATCCAACTCCTTGATGGAGGACTTGATCCGTCTAAGGTTATTCCAACGGACTCTCACCGACCCAGTTGCCAAGTGGTATATTGAACTACCACCACACTCATTTCTTGATTTCCGCTCTCTTGCTATGTCCTTTCTAACTCATTTCCAGTTACCCATACGCTACGAAACTGGTACGGACCTACTAACTTCACTCCGTCAAAACACTGCAACTCATATTTATGATCATATACATGAGTGGCGGAGGAGACGACGTCTTATTAAGGCCCATATTCCAGACCAACTCTTGGTCGACTGGTTAAGGAAGTCTCATTTTCCCACCGTAGCTCGAGACGTGGCCATGGGAGGGGCCGTCACCGAGGAACAGGCTATCACCCGTGCCCATTACTTAGACCTTGTCTATGCTCAATCCGGCATGTTGTATGAAATCGTTCCTCACGCACCCCGCCCTACATATGACCCCACAAAACCACCCAATGGACCTCAGGCCGACGGCATTATCAGTTCCCTTATATCCCAACCTCCTACTCAAACTAGTGGACCATCGAACCCACAGGGTTCTTCCACATCCCCACCACAGGCTAGCAACAGCACCACCAAGTCATCCACTCCTGCCTCCACCGAAGAAGTGAATTCTGTTCAATCAGCTTTGCCTCATAAATCCGGTGGTAAGAAGAAAAACAAAGTTAAACCCAAGAAACCTTCTAACCAGCAGGAGCCAAAGACCACCCCTGAAGACACCAAACAGAAGAGGAAGCTAAAGTATCCTTGGTTACTGTGCGGTGGCAACCATTTATCCAAGGAATGTCCCCACCGAGATGAAGTGCAGAAGTTTCTCAAGGGAAACCCCACTCCCGCAATTCTCACTGATCCCTTCCCCACTTAGAACCAACAACTAATCGCTCAAACCTCTCCTTCACACGGAGAGGCATCCTCTACCGTGCATGTTCTCATGATGCATAGTGAGACGGTTAACCTGAACACATGATCGCATTCGTACGGCTCCGTCCCCCCAAAGGAACCCGTAGGAAGTAATACTGAAAAAGATTCCACTTCTATTCCCAAAATTACCATCCCACTAGTTTCTCTCACCATTGAGAATCCCTCTTTAGAGTCAGTGTTGCGTCCGCCTAAGAGCATGATTCAAAAAGCAGTTTTCAATCCCAATACTCGGGCAGCTCAAAACTACAACATTGTCAAGGCCTTGGCACAAGCTCCTTAAGCCATGTCGACGCTAGAGGTCTTACAGAACTATCCCAATCAACGCAAGACTCTTCTGGCTGCCATTGGCGCTATTGATCCAGATTCCTCTAATACAATCATGTTCCGACTCGAGTACTTTAAACTGAGGCTTTCCCACCAACTGGCATTTCAAGTTTCCAAGCAAATTGCTGGGAAGAAAATCCATCGTACTGTGTTAGACGAAGGTGCTTCTACGTCTGTCATGTCGATATCATGTTGGAGAGCCATTGGTTCTCCCGATTTAAACCGATCTCCCACTACCCTGAAAGCATTCGATGGTCGTGGCTTTCAACCCCATGGGCTGCGTTATCACCAAATTTGTAGTTGCCCCTAGAGATGGATCCGATATGGATGTCAAAGGGAATGGGAAACCAAAGAGGTGCAACCAAGATAGCCTCGACTCCCAATGGATGGTTGTCATGTCAATCGAGGAAATCTTCACTTTATGTTATCTAGCCCAAGACAACAAAGGGGGAGACCCAGATCTACTCCCGATAGGAGAGACCAGACCAAGACACCAAATCAAATCAAGTATGGGTGAAGTACGTAAGGTGTATGGTAAACCCTAGATCTATGGATGGAGTCACAAGATGAGTAATGCGTTGGATCAAGAGGTTTAAGCAATGTAAATTTGGTCCAACTTGGTTATGTAAGTGACTTATGAGATTTAAAACCAGATCTAAGATCAGGGTACTAGTCAAAGATGAGAAAATCCACTACCTTGGGAATCGTGTCCAATGCAGGGTAGTTAGGGACAGATTTGGGGCTTATTAGTACCAAAGATAGACTTGATAAGTGGATACGACAATGTTTAGGTGTTCAAGTAGTAAGACAAAGATCAAACCAAAAGCAAACTCAACAACCCAGAAAAGTTGTGAGGGCTTGGAGAAGGATCAGTGCCTTGGAAAATGGGCCAAATGGAGTCGGATGTCCACCAAATTGTAGATCAAGGGTGTTGAGGTGTAAATTTAGGTGGGTCTTGAAGATTAGGATCATCCAATGGCTAGATCTCAGTAGATCTGAGATTGAAATGCATCACCAAGTGACCCAAGTGGGGCTCAACCCTCAAAATGAGGAATGGGGCCCACAAGGTAGAAATCAACAAGGTGAGGCACTAGGGGTAGGTTATCAGCTATGGAGAGTAAGGAACAAGTTGGAACTCACCTACCCAAGTGCTAGATCTAGCAAAACTCACCCAACCAAGGAGTGCAACCTCACTTGGAGAGGCTAATTTTCCTTGGGAAATGGGTCAAATGGAGGCCAATCCACACCAAACTATAGATCCAAATTGCCGTGGATGCTATAGAGGTGGGTTTTAAATATCTTACCCAAAAGCCAAGTAGATCTAAGTAGATCTGAGAAAATGTAAAATGAGGGTTTGAAATATTAGGGTTTTAACAATGAAATATCTATGCCAATGGATTGGAACCAAGACAAGAAGAACAAACTTGTGGATATTACCTGGATAACCTTGTAGATTCCTTGATGATGATGATATATGCAAACCCGATCAATTTGAAGCGATTTGAAGTAGTTTTCTATGAAATCGATTTGCCCAAAGAAGCCAATGTGTCCTCCCTCTTGCACAATAAACGTCAACAATATCAAATTTACTGCATCAAGAGATAAATACTAATGCTACAGAATAAATAACAAGAGAATAGCATATATCACAATGATACTAATGATAACCACCTGATACAAGCGAATTCCAAGCCAAGCGAGTTGAGGAAGCCCTGCAAAAACACCCAAGATGTATTCGCCCTCCTGTAAACAAGACAAATTTTCCACGAAAAATAGATCTTTCAACAAATGCCCAAATGATAGGATACAATAGACTTTCCAATCACCATCTAAGAACACCAGATGCAAAGGATACCACAAGAATTTCCACAAAAGATTTTTTCTATATCAAGATTCCAAGAGCCAAAGACCTTTTTCAATGAGAAGCTCTCTCCTTTACATAGGATGGAGAGAGGCCAAAATCCTAACCACTTTTTGAATGAGTGGATAAGATTAAAATATCAAATGATCTAATCAATGGTTGAGATGAGCTCAACAATACAATACATGGATCAATAATAAAATAATACATCAATGGACCAAATCGCCCTAGGAGAGGGGGTCCCACCAAAAGTGAATGATAAAACATAAGATATAGCTCATGCTGGGTCCAAGGGGTAATTATCAACACCCTTGGTCAATCCCCATGGCACAATATCCAAAAATAATCAAGCTAGACACCAAATCCTGCCTCTCTGGGAAAGTCATGAGCCTTTGGAGGCTCCAGAAAATCATATAAAATGCCAAATGTGATGGGTGTGGGTCCCATTGAAAGTTGAAACTGTTGGAGAATGTGTGGAAGACATCCCACTCATCATCACAAATCATCCCATGCCAATCCCTTTCCTTAGTAGCCCAAATAGAATCCTTCAGTAGCCATTTTTACCATTTCTGATCTGCCTTGGGAAGTGTGAAACTGCCCAAACTACCTCCTAGAGTGCCTGCGTTGTCAAGGTGAGGCCACCAGGCTCTCTGGGAGGGGGTTAATATGGTAAAATCAAGTGTCTGGACCACCCCCTCCATGCACAACGCCCTAGGTGAACTCATCAACTCTCTGCTCTGCTCTGACAGGGCCTCTAATAGGCCAAAACTGCACTAGGATAGCCAACGGAGGCTAATAATCACTGTAACTGCCGGA
This sequence comes from Larix kaempferi, assembly GCA_027924585.1. Classification (NCBI taxonomy): domain Eukaryota; kingdom Viridiplantae; phylum Streptophyta; class Pinopsida; order Pinales; family Pinaceae; genus Larix; species Larix kaempferi. The sequence goes on from BSBM01000681.1 coordinate 4,881,450, forward strand.
ACTGAAAACAGAGTGTCTCATTGGACTCAGAAGGTCTAAATCCATCTAATATGTGTACTCATACACCATATAGACCTTTGCATCGTCAAAAATAAATGCCCATCATATCCGGTAGACCAAATAATAATAATCTATAAAAGTGCTGAAAAGCACAAATCATCATCATAAGCCTGAAACCACTGAATAGAACCACCATGGTGACTTGTACCAGACCATATATCACATCTCTATATCATCTGAGCTCTTCCACCTCATGTCCTGTGTTTGACCAAGTCAACAATGACTCAAAATATAACTCAGGCTATCATCACAATGCTGTAAGGTGTCAAAGGTTAAAGCATGTTTTACAATCCATTCAAATAGAAATTATAACAAAAGTAATCATTATTGGCGATCTAAATCCAAATATATAAGGTCATTAATTATTATTTATAACTCAGACTAGACTTTCAGGACCATACTCACTTCATAGTTGTGATCAATTTGCTAGTGAAGGGTGAAGGCTAAAAATAAAATGGCTAGGCCAAGGGATGACTTACTGACTTTCCACTGTGACACTTTGGATTTGGAAAAGGGAATACACACCATAGCATATAGTGGACAAGCAATAACACAGGGAATGGCGGTGTCTCACAAATGGGTAAGTTGTTCAAAGAGTGTTTATTCACCTTGGCAGATGCTCACAATCCATAATACAAATGAGGCCAACAATCTTTTTGATATAGAGTTTAAGTTCCATTGCTTTTTGGGCTTTTAGTTTCCATAACCTTTGATCTATGTGTGTTTATAAACACATTAGATTTACATTTTACATTAGGCTTCATGTTGCGGGTGTCTTTTTAAGGCACTTGTTTACCTGAGCTATCATCTTCCAGGTGTGTTTTTTAAACATCTTGTTTACCTGGGTATTTACATTTCACAATAGATATAACATTTGAAATTTCTTTGCCAGTTTCATTTGGCTTTTCACAATAGATATAACATTTCCTTTCCACAATTTGTATTCATGGCAGCACTATCTGTTTCAGGTTTAGCCAACAACATCTTTAGTGACTAGGGGGATTTCGTGCATGTGCCAAACATCGGGACAACCGACTAGAATGATGTAGGCCTACAATCCAACTCACCAAAGGTAAGTTTTGTCACCAACATAGAGTTGAGACGCAAAAAACAAGGAAGCTCATCCAATACAGAGGATACAGCAGGGAAAGGTCCTCCATGCCACTAGTCAAGTAGTAAGTCAAGGTAAATAACAAACTAGGTAGGTGATGGATGGATGAAGACAGTGAGAAATGAGACCAACACTAGCAAGCCAAAGTATGGTGGGAATGATCACCTCTATTCTCCCTAGGGAGGGTAAAACCAATGAGTATGGATAGTGAACTTCTAAGTCTGAGTGGGGACAATGATATATATATATATATATAAGTACAACTAGGTCCACATATCTATATGATCGCCAGATCATGATACTAAATGCTAAGACATGCTACAAGAATGAATATAAAAGCAGTATAACCATAACACAAAATATACCTACTGAGTCATATACCTGAATGCTCATCATCTTAACCAACATTTGTCCTCTGAAACTGCTGCTGTAACTCTGGGCAATACTGACTGCTCTGTATAAATGGATAAATGGCTACATCGGACATCTCTTTGAGCGTCCTGAGACTCAGTCATGGCATGGGGAAGAAACTGTTGTCCATAATCTGATAGTGATCCATAATAGATGCTCATCTCAGCATCTCAAATGTAAGGGAACTGACTGAATAGTGTACTGGAATATGAAAAATAGTGTATGGTAGCTCGGCTACTATATATGTGATAACAGGTTGTTACAAGCCTTAGTAGTAGAGTTGGGGGGTAAGACCACAACCATTAACGTGGAAGTGGTCGCAACCCCTTTGGATTATAACATTTTACTTGGTTGTAATTGGTTTTATTCCATGACTGTGGTCGCATCATCTGTCTTCCGCATCGTGCAATTCCCCCACCAAGGTCGAATTGTCACTGTCGACCAACTGGATTTCTATACACTGGACACCACTACTCATCGCGGTGATAATGTCCCATTACTCGGGCAATCTTCGCAACCATATGAGAGCGTGGGGGTCGGCCTCATAAAAGACTCATCTCTTATGGGTGTTTTTCCAACCCCAAATCGTCCCCACTATGTTTCCACAATGAACATGATATCCTCATTCCCCAACTCCACTGATCAATGGCTTGTACCTGATGAAGCCACCATGGAGATAGAATGCCTCTTTCACTCACCGAAACTACTTATGAGTCTATCTAGTCAACACCAGAGGACCACTTGGTTGTGGCCTCTACATCATGTTCTCTACTGTGGACGTCATCCTTACCCAACCCTCTACTCTGAACTTTTCATTATGACGAGTCCATCATGGAGATTATGAGTGCGGATGACCCTCCGTGGGAAGACCTCCACCACCAATCGTCTTTCCTACACACATTGGATTCTGTAGAGAACAACATCACCACCATTTTCACACCGGATGTCTATCCTTGCCCCCAGTCACCGATAGTCACGTGTCATACGATCACAGAGGGAAACTTGGAAAACATTGAACCTACCATTCCAGTAGACATCTCGGTTACCCCTGGTGTCGTGGAACATATTCGTTTAGGCCAGAATTGTTCTCTCGAAGAGATCACCATTTTCACGGCCTTATTCAAGCAATTCCGCGACATGATTGCTTGGACCTACGAGGAGATTCCCAGGATAGATCTTGCTATCGTTTCGCATGAGATTAAAACCTATCCCGACACTAAACCAGTCCATCAAAAGTTACGACCGGTACACCCTCGAAAAACTGTGGCCATTAAGGAAAAAATTGAAAAGATTTTGAAGGCCAACTTCATCTACCCTGTTCCATTAACATAATGGGTCTCAAATGTCATCCTTGTGGCAAAAAATCAGGGCACCATACGTGTTTGTGTCAATTATAGGGATCTGAACAAGGCTTGTCCTAAGGAAAACTACCCCACTCCCTTCATTGATCAAATCATCGGCAATTGTGCCAGAAGTGTCATCTTCTCATTCATGGATGGATTTTTCGGTTACAACTAGATTGAGATCCACCCGGATGACCAACATACGACAGCTTTCTCTGCCCTTGGGGCACGTTTGCTTATCGCAAACTCCCTTTTGGTCTCAAAAATGTTGGTGCCACATTCCAGCGGGCCATGTCGTACGCTTTTCATGATGTGAAGGACTTTGCAGAACCCTATCTTGATGATCTCCCTGCTCATTCGCAGCAGTGTGAGTTCCACATTGATCATCTGAGGGTCATTTTCTTCAGATGCAGGCGGTATAGCATCCGTTTGAACCCTCGCAAGTGTATTTTCTGCGTCGAGTCCGGACGCCTCCTAGGTTCTATCGTTTCGAAGGACGGGATCCGCATTGATCCCTTGAAGGTGGAATCCATTGTCGCTCTCCCACCTCCTACTGGCATTACGGAACTACAAAGTTTGCAAGGGAAGCCAACTTACCTACGGCGTTTTGTCTGTAATTTCGCCCAGAAGACACAGGGCTACATGAGATTACTAAAGAAGGACGTCCCGTTCATCTGGGACGAGCAAGCGCAATAATCCTTCAACGGTCTGAAGCATGCCATTACCCATGCCCTTGTGCTCCCACCGCCTAATTACTATAAGGATTACATCATTTATCTTGTTGCTTTTGCCACCACGATTGCCATGGTCCTGGTCCAGGAATACAGCAACGCCTAGGAACATGTGATTTATTACCTCATTAAGGGTCTTATCGACTCTGAAACTTGTTACTCACATGTCGAGAAACTCGATCTCACGGTATTCATTGCCGTCCAAAAGTTCCGTCATTACATACTGCTCCGTACCACCACCATTATCGCCGACTCGAACCCCATGTACCACATTTTGACACGTCAAGTACTCGGGGGCAAGTATTCACGCTGGATTGTGATACTTCAGGAGTTAGATCTCCTCTTCGAGAAGGCCAAGTCTAAGAAGTCTTTGGTATTTGTCGAGCTCATATGTGATCTTCCCCATTTTGATTTAGGATCTAAGCCCAACGATTCCCTTCCTGACGAATCATTTTTCCTCGTCATCATGTCCGACCCATGGTATGGAGATATTACCTTATATCTTCAAACCCAATTGTTCCACCCCCAACTATCTCGTGACGATCGTCGTCGTATACGTCACCACGCCAAGTATTACTTGATCATTAGCGATACCCTGTATCGACATGGTGTTGATTATATTATTCAACGTTGTCTGACACACGAGGAGGTTGAACACGTCTTGAATGATTGTCACTCTGGGGCTTGTGGCGGTCATCTCTCTGGGATGGATACCGCCCAGAAGATACTATGCGCGGGATATTACTAGCCATCCATCTTCAAAGATTGCATTGAGGCCATCAAAAAATGTCCCCCATGCCAACATTTTCAAACGAAAAAACGCTCCCACCCAACCCCGTTACACCCGGTTATTTCCGTTGGCCCCTTTGCAAAATGGGGCATAGATTTCATACACTGCAAGCCTACCTCGGTCGGGGGGCATGGTTACGTCATAGTAGCCATGGATTATTTTACTAAATGGGTCAAGGCTATGCCTACATACAGCAAAGATGAAAAAACCACCGCACTCTTCATGTTTAATCATGTTATTTCACGGTTCGGAGTTCCACAAGCCATAGTCACTGGCCATGGATCTCACTTTCAAAACCATATGGTAGACAAATTGAGCTCTAGACTGGGTTTTCGTCATGAGAACTCAACCCTTACTACCCACAGTCCAATGGAAAAGTAGAGGCCATTAACAAGGTCTTCAAAACCATGATTCAACGCGTGGTGGGTATGCACAAGTCTAACTGGCACAACATGCTCTTTTCCGCACTATGGGCATATCGGACCTCCGTCAAGACTGCCACCGGATTTACACCATTCGAACTAGTTTACGGATTGGAGGCAATCCTACCTATAGAGTGTGAGATTCCATCTCTCAAACTCGCAGTTGAACTTCTTATGAACACTACTACCGAGGAAAAACGCTTCCTTTACCTAGCGAAACTTGACGAGACCCGCCACGATGCTGCTCTTGCCAATGAGGCACATAAGAAATGCATCAAAGCATAGTATGATAGGTTAGTTAAACCTTGTGTCTTTAACGAGGGTGATTTGGTCCTCACATATGACCAAAATCATGATAAGTTGGGGGTAGGTAAGTTCGAGTCCATGTGGCACGGACCATACATAGTGAAACGTGTTCTGGAGAAGGGAGCCTACGAGCTAGAGGACTATGATGAGATATATTTGGGTGAGCCCTGAAACGGGTTGTACCTGAAGAGGTACTATGCCTGAGTTTTTTCATGCATAGTTATCTTGTATATACTGTACATGGCGTGTGTTTTGTGTGGTGTGATGCTTTGTTTTAGTGTGTCTATATCTTGTTTCGCTACTTATACCATGTTCTGTCTACATATGCAGATGGAAACTTGCTATGGATTTACGGACGATGCCAGCCGGCATACTCGTAACCTTGCTTCGGCATCCTGGGTACTTTATTCTCCCACTGGCAAGCTTATCATCTCAAGAGGAAGTTGTCTAGGATACGCGACCAATAACGCCACAGAATACCAAGCGGTGATTGGAACCCCAACTGACACTCTTTCCTTGGGTATGAGCCATGTCGTCATCCACCTGGATTCACAACTAGTGGTTTCTCATCTTAATCGGATCTACGCTATCCGCGACCCTACTCTACTCTGTCTCTTTCAACAAGTTCATCTTCTAGAAAGGTCCTTTGAATCTATTCAATACCTACACATTCCATGAGACATGAATACAATTGTTGGCTCGATGGCCAACTTCATTCTAGATTGGTACATTGCACACTCATAACATATTCATAAAATATAAAAGCAAAGATAACATGTAAATCATCCATTGTATAAGAAAACATGTAAACAAGATCTCATTGATCACCAATAGAACACAAGATGTATAAAACCGCCAGAAGTGTCTGTATATATATATATATATATATATATATATATATATATATATATCGATACAAAATGGTAGTGTTGATACAAAAGTATGAAGCATGCTAGCTTTCAGTAAGAGTCCTCTCTACAAAATCTAAAGCTCATAAGCTTTCAGTGTATGCATAAGTAAAACATGTGCCTAAGCCTTAGGCATCACAGCCCTAGGCCTCAAAGCCCCAGGCTGTGCATGGAAGCAGACTACGGCCCTCGCCACCTTCCGAAGCAGCGTGCCGAAACGAACTGATACTCCAACCGTCAGCTTCTGATAGCGACGGGGTAGGTCATGGACACCCAGCTCTAGGATGTCCAAGTTCATCCTCTGGAGGTTATCCTCGACCGCCTCTAGCTCCTCCAGAGCATTATGGACTACAGGGCCCACCTCCGATGCTGCTCCTCTCCGCATAAGGCGAGAGACTCCAAGTGGTCACTCTGGACCCACGTTTGCAAGAAACATGTAAAATTTATCAGCACTACTCCAAAAAAATCATAACATGCATAAAATGAAAAAAACACAAACAGTTGTTCTTAACGATATCATCCCACTGCGCTCCCTCGGGAAGCACCAAGTCTGGGTCTCCTTGGAAGTCTGTACCGTGGTATGGGTAGTCCTCCACCATGTGTTGAGATATTGTAACTTCAAAGAATATTATAATTGTACTTTATTATTCCGGAGATGTTTCATTCCTCCGTAAAGATCTTATTGTATATCCGGAGATGGTTATTCCTCCGTCAGAATGTGGTAACTTGGGTTATTAGACTTCCCTAGTGGAGGTCGGCCCTTTATGTGTTATGTGGGTCAAAGGGTTATTAGACCACCCTAGAGGGGTCGGCCCAGTCAGTCGTAGTGGGGTATTTAACCCATTGGTTAAATACGAGCCTACGTGTACCTATGTAAAATACATGTCAGTGTAGTGTATAAATAGAGGAGGTGTGTTCCTCATTTGACACACTCACACACTTGAGGATAGCGCACTTGTGGAGGAGAGGTCTGCTATTGTGGAGGAGGAGATCATGTCTCAGGGTTTCATCTTTGTATATTGTTGGTCATCTATATTGAGGAAGCTTTGCTGGGTTTTCTACCCCATGAGGGTTTCCCAGGATAAATCTCTGTCTCTTGTGTTTATGCTGTGCTTGTTGTTTCTTCAGTGATCCTGTATATGCTATTATTGTGAAATGGAATGTAATGCTGCTATTTTCTGTCTTAGCATATTGAATTTTAACATGGTATCAAAGCTAACCTGAAGGAAGACAAGGTATGGCACTAAAGACACTTGCTTTTTGAAGGTTAAGGTTTTACATAGCAAAAACCAGTCATCGTAGCACTTTCGCTATAAATCCATTTTGGCGAATTTTTCGGATCTGAAATTGTTATAGGACGAAGCTAAAATCTCCAGGTACCTTGTGTCCAAAGGACAACCTCTAATTCGTTGTACTTTGTGATTTATGATCTGTACAATATAGGGTTTCTGCCTCTTCCAGATCTGAGTCAAAATCAGGTGACCTTGGGAAAAAGGTCATAACTTGGGCTAGGAAGCTCCAAATGAAATTTCGTGAAACGTGACAGGTAGTACACATATTGTACTATCTCAGAAAACTTTTTCAGAGGCCGAAGTTGAACCAGTGACACGTGGCACGCCGTACAAGTTCGCTCTCCTGTATTATCCCATGAACAGGTCACATTGCGACACTTGACATAACTCTCTCTCAGAGAATCCAATTGAGGTCAGACCTATCAGGATGGAAAGATATCAGGCTGAGCTATCTCAGAAAAAAATTTCAGAGGCCGAAGGTCAAACAGTGACATGTGGCACGCCGTACAAGTTCGCTCTCCTGTATTTTCCCAAAACAGGTCACGTTGCGACATTTGACATAACTCTCTCTCAGAACATCCAATTGAGGTCAGACCTGTCAGGATGGAAAGCTAACAGATCAGGCTATCTCAGAAAACTTTTTCAGACCCTGTGGATCAAAAATTTCAGAGTTACACCAGCAACAATCAGGTACATATTTCTGTCAAAACAGAATTATTTTTTTGGTACCTTCATTCATGGCTTCCGGAATTTAGGGCTTTGAAGAAAGTTGGAATTTTTGTAATCGGAGACCATGGCTGGATGCTACTCATCAAAATAGAAATTTAGAGAACAATATCAGAATTTTTGGTTGAGCAGAAGGCCGGGCTTGATTAGACCCTAGTTCGGGACTTTGATCAGAAAAGTGGAAAATTAGGGCTTCTGTAAAAATGGGAATTTTTGAAATCTGTGACCACGGCTGGAAGCTCCTCAGAAAAATAGAAGCTTAGAGCTTTGGATCAAACCTTTTGATGGGGCAAAAGAGTGGGCTTCATCAAACCCCAGTTCAGGGTCACGTCCAGTGAATCCGAAAGTTTCAAAGGCAAAATTGAGGAGTAAAACTTTGCAGTTTTCAAATTCTGAATATACCAGTTTGATCAGCTCATCAAGGCGCATATTTCTATCCTTTCGGAAGTTTGAAATTCAAAGTTTGAATTTTTTGGGTTTCTCTGACAAACCCATATCCAGCTCCAGGTCCAGTTCTTGCAAATCAAGTGGATTGGGTTAATCCTAGAAGAAGATGGATTGGTCACCTGCATAAGTGAAGAAGTTCATGTCTCAGAGGGAGATGAGGATAAGGCCTTACATAAGAAGAATACAAGCGATCTCGACAGGTATGACTCATCGAGGTATGTTTCGATATTTGTCCATGATTAAGTTTATAGTATGTTTGTCTTCAGGTTATTACAGTTAGTACAATTTTGATTTTAGATTTGTCGTATAACCTTAACAAAATTATGAATGCATGATAGAAGATATTCATTGGTTAGGGTGTTGACACTTATGATTGTACTAATGCATTATGATGTTGTGTGAGGTTGATGTTGTCTGCTAACAAGATACAGGTACATCACAAAAGACAAATCAGGTTCGATAACCATGAAAACATGAAGACAAAGACTCATCCATAATCTTTGTTCTACTTACGAGGTATGTATGACTTTGTTATATTATGCTTAACCTATGAGACATGCAGGTTCTAGCTCAGGATCTCTAAATCATTGAAGAGATTGTTTAGGTGTGTTGTACATAACCAAGTAGGTATACTAATCCAGGTATGTTTCCCATGAATCTTACCTTGTGTTAGGATCCCTTATATAAGTATACTTGGAATGATTGGTTATGCTTATTCATAAAGTTAGTAATCAAGGGATTATGCATATTATATCTTTTATCTTGATTGATGATATGCATGACTAAAAGAAGACTTCCCTGAAATCTTGAATACTAATGTTTATTAACTATAATCATGACTATACATTTTCAAGATTATTTAGTACTATAATGTTTTGATAGCATTTAGAATATACTAATGAGTGTATGTTTGTGCATGAGATCATGAGGATGACTCTTGAGCATGCACAGTAGTACAGAATGAATAGAAGTTCAAAAGACATACAGAAGATCAAGCGGGAGGCAACCACACAAACATAAAAGATAAGTATTTGAGTTGTTATTTGAAATAGTAATGATATTGCCTGTAATAGGTTGTATGCATATTTGTATTCCTAGAATATATAATGCTGAGTATAAACATTCATAGAGCATTGAACAGTATACTACTAATGTGCATATGATTGGTAAGTTGGACAAACATTCCATTGTTGCTTGTCTAGAATGAAACCTCTTTGCTGACATGCCGAGAGCTGTGCACACTCTCGATAGTATGTTCTGGTAGAGATGGAAGGCATCTAGATAGCCATTGTATGCATACAAGGTTATTATGTCAAATTAGTTGCATAACTATGTAAATGATATCTGTATGCATAATAGGTTATTATGTCAATATGATTTGATGATTATGAAGTATTACTAATCCTGTACTTAATTTTGATTTGTAGGAAAAATCATGATGAATGATGAACAAGCGATGGATGTTCAACAAAAGGATTTACAAATCAAACACACTATAGAAAGCTTATGGTTAAGAGATTCTCTTAGAAAGAGGAAGAAAATCATGATGAGATGTTTTGACCATTCTCTTAATAATGTAATCAGGTTCTGTATGGGTTCCCAGGATCGGTAGTCAATTGATGAGCTTAATGATCATCATGGGTGATGTGGATCTCAACCCTTGCTACAAGGTTGAATATGGCTTCTATACACATATGACATGGATGCAAGAAGAAACTCACCATAGAGTTCGAATGACTTTGAGGCTCATATTAGTAGACCCATCTGACGAGAGATGGCACAGATAGATATGCAGAAGATCACTCAATGCAGAGTGTGAATAATGGACAATTGACAGCTTCATGACAAAGCTTGGGCTTTACCAGAAGTAAAGCTGATCCTAACCTTTACCTAAAGGTTGTGGATGATAAACCTATCATACCATTATTATGTGACGATGATCTCTTTCTGACAAGGAATGAGAAACAGATCATGAAAATGGCTGCAGAAATAAAAATGAAAGATCTCAGATTAATGCACTACTTCTTAGGTCTAGAAGTATGGCATGATCCAAAAGGAATCTTTTAATTCGAGGTAAGTATGCTGTGAAGTTTCTAAAAAGATTTGATATGTTGGAGTGTAAAGCCATGGCCACTCCCATGGACTCCAACTTGAATTTATTAGTTAATAACTCATCGGATTTAGTGGACCTAACCCTATATAGACAAATCATTGGGCCAATGATGTATTTAACAAATACTAGGCCAGATATATGCTTTGTTGTAAATACCGTAAGTCAGTATCTAGTAGAACCTAGAAAGGTTCACTGAATAGCTACAAAGCATGTAGTGAGGTACCTAAAAGGTACTTTAGATTTTGGTCTATATAATCTTGGAGGTCATGAAATCCGTTTACATGGTTACTCAAATTCTGATTGGGCAGGAAGTGTCTCAGACAGAAAGAGTACTTTAGGTGGATGTTATAGTCTTGAATCTACCATGATCTCATGGTTTAGCAAGAAACAATCTAGTGTGGCTCTCAGTACTACAGAAACACAATATATAGCTGTCTGTTCTGCCAGCTGTGAAGCAGTGTGGCTTCAGAAGCTATTATATGGAGTGTTTGACTTAGAAATGGATTCCACTATGATTATGTGTGACAATCAAAGCTGCATCAAGATGATAGGAAATCTTGTATTCCATGATAAGTCAAAACACATTGAGATCCGATACTTCTATATACGAGATATGGTGCAGAAAGGAGCTATCAAGCTCGAGTATATAAGCACTGAGGATCAAATTGATGATATCCTGACCAAACCTCTGTCTCGAGTAAAGTTTGAACACTTCCGAGACAAGCTTGGTGTAGTTTAGAAGGACTCTCCTCGAAAGGGGGAGTAGCACAGTATCCGAGATCAAGTCTATCTCATCAATGATGAGGTTACCTATTTACTGCACTTAGTTACCTAGAATTATTTAGATTTAGGACTCTTATATTCTTTTGATGATAGATGTATACATGCTTTTGATGTTAGTATACATGCTTTTGATGTTAGTTTTGATGGTTAGATGTATACATGCTTTTGATGATAGATGTATACTTGCTAGATACTTTTGATGATAGATGTATACATGTTTTTGATGATAGATGTATACATGCTTTTGATGGTAGATGTATACATGTTTTTGATGATAGATGTATACATGCTTTTGATGGTAGATGTATACATGCTTTTGATGGTTAGATGCATACATGCTTTTGATGATGATGATACATGTTGTGGTTATACATGTTTTGATGATGATGATACATGTTGTGGTTATACATGTTTTGATGATGATGATACATGTTGTGGTTATACATGTTTTGATGATGATGATACATGTTGTGGTTACACATGTTTTGATGATGATGATACATGTTGTGGTTACACATGTTTTGATGATGATGATACATGTTGTGGTTATACATGTTTTGATGATGATGATACATGTTGTGGTGATACATGTTATGATGATGAGGATACATGTGCTGTCTTGATGAACATGTGAAGGGATTGGATCATTCCTGGACTTCAGTCCGAAAGAAGAGCCGTAGACGTATGTCTTCGATAATGAAGGGATTGGATCATTCCTGGACTTCAGTCCGAAAGAAGAGCCGTAGACGTATGTCTTCGATAATGAAGGGATTGGATCATTCCTGGACTTCAGTCCGAAAGAAGAGCCGTAGACGTATGTCTTCGATAATGAAGGGATTGGATCATTCCTGGACTTCAGTCCGAAAGAAGAGCCGTAGACGTATGTCTTCGATAATGAAGGGATTGGATCATTCCTGGACTTCAGTCCGAAAGAAGAGCCGTAGACGTATGTCTTCGATAATGAAGGGATTGGATCATTCCTGGACTTCAGTCCGAAAGAAGAGCCGTAGACGTATGTCTTCGATAATGAAGGGATTGGATCATTCCCGGACTTCAGTCCGAAAGAAGAGCCGTAGACGTATGTCTTCGATAATGAAGGGATTGGATCATTCCTGGACTTCAGTCCGAAAGAAGAGCCGTAGACGTATGTCTTCGATAATGAAGGGATTGGATCATTCCTGGACTTCGGTCCGAAAGAAGAGCCGTAGACGTATGTCTTCGAGAATGAAGTCCTTGGTGGACGATTGAGGATTAAGTCATCCTTGGACGTAGGTCCTAAAAGCACGGTGAAGGATTGGATCATCCTTGGAATTTGGTCCTGTAAACTGAGCCGTAGACGTGAGGTCTCCGAGAACATGATAGGACTGGATCGTCCCTGGACTTCGGTTCAAAAGGTACATGACTGGTTTACATCATTCCTTGATGATGACGATGTTCGTGTAATGACGATGACGATGTTCGTGTAATGACGATGCTGATGATCATGCTGATGTTCGTGTAATGACGATGCTGATGATCATGCTGATGATCGTGTGATGACGATGACGATGATCGTGTGATGACGATGCTGATGATCGTGTGATGACGATGCTGATGATCATGCTGATGATCGTGTGATGACGATGATGATGATCATGTGATGACGATGTTGATGATCGTGTGGCGATGATGATGATGATCGTGTGATGACGATGCGAATGATCGTATGACGATGCTGATGACGATGTTGATCGTGATGCTGATGATCGTATGATGACGATGCTGATGATCGTATGATGACGACGCTGATGATCGTATGATGACGATGCTGATGATCGTGTGATGACGATGCTGATGATCGTGTGATGATGATGCTGATGATTGTGTTGATCGTGTGTTGACGATGCTGATGATTGAGTACTATCAACTCTGATGACGTTGATGTTCCAGTAACTAGTTGAGTTACTGATGATGTTGAGAAAGCTTTCAATGATTTATAGATGTATCATGTATGATGTTGATGACTCCTTGCTCGTGCAGATGCTGTTATAATATCCTTCTCGTTAAGGGGGAGTGTTGAGATATTGTAACTTCAAAGAATATTATAATTGTACTTTATTATTTCGGAGATGTTTCATTCCTCCGTAAAGATCTTATTGTATATCCGGAGATGGTTATTCCTCCGTCAGAATGTGGTAACTTGGGTTATTAGACTTCCCTAGTGGAGGTCGGCCCTTTATGTGTTATGTGGGTCAAAGGGTTATTAGACCACCCTAGAGGGGTCGGCCCAGTCAGTCGTAGTGGGGTATTTAACCCATTGGTTAAATACGAGCCTACGTGTACCTATGTAAAATACATGTCAGTGTAGTGTATAAATAGAGGAGGTGTGTTCCTCATTTGACACACTCACACACTTGAGGATAGCGCACTTGTGGAGGAGAGGTCTACTATTGTGGAGGAGGAGATCATGTCTCAGGGTTTCATCTTTGTATATTGCTGGTCATCTATATTGAGGAAGCTTTGCTGGGTTTTCTACCCCATGAGGGTTTCCCAGGATAAATCTCTGTCTCTTGTGTTTATGTTGTGCTTGTTGTTTCTTCAGTGATCCTGTTTATGCTATTATTGTGAAATGGAATGTAATGCTGCTATTTTCTGTCTTAGCATATTGAATTTTAACACCATGAGGATCTGTCCCTGCAACCACGTGAACAACCCTATACCAAAACTAGTGATGGGACCCCCGCCACCATGGCGAGCCATCACCTCTGCCCACCTGTTCATGTGAGGATCGTGTGCATCTCAATCCTCGAGGTCTACTTGCGGGCGCAAGTGTGGCACCCGCTCCAACATGAAAGCCACCACCACTGAGCCATATCCAAACTACTTCAGCTCCCCGCATTGGAATTTGGTCAACTGATCTCGGAGACTGGTGAGAAGCCCCTCGCACCAGTTGAACACGGTAGGAGCCATGCACTCCTCAGCATACATCATTTGTGATTTTCTCACAAGATGAGCGGATCGGCTGCCAGCCACCCGCACAATGGTAAAGAGTACCGTCCGGAGAGCTCGATCCCTGACATCCTTGATGGGAATCTTCGCACCAGTCATCGGCATACCTAGAGTACACCACTGATCGATCATGTCCTCTACTGAGCGGCCACTACCTCGTGACCTAGTCAAGGACACAGGGTTTCCTCGTCGAGACAACCCTGTCAAAAAATACATGTCATCGACATCTATGGTTAGCGTATGCTCACCAATCTGGAAATGTTGTTGTATTGGGTCCCAACATTGGACCAAGTATGTCAGCAATGATACTTGGGACCTCATCCCCGACACTCGAAAGTACTTGAGTAGCCCAGAGTTTCTCAACGCTGCAACACATTGCAGATCATTTTCCGCTTGTATATCATCGAGCTCATGCTCGCGTTCTCTCCACTCAAGAACCATTGTGCCCACTCCAAACCTGTCAAGAAAGTCATTTTAACACCATTAGAACTTTACCCAACCATCAGAAAAGTTTCCATTTGAGTAGGTTTTGAGTTCAAGTTGGGGGTTTGCGCCGGAGCAGAACGTCCATTTGGACAGTGCGCTGCCGGCGCCAAACACCCTTTCGGGTTCTGTGCCGACACAGATCCCAAATGGGTGACCTGCGCCGACCCGTGAGCGCAAATCCCCCAACCCAACATTCCCAAAACCTACCTAAATGCAAGAAAAAGAAAATTTTAAACCACTAGAAAGTTAAAGAGACAAGTTTAGGGTTACCTGTCGCTGACGGCACCTAAAATGATGGATCATAGCTCCCAAAATCAGCAAAAGAAGAACGACTCCAAATGGCACTATTCACCTCTCCAACTTGGTAAAAAACAAATAGTAATTCTTTTTACTATTTACCCCTATTTATATTGAAAAAGAGCATATTCCCTTTTTTATTTATTCTAATGTGGGTTATTTTTCTATAGTTGGATTCATTTATACCCGGTTAATCATTTTTGACCTAGTTTTGAAGCTTGCAGGTGAAGTTAAGTACCTCTTTGATCATGTTTTTCGTGGTTGTGGTCTTTTCGCGCATATTCTCAGGTATGAACGACTCATAGAGCGTCTTTTTGTCATTATTTCGCTCATTAAAATCAATTATTAATGACGTCGAGCTAACTCTTTGTTCTTTCTCGTGCTCGTAAAACGATGAGAATAAGTTACCGAGTTATAGTTTATCACTTTTTCGAGCTCATTAAACTCCCACGAAAAAGGAACCCCATGGAGTCTTTTCTTTAAGCTCTTTTCGGGCTCTCTAAATACGAAAAGATCGCCAAGCGAACTTTATGCGTTCACACTTGTAAAATTATTTGAATGATCGTCTTCCTGGTGATAGTTTACCCCCTTTTCCGGACCAGGGGGCACTACTTACGAAAAAGGAATACTCCAGCCAATCATGACTGGAAGAGTCCTCTCTCGCGTTGTTTTACCATTTTCCGGGCGAAGAGGCTAACCGTACGAAAAAGGACCTTTGGAGTCTTCTTTAGTTCTTTTCAGACTCTCTAAACATGAAATGATGCTGAGTTTGCCTTCTATGGACTCGTTAAAATTCAACATTGAAGGGCCCGTCATGGGATGAACCCCTCCTTTCCCACGTTCACAAAACATTTGGGATTGGACTCATCTATGAGATGAGCTATACCGAGCATCTGTTTACCCTCCTCAAGCTCGTTAAAAAACAAGTGAGGCACTCATCAGTGATGATGGGGAAAAAGGAAATATTTTGTGTTACACTTTATTTATGGGAACTACATCATCACTCATGAACATGGCACTCATTTTCATTTGCGTACAATGCTTGGGTCATCCGTTTGTCCTCGAGTCATACTGATTCCATGAGTCATGTCACTCCTTTGGGTCATCCAAAGAATATTTCCACTATCAATTACATTAGGGGTCAGTACCATTCTCGTCATGTCAATACTTCCAAGCCATGCCATGTCCATGTTCAAGAGATGTCCATCACTCGTCATCTGTAGTCAGTACACCTTCCACCATATCTATCTACCTTGAGTTAGAATTGCACATTACTCTACCATCTAATCCACTCCAAACATATTTTATCGAGTTTCGTGTCGATTGATGGGGGATACATCATGGCCCTCCTTCGACGGATTCATCCTTGTCGACTTGAACACATCATCCGAGGATTGAATCTAGGAACCAATCAAGTACCTTGGGCCTGCATGCCTCAATGGTAGGTTACCTCACTTTCAACATGAGTTTACATCATTGACTCTTGATTGAAAGATTTCATTAAGCATTCGACCTCAACTCATTTATTCACGCTTGGTGATATGTACTATGATACCTTGGGGATCAACGACATTTATGGTGATTTCCCTCGCACTTGTTAACGGTATACATCAATGACCGGTAATCAAGTGGTTTCTACCATGTTTGACTCCAAAACATTGTAATCACATGGATAGATTCGTATCATTACGGGTTCGGCTTGAAGACCCTGGGGAAGTAATTTCCTACCTAGGTTGCGATGGAGATTCTTTGAGTCATATTACACGGATCCACTTTGTATTGGTCGTGGATGTGTTATCATCTCATTATGGATCTACGATTGTGTCTAGTAGCCATGATTGTGTTCAGTCGGTCTTTACTACCATGGATCTGCAATGTATTGGTCGGCAGCCATGTTATGAGTCATGTGAGACTTGTATCTCAGAGTCAGTTGTATTGCAGCAGCATCCTCCATCCAGCAAGTCCTTTCCATCTATATTTCAAATCACTTCACCTGTCTTGTTTTGCCAACTTCATGCTTTGGGAGGCATTTTTTTACACCTAAATCTCGTCATCATGAGTCCTTTGTTAACTCAGTACCTCAAATCCCTGAAGTGCCTATGATCAAGCAAGTTATGTTAGAGCAATTTGATGCCCTTTGTCCACATTTATAGTTGGGCCGGCACACATTGTCCTTGAGCAAATAGCGCCCAACTAGGACCGGTGTCGAATGTATTCTTTCAGCCTACGTCGGCGGCGCAGAGTATCTTTGTACAACCTGCGTTTTCCTTCTCAGGCGCTGGTTGTCTTCATGCAACCTGCACTGGGGTTGGTTAGATAGGATAAAGGGAGCTTTCGAGCGAGTTCTAGAAGTTGGATGAGGTGGATCCCTATCCCTGAATCCTAGGTGAGTTGTCCTATAGTTCCTTAACCTCAAGGGAGGATCCCTTAGCCCTCTCCCCATGATCTTCAACCTACTCTATCCACTTGGTCCTACAAATACAAGGCCCCTCTCCATTCCAAAGGGAGGAAGTCTATAGCACTTACATGCTGGTGAAATTAGCTTAGGAGATCCCTATTCATCTATTGGGAGACTCTCACTTCCTTTGGAGGCATTGGATTGGCTTGTTGGAGGAGGATTGCAGCGTTAAGGCTTGGGTTGTGATCATCTCTCTACTTTGTATTTCCCTCTTTTATACAGTAATATAAACTCTTTCCAAAAATGTTATTATGTTGATAATGTTTTTTAGTTTACTTCCTTAACTGTTTACTTAGATCAGTTATTATTTAAACATATTTTACTGCTTGTATTGTTTCCATATGTCTTGACAGGTCTTGCAGCTAAAGATATGACGACCGCAGGACTTGGAGCAACAACGAGGAAGAAGATCTGCTATCTAAAAGGTAAGACGTCTAAGGACTCGATCTTTAACTAGATCTAGGAAAGTAGCTTTGTATTATGTCTCATTTGTTCTAGATTCGCATTGAACTAGGGAGATCTGGCTCGCGTCCGCTCGAGTATATTGTCCAATAATAATAAATTATCTAGGAATGACCCTTCAATCACCAAAAATTACAAGGGTTGAAATGGGCACAAGGGGGTCCAATTAAGTGAAAATGTGTGCCAATAAAATTTGTTTGGCACATTAAACTCGACAGTTGTTATGAGCATGCAAGAAGGGCCATATTTTCCTAAAGAGGTAAAATTTGAAAGTCAACACCAACTCACACCTTGTCCTTGAAAATCAAGCAATGGAAACCAACATTGTCCCTAAGCATCTCCACCCATATCATGATTCTATGTAATCCACAACTTGTGTTTCTCTAGTATCGAATAAATCAAGATAGACTTCAAATCACCACTCACACTACCTATCCAATACACTTTACCCTAACAACAAGAGGGGATCACAACTACTACCATGTAGGTATACCACTAGGAAAACTATAAGGGTTCCATGCAAGCAATAAGTGTGTTCTTGAGTTGGCACCACAAACTAGTCGCAATGCCATTCTTAGTTGTAAAACCACGCAAAATATAAGGGTGACATACAAGGCTAAGTGTGTTGTTCAATTGTACCTCAAACCAATCGCAAAAAGACTAGTCATGATAGTTCCATGTTTCCCTTGAATATAATAGAATAAAAGATAATGTTATGGCTAAGTCAAAGTTTGGGCTTAATATCTTGGTAGTGCTATGCAGTTTGTACCACTAGGTAGAATATAAGGGTGTCATGGAGGTGTCAAGTGTGTTGTTGCGTTGGCTAGGTGGCACTATCTATGCACTAGATGTTTTTATTGAGTTGGCTAGGTGGTTCCATGCATGAGGAATAAGTGTCTTGCTAAGTTGGTTGGATGATGGCATGTAAGTGTTGAGTATGCTACTAAGTTGGTTAGGTGGAACAACAAAAGTGCTAAGTGACGTTGAGTTGGAAAGGTGGCACCACACAAGTGTTGAATAATGTTGAGTTGGATAGGTGGTGCCACATATGTGCTAACAACACATGGACTAAGTGCAATGCTAAGATGGTTGGGTACCAACAGGTGTTGAGTGTGTTGTTGAGTTTGTTGGATGGTTTCATGTGGGCATCGAGTGTGTTGTTGAGTTCATTGGGTAGTACCACGTAGGAGCTAGTTAACTAGCATTGGGTGTGCGACTAAGTTTGTTGGGTGGCATTAAGTTGGCATGGAGTGTGTTACTAAGTTCATTGAGTGCAATGAGTTGACATTGAGAGTGTTGTTGAGTTGGTGTTGGGTGTGTTTTTGAGTCCATTGAGTTGGGGTTGAGTGATGATAAGTTGGAATTGAAGTGCCTGATGACGCCACATAGCATTGAGTTATTTGGTGGCATATGGTTAGAACATCACATGGGAAACAGGATTAGAATGTTATGTGTGATGAATCCTCCTTACAAAGGATAAAAGAGGGAAAGGGTGGGATTTAAACCCCTAAAATCCTCCAACTTTATTTCAAAACTTTGTGCTTTATGATTTAACCAAGTGAATTGGCACTCATTGGGTTTTTTTTAACTAGAGCTTGTTTGATTTACATAATTTTGTTGTGTTTTTATGCTTCACTACTAGATATAGCATATTGAATTTAATAAGCTCCAACCAAACTTAAAATGTCAAAAATATGGTCGAATCAAGAAATGTGTTAATTGTGACACCCCTTAATTTTCTATGTAGAAATCATTGAAATTGGCCATTCTTAGAGATTCAACTTAATTTTCAAGAAAAGAGGGTTTTATAAACTCGTGTACATAGGGAATTTTAGACCATAAAACACATCAATATTACTTGAAACTTGATATGAAACTAGATTATGGACAACATAATGAATTTGTGTACTTTTCCCAAGTGAAAGTGTTTCTTTTTATTGAAAATTTTCCAAGCTAAACTAGGCCAATTTATGTTGAAAAAACCCTCGAAAGGTGCTATAAATGTAAGTTTACTTCAAAATATTGAGTGGAAGGCTGAAAGTTGCAAATCTGAATTAGGATATTGAGTAGACCGCAAACCCTTAATATTCTTGTGTATGGAGAATCCCTTGAATCCAAAACCATTTTAATCTTTTGTATAATGGAATACATACAAGCTACAAATGTCTCATTGAATATTCTCTAGTTGTGATCCCATTGAATGCTCTCTACATGTTGGGCCTAGGTTGAGTTAAAGTTTTGGGAAGCACCTTTTTGAGGCAAGCAAGGAAAGCTGAGCTGAGCGCAGCTCAAAAACACAATTTTGGCTAAGTATTGAGGATGCTGCGAAGTTGCGCGCAGCATCCAACTTTTGACCAGACTGCGGAGTTGCACGTAGTGTCGAAGTTTTGGCCGTGATGCGAGGACCAGTACTGCGCAGAAGCAGTGCTGCGGAGTTAGGAGGCCACGTGGAGCCAGCAAAGCGATGTGCTGGACAAGTATCAAGTGTAGTTACCGGCTCAACCAGTAGCAGCCATTTTTGGAAAGATACTTCAGGATTGCCGAGCAGTGGACATAGGAAAAACAGGAAGGCGGCCACGCATGGGTTGTTAAGGAAAGCGACGTTTGGCACGCGCAGAAGGTAAAACCGTTAGAGAGAAACGGTTCGGCAGAAGCAGCCTGCAGGCACGCATGCGACAGGAAGGCCGATAGCGACAGAATGAGGACGTGGAGATCCGCCATGATCAAGCAGACGCTACAAGGAGCTAGCAAGCCGGTTTGGAAAACCGGTGCAGTTTTGGAAACCCTTAGGGTTTTGGGTTTTAGGTCTTCGGCATTGTACAAACATGACCTTCGAGCATGATCTATTTAAGAAGACATTTTGTATGGGATGGGGGTTCGCTTTGTGGGTTGTTCTCAGTGTTGTTATCATGTTGGATTGTTATTCTTTTGTAGTTGCTAAGAACTTAAGGAGATAATCTTTTTGTATTATAAAATCTCTCTGAGCTAAGAAGATTGTAAAGGCTCTGCAGCTGTGTGCGCAAAGACCTAGTTGAGAGAAAGAAGAGTCTGCAGCTGAGTGCACAGACTAAGAACGGTTGCCCCATCCCTTTTGAAAGAAATATATTACCAACCGTTCTTGTGGACGTAGCTTTCCATCCGGGGAAGTGAACCACGTTAAATCCTGTGTTATGTGATAATGCTTATGAATGAATGACTGTCTGTATTTTTTGTAGAATGAATGCTTGAATGTTTCCTTGCATGCTGTAATATGAGAACTTTGATATACATTTACCAATAGGAGAAGTTTGGGAATGATATGCTAGGTTCCGCGGAAGCAAATTAATGGTGAACACTTCAATTCTATGTTAAGGCCGTGAATCAATCATTTAAGTATATTTACTTTCTTAACCACAGTGAAGGAACGCAGCACAGTTAATCATGTTTATCATTTCAGTTCATGTTGTAATAATCCAAGTTCTTAACGAATGCTAGAAAGATAGCCCGTAAGTGCCTGAATGAATGGATGAGTGATATTCATTTCAGTGCCTTAACGTTTCCGAGATTCTCCAAGTAGAGAATAATTGTGGGTGATTCACAGCTCCAGTAGGAGATTCGCAGCAGTAAAAAACCCTTGGTGCATCCCGCAAGGTTGCCTGCATCATGCGGTACTGTTCGCAGCATAGATCCTGCTGCGTACCGCATCACTCTTCCCGCAGCGCCATCCTTCTGTCCTGTGCTGCGCAGCCTGTTCAGATAAACAACTCATCATTTACTGTGGAAACCTGATTCCGCAGTACCCCATAAAGACACACCTCGGGTGAGACCTCAACCTGCTCGCAGGTTGTTGCCGAAAGGGCCGGTGCGAAGGGGTTTTATTGGTCAAAGGAAGAACCGCAAAGAATCTGGGTCCATTTGAAAACCTCTAGGTCAGTTTAAGCCAACACCGCAAACCCTTAATATTCTTGTGTATGGAGAATCCCTTGAATCCAAAACCATTTTAATATTTTGTATGATGGAATACATACAAGCTACGGATGTCTCATTGAACATTCTCTAGTTGTGATCCCATTGAATGCTCTCTAACTTTGATACCATGTTTGAAAAGAAAAGCAAAGAGATCAATAAATATCATACATGATAGATTGAAGAGATATAATACCATGTTGGGATCATGAGTAATCACATAAGAGACAATATTAAAAATCCAAGCCACAAGTCAAAAGAATACCAAGATTTATAGTGGAGAAATCCTCATAGGAAAGAAAACTCCACTGCATTAACACTAGACCACTTTATACATAACTTCATCACGTGATGACCGCTAAAAGTGATAACTTAATGAATCTAGTCTACCCCTTCATATAGAAAAGGATGTCAATTAGGGCAGTGTTGTAGCTTTAATAGAGTGTTATAGGTTCATGGTTGTATTGGAAACATTACTATTTGCACTATGAACATTGATAAGAATCTCATAGATGGTATCACAATTTAAAACTTGTATAACAAGGTGTTGTGGACCAAGTATGGAAAACACTTAAACTACTTAAGTGAGTAACTTAAAGTTAACAAAGAAAATGGAGGAAAACTCAAAGGTGTTTCACAATCAAATGCTCCTCATAGAGATGTTCATGCTAAAAGATTGCAACTATTAGAGGGTAGTTGCGAAAAAACATATTGAAAGAATGCCATTATACCCAAGAGAGAAACAATTCAAGTTCATAAAGATAGTGATCCTATGATATTGAGAGAAGAGAGGATCTGCGTTTGTGAAATGAAAGTTCTCGAGGTTTCAATCCTTACTGTAGGATCATCATCAGGAGACAGTGAAGTCTGATAACTATGACAACTGCAAAAGTCATATATGATAGAAATGCTAGTGCATATCATCGTTTCCTTAATTGAAGACTAAGAGCACATCTCTATTACTCCTTCATGTTTGTGAGTTCCAAGAAAGCAAGCCTTCACCTTTAGTAAAATGAAAAAATAAAATCCTTAATATGAAATTTATGCCAAGCATATTCCACATTATTTTTTCTCTTTCTTAAATGTAAGTGGTGCTTTAAAGTCAACAAGTTCATTTTAAAGAGGGATATTTATAAATACCTAAGAGACATTTTATAATGACAAGGACATGTAAAAATTGACAATCATTGGGATGGTTGTATACACATTAAGATGGAGAAAAACTTAGAGATGTGTGCAACATTGAACTCTTTATAGGAAGCTTCAATTCCAATCAAGTTCCTCTATTTGCATTATTCATATAAATTGAGAATTGGGAAAGTAAAAAGATCACAAATCACCTCACGAAGCTTAAAGAGTTGTGAAATCTATTGGTTGCAACCAGTGATAAACTTAAAAAGGGAGATTTAGTCATGTCTAACAGTTTGTCTTAGTTGCAACTCAAATATCATTTAAGAGTATTATCTAGATCTAAATAATTGACATTTAATGAACTTGCAAACTTGCTTTTGATAGTGTGAATGGAAGAAAATGCTCTACATTAATAATGGGAATTTTGAATGTGTTTACAACAATATGAAAGGGGAAAATGAAACAAAACATTAATCAACGAGGATAGATAAGTGAGACAACCCAAAGAAATAAATGCCAAAAGGAAACTCTAGCTTGAACAATAAAGATTAGTAATAATAATTGTTTTAAGCCTTGTCATTTTCAATTAAATTGTAGAAAAAATGAATTTCACTTTACCAAAACAACATTTTAAGAATTATGTTGAAGAATTTAAGTGTTTTGCAACTTTTGAGAATAAATATGTAGATGCATGATATATCAAGTGGCATAAGTAATGTGTTTAATAAAAATGAATGATCTCCCGCCTTAAATGATAAATGAAACTGAAAGAGAAAAAGTGTCTTTGAATATGACATCTTACGCATGGTAAAATCTCAAGGTATTATTTGTATGAAAATGCACCATATGTAATAAGATTAAAAAATAATTTACTTTCTAAAATATAGATCACAGAGCACTAGTTCAAGGTGGAATTAATAGAGACAATGTATTCATAAAAAGTAAAAATAAACATTACAAAAGAGTGGCTACAAATGTTGAAGAAAGTCGATTATATAGATTTTCATCTAAATCAGCAAATAGCTTTAGTGGTCAATGATAACACCATCAACAAATTTGCAGACTTTAGTGGTCAATGATAGCACCAAAGTTCAACTTTTGGTAGCTTAATGCCATTGAAATGTTAAAATCTAGTTCATGCATCAGTTCTTGTTCAATTAGAAATGAATTTGTCACAATAAAATGAAAAATATGTGAAAGAGGTACACAACACACAAATAGGAGACTAGGTTGATAGTGATTTGTATGATCCCAACGAGAACATCATTAAGGTGGGGAGCAACATACTTTATTATCAATACTGATAATTTCTCAAGCAAAGGGTAGGTGAGTTCCCTCGAGAAAAGAATTTAGAAGATTTAGAGCCTGGGTAAAAGAGTAAAGTAGGCATAAAATCAATGTAGTCAAAATAGATGGTTGAAGAGAATACAAGCCCAAAAACATTTATAAAAATGTAAAACATTTATAAAAAAGTAAAACCCAAAGAATGCTCAAGGAATTTGAAAATAAATTGCATATATTATTTACCAAAATGGAGGTGCACATAAAAATAATAAGACAACATTCAAGATGGCAAAGAGTGTTCAAAGAAATAATTATCTACTAGATTTTGTAGGGAAATGGCTCCCAAATGGTATGTTCATTAAATACATGTTCTTATACTTATACCCCTAAAGAGATCAAGATAATATCCAAGAGATGTCAAGTATGCTTAAAGAAATACGTTTTTAGGGGGAGATCGTTCAATAAAATGGTATATTTATTTAATATAAGTCTCACAAATTATACATAAAAGTCATTTGAAATTTTGAAAGTGTTGTGCATAAAGTAGAACCACATATAAATCATTTTGAAATTATGGAATAATCTATGTGCAACTTCCAAACATGAAAACACGAATTAATTTTTAAGCGTATTAGGTAAAAATAGTTTTAGGCACAAGAGTGCCTTCGATCTAAATAACACATAATTATAAGAGATGTGATATTTAATAAATACTATAAGCAAATTTGATGAAGATTGGCCAAATAAGACGAAAAAGATGATGCCAAGAAGGATGGATCAAATGAAAATTCAAACTAGGGTATTTTTTTAATAAAGAAGTTTGTATATAAGAAGTGTTTTCTTGGCAATTTTGCTGTGTTTGACTAAAGGGATTTTATTGATATTTCAAAGAAAATGAAAATTCAAACTCTGGTATTTTTTTCATAAAGAAGTTTGTATATAAGAAGTGTTTTCTCGGCAATTTTGCTGTGTTTGACTAAAGGGATTTTATTGATATTTCAAAGAAAGAGAGATGGTTTAAACCAATGATCTCAATTATCCATTCTCAATAATCCATCCTCTTGACAACAAACTTTCCAAACCGCAAGATGAAGTTTTCACCAAAAAAAACCATTAAACAGTTCCAAATTTCTATTTTGTGTAAAAAACATCAACCAAAATCATAAAGGAAAAAAAAATGGTCCATTGCAAGCTCTTGATTATAAGAGCTTGAAATTAGGTGTATTCCATTTCTTGTAGTGTTATTTGATGATTTTTTGAAGTGACTTTGCCATTGGCTAATAAGATAGGGTGTACCCTTCTCTAAAATAGAAAAATAAAAAACAACTCAAATCCATGGCTATAGGACCCTGTTTTTGCAAAGACATCCAATCCAGTGTTCAAGATTTAGAAATTTAGAGCTAGTCATCTTTAAAAGATACTTAATGCATTAAAAAGTATAAGCAAACTTTCAAAAAATTATTAGTGAATAGATTCAAGCATGTGACAATACTTAGCAGTGCAAAACTATATAGTGTGAAACTATATGTAATCATAAGCTAATTGGTTGGGCATGGAATGTGAGATACTTGACACCTGTTTTAGGGACCTGGATCCTCAATACAAAAGGCTAAAAGAAAATATTCATCTTACAACTTACTATTTTCTTCAGTGATTAACCCCTACAATTTATATAAATGTTTTATAATTACTATGCTAAAGCTGTAATATATTTAAACTTATCATTACATTCTCAATGGCCAGATTTCTATCTAGAGATTCTTCCCCTCCGCTTTGGATGTTAGGGGAGTTGGTCTCCCCAACTTGTGTGCTCCCCCAAAGGTTATACAGTTAGGTCCCCTCAGTGCAAGGCACTCCCCAAAGGATATCATCTGCTAGTGCATTGATGCTTTCAGAGTGTTTGACAACTTCAAGGGCATGCCCGCATCTCCGTCCCATCACTCACCCTCAACGGCCAGCTACAATAGTGCTTGACCTTCGGCGAACCTTTTGCACCAAACAGAATCCTCACATACCCCAAGGTGCACAAGAGTGTACCATTCCATGAGAGATCCAACAGCACACCCTCACATGCCCCAGAGTGCACGAGAATTCTGGCGAGCGGCTAAGTATCGCCCTTGACCTCCTGCTTCTCTTTTGTGCAGTGCCAAGATTTTCAATTTCTAGTATTTGTATTATGCCAATGCCTTATCTTATACCCTGTTAGCTAGACACTTGGCACTTAGTCCTACTTTGTTCTTAGATCTTAATATTTTCCTGCTTTTAGAATTGTACTTTAGCACTCCCACTTTGTACCAGCACTGGTACTATTGGAGTCCTGCTGACACACTTTTGTGGTCATTTGTTGGACATTAATCAAATTAGCTTCTGCTTTTCAAATTGTGTGAAGAGATGCTTGGCACCCCGACTTTATATCCACACTGGTTGTATACTGAAGTGTCCCATTAACCCACTTTGTAGTCATTTTTTGGACGTTAAAGAAATTAGCTCATCACAAATCGTGAATATATCTTTTACATAAATGGAAAATATAAATGCAGAGGGAGATTGCATAAAATAACGTTTCGAGGATGAACAAGGCATGCCCATTTCTCAATAGTAACAAAAAATTAAATAGTTTCAGCTAATATGGAAGTTTAAATATGGTTTTTTCATTGAAACTCAAGCTCTTAAAAACATCCATAAAAATTATATATCTAGATGTCTGCTCCTGCAGGTACAATATGCTCTATCTCACTTTAAAGAGTACCTGTAAAATCATGTTCACTTGTGAAATCCAATGTAGGGTGGCTAATGTGATAACAAGATTCGGAATTTAGAGGGAAAACAGAATGCAAGACAATGGTCTCCATTAATGATGATGGGCCAAGTCCGTAACCATTAAGGTTGCATAAAGGGGATACAGTTTGAACTCAAAACACTATATTACAAACTACAGAGGAGATGAGCCCAAGGGTTTAGCTCAACCAGTTGTTTCCAGTGTTGCTGGGCATTTGGCTAGTTTCATATCTGCATGTGCTCAGTTTGAATCCACCTGCATGAGGTGCACTAGTCTAGTCCAACGGATTTATATGTGATGCCATTCACAATTGTAGGAAATCATCCTTGGGTCTTCCCACGAGGTTTCCCTTGGAAAAAAAAAAGTCTACCCGAAAGATTTGGAAACTAGTATTTGTGTATGTTGGGAAGCAAAGGAACAAATCACAAATACCCGAACACTTGCAAAAACCCTCCCAATGTCAAAAAGATCAATTGCAGAATGATAAGAAGAATAATAGTGGCAATGCTTTAAAGATTTCAATGCTGTGAAATATAAATCATTTAAAGGCACCAAATTTATTTAAATTTCTTTGGTTGATCTTTGAGTTTGTATAAAAAAATTAAAAATCCAGGAGATGCTAGATAAAATGCACAAACGATCATATTATTCAGAAGCTCCCTTCATATTAATGCATGTAGTACCCTGTCCAACTCTAGTCCTATAACTTCTAAAATAGACATTCGAAATGATAATCCCATGCCTATAAATCCGGCATTTTACATCAGGAGTGCTGGGATCCATTCACTAGTTTTTCTCTTAAAGAAATAACTTCCAAACAATTCCCTTACCAATTTCTGTTTATTTCAGTGGGGTATCTTACAAGATTTTAACAAAACATATAGACATTGTCCAACAAAAATCGACTATGATCTCCCTCAATGACATTTGCAATCATGTCTCTTTCCCAAACCACAAAGCATCGGATTAGCACTAACATCTCAGGTTAAGGATACCTGATCCACGGTGCTAGAGAAGAAATTTTATATGTCACGCTCAGTTATTGTATCCAAATTGGTATAACATAATACTTATAGCCGAATTTACAAATAGAACCTTTATCTATTTGCAGTTTTGCTCTTCCCCGCACTTTACCTTACCCCAAACCCATAATGTTGGGTCTCAAGCAGGTTCTATTCATATCAGAATAGAGGCAAAAGAAGTCATTTTCCACAAAAAAGTGGGAATTTTTTTCTTTATTCTTTCTTCATTTCTCTGTAGGTGCATGAAAAAGGTATAAACGTTTTCCCTTTTCTAATAGTGTGCAGAAAGCAACAATCAACTTCGACAAAAGAATGCTCTAGATTTTTCAGTATGTGTTTTCTGCATTTAAAACATTACACAATATATGAAAACCTTACACTCTTGGAAAGCAAGATTACAAAAAATAATCTGGAGTCTTGCGTGTCATATCAGGTTCAATTTGCCTAGGTGCTGGCTCAAATTGAATGAAGTTTTGCTCCATATTCTCACTAATCTCCATTATAGCTGCCATGTTACCACACCTATAGCAATAATTCGGTGCACTGAAAACTGTAACAACATTGTTACCCTGCATTTACGATCACAAGCCAGCATTATAAAACTTGTATTCTACATGCAAAGCTAATCTAAAACCCTTACATCCAGAATAACTGAAAGCATTCACATTCTACCACATTGTAAAGGAAACCTTACAGAAAATCCGTAACCATAAACATTTCTAAACACTTCTTTAGTTATAAGAAATCTTGTTTTTATAAAATTAGAGCTCTCTCATCCCACAGGTCAACACTAAATTTACATGCAAAATTTCTCACCTGACACCAATTGAAACCCTCCATAACAAGCTGGTGTGCTCTTGCAACCAAATTCAGACCATTTTTGTGATTGAATTGGGCTGCTATGTCTTGACCAAAAGTATATCCAGCTCCTCTAGGTGAAATACCCCATCCACATCGATCGTCTGGGTCTGACCATAGTAGATCACACATAGGCCCTTCATGTGGTACCTGGAAATATCAATCCCAGGATTTAAGCATGGAATTACATACCTGGTTCCTTGTAATCAAAGTAATAATTCTAAGATTGGCATTCAAGAATAACCAATCACTCGTCCGAAAGGCTAAAACTGTAGAAATACGTAACTCTCAGGAAAACATATATTGAAGAGGACTTATACTAATTTTCTATACTAATGGAATAAATGTTATAATATGCAGCAAACCTAGGTAACATTCATCCACAGTCGGAACAAATTGCATATGCTCAAAAATGTCATATAACCGTTCACACAATAGCAAGGAACTCAAACAAAAAAAATCAAGCTTCAAAATGATACAACGTGAATAGAGGTCATTCACAACACCCAAATTCCTAAGGTACAAATACTTCCGTTAAACACTGTTCCAGATGCTCCCATCACTCTTTCACCTCTTGCAGATTTAATACAAATAAAATTAGCTCTGACTTTCAGTAAACCCTGAATAGGTCGACTTTCAATAAAAACTTTCAACGGAAAGCCTGGAAACCCACATATAAAACACTACTACACACTGCTACAATAAAACATTAGCACACCATTTGTAAGTAGCTTATGGAATTCAATGAAGTTTCAATGTATGATGACACCCTCTGAGCAACATTATTGAGTTTCAATGTATATAGGTTCAATCCTGAATGCAACTTGGAAAAGTACAATTTCATATATACATTGTGCAGAAAATACCTACTTCTTGAATGCGGTCCAAAGCTCTTATATTATCAAGTGTATCCAACGAGGGTGAGAGGCCTCCATGCAAACAGAAGATCTGAGACAACAAAATGAACACATCTAAGAATTCAAAGTAATGTCAGATTCCACTATCCAAGGTCACCAAATTTTGGGTATAAAAGGTCAAATATTCCCTCGTATTACCTGGCTTTCAATGAGCGCTGTCAGTGGAAGGTAGTCAAACAGATCTGTAAAATACTTCCACACATTTGCATTCCCATATTTTCTTAAGCACTCATCATAAAATCCATAGCTGAAATTGCAAGTACATAATTATTTAGAGTCAATTGTAACTGTATGTGCATAACTAAAAGAATAATATAAAGATGTCACATTTCTACTCCACCCCTTCACCTATGTATATTTTGTCTACCCACATTTAGGTACAGTCAAAATGCCAATACACTTTACGTGACATGCTTAAACGTGAATAAGATAGTCATCCAATATATATTTTTTCATCTCCACTTTATTCTCTTCTCTCCCAACACGTTCCCTCTATCTTCTAGTTGTTCAACTTCAGCCCACAGTTAACTCTCAATATTGTTCATGTGGCCAAGAACAATTCTAAACTAGCATGATTTAACCCCTGCACAAATAGTTTATACAGCATTATTGCCTTCATAGAACAAAAAAAATGCATGAAAGCCCTTGCATTCAAAAATTCGATAGAATCCGATTTGATATTTAAATTAATATGAAGCAATTATCTTTCCGCTAAATGTAAAGCAATTATCTTTAATCAGACTAAACTGCTATGCATGACGACCATACTATCCCAGTTCCTCCCTTAATCTCTAAGGCAATATATTAAGTTTACAATAAGGTTTAAACTTCAAAACACACAGCAAGAATAAACTGAACTCAGTACAATTAAATTGCAAAATTAACCTTCAATATCCTCCTTTATTCATGGACCAAGAGAAAAATCTAAGACTGAGCATTTTAAGATAGATATCTTACACTTGAGTAATTTGCCTGCTCTCATGGTTTCCTCGTAGTATGGTAATTCTATCCCTGTAGCGCACTTTCAAGGCAACCAGCAACGACACGGTCTCAACAGAGTAGTATCCACGATCTGAAGAGCAATGATCCAAATTTCACTTCTTTAATAATATCAAACTATTCCTCAGCTACATTCATGTCACACGAGGTAAAATGGAAACTCAAAACATCTGGGTCCACAAACTGCAGAGAGATGGAAAAAGCAAACTTCATTCGAAATCTCTTTGGCTACCCTGGATTGACACTTTATGCAGAATGAGGAAAATAGAAAATCAGGACACAGTTTCACCATTTCCTTTCAAGCTTCATCACTGCTGGGGATTAAAATCAAATGCATGGGAATTGAAAATCAATGAAGCTTTACCTGAAAGATATTTTTTACCAAACTACCTAAAAAAAAGGAAGTTTGAAGATCTAAAAGCCAATGGAAAGCACTGCTAACCATTGTTGGACAAAATCAACATTCCACATTATAATATAGAGAAATTCTGAAAAGTTCTTGTGACAGAACCTAAGTCACCTGGTTCGTGTTCTTGTTCGAATTTGACAATCTTGAAATTTGGAAAAGAATTGCCATGCAAAAAACAGTGGATTAAATTCACCATTAAGTCGGACAACAATTAACATACCAGCATACATCCATCTTAAACCCTGATCTATCAAACACCGAGAGGGATCAAATTTCTTGATGTGTAAAACATTTAAGATAAAAAAATTTACACCTCAAGAAATCTGATCCCTCTCAGTGCTTTTTGATAGATCCGGATTTAAGATAGATCTGTGCTGATTTTAACTTTTTTCTTTTGTGTAAAATTTAAAATTCAGCTGACATATGTTGCCGAATAGCTTTATTTTTTTTTTGCCATGGACAACATCTCCCCCATACTGGGCTGTAGAGCAGCTCGCTACTCTCAGTGCAATAACATATATATATTAAATAATATGTATACACTAATGCAAATCTGCAAATTTTATATATATATATTAATTTTATACATAATGTATTGGTAATTGGCGGTTTAATTGATATATCCATAATTTATTGGCAATTAGCAGTTTAAATAATATATCCACTATGTGATCTCTGCAGTAAGAAAGGTATTTGCAGACGGCAGAACTCTCAATTTTGGGGGAGCAATCAATTTGCAAATTATCCATACATCATAAAAAGATGGCATCCACATCAAGGACGTAGAGCACATTCAACTGCTACATCCATGTCATCAATGGGTCATGGAGGGCACATTCAATGGATGTATATGCAAACGGAGGCCTGACCGCACATCCCAAGCATCACATTTGACAGCCATTTAAAAACACATTGAAAATTATTTATTAAAAGATGGCTAGGTTGATGAGCGAATTTAATGACCAAATGTCATTGAATTTATACGGCCTCTCTTCACAAGTGCTGAATTTCAAACTTCATGTATGAAATCCAGCAAATGAAGTGACTTGGGACAGAACACCAACTTTGAATCATAGTGTGTGTACAACTTTCAAGAAATCCCAGAGCTACTTCCGACCGCCGACAGCTATGCATTGTGTTATGTCTCCACATCAAAACAGAAAAATGCAATTTCTATACAGGAGGTACACCAAACTAGCCAAGATTGTATCCTTGGACAAAGACGGAGACAGAAAATCTAGCAAACAAGATGAGGAAAGAATGACTGAATCCTTGAAGAAGATGAAAGCACATACATACAACATATGTTTGTGATCATCTATACCAAAATATATAGCTTGGTACTGCTTCCAGTGCAGTCTGTATTACAAATCTGTTGACTAATACTTGAAAACTGTAACAATGAATCCGAAAAACAACACTTTAATACACCAGACTAGAATGGATGGCAAGGTCATTAGGTGCCAGACCATGTTTCCAACCAGTTGCACCCAGGGGCCCAGATGAAGAATCATCAGAAACATTGCAAAAAAAACAACCCAAAACACTTGGGACATCCAATCTTTGCTAGATAAGCTAAGATAATTTTATTAACGTCCAACAAATGACCACAAATAGATCAATGGGACTGCTAGGTACATCAGTGGATCATTACATAATGGTAGCACAAAGGCCACTCCCATAAAAGCATATCTAACCTATAAGATCTAAGATCCAGAATGTAAATCAAAGGGCATAACACAAAGTTGTAGTGCAGCTACACCAAGCGCTAACATTGTTGAAAACCAAAACCCTAGAAAGAATGCCTTGCATGAGTGTACATGGAAGGGAATTTATGCTCCCTAAGGATGCTGCCTAGGGGTGAGGACAAGGGACAGCTTCCCTCCCCAAGCCAAGAATCTCAGTATCTGTATGTCTCCTAACATCCGAGGCAGTAGAAAAACACTCCGAATAGATCACTGCTAGTAGACATGGAGGACACGGTATGTAGTGTGACAATCTATCTAGATGATGCATCCCACTGCTAAGATATGGATGAGGTCCACTATCTACTTGTGCTATGTGAGCAGGCCTAGGATATGACACAACATCTCCGTAAGAGTCCCACTAGAGGAACATGGATAGCCTTCTGAGGTCTCACGAATCTGGTGGATGATACGGTGTTGTTCTTTGCCTCCTCTTGCTGCCTTTGTCCACTGAAAGCACCAAAAGGAAAGATGTAATCATCCTAGTTGTATCCAGCCCAGCGAGGGGTGATTGAAGTGAGATTGGAGTCCAAGGGCAACCCTCGTGAACAAGGCCAGACATCGTTGGTTAGGATACTGAAAGACAGTGGAAAGGGAGTTCTCGGACTCCTTGAAAACACCGGTACCGCCCTCAAATCCTTGATAATCTTATTGCTGCCTGGGAAGTTCTTGAATGGGATGAAGGGACTAACCAAAAGGCATTTTTTTAAATTGAATTTGAGAAAGTTTAGACCAGGATTGAGTGGGACTTCATCTTTAATATGTTGGAATGGTTGGGGTTTGTCAACTTTATCACTGATCAATGGAGACTCTTTTCATGGGCCTCAGCAAGGGTTAGTGTGAATGGTGTAATTTCAGACCCTATGTCAGTTTTTGGGATGCTTTGAAAGTGTGTAAACCATGCTAGGGGTGGTTTTTGTGATGTGGGGTACAAGGTGAAAACCTAGCCCCTTAGTTGTATCTTAGACCTTTTGGCCGATGCCATTTGGAACGCTATCTATATTGTTTGTTTAACCATAGACTTGGTGCCGTGTGTGAAACACTCCCGGATGAGATGGTTATCTTATGTGAGATTGATATCTTCTACATGGCACGTGTGTCAAAGAGGATGGTTGCTTGCATGGATGTTGGATCTACCTTGGAGGAAGAGCATTGGGCACTAGGAAGGAGGGCACTTAGCCCTAGGAGCATTGGGAGTTAGGACCATTAAGCATGTCTTGGTAGGATGAGCATTTGAGTTGACACTTCAACTAAGAGTGCATTGCTTGGAGCTTTATGTGGACTCTGGACACATGTTGACAAGGAGTGTTGGAGCATTGGATGCTTGTCTTTGAGAACGAGGACCCGAGGAGCCTTGTGATGAGAAGCAGTGGACACTTGGAACCCATGCTTGGAGAGTGCACCATTAGAGGAGTCTTCTCTTGACATGACACCTTCGAGAGAGAGCACTCAACTTGGAGACCTTATTATCTTGAGGAATGGATTAGGTTGCTTATGGACTTAGTCTACTTTACTATTGTTGCCCTCCCTCACCTCCTCAATGTCAAGGGAGGACAGAGTCTTTAGTTGTAGTAAGCATATGAGAGTTCATTAATTCATTTGTATCTTGGAGATGAACTTGTCACGAGCCTTTGTACTTGTCTTTATGCAAGCGAGGAAGGCATTAGGGTTTGTCTGAGGAAAATCTACAATAGACTTGAAGTACTAGGGTTGAAGGGAGCAATATAAGAGACAACCAAAGCACCCCCTATTCGTCAAAATCCGCCAAAAGAAAATTTGCTGAAACTGCAGTTTCTATTGCTCAAATCATGATTTCGACAATTTGGGTAGTTTTAAAATATGGTAGTTAGTCTAGGAAAGATCATTGCGATTGCTGAAATTGCATAATTACACAAACTGCTATTTTCAGACATGAT
Source organism: Larix kaempferi (assembly GCA_027924585.1). Lineage (NCBI taxonomy): Eukaryota > Viridiplantae > Streptophyta > Pinopsida > Pinales > Pinaceae > Larix > Larix kaempferi. The sequence continues at coordinate 4,916,589 of BSBM01000681.1, forward strand.
TTTGACCGGATTTGATAAGAAAATTGCCAGAAAAGAAGGGCATTTTGGTGGGTTTTTATCCTACACGGGGTTGAAGTCCTTGTATGAGAAGGACTGAGGGTTTGTAGCAAAGAAACCCTAGAGGAGACTTGAATTACTTTGCTTGGAAAGCTTGTGTGAGGCGAGCATGGAGAAAGATCAAGGGTGTACTTCATGTGTTTATGCTAGCTTGTTCTTGAGGCCTTGGAGTGGTTAGGAGCAACGTTGAAAAAGTCGGACTCGGCAAAAAGTCGGCAAGGGTCCCGAAAACAATTTCTCGGCAACATCGGCGAAAAAATCGGAAAAAATCGGAAAAAGTCGGCAAACATTAAAAAATACAAAATACATTCATTTTTTTCAGAATTTTAAACATATAAAGCAACAATAACATCAGATAAACACATTGGAACATAAATATGTAGAAAGCACTAATATATAGATGTAGTGGATGCAAATAACTTGGAGTGGTTTGATTTCAATGACTCAGACTGTTAAAAAATACATAAAATTTTACAATTTTAATGAAAAAAATATATATTAAAGATTCCAAGCTATGATTCCAAACCATTAGAGACAAAATATTATCAAAATGGCACCAAGCGCAATACATATCTAAATCAAAATTGAAAAAACATAATCATCAAAATCATTGTCTATGTCGAGATCATATTCATCAATAGCACCATGTTCCCCCACCTCTAGGCTCTAGACTTTGCCTCTGCTTCCAATCTCGAAGTTGATCCTCCAAGGACATCAATTAACACCCTACAATTTTGTTCAAACTTCTTAATCCAAGCGTTAAAATAAGGTAGAAAGAGCTTCCCATGCTTAATAAGTGATTTTGCTTGACTGAAGGGTACATTTTTTTATTAAGGTCATGACAGTGGAATTCAAACAACTTTAACAATCAGGCATCGACACCACCAACATCAAGGTACATAGAGAGTTTGATGTACTTCATTAAATTCCAATCCCTTACCCACATACATGATAGAATCCACTAGAAACGTTGGAATCCTGAAATCCTGAAAACCATTAAGTCTGTTGAATTCTAAATGGGATCTAAAATCCTACTTTTTGCATATGAAGTCTGATGAGGTTGGAACCACTCTCAAACATCCTGAAACAATTAATGGTAATGTTACAAATTTAAGTAAAAGGATGGAAAATGAAAGATAAAGAGAATGTCACTTTTACTTTAATTTTAACATTACCATTTAGTACTGTTGACATCAATGTTACATGCACAAAACTCATTAAATTTATAAAAAAAAAACCCGAGTTTTTAAAACTCTGAAAAAGCCTAGGCGATTTTTTCCTTCAACTCGCGATTTTTTCGAAAAAATCGGCGATTTTTTGAAAAAGTCGGAAATCGCCGATTTTTTGAAAAATCGCGATTTTTAAGCGCCGATTTTTCGGCAGGGCCTTCACCTCGCGACTTTTACAAAAAGTCGCGATTTTTCGGCGATTTTTTCAAGTATGGTTAGGAGTACCTTGGTATGATGCCTTGCAACACCATGATTGCTAGTTAGGGTTTGCTATTGATGATAGCTGCCCTAGCTTGGGTTTGGACACATTGGAGAGTCCTAACTAGTGATAAGCTTGAAGGACCATCTTGCAACAGCTTGTGATAAGTTGTTGGTATGTACTTCTAACTTCATTCTTATGAAAATATATGAAGAGTACTTTGCTGTCCAAATTTTATGCACTTCTAAAGCTGATTTTCAGTTTATGTTCTCATGGTGATTGAGTAGTTTCAAGTGCTGGTAAGTTTGTCGTTTTTTCCAGTGATTTTAAAAAAAGAAATGAGAATACTTAAAATTAAACCTGACCTGCGATTTAGCTCAATTTGAGATATACTATTGACCTGTTAGACTGAGAAATATATCAACATCATGGGTTTCGGGAGTCTACGCAAAGCACCATGCATTGTCTATGAATCATGGATTCTGTGGTTCCTAGCAACATTTTCTAATATGAGTCGTGTGACTTATCTCTCCTATCATTAGTGACAAGTAGACAAACTATTGATCAATGTCCACCATGTAGACCAAATGGTATTTGCACCGCTCTCACCACAGTTCACCAAGCAAAAGCAATGGTGTTTGCTCCTCTCAAAACCCAGAGTTCTTTTGTTTTTTAAATCGTGACTGTATGTACATTTAATGTGTAGTGAGAGCATTGCATTTTATAATGATTTTTAACATTAAATTGCATTTTACCATGGCTTATATTTCATATTTTCTAATGACAACATTAGATTTTATAATGATTGATAATGTATAATGAGTATAGATTTTATATTAATTAATAATTTGCAATGATGGCATGTTATTTGATCATATTTAATTAAGAATAATGTTTTTTTAGCTTGATATTTTTTATATTTTGAAATTTCAAAATATGTATATGGATGAACCTAAATGTCAAATCGTAACCCAATCTCATCGAGAAATTTGAATTCGAATTGAATTTCATCATTATTGAACTTGAACCCAAACCACATTACTATAGTGAACACAATATATATCTAAACAGTAACACTAAATAAATAAATAATAATAAAAACATTAATTCATGAAGGTATAATAACAATGAATAATAATAATAAACATTAATTCATGAAGGTACACATGTCTTAACTAAAGGGCATGACTATTCAACCACGTACTCAATCAATGTGTATGTGCACTGTCACAGTAGTCATTGTAAATTATATAAATCTATCATCTATTCATTACTCAATTATTACATATTTGTACTTTACGGATTATAACATGTTGACCTTTTTAAATTGGATATTCAGTAAATAAATTATGCTCATATTCAGGAAATTGACCTTGTTTGTTTCATTCAGTGTTGGAGCTTCCTTTATGATCCAGTTTTTTGGCCAGATTCGTTTTTTCAGAGTTCTCCAAATTACTATGTCTTTAACCACATGCAGGCTTTTGGCAACTTGTAATTTTTCAAAGTTTCTTTGATTCAATTCATCAACTACAACTTGCATTTGGCTAACAGTTCAGGAATTCAGTTAATAAATCATTCCACTGCAAGTTAAAAAAAAAAAAAATTGTTGCAAATTCAAAGAACAAATCTTTCAGCTACAAAAAACCAAAGAATAAAATCATAAATCAAGTATGAATTACATGGAAACAAAGAAGATTGATTGATTTCATTGGTATTCCTGTCAAAGAAAATACAAAACCGTTGCATTAAAGAAATTGTGGATAAAAATTATTGGAGAAATTGAAAGAAATTTACACTTAACCAATAGAGAAATCTTGGCCACAATTGTGCATAGTTGTTTATCGTATCATGAAGATAACACGGAGCAGGAAAACAAATAGACAGATCTCAGGTCTGTAGTAACTAGATTAAGGGCATCACTAACCACCACAACGCCAATCTCAGTCCATATGGATCGATGGGTGTAGAATATATTGATCTAAGGTTACCAACGTTATAGATGCCATATTTTTGGGTAGTGCCTGTCAAGCCACAACCACCATTCTCTTTACCCTAACCATCTGCCACTGTAACAGCCACCAAAGAGGAGCCGCTACAACCCTAGTGACATTGAGAAACAGAGACATGAGAATCGAGGTATCAAGCTTATAAGTTGTGAGGAGAACAGACCTCCATTTTTTTTACAGTTAAATACTGTGAAATAGGGTCAAACAATTTCTAAAAATCATTCCAAAGATTCATCCATTCCGTTACTGAATATCCAATTTAAAAGGGACATGTTATAATCCATAAAGGACAAATATGTAATAATTGTGTAATGAATAGATCATAGATATATATAATTTACAATGACCACCATGACAGTATTTATACACATTGATTGGTCATGTGGTTGAAAAGCCATGACCCTTAGTTAAGACGTGTCCCTTCATTTATTAATGCTTATTATTAGTATTCATTGTTATTATTTATTATTATCTATTTATTTAGTGTTTACATATAAATTGCGTTCATTACATTTAGCATGTCAATGCCATGATCCATGGACATGGTGGGCATAGAGTGTGCTCTCCCTAACACTCCACCTCTAGGGAAGTAAAGTGATGCTCGATGCCAAGGACCACCAGAAGTGAAAATGGAAAGCAACTCTTGTTTATCAATTGGATAAACTTGTTTCTTGCAACTAAATCCTTCCATGTTCTCCAAGACCTCAAGAATCTTGAGATGTGTTGAAATTCCATTTGCACCAGGCAATTAAAACAAATCTGAAAATTCAACTTCTTTCTAGAAGGTTCCTCGAATCTTAACCCTATAATTTTCAATGATATGAATTGATGTGTAAAACAACAGTGTAACAATCACAATAATTCACTTCTAGTAAGCCCAAAATTCACAGCAATTCAAGGAGAAAAGATACCAATCATTCCAATGAGTTTCCAACCCTCTAGGGCAACTTCACATGCATAAACCAAATCTTCAAACTCTTCTTATACAGCAGATATAACAGCAAACTAATAGCAATAGATGGCTGTACTATTATCTTCAATCTTAGTGTTAAGTCCTTGTTGAGGCCTCGACCCTCCTTTTAATATTTTAGAAATCAAATCTTTCAATTGCTTTGTCCATTGATTTCATTCTCTTGGTTTTAACCATTGATCATTTGCTATTTGAATGAAAGCCTGAAAGGTTTTTGCTCGACTGCCTGTTATTTTGCTCCATTTCATATTGCCGTCATACTCAAGTCTAGCCGTAGTTGTCATATTTGTCTGCATTGCATAATGATTCTCATTACACGGGTCACATTTACATGTGTTATTGCACCTATTGGTTTTTTACTAACCCTGACCTATGAAAGTGTCATATAGCTCTGCCCAGGTTGATTGTAGCATCCGCAAGACACAGGTTGGCTCCGAATTGTTTTCAGAAAGAATTTGACATGTATGCAAGTGCTCCAAATGTCAATTGACCATTTTGGTAGAATACAATCTCTTAACTGACAATGCATAATGTCAATTTCAAATAGCACCTCGAAACCTGTATAACACAGATGTAGGAAGATTTGACATAACTAAATTTGGGTAAAGTAGCAACAAGAACAGAGCCTAGACTTCCATTAAAAAATGAGCTTCGTGCTTAATTTTGGGGTCCAAACAGATTGAATATTTTACCTTTAGAATAGGCCTACTACCGGTTTTACATGATTATGAACCCAACGCAACTAACGGGATCTGAATCCGAGGTCCAAAAGAACAAGAATGCACACTTATGACTTCTCATCAAACCGGGTTATTGAGCCTCACTACTTGTGAAAGCCACTAAAATGACTTCAAGAGTGTTTGTGAGACCACTCATCAGAAACCCCTGCGGCCCTGCCTATCCCCTACGCACTGCAAAAGACAGCATCTGAATCGAATATCATATGGACCAACTTGCAGGATTTCTAAGGCATACATAAGGCGAAAGTTTTAAAATAGCACATAGTCCAATACTTTGTTGGTGTTCATATTTTATTTAAAGCCACAACAAATAACACAATATAAATAAATAAAGATTGCGATGCAATAGAATTCATGTGTTGCATGGTTTAAAATGTGTTGGAGTGTGACACACAAGAAAGGGTCGAATAGGTTAAAGCATGTTGGAGTCCGATAACAAGAAAGGGCTTTATTATATTGCATGATTTAAAATTGTGTGAAAGTGATACACATCAAAGGGTCACACTCACGAAAAGTTGTGAGTGCGATACACATTAAAGGGTTGCACTCACGAAAGGTTTTGGGAGTGCAACACACTAAGCCTTGACAGGGGTCACACTCCATAACCTTTTATGAGTGTGAAATCGCCCCCCACAACATCATTACCTTTTTAAAAAATAGAATAAAAAGGGGGATCACATGAAGACAAAAAGGGATATTATAATAGACTTAAAAAGTCCATTATATTAAAGTTTTTTTGTTAAGGAAAAAATGCACATAAAACAAACTCTGTCCATGGGTGCAGATAAGATAAGAGTTAACCCACATCGCATTATTTGAAGACTGTAGAAGATGTGACACATCGCATGAAGGCTTGGAAAGGTTTGACACAGTGCACACAAGATGTTTAACCCACAACACATAACATGAGGAGAAGGTTTGCAAGTTGCGACACGGCGCGGATGGAAGATGTTTTGATCCATGACACGACGCAGCTAGCCACTCCAATCCACAATCAGATGCATCATATCGCACCAGGCAATCCGTCATGACTTGTGACATATCACACCCTAGCCACTTTGACTTGCGACACAGTGAAATCTAGCCTCTATTTTTTTGCCATAACTTTCGACTACAACCTCCATTTTGGGTGTTCTTTATACCGTTGGAAAGGTCTTGACAAGATCTACAACTTTGTTGTTATAATTTTTCCCAGATAACCTACCATAATGTCCAAAAATTTCAAAACAAAAGATGGGTACATTAGCAATGGCAAAAAGGATCAACTTGAGTTCTGCAATGGCCCAGTAACTTGGCAGCACCACACCTCACCTAATATGTCTATGATGTCATGATCAAGGTGAACAAGGTCATATACTATGAAAGGTCTTTTAACTCAGGGAAGTAAAACTTGAAAACCTTCTTAAAGTTGTCACTTAGCTTCTTCATGTTAATAAATGCAGATTTCTAAAGCATGGTTTGAATTATATAATATATATATTCTCAACTTATGTATCTTGATGTGATGACACCAGGTATTGGTGCTAAAAAGGATCGATGGACACTTAAGAGAGAGAGTGACGACACAGATGCTAGACACCGTGGCAAAGAAATCCCCACCAATATACAGCAATGGTTTCACCAATGTTATGTAGAAGATCATACCCATCAACCGATGACAAGAAAGGAGAGAAATTAAATGGAAGCAGATATACGGCCAACTGGCAGAGGATGAAATCTTGCAGTGCAAAGATTAAGGCATGTGAAACACATAAATTACATGTATATTCAGAAATTTTAGGCAAAGGAACTATACGAATCATTGTTCCAAAATAAAACAAACATGTATTTCATTATTCAAACATGTATTGGATATTCAAATGAGGAAAGTAACAAAATCATTTGAATTAACCTCATGAAATCAAATTTTATGTAAAATTCGAATTCGGTGAAGTCCTAGGATAGAAAAGGACAAATCAATGAGGAATTTGAAAAGTCAAGGAAGGATACCCAAATGTTAGAGTGATTTGGAAGGCCAATAGTCATCCATAATTCTTTATAAATAGGCTATTCCTACCTTGAAGAGGAGGAGGGGTCTTTTTTGCTCTGGATAGGTGTTTTCTCTCATGAGTTTCCATGTATTGATGCTAAGATTTTGAATGAGGAGAAGATCATACCCATCAACCGATGACAAGAAAGGAGAGAAATTAAATGGAAGCAGATATACGGCCAACTCGCAGAGGATGAAATCTTGCAATGCAAAGATTAAGGCATGTGAAACACATAAATTACATGTATATTCAGAAATTTTAGGCAAAGGAACTATACGAATCATTGTTCCAAAAGAAAACAAACATGTATTTCATTATTCAAACATGTATTGGATATTCAAATGAGGAAAGTAACAAAATCATTTGAATTAACCTCATGAAATCAAATTTTATGTAAAATTCAAATTCGGTGAAGTCCTATGATAGAAAAGGACAAATCAATGAGGAATTTGAAAAGTCAAAGGAAGGATACCCAAATGTTAGAGTGATTTGGAAGGCCAATAGTCATCCATAATTCTTTATAAATAGGCTATTCCTACCTTGAAGAGGGGGAGGGATCTTTTTTTCTCTGGATAGGTGTTTTCTCTGATGAGTTTCCATGTATTGATGCTAAAATTTTGAATGAGGAGAAGCCAACTCTTGGCCAAGCAATTTCTCGAAGAACTTTAATTCTTGTGTGCATGTTGTGGACTATTCTGTTGCATTTGTTGAGCATTTGGGTTTGAGTAAGAATGTGTGAACATTGTGGACTACTCTTATCTGTAACAGTAGCATTCTTACTTCTATTTTCTAGAAGTGTTTGTCTGAATCTGTGAGCATAGGACTGCAGATAGTTGTTTTAATGTTAGCCTATTCTAGGTTGTGTTGAAGTTTGTAGCGAGGATAGGTGCTTCTACCTTGACTTGTGACTAACACGTGGAAGTATCCTCAATTTGTAACTCTCTTTGTAAAAGTGACTTTTATAATACTTTATGTAAAAGGTCAATTTTCCCATGGTATTGGAGGGCCCATGGTACTGGGTGTCCCATGGTATTGCCCATGGTATTGACATAAAGTGAATGCTAGAAAAGAGTCTAAGGAGAGGTGTGTGAGACACAATTGAGAGTGAGTGATCACAGTTGCAAGAGACGGATTTCTTCTTGTAGTGAACAATCTAGATCTTAGTTTGAGATTACATTGTTTTTCAAGGAAGAGTTGCTTCTCTAACGTCTATCTAGGGTTTGTCTATCTAGTTTGCAGAAAGGATTTCGAGTATCTTCCTATGTGTTTTGATCCAGATCCGGAGGGTTTATCCGGAGGGTTTATCCGGAGGGTTATTGTAGTGTTGTTGTAATCAAATTCTTCAATAAGAAGAAGAAAAAAATTTGTTGGTTTTTCCCCATTTGGGGTTTCCAAAGTAAATCCTTGTGTCTATTTTGTGTGGTTGCATTTTTTTTCCATTGTGCATTTATAGCTTCTTATACAGTTGTATCTTCAGTAATTAATGTTCGGTAGTTAACCGAAGAACACATTAATAGTTGTTGCTAATCAAGAACTGTATAAGGGTATAAAAATTAACCTGGTATTAGAGTCGGTTTTGCTCGGAGGAGGAATTTAGTGGGACATATTTGGCAAAATAATAGGTGAGTTACAGAAGTTTTTTCGTAAGACTGGGTTACAGATTTTGCCGGGATTGCAAAAGATTTTGTTGTCCTTGTCTACCAAGTTGAGGATAGAGGACCAATTGGATTGGGCATCCACCAATGGTAGGGAGGATGAGTCCTCACTCGTCGCATGTCTTACTAGCTCAACGACCACTAGTGTGTGGTACATTGACAGTGGTGCTTCATGTCACATGACTAGAGTACAAGACTATTTCACCACTCTAAAGGAGCATAGCTCTGACTTCTACATTGAGCTTGGGGACAACTCCAAGTACAATCCAACAAGCACAAGGACTGTGAAGTTTCAAAGGGAGTCTGAGAAGGCATTACCGGTGAAAGACGTACTATATGTATCAGGGTTGCAGAAGAATATGATTTAAATTTCTGTCTTGGAGGACAAAGGGTTTGAGGTAACTTTCCGGGATAGGAAAGTCTACATCCATCCCAAGGGATACAGTTTCAACTCGCTAAAGGTAATTGGAGCCAAGAGAAACAAGTTGTACATACTCCAATTCAAACCTACTAGTGCGTTGGTGAGCAACAGCAGTAGTCATGATGGTGAATTATGACACATTTGCATCATGGAGCACTCAAAGTGCTCAGGGAGATAGTGACCAATTTGCCTTCTTTCGGTACAGACCATCACAGCAAATGCAAAGGGTGTGCCATGGGAAAGTATTCCAAGACTGCATTCCCCAAAATTGATAACAGGTCCAAAGGGATCTTGGATCAAATCCATTCGGATGTTTGTGGGCCCATGTCAGCCGTATCTATTGGAGGGTTCATCTATTATGTGAGCTTCATAGATAACCATTCTAGGAAGACGTGGATCTATTTCTTGAAGAGCAAGGAATCTAGAGAGTTTCTCAAATAGTTCCAATAGTTCAAAGCTCTTGTGGAGAACCAGACTAGGAAAAAGATCAAAGTGCTCAAAATAGATAATGGAGGCGAGTACACCTCGAATGCCTTCATGAAGTTCTGTGTTGATGTCGAGATCAAGAGGGAGTTGATAGTCCCATATAGCCCACACCAAAATGGAGTCTCTAAGAGGAAGAACAAAGCGATCATTGGGGCAACGAAGGCTATGCTACATGATCAGGATCTACCTATGCTTTTACAGGCAGAAGCTTGCAACACTGCATTTTATCTGCAAAACAGGGGCCCACACAAAGTATTGGGGAAGATGACTCCTGAAGAGGCATTCACAGGGCAGAAACCAAAGATTGGACATCTTCGCATCTTTGGATGCTTAGTATACTGTCATTTCCTAGTTGAGAAGAGGGCAAAGCTTGAGACAACAATTGAGAAGGGTATTTTCCTTGCATACTGTGAAACCTCAAAATCCTACAGGGTGTACATTCCAGCACTGAAGAAGACAGTAGTACGAAGGGATGTGAGATTTGAGGAGGACAAGGCTTTCAAGGAGTCTTGTGGATCCATGCCAGTTGAAGCAGAAACTCAACACCAAAGGTAGAGGTTAGACCAACTTCACGAGTTACAAGTACCTCAACGAGTGTGCTGGGTGAGCAGCATGATCATAAGGAGCAGGATTCTCAATTCACCCAGGCCGAATTTTCTAGAAAAAAGAAGCCAAAGTGGGTAGAGCAAACCTTGAAGGAGGCACAGGAGCTAATGGATGCTCCAAGGACTTCAATCAGGATGAGCATACCACCACAGAGATTTTCTAGTTATATGGCACTAGTAAGCAACATTATTGATCCCGAGCCTTCTAGCTTTGAGGAGGCAGCAGACTAGCAGGTCTGGATGGATGCCATGGTAGAGGAGTATTCTTCCATCATGAAGAATGATGTGTGGATAAGGTGCGTAGACCAGAGGGAAAGTCAGTGGTGAGCTCCAAGTGGATCTTTAAGATCAAGAATACTGCAAATGGTAGTGTAGAGAAGTTCAAGGCAAGGTTCGTGGCAAGGGGGTTCTCCTAGAAAGAGGGAGTTGATTACGAGGAGACTCTTGCTCTTGTCGCCGGATATGCTTCCATTAGAGTTGTTGTGTCTATTGCCTCAAAGATGGGGTGGAGGATACATCAAATGGATGTAAAGATAGCATTCCTCAATGGGGTGATCGAGGAGGAAGTGTATATAGAGAAACCTCAGAGTATTTAGGTACATGGGAGGGATTCTCATGTGTGCAAGTTGAAGAAGGATCTGTATGGACTCAAGCAGGCACCTAGAGCTTGGTATTCTAGGATCAATAGTTATCTAGTGAGTATGGGCTTCATCAAAAGTGAGGCAGATTCCAACTTGTACTTCTTGTTGGTTGGTGATGATCCACTCATTCCTGTACTATACGTGGATGACTATTTCTGACAAGATCTAAGAATCTCATAGCAAGATGCAAGGGGGACATTGCGGAGGAGTTCGAGATGAAAGACTTGGGACTGATGCACTATTTTTTGGGATTGGAGGTGTGGCAACATGAAGGTGAGATTTTCCTTGGTCAAGGAATATATGCAGTTGAGATTCTAAGGAGATTCGGGATGGAGGACTGCAAACCTATGACTACGCCCATTATCACCAACTTGAAGAAGCTAAATGCTTTTGAGTCAGAGTTGGTGGATTCCACAGTATAAAGACAGTTGGTTGGTTCTTTGATGTATCTAGTGAACACCGAACCGTATATTTGTTTCGGTGTGAACACCCTCAACCAACACATAGTGGAACCAAGGAGTGTGCACTGGATAACAGCGAAGCATGTGCTTTTTATATTTGTTTCGGTGTGAACACCCTCAACCAACACATAGTGGAACCAAGGAGTGTGCACTGGATAACAGCGAAGCATGTGCTTAGGTATCTGAGAGGTACAGTGGAGTATGGACTCAGGTATGTCCGAGGTGATGGAGTGCAGTTGGTGGGCTATACAGATTCAGATTGGGCAGGAGGTGAAGTGGACAAAAAAAGCACCTCAGGGTGTTGCTTTACCTTGGGATCAAGAATTGTTTCTTGGATCAATAGGAAGCATAAGTGAATGGCACTTAGTTCTGCAGAGGCTGAGTACTGTTGGAATATTGGACAATACTAAGAGGGGGGGGTGAATCAGTATTGATAACTTTTAACAATTAAAACCACTTTTAACTTATTCATTAACACACGGTATCAACAAGATAGAAGGAACACAATTTTTATCGTGGAAGCCCAATTGGAAAAACCACAAACACTTTCTATAACTGAAAATTATATTTACAATTGTTTTTGAAAGCTACAACTTGTTGGAGACTTCAATCCCCAAGTTTCTCAGCTACAACTGAAGGATGCTACTACACCTTGGTTTCTACCTACCACAACAGACAAGGATGCTACAACACCCTTTTTATCAGCTACCACTAGAAGGAGGCTACGACCCCCTAGTTTATCAGCTACTACTGAAAGGATGCTTCGACACCCTATTTACCAGCAACTACTGGAAGGAGGCTACGACCCCCTGGTTTATCAGTTACTACTGAAAAGATGCTTCGACACCCTATTTACCAGCTACCACTGGAAGGAGGCTACACCCCCCTTGTAGGCATGTAGCCTGCCCTAGCACCATCCTGCCTCCCTAGTTTGATCATATAACATCAATGGGATATACATATGTTTATGCTTTCATTGTCCTTTGTTTCTGATCTTCAATCCAAACTCCAAAGACAGCATCTCTTCCTTTTATTCTTTCTCTGATATCTGTACTACTTCAAATCTTTATTTAAGCACACAGCAAACACTCTCATCTTCTTTTTACCTTCTCTGGCTTCTACACTGCTTCAGGTCTTCATATTGAATATACGGAGACTTTGTTCTTCTTCTCTGGTATCTTTGTTGCTTTAGATCTTCATGTTAAAACGCAGAGACATATTGTTCTGCTTTTTCCTTCTCTACCCTTTGTTCTGTGCTAATTCAAATGTTCATCTTCAATACCCAGAGACACTCTTCTTCCAATTCAAATACTTGTTTATATATTATGTATCTCATCTTTTGATCGTTGCATCTCTTCAATCTGAACTTGTGTCTTTTCACACTTGTGTCTCTTCAAAAAGATTAAATCTTTGTTTATTAATTAAATAATATACTCTATGTATTTTATCTCTATTTATTTATTCCTTATTAAATTGACTTGGCTGGGCAATCTCTATTCAAATTTGTCTTGTGCAGGCATCAAAAAAGCTTGTTTAACATAAATTATCAGGCTTATTGCTAGCATACTCACATACTATGTAGAGATAGTTTTTCTTCAACTTGCCAGGTCAATTTTTCACACGTGTGACTACCAAAGAAGAACCTAACACCATTGCTAGATGGACAAGTTGCCAAAGAACAGATCCACACCTTTGGATGGATTTATCTGCACAACCACAGCTTCTGGCGTGCATTTCCAATGGCCTCTCAGACTTCATTTAGACAGAAAGACAAACTTTTTCTCAATTTGGCAGGCTTGTATTTCGCATGTGTAACCTCCAGAGAAAAATCTGAGACCATGACTAGATGGCCAAATCATCAAGGAACAGACCCATGCCATCTGATGAATTTATCAACACAAGGACAATCTCTAGTGGGCATTTCCAAATAGCCCCTTAACCTTATGTTTTTAACACTTGGACAAATTTTATTTATTTTTAATAGGCAAAACATGATTTTTCTCAATTTGGCAGGTTAATTTCTTGCACATGTACCACCAGGGAGGAGGCTAAAAGCATGATTGGATAGACACATCATCAAAAGAACAGACTCATGGCATTGGACAAATTTATTGACACCAAGACAGCTTTTGGTGGGCATTTGCAAATGGCCTCCTAAACTTCTGTGCTGACCCTTAGACACATTTTCCAAACCCTAGGTCAACTTAGGTGGATTCTTACTTTCACCCAAACCCTGAACCAATGATACTAGATGATGTAATACATCTTACTGAGCACAACCAAACTGATTTCACCTTCAAACTCATCTTCCTCTGACCTAGGCAGGCATTTTACTGGACTGGTGCAAAACTGCCTAAAACACTATTTTGGTAGACTTATAACTTTGTCATGAAACACTTTTTTGGAGAAATGAGACCATAGTTAGATAGCTTATTCAACAAGGTATAGCCTGGTATTTTCAGATATTTTTAATCTCTCTTATGAGGTATGGCGGGCATTTTTCTGAGGCCACTTGGACCAATTTTCCAACACTTAGTCAATTTCCAGAATTGCTAAAACTGCTTGAACCCTTGTTTTGGCAGACCCATAACTTTGTCATGAAGCACTCTTTTAGAGAAATGAGACCATGGTCAGATAGCCACTTCAACAAGCTATAGCCTGACAGGATAGGGCGGGCATTTTCCTTAACCTATGAATTATGGCGGGCATTTCCTTAGGGGAGTTTTGCCTAATTTTTCCATACTTAGTCAATTTCCAAAGTTTCACAAAATTGCCATACTTTTCCAGAATGATGTCAGATTGCAACACTGACTCCATGATAGCACCAAAACACCATCATGTGTCTTTCTAGCCTCATCACACATGCCATGTCATCACTTCTTTTGTTATTCCTTTGTCTTTCACTGAGTTTGCCCTGCCATCATGTCCTTGGTTATTCCTTTGTCATTACTAAACATTTTTGACATCAATGAGTCTTTCACTAAGTTTGGCCTGCCATCATGTCCTTGGTTATTCCTTTGTCACTATTGAACTCCTTTGACATCAATGACAACCACATTCAACAAGTACATGGCAGACAATTTGGCGAGTTGTGAGACCATGCTTCGCAAGATGCTCACGGGTTTATTTGGTGAGGAGTTGGACCCGACAGTCATCTACTGTGGCAATCATAGTTGTATCAAGCTCTTTGAGAATCCAGTGTTTCATGACCAGTCCAAGCATATCGAGATCAAGTATCATTTCATCAGGTACAGAGTTCAGAGAGGAGTTATGAAGCTCCAGTACATTTCCACAAATGAGCAAGTTGCAAACATCCTCACCAAAGGATTTCCCAAGGGTAATTTTGAGTTCTTCAGGGACAAGTTGGGGTGGTGAAGAACACCTTCCTCACTAAGGAGTGTTGAAGTTTGTTGTGAGGATAGGCGCTTCTACATTGGCTTGTGTCTAGCACGTGGAAGTATCCTCAATTTGCAACTCTCTTTGTAAAAGTGACTTTTATAATACTTTATGTAAAAGGTCAATGTGCCCATGGTACTGGATGGCCCATGGTATTGAAGGGCCCATGGCCCCATGGTACCGGGTGTCCCATGGTATTGCCCATGGTATTAATATAAAGTGAATGATATAAAGAGTCTAAGGAGAGGTTTGTGAGACACAATTGAGAGGGAATGATCACAGTTGCAATAGCCCATTTTCCTCTTGTAGTGAGCAGTCTAGATCTCAGTTTGAAATTACTGCCTTTTTCAGGGAAGAGTTACGTCTCTGTTGTCTATTGGATCCAAAGTGGATCTAGGATTTGTCTATACAGTTTGCAGAAAGGATTTGGAGTAGTCTATACAGTTTGCAGAAAGGATTTGGAGTATTTTCCTATGTGCTTTGGTTCAGATCCGGAGGGTTTATCCAGAGGATTATTGTAGTCTTGTTGTAATCAAATTCTGCAATAAGAAGACAAACATTTGCTGGTTTTTCCCTGGTTGGGGTTGCGAGGTAAATCCTTGTGTCTATTTTGTGTGGTTGCATTTTTGTTCCGCTATGCATTTATGGTTTCTTATACAGTTGTATTTTCAGTAATTAATGTTTAGCAGTTAACTGAAGAACACATTAATAGTTGATGCTAATCAAGAACTGTATAAGGGTATAAAACTTAACAGGTTGCAACCATTTACTCATAATCCTGTCTTTAATTTCAGCAAACCAATTCATGAAATTCTGATAGGAGCATGTTTGATTTTCTGCTTACTCCATCGTTCGTATTAGTAATGTCCAAACACATGCATTTGCATCTTAAATTAGCTGCATTTCATTCTTTAGTTTAGAAAATCATAAATGGTGGACCAGGTCGTAACCAATATGCCCAAAACATCATTAATGGTTGTTGGGCCAAAATCTCAATGGGTTCCCTATTCCAAACGGTGTTTTCTCTAATTGGGACTTTTTACCTAGGGTAATCCCTATTTTTAGCCAGGGTCATCTTGACCCATAAACAGAATTGGCGTGGAAGGAGGGCGAACAACAAGCCAACCCGCATTCCTGTATGGGATCACGCCTTTAGTCTTCTGAGACCATTAAAATCTATCCTAACAAAGACAGTCAATCTATTGCCTAAAGTTAAGATTGATGGTGAAAGGAAAACCTATGCATTTTGACATTACATGTCAATCTCTCAATTTTTTTAGAGATAATATGCAGTTTGCAGGTTGTTTACCGTCACATTTGAAGGACAAGTGCAAGCAAGGTACAGGGCATAGCCAACAAAATCTATTCATTGCTGGAAGCAGTTCATGAAAATTTTCGTAGATGTGCATAAGAATGATAACTATGAAGAGTTATGCTCTGAATTTGATGGAATTTGAAAGAGATTGAATGTATCTGATGATGATTTCATGTCAAGGATTGCACAGATTTATTATAGATTTCACAAAAGCAATACACACTCTAGACAAGCATTCTTTGAATGGTATGTGTATCTCCTATCTAACCCTGACGAAGAAGAAGGGCTGCTAAATAATGGTGAACAAGATTCTAATTATCAGAAATGTATTCTACCTAGCGATTTAGAAGAAAAAGGATCACCCTTGAATACAAGAAATAACTCAGACACTGGTCTACAAAACAATCTTACAAAGAACTGTAATCTAGGAAACGATATTTCACAATATCTTAACTTGGATGAACATGCTACCTCACTAGATTGTATATTAGAAAAGGAACATATTACCCAAACAAAGAATAAACAAGATGGTCTGTCTTCCTATCAATCCTCTTGTAAAGAAATCTCAGAATCTGTGGATACCAATGGTGATATTGTGCAACATCAAATGATAGGGTATCACTCATTGCATTCTCCATCGAGTAGAGAAAAGATGGTGCTCTGGAGGTAGCAAGTCAAATTTGTGATGATATTCCCTTGCCTATCACTCTTTTGCATGACACAGAAATCTGTTCCACTGAAGAATTAAACCTTGTTGAATATAATGTCTCAGGCAAATGCTTTGGAGAAAGATTTCTTTCATTTATCTATTGATAAAACCAAATTCAAAACTATAGAAAATCTGATCAATAATCTAGTGATGAAAATCTCAAAGCATCTATTTTTTGATGGAAATCATGACCATACAAGAGGTACAGAAGGTATGATTCTTGATCAACCATCCTATGCAAAAACAGAAGAATTACCATCAAATTTCATGAATTCTCATAATTTTGATCTCTGTGAAATTAAGGATGTGCTTTCTGGAATCTGAATATGAACCCACGGATAATCCCACGAAACAAGATGAAGGGGATATATCAAAGATCACATGGATACCTGTATTGAAGATGCTCTTGGAAGCTCAAACTCTAAGAATTTTTACACTCTATACCTAGACCTATTTTTTGACATTTTCTCACAAGAGAATCCCCAAGATGGCCTTGCAACAGTTTCTTTATTCCCTACTTCAGGGAATGAAAGACAAAGTGATGAAAAGTTAGAATTTGAAGATGTGGAAGATGTGTTGGCACCAAGACTATCAAATCAAATTCACCAATCACAAATTTACTTGGAAGGAGAAAAGGAAACCTTTCAAGCTGTAAGTAACAAAAAACACACCCATGCTGTTGGTTCATCCAGCACACAGAAAGCTGAGGATTCTCATTTCACCCACAGTTTGCAATCTAAGGTTATGGAATCAAATGACGTAGGTGTTCTGTATAATGGCCCTGTTTTTTATGATGGCATCTGTTTTTCAGCAGTGGATTTGAGCAAGTCAATATCATTCGATAACCATGACAAACCTAAGGTTATTGATCATCTAGGATGTGAGAAGATTGTAAGATATACAGATTATGAAACATTCTGTGAATTTTCACAACCTCAAGTGGAGGCCACAACAAAAGTCCAGCCCATTAGCTTGCACATCAAAATGGATTGACATTGTGGACACAGAGACATTTCAAAAGATAGCAGTTCTGGGCACTCAATCAAATTCCTTGAGCAGGTACATCACTTACCTTGGATTCTTTTAAAGCATTCTGGGGTTTTCGTAATAGTTTTCACAATGTCATTGGGACATGTTTGGAGTTATCCTTTTCTCAAAGGTTCCCACAAAGCAGCAAGTATCCAATACTCCTTGCAGTGAATGGATTTCTGATTGATTTAATCATTTCGACGTTGTATTTCATAATGCACCAGACATATGTACCTAGACATCACCCTGATATTCTTGTAGGATTTGGAAGTCCTTCGATGACTGCACTGGCTTTATGACTTCACATAACATTTGTAATTGTCAAGCTAGGGTAGGTTAGGATAGAAATAGCATAGATTTTATTTTTTCTTGCTTTCAGAATAGGATTTTGGCTTATTTTAGTTCATTTTTAAATAAAGCTGCTATATATTCTAGTAGGTTTTGTTTCCTAGTAGTTTAGTTTACTGCTAGTTTCTTTTTTGCATATTAGTTTATAATTTTATTCTTTTGAATGATTCAACCTCAATAATAGAGATTTTGCCCTGTCTTGATTTTGAACTTAAAATTCAGCTTGAGTTTGCTTGGGCTCCAATTTCGCAAGACATGTGCAGAAGCTCTTTTAGGAAAAGCCTGAGAAGAATTTACTCACATCGATCATCTACCTTGGCATGGACAGATGGAAATTGATAAGATGGAGATCTTCTAAACAGGTATGGTTTTTCTTCAATTAAAGACATTTGAAAGGGATCATCATCAAACACTAGCCTATTTAAAGAAGGACATCATTTTAATGCATTCTGTCATTTACCCATGTGCTGATATTCTTTTGGTTCCGATTTAGTCTACACATGGCTCTGCTTTACTCAAAAGATAAGTTGATTCAACCTTGGAAGGATTGTTAAATTAAGGAATGGATCAGACAATAAATTCTTTTCATTAATTTGAAGAATTGTGCACAAGAGTATGTGTTATTATTTTGTCATCAGTAGGGCATATCATAATCCCATGAATGTCTTTTATAGGCATCTATTATAGAAGATTCTGCATTCCTGGAAAAGTTAGGACAGAATGTACTGATTTTATAACCTCTCTTCACATAATTAGAGGAAGTAGACACAATTGCATATATTTGAAGCTACACCCCCACAGAACAACCAAAGTTTTATGGTGCACCATACATATCTCTAGATTTGGAGGCATGAAGTTCCCTCATTTCCGCTTCCATTGATGATCTAAACATAGTGCCTAATGGAGAAAAGGCTCAGAGATTAAACCCAGTCAAGGTTCAGCCACACAAAAGCTATAGTCTAACTTTGAAGCAACGACATGCACGATACTTAAGACAATGAGAAGACTAGAGATATGAAAGAAGGACCTACATTTTCGCCATCAAGAACAGGAGTATATAATGATGTTGGAAACAAAACCTGAGTTTGATCATTACATCTCCATCCCAGAAGAGCTGCTAGCAAGAATTTAATCTTGTGTTGAACATGTCCAGCTTGAAAAAATATTAAACCTCAAGAGCACTGCTCTTTTGCAAGAGATAATTGATATGGTTTTTTTAAGGAAATTGTGGCATTTCTAGTAAGCTTTGGGAACCTTAGGAGAGGGAGAAATCAGATGTAAAACCAATTGTCACGCACAATAAAAGAAGCATTAAGGTGGGCAAGAAATTGTTTTCAATAAGCATCACTCTAGGGCAGCCAACTAATCATCATAATCAAGTATGTTCATTGTTTTCAAATTCTTTCTTGGCATTCCGAGGTTACCATGGCCACTTTCTCAATATCATTGGGACTTGGCTAGAATCAACTTATGCTCAAAATCTTCTGCAAATGTTTCAATCTCTTGTACCTCCTGCTATGAATTGCTTCCACAATGCTTTAATTCTTCTCACATTGCATTGCACAACACCCTAGTCACCAAGACATAGACCAAGTCAGGGGATTCTTTTAGGTCTTAAAATCCCCAAATGGTTGTATTTGGCACTATGACTTCATCTTAACATACCTATGCCAATGATTACTTTAGGTTAGAATTTGTTTTTAAAAAGTCCTCATCAGTCATGTCTTCAAGGATGTCTTAGTTCAGTTCTATTTCAATTTGATTCTGCTATGGTGGAACCAGTTTAAGAGAGGAAGGATTGCCTAATTTGGAGGATAAACCATTTTTTGTTTGTAAATTGATAAAAGCATGATCTATATGATTGGCTCTTGATCTGATTGATCATATTTGTCATGCTATGCCCTTCATGTCACATGCTTATCTTATTAACATCTTGTTTTCAGGCACCAATCAGTGAAGATTGTGCTTACCTTAGAAAAGGAAGATGGAACTTGAAGAATAAATACAACTTGTGTCCTGGAAAATCTGATATACATCCAGGGCCTAGAATTTGAAAACTTTGTTTATAAATCTGTTTTTTGATCATGCCTGGAAATGTTCTACATATTTTGTTCTGAATCTTTTCATTTCCTATGAGACAGTCAAAACCTGCCTTACATCCCGAAGGCTTTGCATATTTGCAGCTACAGACGTCCAGTCAACATTATGTGCTTGACCTGAACTGGAAATGCTATGAGCAAAAACATTGACCTAACATTAGCATGCTTGTGCTTCTCTAAGATCTGTTGGAGACCTCATCCCTGTTGGCTTCATAGCGGAGACCCTTCCACAGCAAGGCCACGACATCTTCATTAGCAGTTCACATTTCCAAGCTAGAATGGTCAAATTCGAATGACTGGAATGATAGAGAATGGTTGTCTCAGCCGACAAGTGTTGGATTGCATTTAGACAACTGGAACAAAGCAAAGTTGAAGAAGAAAGATAACAATAATGAGCATCGTTGATATTTCAATCATCATAAGAGGAGATGATGTTCAGTTCTTGTCTGTCCTAGAAGGACGACCCATGAAGACCAGCCATTAGAAACTGAGCAAACAGAAACTAAAATTCAATTCTCAAACAGCTTGGTGCCGAAGCCAACTTGGGTGAGTCATTCGGTGTCTAGTCTTTCACAGGGATTAGTATTTTCCAAGAGGTTGCACGAACACTTGTTGCATTATGACACCTGAAATTGTTTTTGAAACCGCATGCGACACTAACAATTCTTGCTTTCTTCTTCAGAATATTTTCTTTATTTACAGTATATCTTTCAGACTTTCACTCATCATTTATTAAAAAATTTGGCTTTTCAGTTAGATTTTGTTCTGAGCTCAGTTTTATCTTTTGCTTTTAATTGCACAGATTGGATCTGCATTCCACCTTTTCATTTGAATATGGCTACAAGGTTTTGTTGACAATTTTTCTTCCCCTGAAGGCAACTTGCATTATCGATTCAATGGCTTTTAACTCATTAGCTGTGGCTAAATGTGCATTTTCTTTCCTAGCCCTTTTCTCTCACTTTGGCACCATGCACAAAACACATGCCCGAAGAAGTCAGCATGTCTTTCCTGGTTTATGAGCTAAACTGAAGTATCTTTTGAAGACAAAACAGGAACACTTTGGAACAATGTGGCAGTGATTGGGCTATGGCCTAACAAAGTGACTAATTATTGGTTATTCTTGCATGTTGGCTGGTGATCGATTCTGATGTGCCCAGCGATCCATCCATACACTAGGCAGTTGCTCACGTGAAGGATGGAAAATCGAAGTCTGCGAGCTGAAAAATAAAAGGGATTATTTCTATTAGCCAGATATTGAAGGGATTATTTCTACTGGCAGTCATCCCCTATCAGGCTATAAACAATAAAAAAGCCACTACATCCCCCATCCACCAAATGCTAAGCATATGTTAAATCCAATTTCCTCAACTTCTCCTTTGGCACATGGATGTATACTGGACAACCAAAGATCCTCAAATGACTGACCCCTGGCTTCACTCCTGTGATTCCTCATGAGTCTTCTCCCCCAATATTCGGTGAGGACTTCTATTCTAAACATACACGATTGTGCTGGATGCTTCTGCGCATAACAACATGGGTAGGTTCTGATCATGAATCAGAGCTTTTACTGCTTCCCCCATGGACTTGTTCTTCCTTTCTGCAACCCCATTCTGCTGAGGGTTGTAATGAACCGTTAGCTCCCTCTTGATCCCTGCTTCCTTGCAAAAATCATTGAAGTCCTTGGAGGTGACCTCTCCTCCATTATTTGTCCTCAAAATCTTGATCTTCTTTCCTGTCAGGTTCTCTACTTGAGCCTTGAATTCCTAGAGCCTGCTGAAGACCTCATCTTTGGTCTTCATGAAGTAGACTCATGTCTTCCGGGAGAAGTCATCGATGAATGTCACATAGTATAAGAATCCACCCAAGGATGTTATTGTCATTGGTCCACATACATCTGAATGCACAAGATCTAAGATCCCCTTGGATCTACTATCACTATTTGGAGAAGAACCCTTGGCATTCTTGCCAACTGCACAACCTCTACAAACACCTTCATGTTCTACCTGGAGCTCTGGAATACTTGTAACCATCTTTCTCAATGCTGGCAAATCCCTATAATGTAAGTGGGCAAATCTCTAATGCCATAGCTCACATAAACTGATACTATCATGTACCCATGCTTGGGTTGGACGTTTTGTCAATCTATATAATCCTCCCTCTCAAACACCAATCACTCTTGTTGAGTCTATGCTTGAACCCTTTGGCCATACAAGAACTTGACCATCCACAAAGGCAACTATGTAACCTCTATCCTCCAAAGCTGAGATAGATAGTAGGTTCTTCTTCAGTCCTAGTACAAGCAATACATCTTTCATTTGTAGAGAATCTCCAGAATCTAGTTGGACTGATGATGTTCCAACTCCTTTTACTGCATACTTGGTATTGTCTCCAAGTTCTACTTGTAATGTTGAGTTCTTTTCTGTCAAGTCTATAAGAGAGTCTTTGAAACCAGTCATGTGCCTAGAGGCACCACTATCTACCAACTAGGTATCACTATTATTTGTAATAGTGCCTGTAAGAGCGGAGATATGAAAATATTCCTTTTGAAGCTTGTCATCAAGTTTTGTCTTCTTTTGTGGTGGATCAACATTGGTTGTTGATGTATGTTGGTTTTCCTTTCTTTTCTTCTGAGGGCACTAGAAGGCATAGTGACCAAATTTCTAACAACTGAAACATTTGACTTTTGTAAGATCCTTCTTTTGTTCTTGAACTGATGCTTGATTTTCTCAATTCTACAATTTGTTCTTGGACAATATTTTGGAACTAGACACCATCTTGAAAAATATGGAAATCTGATCCAGAAATCCTAGACCCAAAATTAGGTCAATTTTGAAAATTGTGAAAGTTGAAATATGACTCGCATGGATAGATGCGACCTCCGCGACACTAAGATTGAGCCAAAACTAAGGTTGGAAGAGTCCAAACTTGGAAGCCCTAGTTTCCATATTAGCGCAGAAAAAGTCACTAGCAATGGCTTCTTTTAGCATTGTTCTTATACCATGTTGAATTTTTAACTTAGCAGCATAGTTTTCATATCTTGATAATTATGTTCTAATGATTATCATCCCACTTTTATCATTTCATAATTATACATTGAAAATATCTACTTCACTTGCAGCAAAAATAAAAATAAGGATCACTGAAAAATAACCATGCACAAGATACAAAGATTTTATCCTAGGAAACCCAACAGGGAGAAAACCCAACCAACTTTTCTTAAAAGAAATCAATCCAATTCAAGTACAATACCATTCATGAAGATGAAACCTTAGCACAAAAGTGTGGCCTTCTTTCACAAGAAACCCTAGCGAATCTCTAGGGAGAGATAGCGAACCACAAGAAGATGATAAGAATCCAAAATGTTTGCTTCCTTGCCTTTGCTAGGGCTTTCCTTGAAAAGTGCGCACAAGTGGAGAGAGAAGAGATGTTGTGTGATGATGAAAATTAAGTGTGAGAGCACTTTATTTATATTCTTCAATCCACTTGACTTTTTCCACAATGGGGCTGACTTGTTCTTTCTACTAGACTTGTCTTCAATTTTCTTCTCGGACTTCTTCAATGTTGTCTAGGACTTCTTCGATGGTTGACTTGACTTCTTGGTTATTTCTTCATCATAGAAAAGTTGTCCTTGTTGATGCTCATCTCCTCACATGCAGATCGAAATCACCCACAGAGCTCTAATGTTGATTTGACCCCACTCTAAGAAGACTCGGACACTTCTTAGAGCGTATGTCAAATTCAACATTAGATTAGACTTTGTATATTTCACAGGGGGATAGAAACCCCTATCGAAATAAACAAGTCAACTCACTCTAATATAGAATAGATCACTCCTTCTCGGAGCACTCCACGAAGAATGTAATGTGACTTCTAGCTTCCTTTTCGAAGCACTCTTTCTCAGAGTAAGCATCTCGATCCTTATTTACTCTTAGTCACTTCTCATGACTAATCAAGGCTACGTCAAGGCCATCCTCTACAAACCATTGGTCACTTCTCATGACCTCTCTAGGAGAATGTGTGCAAAATGTTGCCCAATGCTGTAACCATGGAGAAACATCAACATAAATTTGCGTAACGCAACAACAACAACAAAGCATGGACTTCCATTAAAAAATGTTTTTCACACTTAATTTTGGGGTCGAGACAAATTGAATTTTTTATCTCTAGAACAAACCTACTATAGGTTTTACATGATTACAAACCCAACACAACTGATAGAATCTGAATCCAAGGTCCAAAACTACAAGAACACACACTTATGACTTCCCATCTTACCAAGTCATTGAGCCTCGCCACTTATGAAAGCTACTGAAATGACTTCAAGAGGGTTTGCGTGACCACTCATCAAAAAAGCCATGCCTATCCCCTGGCACTGCAAAAGACGACATCTCAATCAGATATCATATGGACAACTTGCAAGTTTTCTAATGCATACCTAAGGCGAAAGTTTTAAAAGAGCAAATAGTCCAAAACACTGTTGGTGTTCATATTTTGTAGGCCACGACAAATCGCACCATAAAATATTTTTTAAAAATTGGAACACATCGCATGACTCAAGAGTTCTATGAGGTGTAACATATATCGCATACCTCAAAGTTTAAGACAATGCAAAAGAATTCATATGTCGCACGGTTTAAAAGTGTTGGAGTGCAATACACAAGAAAGGGTCACATGGGTTAAAGTGTGTTTGAGTGCAATACACGAGAAAGGGCTTTATTATATCGCATGGTTTAAAAGTTGTGTGAGTGCAATACACATTAAAGGGTCACACTCATGAAAGGTTTTGGGAGTGCGACACCCTAAGCCTTAAGAGGGGTCGCACTCCATAACATTTTATAAATGCAAATGCCCCCTATCAACATTATCACCTTTTAAAAAAATAAAATAAAAAAGGGAGATCACATGAAGACAAAAAGCAAGATCACTTTTTTTAAAATTTTATAAAAAAATTGCAACACATCACATCCATAATATTTCGCAACACATCGCATGACTCAAGAGTTATGTGAGGTCTAACATATCACATACCTCAAAGTTTAAGATAGTGCAAAAGACTTCATTCGTCGCATGGTTTAGAGTGTGTTGGAGTGCAATACACAAGAAAGGGTCACATGGGTTAAAGTGTGTTGGAGTGCAATACAGAAGAAAGGGATTTAATATATCGCATGGTTTAAAAGTTGTGTGAGTGTGATACACATTAAAGGGTCGCACTCATGAAAAGTTGTGTGTGATACACACTAAAGGGTCGTACTCATGAAAGGTTTTGCGAGTGCAACATGTTGAATTTTTTTTAACTTCGTAGTATTATTTTCAAATCTTATTTCATCCCACATATATTATTGCATTTCAACTTCAAATTTGCAGCGGAAAAGAAAGGATCACTGAAAGAGAAACATGCACAGTAGACACAAAGTTTTACCCTGGGAAACCCAAACTCAAGAGAAAACCCAACAACCTTTCTTAAAAAGAATATTTCCAATAATAAGAGTGCAACAACAACAATAGAAGAACCCTAGTTCACAAGGGTTTGACAGTCACAGGGTAAAAACCCTAATTGCAATGCATCATAGAGCAATCATAGAGATGATGTGAGTCTTCAAGAGAGAATGGAAACCCCAAGAGAAAGATAAAAGAGTCTTCAAAAGTCCTTCCTTGATGTCTTCACATGCCCCCACTAGATGCGCACACTTGTGTAGCAGAGAGAAGTTGGACGAATTGGATGTTCAAATGAGGAGCTGGAGTACTTTATTTACATATCAAAACACCTAAAATTCACTTGGAGCCGACTTGTCTTCTTTAGTTGGGGTTGACTTGCTTGTTTGTCCACTTCAATTGTTATTCATTTGTTGACCACTTTATTATTGGATTTTCCATCATCTTAGGAAAGGTTGTCCATTGTGATGATGTTATACTTCTCTGTCACATGCTCGTCTATTCACCGCATAGAGCCCTAATGTTTATTTGACCCACACCAAGAAGTCTAGGACACTTCTTAGTGATAATGCCAATTTCAACATTAGGCTAGACTTGTATATTTCATAAGGGGATGAAAGCCCCTAATAAAATAAACAAGTCGAACACTCTAATATAGAATAGATCACTTCGTTACGAAAGCAGGCAATGTGAGAGCATCCTGAGGTCCATTCTCCACACCATATGACTGGGAGAGTCACTACCCCTGCCCAAGCCATTCACCTCTAGAATGTGAATGTATCATTCATTATTAGCCAAATCTGTATGGCCTCACTAGCCAAATCTACATGGTTATCTGTGATTGAATGTATGTCTGATGCTACACCTGGAGAAACATCAACACTCCCTCTCAGCGAGGGAGACATTATGCATCACGCCAAGTTTCACAGTTGGTGAGAATGTCCACAATTTGCATCTTGAGTCTATTAAGACTACACCTAGACCATTCACCACTAGCCAAACTAGCTATTTCTGTGAGTGAATGTATCATTCTCCATCACCATGGATTCCTGTGGAGAATGTATACCCAATGATACTTATCTGTATTACATCTGCATCTATATTGTATTTGTACTGCATCTACATCTATACTACATCTGTATTGTATCTATATTGCATCAGTATTGTATCTATACTACAACTGCATGTGTACTGCATCTGTATCTATACTACCATCTCGGTATCTAAGACATTCACCTCTTGTGAATGTATGTCGCTCGTCTATCGAACCATCATGATGTCTAGGTCATTCACCTCTCGTGAATGTATGCTACTCATTTGTCGAACCATCACGATGTTTCGGCCATTCACCTCTCGTGAATGTCTGCCGCTCATTTGTTGAACCATCATCACTCCCTCTCACTGAGGGAGGCATTCTCCATCACGCCAAGCCTGTCTCTTGCTTTACACAAAGGCTTGGTGATAATGCTCATTTTTGGATATGAACTGAAGCTTTACTGCTTCCTTCTGCACAGTGTCTCAGATGAAGTGACATTTGATCTCCTGACCAAATAGTTCTACAAGAAGCTTCTGAAGCTATACTACTTCACAACCTATGACACTAGCTGAGATATACTTCGCATATGTTGTACCGAGTGCGACAGAAGTCTACTTCCTGCTATACCAAGTCATCATGGCTAATCACAAGTTGAAGCAGCACTCCGAGGTGCTCTTTTTTGTCTATTGCACTCCCTGCTCAATTAGAATCTGTATATCTCTACAACCTCACTCCACCATCTAAAACATATCTCATACTATATCCAACTGTATCACACGGGTACCTCAATACATGCTCTGCCGCAATCCAATGTACATGGTGCTTACTGCAAGGCAAATATTTGGCCTGGTGTTAACCAAGTACATCAAGGATCCAAACATCTGCCTGTACATCATGGAATCCACCAAATCTGAATTTGAAGCAAAATCACTGAGGTTCTACAGATTTGTCATCATAGGTGTAGCCATAGAGTCATGGACTTACTGTCCATCATCTCGAATCTCTTTGGATGTCAATTGTGTACTTCCCTTGACTTGAGGAATATCTCAAAAAATCTCTGCCACACCTCCAATACATCAGGACAAGACTAACATCTCGAACTCAAAAGGCCAACACTCCCTCTTGAACTCAACACTGAGCTGCTTTGTCCCAGTAATGAAACGAATCATCAATTATACAGCACCAAGATCAAATGATCACCATCAACAACCTTGTGGTAAAGGTTATCATTCTTGGTGAAGTCCAAGCTCATCAAGTACACGTCTATCTTGGCATACCAAGTCCTGGGTGCCTGCTTGAGTACATACAAAGTCTTCTTTATCATCAACAACCGTGTTGCAGCTATTCCATAACCACCTCTCAGAAAGTGTTGATAATACCACAATAGTTCACTTCTAACATCCCTACACTTCACGGCAATTCATGAAGAAAAGATACCAAACAATAAAATCATTTTAGCCCCTTCTAGGGCAGTTTCTCAGCCAATAACCAGATCTGAAAACGTACTTTTACAGCAGTATAACAGCAGTGAAATCAGCCCCTTGTATTATTTATTAGATATTAATACACTTACCAATTTGCCCTTTACTTATGTCAAATCAGCAAGACAAACAATTGTAAATAGAAATGCATAATGAACATATATAGCTGAAATTCAAATCTAGAAATTGCACAAGATATGGACAACTGGAAAATTCATATATAAGCTCAAGATGAAGCACAAGTACATAAGTCTAGTCTGAAGCTCCAACTATCCAAAAGCCCTAGCTAGGGTAAATCAACAAACCCTAGCTTAACCAAGATGATCGAAGTGCAAGAATCTCTCCAACACAACCTCCAAGCCAAATGTCCTCTCTTCTTCTTCACAAATCCACTCTAGGGTTTTCTCTCAAAATCTTGATCTCCAATCTCCAAGGGATAAACCCTAACCCTAGAACTCCAAGATGCTCCAAGAAACCCTAGCACCTCAAGAGAGAGGGATGATACAAGTACATGCGAAGATCCAAGAGGGAGAGAGCCAATATCATCACCAACTTCTTCTTCTTCACAAGAGAAAACCCTAGTCACAAGAATCAAGCTCCAACAAAGACATCTCCTCTAGACTTCACCACTCCTAGGGTTCATGAGGAAACCCTAACAACTTCTTCCAAGAAGCTAAATACAAAGAAAAGAGTACAATGATGATATGAGAGGAAAGGGAGGCCAACAATATTATGTGGGCACAAGCCTTTACAAGCACCCTAAATAAGCCTTGTAGGCCAACACAAGTGAGACACCCCCTCTAAAGTACATGCGTCATACTCCAAGATGATGTAGCACACAAAAGGACACCAAGTTAATGTAGCTACAAAGGCAAGTCCACACCACTCCATCACAAGCCTCCACAGACTCCAACGATACTTTTAAACAATATACTCCATTGGGTCAGCTACCCCCTACAAGAACATTGTGAAGCCTCGGGCGTCCTCCAGTCATCTCCAATCAACTAAATAGGAATCCAATTTGCCACATGCCATCCAGGGCTTGAATCCCACTTCTATGATGCAAAACACTCCTCATCCCAAGTGGGGCGCACTCCAAGCAAGTAGTTTCTCCATGTGGCCATCATGAAAGGCATCCATCGATCAAGCAATAGAACTTCAACACCTAAGGTAAGAACACCAATCCAGCACCATCTTGAGGTCAAGCATCCACCAAGCAAGCAATCTCTATTGTGCATATCCATCACGGACCATCTTTCATGCTACAATCCATCTCAGACCATCCAAGGCCTGAACGTACACCATGTACCCCAAATTTCATGAAGCACCCCCAAACATGGTGTAAACACTTTCAGAGTAACCCAAAAATCTAGCAAAATGTCAATGTCATTTTAGTCTCTCCATGGATGGAAACATTTAAATTATTTTACTTTAACTAGGAAAAGAAATATTTGATGTTTTCTCATGATAGAAAAGAGATCATCTTGCATGACCTTACAATGAATTCCTACACAAAAAATCACATCTAGAAATTTTGACAATATACCAAATTTCATCAGCAATAAATATGATTGGGAATCACAATGTACGAAACAAGACCACGAATAGGTGGCGGGGGCGGGCGGGATCATTTATGATACCGGAGGAAATCCAATATCGTCATTTACTCAAGGGCTCGGCAAAACCACTAATAATCAAGCAAAGATAAGAACACTTTGGCAAAAGTTATGCACCTTGAAGCAACTAGGAGCCGAGAAGATAATTATAGTAGGCGATTTATGATTGTGATTCATCGTTTGCACCACAAAACTCAACCCAATAATGTAGAAGGTTGTGAGTATTTCCATGTTCTTCAGAAATTAAACTCCCTGGCAAATGCCCAAACAACTAAAGCTTATTTGTTGAGTTTTGGAACCTTAAGAAAATAGGGGGAGTTCTTTCAACACGCCATCTTCGATGACTAGCATCAACATTTGTGCACGTCCCATAGCACTTTTTCCCATGTGGCATCTTTCATGCATGAAAGGAAATGGAGTTAAGGCTCCCTCGTGCAGATATTGTAACTCACACTCTTCCCACAAAAAGAAAATTCCTTATGAGGATCCATGAATTTGGATTTTGGCTCAGATGTGGGTTAATTCTTAGTACTCAACTCTGGCTTTAACTGGCAGGGAATGTTATTCTAATATGGCTTCTACGTATTAGGAAGAGACACATATCTCACAAGTGGTTTGGCTCATGAACCCTCGCAATTCTTTTTGCCCTCTCCATCTTCGACTGTTTATGTTCTCTTGGGAAGATTTCAGCATTTTTCCAGTGCTTTCTTGTCAATGTAACGGCCTACTTGTAGGCTTCAGAAACCTCTGGTGAGTGAATTATATTCAGGTGCCAACAAGGAACACCTTGCAAGCTTCTCTATGTTTTGATTGGGAATACATTTTCATTGGCAAATTAAGAGAATGAGCCTGGAAGTGGAGGTGAATGTATTCTATAGTTTTTCACACTCAATTCTTCAAAAGAAACATGGCAAATTCACATGACCATTTGAACCGTAGTGCTTATTTCTATATATATATATTTCCATATTTATGTGCCAGTGTGCTTATTTGAGGTTGCTCTTGGTTTATATTTTAAAATAATTAAAAAAATGAATTTATTTTGTATTTTTAAATGTGTGCCACGATTTGCCAAATTTTGCCTTTTTTTTTGTTGATTGCCCCGAAGTTCTGATGTCTAGATCCTTGATGATTTTTTGTTGATGCCAATCTTTGCAACAATGTTCTATGCAAAACTTCTAGAAAATGGATGTTGAGATTGTTCAAAGTCCAACATCGCCACCTCATATAAAACCCCTACAAAGCTTTTTGTGATATTACTTCATAAGGAGAGAGAGGTACAACAATCTAACAACATGATTTGAAACTTCCCACCCGAAGTCCATCAGAAATATGAGCCTATGCCCCAGGAGGAAGGGATTCAACATCTTTATTGGAAAAAACTAAATTTGGGTTTAATAAGCAAAACTAATTCTTGTTTAAAAAGCCTCAATTATCCTAAGCTACAAGGGGAGGTTCCTCATGAAAAGTAGCCTTACGCCTATATATCCACAAAAAGGCAATAGTAGACAAATGGATTGTGGGCCATAAAACATTGTAGTCGTCTCTAATCATCCAAGTGCCCCTATGGAGAGAGCCTTTCCTAGACAGGATGGTAGTGAAAAGAAGTTAAAATCAACTTGAAACAATGTCCAAAAAGTCTCAGCATAGGAGCATCCTCCAAGAAATATGTTAGGGACGGGTAACCGTCCCAAACCATCCAAGTGCTCCCAAGAAAAGGGCCTTTTCAAGATAGGAGGGCAGTGGAAAAAAGTTAAATTCAATGTGAAACCTTGCCCAAAAGGTTTTGGCATACGGGAATCTCGAAGAAATATGTGGAGCTGTTTAATCCCCACAAAGCATGCATTTAGCAATTGTAACATAAACCTTTTGAAGCTTGTTTTTGAAAACCAAACCTCCGTGGAGCATAAACCACCCCATACTTTGCATTTAAATGAGGAAGTGCCAAATCAAAAGTGATATATCAAATTTGATATTAAGTGATATTAAGTCCTTATAGTTGTCCATTCAAAATTATTAAATACAAAAATACGTCAAATATATAATAAATGTATCTCATCATTATAAGTCATCTACAATGATTAACCTCTTCACTCTTAGTCACCTCCTCCCCCACTAATAGTTGTGGGTCATCCTCCCTTGCCTCTTGCCCCTACTCTTCCTCACGTTATCATTCAGGTGCTGCCTCCATAAAAGACCTCTCGGTATCCACTCTCCTCCATGAAAATTTTAATACACACACACATCAATGTAAATACAAACCATTAGACACAAAAAATGCAAAGTTTGCTCATGTACATAGCATGTAAGGGTGAGTATAGAAAAATGGCACTTGGTGCGATACATATTTGAAACAAAATACGTGAACATCAAGGCTCTAAATGGCCTCTAGAGTCCAAAATACATGATGCTACAATAATTAACTACATATCATCAAAATCATCTCCTATATTGGGATCCTCGTCATCGGTAGTACCCTCTCCCTCCTCCTTTGGCTTCTGCCTCGATCCTCCATGGACATCAACATTGGTGCTTGATACTAATTGTGGAATCAAGCCCATGTTGAAATTTATGCTCTATGGTTCTTTCTGCAAATTCAGAAATTTCACCTCCCTCTTAAGGTTTCCTGAATCTAGCCCCTGTGAACTTCAGCTTTAGAGCTGATCTGAAATATAAAATTACAGCAGCAAATCATGGGCAATATTTCACTTCACTTCAACCCAACACACTGGGCAGTCCAAGCAAACCGATACCAAAGTTCCAGCCCTTGGGGCACACTTTTCCAAGCATAAACCAGATCAAAATCACTTTAGTTACTGCAGATTTACAACAGTAAATCTGTTGTATCATCTTCAACGTAAAGGTTAAATCACTTAACACCTTCAGCCCTATGTTATGTCAAATCAGCATGAAAAATATACACAATTTTGGACAGCTAAAAAATTCAGAGAGAGAGAGAGAGAGAGAGAGAGAGAGAGCATGTACATACCACAGCTTTATCAAAATGTCGGTACAATTCTTCTAACTCTCCAAAACCCTAGCCAAGGAAAACCATGAGAACTCAAGCCACCACCAAAGATCTCCAACAAGCAACCATTGACTCTAGCAAGTCTTCCTTGGCTTCAACACTTGTCTCCCACAGGTGAAAGGCATCTCCTTCTCTCCTCCTCAACAAGCATCCAAGTGGCACTAGGTTTTCCTTACACAACAAAACCCCAATCTTCTTCTCTCACGAGAGCTACAAGACAATGCTTCTTCTCTCTTGGGGTTTCTTCCAAACCCTAGCTTCTTTGCCTCCTTAAGGTTAAACCCTAACCCTAGATTTTCCATTGAATTCTCCAAGAACCCTAGCACTCCAGACAAAGACAGCAAATACAATAAAGAAGACTACAAGGAGAGAGGAGCTCTCCACTCCTCACATATCTATCTCAAGTGTGATGAATAAAATGATTGAAAAGACACTCTCCTTCCTCTATTTATATGGGAGGTAAGGGAGGTCGACAATATCAAGTGGGCTCAATCCACTACAAGCAACCTACAAAACACAAGTAGGCCAACACATGCGAAGCATTAACACTCCAAATAGACACATGTCAAGCTCCAAGGTGATGTCGTCAACAAGAAGGGCTCCAAGGCATGAATGCTCTACGAGATGAGTTCAACGCTCCACCTCCTCAAGCCTACAAAGGCTCCAACACTCCTATGCCATGTGCCCCTCCACGTTCACCCCACCAACATGATCACTGCCTCAACCCAATCATCCTCAAGTCAAGTACAAGCCTCAATGCAAGTAATGCTATCTAGGACTCAACACCCCCCTTTGGAATGCCAATCGCTCCTCCTCCAAGCAAGAAACCAACCTCCATATGGCCATCATGAAGAATGTCACGAAGTTGTCTTAAGGTCTCCAATGCTCCAAGGAGGAAAGTCACATAAGCATCCACACGAGAACTAGAAATCAAAGAGCAAGCCACATCCACATGTGCATATCCATAAGGGAACAATCAAGTGCCATTCATACACCATGCACCCCATATCACATGAAGCAACCCCAAGCATAGTGTAAACACTTTCAAAGAATCCTCGAAAGCTAATAGTCCTGTTATCACACAACTTGTAGTTGCCCCTAGTGGTATCCCATCCGGGATGGTAGAGGAGGCAGGCAACTAAAGAGGTGACCCAAGAGATGCCACGATTCCCAATGCAAGGTGGGAGTCACGTCAACCGAGGCACTCTTCGCTTTAGGTCAATGTGTAGCAAGACCTAGGGGGAGACCCTATAGCCAATCATAGTTGATTGGGCCCAAACAAAGGTTTCTTAAGGTGATTAAGTGAAGAGTTATGGAAACCAATGCAAAGCTAAGTGGACCTAAGAGTTAAGGTATGGTTGAAGGTGGTGTAAGAGATTGTTAGTGTTTCAACCTATGTATGGCTTAGGCCACATGATGGGATATGATGACTAGGTGTAGTACCATATGTTTACACAAGTGGGTCTTATTTTCTTGGGAAGTGTGAAATGGTCTTAGGAGGGCCCACAAGGTGAAGCTAGGTTTAATGTTGGTACTAGAGGTTAGGTAATGACTAGATCTATAGATCCAAGTTGATTCTAGAAGTACCCATGTGCTAGATCTAGGTTTTGACACAAATCCCAAGGAGTGCGACTTGCTTTGAGGATGACTAGTGTCTTGTTAATTGGGCTAATGGGGTCAAAAAGTATGTCAAAGTGTAGATCGGGACACCTAGAAGCCAAGTCAAGTGGGCTAAATGAGATCTAATGGTTGGATCTTGCTAGATCTAGGTTTTCAAGAAATGACCCTAAGTCGACCACAATCCCTTGAAACAAGGAATGCTACCCCCAAGGCAGATTGTCACAAAAAGATACCCTAGTTCTAGGTTTCAAGGTATGGCCGTTTCAAATCTCCAAAAATCCCAAACACCCACTTCCTCAAAGTGGACAAACTCACCTTCCCCAGGTAGTGCGACTTTGTTCAAGGAGGGTTAAAAGGTGGGTTTGGTGGACCAAATCAAGCCCAATGGTCACCAAACTATAGATCCAAGTAGCTAGTACCCCGATCTATGCATGTCCCAAAAATCAAGTCAATCCAAGGGCTAGATCTTAGTAGATCTGAGTTTTGAGGTGCCAAGAAATTCAAAAGGGGGTTTTGACCCCTTAAAACATGGAATGATGTCCACAAGGTAGAATTCACCAAAGTAACAATCTGGGGGTAGGTTATCAAGTGTCTAGATTGCAAATCAAGTGGGATCTCACCTACCCATGTGCTAGATCTAACCAAACAAGCCTCTCACTAGGAAGTGCGATTTGGGTTCAAGAGGGCTTTTTGCCTTGAAAAGTGTGTCAATTCTAAGCCAATCACCACCAAACTATAGATCCAACTAGGGGTGGATGCTATAGAGGTGGGTTTTCAAAATCTTCTCAAAAGCAAGGCTAAATCTAAGTAGATCTAAGAAATACCAAAATTGAGGTTTTAATGAATTAGGGTTTTATGACCAATGAAGATAGAATGGATGAAAGAGGCACATACCTTGTAGATCTTACCTCAATTGCTTATGGCCACCTTGCAAATTGATAGCATTCTCCTATGTGTATATTCAAGAGTGAGATCCAAGAGCTCCAACCAAAACGTCCTTCTCCAAGATAGCCAAATCGTCCTCCTCCTACAAGACAAGATCAAAGAAACAAGTCAAGCAAGATGATTATGAAAATGGTAGAAAGATGTAATAGAAAGCATCAACTATGTCACTAAGATACAATAATGATACTCCCTGTCACAAGATCAACCCAAGAGAGACTATGTGGATCCCTCCAACAATAACCCTCAAGAAGTCGCCCTCCTCTCCACCAATTCGACTTTCCTGTAAAAAGATTAGTAGAAGCACCAAAATCCACAATGATACATAGAAGAGATACTGTATATTCAATATGCAAGAGAATCCACAATACAAGAGAGATGTGCTCCACAAAGAATTTTTCTATTCCAATATTCTAGAGCTCCAAAGGTGAGCTTTACAATGGGGGGTCTCCTCCTTATATAGGATAATAAAGACCAAAACCCTATACCACTCTACAATACTACATCAAATGAGTGGTTGAGATTAAAAGATCTCATCATACAATCAATGGCTAAGATGAACCATAACAATATATCACATGGATCACCCAATATAATAATAGCGCCCCCACTAAATGGTACAAAGAAGGGGTGACGTCATCCACTAGAGAAGAATAGGTGCCAAAATCCACCTCATGATGACTAGGACATGACAATATAAGCACATGGTGGGGCTAGGAGGCATCAATCCTTACTAGCTCATCCCCAAGGCACAATAAAATAATAAAATATGTCCAAGATAATATAAATGATCAAAACTGTCCTCAGAATCCATGACAGTCAAGCAGTAAATGTCCTCCTGTGATCAATGTGGGCATATCCACATGGTGAAAACTAACTGGAAGGTAGTGATGCCACCCTGGAAGACCTCTGTGAAGACCAAATGTCAAAACCTTGCCTCAATTGCCCAAATCGATTTCCTCAGTGACCACTTTATCCTATTTTTTAACTGCCTCGGTAACTGTGAAAGTGCCAAAACTGCCTCCTAGGGTACCATCGCTGTCCATCTGAGCCCACCAGGCTCTCCAGAAGGGGGGGTAAATGGTAAAAACAAGTGGCTGGACCACCCCCTCCATCATCAGCACCCTAGGTGAACTGGCCAATCATGGCCCCTGTTGCTCAGGCTGGGAAATCAGCCCCAAATCTGGTCAACAAGTGTAAAACTGCATCAATCACTGTCAGAAGTGCCCGGAACTGAAAGATAAGTGTCTCAATGGATCCAGAAGACCCAAATCCACTAGAAATGTGTACTCATACACCATGGGTTGCCCTAATGGGCCAGCTGTAGGGTCCACCATATATGGACAATGTATAATCTGCTGATCTGAAATAGTAATAAAACCTGCTGAACTGGATCAATCATCATCTGCATGATATATCCATCATATGATATCATCATCAAGCATGTGGGACCATCAATCATCATCAAATGGGCATCTATACATGGCCCACATCATCACAGATCCCCATAATATATACAACCAAGGATAAATCACATCAGTAGACTAAGACATGCTTCTCTAATCATTTTCACAACCTAGCTCAAAGTATAAGATCCATTCAGTGGCATTAATCAAATTAGCATATTCCATTGTTATATAAAATTACTTGCACAATAGTTCAAATGACAAACTCACCCATTGGACATGGTCAAACTGCTAGTGAAGGATGAAGGCTAGGAACAAGGTTGGGCAAAGGGGTTGACCTGTCTAACTCAACTCAAAAATACTTTGGACTGGGAGAAAGGGGAAAGCTACAAACTCTGTGTTGGACAAAAGAACACGGGGAATGGCTGTGTCTCACAAATGGATAAGTTGTTTAGAGAGTGCTTATTCAACTTAGGCATCATGTCTACATCAAGTTGATCCAGGTTCATTAGGATCATTCAATTTTATTCCATGGCCTTTTTGGCCTACATAACCCTTCGGATTTCAGATGTGCTGAGAAGCACAACTAGTTGCAGCTTGCATCCAAGGCATGTTTTTCAAATATTTATAAGGTCAGCAATTGTTTAGATATAGCTTTTAAGAACCATTGCTTTTTGGACCTTTCTTATACTCTTCGAGGAGTATTTTTAGCTGTTCATCGCTCTTGCCCCTTTTTTATTTCCATGGGCGAATTTTTTAGTTTCCATAGGTAGAACATGAGCTTTCAGTTTTAGCCAACAACATCTCAAGTGACTAGGGGGAGTTCGAGCCAATGCCAAACATCGGGACAACCGACCAGAATGATTTAGGCCTACAATCCAACTCACCAAAGGCAAGTTTTGTCACCAACTCAGAGCTGAGACACTGAATATACAGGGATGCGGTCCAAACACAGAGGTAGAAAAATGGGGAAGTCCTCGGTATCAAAAAGTCAAATGAGACAGATCAAGGTCTAAAGTCAAATAGGAAGGTCATGTATGGATGGAGTCAAGTGAATATGGAGCCTACACTAGCAGACAACTAGTGTCGGGAAAGACCATATCTATGTAAGGTGAAAAACCAGTGGGTTGGGTTTTGTTAAATGACCTAAATGTGCAAGCAATTGTCCATTTTATGATTTACAGCTCATTTTAAATAGTTTGCCACATCAGGAATAATATACCAAGCACATGCTGTGATCATGACTAAATCAACAAGATAATAATCCACAGTCAGTGAGAACATATCCATAGATCATACAACATCATCATAATAATAATCATCATGCATCATCTGAAACACTGCTGAAATACATCTCTAAGCACTGAACTGAAACTGTATGGGATAAAGGGTCACATCAGTCATCAAATCTGAACTCTCAAGACTCAGCCTTGACACAAGGTCATACATAAATCCGAATAATATACTGCTGATCATGAGTGATCCAAAATATATGGCCATGCTCTAGAATAATGGAAGCTCTGGAATGTGCAGATATCTGCTGTACAAGAATAGTAGCCCTGCTACTATGGTGTGATAACAAGTCCATTCACCTTGTTGTTACTCAAGGTCAACACCCTCCAATTCTGATGAAATTGGCTAATCCAAGCATTAAAATGAGGTAGAAAACTTACCATGCCTACTCGATGGTTTTGGTTTGAGTGAAGGGCACATTTTTACTAAGGTCATAACAGATAAGTTCAACAGTGAACACCACCAACAATGCGGTACATAGAGGGCTTGGTGTTCTTGATTATATGCCAATCCCAGACACTCATACATCATATAATCCATTCTTGAAAATGTTGCAATCCCACCAACCTAAAACGTTGAAATCCTGAAAGTCGTTAAGTCTACTGTATTTTGAATGGGATATGAAATTCTACTTTACATGAAGTTCACTATATCTTATTCTATGCCATGTACTCCATTGGATACCTATCACTACATATATTTGGTGGTAACAAATGCGATAACATTACCAACGGTGACAAGATACCATAACAATTTGGATGTTCAACATGATAATGGCTTCATTGCCTATATCTCCATGAAAAAATTCCATTTGCACTGGTGACTACATCAACTGCAACCATGGTTTCAAACATATAAAATAAAGTCAAAAAAATGACCCAAAATATTGCCAGTTATGGTTTCAAACCTATAAAAAAAGACAAAAAAGTGACCCAAAATATCAAATTTCTAGCTTATGTTGGCCTATTTTCACAACCTTGGCAATTTTGCCATCTTTTTCAAGATATAATGATTTTTCCTTAACATTGTTATTTTTCCCTTTTTTTCAGGAACAGACAATTTTACCTGGGCGATTTCTCATTTTGATTTTTCAAGAATTTACAAAATTTTGTCAATGTTTTCAAAATTTCAACCATTAGAATACAGTAAAATAGAGGAATTAAAGGAATTACAGAATTAGAAAAATTAGAAAATAGATCTATCTCAACTAAAAATTGATGTCATAAATCTCATAGACATGACACTAGGTCATATATGGGACAATTCAATAGAAAGCAAAGAAGGTGTATATATAATTGAGTTCAATACTTGTTACTCATTAAAAGGCTAAAGCAGTGGGTAACAAAACATTCATGAGGTCACCATAAATTTACAATAATAACCAATAAAAATAGTAATACTAAATTGGCAAGGAAGTACTGGGGGTTATATACAATTAAAAAAAGGTGCTTCATGATAAATGATCTAGAGGCAAAATATACAAGAGAAGATTCTATATAGCTACATTTTAAGGAAGCATCAATGCTAAAGGCTTCAGAACATAGGCAATTATATATCCACGACTGTCCACCTTATAAGCAAAATATCATTTATGGGGTAAAAGGAAATGAAGCAACTCTCAGTCAAATTATAATTTTCTGCCATAAACTAACAAAGCCATAGTCCCAAAACAAATTAATCAACAGATGAAAACAAATTGGTTTTTGGCTTCTTACAATTTCCCTTCTACACACTAAAAAGAGAGTTTAAGGCAATGCTGTAAGAAGGCACTGCACAAGCACGTGTTGCTTGCTACAAGGCCAAAACACAAGCAGATATTATTATCTAAATGCCAATTTGCAACACAGAGATGTCAGAATCTCATGTAGCTTAATACAATTTCTTTAGTCATGGATAAGCAGATCACAAAGAGTAGACAAGGCGAGAAAGAATGCACACTAACCTATGTTTCATACGATGAGTTGATCTACTAGAGAAGGGTGGCTAAAGGTGTTATGTACCTTACTAGCAAAATAGGAAATTCTGAGCAGAAATAACAGAATAAAGCAAGATTTTAGAATGAAAAGGACAGAATTACCACAACAGTAGGCAATTGTAGATAGCCAAATATCACAATAGAAATATCTTTATTGATGAAAGCTATGTTCACTTGCCTCTTCAAGGGAGCAAGCTCCAAATGATGCCAAGCTCCGACTTCTCATTCCATTGCTTTGACTTCTTTATCTAGTTCTACCTAACCTCCTATGTACTTTCTAGAGAAGGAACTTTCTAGTAGGTGGAACCTCGTAGATATTTCCTAGAGAAGGAATCTTCTAGTTGGTGGAAACTTCTTGTAAGCCTTCTTACAAATTATTGCTTTTCATACTACATCTACTTTATGGACCTTCTTTGATAGAGATGGGCCTCAATACATAGCATCCTATCTATCTACTTAAGGGGTTATGGTAGGACCCTAACAAAAAGTTGGTGAGGATCAAAAGCCAACAGAAAAACAAGATTAAATAGGTTATAACCAACATTCCAATCAAAAGAAAGAATTAGGCCAACCCACTTGAAGGTGGCCCCAATCCAACTGTGCAATGGAATATAAATACAATCTATAATTAGAAATTTTAAACAAAACATCCAACAATAGGTTTATGTCACAGAAATAAAAACAAACGGTTAACAGAAAATACGAAGCTAAAGAAGCTAACACCCAAACATTAGACTGTTACAAAACAAACTCAAACAAATAACAGACATTAATCTAAAATAGTACAACAAAACATTTGAAGTGAGTAATCAACACATGCTTAAAGAAAATAAAAGAAGAAAATAGTGACCAAAAAATATAAAAGAAGAAAATAGTGACCAACGTTGCAATGTTGCAGCTTAAATCGCAAAATTCCATATAAGTTTTCAAATGATTTTTACTTGTGTTTGAAAACAATTCTCAAACAAAATAAAATGAATAAAACTCCATGTCTAAGTCACACAGCGCCTGTCCATGTATGTGGCCTGCAAAGCTTTCATGGCTCAAAAATGTGTATCCCATAGAAAAAAAGGCATATTTGCCACAGGATGTTGCCCTTCATTTGAAATATAATTTTCCAGTAGAAACCCTCCACTGGCTTATTCCTCATAAGTATTAGATTTTGAACAAATATCAGAACAATTACAACCCCTAGTATAGATCATTTCTCCCATAATTCTGTACAAATTCTATAACCTTTTATTGGTTTCCAGCCATCTTTTAATTTTATTTCATGATCTCGGGAAAATTTTCAACTTTCTTCATATCAATGTTCTAAGTTCATTTGCCATCAGATATATGCTTTGTGTATTATCACACTTAAATTTTATAACCCTTCTAGTAGAATTCATTTCATTATTCCAGAACTATATTCTGATAATTACTATACTACAAAAAGGAAAAAGCTCAACATGTGTTTAGTTCTCCTCTTTAATGTCATAACCTGGAGCAAATGTGAAACAACCTCCTCCCAAAAGGACAGAACGTAATTTATAAATCAGTCAATCAACTTTTATATTGTCAACAGGGTCTTGCCTCATCAGTTAAAACTAAAAGCAGGGGTTGTTAATACCCCCACAAAGGTCTTCAATCCCTCAAGTGGCATGCTCACCCCTTGTGGGCCATCTCACTTGAGCAACAGTTGGACTCATCAGGTTGGGGGGAGGTGCAAGACCTGGGCAACTTTGGTGGAATAGACACCCCCATTCACGGCATGCTTTGCGGAATGCTCTTTTGTCAGTTGTGAGATTGCACTTGCTTACAAGCAAAAAATTACCATATTGGGGCAGGTGTTGTTTGCACATGTTACCTGAAGCATCTACCAATAAAAATAAATAAACCATAAAAACAAATTCAAACTGTATATGAGAAAGGATCAAATTGACTTAAAACTTGGCACTGGAACCTTGTTACAAATATTGACAGAATCATCGAGTACTCCTGAGTCAATCTCTGCTCTACACAGAAAACGAGC
The DNA here is from genome assembly GCA_027924585.1 of Larix kaempferi. NCBI lineage: Eukaryota > Viridiplantae > Streptophyta > Pinopsida > Pinales > Pinaceae > Larix > Larix kaempferi. The sequence goes on from BSBM01000681.1 coordinate 4,958,829, forward strand.
CAAACTGACTCGTCGGCAAGTGAAACTCACTGCCAGCAAGTCTTATTTGGTGACAACGAGTTTGACCACAAGTACTTGCAGGTAAAACTCTGACCAGCGAGTCTCACCAAGTTTTTGCAGGTCAACAAGTTTGACTCATAAGCCTGATTAAAAACTAACGGGGCCATTGATAGTTTATATAACCCAAACGGGAAAATGAATTGCCATTTTGCTCAGAAAAATAACCAAGTTTTTCCAGAGTCTGAGGCAAACTCTTACTCTCCAGCCTCACCAAGTTTTTCACCAAGCCAAGATTTGTAACCATGCGCTGGATATGGGTATCGAATGCAGCATAATTTTGCAAAGAATAGTTCAAATTTTCCAGAAAAAAAGGATATGACTAAATTAGTATTTTGTAAATAACATATAGGTTTTCAAATCTGAAAATAGCCCTATGATATTTCAAATTTAAGTGTTAAATGAATTCAACTTTTTAAGTTAATTGGGTTAGGTCAGCTACAAGTGAGGTTAGTTTAAATAGATTTTTTTGAATATATATATATATGTCAATTGGGTGTAGCTCGAGTGGTTTTGAGGGAAAGTATCGTAGAACTACTTTCCAGAATGTTTTGAAGGGTAAACCATGCAACAAAGAATCAATCCATTACACTTAGATTAATACAACAATAAAAAAGCCTATTCACATACCAAAAATTCAGACAGAACTTTATGCCAGAAAGAGGCCAAGTAAGATTGATTCTTCTATTTGTAGAATTTAATCTAATTTTCCACTATTGGTCAAGCACGTTGTGGTTAAGAGATGAATCAAGAAAGCTTTCTTCAAAGAGACCCAGGATCAATCACCCCCAAGGAACACGCTTCCATGTTAATGCAGCCTATCTGAATCTGTAAATAGACCTATGATGTCACAAATTTAAGTGTAAATTAATTTAAACTTTCTAAGATAATTGTGCTAGGTCAGTTAAAGTGAGGTTATTCTAAGGATATATATATATATATATATATATATATATATATATGGGTGCTAACGTTAGGACTGAGGCAGACCAGGAAGCATTGAGAAATCTTTATGGTGAATCATAAAGATGGGAATAGCTTGGAACTAATTTGGCATTATTCCAACAAAAACCTATTTCCAGGAGTTTTTGAAACCACTACAGCACAGTAAGTAGCACTGCTTTCCATAATGTTTTGAAAATCAGTACAGCATATGAAATATAAGGGCTCTATGGGTAAATAATGGAAAAACAAAAGGTCACTAAGAAGGGAAAATCATACGACAACCATAAAGACTATGTAAGCGGAGAGATGGGCAGCGGAAGGAGTGGTTTAGGGTTTAGATAGGAGGGCACAAAGAATTGTTTCAGAGGATTGCAGACGGTTTTGAGGGCGGTGGACCAGAGAAGTCTTCATGGGGGAGGAGACGGGGGGATCCAGGACCCCTCCCAAGAAAGACGAGCGGGACTCCTCAGCGGGAAAGGGAGGAGAAGGGACGAGCAAGTCAACACGGACATGGACTCCTCGGCGGGAAAGCAGAGGTAAAGATGTGCAAGTCAACACGGACATGGACTCCTCGGCGGGAAAGGGAGGAGAAGGGACAAGCAGGACTGCAGATCTGCAGGGCAAGAAGAGAGAGCAGGAAACCCGGACAGTGTATGCCAAAAACAGCAAAGATACCCTCGGTTCAAATCAGATCTGAAGGACTGAGAGAACACATCCAATACATGAAGGACCATGCGCTAATTGGCAAATTTGTGGGTTATGGCCAGCTGAAAAGGCACTCACCTGGTGGATTAATGGAATGTGGAAGCCTAAGGGTCACTATGACCTGCAGCTGGGAGCAAAGGGCTTCTTCACAGTGATCTTCTTCAATATAGAAGATAGAAACAGGATAATGGATGGAGGCCCTTATTTCTTTAATTCTGCAGGGCTATTTTTTCGACCATGGATAGACAGATTCAACCTAGACAAGGAAGACCTCATTGTAGCTCTGATATGGATTAGACTACTCACTACCGGTGGAGTACTGGAGAGAAGAAATCCTGGAAGATTTGGGCAACACGATTGGGACCTTTGTAAAAGCCTCAGAAAAAACCAAATCTATGAGATACACATCATATGCAAGAATATGTGTATACATGGACCTCTAAAAGGAGCTCCCAGAAGCAATCAACCTGACATGGGAGGACGAGGAATGCAACCAATCGCTCGACTATGAAAATGTCCCATTCCATTGTCGTCGATGCCATGAACATGGACATCTATTTAGGGACTGCCCTCTGAACACACCCCAGGCACAGAATAAGAACAAGGAAGCTAAGGATGCAGATGGGTTTACAAAGGTAAACAGTAAAAAGCGGCATGCAAGGAAAGGACTGGGCCCGGAAATCCACAAAAAACCACAGATAACGAATAGGTTTGAAGCTTTAAACCAGGAAAGGGCTACTAATCAAGAGGTGGAAGATAAAGGAGAGAAAGAGGTGAGGATCCAACAGGAAGAAGGGCAAAAAGATAGACCAAGCAACAAAGAAGTAATAGAAGTGGAGGAGGATGAAAATATGGGGACAGAAGAAACGGAAGATCTGGAGCTAGGGGAGTTGGAGCTGGACCTAGACGAAATAGAAGATGCTTGTACCAATTTGGAAAAGGGATACATTACATCTCATCAAGCGACCCTACTAAGGGAGGCAATTCTGAAAGCAAAGCCAACCAAGAATCTGTGAGTAGTGACGGAGGCATTGAAGGAGAACGGAGGAAAGAGAAAGGGGAAAGGAGATAAGAAAGGAAGAACGACAAATAAGCAGCAAATTAGGGATGTAGGTGAGAAGTTGGTGGCATCGGGACAGTATCCGACTGTCGAGGATGCTTTTCAAGCCCTAGCCAAAACCCTGTAATGAAACTAATATCCTGGAACATACAAGGCTTGAATAGCCTGATGAAAAGGAGAATCCTGAGAAGGAAAATCGCAAATGAAAAACCTATGGTATTAATGATTCAAAAAAACAAATGCTCAGAAGAGGACCTGAAGGCAATGGGGAGGAAGATTTGGAAAGATAGTGAATTGATAGCAGTTGATGCAATAAGAACAACGGGGGGCATAGCGATCTGGTGGAACCCATTGGAGGTAAGCTTATCCAATTTTGTAGCTACTCGGCGTATTATTTCTGCAGAATTTCATGTTATAGGATCCAGTGTTAGAGGTATTGTATCCAATGTCTACGGCCCCTTCCAGGATACCATGAAGGAAGACTTCTTACATTTGTTGGAAGACCTTCATGGCTGGGTAGGACCAAATAAATGGATAATAGGAGGCGATTTTAACCTCATTCGCAGTTTGGGGGGAAAAAAAAGGGAGGGCAGAGGACTCTCAGTAGTATTAATAGAAGGTTTGGGGAGCTCATAGAAAATTGCATTTAGTAGATGTCAAAACCGCCAACAGCATATACACATGGAATAACAAGAGAACTAGGGAAAGACAAATAGCAGCCAGACTTGATAGGTTTCTGATCTCGGAATCTATTATGATGGGAGAAGGAGACCTTTCAGCCATGCTTTTACCAACAGCAGGCTCTGACCATTGGTCAATAAGTTTGAACTGGGAAAGATTGGGAGAACACCAAAGAAGACGCTTCAGGTTTGAGCAATTCTGGTTCACCCACCCAGACTTTGTGGGGAATATCAAACAGTGGTGGAAGGATTTCGTTCCACCAACCGACACTTTAATGTATATATTCCAACATAAATTAAAATATGTTAAAAAAAAAAAAAAAAACATTTTCAAGGAAAAAAATAAACTTGAAATTCAAATGGAGAACTTGCAAAAAGAAATCATGGAGAAGGGCTACAACGAGGAGACCAAATCAAAGGAAGCAAACATAGGGATAAGGGAGTCACAATAATATCAATTATGGAAGCAAAAATCCAAGAACGGGTGGCTAAAAGAAGGTGATAAGAACACCAGATTCTTTCACCGGTCGACGGCCCAATACAGACAACATAATAGAATAATCCGCCTGAAAAACGGAAGAAGGAAACTATGCGGAGAGAAGAGAAGAGATTGAGAGAGAATTGAGGAACTTATTCAAGAATCTGTTGGAAGAACAAGTACAGGACAGGAGCCGTTACATTGATAAAATAGTCCAAAACATCCCGACCCTGGTCAGCCCTAAACACAATAACCTTTTAATGAGACCTATTGGGATGCCTAAACTAGAAGAAGCAGTGAAGTCCATGGAAAAAGGGAAAGCGCCAAGCCTAGATGGGTTCACCATTAAATTTTTTCATGCCTATTGGGAGGCGATGAAGGAGGAGGTATTGGCTATCATGGAAGACTCTAGGAGATCAGGGGGAGTTTTACAGGCATTCAACTCCACCTTCTTAACTTTAATACCGAAGGAGAGTGGAGCAGACCAACCCAACAATTTCAGACCGATAGCGCTCTACAATGTTATCTTCAAAATAATAACAAAGGTAATTGCTAATCGGTTAAAACTGCTCCTGCCAATGCTTAGCTCCCCGGAACAAGCAAGCAGGATTTGTGGAAGGGAGGCAGATCTTACATGGAATCCTGCTAACCCATGAAGTGATCCACTCTTTAAAATTCTCTAAGCGCCCAGGAATGCTAATCAAATTGGACTTATCCAGAGCCTACGATAAGTTAAGTTGGCAATTCATGAACAGGATGCTAAAAGCCTTCGGGTTCGATGACAAGTGGGTAAGATGGGTGATGCAGCTATCCTCCTCTGCCTTTTTCTCTATCTTTCTCAATGGCACACCCTCCACGACCTTTCGACCCTCTAGATGAATTAGACAAGGAAATCCACTATCTCTGTTTCTATTTGTAATTATGGCAAAAGGTTTAGGACAATCCATCAAAGAAGGAATGCAAAACAATACCATCAGGGGTCTATCATTGCACGGGGAAGCGCATAGCCATTCACACCAACAATTTGTAGACGATACTATGCTATTGGGCCAATCCTTTGTTCAAGATGCAAGGGCGATCAAACAAGTCTTGGAAGATTTCCTAAAGGCCAGCAGGTTGGAGGTGAACAAAAAAAAATCACAAGTATTTTTTCTTAATACTCATGTGACAACTCGGAGGAACATCTTAAGGATTTTAGAATTTCAAACGGGTAATTTTCCATTCGAATATCTGGGAGCTCCTTTATGGGACTCAATCATCAAGAAAATATTGTGGAGAGATCTTGTAGACAATTTCAATATTAAACTTTCTAACTGGACCTTGAGATCATTAAATTTCCCAGGCAAATTGGTTTTGGTGAAATTTGTGCTGCAAGCCTTACCCATGTACCTCTTCTCAGTGCTCACTGCACCAAAAGTTATTAAAAAAATTACAGAAATCCAAAGAGACTTCTTATGGGGAGGTTTTGGAGACAACAAAAAGTGACCGCTGGTTGACTGGAAAACTGTGTGTACTCCGAAACCTCTAGGAGGTTTAGGGCTGAGAGATCCGGTGGTAAGCAATGAAGTTCTAAGAGCTAAGACATGGTGGAGGTGGGTTACCCACACCAATGAACCCTAGACGTAGCTGTGGAAGGAGAAGTATGCAAAAGATTGGGATAAATGTAAATTAATCCGATTTGATGAAGAAAAACCCGGATCGCACATATGGAGTGCAACGCAAGTTAACAGAAAGTTAGTTCAACTTCATAGTTTCTGGGAAATCAGAAATGGAGAATCGGCTTACTTCTTTAGAGATTCGTGGCAACAACTTCCATGTCTTGCAAACACTGTTAACACTACAATTCTGCAGGAGAATATGGAGGAGGATAATGTTACAAGGGTTAATGATATGTGGCAGACGGGTAACCCCGATGGACCTTTCCAGAGGTGGCACAAAGACAAGTGGTGGCAAGATTGGAGTCCACAGGAAAACATCCACAACTTCCTAGAAACTATAGAGAGAAGGAAAATTAAGGTGCAGGCTGAACCAGACAAGTTGAGATGGGGTTTGTCACAGGCCGACACTTTCAACACCGAAGAAGCAACGTATTTACATGCAGGGTATAATCAAATCCCTGAGGATCCAGGATGGGGGAAGCTCTGGAAAGCAGATCTATGGCCAAAAGTAACACCTTTTCTATGGCTCCTGATAAGACGTCGAATCCTGACGTGAGAAAATTTACTAAAGAGAGGATTTAAAGGTTCAACGTGGTGCTGCATGTGTAAAAGAGAAGGGGAAACCATAAACCATCTTTTGACAGGTTGTGGATTTGCTGCAACCCTATGGGAAAAAGGGGAGACAATTTTCCGAAGAATGATCAGAAGAGACAGTAACCCTGTGAAGACAATCAACGAATGGGAAGACAAACCCTATAAGAATCCCATTCTTAACTGAATCTGGGAAATCTTCCCGAGCTTCCTTGTATGGGAGATCTGGAAAGAGAGAAATAGACACATTTTTTAATGAAGCAGCAGACAGGAGGAAGAAGTCTGGCTAAAGATAAGAATGAGCATTAGAGAGACCTTGAAGCTATCGAAGTGGGAAGCCAAGGGTATTCAAGTAGAGATGAACGAAAGAAGAATCCTTCAGGATTGGGACATAAACACAACTCCAAAAACTTTATGAACCAATATACACAGTAATGGAAAGGCTAAATCACCTGAGGAATGGCAGACCCCACCAGAAGGATCTTTCAAAATGAACTTCGATGGAGCTTCGAAGGGGAAAAGGATCTTTCAAAATGAACTTCGATGGAGCTTCGAAGGGGAATCCAGGGGTAGCAGGGTATGGAGGGGTAACCAAAAATCACCATGGAGAAATTATGGGTCTCTTATGGCGAAACATAAGATAAGCTACCAATAATATGGTCTAACTAGATGGGATGATTAATGGCATCGGATGGATTTTAAGGCAGGGATGGACCCCCACGATCATAGAAGGGGATTCTCATATCATCATAAACATGGCAGTGAAAGTCCAGTCGGGGACAAGAATCTCCAAGGCAGGGAAGAACTGGAGATTAGAAGAAAGCCTAAACCTTCTCGCAGGGACTCTAGCCAATGCCCCGACAATTGCTTTTAGCCATGTCAAAAGGAAAGCTAATAAGCTGGCAGATTAAGTGGCTAACCACGGGATCAAAGAAAGGGTATCCAATAAGTAGTTAAGGTGGGAAAAGCTCGAAGAAGGAGAACTCCTAACTAACTATCGGAACCTTGCTGATAATGATAGGAGGGTCCAGGATGCGGGTGCTTGTGAGGCCACGAGAATATATGTACCTCACCACGTGGCGGTCGACGAAGGCCCACGGATGTCACATAATCCATCACCACATGGAGGAAGGACGGAGGATAGATGTCAATGTTACGGAAGGTGGTGAAGCGTGGGAAAGTTTAATGGTTATGCATGCAAAGCGGGATCGAGAAAGGTGCATTCAGCATCATTTACTCAGAGTAAACAACTTGAGGAGAAAAGGAGTGAAGTCTCTGCACAACAAATTAAGAAATTTTACAGTGTTCCACGGGGACTCGTCCCCTAGGGTCGGGGGCGCGCCCCCCTCGCTCCCTGCGCCCCGAGGACTTGGGGACTCCAGGCGAAACGTTTCCCAACGTCCCCAAAATCAGGAAACTCACAAGGGAGCGTGTCCCCTTGTTCTGCAACGCACTCCAGTGAAGGGGGGCTCCCACACGCTCCCTCTCGAAACTAGGGGGCTCCTAGACGCCCCCCCCATGTTTTTCCCATTTTCAGTTTAAAAATACGAAATTTGAATTTGAATTGTTGTTTTCATCTCTATTTCAGACTTAGTCTTTAGTAATTTACTATTTTACTATTTTGGCATGCAATATCATTGATTCAGTTTTTCAATTAGAATGGCCAAAATTAGAAATATGAATATCAAGATTCAAATGACAAATTTGAAAACGATCACGATGAATTGTGCAACATGTTTGTATTATTAATTTGTTAAATTTTGATTTACATTGCATAATGATGAATTTAGTATTTAGTATTTATTATTTACTTTTAGTAATTTACATGGGATGAATCACTGAATTGTTATTGCTGGGATTTAATAATATATAATATTATTTTTTATATTTTTTTATAATTTTTATTATGACCTGGACGCCCCCCTGTCCCCCCCGAATTTCACTAAAATTTGGGGGTGGTCTTCACACATCCCCAATGTGTGTTTCCTCGCTCCCGCGTCCCGGAAACTTGGGGGAACATTGAAATTTTATGGTGAAGAAAGAACTGTATCGAGGGGGAATGATGCCCTACAAGTCGGAAGCGGAGATGGGACAGTTAAGGGAGGACGCCATTAACTCTGACCTTAACTGCGCCTGGGAAACAATGATGCAGACGGCGAATGACAGGGATGTAGGAGCGAGGTCTGACTGCTATTTAAGGAAGTCAGCTTCCATAGAGCAGGTGCAAAATCTCTTGGAAACTTTGTGGGTGCAGAGATGCTTGAACACTGTCAAGATGGCCCCCTGCCATCGCATGCATTGTCGTTGGAGTGGCCACAAGAGAAATGAGCGGAGGGTGGAGGAGACCAACCCTAGGGAAGATCAGTTGGAAGGGATCCCACCCCACATTGAGGCCACCATGAATGCGATGGAGGAGTGTTAGTTTTGTACCTAGGGAAGTGTTCCCCAAGTGACATTTGCCTAATGTCACTTAGAAGGGGGAAAAGAGTGACCCTCACATTAAAAGTCACTTAATGAGACTTTATAACATTAAAGTCACTTTTTGATTTAACTTAAGTGGGTGAGTGATTTTATTTATGAGAATTAAATAAAAGGGATTTTCACTCACATTGAATCTCATCCATTGGATTGGATCTATCTCCACCGTCGGATTAGATACCCACTTAGGGTTAAACAAAAAGGGTTGAGGGAGGAATTTGAGCTTACTTTTGCATTTTGGAAACAAGAGAGAGCTGGAGAAGAGAGCAGGGCATGATTTTGGAGGAAGCTTGCTGAGAGATTTTTGGTGGGCACAAATATCAAGACACCCTTCATTTATTATTGCACAAAAATCGAGGAGTACGGACTGCAAGTACTGCTGGCACAGATTTCGAGACAGAGGTACGACCATTTAATGCTGCACAGTTTTCGAGCTGTACGGAACCGTACTTTACAGATTTTTGGCACAGATTTCTAGGCACGGGTTTGGCACAGAAATCGAGAAACTTTTCAGGCACGAATTTATAGATTGTTTCAGTACATTTTCCAGGCACAGATTTCTAGGTGTACGGCTGCATTTATTGTTGTCCGTACTGTACGGATTTTCTGCTAAGTGTGGGCACAGAAACCGAGGTCTGAGTATTTAGTATTCAGCACAGAAATCAATGCTGATGTGACTGTTGTTTTGGCACTGCTTTTGAGGCAAAAATATTGCACAGAAATCGAGACAGTCTGCTGGTTGAGATAAGTTTTTTTTTTTACTGTAAAAATGAATGTCTGATTATTTTCCAGAAGATTAATAAAACTCTCTCTCTCTCTCTCTTGCTAGTTTTCCCCGTGGGGGTTTTTCCAGGGCACAGTTGCCAAAAATTTCCTGAGTCTACTTTTCATGGCATGCATGTGATTAAATATTTGTTTTCAGCTGTTAGTGGTAGTTTACTGTGTGTTTAATTGTTACAGTATTTTTCATAAGTAGTTTGCAGCCTATGCAAAACCGGCTGCAAATGAAAAACACTTGAAAAGATGACATAAACCAGCAAGCAGTAAAACCCAGAAAAATCTACATGGTTTCAGAGCGCAGGGGCAGAAAACAGTAGTATTTTTGCAGCACACAGAAATTTCCAGAACTCATAAATTTTTTTGAGATTTTCTTCTGTTAGTGATCAGCATTCTGTTGGGTTGGAGTTGAGATGGCTACAGGTCTGAGGATTGAGGATAGGTTGAATGGGACTGAGAATTTTGTGCCTTGGAAGGCCAGAATTTTGTTGATTTTGGAGGAGAATAAACTATGGGTGGAGGCGGTTAAGAGCACTACTGCCAACCCCATTGTCGTTCCAGATGGCACAGATGCAGCAGCTCTTTCAGCCTTCAACAAGAAGGACTGTAAGGCTAGGAGGATTATCCTTGATGCAGTTAAAGACCACATAATCCCTCACATTTCTGGTAAGACCAGGGCACATGAGATGTGGAGTGCCTTGACCAGCTTGTATGAGAGTTCCAATGAGAACAGAAAGATGGTTCTCAAAGAGAAACTCAAGAGTATCAAGATGAATGGAGGAGAGGGAGTCACAGCTTACCTCACTAGGATTTTTGCAGTTCGGGATGAACTGGCAACGGTTGGTGAAGTGGTATCTACTACTGAGCTTGTACGTACAGCAGTGAATGGGGCTTCAAAGTCCTGGAGTGCAGTTGAGCAGGCCATAGTGGGTAGAGAGAACCTACCGTCTTGGGAGAGACTGTGGGATGACTTTGTGCAGGAGGAGACCAGGAGGGGTCTCGTACAAGGCAGTTCATCACATAGTGGGGCAGATGAGGGGAACGTGGCACTTACAGCCAAGGGTAAGAAGAAGAAGGGTCCCAAGAAGGGTGGGGCCAAGAGGCAGCAGCAGCAACAACCACAGGGTGGACAGAAGGACTTGAGTAAAATCAAGTGCTATTGTTGTCAGGCGTTTGGGCACTATGCTTCACAGTGTCCAAGCAAGAAGAAGAATAAGGGACAGGGACAGCAGACAGCAGCCTCAGCAAAGGTTGATGATTTTGGTGACAGGTTTCAGAGGGATTTTTTCCTATATGCTGGATAGATTGAGAGAGAGAGAGACTCCTTGGCCACTAGCACAGATATGGATATGGAGAGTGAGCACTTATTGTTGACAGGGCATCAGACAGGTCCATCCACCACTAGTACGTGGTACATTGATAGCAGAGCCTCGAGACACATGACAAGTACTCGAGAGTTGTTCTCCGAGCTATCACGGACAGTTAGAGATGTGGAGGTGGTACTTGGTGACAATACCATTGTTAGAGCAGTTGGTCAGGGGACCATTACATTTGAGAGGGAGTCCATGAGTCCCATGACTTTGAGGGATGTGTTGTACGCCCCTGGGCTGAAAAAAGAACCTTGTTTTAGTTTCCACTATTGAGGACAGGGGTCTTGGGGTGTGTTTCTCAGATGGGAGAGTGCAAGTGTTCCCCAGGACTACAGGTGTATCTTACCCCATGGATATTGGAGTTAGATGTGGACGACTGTACAAGTTATTGTTTCAGCCGCAACATGCTCTAGCGCATAGCAGCAGCAGTGAGCTATGGCACAGGAGGATGGCCCACTTACATTACCCAGCTCTGAGATTGTTGAGGAGCATGGTCACAGGTTTACCTGAGTTCGACACTGAGCAGAGTGATGTGTGCAGAGGGTGTGCTTTGGGAAAGTACACCAAGACTGCTTTTCCAAGTAGTGACACGAGAGCAACAAGAGTGCTTGACTTGATTCATTCTGACATTTGCGGTCCTATGTCTTCGGTATCTTTGACTGGTCACGAGTACTATATCAGCTTCATTAATGACTACTCCAGGAAGACCTGGATCTACTTCTTGAGGAACAAGAAGTCCCCACTAGTGTTGAGTGTCTTCCAAGGGTTCAAAGCCCTTGTGGAGAAGCAGACGGGGAGGAAGATCAGGATGTTGAGATCAGACAATGGGGGTGAGTATACCTCCAAGGAGTTCAATGCTTTTTGCAGTCAGGAGGGTATACAGCGACAGTTGACAGTTCCCTACACTCCTGAGCAGAATGGAGTAGCAGAGAGAAAGAATGGAGTAGCAGAGAGAAAGAACAGGTCGATCGTTGGAGCAGCGAGAGCCATGCTTCATGATCAGGGGTGACCGTTCTTTCTATGGGCAGAGGCATGCAACACTGCAGTGTATCTGCAGAACAAGAGTCCTCACCGTGCTTTGGGGAGGATGACTCCAAAGGAGATGTATTCAGGCAAGAAGCCTGAGGTGAGCCATTTTCGGATATTTGGCTCTCTGACTTACTCTCATGTCCCTTCTGAGAAGAGAACGAAGTTCGAGCCCACTGCAGAGAGAGGTATCTTTGTGGGTTACGATGAGACTTCGAAGGCATATCAACTTTACATTCTTGGCCAAAGGAGAGTTGTAGTGAGGCGGGAGGTGAAGTTTGATGAGGAGAGGGCCTTCAGGAAGTCGAGAGAGATGGAGTAGAGGGAGCCACGAGCTCCCACACCTCAGTTGACACAAGCTTCGATACAGGTTTCGAGTCCGCAGGTTTCTGGGGTGACTGGATCACAGGGTACAGGCACAGCTTCTACAGGATCAATGGTTCAGACTACAGGTACTTCAGGGACAGGTTCAGGGACAGGCACAGGTTCAGGATCACAGGTTTCAAGCTCACAGGTTACAGGGTCTTCAGGGACTGGTTCATCAATTACTGGTCCTCGGGGTGTTAGACCTTCTGCTTCTGGCACTTCCTCAGATGAGGATACACCAGTTTGGGAGGAACCTTCAAGGAAGAGGAAGCCTAAGTGGCTTCAGGGCACCTTGAAGGAAGCAGAATCATTTGGTAGACCTCAGGAGGCGATCAGGTCAGTAGTTGAGCCAGACAGATATGGGATGGCCCTTGTTGCAAGTCTTCGTGACTCTGCGCCTTCTACATTTGAGGAGGCTTCTCAGCATCAGGTATGGAGAGCTGCCATGATGGAAGAGTACCATTCCATCATGAAAAATGATGCTTGGGAGATTGTGCCAAGACCTGAGGGGAAGTCAGTTGTGACTTCCAAGTGGCTTTACAAGATCAAGCATGCTGCAGATAGCAGTGTGGAGAAATTCAAAGCTTGGTTTGTGGCTAGGGGGTTCTCACAGGTTGAGGGAGTTTACTATGATGAGACATTTGCTCCAATTGCTCGACACTCTTCCATCAGAGCAGTGATATCTATAGCAACAGAGATGGGTTGGAAGATCCAACAAATGGATGTGAAGACCGTATTTCTCAATGGTCTTCTAGAGGAGGAGGTGTATTTGGAGCAGCCACAAGGATTCGAGATACATGGGAGAGATTCTCATGTGTGCAGGCTTAGGAAAGCCTTATACGGTCTGAAGCAAGCTCCTAGAGCTTGGTACTCCAGGATCGATGCATATTTGACTTCGATGGGATTTCAAAAGAGTGAGGCTGACCCCAACCTATACTACATTGTGGTTGGTGGAGATCCTCTCATTCTTCTATTATATGTTGATGACTTATTTATCACTGGAGATGAGCGTCTTATTGCACAGTGCAAGAGAGACCTTGCAGCTGAGTATGAGATGACTGATATTGGGCTGATGCATTACTATTTGGGGATGGAGGTTTGGCAGGAGCCTGGACATATTTTCCTAGGACAAGGGAAGTATGCAGCAGAGATTCTGAAGAGTTATCGGATGGAGGACTGCAGGCCTATGTCTACACCTATGATCACCAACTTGAAGCAACTTCATGCTTCAGAGGGTAAGTTGGTGGATCCCACACTCTATCGTCAGCTCATCGGATCGTTGATGTATCTGGTCAACACCAGGCCAGACTTGTGTTTTGCGGTTAACACTCTTAGCCAGTTCACGGTGTAGCCTAGGAGTGTACATTGGACGGCCGCAAAGCACATTCTGAGATACCTAGCAGGGGCAGTGGATTATGGTCTAGACTACAGGGGTTCGGGTGGAGTCAGCTTGGTTGGGTTCACAGATTCAGACTGGGCAGGTTGTGTGAGGGATCGGAAGAGCACTTCCGATTGCTGTTTCAGCTTGGGCTCAGCAGCCGTGTCGTGGTTCAGTAGGAAACATAAGTCCGTTGCATTGAGTTCTGCTGAGGCTGAGTATATGGCAGCCAGTCAGGCGACTTGCGAAGCACTGTGGCTTCGTAAGTTATTGGTAGATTTATTTGATCAGAAGCTGAGACCTACGGTGATCTATTGCAACAATCAGAGTTGCATTCAACTCTCTGAGAATCCGGTGTTCCATGACAGGTCGAAGCACATTGAGATCATGTACCATTTCATCCAGGACTACGTCCAGAGAGGGGCAGTTGAGTTGCAATATATTTCCACTGAGGAGCAGGTAGCAGATGCCCTGACGAAGTCTTTGGGGAGGGGGAAGTTTGTCTTCTTCAGAGATAAGTTGGGAGTGGTGCAGAACACCTTCCTCGGTAAGAGGGAGTGTTAGTTTTGTACCTAGGAAAGTGTTCCCCAAGTGACATTTGCCTAATGTCACTTCGAAGGGGGAAAAAGGTGACCCTCACATTAAAAGTCACTTAATGAGACTTTCCAACATTAAAGTCACTTTTTTATTTAACTTAAGTGGGTGAGTGATTTTATTTATGAAAATTAAATAAAAGGGATTTTCACTCACATTAAATCTCATCCATTGGATTGGATCTATCTCCACCGTCGGATTAGATACCCACTTAGGGTTAGACAAAAAGGGTTGAGGGAGGCATTTGAGCTTACTTTTGCATTTTGGAAACAAGAGAGAGCTCGAGAAGAGAGCAGGGCACGATTTTTGAGGAAGCTTGCTGAGAGATTTTTGGTGGGCACAAATATCGAGACACCCTTCATTTATTATTGCACAGAAATCGAGGAATACGGACTGCAAGTACTGCTGGCACAGATTTCGAGACAGAGGTACAGCCATTTAATGCTGCACAGTTTTCAAGCTGTACGGAACCGTACTGTACAGATTTTTGGCACAGATTTCTAGTCATGGGTTTGGCACAGAAATCGAGAAACTTTTCAGGCACGAATTTCTAGACTGTTTCAGTACATTTTCCAGGCACAGATTTCTAGGTGTACGGCTGCATTTATTGCTGTCCATACTGTACGGATTTTCTGCTAAGTGTGGGCACAGAAACCGAGGTCTGAGTATTTAGTATTCAGCACAGAAATCAATGCTGATGTGACTGCTGTTTTGGCACTGTTTTCGAGGCAGAAATATTGCACAGAAATTTCAGTCACCTCTTGCACGGAAATCGAGACAGGCTGCTGGTTGAGATAAGTTTTTTTTTACTGTAAAAATGAATGTCTGATTATTTTCCAGAAGATTAATAAAACTCTCTCTCTCTCTCTTGCTGGTTTTCCCCGTGGGGGTCTTTCCAGGGCACAATTGCCAAAAATTTCCTGAGTCTACTTTTCATGGCGTGCATGTGATTAAATATTTGTTTTCAGCTGTTAGTGGTAGTTTACTGTGTGTTTAATTGTTACAGTATTTTTCATAAGTAGTTTGCAGCCTATGCAAAATCGGCTGCAGATGAAAAACACTTGAAAATATGACATAAACCAGCAAGCAGTAAAACCCAGAAAAATCTACAAGGAGGAGGAAAAACAGAGAAGAGTGGAGGAGCATGGAATGGGGGCAAGACTGAATCCTTACTAGGTCTTGAGGAAGGTGCTGGCGAAAACTCTCATGGAAAGGAAGAGTTTTGGTGACCTCGTCAAGCAGGTCTTAACCAATCTCAGAGAAGACTTATTCAGAAATTTAATCGATGCAGAAAGGGTTGTGGACCTAGCCAAAGCTCCGTTCAAGAGAAATGGGGAGAATGCGGGCTCTCCTAGTGGCCATCCACCAAAAGGCGAGGCCAACCCACCACCAAAACAGTAGGAGACTCCTACAGAGGGAGGAAGGGCGACAGCAGCAGGCGCAGCGGGAGAAGGGTAAGCTCTTTTTGATGCTGGATGGATGGTCATGTTTCTGTTTTGGCTCTGGTTTTCCGAGTGGGAATTATAGAGGTTGCTGGCTCTGTTTTGGCCTTAACTTTTTGATTAACATGGAAAGGGTGTTTAGAATGTTCAACTGGCTATATTGAAATGCGGTTGGTAGGCATCGGGTTTTGATGGGAATCAGCTGGAAGATTTCAGGGTAATCCTGGGCAATGGCATACTGAGAAGTATGGCCTTTTTTATTGAAAAAATCTGGTAAAAGGCTCTTGTTCCAATTGTGCATTTTGTAAAATTCAGAAATCTGGGGTATGGGTTAACATGTCTATCAGGCAATGGACTCAGGATTGTAAGGGGAGGCTCTTTATGATATGGTCTGCGATGACCAATTTTGTAAAACTATGTACAGTTTCTCTTTTTAAATTATAATACAATGTCACTACTCTTACTCATACAAAAAAGAAGGGAAAATCATACAACCAAGAATTGATCACTTAAATTACCACAATGATAAAAAAGCCTATTTGCATAGCAACAATTCAGACAGAACTTCATACCAGAAAGAGGGCAACTAAGATTGATTCTTGAATTTGTAGAGTTTTAATCTAATTTTGCACTATTGGTCAAGCACAATGTGGTTAAGAGGTAGATCAAGGGAGCTTTTTCACAGAGATCCAGGTTCAATCCCCCACGAAGAACACGCTGCCACGTTGATGCAGCCTATTTTTTTGCTATATTCTGATATCTCAGAATTTTATGAGGCTGGGAAGTTTGTCCTGGGAAGTGTGTATAAGTCAGAGTGTGAACCCAGTTCTTTAGCAAAGGGCCATTTATCTACTAAAAGAATTGTTCACTGTGGCTGTAAAAAGGACAAAGATGAGTAAACATGAGTAAACATTTTAAGTGCTAAAGCATCTCCAAGAGAACTGCAAAAAGAAATGAGTATGTAGTGAGTGCCAAAAGAGATACAATAGAACCCTAGGAAGACCAAAATAATAGAATGGGTGAGAGAGGATACAAAGGACATCATGGAAGATGCCCTAAACCAACAATATCATTGATAATCAACTTTCCTAACATCCAAGGCCAATAAGTGGGTGATGAGATTTCAGATGTCCACAAGTTGTGTGTCGTAGAATCTACATTCCCTGACAGACCACGTATTGGAGATTTGTTCATGATGCCTATTGTGGCCAGAGACATCTAGAGGTTCGGTAAGACATGATGTGCTCAGTAATAGTAGTGCGGGAAGATATCTCCCTGAAATTTTTCTGTCAGAGGTGAAGTGTCTCATGAAGGAGTAGGAAAATGCATCTCTAGCCGTATTGTGCAAAAATCCTCAAGGAGCCATAAGAGTCCCTATATAGGCAGTGATAACAACTGCGAATTTTGTACTAAACAGGGCATCTGGAGATGAAATGGTCTTCTGACTCAGGTTTCCACATATGGTATCTACATGTAAAATGATACCTTTGAAGATAATGATCGTGTCCATGCATGGCTCATGGGAACAAAGTTACAAACCCAAAGCTAGGCAATAGGGAATCTCAGGCTACAAGGTAATTGCAATCCAGTACATCCCTGAATTAGATGAGGCCATCCATGAAGTGCATGTAGGCGTATAACTACTGATGAAGTTTTGAATTAGGGGCTCTTTTGACTTAGTCCATTTAGCTTTCCATTGGGATTTGTAGATCTCTGGTCTAATACCTCTATTAATATTCATCTTAGCAGGTTGCAGGGATCGATGGAGAACGCTTGGGGGGGAGGCTCTTCGATATCTAATTCATTTGTTGAGAGAAAAATATGTAGCATAACAGTTTTGACAATGCCTTGGCAAGCAAACTACATAGGGGATCGAAGAACCAGGAAAGGATATCTACTAGCGTAGAGTCTAGATCCATCTTAACACCGGATCTATTAAGCACTAAGAGGGATCAAAAAGAAATTGAGATGCAAAACTCTCAATGCTTAAAAGACCCCATTGTAAGATGAATCTACACTGTGTGTGTCTGTATTAATTAATGCTTGGTATACTTTCCTTAAATTTTCTTTTTTAAATTACAGAAGTTTTTTATATATTTTGATTTATAAGCATGAATGCTACACATATCATCCATGCTAAGCAATTTTTTTTGAGTATTATATTGGGCCAACTTATGCCATGTGTCACGTTAGCATTAGGCACGGACAATAAACATCTCCCTCATGCTTGCTTGTAGAATGCACTTCACTATTTCTCTGTGCAATTACAGCTTAAGTGGGAGTGCTCCATTAATCAACATGTTCACAACATGGAAAATCAAGGAATGAAGAGGGGCAAGCATCAAACATAGGGAGAATGATTTGTAAGATTGTTTCTTTTGCCTAAATATGTTTTGAGAATATAGTAATACTAAGGGGTCAGTGACTTATGCCACACACGTCACATCAGCATTAGGCCTGGACATTACACATCTCCCTATCGCTAGGTTGTAGAATGCACCTGACTTTTCTCAGTGCATTTACGGCATAAGTGGGAATCCTCCATCAATCAACATGTTCACAACATGGAAAATCATGGAATGAAGCGGGGGCAAGCAACAAACTTAGGAATAACAATAGAGTGTGAGATTGTTTCTTTTGCCTAAATATGTTTTGAGAACATAGTAACTCTAAGGGGTGGGGAGCATCTCAAAATTTAGATCATTTTTTGAAGGAGATAAGAAGATCTAGCATACCAATTATTCACAATGCCTTAGCAAGCACATTGCATAAGATAAGATAATTTTATTAATGTCCAATGAATGACCACAAAAGAAGGTCAATGGGACTAAAAAGATACAAACAGTATGAGTGCAATGTGGGAGTGCAAACAAAAATCCTAGATAATGCCAGAACTAAAGCTAATATAGAGTAAAATAAAGAAAGAAGGATACAAGCAATGAGACATCCTCATAAGCATGTATAAAGCCGTGACAGGGGCATGGTGATGTAGGTGAAAACAAACAATGAGGCTGATAAAGTCGAGAACATCGGAGCCTAATAACCGACAACGATGGGGGCGATCGGGGCACTGGCTCGCTACCACTATCGGAATCCTCTACAGCCACCAAGGTGTCTCTCTAGACGATCCTATAGGGGGCGTAGGAGCAAGGAATACTCCAAGCATTCGAGGCCAAAGGAAAAAAACTCTGGATAGATCTCTGACTATTCCGTTGGGGCTGGGAAGGAATCCAACGAGCAGGAGGCACCCAACACCGAATCCGCCTTGAGTTGATCCCTCTGACATTCTAGGGGTGTGTGGATTGATGTGTTGTTTAGCACTTCCAAGCCGGTCTCAAAGATATCGACCGATCTCCCAAAAAAAGAGGCTGAGGGGAGGCCCGAGGTCTCACCACTCTACTATCTAAAGTACCATGGCCCTCAACTCGTCGCTTGTTGTTCTGCTCTAATGGATCAATATGAAAGTATGATGTGATCTTCCTGGTTGTCCCAAGGGGAGGCGGGCTGTACATGAGCTAAGATCTGTAGCTGAAAATCTCCCTAATGAAGAGGGACAAACATCTCTAGTCCTGATGTCGAAAGAAAGTCAAGAGGGCACCACCTAAGTCTCTATAAAGGTAGTGGTAACGTCCTCTAATCTCATAGTATAGGGGGCACCTAAAAATGAGGTGTACCTCTATCTCAGGCTCCTACAGGTAACATAACTAGCAGATCCTATCAGATCGCAGTATATGATGGTCAGTCTCCACTAGGAGTCTGTGAGATCCCACTAGAAGCTGTCCCAAAGGAATCCTAAGAGAGTGGATCCAATGCCTACGTGTGTATCGGGAGCGGACAATGATGCCATCATGTAACTCCAAGAAGTGTTCAAGGTAGAAGGGCATCTTCGATCCCAGGCTCGTCGAAGGTGAAGTCCAAGTGACCTTAATGTACAGTCTATAGATATCCTCTCTGATGGACTAATTCAATACCTATGTAGGCGGCCAGATATAGTGCGACGTATCAGGGGAGAATCTAAAAGAGAGAAGGTGCTCTGAGGAAATGGTCACTGACTGGAGAAGCAGAGATGCCTCTGAATACCAACCTCGTGCTAAAGATAGAGAATTGGCAAGCTAGGTAAAGATATGTATCTTATGACATATGTGGGAATCCTCCATGAATTAACATGTTCACAATATGGAAAATCATTAAAATGAGGGTGCAAGCACTAACCTCAGCTAAATTGTTTCTTTTGCATGGATATGTTTTGAGCACATAGTATAAGTACCCTCGCAATGCGGTTCTAACCTATTTGTCTTAGGTATAGGCTCCAAACTCTATAACCATAAAGGTGAGAAGGTGTCACTAGGGAGTAAGATAAGATAATTTTATTAATGTCTAACAAATGACAACAAAAGTAGGTCAATGGGAATATTGAGGACGATAGTGTCGATACATGGTGAAATGGGCAAATCTTAGCTCAAATATCTTGAAATTGAAATTGGAAACAATGTCTCTTGAAGGTTATTAATGTTGCATATCCTCTAATCAACATTGATTTTGCTATTGAGATCAGGATAAAGATGCTAGCAAATACCACTCCAAGATAAGTGTAGGATGACATGATTTCTACCCCTTGACCTTTATAGGTGAGATTAGATGTATCTTTCTTAGACATGTTAAAGGCCATAATCTTTGCTTTTGCAAGGTTGACCTGAAGACCATGTTTATCACAGAATGAGCTCGAAGTGTCTAGTTATGTTTATAGTCGTGCAACTATGTGGGATAGAAGGACAATGTTGTCCACAATAGTGAAAACGATAATGGAGATCCTATAGATACCATAATTGAGAGTCCAATAAATGACCACAATAAGTAGTTCAATTGGACTCAAAAGTACATCTAGTGTAAATAGATATTGGAAGTGCAAAAGCAGCAACTAATGCTACTATAGAGAATGCAACTACCTATCACCCATAGAGTCTGAAATAAGATCCTTTAGTTCATTAATATAAAGTCCACACATAGTGGGCAAGAGTGGATATAGTTGCTTGACTACTATAGCATTGTGTATGCCATTTATATTAACCATATTTGTATAAACCCTACCAATAATCATCTCATAGAGGATTTGTTGTATACCGAACAATACCATCTTTATTAAGCATCAAACTCTATGAACATGAGTAATTTTGTATACAAGCTTGTGATTTTATAATAAAGTTCTAGTCCTAGGCCTTTATAGAATCATATTTCAATATTTGTAAAAGGCAATTTATGTAATAAGGGCTTTGTCACTTTATCAATAAAGATTCAAGTTGAGGGGTGGCAAGTGCAGAAGGGGTCATTTATGATACCAACAGAATTCTAGAAACTGCATTTGCATGGTGGATAGGAGCCTCAAGCAATAATGAGGTGGAAGCTCTAGCCTTATACAAAGGCCTTGCAATTTTGAAAAGTAAAGGGGTTCAACGAGCAATGGTGGTGGGGGACTCAACATTAATTATAAGATTACTCCATTAACAAAAGTTACCTAGGAGCTTTAATATGAGTAGGCAAAGAATTCTTTTAGAAATTCAATACTTTGAGAGTATTGACTTCTTCCATATTCTTCAAAGACAAAATAAGCTTTCCAATGAACATGCAAATAAGAAGGCCACATTAGCGAAAGGAATTTGTGATCAAAATGGGGGGTTTGTCAACCTACCACCCACATGATGTGTTTAATCATAATGGAGAACACCCCACAATTCAACAAATGGAAAGCCATGCAAAGTAGGCAATATAGTGGTTTAATGCACTAGCATCACCCCCATTCACTAATGTCCAAGATCGCACTAGAAGAGATAATGTATGGTACGATGGTGGTGGTTATGGATGGATGTGGGTTATTACTCACTACATCTAGAAAATGGACCAAGTTCATAACCATCACTTCAAACAAGTGAGGAAGGGGCAAGGGTTTCAGTCTAAAAATTGGTCCTCGACATTGTGCTCTCGTCTCTACTATAGAAATATGTGAATGCATTCCAATCTGTGGGCGTTCTTGTACATGGTATCCATGTGGAGTCGAGAGTGAAGTCATCTTCACCCTCATTATAGCACTTATTGAGTGCACTTCAAGTTCAAACTGCAAGCATCATTTGCACGGGTGGGTGCGTGAAGTTTGGTTTGAGTTTGTGATTGATCTTGAAGCTCTAAGCCATGGCTCCATCCACGAGTTGGAGAACCTAGACAAGTGATTTGGCATGTGCTTTGTTGGGCATCGGGTAAGTGAAACAACCCCGATGACTCATTGTCACTGCAGATGTGGTTGTATTTTGTCCATTGAATGAGATTGTGAGCATAGTCTAAAGCGCCACGAGAAGGAAACTTTAGAAGCTCAATGCAACGTCATGAATTGGACCATAGAATGTAATAGATGGAAGGAAGAGTTTGCAAGTCACATTAAGAAGAAGAACACTACCAAAGACACTTGTGTGATTGACTCTACAAGGCACATTCTGGGTATCAATGAGTGGGAAAAAGAGGTGGAAGCGTTTATGGGGATTAATTGGAGATAGGATTTGAAGCTTATTGAAAAGATAAGATCCTTGCAGATGATATTAGAGAGAATTGTGGTTCACCTTGGCCTATCCTTGAAAGTTGTTGCATCTCCTCCCACTACAAAGTACTCTAGTTCCACTACAAACCCCTCCCTTTGCAGCCTCAAAAGACATTGGGGAATAGTTGATTACTCAAGACCTAGACATTGTGGATGGCATAAGTGAGGTTTTCCTTGCTACCACTTTTGGAAAAGGGGAGCGGGAATGAAATTCAAACAAAGTCACCAAAGAAAATGCCAATTGATGTCTATCATGGGCAACAAGATATATAATTTTACCTTCTAGCTTTTACATGTTTTGTTGCATTGTATTTTTGTTTAATCAATGTGCAAGGCAGTATACATGTCGAACCTATGGATGCCAAAGTAGGACTACTGGAATCTATCAAAAATGGATAGACTAAGTCACCGGACACATCCTAACAGGGCCAAGTGTCCCGTGGGAACGTATTGGGTGCGGACACGACCCTCCCACGTGGGGGACACGTGTTTTTTCGTGTCCCGAAATCGGGACACAAAAAAACACGTCCCCCACGTCCCGAAATCGGGACACGAAAAAACACATGCTTCCACGTGGGAGGGTCGTGTCCTGCCTCCGCCAAATCAGTTTTGTTAGCTGAGGCCATGACCTAAAATTGCTTGAAGTATTATTATAGAGATAAATGAAATTTTCAAATATAACCCTTAAAAGTATTATAACATTGACACCATAAAAAAAATTCTAAGCCATAGGATTCATGCAATTGTGTCGTAGAATTGCATAGGTGGTTGACATTTTTTAACAAGAAAAAATATTGATTTGGTTCTTCATTTTTGCTTACATGTGAATCTTACACTTTGTGTTGTGCGTGTGTGTTAAGCTGGGGGGAGATTGATCAATTGGAGTGCCAAACTACGTAGCTTTTAGAAAAATAAACAAAATATCCTTTTTTTTCTTATTTTAACCAAAAGCTCTCAAACTCTGCATTACAAATTTCCTATGCAAGCTGTGATTTTACCACATTTCACCATGCAAATTTGTTGCTCAAATCTCTGGAGTCAAATTGATTGCCTTAGGATGCTTTTCATCTAGTTGGCTATCGTCAGATTGAGTTACTCAAAGAGAAAGAGGGAATCACTTCAAAGAAGCGCCTCACTATTAAAAGAAAAAGCATATTGGTTATAACTTATAAGTTATAAAATTGATTTTGATGACTTAATGAGAAATATGGTTCCGACATACATCTATGTGTCTCATTGTGATTTGTGAATGACAAATGTGTAATCATTAATGTGTTTTGATCCTAATTTATATTGAATATTTGTAAATGTTCTAGTTTCTAAATTTTATTGCATCTATATGTCTATATTTTTAAATTTTAATATATTTAAAAAAAAAAAAAAAAATATATATATATATATATATATGTATGTATGTATATAAAACGTGTCCTGATTCCGGGGGTCATCGTGTCCCGTGGGGACACTCCTGTCTCATGTCCTCGTGTCAGGTGACTTAGTGGATATACATGCATGTTTTTGGGACACTCAGCCACAACCATGTTTAAACTTCAATCATTTTGTATTACACAATTGTTTGGTTTGACCACAACATTTTCTACTATAAATTATATCCGTTACCGTGAGAAAAACAAAAATTAAGATTTAAGTTGGGGTTTCTATCTCCTTTTGTTATAAGTAGGGGTCCCCCCCCTCATTTGTAACTCTCCTCATTTCATAAATATAATCAACAAGGTTTCTTGGAGAAGTTCCCCTCCATTAAGTTGGTTTGTGAATGCCCCCATTACATTTGTTGGCATCCTATTTTTTATAGTTGATATTCACTCGTATCCTATCTTATGTTGTTATTTGTTGTTATTGGACCAGTAGTAACATTTTGGGTACATGCACAATACCAGCTAGTTTCATAACAATGGTTTTACAACATTGTTGATTCAAGTGTTTCTATTGTAACCATCTTTGGTTTGTTATTTTGATAGATAATCACGTAAAAATGTCAGCCAATACCAGGAATCATAAGGGACTAACAAAGAGAGAGATACCAAAATCCTTCATAATGGACAAGTGACTAAAGAATACTTGGATATAAGGTTCAAGAAGTTCATCGAACAACATGTCGAGGAGTTGAGTAATAATAGGAGGAACTGTTATCACATATATAGTAGCCGCGCTACCATACATTATTTTTCTGATGCCAGTACACTATTCAGCCAGTTCCCTTACAATGGAGATGCTGAGATGAGCATCTATATTGGATCACTATCAGATTTTGGACAGCAGTATGTATTCCCCATGCAATGACTGAGTCTCAGGACACTCAAAGAGATGACCGATGTAGCCATTATACCAGTTGTACAGAGCAGTCAGTAGTGCCCAGAGTTACAGCAGCAGTTTCAGAGGACAGATGATGGTACAGGTGATGAGCATTCAGGTATATGACTCAGCAGGTTTATCATTGTGTTATGGTTATATTGCTTTTATATTTATTCTTATAGCATGTCTTAGCACCTAGTGTCATGATCTGGTGATCATATAGATATGTGGACCTGGTTGATCATATTATATATATTATATTGTCCCTACTCAGACTTAGAAGTTCACTATTCATACTCATTGGTTTTACCCTCCTTAGGGAGAATAGAGGTGATCATTCCATCATACCTTGGCTTGCTAGTGTTGGCTCCATTATTCATTGTCTTCATCCATCCATTGCCTACCTTTTAGTTTATCACCCTGACTTGCTACTTGACTAGTGACATGGAGGATTTTTTCCCCACTGTAGCCTCTGTATTGGATGAGCTTTCCTGTCTATTGTGTCTCGGCTCTGAGTTGGTGACAAAACTTACCTATGGTGAGTTGGAGTTCCTTGTGAATTCCCCCTAGTCACTAAAGTTGTGTTGGCTAAACCTGAAACTTTTAGTGCTGCCATGAATACAAAATCTGGAAAAATGAAATGCTATATCTTGTATGAAAAGCCCATTCATGCAATGTGTTTCTAAACACACATGAATGAAAGGCATGCAAAATGAAAATGGCCATGAAAATAAAATGTTATATCTTTTGGAAATGTAAATACCTAGGTAAACAAGCTGTCTGTGACACACCTAGAAGTGCTCAGGTAAACAAGTGCCTTAAAAACACACCTGCAACAGAAAGCCTAAAATAAATGTAAATCTATGCAATGTGTTTTTAAACACACATAGATCAAGGCTATGGAAACTTCAGGCCCAAAAAGCAATGGGACTTAAATTCTATATCTAAACAATTGTTGGCCTTATTTGTATTATGGATTGTGCGCATCTGTTAAAGGTGAATAAACCCTCTTTGAACAACTCATCCATTTGTGAGACACCGCCATTTCCTGTGTTGTTGCTCATTCAGTATATACTATGGTGTGTATTCCCTTTCCCTTTTCCAAAGTGTCACAAAGTTAAGTCAGTCAAGTCATCCCTTATCCTAGCCAGTTATTTTAGCCTTCACCCTTCACTATGATCACAGCTATGAAGTAAGTATGATCTTGAAAGTCTAGTCTGAGTAATAATAATAATTAATGACATTATATATTTGGATTTAGATCGCCAGTGATGATTGCTTTGTGTTATAATTGTTATTTGAATAAGTTGTAGAGCATGCATTAACCTTTGACACTTTGTAACAGCTTCTGATGATAGTCTGAGTTATATTTGGTCATGTTGACTTGGTCAAACAACCATAGGACATGAGATGGTTGGACCTTCTGATGATATGGATTGATGATATATGGTCTATGTACATGTACATGATGATTCTATGCAGCAGCTACAGGGTTATGATGATGATTCATGGTTTACAACATTATTTGATCATTTATAGATTATTATTATTTCACCTGTTCCGGTATATTGGATATATTTTATGATCATGCAGAGACTCATATGGTGTATGAGTACACATCTTGGATGGATTTGGACCTTTTGAGTCCAATGAGATAGTTTGTTTTCAGTTCCGGGCACCTACAGTGATGATTGAGCCTACGTAGGCTATCCCAGTGCAGTTTTGGTCTGTCGGAGACTCTGTCAGAGCAGATGTGATTTTTATCCGGTTGACCTGGGGCGCTGTGCTTGGAGGGGGTGGTCCAGCCACTTGTTTTTACCATATTACCCCCCTCTCGGACACACTGGTGCCCTCACCTTGACAGCGCAGGCACTCCAGGAGGCAGTTTGGGGCAGTTTCACACTTCCCGAGGCATTTCAGGATTGGTAGAAATGGCTATTGAGGAATTCGATCTGGGCTAGTGAGGCAATGTCTTGGCATGGGATGATCAGTGATGATGGATTGATGTCTTCCACACCTCCTCCAGCAGTTTCAGCGGCATTGGGGCCCGCTTCCATCACTTATGGCACTTTCTGATGATTTCTGAGGTCTTTTGAGGCCCACGATTTGTCCATAGAGGCACGATTTGGTATATTGATGACCTTTTTATTATTATTGTGCCATGGGGATTGACCAAGGGTGGCTAAAATTACCCCTTGGACCCACCATAAGCTTCTTATTATATATTGTCATCATGATTTGGTGGGATTCCCCTCTCCTAGGGCGATTTTGTCCACTTATGTTATATTTTATTAGTGATCCATGTATTTTATTGTTCAACTCATCTCAACCATTGATTAGACATTTGTATCTTTTAATCTTAGCCACTCATTCAAAAAGTGGTTAGGATTTGATGCCTCTCCTTCCTATTTAAAGGAGAGAGCTTCTCATTGTAAAGGGACTTGTGGCTCTGGATTATTGGAATAGAAAATTATTATTGCATCTATCTCCAGTGTTGTGGTGAATGTTTTTGGTGTTCGTTCGTTGGTTCTTCCTTTGCACTGAGTTATTGGAGATCTTGTTTTGCCATATCTTTTGTACCACGTTTTTGCATCTATAGGTGGAGGCCGATTTGCTTTGAGGAGGAAGTATTGGTAGGGAAAGACTCTCCCTACTTCTTTGGATCTCTTCGTTGGTAACAGGGAGTATTACTGTCCCAGGACCTTCTATTCTATGTTATCATTGCATTTTACTTGTATTTCCTCCATACTTGACCTCTCTGATTGAAATCGATTTTCCTTGGATTGACAGGTAGAGGAGGGCGCACTTGTGGGCTAGGGCATCAATTTGGCAAGCAAAATCAACAATCTCTCATTTGATCTCTGCGGGAATCTTCCTCAACATCAAAGCATCTCTCTTCATCACTCAGGTATGATCTCAAGGTAAGTTCTATCTCCATGATCTATCCACTTGTCTAAAACATTTTAAACCCTAATTAATCAAAACCCCCATTTTTACATTTTTTCAGATCTACTGAGATCTAGTGGGTTGTTGGGTGTAATATTGAAAACCCACCTCTATAGTATCCAAGGCATCCCGGATCTATAGTTTGGTGAGGATTGGCCTCCATTTGACCCCCTTCCCAGGCCAACTTAGCCTCTCCAAGTGAGGTCGCACTCCTTGGGGAAGGTGAGTTACCCTAGATCTAGTTGATGGGTAGTTGAGATCCCGCTTGTTTCATGATCTACACATCCAATAACCTACCCCCAGATTGTCACTTTTCTGATTTCTACCTTGTGGGCCCTATTCCACATTTTAACGGATTTAATCCCATTTTTTGGACCACTTGGTATCTTTAAACTCAGATCTAGCCATCGGATTGCTTTGAAGCTATAGATCCATATCCTCACCTAATCAACCTACTTGGATCTAAAGTTTGGATGCCATTGGACTTGTCTTGAGTCATTTATCCCACTTTTTAGCCTCCTTGGGTAAAGTCGCACCACCTTGGAGAAGTGAGTTGGCCCACTTCCAGGACATGGGTACATGAGATTTTTGTGGATTTGGAACGGGCATAATTCAAAACCTAGGTCTAGTATGTCACTTTGTCAAATCTTGCCTGGGGGATAGCATTCCTTGTTTTAAGGGATTGTGGTCCACTTAGGTGAAACCTAGATCTAGACCTATTCATCCATCAAGACGTGTTAATTGCCCACTTGTCTCATACAATAGGAGTTATCAATCACAAGTTAACTACACTTTGACTCCATTATCCCAATTCCCAAGGCACTGGTCTCTCTCCAAGTCAATTCGACTTTCATAGATTGTTGGATTAACTTGTGGTTTTACCCTTGTGTGGTGAACTAAACCCTTGGATGTCATCATGTATCATGATCAAGCTTGTCACTTGTACTAGTTAGCCCCAATTCAACCCCTAAACTACCCTGCATTGGACACGGTTCCCAAGGCAGTGGATTTTGTCACATTGAACTAGTACATCAATCCTGGATCCTAGTTCACAAATCATAAGTCACTTTCACATCAATAATGAACCAAAGCTATACTCATTGAACCCCTCACTTGTCTTGTGACTTCATCCTAAGGTCTAGGATAAACCATACACCTTACTTCACTTAGAATTAACTTGATTTGGTGTCTTGGTTTTGATCTCTCCTGTCAGGAGTAGATCGGGTCTCCCCCTTTGTTGTCTGGGCTAGATAACATAAAGTGAAGGTTGCCTCGACTGGCGTGACAACCATACATTGGAGGTCGAGGTGATCGTGGTTGCACCTTTTGAGTTGCCCTTCCCTATTGCCATCCATGAGTGGATACATCCATAGGGGTAACTACAGTTTAGGTGATAACAGGAACCATGGAATGGGTGCATAAATATATGGACAATACCCTACATAAAATTATGATTCTTCAAATGTCTCTTGGACAGCTTTGGGGAGGGTGAAAACATGATGGGAAGAAGAAATCCCAACCACAAGATTTCCTACAACTTCCAAGTGAAGATTCTGCAAAATGATTTTGGAGTCAATGTTGAAAGTGCATATATAGTTGGGCAAGATCAAGCAAGCATTTCAAGTGCATTGTGTTCATAAACATGAAGATATGCTCAATATTGTGCTTCAAACCCTGAAAAAATCGACATATACACGGGGAGAAAGATGATCTCCCCAAGAAGATTTTGATGATTTTGCAGATGTAATAACACAAAGAATTAATCAAAACTAGGATGAACCTTACAATGTTTGGTTTATGCGAATGTTCCAAAAGGATGTCTCTTGAAGAATATAAAGAGAGAGTTTAGGTTATGGATTCCAAAGCAAAACTTTCCCCAAACCTAGTGAAAGACATCTACATATCCTATAAAAGGTCATTAATTAGAACGAGGTTAAGATTGTTTGAATTTAACTCTTTAAAAAAACCATCATTGTAGCCAAAAGAGTAAGGAGTCATGTCCATGCTTTAAAAAACAATATTCTCTCTTCAAGTAGGACATATGCATCTAATAGGAAAGCATAAGAAAGAGGGGAGAATATAGTGATTAAAATCTAAAAACCCTAGTCTCCAACAATTTGCAAACCCTCCCTCCCAAACCCTGATCGGTGTCACACATGCTCTCAACCCTGGTTTAAGGGGCATGTCTACAACCATCAAACTTTTCATCATTCATGCCAATCTAACTCCAAACCTACACTTGAAAATGATACCCCCTTTCAATGTTACATGGGAATGTGCTCCCCCTGGAGAGAGGCGCATCCCCCATGCTTGCCACACTTTCAAGACAGGGAAACTTAGTAGGACATGTTTCCCCACACCCCCCTCTTAGGGAAACTCGGGAAGACATAGGCAAGAGGGGTGTAAAAACATGAATCTCGTTTCTAATTTTCCCTATTTTTTCATAAATGGTTAAAACAGTGTTGTCAAGCGAGTCCAATTCTTTCATTGTTAACTATTCAATTTTGACATAGTTTTTTAACAATGCATGAGTACAAAGATTGTAGTAGTGGTTCATTTATTTTTCATTGCGCCGAGAGGTGCTCTACAGCCCAGTGTGGGGGAGATCTTGTAACGGATGTCACATGTAACGTTTGTCGAACATGTATGGGGGAGATCTTGTAACGAATGTCACATGAAAGTAATAAAATGTAAAATGTAATAGTATGGGGGAGATCTTGTAACGGATGTCACATGCAACGTTTTCGAAAGTAATAAAACGTAAAAAGTAATAGTATGGGGGAGATCTTGTAACGGATGTCACATGAAAGTAATAAAATGTAAAAAGTAATAGTATGGGGGAGATCTTGTAACGGATGTCACATGTAACGTTTTTGAAAATAATAAAATGTAATAAGATATCTTATGTCGGCCATTAATTTGTGTATTTTCGTTTCAAAATCAATGGCTATATAATGGAAATCAAAACAACATAAAAAAATATAATACAAACTAAACAAAAAATAATAATACAAAGTAAAAAGTAATAAAAATTATGTCGGCCATAAACAAAAAAGAATAATACAAAGTAAAAAGCAAATATGAGACTTAAACTAGAGACTTTACTTTTTACTTTTAATACAAAGTAAAAAGTAAATATGAGATTTTAGAGTGTTTGTTGAGAGTTTGTCGAGTAACAAAATAATACAAAGTAAACAAAAAAGAATAATACAAAGTAAAAAGTAATAAATATTATGTCGGCCATAAACAAAAAAGAATAATACAAAGTAAAAAGTAAATATGAGACTTAAACTAGAGAGTTTAGACTCTAGAGCTTAGGATTAGGTGGCTCATGTATTGCACTCAAGGAGCTATTCAAGGAGAGGTTTGCACCTCGGGAGATTTGATCCCTCTCGGCACTTGATAGAGCCTAAGATTTGGATCTATGCTGGTAAATTTTTCATGCATCTTTCACGAATGTTTGGCATCTCATAATATATATTTGAATAACACGATGTCACAAAATACCAACCCAAATTCATGTTTTTACTCGAGGACATTTCCCTTTAGTGGAGGATTCTTGTGCAACCCCCCAGAATTTTTGCTAATGGCCATAGAAAAATTCAAAAAAAATCAAAACCCTAAAGAAAATATGAATAGGATATTTCATGCTTTTGTGACTTGTCATTATTTCTCATATATTTAATTTTTTATTTTTTTAGGATTTTAGATAGGGTCCAAAATTTGGAGGTGTCCAAAGACATCACCCAAACATGTTTCCCCATTCCCGCATTCAAAGTTTGTGCCATCTTCGATGAACTTGCCATCTTCTATTCACAACTTTTCTTCTAGTGCTCCTATTTTGGTTTCCTCTTCTTCATATGTTGACAATGAGGATGAAAATCCACATTTGCTTGCACACCCTCCTCTAGATAAGTCCATTGAACATGAACCTACAAGCCTACACCAACACCACAACATCCTAGATGGTTTGTACAACACAACATTTGGCTAGTGATCTTGTCAGTGATCCTTCAAATCAACACTGTACATGTTCACAGTTCCAATAATCCTCCTTTCTTTCGGCTCAAGTTTCAAAGACGTGATCTAGAAACATCTGCAAAAGCTTTTGGCCATCCAAATTGGGATGCAAAAATGAATGAGGAGTATCGTTCTTTAATGGCGATATCGTTCCTTAATGGCGATATCGTTCCTTAATGGCGAACAACACTTGGGATCTTGTATCTCTTCCAAAAAGAAGAAAACTTGTCAGATGTAAATGGGTGTATAGAACTAACCATGCACCAAATAGAAGAGTTGAAAGACATGAGGCCCAATTAGTTGTCAATGGATTTTCTCAAGTAAAAGGAATTGACCATAATAGAACCTTTGCACTTGTAGCCAAAATGAATTCCATGCGCCTTGTTCTAGCCCTTGGAGCTTTTCATATAAATGGGAGTTCTATCAAATGGGTGTTAAATCCACCCTCTTGCATGGGAATTTGCAAGAAGAAATTTATATGGAACAAACTCATGGCTATATTCAAAACGACTCTAGATTTGTTTGCCACCTTAAAAAATCTCTCTATGGACTTACGCAAGCTCCTCGAGCTTGGTATGCTAAAATGGATAACTTTTTTCTTGACACAACCTTTCTAGATGTCATCCTGACCCTAATGTCTAAACCGAGAAAGTGGGTAACCATCTCATAATACATGTTCTTTATGTTGATGACCTTATACTCACTAGTAGTGACCCCAAACTTATAGTTATAACCCACGTGAAATCCAATCTTAAGAAGAAATTTGAAATGATGGACTTAGGACATTTGCATTATTTTCTTAGCCTCCAAGTCTTGTAAACCAAGGAATTTCCCTTTCACGGTCTACGTAATCATGTGACCTTATTCGTTGCTTTCACATGGAAGATTGTAAAGCAACTCCATCTCCCTTCCAGTCTAGACTAAAACTTGTTACCACCTATACCACACCAAAAGTAGACGCCACTTTGTATCGTTAATTAGTTGATAGCCTTTTTGTATTTGCCTCATACCGATCCTAGTATTTCCTTTGTTGTTGGTCTTGTTGCCCGATATATGCAAACACTCCATCAAGGCCATTGGAAAGTAACAACGAGGGTAATTCAATGTGTCCATGGTACAGTCTACTTCAGGATACATTACAATTCAAGGGGGACTCCTTTGCTAGTTGGTTTTGTTGATTCTAATTGAGTTGGCAATCCTAAACATCATAAGTCTACTGCAAGTTATGTTTTCAGTCTTGGTTTTGAACTTATCACTTGGGCTTGTAAGAAACACGCCCTTGATCTTTCTTCAGTAGAAACAAAGTATTGAGTAGCAACAAGTGCTAGTCAAAAAGTCTTGTAGCTTTGATAAATCCTTTCAGATTTTGGATCCCAATAGTAGCATCCAACCACACTCTGGTGTGATAACTAAAGTGTCATTCAACTTGCCAAAGATCCAATTCAACATAAGTGCAACAAACACATTGAGCTCCACATGCACTTCATCAGAAATCTTCTTTAGGAACATGGTCTTGAAGTGCTCATGGTCTTGAAGTGCTCGATTGTTGTACAGAGGATCAAGGTGCAGACACTTTCACACTCATACAAAAGTGAAGTTTCCCAAGCTTAGATCTATGTTAGAAGTTCAAGAAGTTGTCATTAGGAGGAAATAGGCTCGAATACCTCCTTCCTTCTATTATGTCATCTTTGTAAATCCTTCAATGCTATTCCAAGTTGTTCTTTGAGATACATCCTATCCCAAGTTGTTCTTTGAGACATATAGGAGTTAGTTAAGTTTAACTTGGTCTAATGTGTCTTTAGGTAAAGTGAGTTTCTTTGGTGTGCTTTTGTAATTATCTGATTAGGTAGTTCGTCTTCTCCTTGATACTAACGACACTTGACTCATGGTTTAGCACCCAATTGGTCCATGGCCTCTATTAAGGAGCCTGGAGGTTGATGATGATTGATTATGAGAGACACAATGTAAGTTATTTTCTTTTTGCATTAATATGTTGCCTAAAGTGGCCGTGTTGGCTAGGGTCATGGACTGCTTCCCTCTTTGAGGGTTTTAACCACGTATACAGTCGTGTATTAATATTTGATCTTTTTGGGTAAAGGGTTGCCTTAAGGTGTTTGACCCATGTAGATATACCCCGTTTATTGAGCAATAGACCATTGTTTGGTAGAGGGCGGATAGTAGATAGAGTTATAGACTATTGTTTGGTAGAGGGTGCATGCATGTACCACTTTCAATGTCAAATTTACTGCTGTTTCATATTTAGTAAGTTCTAGTTTCTAGTTTTAGTTCAGTTTCGTGTTGTTGTAGTTAGGGTGCTTTGCATGTGAAAAGTTTCCAAGAACAGATCGGGTGCAGATCCCTAGAAGAGAGAGGTGCATGCATGCATACTTGCACTCTCCTCTAGTGGGCGCACTTTCCTACGAATAGTTCTTTCATGCAGGTTGAGGATGCTAATCCCAAGGCCAAGAATAGATCTAGGGTTTAGGTTTACTTCAGCATTGCTCCAGTTTTGGATTGGGGCTATTTTTTGTGAACCCTAGAATCTCTTCTGCTGTTATATAAGAAGGAAGAAGTGTAGGTTTTATTCATTCAGTTTTCAGAGTAGAAGTAGTGGATGAATGATAGAGTTTGAAGCTTTCAGTTTCATGTTTTCAAGAGTAACAAACAGTGATGTGACTTGAGTTTCAAATATGTGTACTTGCAGTTACTTCCTTCGGTGGGATGTGTTTCAGTATCTAGTAGATTTTCGATTGCAATTTTGATAGAGATTTCAATTTTCTGTTTTCCTATGTAGGTAGCTTAGAGATCAGATTAGGACAATTACCATGTGCTGAAGAATTTCAACAAAGTTTACTTCAGGAGCATTCCAAATGCTGGTTACACCAAGCTAATACTTTATAGGATGCCTTGACCATGTTCTTAAATATTTGGATTCCATGTTCTTAAATGCTTGGAATTTGTCGAGCAATCTCCATACTTAAAGAAGAAAGAACAAAATTGGGTTTTTGCAGCTCTTTATATTAGTTTTGAACTATAGTTGCACAAAATGTAAATATCTACCCACATGTTCATGTTTAATAAAACAGCAGTGGTATAAAACGCAACCCATAATATCTATGGATTGAGACCTGACTCCCACTCAGAGTTGTGACAGCTTTAGAAGTTAATAATAGCAAGGCAAGTGACTTGTCATGCTCATATTCTGAAAAATCCCAGCTGGCTCACACAAAATCTTATAATATTGATAGATTAAGAGTGAATTTTAAAACATAGTAAAAGCAATGCAGATAACTTCCCGTGCACATGTTCTGAAATGTAACTTCATGTGCACGTCTTCTAAAATAGTAAAATATCACTTCATGTGCACATAAATATAAAGATAATTTGCCTGAAATTTAATCTTGAATATTGATGGACGAAAAGCATATCCCCCATGGTCAATCATAATATAAATTAACTAAATTTCATCTACTTCCACAATCATATCTAATATATCAAGATATATCATAAGAACCTTTATATTGATTCTTCCAGAATAAATTAGTATTAATAACATAATAATAAACTGCTGACCACAAAAAATGTCATCATCCTACTCTAGACTTTAGTAACAGTGCAGTAATGACTCGATTGCCATATACATGAAAATATTACTCCTAGTAAAAGTACTAACTACTAACAAAGGATTCCCTCACCAATTATAGTAAACTAAATTTCATCAACTGCCTGCTTTATGTATTAAACTGTCCAGATGATTCACAACAACATTCTGCGTGAGACAAAAACCATGGATAGATTTCATTGTCGGTTATGTTAAATCAATTCCATATAACAATGTTGCACTCTGTTAACTACATTTCACTAATAGAGACAATCAACTAGTTACAAACCATTTCCTGTAGTTGCATTACAGTCCATTAACTAAGTTTTAAGGGGTTAAATAGTTTGCAAGTATAGTATAGTCACAAATCTTTTGAGTTCATGAAATGAATAAATTATGCATATAGGAAAATGCCTTATAAAAATGGAAAAAAGAAATAGAATTTACTGTGGTTTGGTAATCCAAAATCGTGGACCTCAGATTGATGTGTTAGCATCCCACCCTCTCAGCTGTACTAACACTTGATGGTTCGTATATTATGAGCATTCCTTCTATAGGCCATGCTAAGGAGACTTGTCATATTATACATAACTTGGTCATCAGTAAACATTATATTATATTTCTCGTTCCTACTGTTTCACCTGGTGAGTGGTTTCCAGCCCATAGTTTCCATCCGATCATAGGCTTGTAAAGCAGGTTCTATGTATTTGCAAGCTTAATTAAAGGCATGTAACATAGAGTCTAAGACATGTACAGTTTCCCACACTTCTTGGTTGTCCCTTTCTTCCGTTGCTTTCTTGTTTGATTTCTATTGGCTCTCTAGCTTTCATCTGTACACACATCAATTGGCATCTCTTCAGGGTAGCCAGAGGCAGACTAATGGGCTTTTCTGAGAATAATTTCACGGCTTGGTGTATTAAATAAGTGTGTATGGAGGTGTTGCACTCCATTAACTAAAGTTCACTAACCATGACAGGATCCAACAGTTACAAACCAATTTCATGTAATTGTATTGTAGTCAATTAACTGCATTTTGTGGGGGGGGGGGAATATTAATATTGTATGCAAGTATAGTGTAACTCACAAATTTGTGTCTACGAAATGACATATTAATGCATTATAGGAAAAAGGTTTCAGAGAAACAAAAAAAAAGACAATATCATTTACTACGGATTGGTAATCGAGAAGGATGTCAGACCTTGGATTGATATGTTAACAATTACCCTCTCAACTGTACTAACATCACATGCTGGATGTCTGTTATGTACATTCCTTTTCTAGGGCCTGCCCTATGTTCATGGCAGCTAGAGGTGAATTAATGAGTTTTTACCATTCAAACCCCTTCTCAAATGATTTTGCCAAGTCCTTTTGGAGAGGGTAATTCAGGGAGTACCCATGTCACTGAGACCACTATCAACAAGATTGTGAACAGATAGATTGTAACAATCAAAAATTCATAAGCAGCCTGTGGCAACCTCCACCACAAACCATGGTGAGACCGTGGGAGCTTTCGTCCCTAGGTTTCAGCCCTGATCTTTACTAGCTTAAAATCAAAATCATTTGACATGTAGTTATCTACTTTTAGGTCTATGATGGGTGTGTGGAATATCCAATCCCACCATGGTATGTTCAATTGCAGACCGTTGCCAATATATCACTACATTAAAATTACTCATGGACTTTACCATCAATTCATGCAACAAATTGGGTAACAGAGTATAAACACGATGCAGAAGGAAATGTGCATCCATGTCCTTACCAACATAGTCGCCCATGAAGAGATAGTTGGTATCGGGAGCCTTCCCACCGATGCGAAAGAGTTCTATCAGATCATGGAACTGCCCATGGATGTCTCCACACACGGTCACCGGGCATTTCACCGGCTGAACATTCCATTCTTCCACTAAAACGGCTCTTGCCTGATCACACAGACCCTTCACCTCCAACTCAGATAGAGGCTTGCATTCCAACAACTGCTCTATCTGTCTATCTAAATCCCCATATGAAGGCATCTCTGATTATATAATTCAGGGATCCAATCAAATCCAACCACGCTGAAATTAGCGGCAAAACAAACTGTCCCTGCAACGTCAAAATTGAGAGCGCCAGAAAACTCCAGATCTTCTAGCAGTTGATGTTTCAGATCACTTTCTGTGCACACCCTTTTAGTTTCTACGCAAGCCGACAGACATACAATTGTCTGCTATAGAACACTCGGCTATTTTTAGCAGCTCAAATTTCGCGGTGCTCGGCAGCATCTAGTGGTTACCCAAGACAAATCTAGAGTATTTATGCCTTCAGATCGGATGTATTCGACCGGGTTGTATACCCTTCTGCTCTGCCTCTGAATCAAAATCTTCTTTCACAAACCCTCTAGCCAACAATCCATGCGGAACTCAAACTTGAGCCAAATTACGCCCAAATGGAACTTCACCCAAGCTGGACTCCTCTAAGGCTCAGCTTCGTATGGTCCGAGGCTCAGCCTCGGAGCTTACGTGTCAATAAAGTCGACAGGTTTGTATGATCTTTTTATTGGGAAATGTTTTTCTTAATAAATTAATTGAAAAATAAAGCCATAGTCTAAATGTTTTACTGTTTCTTTCGAGTGGTTCAAAATTAAGTAAAGGTATCATTTTGAATAGATGGAGTGTATATATAAGAAATATTAATATTGTTCAATTTAGTTTTTTCACAGAAAAAATATAACTTACTATTAATATGCGAAATAGTAAATAGGGCCAACTGTCATAAAAGTCATACATCACTACGCTACCCTGTAGCAGATGTGTCATCTCTAAAAATAATGGCCACAATGCCATCAACATCATGAACGGGCAAATCATAAGGAAGACCAAATGTTCACACATAAAAACATGAACCCCTCCCGAAGGAGAAACAGATTCATCAAAATATCATAAACCAACAGTGGGTCCCATCAACGGAAGATCTCCAAGATATCATCTGTCCAGACTGTCAAATATCCAAAAATAAAAAAGCAGTGTCTAGTCGACACAGACAATAATGCCGCAAATAGAGGAAGTATACAAAAAGTCCAACAAGGAGTTGGCAACAGCCTCTAAGAGATATCTGCACAAAGAAACTAACAACATATGTAAGAAACCGACCACGCTAAAGATAACCATAAAGCAGCATAAATACAAAAATAATAATAGAGCAGATAATCAAAACCAAGGCATAGGATGTGAGCCATGTGAAAACAATGTGTCCGCCCGCCATTCCTGCCACATGATGAGCCCAGGTGCAGAGCTAAGGGCCCTTTTCGATAGCATGTCCGCCTCCAAGTTCACTTCACGGTATATATGGTCGAAGTGTATGTAATGAAAGTCTTTAATCAACAGCAGGGCCGCTTTCATCCAGTGCTGAAGTAACATATTATGAAGAGTAGTTTTGCCGCTCGCCCAGGAAATGACAGAAAGAGAGTCACCAAAAACCACAAGTTCTGGTATTTCCCGCAGTCTTGCCCAGAATAGTAATAACCAGAGTGCACATATCTCACTCCTGGTATTAGAACCACCGCCCAGGTTAAGCCAAAGATGAATGGAGATATCATTAGACAGATGTATAACGGCACCGGCACCACCCCCCCCCCCGGATTGAATACAGCTGCTCCGTCAAAGAACCCACATGGGAAGATCAGCAT
Organism: Larix kaempferi; assembly: GCA_027924585.1. Taxonomy (NCBI): domain Eukaryota; kingdom Viridiplantae; phylum Streptophyta; class Pinopsida; order Pinales; family Pinaceae; genus Larix; species Larix kaempferi. The sequence continues at coordinate 4,997,558 of BSBM01000681.1, forward strand.
CGGAGGGGCCAAACGATGATTTCTATCCCTAATGACACTGTCACCAGCCAAGCCGCATAAAGAAAGATATTCATGGTGAGCAGCCAGAGTTTTGAAACCAGTCCCCGCCAGGAAAGGGGCCCGATTCTCAAAAATATGTTTATTCTAATATTGTTCAATTTAGTTGAAATAAAAGTATTCAAAGTGTGGAATCCATCTTTTTATTTAAAATAATAATAATAATTTTATTAATTTAGAATTGCCATTCGACATATGGTTTAATTTGAATGATGACAAATAAAAAAAAGACAAATTCATAAAAATTTAGAATTTAAAAAAAATTAAAGAAGAATAATTTATTAGTTACGTAATTTTAAAGTGAAAGAAGCTTAATATGTGTTTAACAAACCCCCATATGGGGTGTTATTATACCGTTAATAAAATGGGAAGGGTGTCCTGCAAGCGGATGTGAGAGGATGGTGTGGCACTCTCTCTCACCGCATGTGACACAGTGAGAATTAAATCTCTCATGAAGGTATTTACTCTTCTTCTTACGGCTCATTCATTCATCAACTTGGTTTTTTATTTGCTTTCATTTTTGGAAATTATTGTAATTTGTTCTCCGTCCAAAAGTACCTGCCTTGTGAGTTAGGTTGCGATCATGACCTACCATCAACCTGAGTTTCTCGCATGTGGCAAGCTCAAGTGGTGGATTAAAATTGTATGCATGTAAGTTAATTCACATATGGTTTTTGTGTTTGCTAATCAGCTAATCCTTAACTACGGATTCGTGGGTGCTCCCATACTGTTGATGGGTCTCGTCAGGCGAGGTTTGGATCCTTGGGAGAAGGAACGCTCACTTCTTGCTCCTCAATGAGTTCTCCACCTCCTTATTCTGCCTCCATGTCCTACGCAAAGGAGTCGGGCAAATGTAATATGTTGGACAATGTATGGAGCTATAAAGTGGAGTGCTTCAACGAGTGGGGGGATTCGTTGGGTTTCCAGCCCACTCTTCTCCTGCTTTGGCGCATGGTTTTGGACAGGGTGGCATAAACGCAAGGTCAAGTACTCCTTTCATAGAGAACAAGTTTGAGGGTGAGCAAACTTCTTTCATAGAGAACAAAGCAACTTCTGTGTATGGGGAAGGTATATCGGAAGCCCATCTAAACTTGCTTTTTGATACTCGTCGCGAGGTGTATAATCTTTATCACAAGATGGAGCAGTTTGATGTCGATTTGGATGCCCTCATCACCTTCTTCTCAAGTCTGGAAATAATGAAGCATATGAGTGCTCATTGCCCGCAAGATGTTGTCTTGTTGGGAGCTCCTCTCCTGCTAGATACTGAGCTGAAGCATGGCACACAAAGCCAAGACGACACCCTTTATGATGGGTAGGCCTTGGGTTTCTAAATCTTGTTATGTTTTTTTAGGTCTTTGAGGGTCTCATATTCCACATTGTTTTTGGTACCATGTTAAGCATGTATGGCTTCTATTGTATTTTGTAATTATCCAATCAAGGCTATAGTCTATAGGTTAGAGTTTGGGAATGGATTTTCTATCATGAACAGCAAGCCTTCTGAGCTTTGGTTTTGGGGGTGCCTATGGTTATGAGGTTTGATCTTTCAACCTATGATTTATCGATGTAATGTATCGTCTTTTAATGCTATAACATGATGATACTAGTTACTTAAAAAAAATGTGTTTAACAAATTAAATTTATTTAGTTAATAAGATATTTTATCATGTGTCTTAATATATTGTACACATAAATAAAAACCACAACTTAGTGAGAATCAATCGCTACAATATGACATCATTAGTGATGAATTATGAAAGAGGTTGTTACCATAGTTTTTAATTTTATTTTTTCATGAATATAAATTTTGTTTCATTAATGTTATATATCAATTTAGTTGTGTGTTAGTTCTTTTTTTCTTTTTTCTTCTTTTTTCTTTTTTTTTCTTTTTTTTCGAACAAAATTTCATATTCCATCCCAAAATGGATCGAAATACAATCTTTAGGTGCATTAACAACACAGTTTTCTAAAAAATATATCAAATTTCTAAAATTGTGTCGCTTTCAAAATTTACAAAAACAACTCTTATTATCAATTTTATTTATCAGTTTTTCCTTGACTTTCAATGAGTTTTGGATATTCAAATTAGAGAACAAATAAACTTGTTCTTGATACTTCACAGAAAATTTAGTCTGGATTGTGCCATTTGTATACTTTTTCCCCAGAAGGTAGATTGAATCAAAGTGCCTTAAGTTAGCTGTAATCCCTACTTCGAGAGTAGGTTCGCTTGAGAGTTTAATTCTTCAAATATGTGTTGATGTTGAATCTATTCAAAAGCCCCACTATATCCTGAACTCTATTTCCTATATTCTGCAAAAAAATATTGCCTAGGATAATTTTATCATTCATTGAATTGTGTATGTTAGTTTATTGGTAGAGAGGCATTATTGTCCTAAACTTTTTACTTAAGGGTTTTGTATGCTAGAATATTGTGTATTTTGAAAAAGGTTAAATGTTGTATGATTTGGACGTTGTATGTTTTGTCATCATTAGATTCCAACTATAAAATCTTTACTGAAATTACAATTTTAGATTTAGCATTATTTGATGTAGAAATGGATTGAGCACTCTTTAAATCCCCTATCGCATCCTGATTTTGTGATATTCTATGTTGATATATGTAATTCCATCGATCCAAAATGATCTTTAGTAGGTTTTAGGCAAAAAATGTTTGTTTCCTTTCCCATTGTTTTGAGATCTTGGAAAATAGCCAATTAGGATTTCAAACTATAGCATATATTTTTTGTTTTTTCTTATTTAATTATATTCATCATGTTAATTGATTTAAGGTTAGCAAATACTTAAGCAACATTAATTGCAATTTCTAGATGGGCAAAGATGTGTGTTCCCTTTCCTAGTCAAAATTATTCAATTCATATATCAGTTTCTTTCCTCGGAGGAACAATTGAGCAATGACTATTTAGCGAAATATGTATTTGTTTTAACAATACACCCTTTGGAGGCTTTTATCGAAACCACAAGATTAGACACATATGTATCCTTCCCCTAGTGATGAATCCTTGGGTCTCGCCACCTACAAAGCTTGTGATTTTCCTTTCTTAGTTGGAGAAGCCTTGTTTATGAAGATGTGCCATTGAAAGTAGTGTTCTCATAATCTATTCATGTTATTGTCCGATAAATATATATTCAAATTGAGTAGTTCTATGTATATTTTGGCACAGGAGAATATCCCCTTCTCATCTAAGTTTGGATTCTTCTTTATAAATTTTATGAATGAGCTTGTTAATTTTTAAAGGATTATATCTTCTAGCAAGTAGAGAGACTTGATAAATTACACTTAAACTAAGTTTGAGAAGATCATCATTAAGTTAAATTTAATTCCAACTTGGATTCTTCTTTATAAATTTTATCAATAAATTTATTAATTTTTAAAAGATTATATCTTCCAACACATAAAAAGGAAAACTTAATAATTACACTTGAACCTTTGAGAAGATAAGATTTAATTTGATGCAAAATAGTTTGAATAAAAAATCAACTACATACCAAAACCAAAACCATAACTATGATCCTTCCTCCATGATCTTTCTACCGTTATGAGATATACAATAAAAAAGCTTATCCATGATCTTTCTATATATTAAAAATCTTTTTAAGCAAAATCTCACCAAGCATTTTGAAATATATATATATATATATATATATATCAAACTCTTTACAGAGGTGATATCCAATCTCAATTAGTTTATGTTTTATAAAGTTAAACGTTTAATATTGCATTTCTCATACCATAGAGACTTTTTATTATGTTTTATAAAAAACGTTTAATATTGCATTTCTCATACCAGAGAGACTTTTTATTATGTTTTATAAAAAAACGTTTAATATTGCATTTCTCATACAAGAGAGACTTTTTATGTATCAATGTAATGAATCCTTGTGGATTAGTATGACTAAACTAAGGTCTCGTGAATTAGTTCAGCCGAGTTCAACCGTCACCCTATAAAAGTAACTTCCATAATAACATGATGATACTTTCCTTACAAGTTATGTAAGAGGATTAACGAGATGTACATAACAGTTTTAAGATGTTTTTTGGAATTATATGATGTATGCGAGTCAGTCACAAATACACAAATACGAATACATGATGTTATAGATCACATTTTGAGATAATCTGTTATTAGAATATTTTGAAAAAGTTTACTATGTCTCTGTAAAAGGTGGTTTATTTAAATGAAATAAATTGTATTTTTTTTCTTAAAAAAACATTATAATACTTTTCAATCATTAAAATCAAAATTTATTAATTGCAGTGTTCATCATTTCTCAGTAGCTAAATGAACTCATCGAAAAATAAAAAATTAATCATAAGAACTTGTAGACTTATTCAATTATTTATAAAATAGATTGCAATTATAAGCTATTTCATTAATAGAAGGAACTCCTTGTTTGTCTCATTGTGCCTTACTTAGGTATTTACTTAAACATGAGAGAATGAACTCCTTGTTTGTCTGATTGTGCCTTACTTAGGTATTTATTTACATATGCAAGGGGTTCAAGACACAAGTATCACTATCAAATGAAAATCATTGATTTAACACATGAATATTAGATTGCCACAACCAAACTTTGAGAAGTTCTCTGATAGAAAGCAAGGCCACATGAGATAATTGCAGTTTGGCATTCACAGGCTTTTGACAATAATATTGTTAATCACATTTGAAATCTCTTCTTTGGATTCCTTCTATGGGAAACTTGTAAGGAAAGAAACAAAAGAATCTTTCAAGACTCCTCCCTTCAGCTAAATCATGTATGGAAAAAAGATCCAATCTGGCATTAATGAAACCGTTCTCCTTAAGCCCTGGAATGCAGATGATTGGAAAATCAAGCATGAAGACAGACTTATCCTTCAAGCCTAGGGTCTTTGACCCCCAACGACATCTTCCCTCCCCTCTGCCTCCCAACGCTCCTCGGCGAGTCCCACTTCTTGGTCTCCTCCAGATCCTGGCTTCATCAAACTTAACTTCGATGGTGCAAGCAAAGGGAAACCTGGTTCCGTGAGCTATGGAGGGGCTTTTTGGGACAATTTTGGGAACATGCTTCGCATCTTTGTGGGTCCCCTCGGGATTGTAAAAACAATGAAACAAAACTCTATGCTATGAATCAAGGTATCCAAATAAACAATCAGGCGGGTTACAACAAGCTCATTGTGGAAGGCAACTCCAAAATTATGTTCCAAATCCTCACCAGAATGCTCAATGGATCAACTATCAGTAAAGTTGCTCCAAGATGGAGATTGGATTCTAAACTAGATGAGATTTACACGATTTTGAACAAAGAGGTAGTTATCATCCCCCACCATGTCCGAAGGGAATCTAATAAGCTCGCCGAAAAATAAGCCAACTCGAGATTAGAAATGAATCAAAGAGATCTCAATAGAAGTTGGATTGAAGTACAATCCCCTGTCCTCAAGGAAGTATGTATGAAAATCAATTAGCAAGATATGCTCCCCCATGTTGGGTGTTGTCCCAACCCATGTCTCGTGGAATGATTATAAACAATGTACGAGGTAGTTTGAATGGAAAACCACCTCGTGGATGGCCTGTCGACATGCAAAAGAAAGAAGATTACTCTAACTGCGGAGAAATTATGGAATGGTCTGGCACATCCACTCAACTCGCGCGAACATTTTTCTCCCTATCTATATCTCCTCCATATCTGATCATCATCATCCCTGAATTCATGGCGATTGTATCCAATTCCATCTCATGTACTACTCCAGATTGAGAAATGATATGGCTTCTAGTCGTGCTTCAAAAGAGAAACCGTAATATTTGCCTTCACCTTTGTCGTCTCTTATGTTTGTTCTCTTATTGACTCATCATCCCCACCATGTATCATCCTTGCTCTCTCGGACCTTGCCCCTACTCTATTCACTCGCATTCTAGTTCTACTCTAGCTATGGTTCACTCTAAGCGCATAGAGCGAAAAACCACCGTTGGTCCTCGCCACTCCCATATGCCCCACATTATCTATGACCAAGAGAAGGCTCAGGCCTACTTTGATGGAATGGTTCATCCCTCATCAAGGAGCCATATTTAGGAAATGGAAACTCAAATTCAAGGGCAGTTGTGGAAGCCTGCTCCAGAAAATCTTATTGAGGACTTGGTAAATTTGGTTGACAACTCGGGTTCTACCCATACTAGAGCGGTATACCAAAACTCTTGGCCTTCTCTGGTATACCAAGACATTGCTTAGTCGAGCTATCACAAACTGTGCAAAAGGACGGTTTCAGGAAAATACCAAGGGACTAAGCCTGGATGCATGAATGGAATGCATGGAGGGTTGGCTCAGTCATTTGACCGAAGCTCAAATGGAATCTAACGCTTGTCTCAATTCCAAGATTAACAATATAACCCAAGAATTGGAAGTTAAGGCTTTCAACCAAGCCCTAACAAACCACAATGCCTCTCAGCTGGTCTTCTGTCGCCATCTGCAATTTCATCAACCGGGAGAGACTTAGGGAGCCAAGAAATAAAATCCATGTGACGATTCGTTCAACTCTCCTCCCATTTTTATCTCATGTGATGAATAGCCCTAGTTTGAGCCTCGTGCTCTTTGGGTCTCATTTGTGTTTATGCTCTGTCGATTTTGAATCTAGTTTGGTATGGTATTTTGTGGCAATAACCCCCGACCTACGAGGGACTCCTTCAAGCTATAGGTTCTATACTATTAGATCCTCAATGATTGTTTCCAGTCGATCACCTTATTTCTTAGTTTTGCTAAAACTATGGGTTAAAGCTGCCATTAGTAGACATTTGGCTCTAACTTCCAACATACACCTGGCACCTGCTCTACTTGTATATTTTTTTGGTTTTTTAATAGAAATCAAATTATATATAATAGATCCCGGTGGGTTAGCTCAAGTGGTTGAGTACTGTAATCGCAAGCAGAAGGTCTCGGGATCAAATCCCCATGTGGCTATGCAAGGGCCTCACTTGATGTTCCCATCGGGTTTGGCCCCGTAATCAGATTCGCCATACAAGGAAAAGATAACACATGCAACTTAACGATAGGAAAACAAATCAATGAGCTCGTTGCCATGTTTTTTAAAGATACCAAATGTTGTTGAAATTTAACTACCACGGCCACGTTTGAGCAGCATTCTACAATCTCATTAAAAGAATGTCGCCAGAATGTTTAAAGATAAAGGTCAAAATACATATTTGCCACGAGAGAATTACATGAATTCCAAAAATCATGAAATTTTTACGCCGATAGGCGTATTTCATTTAACATAGGGTGGGGGTTTCAAGTTTTTCAATTTATTAATAAATAATAAACGAATGTCGGATTTATAAGATGTCAGAATATTCTTCGTGGTCTTGAAGATCAAGGATTTAGATTTAATGAATTAATTTGTGTGTATGTTTAATTCTAATAGTTTTTAATACTTATTAAATTAGCACAACTACATTTTTAAAAATGGTTGATATACACCAACATTCTAATTCAATACAACCAAATTTATTTGTATTGGAATTTTTTTGAGTTATCCACTGAAAAGAGAATACATTAATAGATTAAATATTTTAGTTTGTGTTTTTTTATATTAACCAATGTTCATGTATTTTGAGAAATAATTAATGGATTTTAGAGTGTACAGTGTTTACAGTTTGGCAATCTCTTTTATTACATTACTGCATTCTTGTGAGTCGGTTCTTTTTTGTTACCTTCACACAATGTACATTTCATCTGGTTACTCAAGAGCGTGTTTAGTGAATTTCTACTCATCTAAAAGATCCGCTCCATAGTTATCACCTCCCTGTTGCACCTTTGGTTCATATCAGATTTTACACCGGTTGGGTATTTAGGTCAAAATGTAGAAAGCGGTTTGAAGTTTAATAGGACTCAATTAATGTTACAATTGATTGCCTATTTAGTTCAAAACATGGGAAGATGTTTAATACGTTTATCTAAGGAGACTCCTCTTAGGTTTGCATACTTCATGCAGATGGATTTCTTTTGATAATAATATGATTTTTCTTTTTTTTTAAATATAAAGGAGTGATATAATTTAATTTATATCATTTATTTTAAGTTTCAAGTATAAAGTAATGTTAGCTATTTTTTTATTTTAATTATAATAGTGTGATAATTTTTTTAACCTTATAAGTAAATTGTGAAATTTAAAAAGTATATGAAAATTATTAATATTGTTATAAAAATAAGTAATTAAGTATTTCATTAAAATTTGTTTTAGTTTTAATGAATAACTAATAATTAAATTTATTAGAAAACATTAACATTAAAAAAAACATTTAACATTAATAGAAGACATTAACATTAATAACATTATTATTATCAATAACATTAACATTAAAAAAAAAAAATATTCATATCAACTTTAATATTGCCAATAATATCAATGGTAGAAAAAAATAACATTAACATTAATAAAAAACATTATTCATATCAACTTCAACTTTAATATTGCCAATAATAATGGTAGAAAATGGTAGAAACATGAAGATTTTCATTTATGGCAGGAAAGATTAATGCTAAATTTAATATTAATATTCATATTGATGTTAATGTTAATTAACATTATTAATTTAATGCATTAATAAATATTGTCAATTATTCTACTAGAGCCAATAGTATGGTAATCCCCATGGCGGGTGGATAATTGGACGGTTGGGAGGGAGGATGAGAGGCACGGGGCAAAATGGCCAGTCCCTCGTGCTCCCACCTCATCACCCCCTGTCAAACCTCATATAACTAGGCTGATCTCCCCTGAGGTGAGTACAAATGACATGCTCGCAGGTACGAGCTCTCAACAGCAGACGACGGATGGCACATCTGCGACGGAGGATTCGCACAAGAGCGAGTGAATGGTTAATTATGAAGAGGTGCAGAACTCTAATGATTTTGTTAGAGGCGAAGTGGTGGACAAGCTGGCGGCTCTCCAGCATGCGAAACCATCATTTGATTCAATTGAGCATTAAAGAGGGTTTTCAAATGTATTTGGGCGCAAATTTGAGCCTTGTTTTCATTCTGCTCGCTTCATTGGAGCTCCCTGTGGAGCTATGTTGTATGCACAACAGATCCCATCTTTTCTTTTTATAACAAAAACGAGTATTATAAAAAAAAACCGTGGTTATTAACCAAATCGGCAGAGTACAATTTATGATCATTTGACCTAGAGCTTTATCAGCACCGGTTGATAGGCTGTAGAAGCTAATTATTGACTAAACTTTGAAATGAATATCTATATGCTTTTTATCAGCTTAGGATATCTCAGGTTGGAGAATCATTTACAAATAAAGAATGAAATAAATGACTGTCGATGGATTTCACTGAGTAAGACTGGCTGCGAAATCCATTGAAGAACTTGTAGAAGGCATTGGAATTGCTGTTGTCTCAAAGAGTAGACTAATATCTGTTTTTGAATGCTTCACTTTGTGAATGATGAATTTCTAATTTAGAATGCTAGGGATATGCTCCTTACGCTATTAATTCAAATGGCTAACTCAGGCACCATTCAGATTGAGAGAGGACTCTAACCGATGGTATTTTTGATTAAAAACTTCTGGCACTTTCTAAATGAAGGAATGTTGAAACGATTGATAAAACTATTTGTAATCCTCTCCAGAGGCCCGTGGATTGCTAAGTTCACAAACTGTGATGTGCTATGATGACATTAATTCTGTTATAGCTCTCCAAATCCGGATGAATATCTGAAGTTGAAAGCGATCATGCTTCGCTAAGATGATACTACTCATACTCATAGGAGGAATGATGATTGCCCTGTTATTTAAATTATAGTGTCATTCTCAGGGTATATCGTGTATCTCACTATCTAATCTGGAAGTTTGAAAGATCCCTTGGTTAAGGCTGCTGGCTATATTTGCTTATGTATCTGCATCATTATTCAAATTTCTTAGAATATGATATGCCCTGAAGTGTATGAACTTACTGGAAATTTGCCTTATGCGCTGAATGACTCGGTTGAAAGCTAGATTTTTGCAGCTGGTAATATCATTCAGGGCTCTGATAATGATCAGAGAATCTCCAAAAACATTTAGTTTGTCTATCTTCTGATCTATGGCAATTTGACAGCCCTTCATCAATGCTAAAGCTTCTACAATATTGTTTGTGCATTGACCCAAGCCCCATCTGTACTTCATATTGATTGTGCCTTCCATTGTCCAGAGGAATCCCACTGCTCCTGCTGCTCCAGGATTATTCTTGGATGCAACATCAAATTGTAGGCTATCGATATTCTAATTGTTTCTCCACTTTTGAAATTCTATTTTAGTTAACTTAGTTGCCACTTTGGATAAATTCTCGATTGAGGAGTTTTGGATGGGGGAGGAATAGAGATTCCTATCCAATTCAATTCAAGGTTGTTGAGATTTGCTTCGTTCTTGTAATTTAAAGATTTGAGAGCTTCGATTAGTATACTTTTGGCCTGACCTGCAATTTGTAGGGGAGTATAGCGCTTATCTTGGAAGATTGCTTTATTTCTTGTAATCCAAATGCTCCAATAGGTATATTTAGGGATGGATATCCAAATTTGGTACCAAGGATCCTTAGTGGAGAGTGGTTGGGAATAGATGCTTTTCCAATCTTTGAAGAGCTGGATGATGGAGCTGAAGTGAGGCATAATGATATTAAGATCTTGTAATATAAGATTCCATACAAGCTTGATGGAATGGGGTCAGGGTTTCAAAGTTGCTGTGGCAGAAGGAGAGCCAGAAAGGCCCATGGAATCCTCTCTTAATGAGGTTGTCGCCAGTAAGGATCCTGCAATGGATTAAGGTCCAGGTAAAAAAGTTAACTTTAGGAAGGCCTAGTGGATGCCAGGAAATTGTCCATAGGTCTTTTCTTGCTTTGTCGAAATTATGAAGAGCTTTGTAACCTTGAGCACTGGTATAGGATCATGTAGGGCCCCAACCCCTGTCATCTTTTGCCATTAGGTGAGTAGGGGCACTGCCTTTCAGCTTGTTTGCTAGAGTAAGTTTATCGATTTCATATTGTGGGATGATGGCAGTATTATTCCAATTTTTCCAATTGCCATAATTATCCCAAGAACTGAAGTCTTTAAATGAGGTAATTCCTTGTTGCTCGAGCCATGCTGCAAGATTTTGTAGCTCTTGATTATTTTGCAATGCCTCTTTTCCCATAATCTTGTCCTTGAAGATGTTAATTTTGCTTCCATTGCCTGGGATCCAATAGAGACCCTTTGAGAAGGATTCCCAGGCCGCCTTGCATAGATTCCAGATGGTAGAGCCTTTGGAAGTTGGCTTTTGGTCAAGATATCTCAAGGTGGTCCCATTTAGATATTTCGTTCTGAGAACTCGACTAACTCGTTGACTTTTATTGTGCAGGATTTGCCAAAATAGTTTACCTCCCATTGCCAGATTCGCATTATAAGGATCACGAATTTGGAGACCTCCTGAGGATTTTGACTACTTAATAATGTCCCATTTCACAAGATGAATTTTATTTTCGTTGTTTTTCCCGTCAGACCAAAGGAATTCTCTGATGAGTTTACTTATCTGATCAACTGCTGCTTTTGGGGCAAGGAGAATGGAGAACTGATAAATGGGTAAAGCAGAGAGAACCGAATTCACTAAAATTAACTTTTCGGCTTTGCTAAGCCACTGTCCTCCCCATCTTCTAATTCTGCTTTTGATTTTGAGAATCATATCCTCCCAGTTTTTAATTTTTGCATTACCAAAAGTGATTGGAATGCCCAGATATAAAAAATTGTCCCACTGATTGTACACTTTAATTCCAAGTATTCTGCTAATTTTGACAGCTTCATAATTGTTTAAATTCCAGCAGTATGCTGCGTTTTTTTGCAAATTATTCTTACCTCCGGACGCAATACAATAAATATTCATAATATGTTTGAACTTTCGGGCTATAATGGAGGAAGCTCCGCCAATTAAAAGAGAATTGTCAGCAAAGAGAATATGATTAAGAGGATGGGAATCATGGGTCAATTGAAGACCAGGAAGGGAGTTGGTGATTAGATCATGATTCAGAATTCGACTAAGAGATTCTGCTAGAATGATGAGAGTGGGCACCCTTGTCTAATGCCTCGCATTGCTTGAAAAAATTCTGTGGGACGGTCGTTGATTAATGGGGCTATCCAAGGTTGGCTTATACACGCTGAGATCCAACTTATGAATGTTTCATCGAAGCCGAAGTGTGTCATTATTTTAAGAAGAAGAGAATGCTTGACACGGTCAAATGCATTGGTCATGTCGAGTTTAATTAACATACCTTTTTCCTTTCGCAGTCTACTGGAATGGACTGCTTCTTGTATAAGAATGACATTGTCGAAGATTTGCCTCCCTTCCAAAAAGCCTCCTTGGTTGTCGGAGATAATTCTGTTTAGAATAGGCTTCATCCGATTTGCTAGCAATTTGGCAATAATTTTATAAGAGGAATTACACAAAGATATCGGTCTAAATCTGCTAAAAGAGATGGAGTTGGTTTCCTTTGGAGAGAGGAACAAAAAAGAGCTTTTTGTGATTCCACCCATTTTTGCTTTTGTATGAAAGTTTGCTATCATTCTCATAAAGTCTTTCTTGATATATTTCCAGGATGCTTTATAAAAGTGCATGGAGAAACCATTGGGACCTGGTGCCTTATCTAATTCAAATGATAGAATTGTTTTGAATACCTCTTGCTCAGTAAAAGAATTGCAAATGTTGATATTTTCTTCCTACGTTATGCTCTGAGGGATATGCTCCATAATTGTTGGCTCCTCATCACCTGCAGCAATGCCGTCCTGAGTGAAAAGTTTGGAGAAATGAGAGAATGCAACATTTTTTATATTTGTATTTCCAAATAGCAACTGACCTTCCTCAGTTTTAATTTCTGCAATGTGATTAATCGACAATCTGATTTTAAATTGCTTGTGAAAGTAGTTTGTATTCTTATCACCTCCTTTGAGCCACATACATCTCGACTTCAGCCTCCAATATTTCTCCTCGCTGCGAAATGCATGATAAACAACGGATTGTTGAGAGACTTCATCGTAGAGGTTGGATGCTTCAACAAGAATATTCTCCATTGCTAACTGAATAAGATGGGAGCCCCTTTCATTTCCTATTTGTCTGAATTTCTATTTTTTGTAGTTCACCATTCACTTGATCATCTTCCTAGGTCTCTTATATTATTTGGGTTGTTTCCATTTTTAGTAATCTCTAGCTTATATTTGTTTTTTTATTCATTTGAGTTGGTTCCATGATCTTGGTGGTTAACTTACCATGTTGTCTTTCACATTCCCCACCTAGAATTGGTCTTCACTGTATAAACTTAGCTGGTTATTACCTTCATTTTGGGATTTTCATTGATCTTATGATTTATTATCTCATGAGTTTAGGTATTGCATTATTTTCATATTTGAGCTTGATGGAGTTTGATTTTCACTTTTGCATACCTAGAATTATAATATCAATATTGTAAATAATTTTAGTCTTTTGGGTTTGTTTGCTTATATTAGTTTAACATTTTTAGTGTTTAAATTGAGGTTATTTAAAAATCTTTTAAATATTCATGGTCATGCTTTGACTTTCATTACATTATTTTGTGTATTTTATTAAATCCATATATTTATACACAATTTGATTTTATGAAAATTAAAAACACACACATGTTTTAGTGAGTTCTAATTTCTCCAATTCCTACGAGTTTTTTGTTTTATGATTATTTGAGAATTAGTGGGATTAAAGTTCAATATTGTAAAATTAGTTTGATCATGGATAAATCTTTCATTCTCAATAAACTAATTTGATCCTGAAAATACAATTTATATTTTTCTCTTTTGCAATTTAAAAAGATTTTCATTTATTATTGTGCAAAAAGAAACATTATTTTTCTTTTCTTGCTATTCTATTATTGGAAAATAATTATGTTAGAAACCTATTTATGGAATTCATTTCCATCCGCATGCGGATTGCTGAATGGTAAATCCGACATTTGATTTCCAATATTTTGGGACTATTGATTTTGGTTTTTATTTGTTTTGGTTTTATTCTTTCAGAAAATAATTAGAATGAGATCATGGATTTAATTGTTAATTCAATGGCCATGATTCACCCAATAATGAAATCAACGACTGCTGAGCCTTAACTTTCGGGAGCAATATCTTGAGATTTATAAATCCAAATTAAGCCCGAGATAGCTCGTTGGAAAGCTGGAAGGATGATGAATGATTTGGGATGATTATTTTTTCCAATTGAATAGCTTAAACACCCCGAAAATCTGTCTGAACAGTCAATTTCGGATTTGGATTAGATTTGTTTATTTTCATTATATTTTGGTTTGAAAATGGATTTTATTAATTTGGATTTCTTTCATTAGATTTGGAATGATGTTTTAATTTCTCTTTTGAATTGTACAAGTGTGGATTTGGATTTGGAAGAGTCAAACTGAAATATTTACATCTCAAATGTGGAGCGATCAAAATGTGTCAAGTGGAAAGTAGTGATATTTGGATGCGATTTCTGGAGTGATGAAGATGAATCTGGAAAATACGAGACACGAGTTTTGTGCAGAATATGCCCTATTAGCTTACCTATGAGCAGAATCCTCAGAAAGTTCTTCATTTGGGAGATCCGACTAGTTTTTCAAAACAAAATTTCCCAGATTTTTCTCATGGACGGATTTACTAAATGGAACAACTCAGCTAGTTAGCTTAGCAATGGGGGAAACTGATATTATCTTCTCTTGTCATTTATTTTGTATAAATGTCTACCTTTTATGCTTTGATAGGGAGGGGGGATCTCAGGAGAGACAAATTTATTTCTTTTTTTGTAATATACAATTGTTGTGCATTTTTATGCATACAGTTTGTTATTCAGATCAGTGGATGGTATTCTGATTTTTTAGCAAGCTAGTTCATTGGATCTGGAGATCTTCTGTAAAGTTTTCATCAATTCATTTAATAAATTGAATTTGGTTTGTTTTCTGCAATTTATTTTCAGAATATGTTGATTGTCATCTTATATTCACCTTTTGTTGCCTATGTTTAGATCTCAGAAGTTACTTTCAATTGTAGCATGAATAATTTTCAATCTGCGATGAGCAGAATTCTTGATTTGTTTTGAGTTTTGATCATTACATAACCTCTAATGTTTTATGACACTCCAATTGATATGAATCTGATTTGTCAGCTTGATAATCAATTGGATACTAATTAAAATTAAAAAAAATTCTCTTTTTAATAATCATTTTATGAAAAAAACATTTTTATTTTCATTCTATTAGTTCTATTAGATGATTATTTTTATAATTTATCATAGATTGGCAGATTGACATGAACTTGTTATCACAATCACATTTGATAAATTACACATTCAGTTAGGTTTTCATTTAGGATCTAGTTTAAGTCATGATTCAAAGTCTCCTCTTTGAGGAGAAACCATCGCTTAGTGGCTAATGGAGCCGTAAAACCCGTTAGAGTTAGTTATACCAAATAGCTTGAGGATAGGGTAATCCTTGCGTAGGATTATTTGAAGCCTTGAGCTGGTCTATCTCCCTTACGTTGTTGCTTGGGGTACTTCTAACACATCTGAGGCTTCAACAAGATATCGAGCAGTGGTTCTGAGCGCATGGTTGGAACTCCAGGAGAATTGTGGGGTCTTCGACTCACTGGGAATCATGACAATGACTCCACCCATGCTAAGGTTATCCCGGGTAAGTCGCAGCCTAACATCGTCTCCCTTCCTTCTTGGTGTCTTTTTGGTTTCACTATCGGTGGTTTAAAGGTGGTGAATTTAGTTAGACACCTTGACTGGAGCTCCAAAAATTCGAGCCTTCTCCACCACCTTTCTTTGGTTGCAGGGGTTTCTTCTAGCCAATTTTCCAGTGATGTTGGGGAACCTCTTATCCTTCGGGCTACCCTCCGCTGCTTTGAGTCTTTTCTGAGTGCAATTGATAGTGTTCCTATCCTCTCCTCGATCCATTTCCTCGAGTCGCTCTTACTCTCTGTGGTAGTAACCAATACCTTCCCTTTGGAAAGCATGCCTCCCCGTAACAACACCTGTCGGGATTCTACCCTGCCTGAGTTTAACCAGTCTGAACCTTTAGGCCCTCGCATCCGGTTTCAAAAGTACCTGCTTGATAAATCAAAACATTACAAAAAGTAAATCCCTGAATCCGTCCAAGCCACCATCTAGCAAGCTGAGAGGGAGACCGAGATAGATAGAAACTGCCTTGGGGAAGAGGAAATAAAAAAGGAATTCAAGGACCTTGTACCCGACCCTGGTTCTTCCCGAGCCCGTCTCACCCTCTATCAGAAGTCCTTGGACATGCACTGGTCGCAGAAGATGGTTCTTGGCAGAACCTTGTTGGAGAAGGACGAACAACACGGAGAAATCTTGCTCCTGCAGCGTATTCTGGGTAATCA
Organism: Larix kaempferi; assembly: GCA_027924585.1. Taxonomy (NCBI): domain Eukaryota; kingdom Viridiplantae; phylum Streptophyta; class Pinopsida; order Pinales; family Pinaceae; genus Larix; species Larix kaempferi. Next base: position 5,014,008 of record BSBM01000681.1, read on the forward strand.
AGTGGAAATTGCAAAAAGGTTGGGTATGAAGCTCAAGCCCAGCTCTCCCAACGGGCCTCATGAGTAATCAATGGATTGAAGTTGTTTCATTTTTTGTGACGTTTCTAGTTTGGATTTTCTAATGTAGGACTTACATAGTTTATGTTGTTTACTTCTGTTTAAGCTACTATTTAAAGCATTATATTTTGTTATCATGGAAGACTCCGTATTAAGACTGCTTAAGAACTCTCAATCACTTTGGTATAGTCTTGTTTCCTTTCGGGGGAGACTGCCAATTTGAATTTCAATCTTGTTTTCCCACTGTTGGGAGGGCTTTGTTTTGTCTGTAAATTTCCATATTCAGAAATAAAAGGAACGTGTAACTTACAAAAAAAACAAAAATAGTATGGTACAAAAAGTTATAGTAATTAATATGGTCAATAATATTACTGGAGTCCACAACATTCAACCAAAGTCTTCCACATTTTTAAAAGTGGTTTAGTCAACCATGGTTGTGGTTGACTAAACACTTTCAAAAATGTGTTTGTGGGTTCAAGTGATCCATGGTTCAAAGTCAACCTTAAATTGAAGTCAACCATTGATGGAAATAAACTATGGGATGGAGTCAACAATGGATTGAAGTCATTAATGTTATTATTATTAATGGATTGAACTCAACCATGGATTGAAGTCAACCTTGGAATGAATTTGTCCATGGATTGTAGTCACACAACTTGGATTGAAGTCAACCTTGGATTGAAGTTAGCCTTGTATTGAAATCAACCTTGGATTGGAGTCACCCATGGATTGAAGCCAACCTTGCTTAAAATGCAACTATGGATTGAAGTCAGCCTTGCTTAAAAGTCAACTATGGATTGAAGTCAACCTTGGATTAAAGTAAACTTTTCATTAAAGCCAACTATGGATTGAAGTCAACATTGGATTGAATTTCATCATGGATTGAAGTTAACCTTGCTTAAAAGTCAACTATGGATTGAAGTCAACCTTGCTTAAAATTCAATTATGGATTGAAGTCAACCATGGAATGAATTCAACCATGGAATGAATTCAACCATGGATTGAATTCAAACTTCCTTAGAAGTCAACTATGTATTGAAGTCAACCTTCCTTAAGGTCAACTATGGGTTGAATTCAACCATGGTTCAAAGTCAATCAACCACTTTTAGAAATGTGGTTCTGGATTCACGTGAACCATAGTTCAAGGTCAACCAACCACTTTTAGAAATGTGGTTATCGATTTAGGTGAACAATTGTTCAAAGTCAACCTTAGATTGAAGTCAACCATGGATTTAGGCCAACCTTGGATTCAAGTCAACCTTGGATTAAATTCAATCTTTGCTTGAAGTGAAATATGGATTGAAGTTAACCTTCCTTAAAAGTCAACTATGGATTGAAGTCAAATATTGATTAAGTCAACACTGGATTGAAGTCAACCAAGGATTGATGTCAACCTTGTATTGAAGTCAACCTTGGATTGAATTCAACCATTGGATTGAATTCAACCATGGATTGAAGTCAACCTTGGATTACAGACAACCTTGGATTGAAGTCAACCTTGCTTCAAATTTAACCATGGATTGAAGTCAACCTTGCTTAAAATTCCACTGTGGATTGAAGTCAATCATGGTTCACAATCAATCAACCACTTTTAAAAGTGTGGTTGTCAATTGAAAATCCATGCTGGATCATGCACCCAAGATGTCGACAGCCACACTACTAATATTTGTGATGAATTTGGGCTATGAGCATCCAAATTCTGATTATTGAGAGGCTGAACAACAAGCTCCTAGACCTACAAGGCATTGCAAATAAGTTATTCTACAAAAGAAAGCCTAATTATAATGGAATGAAGAAAAATAAGAGGAGAGTCACCATAAATACTGTTGAGGGAAAAATAGCCACAAGTGTGAGTTGAATTCCCTCTTGGGGGATCCTTGAGGTTGCAATAATGGCACAACATTGTAGATTGAGTGTTAGTATTCCATATAAAAAATTGAAAAGCAAACTCTAAGGAAGAAATAAAAATAAACAAAAAGATAAATTAAAATGGACAAGTGCTAAGAAAAATAAAAGAACAAGAATATTCCAAACCAAATGATGATTTCCCAATGGTAAATCTTGTTCAATGGTGTCACCTAGGAGGTGAAGGCTTCAAAGGGAAGCCAACAATATACCTAAGGAAGGTCTTTTTTGGGCCACACAAACGCAAGATAACAAACTTAGAACAATGGAGAAAACTCTTTCTTCTTAGATGAAGAAAGCAAAGGAGATTTGCATACCAACTAGAGGTAAGAAGTGGATTCAAAGTTGAGCTCTCAATGCAATTATTGCAACATAAATTTGCTCTTGATTTTCTATTATAGAATGCATCCCCATCGCTTCCTTTTAAAGGCCAAAAGGAGACTAAGAAACATCTATATCCCAATGTGAACACCCTTACTAGTGAACTAGTTCTTCAAGTAAATGAAAGGGGCTACTAAATGCTCCCAAGCATGTGAGGAGTCTAGCTCAATTTTTTGATCCAAGGGAGTCATTATGAGCCTTGAATTCACTTTCGTAAGTAGGTGGTCCTTCCTTTTTTTATAGTTGCATGAATTTCAAAGGAAAAGTCATGTTGGTTCATGCAGGTCACTGAACAAGGGGTCATGCTATCAGTCTGGGTGTCTACTGCAAATAGTCACCCTATTGTCCAAAATGGATGATTTTGTCATCCCAAGGCTCAATTTTTCTTGCGGATCTTATGAGGATGTCTTCGATGAGCTGCATGTTGTATGATGATGATGCCTTCCTACAATATTAGTCAAATTTCCGCTTGTGTGCAAAATTTAAATGTTAACATCCACATATCCAATGGCAAAGGATCAAGCATAAATGGGAAAATGAGTGGTTGGTCGCAATGATTACAAAAAAAAGAAACATATATTCATTAAGTTATCCAAATTGTTTGTGTTTTGTAATATTTAAAAGACAACAAAGTTCACAATGTAGAAAAAATGATTAACTAACATTTCCTCTTTAGAGTACATATACTATAGAACACACCTAACTTACTTATCCTTCCTCCAATGTAGTTTCCCTATTCCCGTTTTACCATAGGAAAACATAGTTTGGTTAAACCCTTAAATCTCCTCATTGAAAATTGAGCACAATTACTTCATCCTATCAACTTCTTTGTTGTGACATAGTACTAAAACCCATGGGACATTGAAAACAAAGTCCACATCACTGTTCCACTTGATATTATATCTTCTAATAAGTTTTAATAACTAAGGCCTAAAAAAGGGAACGCTGCAGACTACCTACTGTGATAATTCAACAATGGGTGTTGCAAACCTTGTTAAATTTGAAGGTTTGATATATTTGCTTGCGGGTTACATTTTACAAAATGGTAACATAGTCTCTACTCATTACAAAATATCACTTAGGAAATTATCCCTCTAACTCATATTCACAGAATGACTTGAACTTTCTGCAAATAGAAGTATAATAATTATTGGGCTTATAAAAGATACATGTCTAATTTAGAGCCTGGAGATAGAATTGTGTCATGCATATTCTCATTAACAGATAAATTAAAAGAGTTAAAGTACATAGTCATGATCCATTTCACTAAACAACCTAAAATATTTGCAAATAGTGGTATTAGACATGTTGGGTTAATGTCCATTTTCATCATCCATCTAAACGTTGACACTGTTAAGTTTTTGCTTACATAATATTTTAATAAAGTGTAACATGTCAACTCTAGGTTGAGCACAAAATTACACTTCTCCCTCATATTGGTTTTGAACTTTGGGTTAGGGCTAACATGGTTGAATTTTTGTTTAATTAATAGTTTATTGTTTTATTAAAGGTCCACATGTGAGCTCCACATTGAGTTGTAGAAATTGTCCTTGGGTGCAAAGGGTTGTAACATAGTAGTTACAATTAGATTTCAAACTTAAAATATATTTTTTCATAAAATCTAAATGTGTAACAATAAATACTTAGCTCAATATAGTCTTGAATTTTTTAATAAAAAACAAAAATAAAATGGGATGCAATATATATAGATTTGTACATATATATAGATTTGTACATGAACTGAACATCAAACCAACAAAATGCAATATTGACCATCGTTCCTCAATAATGTGTGAACATGTTGTCACTTTACGTGAAGTGACCTCTTCCTCTATTAGGTGTAGAATGGAAAGTTGACGAAGATATGATGAATCTTATATTCCTACCTCGTAAAGGAGTTGGAGACAAAATATCACGATAGGAAGACAAGAAGAAAACCTAAGATTAAAAAATAGAGAAGGACTATATACAACTCTCCCAATTCACATGCACAAGGAGCAAATATCTCCTTAGCTCATTAAATCTATGAACATCTGATTTAAAATTTGGGATTATATGCGCCAAACCCCACCAAGATCTCTAAAGAAATAGTTGCAGTATAATATATTAAGATAAAGCAAAATTGTTACCATTATTCAAGATCTCCACAATGAACTGATTCTATTATGACGTTTTCAAAAATAGAAAAATCAAAATTATATATATATAAACTCCAAATTTTTTAATATATACAAATTTGAAAAACTGTGATATCAACAAGAGCAAAAGCTGCTATGCAGCTTATTCCCTGCTAAGTTAAAGATTAATTCGTTGAGTTAAAGTTCATCGATCTTGTTATTTTTATGCCCTCCGACAAGTCTCCATGAGATTTTGCAATATTTGATTACTGTAGCTTTTATTACATACCAACAATGGCATGCAAATGAACCATGAATCTAGAATCCCTCAAGACATTATCCAGTGGATGTGCAGCTCGAGCGACTAACATACGAAACCTTTGGTATTGCCTCAGAGTCAGCATGGCCCGAAAACATATATTGGGAAAAATGACAAAGTGATAGTACTTGGATAGAAGCATCCAAGCAATGGAGGTGCAAGAGCAAAAAAACATCGCCCCGAAAATGTATATCAATATGAAATGATAAAGTAATGGTACTCCGACAAAGCAATGGAAAATAAGCATCGAAGTAATGAAGGATAAGCGCAAAGTGATGGTACTCCGTTGAAAGCATCATAGCAATGAAGGATAAGCATCAGAGCAATGAAGGATAAGTGAAAAGAAATGGTACTCCGACAAAAGCATTGAAGCAATGAAGGATAAGCATCATAAATAGTGGGACAAGTGCTCAAAATCGATGGTGTTGTGCTAGGAAGTTGCCATGGTTTTTCCATGCGAATTTGATGTCCACTAGCAATTTCACCCAATTCCTTGAGAGGCAATTGAGAATTTTTCCAGAGTCATGTCAAAGTATTGGTGGCTTTAGGAATGTAGTGTGGCTTGGTGTGTTTGGACTTGTTGCATGAAAAAGTGAAGTAGGGGCTATTTCAAAAAATAAGGTCATGATCTGCCTCTTTTTAAAATTGGAAGATGAAAAAAATATTACTTATAGATTACAAAGCCACCCTGGCAGAGAGAAGGGGTAACCAGTTCTTATGGATCCATAAATCAATTGACCTCGATGAGGGCCGTAAGCCCGTGAATCACCCAACTAGGGCCTTTTCTGCCATCATGAGCACTACTCTTCTTGGGCCCGCAGGAGGTAGGGACACTTTTGGAATTCCCTTGATCCTCTTTATGAACTTAGATCAGTGCATTCCTATCAGCTTCTTTCCTTTCACGACGATTAATTTTCTAAAGGCATCTACCTCCGGGGGAGGGGCCGACCCCCCTCTTGACTCCATGAGGGTTGCTTGCACAAGATCACATATTGAGAGAATGATGTTGAAAGCTTACCCCTGCCGTAGAGCAAATCAAGTTTCCTCCCTATAGGATTTTCAAAATCAATTGCATCTCAATTTTCTGCTAGAAATACAGATCAACATATATCAAATGCAATTATTCTCTCTTTTAAATGAAATTATGATTTTCTTTTCTTTCGAAAAAACACCCATAGAAAAAGTACAAGATTAAAAATTGCAAGTATATTTTTGTTGTTTTCAATAAGGTATCTCATATGCATGATTTAGTGAAGCCATAAGTGATTTTGGACAGTGGAATTGAGGGCTAAATAAAGAAGTGACTTTGTCAATTGACTCGTGAGGTATATGTTTATAATTTGTCACCAATAGAAGACACTCGTATATCGTCAAAATGGGGATATTGTGATATTTAAAATCCTTTTTAGTATTTGAATAGTCATTGCAACCAAAACCAAAAACATTGTACCATTTGAAATCTCTTTAAGTCTTTGAATGGCCATTTTGATCATAACCAAAACAATGTGAATTTGTTTTCCACATTAAGGATGATTGTTATAATATTTTCAAGGACTTCATAAACAATGTGGATTTGTTTTCCACATTAAGGATGATTATTATTATATTATTTTAATATTTTCAAGAAATTTTTAAAACTTAAATGGAGAAAAGTTATAAGGAGGAAAGTCGAGAAATTATTATTTTGAATAAATAGTTGAAGACTTTTTGTATACCAGTAAATACTACCAAGATATATAAAACCAGTAATTAATCTATCTTAATGAAGCTAATTGGAATTAAAAATCGAACCCCATGCAGGAAAAATAATTCATTTACACAGATTTATGGATATATATTTATTTTAACCTAATCTATAAAGAACTGGATAGAGATACCCAGTTGAGTGCTGGTTGGGTGTTTTTTATTTATTTTTTATTTTATTTTCTGAAAAATTGAGACATTCTTCTAGGTTGATCTTTTTTTTGAACTTTCAAATCCCAATTTATGCTCGGCATTCAGTTCAATTTCCTGAAGGCAAACTCATATATGAAAAAAATCAAGCCCAACAGGGTGGTTATCCAGAACTTCCTTCGATAAACACAAAGGAGTTCATGTGTATTCAGAATATTGGAAGAAAATCAATTCAACTCTGAATAGAAATCATGAAAATCTGCATATATTTAAATTTCGGTTAATAAATATCCTAGATTTTAAAAAATAATGTGTATTTAGTGTTGAATATTGTAACTTCTAAGAATATTATATTTGTACATTATTTATTCCGGAGATGTTCCATCCCTCCGAGGTGATTCTATTATGTATCCGGAGATGTTTATTCCTCCGAGGAGTTGTGGCAACTAGGGTTATTAGACCCACCATGTGGGGGTCAGCCCAGTCAGTTATAATAGGGTATTTAACCTAATGGTTAAATACGAGCCTACATGTACTTGTGTAAAATATATGTCAGAGTAGTGTATAAATAGAGGAGGTGTGTTCCTCATTTGACACACTCACACACTTGAAAAGAGGAGCACTTGTCTGAGAGATTTGCTAAGGAGGATTAGAAGGAGGGAGCACATCTTGTATTTTGGTTTATCATCTTATTGAGGAAAGCTTTGCTGGGTTTTCTACCCCATGAGGGTTTCCCAGGATAAATCTGTGTCTCTTGTGTTTATGCTATGCTTGTTGTTTCTTCAGTGATCCTGTATATGCTATTATTGTGAAATAGAATGTAATGCTGCTATTTTCTGTCTTAGCATATTGAATTTTAACATGGTATCAGAGCTAACCTGAAGGAAGGCAATGTATGGCACTTACGACACTTGCTTCTTTTGCGACAATTTGAAGGTTAGGGTTTTATATAGCAAAATCCAGTCATCGTGGAACTTTCGCTATAAATCCATTTGTGCGAAGTTTCAGGATCTAAAAAGTTTACAGGTCGTAGATAACATCCCCAAGTACCTTGTGTCCAAAGGGCACCCTCAGATTCGTTGTACTTTATGAGTTATGATCAGTACAAGTTAGGGTTTCTGCCTCTTCCAGATCTCAGTCAAAATCAGGTGACCTTGGAAAAAAGGTCATAACTTGGGCTAGGAAGCTCCAAATGAAATTTCGTAAAAAGTGACAGGTAGTACACAGACTGTACTATCTCAGGAAACGTTTTCAGAGGCCGAAGGTGAACCAGTGACACATGGCACGCCGTACAAGTTCGCTCTCCTGTTTTATCCCATAAACAGGTCACGTTGCGACACTTGGCATAACTCTCTCTCAGAGAGTCCAATTGAGGTCAGACCTGTCAGGATGGAAAGATAACAGGGCGAGCTATCTCAGGAAAAGTTTTCAGAGGCCGAAGTTCAAACAATGACACGTGGCACGCCGTACAAGTTCGCTCTCCTGTTTTATCCCATAAACAGGTCACGTTGCGACACTTGGCATAACTCCCTCTCAGAAAATCCAATTGAGGTCAGACCTGTCAGGATGGAAAGATGACAGGTCAGGATACTGCAAAAAAAGTTTTTAGACCCTGTGGAGCAGAAATTTCAAAGTTATAGCAGAAACAATCAGGTGCATATTTCTGTCAAAACAGAATTATTTTTGGAGCACCTTTATTCATGGCTTCCGAAATTTAGGGTTTCAGAGAAAGTTAGAATTTTTGGAATCGGAGTCCATGGCTGGAATCTACTCAGAAAAATAAGAGCTTAGAGCCTTGGATTGAACCTTTTGATTGGACAGAAGGGTGGGCTTCATCAAACCCTAGTTCGGGTTCCTGTCCAGAAGATCCAGAAGTTTCGAAGGCAATTTTGAGGGGTCAAATTTTGGAGATTTCAAAATTGAAGAATACTAGGTTGATCAACTTAGCAAGACACATTCTTCCATCCATTCATAAGTGTGAAAGTCAAAGATTGAATTTTTAGGGTTTCTCTAGCAAACCCTAATCAAGCTCCAGATCAAGTTTCAGGGGGAGTTGAGGCTAAGGCCTTACATAACAAGACTACAAAAAGTCTCGACAGGTATGACTTAAGGAGGTTCATGTATGTCTTGAAATCCGATTCTTGATTAAGTTCATAATGTGTTTGTCTTCATGTTATTTATTAGTACAATCTTGATTAATGTTATTAATTGTCTTATCACCCTAGTAACAATATGAATGCATGTGAATGATCGAAGACATTCATTGATTAGGGCTATATGATTGTACTTATGCATTATGGTGTTGTGTGAGGTTGATGTTGTCTGCTAACAAGACACAGGTACATCACAAAAGACAAATCAAGTTCCATGACCATGACAACATGAATACAAAGACTCATGAGGTATGTATGACTTTGTTATATCATGTTTAACCTACGAGACATGCAGGTTCTAGCTCAGGAACTCTAAATCATTGAAGAGATTGGTTAGGTATGTTGTACATAAATAAGCAGGTATACTAATCCAGGTATGTTTTCCTATGTCATGTTAGAATCTTACCTTGTGTAAGTATAATTGGTATGATTGGTTAGTAATCAAGGGTTTATGCATATTATGTCTCTTATCTTGGTTGATGATTTAACTAACTAGATCAAACAAGAATATGCATGAGTAAAAGAAGACTTCCTTGAAACCTTGAATACTAATGATCATGACTGTACATATTCAAGATTATTTAGAATTAGAATGTTTTGATAATATTGAGAATATACTAATGAATGTATGTTTGTGTATGAGATCATGAGGATGACACTAGTGTACACTTGAGCATGCATAGTGGTACAGAATGAATAGAAGTTCAGAAGACATACAGAAGATCAAGCGGGAGGCAACCACACAAACATAAAAGATAAGAATTTGAGTTGTTATTAGAAATAGTAAATGATATTGCTTGTATGAATATTTGTATTCCTAGAATATATCATGCTGAGTGTAAACACTCATAAAGCATTGAACAATATACTACTAATATGAATATGATTGGTAAGTTGGACAAACATTCCATTGTTGCTTGTCTAGAATGAAACCTCTTTGCTGACATGCTAAGAGCTGTGCACACTCTCGATAGTATGTTTTGGTAGAGATGGAAGGCATCTAGATAGCCACTGTATGCAGACAGGATATGGGAAAGTGTTGTGCCAAAGTATTGGTCAAAATAGTTGCATAACTATGTAAATGATATCTGTATGCATAATAGGTTATCATGTCAATATGATTTGATGATTATGAAGTATTACTAATCATGTACTTAATTTCGATTTGTAGGAAAGATCATGATGAATGATGAACTCTGAACAAGCGATGGATGTTCAACAAAAGATTTACAAATCAAACACACTATAGAAAGCTTGTGGTTAAGAGATTCTCTTAGAAAGAGGAAGAGAATCATGATGAGATGTTTTGCTCCAAGGGACTAGATAAGACCATTCTCTTAATAATGTAATCAGGTTCTGTATGGGTTCCCAGGATCGGTAGTCAATTGATGATCTTAATGATCATCATGGGTGATGTGGATCTCAACCTTTTGCTACAAGGTTGAATATGGGTTCTATACACATATGACATGGATGCAAGAAGGAACTCACCACAGAGTTCGAATGATTTTGAGGCTCATATTAGTAGACCCATCTGACGAGAGATGGCACAGATAGATATGCAGAAGATCACTCAATGCTGAGTGTGAATAATGGACAATTGACAACTTCATGACAAAGCTTGGGCTTTACCAGAAGTAAAGCTATTCCTAACCTTTACCTTAAGGTTGTGGATGATGAACCTATCATACCATTATTGTATGACGATGATCTCTTTCTAACAAGGAATGAGAAACAGGTCATGAAAATGAAAGATCTCGGATTAATGCACTACTTCTTAGGTCTAGAAGTATGGCAAGATCCAAAAGGAATCTTTTAATTCAAGGTAAGTATGCTGTGAAGTTTCTAAAAAGATTTGATATGTTGGAGTATAAATCCATGGCCACTCCCATGGACTCCAACTTGAAGTTGTTAGTTAATAACTCATCGTATTTAGTGGACCTAACCCTATATAGACAAATCATTGGGTCATTGATGTATTTAACAAATACTAGTCCAGATATATGCTTTGCTGCAAATACCCTAAGTCAGTATCTAGTAGAACCTAGAAAGGTTCACTTAATAACTACAAAGCATGTAGTGAGTTACCAAAAAGGTACATTAGATTTTGGTCTATATTATCTTGGAGGTCATGAACTCCGTTTACATGGTTACTCAGATTCTGATTGGGCAGGAAGTGCCTCAGACAGAAAGAGTACATCAGGTGGATGTTATAGTCTTGAATCTGCCATGATCTCATGGTTCAGCAAGGAACAATCTAGTGTGTCTCTCAGTACTGCTGAAGCAGAATATATATATAGCTGTCTGCTCTGCCAGCTGTGAAGCAGTGTGGCTTCAGAAGCTATTATATGGAGTGTTTGACTTAGAAATGAATTCCACTATGATTATATGTGACATTCAAAACTGCATCAAGATAGAAAATCTTGTATTCCACGATAAGTCAAAACACATATAGATCCGATACTTCTATATACGAGATATGGTGCAGAGAGGAGCTATCAAGCTCGAGTATATAAGAACTGAGGATCAGATTGCTAATATCTTGACTAAACCTCTGTCTTGAGTAAAGTTTGAATACTTCCGAGACAAGCTTGGTATAGTCCAGAAGGACCCTCCTCGAAAGGGGGAGTAGCATAGTATCTGATAACAAGTCTGTCTCATCAATGATGAGGTTACCTATTTACTGCACCTAGTTACTTAGAATTATTTAGATTTAGGAATCTTATATTTTTTCTTTTGATGATAGATGTATACATGCTTTTGATGATAGATGTATACATGCTTTTGATGATAGATGTTATGCATGTTTTGATGATGAGGATACATGTTTTGTTATACATGTTTTGATGATGAGGATACATGTTTTGATGATGAGGATACATGTTTTGTTATACATGTTTTGATGATGAGGATACATGATTGACACATGTTTTGATGAAGTTCTTGGTAAACATGTGAGGGGATTGGATCATCCCTGGACTTCAGTCCTAAAGAGAGCCGTAGACGTATGTCTTCGAGAATAAAGTCCTTGGTGGACTTGAGGGGATTGGATCATCCCTAGACTTCAGTCCGAAAGAAGAGCCGTAGACGTATGTCTTCGAGAATGAAGTTCTTGGTGAACATGTGAGGGGATTGGATCATCCCTGGACTTCAGTCCGAAAGAAGAGCCATAGACGTATGTCTTCGAGAATGAAGTTCTTGGTGAACATGTGAGGGGATTGGATCATCCCTGGACTTCAGTCCGAAAGAAGAGCCGTAGACATATGTCTTCGAGAATGAAGTCCTTGGTGGACTTGAGGGGATTGGATCATCCCTGGACTTCAGTCCTAAAGAGAGCCGTAGACGTATGTCTTCGAGAATGAAGTCCTTGGTGGACTTGAGGGGATTGGATCATCCCTAGACTTCAGTCCTAAAGAGAGCCGTAGACATGATGTCTCCGAGAACAAAATCCTGAATGAACAGGTAAGGGGATTGGATCGTCCTCGGACTTTGGTCCTGTGAATTGAACCGTAGACATGAGGTCTCCGAGAATTGAATAGGACTGGATCGTCCCTGAGCTTCGGTTCAAAAGGTACATGATAGGACTGGATCGTCCCTGAGCTTCGGTTCAAAAGGTACATGATAGGACTGGATCGTCCCTGGACCTCGGTTCAAAATGTACATGACAAATCCTAGAATTGTTCTAGGTTACATCCAGCATGAAACAGGGCTGGCTCTGTAGATGTGATACATCCAACATGAAACAGGGCTGGATCTGTAGATATGATACATCCAGCATGAAACAGGGCTGGCTCTGTAGATATGATACATCCAGCATGAAACAGGGCTGGCTCTGTAGATATGATACATCCAGCATGAAACAGGGCTGGCTCTGTAGATGTGATACATCCAGCATGAAACAGGGTTGGCTCTGTAGATATGATACATCCAGCATGAAACAGGGCTGGCTCTGTAGATGTGATACATCCAGCATGAAACAGGGCTGGCTCTGTAGATATGATACATCCAGCATGAAACAGGGCTGGCTCTGTAGATGTGATACATCCAGCATGAAACAGGGCTGGCTCTGTAGATGTGACACATCCAGTATGAAAAAGGACTGACTCTGTGGCGGTAAATCCTAGATCTGATTTAGGTCACATCCAGTATGAAAAAGGACTGGCACTGTGGTTGGGATTGGGTCGTCCCTAGACATGAGACTTGTCTTAAAGAGATAAGGATTGATCATCCTGGAACTTGATCTGGATTGCATCATCCATGGACCTATGTCCTAAAGAGAGCAAGATTGATCATCCTGTAATACGATCATGTGATGACGATGCTGTCGATCGTGTGATGACGATGCTGATCGTATGATGACGATGATGATCATTTGATAACGATGCTGCCGATCGTGTGATGACGATGCTGATCGTATGATGACGATGTTGATCGTATGATGACGATGCTGCTGATCATGTGATGACGATGCTGATCGTATGATGACGATGCTGATTGTATGATGACGATGCTGATCGTATGATGACGATGCTGCTGATCGTGTGATGACGATGCTAATGATCGTATGATGACGATGCTTATAATCGTGTGATGACGATGCTGATGATCGTGTGATGACGATGCTGATGATCGTGTGATCGTGTGATGACGATGATGATGACGATGCTGATGATCGAGTAATATCAACTCTGATGATGTTGATGTTCCAGTAACTAGTTGAGTTACTGATGATGATGAATTGAAGAAAGCTTCCGATGATATATAGATGATGTAGTCAATGACTCCTTGCTCCTGCAGATGTTGTTATAATATCCTTCTCGTTAAGGGGGAGTGTTGAATATTGTAACTTCTAAGAATATTATATTTGTACATTATTTATTCCGGAGATGTTCCATCCCTCCGAGGTGATTCTATTATGTATCCGGAGATGTTTATTCCTCCGAGGAGCTGTGGCAACTAGGGTTATTAGACCCACCATGTGGGGGTCAGCCCAGTCAGTTATAATAGGGTATTTAACCTAATGGTTAAATACGAGCCTACATGTACTTGTGTAAAATATATGTCAGAGTAGTGTATAAATAGAGAAGGTGTGTTCCTCATTTGACACACTCACACACTTGAAAAGAGGAGCACTTGTCTGGGAGATTTGCTAAGGAGGATTAGAAGGAGGGAGCACATCTTGTATTTTGGTTTATCATCTTATTGAGGAAAGCTTTGCTGGGTTTTCTACCCCATGAGGGTTTCCCAGGATAAATCTGTGTCTCTTGTGTTTATGCTATGCTTGTTGTTTCTTCAGTGATCCTGTATATGCTATTATTGTGAAATAGAATGTAATGCTGCTATTTTCTGTCTTAGCATATTGAATTTTAACATTTAGGTTGAGGTTCTTGATCACTCAAACCTTCTTAAGATTAAAGATCTTTGTTAGTGTTATCGATAAAAGGGAAATACCCTCCTAGTACCAATTTTTTGATGCGAGATTTTGACTCTCATCAATGTGAATGGGTCTGATGGGATAAAATCCTCAAAACATGGTTACCATAAAATCCCAGATATAGAAAACCAGTAATTAATCTCTCTTAATGAAGCTAATTGGAATTAAAAATATATAAGAATCTACATATGATGAAGAAAATGTAAGGCCCACATGCAGATGAAGATAATTGGATATCAGTTTATACAAGTCCAACCCCATGTAGGAAAAATAATTCATTTTCACATATTTATGGATATATATTTATTTTAACCTAATCTATAAAGAACTGGATAGAGATACCTAGTTGAGTGCTGTAAAAATAGGTTTTTTTTCCCGAAAAATTGAGATGTTCTTCTAGGTTGATCTTTTCTGAACTTTCAAATCCCAGTTTATGCTTGCCATTCAGTTCAATTTCTTGAAGGCAAACTCATATATGAAAAAAAGCAAGCCCAACAGGATGGTTATCCAGAACTTCCTTGGATAAACACAAAGGAGTTCATGTGTATTCAGAATATTGGAAGAAAATCAATTCAACTCTGAACAAAAATCATGAAAATCTGCATATATTCAAATTTGGGTTAATAAATCTCCTAGATTTTAAAAAACAATGTGTATTTAGGTTGAGGTTCTTGATCACTCAAACCTTCTTAAGATTAAAGATCTTTGTTAGTGTTATCGATAAAAGGGAAATACCCTCCTAGTACCAATTTTTTGATGCGAGATTTTGACTCTCGTCAATGTGAATGGGTCTGATGGGATAAAATCCTCAAAACATGATTCCCACCTTATATTAGCAAACTCTTCACTTTGCAACACTTGCTACTGAATTCATTTTATATATTTATAATGTTATACAATTTTTTTGTTTTAAAATGTGAAAAAATAGTGATCAAATCCTAATGCTAGGAGAAATTTAAAATAAAGAAGGGATTGAAACAAACTATTGGATATATATGAAAGCACAGATAGTTGATAACATTCATTTCATACAATACAAAAGAAAAATAATATATGCAAGAAAATAAAACATAATCCAATTCTATCCGTGTTTCAAAACTCAAATAACAAAAAATATAAGATGAAGGTAGGTGCCAAAAAATAGTTTGAAAGCAACAATTTACACTAAAACTAAAGATGTCATACATAGAATGAAGCTAGTTCACATTCATAAGAAACAAAAATCACATTTATTATATTATCTTGCTAACAGAGCCTCGGTCTTAGTTACAAGACAATTTGTTTTGACAAAGTTGATAGTATAATCTCAAACTAAGTTCATACATTTATACAAAATAAAGTTTAGCAAGGTCAAGTGATTCCACTTCCCTGATTGTTTGTCTTCCTTTTACTGGAGAGAGCATGAACCAATAGACATACACCGCTATGTACCCATAATAGCACATCGATATGAAGGTTGTGTTGCATAATAGAATCCGTGAATTTATATCTGCAACTTAAGCTGAGTGTTGCCAATGTGATCTAATGTGACACTAACATAGAGTATAGAATTGATTCCAAACATTCAATCTAGATATTATAATAAAATCAAGAATTGAACCCTTGTCATTTTGTAGTTCAGAGATCACACACCACACAAAAACAAAAACACGACACTGCATCACACAAAACAAATCCTCAGAGGACTCCCCCACCCTAGGCCATGCTATGGTGGAATTCGGGTTTTTGGCAGAGGCTTAAAACAACTGCATCTATGATGATAGACTAAAGATACCAGTATGAAAATAAAGACACCCACAAAGTTGCATGTACAAAACAATACAATATTATTACAGAGAAAGACCTAAACATATTTATTTATATGAGTCAAAAAGTTGGGAAAAAGCCCGAAGAGTGCAGAAGAACGAGGGAAGAGCACACAAAAAGCAAGTTTTTATGTCTCTTGTATCCGGATTTTCTGAAATTTTCCATCCCTTATCTCCCCGTTTCTGTTCCATATCCATTTTAGTGAAACTTAGAGTAACACCTAAACTAAAGAGTACAGGTACACAGACACACACATTATAGAATCATAGATTACAAACCTAAACGGTAGTGAACCCCCAAGAATTATACTAAGTTAATGGGAACCAAGCCAACAAAACATAATTCCCTATACTTGACAATACCCTAACATTGAATCACTGCATATTCTATCGCTACACCTAAGCATTACAAGCAAGTATAATCTGACTATGCCCTATAATCACCAAAACACATCTGATAAGGCAAATATTTACACAGTTGAGCATTTTTTGACTCCATATTTATGTTTGCATTTCAAGGGTAATCCTCAAGTTGGACTTGGAACTAGCTAGCATTTCCTATGACATTAGATACATCTTTGAACACATCAACTATGACCAAAATGAATATTAAGACTTACCCTCAAATCAAGACCTTCAACTTAATGGTTTATATTATAGGAGAATCATATGGTTTTCCAGTCAAACCATTCAAACACAATATCACATTTATTTTCTTAACATTAGATCGGGCTAGATAAATAAAATCACAAAATCTAGAATAAAGGAACATGCCAATAGTGCGAGAAATAGTCTAGAGAATTGATCATTCAAGAAACATCTATTCCTGTACCATACCTTAAGAAGGAGAGAAGCAAGCCAACATAGGTGCTCATGAGCCATGCAATGAAGCAATACTGAGATACAATGACAAACAACTTAGAGATTCATCAAATTGCTAGTGTATTTAAAATCAACAATAAAAAGAGCCAATTCAAGCACAATTATTAATCATCGAGTCCTCAATAATTACAATAATTCAGAAGTTCTTCCAAAAGAAATGCAAGGACTGGAAGAAGGCTGATCACAACAACAATCAATAACAATCTATCCATTAGGGCAATAAAACGACATAAATTTATGGTGTTGGCATTTCACAAATATCCAATGAAAAGAAAGACACAAGGACTACCACTCAATTTTAGAATGATTTAAATGTTGATATTAAGAGCCATAAAATCATCATCGGATATTAATCTTTACCTTTCTAGGCTTAGATGTCATTGCCATATCTTCTGCTTGAAGTGAACGAATGAAAGCCATAACTGAACAAAAAACCGGAGACAACAGCAATGCTGAAAAGCAAATTCAAACTGCACAACAAGCATAATATCATGTTAATCCCCAATATCATACAAATATCAAGCTCAAATTTATGTAAAGTCCTCAAAGTAATAAAACCTAAAATAATAGCAATATAACACAAGGAGTTCTGTTGCAACAAATATGAATCCTTGCATGTTCATGAGTAACATTTATTATTTTTACAATTTTTGGACAGAATATAGCGACAATAATTGTTTCCAAGATAAAAATAAAGTTGAAAAGGACCCAAGCACACTTTGGAGTGCCTGCCAACTGTCTCACTACAAAACGAATAGTTTGAATCCATTTTTCAAATCCTTGTCACCTTAGCTCCTCTGACCATGAAAGTTGATTCAAAACAACATTTTCCATTGTATTTGGATCAATGCCTGCATTTTCTGTGTTATCTCCATGATCTCTATCTGCATCAAGTCTGCTTCTCTGCAGCAATGCTAGAATTGTTGGGTCAAGGTCCTTCTCCTTAAGCATCACAACAAAATTAGTATCAAGCCTTTTATCTTGCAAAAGACTGGTTAATTCCTGATCTCCTTGTCTTGATTTGCGTTTTAACATTGAACTAATCCTTGGATCATTCAATCTTTCCTAGAAAACCCTTGCTAATGTCAAATCCAGGCTTTGCTGATTATCCGAAGTCCCTCCCGATGTATTTGACTCAAACCCGTGACTTTTTGTTCCGCTACTTGAACAAACTATTGGATGCTTGTTGCGTTCTGAGCAGTGTCTTTCTGGTTGCTGATCCATTGAAGTTATTCCATTGTCAGATTCAAGGGTAGTGGAAGGATAAGAACTATTGTGTAATGCCAAACTTGGCCTTCCACTATCCAAGCTCTTGGCACTATTTATGCCCTCTTGAGAATCTTCAGCTCCAGCCTGTGTCATACCATTCCAAGGTGCCCCACTATCACTTTGACCTTGCACATTACTGCTGCAGATAGCTTCAATTGCAGTTCCAATTTGAGCAGCTTCAACACTACTGCTACGCTTTGCACTTGATTCACAACCTTCAGAGAAACTTGAAGAACTGCCAGAACTTTTCCTCCTAAATCCCTCCCTCGGACGGATTACAGTGCTCTCCAATGCATCTCTCCTTGCAACTGATGGACTAAAAACTGATAAATGGCGAGTAACAGCTGCCCCTAACAACACTGAAGCCACCACTGCATAGCTAATGCAATGACCAAGATACCTGTACCATAACAAATACTAAACTGTGAGTGCAATAATCATATGGAAACTTAAACCAACAACTTCAAAATCTATAGCAAGCAGGAATCGATCAATTCCATTCATAACATACCAATAATGTACTCCAAAGCATATTAATAAAACCCTGTATATTCCGACCACAAACAAAGCAATAATTCGACTTTTGAGAAGCTCAAACCCAAATAAACATGCTCCCACATTTGAATTTGGAAGAATAAAACACGTCAAACAATTCTTTCTGACAACTATTTTACAATATTTTGTGTTCATAACTAGTTACTCAACTTGTTATCTCTTAAAATTCCCATAACAAAAATACTTAGACCTTGTTTATTGAACATGTTACCTTAAAAGGCTATTTGCAACACACTACACAAAACTTCACTTACCCAGAACAACAACTGTAATTGATGTTATTACTCCCAACCAGCGTGCCTTCTGGGCAGTCATACCATATAGAAAGGAATACATAAGAAGTACAACCAGAGACCCAAAGTACAGGCACCCCACGTGGGAAGTTCTGTGAATGACCATATCAGGTTAGAATTCTATATGAATAACTTACTCTAAAACCATCATGGAGGAACAATGCAGATTAAGAAAACCTAATTATTATTCTCCATGTCCAATGACAAAAGTATTGTATACCAATAAGTGATAATTGTGACAAAAGTATTGTATACCAATAAGTGAGAATTGTGTCAAAAACTCTCTATTAATCAAATCAAACCAAATGTATCAAATCTTTAAACCACCAAAGGCTGCACTTGCCTGTTTGGCTTTCGTATTAAAGAATAATTAAGATTTGGAGGTTCTGGTAAACAGGAAACCACACCAATTTCAATATCATCCGCATAAGCAAACTTATAGGACCTCCGGACATATTCATCTACATCTAGACCCGCTCTTGCAATTGGAAATTACGAAAATAAAAAAAAACTAACACTTCAACTTCTTCCTAAATTGATTAGAGAATGAGAGTAATAATGACATGTAGAAGAGATAACAAAACAACATATTCGCGAACAATGTTTACCATGAAAAACCATTCTACATATAAAAAGCATGTTGATTGCTAGAGCTATTGCCGGAACACCAAAGAAAAACCCAGATGCTGAATATACATTCCTGCTTGAAAAATGATAAACTCAGAATGCTTCTTAACTAGATCCTTCAGCCGCCGAGCCTCCATGTACTCAAGCTGCAAAGCCAAATTCAGGAAAAAATGAACAACCCTCCAAGCCACGTTGTGCCATTAAATTTAATAAAAACCCAACCCAAACACCATTAACTAATCAAATAGATGAAATAAGCTACAATAAGGCATTTATACATACTTGGTATTCCTTGAGAAACAGAGTAATTTTAGTTCCCTTGCCGAGGGGCTCTCCATTGACATCTCTGGTTACATTAAACGAACCCCCTCACCGGCTTTGGTCATGCCTATTCTGCTGTCAATAAAGGTAAGGCACTTGTTATCCTTGTCTGGAACAATCCGAATGAAGAGCTCTGGTTGAGCATCCAGCTTGCTCTTATCGGTCAGCCCTTCAAACCAAATTTTGTCTAGCACCTGCATCCAATTCCAAGTCCATAAACAACAAAGGATACTTAATAAATTGCCTAATTTATTCTCCTATGGTTGAGGCTTCAAGCCCTGCCTAATTATTTGAGGAAATTACCCGACACTTTGGATGGAATGCTAGTAGAAATTCAAAGATCAATAAATCTTAATTACTTACATCGGATGAATTGTTGATGAGATCCCGCAGGGAAATCTCCATGTTGCTGTAGAAAGTGTTGATGATGAGGCTGAGCAACTGATTACTTTCAGCCTAGAAAGCAAAAGTGGTTGCATTCGATTTAGATTAAGTGGCAGATTCTCCAGCGGCAACTCCAACTTATGAGCCAAAGTCCATTTCAGATCGATACCCAGTTTCAGTGCCAAGTCCACTGCTCCGGTTTCATACCCATATTTTATCCCAACTTCCCCTTGTTCGGTTCAAAATATAGTTGTTTCATATTGAGATCCTTTTCAATATCCAGATCCAAAGCCATAAGCATATCCAAATCCTGATAGACTCAGAGTCAGTTAGAGATAGGTTTGACCGAGATTCAGAGCCTCTATACATTAGCTATTTATTAATTCCAAATGGATACAAATACATAGGTGTGTGCCTAACAGGTGAAGAATGACCCGCCCTTAGCTAGAGGTTATACTTTCATCAATACTAAGGAGGGACCAAGGTATGGGAGCCTTTAGTATTGCAACCCAACCTCTGTTATTTCAGAATTAGCTCCCTTTGCCTTTTCTAAATAAGCTCTCTTTGCAATAACTGAAGAAGCTCCCCTCGCTGCATTCACTTCATACCTTGGACGGGCCACTTATAGCTGGCGCTTAGCCTTATTTTTTGCGTTATGCTGCTGAGCATGGCTCTCGCACTGTTTACCAATATGGCTCTCGCTCTCATGCTACCGTTTCTAGCGCTAAGTGTGTAACAGCCTCAACTGCAGCTATAGAAAGAGATAATGGCTTCGTTGCTCTTCCTGCGATGTCTCTAGAAGCCATAGGAATACTATATGGTTTCTGGAGAGTTCTTGAAGAGCCTTTGAAGTTAAGAGTCATATCAAAACAACCATTGTACCAACCACTATACGTGGCAATTTTATATAATTTTAATTAAAAAAATAATTTTATTTATTTTTAAATTCAAATAAATAAAAACACTCTTGCAGGGATTTATGTCCCATTAGGAGTGCTTTTAACCAATTAAAAAATCAGAATTGTGTAATTAAAAAATTAAAAAATTTATTTTAATTTTTAAAATATCAAATTTAATATTCGAAATTCATTAAACATTACAAAACATTATAAATATTTTTTATGTGAAAAAAAAATATTGCAAGTATATTCGTGCCTTGGCAGCGAATAATAAAGAGCTAAAAATTTCACATAATGGACATGGAATGAGGTCCACACTTTACCCGTGTTTTGGTGTCGTTTTAAATAATGTAAGTATATACAAAATTTCAAACTTTAAACTTATTATAGTTTGAATATTTTATCGAGTTACTTAAAATTAAAACAAGTGAAATTAAGATTTGTGTAATAGATTAAATTATATTTTTAAAATTAAATTATTAATATTATAAAATGAAATTATAATAAAAATATTTTAAAATCTTTAAAGTTTTAAATTTTTATATTAAAAATTAATATAAAAATATTAATATTTAATCATAATATTTTAATTAATAAATATACAAAGTACAAATGACTAAAGATGGATAGCGAGTCATATATATTCATTAAAATAAAAGATTGATTGTAAATATTGAATGAAATTGAATTTTGCAATATACTAATGACATGAAATTTAGATTTAAAAAATTAAAATTATTTGATTGTTTTGGCAGTTGAATTTTGGAAATCTCAATAGAAAAACCTATGGAATCCACTGGTGTAAATACACCTAAACATGTTTAAAAAAAATAAAAATGTCAAAACACAACTAAATAACTCTGTATAGTATGATCTTTCCGTTGTATCAACAACTGCCATTTCTTGTATTGATGTTCTATGTACTTGGGTGGATAAAATTCCTTCAATACATGTTCACCAAATTTCGCATATGTGTTGACAGGGTTACCTTCTTCTTCTTGCTTCGTCAAAATATTTTACCACCAACAGTGTATAGTAGTCAACATCTTAAAAGATGCAATGGTGACTTTCTCAACCTTAGAAATTTGGTTCACAGAGAAATCAGGCTCTAATTCTTGTATCTAGTTGTCTACAGATTCAACATCAATCATTTTCTTCCAAATTCGATATGTCTAATTTTATTTGTACATTAAAGGGGCTAACCTTTTCAAAGAAATGTCTCATCATGCCACTGAAGTTGAGCCAAATGAACTAGCAAGTCAATAAAGAATCTCATTTAAATGCTCATACATTTTAGTTCGTTGTCGATCGAGTGCTTGCTCTATGATTTGTTCAATTTCATTGCAAGGAATTATGTCCTCTCTTTCACCTTCCATATTTGGTCTAGGGTTTCGAACATATAATACTCAGAATTCGAAGGAAGAGGCAAGTTAAATAGCTGGGTCGTAGAGTATGCTTGAACAAGCATAAGTTTTCTCACTATGCTAGTAGTGTTGGAGCAGGGATAGAGAAAACTAGAGTGCTATGATACCAATGATCCGTGTCACCCAAGAAGTTGACATGATGACATCATAGTTGACTGAATGAGTCGAGTTTTTTTTTATGGTGGAAGCAAACAATACTTAGATTGAATAAGAAAATTAGTGTAGTTAAATACAAAACAAAAATGACTGAGAGCAATATAAAAAACCAATCACATGAAAATGCAAGCCAGGAATTGTAACAGAGAAAACCCAAGGGTGAAAACTCGGGTTTTATTGAGCAATCATCTATGGGACATTGGTCTCTTAAGTTTTTAATCCAACCTTGTATCAAGGCATACTGAGTCAAAAGACTCATTTACATGAATGGAGGTCAAATGAAGGAACCGTTAGGAAGCAATCAAGCCTTCTATTTTGGGACCCGTCTTAGTGTATTCAAGATTGATGAACTATTTCATATTCAGGATTACATACACATATAAAAATATGAGGGATGCTTGGGTGTCTAATAGTCATGTTTCAGTTACAAAGAAGCAGTTATAATTTTAATGAGAGGAACAATCATCTTCTTCCCATCTTTCGGTTGGAAGAATATGAAGAGACACCATTGCCACATTGATGGTGAATTCCTAATTCGTTTTGAATATTCAGAATCTCATCTTACATTTTTTGGCATCATCAAATGACACAAGGCATGTATGAGGCTGGAATCTTGCAAAATATCGCGCGAGTCGACTAAGTTGATGGATTAACTGATCCCCTGGACTGATTGAGTGGATGGATTGAATGATCCATTGGGATGACTAAGTCGATAAATCGAATGACCCATTGGTTCGACTGAGTCGAAGGATATAATGATTGAAGGGTCAACATAGTTGATGTAGCCGAGATCCAACCTAGGAGTTGACTGGGACAAGGCACTAATTGATGGTGCCATTCGATTCTTAGGATGTATCATAACCCTATGTTACAACTTGTTCACAAGTTACACATAATTTTTTTAAATTTTAATTTACAAGTTCCTATGGGGCCTTCTCTTCCCAGGCCACATCTTCCTCATTGAACGAGGAAGATGAGACCTATTCTCTCATATAGGCTTGCCTTGACTCGAGTTAACGTGATTTTATTTCAATGGAATTCTCCTCAATTCATGCATAAGATCCCTTCTAGAATTGGAATTCCTCCCTTCGCTTGTGCCTCTCCTTCCTCCTTGGATCTTGGCCTTTATCCTATTGGAATGTTCGGGTATGTAGGCCCACAGATTACAACATCACAACCATCTCCAAGTCCATGCTCAACTCAGAAGGAGGCCTATGCAGGTCCCACGAGTCTAACAGAGTGCAAGTGACATGAAGATGAAGGAGAGTTCTCATAATGGTGAAGGATGGTTTATACTAATGCAAGTGGAGGATGGCGCTGGTAACCAAATCTGATACTATTGGCTCAGTGGAAGCACATATTCCACCTCCCTTGCTCTCCTTTTTATTAACCAAAAAACCATTTGAAATAACAACGGGAAAACCTTTTTTATATTACAATTTTAAATTCCTTCATGATATTTTGAGGTGGAAAGTCATCCTATAAAATTACCATTCTAAATTATTCCATGAGAAAATTTGTTTCAAACAATGAGAGTCTCCCAAAATGAGGCTTCTCCTAGCCCGAGACTCTGAAAATGGTGTTTCTCCAAGCCTCCCCGAATTCAATTTTTCAGGTGCATTCAAACTAACATTACATAAGGATTAATGATGATAAGGAGGGGCTATTCCACATTTACAATGGAAAAGACTCAAGAATAAATGGGAGAACAGGTGGTTGGTCACACTATTTTACAAAAAAAATAGATATTCGTTGAGTTATCCAAATTGTTTGTGTTTTGTGATATTTATCCATATTCTTTGGGTTAGTAATATTTTAAATACAAAAATTTCATTATGTCAAAAAATGAATTAAATAACATTTTCTCTTTAGAGTACATATACCATATACTACACAACTTACTTATTTTTTCTCCACTACAATTTCCCTAGACCCGTTTGACCATAGGCGAAAATGGTTATGTTAAACCCTTCAAGTTCCTTATTGAAGGAAGTGGTTGTTTGAAAAGGAGCCATGGTTGAAAAACCCTAGAACCAGGCGTTGGAGGTCATGGTTGGCGGCTAGGTCTGCTGTGACGGAGGGGCTTACTGTGTAGCGCTCTGCAGGCGGCAGTGATGCCATCATCCCTGTCAGAGGGGCTACACGATCACCGCGGTGGCTCTCTCTTCTAAACGGTTAAAGGTCATCTTTAATTTGTGGGTAATTTTTTTATTACAGTTTTTGTTTATCCTTAATCCTTCATTGGGAAGGTTCTTTTTTTACTGAGCATGGATCCACTAGACGAGGTGGATTACGAGAGTGACAGTTTGCATCATAGGGACATTTGGCGTTCGCCACTTGGTGCCTTCAGGGATTTCTCAGGCGATGGGAGTTTTGGGGCACTTGTTGATGGAAGCTGTCGACCGACTGATTATTTTCCTATTTTAGAACTAAACTCGGTTCTGGATACTGTTTACTCGCTGGTCCTTTCGAATCCGGTGCTCTCCCCGCATTGGAATGGTCTAGACGAGGTTCTGGTGCAGGCGGAGGCACGTGATAGCATTTGGGGTGTCAAAGGCTTCAACATTCCCACCTTTTCGTCTGGTTCTTTATGTTCGGAGCTTGGAAATATCCAGGGTTTTCTAAACTCGTCGGGCGGCTCGGGATCTCCAGTGCGGGGATATAGTGTGGAATCTTTGGTGAGGTTTGAAAAGGCGGAAGGGACTTCACATTTTTCTTCTTCGGATGGATATGTAGCTGCAAACCTGGGCACTGCCGAACAACGCGGCTTCTCTAGCCCGTCTATGGATTCAATTCAGAGGGATTTTGTTCGGGAGGAGGATTCTGCGAGATCATTACCACCTTGTTCACGTTCAAAAGGTAGGAGAAAATGGCTCAAAAATTCCGGTAAGGCCCCGAACTATGCTAAAGGGGAAGACATTGGTTTCCAGCAGATAATTGGCATAGTTAAATCTGTATTAGTTGGTAGGGTTTATGGTAGGGCGGTGAGCCTAAGACGATCATACAGTGGGCATCTGGGGCCTGATATGGTCATTGTGGGTATGTTCCTCGTGTGGTGGCCCTTTCGGGGGGATGGTTTGCCTTTCATTTCTCCTCGGACGCTCATGCACATTGGGCCTTAAGTATGAACTGGTCGATTCTCAAAGTACCTCTCCTGCTCAAGCCATGGAACCCATTATTCGATGCAAGCCGTGAATGGATGGACACCATCCCGCTTTGGGTCTGCCTACTTGGGATACCTTTACACTATTGGGCTAAGGAGCATTTCCGGAGGATAGGTAATTTGTTGGGAACCTACCTGGATGCGGATTTTTCCTTTGTGGCAACATCAATTCAAAAGGTTGCGCGCATTCTGGTTAGTATCAATGTTAGAGATGGGCTATTTGATGGTATGGATATGAAATGGGGCCTTATACCTACGCCCAAACCCTTGATTATGAAAATGTGTCATTCCGTTGTAGACGCTGTCATGAGTATGGCCATCCGGCCATTGATTGTACTTTACCGGTTCAAATGAAGTTTGGAAAATCCTTGAAGCATAGGATGGTGGAGAAGGTGGCAAATGTGGATTCTGGAGATGATGTCTTAGGTCAACCTGAGATTATATAGCCGGTGGTGCCTTCTGGCACTTTGGAGGAAGAAGGTTTGGTGGGGGAGGATGGATTAATGCTGGAAACTAATTTGGTTGCAGTCTCAGCCGAAGTTGATCATACTCCTCCAGTTCTCACTGCTCCGGTGGGTCCTCTGCAGAATATTGTTCGGTCTCTGGATCTGGCTGCTGGTACTTCATCTGCTCCCTAACCTAACCCTTCCTTTAATTTTTTTTATTAAAAACTTGTCATTTCCGGGTATTAATTGGGTGGATGGGTTTAAAAATTTACATATCTCCTCTCATATGTTGGCATCACTCACTGTTACTCCAATTTCTCCCGGCTCACCCCTATTGAGAAAACCCTCTTACTGGATTGCCCCCTTGAGAAAAACCCCGATGACTCCCCGATATTACAACAAGTTGTTCCTGTGCCCGCCTCCCCCTCGGGCTCTGCTGAGTTTGGTTATTTCCTCCGTTCTATGAACAAACCTTCTGCTGGTGGGATAGGGAAAGATAAGCCTAGAATCTCTAAGCTTAGAGGAAGTAAATCTTTCATTTCGCATGCGAAGTCACAAGCATGCTCGGATCTTAGGAATGGCAAGCAACTTTCAATTGAAAGGGCACTTAGAGCAGTGAATGCCCATAAGGAAGGGTTCCGATGAAGACTATGTCCTTTAATTGTAGGGGTCTTGCTGGTCCCTCAAAAAGACCAACACTGCAGAGGATGTTGGAGCTCGAACATCCTGATATTTTGTTGTTACAAGAAACTATGTGTGGAGGTGATGAAGCTATTGGAAGATTAAAATCCTGGTTCTCGGGGTGGAGCTTTGAGGCCTCTGATGCAAGGGGACGCTCTGGAGGACTAGTGATCGGTTGGAAAGAAGCTAAGGTATGTGTATCCTCTCTCTGGGGAATGCATTCGGTCTTAGGAATGTCCTGTAAGTTTTTGGGTTTGGAGAAAGACTTTATTATTGTAAACATCTATGGACCCTATTGTGACCGGGAACCCTTTTGGAACTCTTTGCTGGCAAGGGATATGATCAAAGGGGATTCTGTCATCTTGGGGGGGGATCTCAACTTTTCTCTGGGTCAAGCTGAAGTTTGGGGGCCCCATGCTCATGTAGATCCACTCACCAATTTTTTTATCAGGAAGTTCACTGAAGGAAGTTGGGTCGATGTTGATCATGTGTGTTTAAAACTGTCTTGGAGGAATAGGAGGGTTGTCTTGGAAAGGGTGGCAAAGAGATTGGATCGTTTTTTGCTCTCTGAGTTGTTAGTTGAGTCTTTTTTCTATGTCAGGAAATGGATTGGGTATGGAGGATGCTTAGACCATGAACCTATCTTCCCGGAGATGAAGGCTGGCCCTGAAAAGCCTCCAGCTCCCTTAAAATTTAACAAGATTTGGCTTAAGGATCCTACCTTTGTTGAGCTTTTTCATCAGTATTGGACTCCTTACCACCCTGGGCTGATACATTCGGCAACATTTCACTTTGCTGAGAACATAAAAACCCTGAAGGATCCAATCAAAACTTGGGCGGCTGAAAAGAGAATTAGGGATGAAAGGACTCTAAAGATTATCGAGGAAGAAATATCTTCCATCTCAGGAGGGTTTGGAGGTGGTTTTGGTTCTCAAGCTTCGAATGATTATCTTGTACAGTTGGAGGATCAGCATAACAGGATTTTGCTGCAATCTGAAGAGACTTGGAGATTGAAGAGCAGGGCCATCTGGTTGGAAAGCGGGGATGAAAACTCAAAATTTTTTCATGCATATGCAAAAGGTAGAAGATCAGCTAACACAATTTGGAATCTTGAAGATGCAGAAGGTATTTCTCATGCTACTTTTGATGGGTTGGCTGGAGTAGGGGTTAAACATTTTCAGAACCTCTTCAAAGTTAGTGATAGAGTGAACATTGAGGAGATTATAAGGGTAGCACAACTATTCCCTCGTTTTGTTGAGAATGAAGACAACAGGAAGTTGATGAACCCCATTACGACCGATGAATTAAAAGAGGTTTTGGATAGCTTTAAGAAGGATAAGAGTCCGGGGCCGGATGGCTGGACCATTGAATTTTTCATTGCTCTTTTTGATATTATTGGAGAGGATCTATTACAACTTGTTGAAGATACTAGGAGGGTCGGCAGGATACCAGCCAGCATTAATTCCACTTTCATAGCTCTAATCCCAAAAGTGGATTCTCCTTCAAATCTGAATGATTTTAGACCTACATCTCTTTGCAATTGTGTGTATAAGATATTTACCAAAGTTATTGCCAGTAGACTCAAACCTATCTTATCTACTCATATCTCAAAGGAACAGTTTGGGTTTCTTGAAGGCCGTCAGATCCATGAAGCTATTGGGATTGCCCAGGAAGGATTGCATAGCATCAAAACCAGAAAATTGAAAGGAGTAGTCCTTAAAATTGCTCTTTCAAAAGCTTATGACAAGGTTAGTTGGATTTATATCCATTGTATGCTTACTCATTTGGGTTTTGAGATTGGTTTCATTCGCTGGATCATGAGTTGCATCTCCATTGTATCTTTCTCTATCTTAATGAATGGAGCGGCGACTCCACTGTTATTTTTGCTGGTGGCTGAAAGTCTAAGTCGGGCAATTAAAGATGCAAGATGCTTGGGACATTTTGAGGGTATCTTGGTGGCTCCCAGAATTTCTCTCACTCATCTGCTTTTTGTGGATGATATTTTGATATTTTGTTCGGGTTCCATAAGGGATGCTTTTAAACTCAAGGAAATTTTGGATCTTTTTTCATCAGCAACAAGGATGGAAATAAATGCTAGGAAATCCTCTCTTACTGTTTCCTTATTAAGAGACGAGGAACTCCAGACTTATTCTGATCTGTTCCCCTTCACTCTTCTTACCCTTTCGGAAGGGTTCAAGTATCTTGGATTCAACCTGAAGCCAAATGACTATCAAAATCAGGATTGGGTTTAGTTATTGGAAAAATTGGAAAAACGTTTAAAAAGTTGGAGCTTCAGGTGGTTATCTAGAGATGGGAGATTAGTTCTGGTTAAGTCGGTGTTGGAAGCTATTCCAGTCTATTGGATGTCACTGGCTTGGATTCCGAAGGGCATTTTGGATTCAGCTAGAAAAATTTGTTTCAGATTTCTCTGGAATGGCAAGGAGGATTCTCATGTTACTCCTTGGGTCAAATGGGAACGAATTGCAGTACCAAAAGCTTTGGGTGGATGGGGACTCAAGAACATCTTTCACTTTTCCAAAGAATTGGCTGCGAAATGTGGTTGGCGTTTAATAAATTCCGAGGGATTCTGGGCAAGGGTTATGGTTCATAAATATGTTGATCCGGTCTCTGTTGAATCATGGATTCCGTTCCCACATAAATCTCATAAAGGCGGGTCCTGCATTTGGAAAGCTGTTGTATCCTCTTTTCATGTTATTGAACAGAATCTGGTTTGGGATGTAGGTAATGGGCACAGAGTGAGAATAGGTTGTGATCCCTGGGTGGGTTGTGAAGCTCAGCATTTGTTATCAGCTGAGCTGATTGAGGAGTTGGGTCATAGAGAGTATCACTATCTTAATCAATTGGCAGAATTGGAGCATGAATGGATGGGAAGCCCTGTTTGGAGGAGGGCTGATTCTTTTAGTTTGGAAGGTGAGCTGGAGGATGAGCTAAGGCAGTATTTGAGGGCTCTCAGCAGGGATCAAATCTACTTGAATGAACAAGAAGACACACTTGTTTGGAATGGGTATCCCTCAGGCAACTATACCCCCAAAAAAGGATATCTATGGATCAACGAGAATTTAATGGACAGAGATCAGGTCTGGTGGTGGAAAAAGTTATGGAAGCTACGATGCCCTCATAAGGTAAGGTTATTCATGTGGTGTGATTTGGTTAATAGAGTACCGACTTGGGACTTTTTGCAGAGAAGAAGCCTACATGGACCAAGCAAATGCTACCTATGTAATCAGGCGGAGGAGAATGTGATGCACCTTTTCTTATAGTGTAGTTTTATCTCTGAGGTTTGGAATATTGCTTCTAGAATCTTAAAAGTAATGTTCCATTAGACAGGAAACACTTTGGAAGATGCTTGGAGACGATGGTCACATAATCCCGCCTTTTCTTCTTTTAAAGCTCTTCCACTCATTATAATCTGGGGGATTTGGTTATCTAGAAACAAATGTCTGTTTTCGGATATTGCTGGGCTATCTGCTCTATCGGCTATTAATAGCTGTGGGATATTTCTTGCATGCAAATGTCTCAAACCTTCTACTTCTGTCAGATGTATTCAACCTGTGGATATAGATCACTCTCAGCCTTGGGGATTCTTTGATGGGGCTTGCCAGAATGATCGGTGTGGGGGAGGGGCCCTACTCTACTTGTCTCCTGCCCATTTCTTTGTGATGTCGTTTGGGTTTGGGAGAGGAACCAACAATTGGGCTGAGATTCTCAGTCTGAAACTACTTATCCCCTTCGCCTTGGAACATACAGTGAGGAACATTACTATTTATGGGGACTCTTTAAATGTGATCCAGTGGGTGTCAGGCTCTTTTCAGTGTAACAATCGTCGGATTGCTGCTATGTTGGAACATATTCAAAATGTCGCTCACACTTTTGAAACTTTTAATTGCAAGCATATCTACCGCGAAAACAAGTCAGAGGCGGATAAGGCCTCGAAAGATGGGTTGCTGTTGTGGGTCGGTATATGGAAAATTATGGAATTTGAGGATGGGGTGGGAAGAGACTATTATCATCGGCC
Organism: Larix kaempferi; assembly: GCA_027924585.1. NCBI lineage: Eukaryota > Viridiplantae > Streptophyta > Pinopsida > Pinales > Pinaceae > Larix > Larix kaempferi. Next base: position 5,045,208 of record BSBM01000681.1, read on the forward strand.
GTTCGTAGAGTGATGCCCTATTTTTATATTTCAGATGGATACTTCGAACTTTTTTGATACTTTGCAGTTTTCTATATTCTACAGTTATTGTACAGGATGGACTCAAAAGTTTTGTAAAAATGATATGACAGGATCACGGTGAACAAGTATATTCTACTTTTTGTAACAGATGTTAATGCTCACGTGGTGAGAACATCATAGCTTATATTAGTCATATGCAGGATGTTTCATTAAAAAAGACCTATATTCCACTCTTTATGAGTGAAGACGACAAAATGTAATTTCGTACTCTTAAGGATGAAATGAAATTACGCTTTTTTTTCCAGGAAAAAAAAAATTCCTTATTGAAAATTGAGCACAATATCTTCATCATATCAACTTCTCTACTGTGACATAGGACCAAAAATCCATGGGATGTTGAAAAAATATTCCATGTCACCATTCCACTTGATTTTAGATCTTCTAATAAGTTTTAATAAGGCCTAAAAAAAAGCAAGCTGCAAGCTGCCTATTGTGATATAATTCAACAATGAGTGTTTCAAACCTTATAAATGTAGGAATTCTAAATAGGTTCAATACCATGATAGAATTCTAATAATCATATATCTATAAGCAAATAATTTCTCAGAAGAATTATTCATAGATATGCATAAATAAGAAGAAATATCGAATTAGAACCATGAAAGACATAACTAAACTTATGCAAATATCATCTTTGTGGTATTCAACAATTAGAATACAATATATAATACATCCTCAAGAGAGAATTCAAATGCCTTGGAGGAAAGTTTGAAAAGCTCACAAAAGGTAGGCTTACTAAAAGCTAAAAATCCCCAAGGTGGAAAAATCACTTTCCAAATTTGTCAAGGACCTCACTAATTAGATAAATCAGGTATGGAAGCTAATGAGTGATGAAAAATGAATGTGATGATGGTTTTTGGAGAGAAAAATATAGAGGATGAGTTGGCCAAAAATAAGACAACTTTCCAAGTCAATGAGGGTGCCTAGCTTTATCCTTATCCATTGAAAACAAAAAAAAACAGGACAAAACCATGTAAGGAAGGAAAGTGCTCTTGCTAATTTAGGAGGACCATAAAAGCAACATAATCTTATCCAAAATATTTCTAAGTGCACTCCTATGTTCAATGATTGCAAGTGTGAGCCAAAAGAGGCAAGTTGGGGCCAATCTACCTAGTCAAACACCTAAGAAAGCATCAAAATTATTAATACTTTATATCTTAAGTCTAAATTTTGTTTTTAAATATTCGAACACCCCTCCTTAAGCCTGGCTTAATGTGAGTAAAATATGATGAGGGCCTAGGAAACTATGGCCTATGGCCACCCTTTAAATTTTTTTATTAATCCATACAGGTGAGGAAAGAAGAAAAACCATTTGGGAAGATAACCTCCACTCAAAATCAACATGAAATACACCATAATAAGTCTCTCCAAACTCCAAGAATGTGAGAACTTGGTCAAATGTATGGAGGAATCTTCTTCTTGGAAGAAGTGGAATGTGCTCACTAGAATTGAACTCCCTGGGATCAAGTCCAAATGAGTCTTGATGATGTTCTCCATGTTCTGTGCAATTCTGAGTACATGTGCCAATAATCATGCAGTGGATCAGAAGCATGACAGTAAGAGAAAATCTAACAACTCCAAACTGTAATTCTACCTCTATAACATCCAATGACACACCAAAAAACAAACCAAAGAGAGGTTCTAAGTGTGTATGAGTTGCAACAACTGGCTAATAATCTACAAAATTAGAAATATAAGACATATGAGAGAACTGAGAGGTGTCTCCAACTTCTTGAGAAAATGTGTTGGTAATCATGTAGGAACTGGCAGGAGCATGGATAGTGGAAGTGAGAGCGCAACTAACAACCTCACATTGTATAATGGAATTCCAAATAACCATTATATCACTTTCTTGGATACCAATGACTAGAAAACGATCCTCAATATATGAAGTGTAAGAGGAGAACAATGATGGGAGATGAAAATATCTGAGTTCTTCAACAATAGATTTCTACCATTTGATCTTCAGTGTCTGTAAAACAAACTCTCTGAAATATTATACTGGAAGACTAATTTAATCAAGAGATCCCCAAGCTATGATACCATGTAGGAATTCTAAATAGGTTCAAGACCATGATAGATTATAATAAGCCTCGATCTAGAAGCAAATAAATCCTCACAAGAATTATTTAGAGATATGAAAAAATAAAAAGAAATGTTGAAGTAGAACCATGAGAGGCAAAACTCAATTGATGTAAATATCATCTCTATGTTATTCAACAATTAGAATACAATATATAATACATCCTCAAGAGAGAATTTGAATGCCGTAGAGGCAAGTTTGAAAATATCACAAAAGACAGGCTTACTAAAAGCTAAAAAACCCCAAGGTAGCAAAATCACTTTCCAAATTAGTCAAGGACCTCATGAATTAGCTAAATCAGGTATGGAAGCTAATGAGTGATTAACAAGGAATGCAATTATGGATTTTGTAGAGAAAAATATGGAGGATGAGTTGTCCAAAAAGAAGACAACTTGCCAAGTTAATGAGGGTGCTTAGCTTTGTCCTTATCCACTGAAATGTAGAAAAAGGACACAATTGTGTAACGAAAAAAATCACTCTTGCTAATTTAGGACAGTCATAAAAGCAATAGAATATTATCCAAAATATTTCTAAGTGCGCTCTTGTTGTCAATGATGGCCAGTGTGAACCAAAAGAGACAAGTTGGGGTCAATCTACCTAGTCAAACACCTATGAAAGTATCAAAATGATTAATACCTTATATCCTAAGTCTAAAGTGGGTTTATAAATATTCTAAGAGTGAAATGTGAAGGTTTGATATATTTCTTGTAGGATGCATTTTAGAAAATGCTAACATGGAGTTTCTTCTCATTACAAAATGTCACTTGGTAAATTATCCCTCAATTCAACTTCATTGAACAAATTCATTTTTCTACAAATAGAAGTACTATCATAATTAGTGGGATTATGAAAGATACATGCCTAATTTAGAGCCTTAAGGCATAATGTTTTCATTTGTATTCTCATTAACATATATATTAAAAGAGTTAAAGTGCATCTAGTCATGATCCATTTCACTCAACGACAAAATGTTAATGATGGCCAGTGTGAACCAAAAAATCACTCTTGCTAATTTAGGACAGTCATAAAAGCAATAGAATATTATCCAAAATATTTCTAAGTGCGCTCTTGTTGTCAATGATGGCCAGTGTGAACCAAAAGAGACAAGTTGGGGTCCATCTACCTAGTCAAACACCTATGAAAGTATCAAAATGATTAATACCTTATATCCTAAGTCTAAAGTGGGTTTATAAATATTCTAAGAGTGAAATGTGAAGGTTTGATATATTTCTTGTAGGATGCATTTTAGAAAATGCTAACATGGAGTTTCTTCTCATTACAAAATGTCACTTGGTAAATTATCCCTCAATTCAACTTCATTGAACAAATTCATTTTTCTACAAATAGAAGTACTATCATAATTAGTGGGATTATGAAAGATACATGCCTAATTTAGAGCCTTAAGGCATAATGTTTTCATTTGTATTCTCATTAACATATATATTAAAAGAGTTAAAGTGCATCTAGTCATGATCCATTTCACTCAACGACCTTCAATATTGGTAAATAGTGGTATCAAACTTGTTGGGTTGATGTGCATTTTCATCATCCATATAAAACAATACTTTCAACATCATCGAATTAAATATGAACAATACAAACCTAAAAGAAAATGAACAATTTAAGCATAAGTACAATATGTATACAAAGAATGCTTGCAATAAAGAGTACACAAATATGTATATTGACATTAGTTCAAAATAGATCCATCTTAACTTTGGCAATTCACATGAACAAAGAGCAAATACATTTTTAAGTTAAATCCATCTAAAATTAATTGTATGCCCCAAACCCCACCAAGATCTCTAAAGTGATAGTTGCAGTATGAGTGATATAATAAAACAAATAATAAAAAATAACATTTGCAAACACAGTCAACTAAATAACATGATAAAACTGAATGAGATGATAACTGATAACATTTCCAAACATAGTGAACTAAGTAACATGATAAAAAATAACATTTCCAAACACATTCAACTAAATGACATGATAAAAACAACCCTGTTTAGTTGCTGCCATATTAGGGTTCAGGGTATATATCTTAATAGATCGACTTTTCCGCTGTCTCGTTCCAAATACTCCCTATCGATCAATACTTCAATTCGCTTTTTAATTTCTTTGATTTTTGAGTTGAATGTCGTTCCAAGTTGCTGGACGCATTCACTCACCAGTTCTTTATAATGTAAAACTTTCTGCCGTTTCATAATGCGCACAATTGATGCATCAATAACAAAACTTCTATCCTTATAAGTATGCTCACTACCATTTGTCTTCTCATGCTTCACCGGCATTGGAACTTTTACCTTCCCTGTTCTATAGGTAAAATTAAAATTGATTTCAAAATGATCAGCTGTACCTATCATGGTTGTATCCGGTTTCTTAAGAATAATTTTGTACTTGTCACAGGCGAGAGAATATAACAATCCGATGTTTTCTTCGTCAGACAAATTCAAGCGACTTCTAATGTCGGAATAGCTCAACTTTTCAGAGTCATTGAACAACAATAATATTGCTGCTTGGTAAGTTGTTGCTATCATTTCTATTGGCCCTCCATCAAACTCACCAATTATATTACAGGTTCCCAAGGAATATATCCATGTAAGTTGTCTATGCTCGGCTTCCCTGGAATAAAAGTCTTTGAATACTTCCACACATCTAACCATCTCTGCAGGTACATTAATCTGAGAACTCTTGAATGTTGGCCAAATTCCGGTTGCCAAAACTGTCACATTGAACTCTATTCCAAGATCGATATTTGTATTATTATTAAGATATTCCTGGAATCTACTCTCGCTGTCCTGTGATCTTGAAAAATCTGTAAGCATGCTCCTCATTTTCGATGTCAATTGGCCACCACATTTCTGCATCAACTTTGACAATATGCTCTGTTCAAGATCAACATTTGCACTTCTGTCGATCACAACTCTACGAGTTAGTTTTTTTCTGTACAAATCAGCAAACATATCTTTATCACTGATATACTCTACAAATTCCACCACATTTGTAATTATGTCATCCCTGATTAACAACATTTTGTTAGAGCTATCCTTTTTTAGTACACTATCACATAGTGTAGCCAGCCATTCTGCACTAGTAGTTCCTGCAATTTTTTTATTGCAGAACACTTCAAATGCTTCTTTTAAAGCGCTGGAAAAAAGAGTTTTACGCTGAAAAACATCTACAGCATATTTCATATGCTTATCACGTAATTCGATAACCATCCCCACAAATGAAGCCACTTCTTGCAGCAATATACTTTTATCCCTTCTCCCGGAGTCATGCTTGATAGCATCTTCAGCCTGTTTAACAAGTGGAGTTACTTCACCAATAACATACTGCTTAAAAATATATGCAACTAATTTCCAGCCATTAGGTACTCTATCAAATAGCCTCTGCATCATCAAAATATCTTCTTTCCTATGGTCCCTAAGCAAAGCGAGGCAGCCTGAATGCTCATCCTCCAGAAAATGTGTCAAATAACAGGAAAGGAGTTCATTTTCTATTGTGTCTAATAACTTCTGCGCGCTCGTCCCATGCAAATATTTGGCAACTCTGTCCTTTTCGCGTATCTGACATTCCTCGACCCTTGACAAGTAGTCCGCATAAGAACCTTCTAAAACCCATGAAATACCCTTCCGAGAATAGTAAGCTCTGGTATGTTCCAACATGGCCACTTCGAAATCATTTGTATAGAAATCCATGTCAACCTCTACAAAAACGGCGACAACATCTTTCAACAGAGTGCCATCAGTTTGCTCTCGTTCACGCTCTTCATCAATTAAAGCAATCACTGCATTCTTCAGATTGATTCCCATTACACGAACGACCTGTTCTCGGAAGTAGATGATTCCCACTTCTCCGAGTGAAGGAAGGGAGCGTCTAGCAGTGAAATATATGTACAAATATTTAAAGAAGATGTCGAACCAATGCAGCATCGCTTTGTGAATGTTCCAGCGTTTGAGAAAATCTCTCAACATGAACTGACCATCAATCTGTTCCCTTAAAGCCGGTAAAACCACAGAATGCATGTACTCTCTAATGCAATCCTTAGATCTATCATACAGCATTTGCATCATTTGCAGCTGCCCCTGAGCGCACATATTGTAGACCATAGTATAAACAAACGCGTACTCGTCCATAGTAATCGGAGAATTGAGTTCTCCCTCTTCCAACCGGCGTCTTAACTGTAGAATTGCTTTATAAAGAACAGCCCATCCTTCTTCCGGGTCAATGATATCCTTTTTCAGAATAGCCCATCCTTCTTCTAAGTTTAAGATATTGTTGCCGTTCGTCGTCATTTTCAACTAAACCCAAACAGTAAAACTTTCAATATTCGGCAATCAAAAGCTTTGGCAGCACAAAGCACGGTCTGAGCAATCCGCAGCATACAGAGAGAACGCTTTGTGATAAATTGTTCATCACAAACTTGTTATTTATAATATAATGATCCCACAAACTTTGCATTCATAAAGGGTTGATTTAACCGTTAGATTACCGTTGGGTGATCAAGTCGGCCCTAGGATTGCTGTTTTAATCAATAATCAGTTAAAAGGGCTTTGAAATGACTGTTGATTTTTTTTATTTGTGGGTGTTGGAGGTTCCTCGGTGAGCTTATCTGGATTGTTGATTTCTTCTATTTAATATAAATATGAGTTTATCTTATCTGGATTGCTGATTTCCTCCATCCAACCTTGATTTTCTTTATCCAACCGGCATAAAACAAAGTCAACTTTTAACTTTGCTCCAATAAAAATAAAAATCCCAAGGTTCCTGGTCTAATCTTGCGTATATTGTAACCCCAAACGACCGTCGGTCATGCTTGAGTAGCTGGTTTTACAATGACAGTTTTATTTTTTATTAATAAATAAAATAATTTAAATTTTATGTTTAATTTTAATTTAAAATAATTATTTTAATTTTGAGGATTTGAAAGTTATATCTATAATACAAAAATCTATTTTTTTATCATTTAAAATTATAAGTTTGATCAATTTTATTTATAATAATAATAATAGCGTGTAGGGGTGTAGTTTTACTAGTGTCGTCTTGCAATCGTCTACTAGTGTCGTTTTGCAATCGTCTACTAGTGTCGTTTTGCAATCGTCTTGCTGTTTGCTTAAAAATGAGATATGTTGTAATAAAGGTTACTAGTTGAGATGTTATGTTGTAATAGAGGTCATGAGTTCTAAACACACCGACTTACCTATGCCACATGTTTGCGGGTTGTGTGGATGCACCTAGGTGTATAGTGGTAGTGGACAGGATTGGATCCCTGGACCCCATGTCACACAAGTATCAGTCCCATCCCAGTGTCGATTCCCCTAGTACACAATAATAATAATAATAATAATATAAACTTACATTTTATGTGTCTTAAGAAGACCTTCCAAAAATTATAAATGTGTTATGAGTGTAAAAGATGTGGTAACGTGTTCTTGCTCATTCTCTTTTGTTTCAAGCAAATTTATTGTGGCATATCATTTGGCATCATAGCCTTTGAACAAGGCCTCTCCATCCATGTTGCTTTATTTGGCCTACATGCCCACTCAGACTTCATTCGAGGTAGGTTTTTCTTGAGGCTTGCTCCTCCACCCCAACTACTTTTGTTTTCAAGTTCTTGCTTGTGTGGCTTCCATGACCACCTAGAACACATTCTCTTTGAGGCTTACTCCACCCTACACACTTTCTATTCTTAGATTTTAGTTTCTTTAGCTCCCATGCCCACTCATAACTCTTTGTTCATTCACTCGCTCGCATATTTGATGCCTTCTCCACCACAAATGTTTTGTCTTTTGGGATATGATATCGTTTAACTAGAATTCCCCTAGAATCCTCTTTGTTTTCGCCATTTGGTTCCTTTTAAGATCTTCACCTCTATCCTAGAGTCATAAAGGGCTCCACTCTCTTAGCAACAGTTTCTTGTTTAGAAACCAACTTCTACGTTGAAGTATAAAACTTTTCCTTGGATGCATGCATTGGCTCATTCAAGGGTTAACTTGTGCTAGGGGGTTAGTGATAAATTAGTGGCATGTGACCAATAAGTCGTAGGCCCTAGAACACTAACCACTAACTCCATATAAACCTAATCCCATGGATGGCCAAACATAATGAGTTTATCCTCAGACATGACTAACATCATAAGCATGGCTATCCCAACACCAATGCCAAATATATTATTAAATTAGAGAGATGATGGATTGATGAAAATGACACTACATAATCCACACACCTATAACTATGCACACATTGTAACTCACATAACCTATGCAATTAAATCATCTACATATATAAGTGATGCACATCCAATCTCACATAAGAGAAACACATATGTGAGCACCTAACCCATACACATAAGGAAAACACAATAAGTGACACACTTAGAGACTAAGTACTAATTCCTGATGTAGGGCATGTGTGGTGGTTTGAGGCATCACATTTGGCTTATGAGCCCTAGAGAAATTGCATGGCCTTAAATCTCACCCTTCGATCTCAAACCATTTCATGTGCCTTAAGAACCACCACACAACCCATATAAAATGATTTTTTGGCCAACATGTGTCATATGGAGTTGGAGTGGAGATAGTCCAAAGAAGAACACCATCATTTGAGGGCCTAAAATAGGATTTCATGGCTCATGGACCATGGATGTGATAAAAAGGCTACCACATAATGCCTCTAAAGGAAATATTTTGCATATAAGTGTTGTATGTGAACCGTTACAAGATTTTTCACAGCAAGGGTCATTCTTAGTTCCTTGGACATGGTTTGAGGAGGGACACCAATGCCTTAAGTTGTAAAATAATCTCGAGCACATAATCATGACTACCATAGAGGCTCAATATAGTGAATCTTGGGCATAGAAGTGTTGTATGGGTTCCATTGTGAGGTTTCATATGCCATCGATGGTTTTTTGGGCCTATACATGGCTTAGGGAGGAACACCAACATGTTAGGGGCCTTGAGAAACTATTATATATTAGCATGGGCATTGGGAAGCTCAACAATGAGCCTAATAGATGAACATCATTGGATAAAAATGTCTGATGATAGAACATCAAATGGACGTCATTGGGTGATTCCACCTTGCGTGTGATTCCTTGAAAAGAAATAATTAATAAAACTTACTAGGGGTCATAAGTCACATCTTAGGAAACTTAGAGGATAGGTTTTTTGTCTAGGTGAGAAAGGTTATGATTCATGTGGTTGGTCGACCTAGATCGACATGGCTAGTGGATGGACAAGACGAGATGAACTTGGATGGTTTAGAAACTTAAGTGAGTGCACGGTATAGTCAAGTTATAATAATTTATAATAACATCTTGGGGGTGTAAGAGGTTAAGTGGACAAGATCAATGACATGAGATGAAACAAATTATTCTCGATTGTAGGGTAAATATTTTGTATGGAGGGCCCATGTTATAGAATGGGAATTACGCTCTTGAACCCTAGAGGCATTTGGTATGTGAAACATCTATAACACACACATAAACAAGTGCAAGAATCCAATGGACTTTGTACCATGTTGATCAATGTGAAACTTTATGTTTGTGCAAACATAAAGGAAAGAGAATGTAGCCACACTACCCAATCCCTTGATTTGAATGTTTGTGAGGTTTTGATAGTGTGGGGATAATATATTTATATTATTTATATAAATAATGTGATTAATATAAGAAAGGACATATGTATTTAAAGTATATATGTTATATAATATTACAGTTCATTTTAGGTGCGCTTCAAACTACATAACATGCTTAATTAGCTTATCAATGGGAAATGTTTGGAGATCACATTGTATGTCTTTGATTATGGATGATGCATTATGGTATTTTCTCCTCTTTTCAAAAATATAGTTATTCCTTCAATTTGGTGGAACATAATGAGGTTGTATAGGAAGTAACTTAACCTTGGGTGTTTAACTAACATATTGTCATGATCCTTATTACGATGGGTTGTCAATAGAAATAGTAGCCATCTTATGAAAATAATCAATGATTGGTTGCTAGATGAATATGTGTTCTTAATCAACCTCTCTTTCTTCCATGGGATATGTAAAGTAGCTTCATGTGTGTGATGATAGGCATAATTTGACACACTAACCCCTAACTCTAAAAAAAATATACCAAGCAAGTTCAAAAAATTCTAATCTTCACACCCATGCGACTCACATTATAAGCATGTTCGTTGAAAATTTGATGATATGTAGAATGTTGAATTGGAGAGATGACTAAATGTTGGATATGCTAGAGACATAGTTCCTACATCTCCAACCCACATACCAAACACATGAACATAAGGGACATAGATTACCTATTCACTCAATCCATGCATACAAGAAACACACTTAAGTTAAATCATCTATGTTAAGATCCTAATTTTACTCACCTACTTTGTCATGAGCATCATCACCTTTATACATTGCTTTCAACAACATTAGCCCCATTTCCATAATATCCATCATCGCATCACCTTAGCATTGTGACCAAAAGTCATGCCAAACACAAAGTTTGACCTTAAAATTCATTTCACGAAATTCCCCTAAGAATCTACACATAGTTGTCACACTAAAATCCTCAAAAATTGCAAAGTGGCCCCAAAAATAGAATTTGGTTACTTATCAATATTGTTCACCAATGGCTGAAAGTGGATATCGCCAATCCATTATTATTAAAAATATATTTGATTTAGTCTCCAATACCTATCACTATTCCACTATTTCATCAATGAAAACAATCTATTCTAATTGGAGCTAGTTCTAAGACACGTTTACATCATTTCCTATAAATAAAGCTTTAATGTCCATTCATATCATCACTGACCACAAGGTTATTGCAACACCCCTATGTCTTGTATTGCATTAGTGTTAGGGGGCATGTCAAGGTTATTGTGTAGGAATAAGACATACTCGTGATGGACACATGAGTGATTCATATCCCTACACAATAGTATTAGACTATGTAGGTTTATATCAATAGTATTTTAAGGGCATGAGATTCATAAGGATATAAATATATGACTTAATAAATTAAGATAATTTAATCACGAATGAGGTTAAAGAAGGGTTATTAAAGGAAAACAATCAAATATGTAATTATGATTTATTTATCTATTTAGGGAAATTTTGCATGGGGATTATTGCATGTGGACATGTTCCCATCTTAGGGGAGCCTGGAAAATATTAAATATGAGGAAGAAGAAGGATAAAGGGGTGTTTTTCCTTTCTCCTCTTCCAGAGGAGTTCTGTGAGTTGAGAAGGTGATCGAGGTTTGAAGGCTGGGGGTAGAATAGGATTCTGATTATGATGTTGGTTTGCTTGGTATTTGTCACGACCCCGTCCATTAATCTGACCAACGGAGGGGACATGAATGATCTATGGGGTTCTAAATTTCTCCCTCGGGTCCATATTATGAAATTCATAAGCATTTAAATGCATGTGCAGATGCATATTAAAAATACACAACAAAAAATAAATCATTCTACACACACACACACACATCATGCATATACCAGCATACTCATCACATGAATAATAATAATAATAATAATTCATGAGCATTCAACACACAGGAAATTAACAAATAAACACTTATCTTTTAATTGAAGTTGTCCAAGCAACTGACTATGGAAGAGCAACGTTCCACCCAATCGTAGGCACTTTGTATAGCACTTTATCTCTCTGCTGAGAAGCCACCCCCAAGATAGGATATGTATCCACTAAGGAGGAACTACACAGGCTCACTCGCAGCCATAGGAACACATTCGCATGCTAAGCCAGCGCACAATAGGGTTTATCAAGCTTACAAAGAGACAAAGGAGATAAATGCTAAGCTAGTGAGCTCAACCATAGAGCTACAGGCATCTCAATTAGTCTCATCTAGCCTTGGCACCCATAATACCTACCACACCCAACACAAGGAAGGTCCCCTTCTTTGCTACACAGTCCCTCAGGCACCCCTTCCCTCCAGTTATATTCAGGGTGGGCATAGAAAGGTCCAAGTTGCTAAACCTTCCAATACGTTTTCCTACACTGGATTTATCAAGCAATTACATCCTCTAATATCTCTGACTCCAATTCTCTCTTGGATTTTCTAATTTTTGGTGACACTAACTTGTAGCCACAAAATTCAATTTCCAGGCTCCCAAATATGGGTTCTCCCACAGATTTTTGGGCTTTTGATGCTCTCAAATTTTCCCCAGGGTTGACATATATATATTCCCCATTGTATTTCACGACTCATACAATTTTCTAGTAATTTTTGACAGTCTAAAACATGGCTTATTCTCTGGTTACAATTTATGTTATTCTCACTGCTAGGAGTGCATGCTTGCAGAAAACTGGTGTCTAATTTTCCCACAATGGAATACGAATGAAGGGAAACAAATCCCCATGAGGTAAATTGAATTCTAGGTACAAAAAACTAAGCCCATACTCAACCATACGAATTTATGGGTTGTGCCCATGCCCCATTAAATTCATGAGCTAATTCCTCAGCTGCCTTCTTACAACAAAAATAAATATCAGCAAGGAATTCCACTGGGGTAGTTCCTTACCATTTATGGCTCATGGGTTCTCACGCTGACACTTGGAAATAAAGGATTTGATCCAACAACCCCTCTCCTCTCCCTAGTGGATAAACACAACCCCCTCATTTTTGTTGCTTCCATAGCTATGTCTTGGACTTTTATTTGTATTATAAATATTTACATTGTATTTTACATTTTCCATGGTTGAATAGCACATGTCCACAAAATATAAAATACTTGCCTTTATAAACCGAGAATTCACTATTGGGGCCTTGTCCTTGAGCTCCACAGTAGGAATCATACACCCCATATTTACAATATTTACATATCAAGTCAATAATTCCAAGGGTCAAAATGGGGGTATTACAATATTACTGAGTGGGGGACCGGGGGATCTCATTCTATGAATGAGGGGTTGGTTGGGAGGAGGGAGGTCCCCCTAATTGTGGTTTCTCTGTTGTTTCTCGCGGTGGTATGATCCTTCTACTTTGGTCAACCGGCCATCGGTGCAACCGTAAGTCTCACTCACAGGATCGGGTATGTACTCTCGATTGTCCTCATGTACTCATTATTAATTAATTTGGAATATTAAAATCTTTTAAGGTTATACTTGTTGGTAACAATGCATAATTTCTACATTCCATGAAACTATGAATCTAATGTGAATATTTAGTTATTGTGTAATTATCTGCTTTTATAATTATAACTATTGTTAATGTTGCATAATTTTTAAATTTTTGTATATTCATGGATCTAGGGCCTTATCCGATGTCAATTCCTAGGCTCAAACCCTAGGTCCTGTAGAACCTTTAACCACCTTTTCCTTGGCATATTTAACCCCATATGATGTCTATTATTAAACCCATGATTCCTTGTTATGCCTGCTAACCACTATGGCATTTCCACATTTATTATTCCCTCATGAGCACACTAAAATTGAACCTATGACCACAAATGATCTATACACCAAACCAATACTGGTAACTATGTTTTTTTTATTAAGATAAATCATTCATAGGCGCAAACAAAAGATGAGTAAATATGGGATTTTCTCGGCTCTTTTGTGCATTATAATTTTTTTGTTTTCAGTCTTGAGTGACAATGTAAATGAATGAAGTGCTCAATATAGATCTCATCATAAAATTGAACTCATAAAATAATAGAACATCTATTTGGATAAATTCTTTACAAGAAATTCAATTTGATGAGGATGGAAAGATCAGATGCCTTGATTTCTTTGTTATTTGCATGAGATGGGCTATTCACCATAAACATTAGCCTTCTAATCCAATATGATTAAAAAAGAATAGCCCATGTTGCATTTATGACCAGATAAGGAAATACACAAATCCCATAATGTTTGTGATCGCCTTCCACATAAACCCATATGTTAATTTTTATAGGATTCTTATTATACAGTCTCTGTCACTTCATATAGAAAACCAAAATTCCTATGATGTAGTACCCCTAAATCATTTTCTTAAATATCCCACTGTAATTAGCTTCATTTTTCATTGTCAAAATATTGGCATGGTTGGATCGATGGGAATGGAGTGGAGGAGGCCACCGTTGTGTTTGGGGAATTTGAATATGGTATGAAATTATGCTAAATTGAGTATATTTGACTCAGTCCTTGAACAAATTACCTTTCTGTGAATGGGTTAGGTGTAGATTTCAAGTTAAGACATTAACTTTTTTTATGGGTGGGATTTAATGGTATGCGTGGGTTATTTATCATTAATAAATTGGTTGGAGTTGAGTTGTTTTCTGAGTGTTTTAAGAGACAATTATTATGGTATCTTCAAGATTTCTTGGAAGGTCATTCAATGATATTTTGTTGGAGAGAATTGGCATATATAGTGCTATTTTTTGTATTATCTCTACCTAATTCTTGCAAACCAACCTTTTACTGGTAAAGAGAAGCACTATTGGACTAACCCTAGAATGCTTGTTGTAGTCAGGTTTCGTTTGATTTATTTATTTCTCTCTATGCAAATAATATAATCGTGTTTACCCATATATATATATATATATATATATATATATATATATCTATACTAGTGTTTTTCCTATGTTACTAGATCCACCCGTGGGAATCCATAATTGGTGTTTCTCCATATTTGGATTTGGAACCAAAAGGATTTGTCCCAGATTACTTAAGGCCCTAAAACCTATTTTTCACATAAAATTAGTCCCTCCCCATATTCTAAACCTTGCAAATTTGAGCTTTTCATCGGAGTCTACATTTCTAAGTTTGTGACATTGATTTAGAGAAATGGAGATTTTCCTATGTTACTAGATCCACCCGTGGGAATCCAGAATTGGTGTTTCTGCATATTTGGATTTGGAACCATAAGTATTTGTCCCATATTGCTTAAGGCCCTAAAACCTAATTTTCACATAAAATTAGCCCCTCCCCATATTCTAAACCTAGCAAATTTGAGCTTTTCATAGGAATCTACATTTCTCAGTTTGTGACATTGATTTAGAGAAATGGAGATCTGACTACATTTTTGGTTCATGTTTTCATTTTAAGAAATTTATATAGGTCATTTCCTTATATCTAGTTCCTGAGTTTTCAAAAATCCAACAAATCAATACAGGTCATTTCCCCATATCTAGATATTGACTTTTCAAAAATCCAGCAAACCAATATCTAGATCCATACACTAGTACATATTGGAAAAAATCCGATAAACGGATTCCAACGGTACGGACTAAATTGGTCGTACTATCGAAAAAATCAAGATAAACGTTAAAATTTTCATTTCTTTTCTATCCCACTCGATATCGTCAGTGTTGCGACAATGTATCTCTTTCCGTTTCAATGGTGACAACATGTCACATACTATCACAAGCGCGATGATACATGAAATTGTGTCGCAATTTGGACATTATGGGATAGTGGGTCGCAATTGTGATGAACCAAATAATACCTGTTTCCCTTTCCAAATGGTCACCCACTGTTTGACAAAGTCAAATTTGACTTGGTCAACATTCGTCAGAAGTTGGATGGCATAAAAATTATAAATATGTTCCATTTTAAATATGTTGCGACAATTTTTCTATAACAACAACGGTTCAAAAAAGATGTAAGGTCTTCTTGTTGAGCAAAAAACATACTCTTATTTTTATAATCACCAATGTATTTTTATGGGAAGAATGCTAGAAAATATTAGAGGTGGGCAAAGAAATGAAGAGGGTGAAAAGGGTGATGGTAAATGTTTTTGACCTTGCAATAGTTGTTTTATGAGATGTCCCGAGAAAATTTTAATAGCAACACCAAGAAAACATTGTAGGGAATATGGGCACATGGATGGGGGATTGAATGAATATCGTCCTATGGTAATTAGCTCTCTCTCTATATTCATTATTTGTCTTATTATTGATTGTATTTGTAAAATTTTATATTGTTTTAGTATTTATTATACTTGCACTAATTTTGCATCATTGTTTGTAATTATAAAGTTAGAGTTGCCCCCTAACTTTCTATAGAATGCCCCAAGTAGTAGTAGAAATGATGTTGTACAAGCTGAGGAACATGAAGCGACTAATGAAGATTAAGTTAATGATCCCATGGAGTTAGATGAAAACCATAACATAGTTCAAGATGATGGGACAAATCAAATGATCCAAGACTTGTTCGGTCGTCCATATGAGGATAGGGATAGTGATGGTATTTATGATGAACCTTTGATGGAAAAGGAAAATAAACGACTTTATAAAGGGTCAAGACAAATCTTCTCTCTACTACATTGCTTCTGATGAAATTAATATGTTTCATTAGATATACATAAAGGTTGAATTTTCCCCCTTTTTTAGTGTTAATTAATGTGTTAAATAAGAATGCAATATTTACGACTAATATTCTTTACATTAACTAGTTATTTTTTATGTTGTAGTTTGTTCAGTGAATTTCTGTTACCATTGTAAAATATTTTACCTCGCACATATCGATATTTACTTTCCATTATGAAAGACATTGAAATGGAGTATCGAAATATATATACATGTCCTAATGATCATATTAAATATTACGGACAACATGCATCGAAAAATGAATGCCTAGAATTTCATATTAGTAGACATCGAACCGATCAAGTAACAAAAATTGTGCCTCAAAAGGTTCTTCATCATATTCCCATAATTCCACATTTGCAGCGATTGTTCAGGTGCAAAAGCATAGCACGGTTTATGGATTACCATGCATGGAACAGAAGTGGATATGGTTTTCTTCGAATTCCTGCAGATGGTTATGCATTTAAGGAAATTGAGGAAAAATGGCCAGATTTTAAAGATGAACCTTGTAATATTAAGCTTTCATTGGCAGCTAACAGTGTTAATCCATTCACAGAGCTTAGGTCTATTTACTCAGTGTGGCCAATTTTTGTTATCAACAATAGCATTCCTCCTTGGATGTCAATAAAGATGAAGCACATAATGTTGACAATGATTGTTCCAGATATTTGTCTACATTAATTTTTTGAATTGAACATTTTCATTTGTCTCTCTTTTTGCACAATATTGTTTATTTATTTATTTAATTATATATACATATCATGATAGTAATTATGTGTAATTTCAAACAATTAAGTAAGTACCAAGTTAAAGATATGAATGTATATATCGAGCCTCTTATCGATGAGCTAATACAGTTATGGAACGACATCACTATGTATGACATTTGTAAACCAATCGGGCATAAGAGATTTCAATTATGTGGAATGTTTGTATGGACAATTCATGATTCCTCGGGACTAACACATTTTTATGGTATGTAATGTTTTGTTGCACTTTAATATTATATAATTATTTTGAAGATATCATGCATAATTTTTTAATAATCCATCGTATAATTGACATTAATCCATTGGTTTTAGGTCTTCAAAGAAAGGGTAAATTTGCATGTCCAGTTTGTGGTCTTAAGATGAAGTATCATTATTAAAAAACTTTAGGAAAGCTGGTGTTTGATGAGTATAGGCACTTCCTCTCAAAGACCCATAGGTTTTGTACTACTGAAAAACACATTTTCAATGGGAAAAAAGACTAGATTAAAACTACAAATAATAACACCTCATCTATGGAGGTTGGAATATAATAGAAATCGTAAAGGTACACAATTTGTTTATGTACATATATGTAATGTTTTAAATTTGAAATTCTATTTTAATTATTAAATTTATTTTACTATGTTTGATAATTATTGTTGTGATTTCTTTTATGCTTCATCAAGGCCGTCATCGTGAAGGTAGTAATAATGGGATTCCACGAGGAATGAAATGTTATCCCACTCAATTCATGAGGTTTCCCTAGTATGAGCAGCTAAAAATAGCTCATTTGTTTGATACAATGCATATTTGGAAGAATGTGACAAAACATTATGGCAAATCATAAATGGCAGGAGGGATAAAGAAAAAATTGTCAAATTTTGTACTAACATTCAGGAAGCCAATCATGCAATGCGAAGTGTGAGCCGATCAAATAGAGATGGAGACCGAAATAACCTTCCATGGTTATTAATAGAGCAACAAATCAATGATGTAAAATAGGTCATTCAAAGAATTAAATTTCCCATAGGTTTTTCTTTAAACATAAATAATATCTTAACGAAGAGACGTGAATTTGGTGGAGTAAAAACCCATGATTAGCATACCTTCATTAAGGTAATAATTTTGGTATCCATATTTATATATTGGTCGTATATATCTTTTAGGATTTTTATTTTTTTGTCCACTTTTGAAAAAAATAACGATTCTTTTTTATTGTTATAGTATGTTCTACCTTTATCTCTCCCAAAGGACTTTGGCAATAGCATCAACCAAGTTATATATGATCTTGGAAAATACATGAGGTAAGTTGTTGTGATTAATTTATATGCAAAATGTTTTTTCAATTTGTTGTTGTACTTAATGACATGTGTTTTACTTGTATTGTAATATATATTATGTTTTGTTGAAACATGTTATTTTCTTGCATCATGATATGTAGATGGTTTTCATTGAAAGAAATCCATCAAGATGATATAAAGTATTGGCAGAGAGAAATTCCTCCGCTAATGTGTCTAATGTAAAAGTATCTACCTCCAACATTTTTCAATGCACAAGAACACTACCTCATACACCAAATTGAGGAGATTGAAATGTGTGGACTTGTACATAGAAGGTCAATGTGGATGGTGGAGAGGGACTTGAAATTATTGAAGGCTTTGGTTAGACAAAGAGCACGTCCCAAGGGTTCTATGGTTAAGAGATATATGGTATATAAATCCATGGTGTATATTAGTCAATATCTTCCTAAGTTAGCAACGCAAGCTATGCATGTAGTGGATCGTATTTGGGATGTGAAATCGATAAAAAAAAATGAAGGGGAGCACTTGTTGGGTAATATCTAATATGTATGAATAAAGTGAGAGGTAATTAAATTGTGGAGATTTATGATATATATAACTTTTTTGTTTTTTGTGTATATGTTTATACTTATTATTTCATCATTTATTAAAATTTACCATTGTTATAACTAATATCTAATATTGTTGAATTGTGATTTTTTGAGTTAGATCATCAAGATTGGGAAGAACTACATTTATACATTGCAAACAATATTGATTGGATGAAGGTATGGATTGAAAGATGTAAAGAACGTCATGGTGGTAGGTTATCATGGAAACACTTGTCTGAATTGGTTAGAGAAGATCGTCATAATGGAGATGTTGATGTTACACAGAGGGAAATAGATTTAGCATATGGTTTGAAAGATGGAAAGACAAGCAATTTCACCCATTTTATTCAGTTATTTTATATTATATTAATGTGATTGCATGTGTGTTTTTTTTAGATACTTTCCAAGTTATATAAATAGGTTTATTAATTGTTAATCAATCTTTTACATGTCTCGCATATTGTAGTTGAAACACCACAAGGATATGTGGTGCAATGGTTGTAAATTTTGCATCAAACAATTGGATGAAACCAGAAAAACTTCTGATAGTGGGATAACTACAGTATTCCAGGTCACAAATATTTCCTCTAGGAGAGACATGCATCCCTGAGAAACTGAAAAATAAATACTATGGGTATTTGGATGATATAATTGAGTGTGACTTTAATTCCTTCAAATTAATTATGTTCGATGTCAAATGGTGTAGGTTACTACTGCATGGAGGTGACGAGGATAGAACTATTATTGAGCATGCCAATGGATTTCCGATTATTAAAACAATGGTGTTTGAAAATAAAAATGATCGCTACGTTTTTCCAAACCAATTTGAATGGTTCTTTTACTCAAAGGTTCTAGGTAGAGGGATTGGTCATTTGTTGTTAGTATGATCCAAGAGGAAGGTCAATAAAGTATACTGTAGAGGAATACGATGATATTGAAGAAGAAAATGATGCAAATCAATCGAAGAAGGAATATGGGTTGACAAACGAAGAAGATGGAGAAGATGAACCATGCATAGGAGACAATGTACCATTTCTTGATGATGATATCAATGAAGATATGCTCGAAAATGACAGTGATGATGATGATGATATCATCATTCCTTTCAACACTGTTTCTGAATCAGATGATGATATAGATGTCGAGTTGGATGAAGAAGAATATACAAAAGAAAAATGATATTGATGTTGAGTTGAATGAAGTACGTAGATATATATTTTAATTTGTATGAATTATTCTCTTTAAATAATTTACTCATGCGGCTTTATTACATGTTTTTAATTTTTATGCCATTTTTTTATATCCTACATTACATGTTGTTTATCATGTCAATCCTAGAAATAATGGCCATATCCTGCATCATCATGCTAAACTAAATTTATCATTTATAAACACACGATGATTTAATTTACCTTAATTAATTTTTGTTTTGGTAGTTCTATGCCTGAATCTAATTAGTATGTTGCTTTCGATTATTTTCTATTTTGTAGATTGTGTATTGGGGAATTGAGAGTGATTTGAGGGGGAGGGGAGGGTGCATATGAGCTTCCAGCTTCACGTGGTTGGTCTTGTTCAGTAGAGAATAAATTATTCTCGAAACCAAGAGAAGCTCATTCATCTTTATACTATTCATCTTTGGCGGTAGATGACATTTCATCCTGAAATAATGGGTTCGTACTACTCTATATGGAGCAAAAAACTTAGATGAGAGCTAAAAAAAAGGCAAGAAATAACTGATGAATCTTGTGCAATTTATCATGAAGTACTTGTATATCGATATTATTTCCCTTGCACTAGATGTGGTAATGTGCATCTCGAACCAAATTTAAAAGAAACAACCAAAAGACATTGTACTATGAGTAGACATGGGCAATAGTGACATTTGAATGGGGCCACCATTGAAATTTCCTCAAATTGTTTCTGTATGCACTGAAATTTGGCATGGGTAAACTACTCGCATGCCTTCATGATATGGGAGGCTTTCCAGACTCAAAGATGAATCACACACCCAATAGTACTCTATATATATGATCTTGTCATAGTTTCGTTTGAAATTTAAAGGAGGTAAACGACATTTAATCTTGAAACAATGGGTTCGCACTACTCTATATGGAGCAAAAAACTTAGATGAGAGCAAAAAACAAATACAAGAAATAAATGATGAATCTTGTGAAATTAATCATGAAGTACTTGTTTATTGACATAATGCCCTTGCACTAGATGTGGGAATGTGAATCTCAACCCAACTTTAAAAGAAACAACTAAAAGGAATTGTACTGTGAGTAGACATGGGCAACAACAACCTTTGAATGGGGATAAGATTGAAATTTCCTCAAATTATTTCTGTATGCACGGAAATTTAACATGGGTAGATTGTTCGCATGCCTTTATGATATGGGACGCTTTCCGGACTCCAAGATGACTCACACACCCATTAGTACTCTGTATCTCTGATCTCATCCTAGTTTCGTTTGAACTTTCAAGAAGAAGGTGGTAGATGACATTTCATCTTGAAACAAAGGGTTTGTACTACTCTATATGGAACAATAAACTTAGATGAGAGCAAAAAGCAGAGACAAGAAATAATTGATGAATTTTGTGCAATTTATCATGAAGTACTTGTTTATCGACATTATTTCCCTTGCACTAGGTGCAGGAATGTGCGTCTCGAAGCAAATTTAAAGAAACAACTAAAATACATTGTACCGTTAGTAGACATGGGAAACGGTGACCTCTGAATGGGGCCAACGTTGAAATTTCCTCAAACTATTTTTGTATGCATTGAATTTTGACATGTACAGGATATGGGAGGTTTTCTAGACTCAAATATGACTCACACACCCAATAGTACTCTATATCTCTGATCTCATCCTAGTTTTGTTTGAACTTTCAAGAAGAAGGTGGTAGACAAAATTTCATCTTGAAATAATGGGTCCATACTACTCTATATGGAGCAAAAAAATTAGATGAGAGCAAAAAACAAAGACAATAAATAGTTGATAAAGCTTGCGCAATTTATCATGAAGTACTTTTTTATCAAGATTATTTCCCTTGCACTAGATGTAGGAATGTGTATCTCAAACCAAATTTAAAAGAAATGGCTAAAATGCATTGTACTTTGAGTAAACATGGGCAACAATGACCTCTAAATGGGGCCAATGTTGAAATTTCCTCAAACTATTTATGTATGTATTCAAATTTGACATGGGAAAACTGTTCGCATGCCTTCACGACATGGGAGGATTTATGGACTCATGCAGGAATTCTAAATAGGATCAAGCCCATGATAGAATTCTAATAAGCCAAGATCTAGAAGCAAAGAAGTCCTCACAAGAATTTATTTAGAGATATGCAAGAACAAGAACAAATATTGAAGCAAAAACATAAGAGAGAGGAATCAATTGGTTTATTCAACAATTAGAATACAATATATAATACATCCTCAAGAGAGAATTCAAATTCCTTGGAGGCAAGTTTGAAAATCTCACGAAAGGCAGGCTTACTAAAAGCTAAAAAACCCCAAGGTGGCAAAATCACTTTCCAAATCAGTCAAGGACCTTACGAATTAGCTAAATCAGGTATGGAAGCTAATGAGTGATAAAAAATGAATGTGATGATGGATTTTGTAGAGAAAAATATGGAGTATGAGTTGTCCAAAAATAAGACAAGTTTCCAAGTCAATGAGGGTGCCTAGCTTTATCCTCATCCACTGAAAAGCAGAAAAAGCAAGACAAAACTGTGTAAGGCGATAAATCACTCTTATTAATTCAGGATAGTCATAAAAGTAGAAAAATATTATCCAGAATATTTCTAAGTGTGCTCACGTGGATAATGAAGGAAAGTAGGAGCCAACAGAGGCAAGTTGGGGAAATCTACCTAGTTAAACACCTGGTAAAAGTATTAAAATGATTAATACTTTTATCCTAATTTTAAAATGGGTTTTTAATATTCTAACACCCCCCCCTTAATCTTGACTTAGTGTGAGTAAAATATGATGAGGGCTCAATCAACTATGGCCTATGGTCACCCTTTACAAAAAATTTATTAGTCCATGTACGCGAGGAAAGCAGGAAAACCACTTGGGAAGAAAAACTCCCCTCAAAATCAACATGAAACACACCATAATAAGTCTCTCCAAACTCCAAGTAGGTGAGAACTTGGTCAAAAGTCTAAAGGAATATTCTTCTTGGGAAGAAGTGGAATGTGCTCACTAGACTTGAAATTCATGAGATCAGGTCCAAATGAGTCTTGATTATGTCCATATTCTGTGCAAATATGAAAGTATGTTCCAACCATAATCATGTAGTGGATCAAAATCAGGACAGTAAGAACGAATGCAACAACTCCATACAGTAATTTTGCCTCTATAGCATCCAATGACACACCAAAAATAAAACCAAAGAGAGGTTCCGAGTGTGTATAATATGCAACAACTAGATGATGATCTTTAGAATTCAAATTGGAAGACATACTGAGAGAACTTAGAGGTGTCTCCAATTTCTTGAGAAACTGTGTTGGAAATCATGTAGAAATTGGAAGAAGCATTGATAGTGAAAGTGAGAGCGAAACTAACAACCTCACACTGTATAATGGACTTCCAAACCATTTGATCAGCTTCCTGGATACCAATGATTGGAAAAGGATCCTCAATATCTTAAGTGTAAGAGGAGAACAACGATGAGAGATGGAAAGATCTGAGTTCTTCTTCAACAATAGATTTATGCCATTTGACCTTCAGTACCTACAAAATAAACTCTTCGAAATCTTATACTAGAAGACTAATTTAATCAAGAGCTACCCAAGCTCTGATACCATGTAGGAATTGTAAATAGGTTCAAAACCATGATAGAATTCTAATAATCCTGGATCTAGAAGCAAAGAAGTCCTCACAAGAATTTATTCAGAGATATGAAAGAATAATAATAAATATTGAAGCAGAAACATAAGAGAGAGGACTCAATTGATTTAAACTTCACATCTGTGTTGTTCAACAATTAGAATACAATATATAATGCATCGTCAAGAGATAATCTGAATTCCTTGGAGGCAAGTTTGAAAAGCACACAAAAGGAAGGCTTACTAAAAGCTAAAAAACTCCCAAGGTGGCAAAATCACTTTCCAAATCAGTCAAGGACCTCATGGATTAGCTAAATCAGGTATGGTAGCTAAGGAGTGATGAAAAAGGAATTTGATGATGGATTATGGAGAGAAAAATATGGAGGATGATTTTTCCAAAAAGAAGACAACTTTCCAAGTCAATGAGGGTTCCTAGCTTTATCCTTATCCACTGAAAAGCATAAAAAAGGACAAAAGTGTGTAAGGAAATACAACACTCTTACTAATTTAGAACAGTCATAAAAGCAGCAAAATCGTATACAGAATATTTCTAAGTGTGCTCATGTGGATAATGAAGGAAAGTGTGATCCAAAAGAGGCAAGTTTGGGCCAATCTACCTAGTCAAACACCTAGGAAAGTATTAAAATGAATAATACTTTATATCCTAAGTTTAAAATGGGTTTTTAATATTCTAACAACTCAAAGATGACTCACACACCTAGTAGTACTCTATATCTCTAATCTCATCCTAGTTTCATTTGAAGTTTCAAGAAGAAGGCGGTAGACGACATTTCATCTTGAAATAATGGGTTCGTACTACTCTATATGGAACAAAAAAATTAGATGAGAGCAAAAAGCAAAGACAAGAAATAACTGATGAAGCTTGCGCAATTTATCATGAAGTACTCTTTTATCAGTATTATTTCCCTTGCACTAGATGTGGGAATGTGTGTCTCGAACCAACTTTAAAAGAAACAACTAAAATACATTGTACTATGAGTAGACATGGGAAACAGTGACCTCTGAATGGGGACAACTTTGAAATTTCCTCAAATTGTTTCTGTATGCACTAAAATTTAACATGGGCAAACTGTTCGCATGCCTTCACGATATAAGAGGATTTTCGGACTCAAAGATGACTCACACACCCACTAGTACTCTATAGCTCTCATCTCATCCTAGTTTCGTTTGAACTTTCAAGAAGAAGGTGGTAGATGACAATTCATCTTGAAATAATGGGTTCGTGCTACTCTATATGGATAAAAAAGCTTATGTGAGAGCAAAAAAAAATACAATAAATAACCGATGAAGCTTGTGCAATTTATCATGAAGTACTTGTTTATAGACATGATTTCCCTTGCACTAGGTGCAGGAATGTGCGTCTTGAACCAACTTTAAAAGAAACGGGTAAAAGGCATTATGTTGTGAATAGACATGGGAAACAATGACTTCTGAATGGGGCCAATGTTGAAATTTCTTCAAACTATTCCTGTATGCACTAAAATTTGACATGGGTAGACTGTTCACATGCCTTCACGATCTAGGAGGATTTATAGACTCAAAGACGACTTGCACACAGTAGTACTCTATATCTTTGATCTCGTCCTAGTTTTGTTTAAAATTTCAAGAAGGCAATACACAACATTTCATCTCGAAATAATGGGTTCGTACTACTCTATATGGAGCAAAAAACTTAGATGAGCGCAAAAAACAAAGACAAGAAATAATTGATGATGCTTGTGCAATTTATCATGAAGTACTTGTTTATCGACATTATTTCCCTTACATTAGATGCGGGAATGTGCATCTCAAACCAAGCTTAAAATAAACAACTAAAAGACATTGTACTGTGAGTAGACATGGGAAATGATGATCTCTGAATGGGGCCAATGTTGAAATCACCTCAAACTGTTTCTAGACTATTCGCATGCCTTCACAATATGGGAGGCTTTCCGGACTCAAAGATGACTCACACACCCAGTAGTACTTTATATAGATCTGATATCATCCTAGTTTCATTTGAACTTTCATCATCATCATCATCCTCATTCTCCTCCTCCTCCTCCTCCTCCTCATCATCATCGTTATCATCATCATCATCATCACCATCACCACCACCACCACCATCACCACCACCACCACCACCACCATCATCATCATCATCGACATCCTCCTCCTCCTCCTCCTCCTCCTCGTCATCCTCCTCCTCCTCGTCATCATCATCATCATCATCATCATCATCGTCGTCGTCGTCGTCGTCATCATCATTGTCATCACCATCATCATTGTCATCATAATCCTCATCCTCATCCTCATCCTCCTCCTCCTCCTCATCATCACCACCACCACCACCACCACCACCATCATCATCATCATCATTGTCACCATCATCACCATCATCGTCGTCGTCATTGTGGTCATCATCGTCGTGTCATCATCATCATCATCATCATCGCCATCATCATCATCATCATCATCATCATCATCATCATAATTGTTGTTGTCATTGTTATCATCGTCATCATTGTCATCGTCGTTGTCATCATCATCATCATCATCATAATTATGGCTAAGAACGGGTTCCCAAACCGCCTCCATAGGTGGCTAATAGGGGGTTCCCAAAATAGGTCCACCATAGGTTGCAAAGAAGGGGGTTCCAAACCACCTTCATACGTGTCCAAGAGGGGGGCCCAAACTACTTCCATCAGTGCTACCTCTAAACCACCTCTAATTCCAAAATCAATCCCTAAAGTGATTTTTGGGGGTGGAAGACAACCCCCCTTAAAGGTAAAAAATGTAGTAGTGAAACTTGAATCCAATTGTTGTTTAAGATATAATTCAAATCAACAAGGTAACATCTACCTTCCTTGGATTCTCCACTATGGATAGCCTCAACCTAGTCTCTAATGGTGTGGTCAACGGTTTGCAATTAGTCATAGTATATTCATTAAGCAATTATTTTACATACTTTTATGAAGAAATAATGATGTTTCCATCATTATACCATACCTCCAAACTAAGATGGCGGTGCAAAATCCCCAATTCATTATATCAAATTTTTCTCCCAAGTCTTGTTTTACTTTAGAAATTGCTCCTACACCACTCCTCATGATTATTAGAACATCTACATAAATGAAAATAATAAGTATGATGTTGTTACCACTTGTTTGATGTACATATTTGGATCCAATGAACTCCTCTCAAAACCACCAGCTCTCATATGCTCATGGATCGCCATCCCCATAGTTCTTACTTCAAGCCATACAATTCTTTTATTAATTTGAAATACAAATCCCCTTACTTACCTCCTCAAATTCTTTCCCATAAGTCATGTAGACATCCTCCACTAGATATTGATTTATGAATTCACTCTATCTTCACATCCATTTGATGGAAGACCAAACTAAATTGTGTTTCTTAAGCCAACAACAATTTGATTTTGATGATTTTTGTTGTTAGGGAAAATATTTATTCAAAATGCACCCCTTCCTATTGTGCATAAATATTTTGTTCCAATACCATCTTATACTTGTCAATAAGTGAACTCCATTATATTTTTATAGCAAGACGCATTTGTAGTGAATGGCATTCTTAACTTTTCACAATTTTAGCAAGCTCCAAATCTTGTTTTCTATAATACTGAAAGAGTTGCATATGTTGCATCACTTCATTCCTCACTTCGTTTAACTTCATTAACAACACTAGCTTCAATGAAGAAGAATTTATGATTTTTCCCATGAGGAAAAAACTCACTAAGTTTACCACTTTCTCCATCTTTGTTACAATTCTAGTAATATATTCTAGGAATTGTAGACTTGCCTTCTTCCCCTTCTAGTTGCAAATGTTAGGATTTTGACTTCTTTCTCACCACTCCTTTTTCTCTCCTCTGAAGCGAACAATCTGTTCCTTCACACAAATAATTCACCAAAAGGCTTGGTAAACCAAATAAGCCATAATAATAATATATTTGTATTGATGATATGATAAAAGATGATTACAATGGTTGATAACCCGCCTATTAAATAAGGCTTTGGGCATTGTGAATGAAAGGTCATGCCCTTTCATTCTTAAGAATAATTAATTATGTTTATTATTAATTATTTACTTTTATGTTCATAACATTGCCACTCTCTTAGAAAGGCTTTGTCCTCAAAGCCTTATAATGTTGTCGTATCGTTCCTTGTGACGTCGTGGCTGATGAAACATGTCAATACGAACTGCTAAGTGTAGAGCATAAATTCCGATATGTGGATGGGTCAATCCATCCCAAATTGATTTGTTGTTGACTGCTGGGATTCCCTACTAATCTGTCGTCAGGAGCTTTGATCACATTAGTACCATTATCTTTCGGCATTTCCCACTTTTTAGAATATCGGTATTTATGGTTGGGGTGTCGATAGGGAATTTTCACAATGTCATTTTCTTTTATGAGTGTCATCTTTTGAGCATTGATCTGAGCTGGAAGTTTTATTTTCGTCTCTTGAGGTTTTAAGGTTTCGTTCTGTATCTTTTCCAACTTGTTTTCTAACTGCCTGTTATCATTTTGAAACTTCTTAATCAATTCTACTTGCAATTTTCTGTCATCTTTAGACTTCTTAAGTTGTTCCTTAAGATCTTCATTATGACTTCTGATACAACTATTTTCTTCTTGCTTGTCTAGAAGTTTTCCTTCAATGTCTTCCGACTATTCTTCAACTTCTTAATTTTTGTGACTAGTGTCTTGTTATGATTTTTTAATCTGAAAATTTCTTCAGAATTGTTGGATAGTGTTTTATTATTCTTTGCAATCTCCAGTTTGTGTGCCTTTTTAGAGTCGTCATTTTGTTGTTGAAGAACTTTTATCTGTTGTCGACATTGGTCGACCTTTGATTCTTGATCTCCTAAATTATGTCGTATCTGCTTCAGTTCTTCATCCTTATCGTTAAGGATCTTGTTCAAGCGTATTATTTCTGCTTCGTAAGTATTTATTTCCTTCTTTATATCTTGATTTCCTAACCTCTGATTGAATTCATTTTCGGCTTTTAATTCATCAATTTGCGCATACAATTTTTCTATACACCTTTCCTAGTCAGAGATTTTTATTTCATTGTACCTTTCTTGTAATTCAATTCTTATTTCTGAACTGTTATTTATGTCACGCAATTCTTCATTGTCTTTTTGACAATGTTTTAACTTGGCTTCTAATGTCTCTATTTGTAATCGCAAATTGGCTTCCATGGTCTTGACTTCTTCGGTGATCGATGATCTTTCTTTGATTCTTTAGTGATAGATCGTCTTGACTTCGACAATAGATAGTCTCAAATTCTTTTGATTCCTTTGACTTTGACTTTTTTTTGTTGAGGAAATGTTGATCTTCTTTATTAGGTTAAATAACCCTCTTTTTTTTTCTTTCTTTTTTCCTCTTTGGCTTTTTTTTTTGCTTTTTTTTCTATCAAAAATATTGATAATAAGTATTATTAAAAATTAATAATAATATTATACAATATTATATAGTTTTTTTTTATTCAAATTTTTGGAAATGTAATAACAATTATTATTGTATTTTTTTTCCAAAATATTAGCCTTTTTATTTTAAATAATTGTAATAATAATATGTATTATTACATAAACAATAATAATAATATTATTTTGTTTTGAATTTGGGATTATTAGGGCTATAATAATAGATAATATTATTATTATATATTTTGTTTTGTAGGGCACGTGGAGCGGGATGGGCGGCTTGGAGGAGCAACCGAAGTGGGGAGGGAGGCACAACGGAGGTGGCGTGGTTAGGGCTGACGGGAGGAAGGACTGGCGTGATGGTGGCGGAGGATGTCGGGAGGCTGTGGAGGCCGTGGTTGACTGGGAGGAACAGGTGGCGAGGGAATGGGAGCGATCCATAGGGTAGTGGAGGAGTTGTCCCTGTATGGGGTAGTGTGCAGCGGTGAAGGGTGAAGGCGTAGGCGAATGGGAGTTTGCAGGGGTGGTCGTATGGGAAGTTGTGTGCTGGACATGTAAGAGGAAGGGAGGGATGATGAAAGGGTGCAGCGATGGAAGGGCGATCAGCACGGAGTGGAGTATGGCGTTGGAGTAAAGAGTAGGGGTGGAGCGTGTGAGGGGGGGGAATGGAAGTGTGGCCAAAGTTGCAGGCGCGCGGGCTGGAGGCGTGCATGCACGAGAGTGGATGGCGGAAGTGGAGGGAGGATGGACGCTGGAGCGGAGGGAGAGGTAGGTGGGTGGGAGGGCAGGAAGAGCAGAGGGAGAGGTGGGAGGGCAGGAAGAGCGGAGGGAGAGGTGGGTAGAGGTGGCCACGAAGGGAGAAAGGCGGGAGTTGAAGGGGCGTAGAGGAGAAGAGGGAAGTGTTGGGCGTGAGGGAGGAGTGGTGTAGGAGGAGGGAACGATGGAGGGCATGATGAAAGGCGGCGAGGGGAGTGGAGGAAGGGTAGTGTAGAGGGGATGGCTGAGTAGGTGGTGCGAGAGAATGGATAGAATGGGGGAGAGGACGAATGCTTGGAGGAGTGGATGTAAATGGAGTGGGGTTGGTGAGTATGTAGCGAATGGGAGAGTGTTGGGAAACCCGTGAATTAATGGCTAAGAGCCAAGGTGAGGATAAAAACCTCGATGTCAGAGAATCTCCGAGATGAAGGCCAAAGCCCTGAACCAGATATGCCCAAGAAGGGCTCTGATACCAAATGAAGCAAACAATCCGTTCCTTCACACAAATAATTCACCAAAAGACTTGGTAAACCAAATAAGCCATCATAATAATATATTTGTATTGATGATACGATAAAAGATGATTACAATGGTTGATAACCCACTTATTAAATAAGGCTTTGGGCATTGTGAATGAAAGGTCATGCCCTTTCATTCTTAAGAATAATTAATTATGTTTATTATTAATTATTTACTTTTATGTTCATAGCATCTTCCTATTGGTATCCATGTTTTTTCCATTAGGAATTGTTACATATGTTGCCTTCTCACAAGACACTCTTCAGATACTATAATTTCTAGTTTAATATATGGTATCCATTAACCATTTTGTTCCTATGTAAAATATAAGTTATGCAAAATTTAAATGAGTAAAAGCATATGCATAGGTAAAAGTTGAAGCAACTTAAGCTATTTAAGTTAATACAAATTGAGTGATTAAATATTATGGAATACTCATTTAAGATGTGGGAATTATGGTCATTATGTTTGGAAGGTGCATATGTTACTTTACTCTTTCTATTTCCTATCACTAGTACATGCGCACATTTTTCCCATGGAACATCGTTGCTATAGTGACGAACTTGACCCCCTATTTTTGTCGAAACCTTTTCGTCGTTGTAGCAACACTTAGAACAGTTCGTCGCTGTGGTGATAAGAAAGTGATGAAACATGGCTTGAGTGGACTATAATGAAAAAGACAATTAACTTCGCTATTCCGACGAACGTCTGTCACTATAGCAACGATTCTTTGTCGCTATACCGACCAATTAACAAAATTCCGTGGCTATAGCGACAATGTCTGAGTCGGGTTGTCGCTATACTAACAGGGAACCGTCGCTATAGCGATGTTCTGTCAAGCACATAGCGACGGATTTTCTATACAAGCGACGAACCTTCTGTCGCTTGTATAGAAAATCCGTGGCTATTTGCTTGATGGAACGTCGCCATAGCGACGTGCTGTCATGAACATAGCCATGGATTTTCTATACAAAGTTGAAACAACACCTGGAGGTGCTTTTCCTGTCACCTGTACTACCTGCCCAATCTGAATCTGTAAAGCCAACTAGTTGTACTCCCCCTTGCCTTACATAATTCAGTCCATACTTTGTTGTTCCATTGACGAACCTCAGAACATGCTTTGCTGCCACCCAGTGCACATCCCTAGGTTCTACCATGTACTCACTTAAGGTGTTGATAGGAAAACTCAAATTTGGCCTTGTGTTGACCAAGTACATCAAGGAACCGATGAGCTGTTGATACCTGGTGGGATCAACCAAATCACTCTCAGAAGCCACTTACTTCTTCCAGTTGGTTGTCATAGGAGTAGTCATGGGCTTGCAATCTTGCATCTGAAATCTCTTCAGTATGTCCATTGCATACTTTCCCTGACTAAGGAAGATATGCCCATCCTTCTGCTAGACCTCCATGCCTAAGAAGTAGTGCATTAATCCTATGTCCTTCATTTCAAACTCAGAAGCAAGATCCTTCTTGCAATCACTGATGAGTTTTTATGCCCTTGTAATGAATAGGTCATTTACATATAACACAAGAATAAGAGGATCCCCATTCACTACAATGAAGTAGAGATTGGGATCAGCTTCGCTCTTCTGAAAACCTAGTTGTTGCAAGTAGGTATCTATCATAGAATACCGAACTCTAGGTGCTTGCTTCAAGCTGTATAGAGCTTTCTTTAGTGTGCATACATGAGACTCTCTCTCAAGTATCTCTAAGCCCTTTGGTTGCTCAATGTACACCTCCTCCTCTATGAGTCCATTGAGAAAAGTCGTCTTGACATCCATCCGGTGAATCTTCCATCCCAAGTCTGCTGCTATAGAGATCACAGTCCTAATGTAAGAATATCTAGCCACCGGAACAAAATTCTCATCATAGTCAACTC
Organism: Larix kaempferi; assembly: GCA_027924585.1. Classification (NCBI taxonomy): domain Eukaryota; kingdom Viridiplantae; phylum Streptophyta; class Pinopsida; order Pinales; family Pinaceae; genus Larix; species Larix kaempferi. Next base: position 5,077,768 of record BSBM01000681.1, read on the forward strand.
TATCTATCTGTGAGGACCCTCTAGCCATAGATCTGGCTTTGTATTTCTCAATGCTGCCATCTGCAGCATATTTAATCTTACAGAGCCATCTGGAGGTAACTACTAATTTCCCCTCTGGTCTGGGCACAACTTTCCAGACATCATTCTTCATGATGGAAGCATACTCTTCCAACATGGCATCTCTCCAGGCTTGCTCACCTGTTGCTTGCTCATATGAGGATGGCTCTGACTCAATGATACTGCTTACCAAAGCTAAGTAACTGCAGAATCTTTGAGGAGCCTTCATCTCTTTAACATTCTTCTTAGGAGTTCCCACTTCATGTGCTTCCTTCAAGGTATCTTGAAGCCACTTGGGATTCCTCTTCCCTGAAGTGACATCCTGAGAGGAGAACTCATCATCCTCCAATAGATGTACCAATAGCCGTCGATCTTGTAGCTCGAGAACCTGTAATCTAGGACCCTGATCCTGGTTGATCACCAACCAGAGATCCTATGCCAGTTCCTGCTCCTGTGCCTGTGAAACCCGTAATCTGAGAATCCATCACTCCAGATACTTGGGACCCTATTGGTTGTGGACTAACACTTTGACTTGTGTCATCCAGAGATGTAGCAATCTATTGTTTTCCCTTTTCTGACTCACATGACTTTCGGAAAGCTCGATCCTCCTCAATTTTCACATCTCGCCTCACAACAGTCTTCTTGAGAGCATGAATGTAAATGTGATAGGCTTTCAAAGTCTCATCATACCCAACGATAATTCCCCTCTCGGTTGTAGGTTCCAACTTTGTCCTTTTCTCTGAAGGAACATGCGAGTAGGCAAGGCATCCAAAAATCCTGAAATGCCCAACTTTGGGTTTATTTCCAAAGAAAGCCTCTTTTGGAGTTTTGTCCCCCAAAAATTTATGAGGACTCATGTTCTGTATATACGTTGCGGCGTCACATGCCTCAACCCAAAGAAAAAAAGGCAAACTCCAGTCATGCAACATAGATCTAGCAACACCAACAATGGCCCTGTTTTTCCTCTCAGCAACCCCATTCCGTTGAGGAGTATAGGGCATAGTCAACTGCCTCTGGATGCCCTCTTGGATGCAAAACTCATTGAACTATTTGGAGGTTTACTCACCTCCATTATCGAATTTGAAGATCTTGATCTTCCTTTCTGTATGATTTTCCACAAGAGCCTTGAACTCTTGAAATTTTTGCAAAACTTCTTTCGATTCTTTACTCTTTAAAAAATAGATCCAGGTCTTCCTGGAGTAGTCATCAAAGATGGATACATAGTACTTACATCCTTTCAAGGATGTAGTGGACATTGGACCACAAAGGTCAGAATGAATCAAATAAAGTGCTCCTATAGATCTGTTGTCACTCTTGGGAAAAACAGGATTGACGTACTTCCTAAGAGCGCACCCCTTGCACACACCATTGTGCTCTGTGCTAAACTCAGGTACTCCCGTCACAATCTCCCTCAGAATCTTCAGGGCAGGATGGTGTAGATGAGCCATCCTCCTGTGCCAAATCTCACAGGTGTCACAATCATCATCTCGGCTACTATCAATCGGGGCATGATGAAGTTGAAAGTTGAGCCTGTACAGTTTTCCGCTGCGGACTCCAATCTTCACAGCTGAGGTATTGTTGGATGCCTTGGGATAAACTAGAATATTTCCATCTCTGAACATAACCCATAATCCCTGATATTCAATAGTAGAAACAGCGATCAAGTTCTTCTTTAGACTTGGGACATATAGAACATCACAAACTCTCATTGATTCTCTTGATTCTTTCTGAAAGGACATTGTTCCTCGTCCTACTGCTTTGACAGTAGAATTGTCTCCCAGTACAATCTCAAGATCTATCCAATCCTCGACCAAATCTGTAAAGTACCCACGAACACATGTCATGTGGCTAGAGGCTTCGTTGTCTATGTACCATACACTAGAAGTGGAAGCGCTTAAAGATTGACAAGTGTTGAGAGCCATCTCTCTGTCAATATCGTCAGTAGAATGCTCATCTATATCCATAGAGGAGCAAGAGGTGCAAGCAACTTGATCATCCCTCATACTTATAGTCATGGTGATCTGAAGGCACAGATCTAACTCCTACAACAACAGATCTAAATCCCAACAGGGATCATCACATTGATCTGGTACATAGCTTGCAGATTTGAGTGTGATTGCTCTCCCTGACCCTTACCAGGGCTATGATACCATGTAAATTTTAATCCAGGGATCACTACTCCCTCTGGATAGGCTTGAGATATCAAGCGGTTTGAGCCTCATTAAATCAATAATGCTCTAAAGAAATAAGACTCAATAGTTATAGATCTCTTTACCACATAAACACAATCAATCACACATATGACACTGCATATACCCTGGAAACCCCAACCAGGGAAAATCAACAATCATGTGGGGATTTCTTCTATCCCAATCCCAGAGCAATATATGAAATAAGTAAATACAACAATGTTACCTCAGAGGTAGCACTCAATCCTGATGGATCAAGACCCTAGATTTGCATGCATCAACTGATGCATGCACTAAGGAAATGTGCCCTAGCTGTCAATTTGGATCTGAGTCTATCTGCAAGTAGCTATGACCGTACCTCCTCGCCCACTACTTTGCATTAATCTGCTCATCTACAGAAGAAGCCTAATAGCTAAATCCGTCCTCCTTTGCATGGATAAGTGCACCCTCCCTCAAGATAACAAATGCTCGTACAAAATCAGATCTCAACATATCTGAGCTTTGATCATCACATACATTTCTCAATCACTGAGACAATGATGCTCTGAAAGTCTTAGCTGCTCAATCGATCAACAGTAAGCTCTACAAGCTTCTCTCTCCTCAAAGAATGTGCCCTCCTTCCTTAGGACAGTCGCCCACTTCTCAACTAGATCTATCTCAGATCAGTTGGCTCAATAACTCTGACAGACACCTTCTGTATCCTTATATCAACTCACTGATAAATTAGGTTTACCAAAAACCTAAGGTGGGTGCATGCAAAACTCAGTTTTGCATGCATCTGAGCATGCAAAACTTTTCATGCCCTTCTGAGAATAACTAACCTATTAACGTTTTAACATCATAGCCTGACTTGGGGTGGTATCAATAGTTGATACCTATGCTTGAGTGGAAAATTGCTCTTACACAACCAATAGCTTGGATCATCTTCTATTAAAAGATGAGTATTCTCCTTATTTATGAATGTGATGCTTTTTATCTACTTCATATGATAAGTATGTTTGTTTATGCATGATGTGTGTATGTGGATAGAATATTAATACCATTATCTTTACAATCATGCACTTGCACATGCATCTCTTAGTTCTGAATTCAAATAATGGGCAATGGGGCAAAATTTAGAAACTTGAAACTCGTAACTACCCCCTCCTATGGGTGAAATGATGGATGGGGATGCTACATCCAATGCATTGTCTTATTTCAAGTTCCTCAATTCTTCTTTCATTTTTGGTATTCACATTAGTTTTACCACCTCTTTTTGTTATCAATTCTCAATCTCCTTACAGAATTCCACCTTTAGAGACAATTTTAATCACCCAAGGAAAATTCCTAAACGCCAACTCTCCCAACACATCAACTTGTCTTGTTTCAAGTTCCTCAATTATTCTTTTATTTTTTGTGATTTTGTATTCACACTAGTTTTACCACCTCTTCTTGTTATCAATTCTCAACCTCCTAATGGAATTCCACTTTAGAGACAATTTTATTCACCCAAATCAAATTCCCAGACACTTATTCTCCTAACGCATCAACATGTTTTGATACCAAAAATGAGAAGGTAATGGCCACAACTCAAGTCTTATGTGTTGAGACTCACCACACAAGATACTTGGAACAAAGAAATAAAGAATAGAAATGAGGACACGCAAGACATAATATATCTAATGCTAAAATTTCCAATTAGCACTTTTTCCATGGTATCAATGTGCTTTAATACAAAAAAAATAATGCCACTAGGAAGATAATGGTCCCAACTTAAGCCTCATGTGTCAAGACTCACACCATGCAAGATAATTGTTGAAAGGAAATAATAAATAGAAATGCAATTCACATGCATTCAACAAAATTTAAAATCAACCTACACATTAGGTTCTACTCATTTTCATTATCCAATAAGCATATCGAATACACATTTGTCTAGAAACATCTCAAGAGTCCAACCCTTTCAAACCTTTAGCCTACTTCCTTCTACTCCTTTACACACTATCTAAAAGTTTAGGCATCTCCTCTTAACTCTGGAATTTGTATCTTCCACAAATATTCAACCTCCTTCATATTACCCTACATATAACATCCATCACTAAAGTGGAAACCTTACTTTTACAACAATTGATATTGTTCATCCTTATTACAACTTTATTAAAAAAATTACCTTCTCATGAGGACTAATCCCACTCTCCCTGAGATTTATCTTCAAACCAACCCAATCTCTTTCTTGCTACTCAACTTTCTTTATTTTCCCTCACCTCTAGTCTTTCAACAACCTAAACCACTTCAACTTCATTTCACCTCACCCTTTCTTTGCATGACTCTTCATCTTTATTAATTCTTCACCTTTGTACATAAACTCCATCCCTCAATCCACATTATTTTGTGCCTTCCATTTTATCTATGTGCTAACACTCCCTTTGCACCTCAAAAAATACTTATCTTTCAACATATACTTATCAATTGTCTGGCATGTTGTTTCAACTAGGCATTCAACTAGATGATCCTACATCAATCTATTAAGGAAAGTAAAATCACATTTCTTCTTTGCTAGTTTCATACACAACCTCTCATGGATACAACTCTCGTCATAAGTCCCCTCCTTGTAAATTCATTTCTTAATCTTATGTAATTGGATTCACTATGTGATTACTTTTTTGTGTAAATTGCATAATGAATGTTATTGGAGTCATTGTTTCAAACAATTCTAATCGTATCCATCTTCAAGTTTTTAAAATCAATCAATGTAAGAAATTTGAGATTATTATTAATAATTGTCTTTATCTTTATTATTATAGTTAGAAAAATAAGCTCATCCCTCATGACATGGATGGACTCTAAGGGTTGGGTTTGTTATTAATCAATGTACATTTATCTAAACCTTGGATCTATCAAGGTTCAAGAATGATCAAATCTCTCAATATGAAAAATATTTTTAGAATGCAAAAATTGGAAGAAAGCTCTGCACCTTAAGGGATTTGATCCCTCTTGAACCTTCATGGATATGTGGTGTTTAGATGGATCCACGTTGTTTACTTAATTTTACCTTCAACCTTTCTTATTTTCATTATCATTTTTATATGTACAACAATATTGCAAATATTCATTAAGTTACATATCCCATAGAATGCACCTCTTTATACAACTATTTATTTTCCATTTATTATGCTTAAATATTGATTTCCATTTTATCTTTCCTTTAATTTAATTTTATACTTTTGATATGTTTTCCTTAAAATGTTTTGTTGGAGTGTAAGTTCTTGGTTGAATATAAATCTCTACCAAACAATAATATGAAAAGAACATTAACATAAAAATTTACCAATAATTTGTCTCCCAATTTTAATTATTTTTTAAATTTTTATACACGTTATTTTAATTTTAATCTTAATTACGTTGTAGGTGTTCACCAACGAGAAGCATGACCTTCCACCTCGGAAAGATTCCACGTCTATAAATCCAATGGAATCCTGCCGCGTGTTTTGTCGCTTTCGCGCATGCCGACCAGATCACGCCGATCTTATTTGCATTACTTTGCCCCTTTCACGCAAACCCTTGTCCGTGTCACAACGATTTGCAGACTTCACGCCGACTAAAATGAAGTGTCCATCAATTCGACCATTTTGACTCTCGACTATATCTTACAAATATTATGAAAAACAAAATTACAAATTAATATCAACTGTACCAACTCGACTATCGACCATATTTTTTTATAACTAAAGTGACCCGACCATTTTGACTCCTGACCATATCTTACAAACCATTTTGACTCCCGACCATATCTTACAAATATTATCGAAAACAAAATTACAAATTCATATCAACTGTTTCATATGTCAATCATGTTTACACAGTGAGAACTTCACAACGACCAATTTTTAAAGGCTCGACCAACTCGACTATCGACCATATTTTTTAAAAAACTAAAGTTACCCGACCATTTTGACTTCCGACCCCTGTCCATCAATTCCACCACACAGTTAAAAGTCGACCAATTTTTAAAGGCTCGACCAACTCGACTATCGACCATATTTTTTTTAACTAAAGTGACCCGATAATTTTGACTCCCGACCATATCTTACAAATATTATCGAAAACAAAATTACACAGTTAACAGTCGACCAATTTTTAAAGGCCCGATCAACTCGACTATCGACCGTATTTTTTTTAAAACTAAAGTTAGTTGACCATTTTGACTTCCGACCCGTGTTTATCAATTCCACCACACAGTTAATTTTTAAAATCTCGACCAACTCGACTATCGACCATATTTTTTAAAAAACTAAAGTTACCCGACACAGTTAAGAGTCGACCAATTTTTAAAGGCTCGACCAACTCGACTATCGACCATATTTTTTTATAACAAAAGTGACCCGACCATTTTGACTTCCGACCATATGTTACAGAGTGTCCATCATTTCGACGAAATAGTTAAGAAGCGAGCAAGTTTTTAAGGCTCGACCAACTCGACTTTCGACCAAACTCGCCAGCATTTGGGTTGATACAGTCTAAACAGGCGGTGCGGTTCTGCATGGAAAAAGATTACGAGATCTATCCTTTTGATTAGAAACTTGAGCATTCAATGACGGATTGGACATTGAACAACCTTCTATAAAGTTACTCACGTGAACATTGATTTCTTTGCGTTTAATCCATCACGAAGTTATGAACTTTGCTTCAGTAGTACCGATCTCTACCTACGGACGTATATCTGGATTTGACGGATTGGACTTGCTGGATATTCGATGTTGTGGAGATACGAGAACAGATTTCATTGCAACAATGGTTAAATGTGCTTAGACACCAATGCACCGCCTTTACTCTTGATCATTTATAAAATTCAATGGGTAAAGCCTCTCTCATTCTTTTGTTCTTCGATACTGTTATTGTGACATAATCCCAGTTTCTTTCTCAACATTCCAATGGCCTTCAATTTGTTGCTCTTTTACAGACCAGCAACTCTGTTAAGGAGCCAAAGATTTTTGTTTTCTATTTAAAAAAAAGGTTCTCCTCTCAAACCAAAATTGATTTCACTTGCTATAATTATGCTGTTCTAAATCCTGTTTTTGTTTAATATATTCAAACAAGATTCTGCTGTCTTTTTTGATGTTTTTTCTTGAAAACTAGAGTCTGTTTATGCCAATTATTTACTGGTTTCAGATGAAAGGTTACTTGACTGGTATATATTCATTTTTTTGTCTCCTAGAAAAGTTTCCCTTCTAGAAAAGTAATCTTTAATTGATTCATCTGGTATATGGACAATCCTATCTTGTTCTCACTGTTCCTGTTTAATATTTAAAAACAAGGTTCTTAGAGCAAATTTACCCAGAATTATGTTCCCTTTTTTGTTGGAAAGTAGCTTTTGTTTCTGCTGTCTGTTTGGGTGTTTTTTGTTCAAAACTAGACTATGTTTCTGTCAATGGATTGTCATTTATTTAATCCTATTACTTGTATGTTCAATCTTGAGAGTAACTATTTGATCATGTACCTGATTTATTTACTGGTTTCAGATGAAAGGTTACTTGATTGGTATAGATTGATTTCCTTATGATTACCAATATATGTTTCTTACTAACTTTGGCAGATAATTTGCACTGCAACAATATTTGTCTCCTAGAAAAGTTGCCCTTAAAGAAAAATAATCTTTATATTAGGCATCTGGTATATGCACAATGCTATCTTGTTGTCACTGTTTCTGTTTAATATTTAAAAACAAGGTCCTAACATCAAATTAACTAATATTATGCTGTTTTTTTTTTCTTCCTCTGTTGAAAACTACACTCTCTTTCTGCTGTCTTTTTTTGTGTTTTTTGTTGGAAACTAGAATCTATTTCTGTCAATGGACTGTCATTTATTTACTCCTATTTACTACTAACTTTGGCAGATAATTTGCACTGCTACAGTCTTTGTCTCCTAGAAAATTTGCCCTGCTAGAAAAATAATCTTTATATTAGGCATCTGGTGTTTGCACAATGCTATCTTGTTGTCACTGTTCCTATTCCATATTTAAAAACAAGGTTCTAAGAGCAAATTTACCTAAAATTATGTTGTCTTTTTTGCTTTTTTTTGTTGAAAACCAGAGTGTTTTTGCTATCTTTGTCTCCTAGAAACGTTGCCCTTGCAGAAAAATAATCTTTATATTAAGCATCTGGTATATGCACAATGCTATCTTGTTGTCACTGTTTCTGTTTAATATTTAAAAACAAGATTCTAAGAGCAAATTTATCTAAAAGTATGTTGTTTTTTTTAGTTGAAAACTACACTATGTTTCTGCTATCTTTTTTCATTTTTTTTGTTGGAAACTAGAGTCTGTTTCTATTAATGGACTGTCATTTATTTACTCCTATTACTTGTATGTTCAATCTTGAGAGTAAGTATAATGTTACTTCATTTATTTACTGGTTTCAGACAGAGGGTTACTTCACTGGTATATATTCATTTCCTTCTGTTTACTAATATATGTTTCCTACTAACTTAGGTAGATAATTTACACTGCAACAGTTTTTGTCTCCTATAAAAGTTGCCATTCTAGGAAAATAATCCCAAAATTGAAACCAATTTCAAGCCCTTCATTTATGTATTCTTTCCACAAATATTGCTATGTATTGCATCAAATATCAAATCATCTTTTGTCATGTTCTCCTACATCTTCTATCTTTAGACTTAATATCAATATCGCACCTTTTTCTCCAGCTTACTTTTGTAGTCCAACTATTCGCAGTACCACGCTATGGACACTCTTTTGACCGAAAATGATGTTTCACTTTTGATGAATGGTGTTGTTGACCTATGTCCACTTGTACAAGTTGTTTCTCTTGATCGACTAAGCTCTCTTAACTCAACAACTTCCCGCTTTCGAATCTCTATCTCTGATGGAATTCATAAGCACGATACATTGCTTCCAATTAGCTACAATAGCGTTGTGGAAAATCACCAACTCCAAAAAGGTTCAATCATCAAAGTCAGCAAGTGTACATGCAACACTATACATGATGCAATGTACGATTTGCTTTCCGCATCTTCCTTTTCACTTATTTTAGTTTTCACTCCTCATAATTGTAACATATTTTTTACTTATACTTACTTACATTCATTCTTCTTTCCAGGACTATCGCATTAGGCACCTTCGAAATTGTCACCTTAGAAACAACAATTATTGGAGACCCATCCCCTTTCAACTCCATACCTAGCTTTACAACCCATAGCAGTTCATTTATTTCAGAAAACAATTCCCTTGACTCTAAAAATCCTTCACTTGCAATACCTTCTCCAACTCCAAACCTTGTTGCACCTACTCTTCAATTCACATTGCTCAACCCTTCCAACAAAACTTGGACCATTCAAGGACGAGTTACTGCAAAGACAAGTATCAACACCTACACCAACCAAAAAGGCCCTGGTCAAATCTTTGGGTTTGACCTTGTTAGTGCTACCAGAGATGAGATTCATATCTCTGCTTTCAATGAACTAGCTACCTCATTATATGACCAAATACAAGTTGGCATAGTCTACATAGTCTCAAATGGCACAATCAAACCAGTTAATCCAACAAACAACCATTTGAAAAGTGCTTTCGAGATTTTCCTTAACTCCTCAACAATTCAACGACGCTTGGAAGAGTGCCCACTTATTCCTTTTCATTGCTTCAACTTTAAATCTATCCATGACATCAAAACTACACCCCTCAATTCCATGGTTGACCTTCTAGGAATTGTCATTTTTGTTTCCCCTGTATCAACTATACGCAAAAGGGATGGCTCTGAAACCATTCGCCAAATAGTTGGGTTGAGGGACATGTCCAGGTATAGCATCAATATAACACTTTGGGGGGAGCATTGCACAATTAAGGGTTCCCAACTTGTAAACCTTCGAGGTTTAGCTACTCCCTCTATCCTTGCAATAAAAGGTGGGCATGTTACAGAATTCAATGGAAAAAACATTGGAACCATCTCAAACACCAACCTCATTATAAAACCATATATCGAGGAAGCTCAAGTCCTCCAAGCATGGTTTGCTAACAATGGATTCCGTTCAGCCTCCCCATCTTTGAGCATAAAATCCAACTCGTCTTCTTCTACCTCCTGTAAACGCATTTCCATCTCTGTGCTACAATCTCTCCGACCCTCTAAGAAGGCAACTTGGTATTCAATTATTGCTACAATCACCCATATTAACATCAATGACTTTCATTTCCTTGCATACCCTCTATTTGTCGATGGAATACAATGCATGAAAAAAATTTCCCACAAAGTTGGCAATGTTTGGCATTGTGCAAAATGTGATGGGGAGTTTACAGAGTGTAGTTACCGATACATACTCAAACTTGACATCACGGATGCTACTGGACAACTATACTGTATCATAGCTTTTAATGATACTGCGCAACAACTCATGGGGTCTCTACAAAAGATTTTTGTCTTCTATCAAATGATCCAACGTCTCTCTTGGAAATTGTTCAACATGTTTGTGCTTGACAGTACCTTCTAACCTTATCAGTAAATACAAAGACTTTTAATTCAAATGCTCGCTTAAAGGTGCTTCTTGTGATGTTAGAAGAGGTTTCTCCATCATCGACCCCTATCGATACTCTTGATGAAAGTGAACACATTGTGCTTAATAAACGTCCAATTGCTCGCAAGCTTTGAACTCTACCTTTACAAACACTTTCTCCAACATCATTCTACTCTTCAATTCTAACTTTTGTACTTTCTAGCTCGTACTTAGCAACTACACATTTTTGTGTACACACTTATACATAGGTGGTATTTAAAACCAGCAATGAGCAGTCTTGAATATTATATTAATTAGTTTTGTTGTACCATTGTGTTAAATCGCATCTTTTTTGCAACCTATCTTGCAATTTTCAATTTTGTAGTTATAAATTAGATTGCTTTGTCAAGTCTATACTTTTTTTCTTTATAAACACTGTTCAAGAGTGTCTTTATTTTTTTCTTGCAACAACTTCACATCAATTATGCATGTTCCATATATCTTTTACAATATACCTTTGTTTACTCTTTGAATTATTACATATATATTATTTTTCTCTTCCACCAAAGGCACCATAAATGCAACATGGATAACCATTTATCTTATACAATACAACTTTGTTTACTTTTGCAATTATTACATATATCGTATTTTTATGTTCCACCAAATGCACCACAAAGTCCACAACCACTAAACACTTTTTTTTGTAGGCATGTCAACCAATGATAACAATGATCAATAGAATGCACGCAGAAGACTTCTATATGCTCAAAAGAAAAATGAAAACAACAAGCGTCAATGCCTTCTATATAGAGCTGCTCATCAACTTGTTCATATCCCTTCTCCGTTTCACTTTGCTCAACCTCCCCTTACACCCTCCACACCATCCGCATCCACAACAACGCATCCAACAAACATGGGCCTAGACGGTGCACAGCGATTCCGTACAAGATTGGACAAATTATCTCCCATGAAAATATGCTCTATATGCATGGAGTCATATCCTGGAATTAAAATAAAACACTCTTCTGGTGCATATGCATGTTCTCGGTGCAATGCGGAACAAAATGGCCACCGCTATTCCATTGCAAACAATATGGATCCTGGGATACAACCATCAGTGCTAGCAGTCCTTATTCAAGTTGAAGAAATGCTCATTTCTCGAGTTAACCCAATTTTACAAGTCACTCATGCTCGTGGGGGACAATATACATATTCTGGCCACACTATAAGCTTCCCACAAAACATCACTAGCATTGCCACTTTCCTCCCTCATTTACTCTCAGACATTGACATCCTTATTGTTCGTAAATGCATTCCTACAAAAAAGCCTTATGACTTCTTTGTTAGTCGAACATGTATTCTTGCTGCTCTTGAATACAAGCTTTCAAATGATCCATACTACAAAGATGTCCAAGTTAACTCAACTGCATTATCTTCTTTGCCTCTTGAACCAACTGACATTTCATCCCTCCTTCTTCATGTCACACCCGCTGAAGCCCCATTTGTTGAACATACCTCAACTTCTACTATTCAATCATCAAGCTTCCTGGAACCCCATGAACAACAATCATCCTCCTTTATATCTACACAAACAAATTATAGAACTAAGGTTGATGAAATCAAACGCTTCTCAGGAAGAAGCCATGCAGGCACTCTACCTTGCATTGACTAGCCCCCAATAGACAATTGCCCTATCAATGAGTATAACACAATAAGCCTCCTCTCAATGGCCTTCCCAACCTTATTTCCCACAGGAGTCGCAATGCTTAAACAACCACACATTCAAGAGGTTGGTATGGACAATTATGCACTACACCTTATTAGATACCATGACAATAGATTTGGCCAACATCCTCGTTTTCGTTATTACATATATAACCTCATGATGCGCCATCGTAGCCAATATATTGCTTCCGTGTTTGTAAAACGTAACATTGAAGATACATTGCCTCCAACCATCTTAGAACTTGTACAACAATTACAAGACTTGCCTGGTGCTAAAATTGTTGAGCAAGTCATGTGCTTTGGCTCCACGCTTCGCGGGACACGTTCCTATTGGAACAAAAGCAGGGGTGAGCTAACTATCATGATCACTCAACAAGGGACACCTACATTCTTCTTCACGCTCAGTGCAGCTGACACAAAGTGGCCAGATTTGCACTCTTTGATGCCTAGACAAGCTCCATCCACTTCAAGTCAACAACACCAATGGAGAATTCGCAACCTTAAATCCAATCCACACATTGCATCTCAATACATGGACAATAGATTCAAAATATTCCTGGAAGAGGTTCTTAAAAAATTCCTTTCTACAAAAGACTACTGGTGCAGGTTGGTAACAACTCATATTCCCATGAAAGTTCAATGTATTTAAAACCTAAAATGTTTGATCCTAATATTTATATTTTGCATGTAGGTATGAATGGAAACACAAGGGATTTGTGCATATACATGGCTTCTTATGGCTAGAAAATGCACCCAATATGGACACATTAGACTAGGCAGATGCTACCAAGGTTGAAAATGCCAAATTGTACTTTGACAAGTTTGTTACAGCATGGAATCCTCGTGCCAACCATTTTCAAACTCCAACCTTACAAGCCTCTACTATAAATGATCCATGCACCATTGGATCACATTCTATACTTGCAACTAATCACTTGGATGACTATGAAGAACTTGTTAATTGTGTTCAAAGGCACACGAAATGTTCAGAATCTTCTTGCCTACGTACAAAAGGATCATCTCTTCAATGTCGTTACGGGTTCCCCCTTGATCTACAACCTACCTCTTCCCTATTCATTGATGCAAAAGGCCGAAAAACATACAACCCTGCAAGGAATGGTGCCCTTCTAAATATTCACAACCCTACAATGCTCTCAATTTGGCGAGCTAATGTTGATTGCCAACCTGTTCTCTCTAGAGATGTTGTCCTCAAATATATTTCAAAATATGCAGCAAAGGCAGAGCCTAAATCAGAAACCTACCATGCACTTCTTTCTCATCTTGCATATGCAACTCCACATTGGATGCCCCCATCCTTCTACCAATAAGATGTTTTCTATCAGAAACTGTTGCAGAGCGAGACATTGGTGCACAAGAGACTTGCCACATGCTCCAAAAACTCCCTCTTTGACTTTGAAATCATTCCTTTCTATCCTTAAATGTTAGCCAAAGCGTTTTCTGTCGTATTTCCAATGACTCTCCTGACATCCCAACAACACCCACCTTCATTTCTACATACATGCAATGCCCACCTGCATTCGAACAACTTACCCTTCTTGAAGCTGCATGCTCTTGGTCATACTCACCTCGTAGAAAGCAATTGCAATGGAAACCAAACAAGCCTCCCAAAATTGTTCGTGTCTTTCCTCGCTTCACTACCATTCCACCCATTACTGCAGATTTCTTTGTTTTCTTTTGTTGGAGTGAGCTCCTTCTATACAAACCTTTTCGCACCCTCGATAATGACATTGGATCCACAACATTGGCCATAAATTCTAATTGGCTTAGCATTAAAGACACATATACTGCATGGCATGTTGATCATTTGCCAGAACCCCCCAGTACCCCTCCCTCTAATGACTCTACTTTTGCTTCAAACCACTTCCCCTTAGCCCCTTCCATGGATGAATGGGAACTCCGTTCTCAACTTTTCCCTGGAAACAACCTCTATGTTGATGACCTTGACATGCTTGGCCATCGTGACTTTGACAAAGAGCACAAATGGAACGAAAACCATATTCCCTCACACATACATGCAACAACTATATCATTCATTGATGTCATTCGAATGTCCGCAAATGTACAACCTAACACCTTCTCATCTTAATGTTCTCTTGCCTCCTTGTCTCCCACACAACGCATGGCCTTTGACCTTATTATCGCACACTCCACAAATGCTACAACCCTTCCCCCACTCAAAATGGTCATTCAAGGCACTGCAGGAACATGAAAGTCTTTCTTGATTTCTTGCCTTAGATCTACACTCCAACATGCTTCTAGCGATAACCCTTCACCCTTGCTCCCACCGTTGTTCCTGCTTTTAACATACATGCGTTAACAATACATTCTTCCCTTCGCATACCCATTACTGGGATGCATCCTCTTGAAGGACAATCCCTTTCAAGCTTCCAACAACAATTTTGCCATATCCGATACATAATCATTGACAAAATGAGTTTCGTTGGCCCAAAAATGTTAACCCGAACAAGGATAATTTTAGGGGCGAATTATAGCCCATGGACGAATTTTGGGGGGTTTTGAAAATTTAGTGGGCGAATATTTTATATTAAACCTCTTTTTTTCATTATTAAAATTTAGCCCATTATTTATTTCCCCAAAAATGGTTCAAACAAACTTAGCCCAATCGTATTTACTCGGAAAAAACGATTTTAGCCTCCATAAATTCCCCTAAAATTCTCCATTCGCCCCCGATTTCTGGCCATGGAGGTTTTAAATCCAAATTTCGCCCAATGTTTTTGTTGTAAATCGAAATACGAGTCTCAATCGCCCCAAGATTTTCATTCTTGTGAATGTTTTTTAAGAAATTCGTCCATAAATCCTGGTATCTGGGCATAATGGACCGATTTCTTCCCTATATATCAACAGAATCAGGTTTCAGGGTTTCGATTTGGTAGAATCGGGTTTCAAAGTGTTTCCATTGGGGATAATCGGGCTTGAATTTCATTCTAGAGTTGCCACAGCTCTCCACCATTGCAACAGCAACATCATATATTGGGGCTGGGCCTCCTCGGTATTTACGTGTGGACACACTTCTACAGAAGGCTACGTGTTTCCATTTTTTTGGCTCTGGAAAAGGTGCGACTTGTTTTGGGCTTCTTAGCATTTTAATTTTTTACTTATTGTGTTGGGAATGATATTGGATTCGCTTGGGCATTTGGGTTGTCAAGGTGGGGGATTGGTTAACTTGTTTTAGAGGCTTTAGTTTAACCATAACATAAAGGATATAGTTTATAATGTTGATCTTGCTTCTGTCTTTGCCTGCCCAAATTATGTAGACATTACCTCCAACTTTTTGAAGGTCATGTATAATCTGATGCCCTTTCATTTTCCCTGGGTTGCAAAAGTATTGTTTTTTCTTTGCCTGCCCAAATTATGTAGACATTACCTCCAACTTTTTGAAGGTCATGTATAATCTGATGCCTTTTATTTTCCCCGTGTTGCAAAAGTATTGTTTTTTCTTTGGGATGAAACTTTTCCAAGTGTAAAAGTAGAGGCTTTACCTTGTTCTTTCTTCTGATGAAAATAAACATAAGACACATCCACAACTCATAAGGTGCATGCAGTTGAAAACCATAACAAGCCTTAAAGGGACAGTGGCCTGTAGACAAATGAGGAGCCTTGTTGTAATTGTCTTGTACTGTGTGTGTGTGTGTGTTATCCCACTACTTTTAAGACTGATGATGAATTTTAATAGCAGTGAGAAGGGTATTGTTGATAACATTTGTTTGACTATTTGTTTCTAGATGAAAAGTAGAAAATTGAGTTGACAACCCAACATTTTCCACAAAGCCTGTCAAGAGTGGCCAAGGGAATGAGATTTATGATTAGAAACGATAAATAGAGAAAACCCAAAATGGATTTAGACATGGTCAAAAAATAACTCTGTTGCTTTGAGTGCACCAACAACTCTATTGAAATGAGCTTGCTATTCACAGTTTGCTGGTCTAAACCTTCACAACATTGTAAAACTTGACATATTCAACTAAATATTTGTGTAAAAGGATTGAACACAATAAGAATTGGCATTAACTCAAGTGTTTGGACGAGCAATTTCTTAGCTTCTTTTGATTTTAATCTAGACTTTTCAGAAAAATGTCAAAAACAGTGTCAAGAATTTTCCTGAAGTGGCTAGAGATTACTGTACAAATTGATTGTAATTTTATTCTCTCACAATGATTATTATTTTCTTCAATTGGTTATAAAGGACTCAAGTCTTAAACAGATGAATTGGATATTGCAGGCGGGGGCAGCAAATGGAGTGTGCAGGAATGTTCCAGTTCCTTCAATATCTTTTCCCACAACAAGTGGCCCCTCAACCTCTTCACAACCTATCCAGGCATCATATCCTTCACGAGTCTTTCTCTTCCATTCCTTTAGTTTTCATGCCTTGTACACTTTTGTTATATAATCATCCTTGTTGGCATATACCCTTTTTTTATTGACATATTTTTTGTTTTTTCCTTCTACTTAGCAGCATTACATGAGTGAATAACCACCATTGATTTAGACATCCAGTTTTGTGTAAATGATGCTGCCCTTTTCCAATCAAACAGAAAATAGATACCAGTTTGGAGGTTCAAATCGTACCCTACAAACATGCCATATTTATCCAATAGATCCATGGATGAAGATTCTTATAGCAACCGTTGTTAGAATTTGGTTGCCAGGAAGAAAATTAAAATATTTACACAAAAATCTAGGATGTTATTTCCATAATAGACTATACATGATCCAATCATTCTTGAAAAACCTTTGGTCCTAGGTGAAAACATGATGACATAGGTCCAAAATATCTGCGAGTTTATTCACAAATGTCTCTTTATTCTTTTCATGTTAATCAATAAACTGAGCAAAGAGATAGCATTTCCAGTCAAGAAGGGGTGAATTTTTAAATGTTTGAACTTTCACAATTAAATGACAACTACTGTCATTCAAAAATTATCCTTCTATAGGAAAATAGAATATACTTCTTATTGGCAGAATTTTATAACTCTAGTTTAGATGATATTCAACTAAGTGAAAAGCAACTCCTTTAGACGACGAAAGAAAGAACCCAATCATGAGGATGCAAGGAAAGAACCCAATCATGAGTTGTGTGGAGAATTTTCCCTTGCTTTGGTCGATGGATTTTGGGCAATGGAATACAAAGCAGATGCTATAGGAAACTATATTTTTAGAGGATGGCAATTGTTTTCTTCATTGTCCTTATCCATTGATTCCATTCCAATTAAGGAGGTTTGGAAGGATTTTAATTGGGATAAATTGTTTGATCTGTGTGAAGATATTTATCCTCTTCCTAAGATATAAGGGTATGATCTAGGTATTGAGGGAGGCTAGTTATTTTAGAGGGCACCAACCTCATTCTAGGAGATTACATTTCCAAATTGAAATTCACAACATGACCCAAATCTAAAATCTAGTTTGGAGTTGACTCTAGAACCATCTAAGTCTTTGTTGACCCAATGATTGACATGCCAAATGAGACCTAAGATCTTGAATCTACTCTGGATCTGGGGATGGATTTGCAAGGATTACAGACTACACTTATGTAACTAGCTGTAGTGGTGATTTGTTTTCTAGGAAGGTAATCTAGTTACATGTCATGTCTTCAGGTTCTATTAATCTTTGAGACTGGGTCTTTCACCAATGCTCTATCGAACTACTGTCTCCCTAATTTTGAAGCCTGAATCCACCACTCCCACTTGAACAATATTCAAACAATATTAAATTTCTACCACCCTCATGTATCCTTTCATTGAAGGCAAGATTCAATTGGATTCACCTTGACAGTCTATCAAACTGAGTATTCCAACTACTGTAGCCTTTGCTTGAATATGCCTAAGTTTTAACAGTTATTCAAAACAGTTAGTTTTCATCGGTTTCAACATTAATGGTATAATGCCAGTCCACCTATTTGTTTTTGTCTTACTTCTTTTAGATAAAATAGACTACGGGATTAAACTGAAATATTTCTTTTAGTGCTTCCAGAAGACTGTCTTTTAAGTTTTGGAGTGTTTTGTTTTAATAATTATGGCCAAATATATGCATCATTTAATTTTTATTCAACCTATGATTCATTTCACCATCATTAAAACTCAAATTTTATGAGGTTTTCATAATAGAAAACAACAAGTACATTTTCTCTGGAATTATGTGACTTGCAAATACCATGCCCTAGCCGGTGTCTTCATGTCTAAGCATCATTTCTAAATGTGCCCTCGTATGGAAAATTCATGTCAACATATGGAATTACTCAAAATGGATCATGTCGGTCACATAAATATTCTTGTTCATCTGCTGGATTGCTTTTTGACATGGTGTCTTTCCTTCTCGTTGTCTGTTTGTTGGCTTTCTTTCTGACATGGTGTCTTTCCTTCTCATTTTCTGTCTGTTGTCTTGCTTTCTTACATGGTGTCTTTCCTTTCGCTGGGCACTTATGTTGTAATCTTGTACCCTCAACTCAATATGCAACAACATATTTGTAGGGTCTACTGAGTTGACTGTATTATTGTCTCAGCATTAAATTCAAATGTTTTATTATGTTGCTTCAAAATCATTGTATATAGGTGCTACATTCCTGTCTGCCAAACTGATTCAGTCATTCTGTAAATGGTGTTTTACTATGCCCATTAAAATCATTTGTTGTATTATGTTTCCTCGAAATCACTATGTGTAGGTGCTACAATCCTATCTGCAAATCTCATTCAATCATTCTCTTATTGTTGTTTTTCCCTACTCGTCATGGGTCAGCATACTACTAACATCTATTTTCTCAGAGTTAGCTTCTTTACAAGCATCTCACGTATCTAGCTTGCAATGTGTATGGAATTATTCTTGCAGGTTGTAAGTCTTTCAAAAACTTGTTACTCTTGTTGCTCTCCTAGTTGCCTTTGATGAGATCTGCCTACACAATAATCCCATCTTTGACATTTGCACTCACTCTGCTCACGAAATCCTAACTTTAATTTTTAATATCTTTCAAGTTTCAACTAACAAAAAATCTCAATTCTTCATTTTTATCATCTGTATGGTGTTTGAATTATTCTCATTTTCTACTCTAAATTGTTTATTTGAAATCCTTCTAAAAGTACAGACCTTAGAAACTTTAGTTTATTCTCTTTTTAAATTAAATTATATCAGTTAGAGTTGGACTTCTTTTTCTTTTAAAAGTCCCGACCTCAATCCTTGAGAGTGTAAATGAACTCATTAGACATGAACTCCAATAGCAAGTCAAGACCAGTATCGCGTTGGTACTATGCAAAAATTTAGGGTTCACACATTCATAGACGATAGTGGAGAGGAAACATGGAAGTCTTTCTTACTAATGCATCAACGATACATTTCCCATACAACATGTGACGTCTAACATTATTAAATATTTTGCCACTCTTTAGTGGTTTTGGTGGTTTAACCACCTAACCCTTAACCATATCATTTAAATGTCACCTTATCATTTACATGACACTAAATAGTAAAGTGGGACTTACACAAATTTTCATGGCTCCTAAATATTATTGGAGTGTTAGTACTCCAACAATTGTTTTCTCCATGTTTTTGATATCTTAGAAAATGTTCTTGGAAACATTACTTCTCTTAGAAAGCCTGAAACGTCTCCTTTTGTTTTGTTAATTTGATGATTCTGCCTAGTAATGGGTATCAAACTTCTATGGCTATTTTCTTTGTGCTCATGGAAATCTGCCTTGTTCAGGGACAAATTACCTTGGGTTATCAAAATTCTATGCTGCATGACAACTTGGTAGAACTTAAGTTTTGTTTCTAATCCATAAAAGAAGCATTGAAATCTTATTTAATCATGCCTAAGTGGATAACTAAATTGTAGTGTAGACTTAGAAGGTTGAATTAGATGTGGATAACTTGCACCAAATACTGGAATACTCAAGAGGGGCACCTTGCATCATGAGTATAGAGCCTCGTGTTGATTAATCCTCACCCCTTTCTACTTAATCTAGACTATCTAAATAGATTAAGGGAAGGCTTAGGCACAAGGGTCGTCCAATTGTGAGGGTGATGAAAGAGCATCAACACATCATTACTAGTTAATTACAAATACCTAACTCTTGAGCTAGTGATCTCTAATAAGAAGACACAACTTGAAAATGATGGTTGGGAAACTGTTGTGCCCGACACAGTACTGATGAATGGTGGTTGGGACCCTCCTCTCTTATAGACATATAGTTTTTAGTTGGACACTTAGTTCTTTATCTTTTACTACTTTTGATAATGTTCTAAGAGTAGCCCTCACAATCTCTCTTTGCACCTACAATAGGCGTATTATTTCAATATCATTGACCTACTTTTATGGTCATTCGTTGGACATTAATAAAATCATCTCGTCATATCTCATCTCACAATAAATATAACATAATCATGTACTAGAGGGCCTATCCCAACTTTCACAATTATTTCATTGGGCAAATAAATATGAATTTACCTTCCCCAACATCACATCAAAGTTCCCAAACTTTAGTCAAAGAGTCACTAGACAACATTGAAGAGTAAGAGTTGACTAAAACTCTAAAAGACTTGTATGTTGGCTTGATAACTTAAAATAACATCAAAATACACTAAATTTAAATGAATTTCATTATTATAGAATTTTCAATTTTCAAATGATAGGTATTGTCAGTAGTAACACATTTCAAAGTACATAAATATACTACATACTACAAAATGACGTGGATTTAGGAAAGGAACACGTCTACTAGTTGTTTAGTGTGAAATAAAAATAGAAAAGGAAACAATATTGGATATTAGTTATGCCTTTCAATGTCGTTTATGAACATAAGAACAAGATTCACTCATGAGACATATGAGTCAAACTAGTCACCCAATTTGACTTCTTTCAAACCCACCATGTCAATTTGATTTGCGTTTGACATGCAAATCAAAATTGTGCATATGGACCAAGGCCAAATTAAACTTGGAAGACTTGACTCAAGCTCATAAGAGTCAAGTAACTATGCATAAGGTGCTATACCCATATCTAAGAATGAGATCATTGTGTGACTTCAATTGTAGTTGGTGTTACCTAACTTCATTGCAAACTGATGACAATTTATTAATAGAAAATAGTACAAGACTAAATCTAATTTTTCGAAATTGATCAAACCTAAAATCAAGGCTCAAGTGCATTACTTGCCCCACATTCATTCCAATACATGTTCAACATCATAGACTTCTTTCAATATTCCTTCTTTTTGCAACCCAAATAGGATGTAGATTGCATAATGAAACTACGTACCTTGAGACCATAGCCAAATTTTGAAATATGTCAAACCACTACAAACTACCTTAGCAACGTTTCCAAACATATGGAAACTACTCAACAATTTATCATTGTTTCAAAAAACTCCTAGAAATTTCTCAAAAATTCACAAAACTACCAAAACCTATTGGTTCCAGGATTCCAACATTATTTCTCCTTTTTTACTTCAGAAAATAATAATAGATAAACATGACCAAAGACCACTGAACTAACCCTAAATGGACACACAATCCCTAACAGAACATAAATCCCCACTAACTCATAAAACTTCTCAATAAAGAGATCTCAGATTCGATATGTTTAGAAAAGTGCAGTATCCTAGTAGTGAAAAAAGCATTGACCAGGTTTTTTTCATAACAAAGAGCAGATCTTACTTTTTGCTTCCATTTCTAGGAATAGAATGCTGCCATTAGACCTATTTCTTACAGTTTATTAAGAAGTCTATCCCAAGTTTCCTATCCTTATTGGTCCTTTGTCGCACTCATTCCTGTTAGCTCTTGCTTCTAATAACTAAGGGAAATTAGACTGAAATCCATTCATTAATATCAAGTTATATTTGTTCGTCTTAAAATAAAATTTGAAAACTAGAAAATTAATAAATAAATAAATAGTAAAGAGATTCCCTTTTTCAGGTACCCACATCAAATGCCCATCTAGGTAAAGAGATTCCCTTGTTCGCATTGATAAGAAGTACTTTTCTAGGTAATTTCAAAGCTTAATTTGATTCTTAGACCATTTCTTCTCAGAAGGCTGAAGGAAAAGGTTGAACAGTCCCTGCCTAGGAAAAATGAGATAATTTTGTATGCAAATATGAAAGAACATCAGAAACATATCCAAGATCATTTAGTCAATAAAACACTTGAGGTTTATTTGCAAAATAAAGGAGAAAATGGTGACTTAACTTGCAATTTGATTCACATCTCCAAGCACGGTACTGTAGCATTTCAGCATGAGATTTTATTTGTGTAGAGTTAAGCAATAGGTCACAACAACTATTAGGTCACAACAACTATTTGTGTAGAGTTAAGCCATACTCATGAAAGTTTTCATTTAAACAGAAAGATAACAATGTTCTCATTTTATGGTAGCCTTCATCCAATCCTGCAAACTTATCAAAGTAAATATTCAAATCCCCTAGGAAAACATAGGGACTTTTTAATTTATTATGTCCTTGATAGTGGTATGATCCGTCTATTTCCTAATCTGCTATATCTATGAAACTTAACTGGAATCGCTACATATCTTAAATCCAAGCTAAACATTGGACACTAATTTTCACACTTTGTCATTGATATTTCTCAAGGGTCTATTTATTTGCTTGGGAAAAAATTACGTGGAGATGACTTTTATAATTATTGTTCCTATCAAAGCCCATTCCTAGTACCTCATCTCACTCTTCTACCAATTTTTTGAGTCCTCCAATTTTTTTACCCAATCCCACCACCCCAGATCCTACACTATCATTCATGTACAACAAATCCTTCCAGCATCAACTAGGTTTCCTATATGTTCATAATTATCAAATTAAATCTAGAATCATCACCCTAATTATGGATAATGGTAGCCAAACAAATATATTTTCCCATGATATTTAGTCTCCTATCTACAACTCCCCATTACAGACCATCAAACTCCATATCAGGTTTGGTTACAAAATATGCTCCTCATCTACATGTCACTGAGCATTATGTTATCACCATTTCCATTGGGGCATTTCAATATACTTTGGAATGTGATGTGTCTCCTCTCAATTGTGTATATTTACTACTGGGTTCCCTTACCAAATCATTCGTCATTCCCTATATGATGCTCACCACAACACTTATAAATTTTTTAAAGATGGAAAGGCTTGTGATCTCACATCTTCTATAACCCATTCACCTTCCTTGTTGTCCAACAATGTTGTTGTGTTCCATGTCAATCTTCACAAATTCATGTCACTATGTGTGGTTCAATGGGTTAAGATTGATAATGACTCCCATCCTTCCACACCCTATATGAAGCCCTTGTTAGATGATTTTGTGTATGTATTTACACCTCCTGTTGGCCTTCCCCCCATTCATTTCATCTAGCACCCTATTGATCTTGTCTCAACATCTTCTCTTCCAATTGCTCCAATATACCATTTAGCCCCTCATGAATTTCTTGATATTGAGTGACATCTTCAATATGTCTTAAACTCTAGACATATAGAACCTAACTCCTCTACTTATGGTTCCTCTACTTTCTTCATTTCTGTAAAGGAATCTGGTGCATGGCATCTTGTTACTTATTATCATGATCTCAATGAAGTGACTATAAAAAATTGATACCCATTTTCTCACATTAATGATTTGCTTACCCATCTCAAGGGTGCCCAATTCTCATACTCACAAGTAACATCTGTAAGGCTCGTTACAAGTATTATAGTATATAACTAGCATATATTATTATGTTAGTATTAGGTATGTGATTCAAGTCTAGTCTATAAACATAGTTGGAATATAGCAGTAATCATCCCAACTAGGAGGTATCCAATGCCATGATATGGACTCTAGCATATGATCTAAATGCACTTGAACCCCTCAACTAGATATTCATGCCCATGAAACTGAGTGAAATCCCCATATGGCTCATATTAGACCCAAAATATGATGTCTATTTCTATTTTAGGGTTCAGATTACGCCCAGAACTTGGAGAAACTGTTGAGAATGATGCCCAGTCTTGTCCAAAGAGCCCAAACAGCTATAGGAATGCATATATCCATCCAAATTGTGCCCTGATTTGAGTTTTGATGCCTGTTCCACTGATATGAACTTCAGAAGCTGCCCAGAATATATCAGAAGTGTTTGTTGATGCTTATTTGACGTCAAAACAAGCCTAGGATTACTTCTTAGTGTTGTTTGGGGGTGAAGTGCCCATAAAATATCCAGACTTGGATTTACTGTTGGTCATTGTTGTTCTCAATCGTGCAACTAGCCCATAATGACTCCTTGATTCCCAGGTCATACCAGAAATCATGAAAAATTTAAAGCGCACACCCTATGCTAATAGGGGGTAACACTTCCCAATTGATTTTTATACCTCAACTTGATACATTTGTTATATTTTTTGATGACTCGAGATTCAAGACACATTTCATTTTTTATGTGTGATGTATCACTAGACATCTTATATATCTTATATATCAGTTTTCTTGCTATATTCATATGGCAATGTGTTTATTTGATGTTATTATTGCTTTAGATGTATAAAAAATTGAAAAAAATGAATATTGCTGATATTTGCCAATGTGTGCTTGAGATATTCTGAAATGATGTTTTTTCTTAACCCTGTCGATTTTTTGTCGAGATGGTGTTTGCAACATTGTTATAGATGGATTTTCTAATTGGTGAATTTTTTCCCTGTGTTTGCTTTACTTATGTTTGTATTCTATCGATAATAACAATAATAATACATGCACATACTCATGCATTTTTGTTTGTTCTTGCTACATTCCTTACAGTCTAATGTGGTTCTTGTTCCTTATTGTTGCATTGTATTTCTAAGGAGAAGAACAATGCCAACGTGAATGTTGGGAAATCCTCTGCCTCCTTGTGCTTGTTATTTTTATGTTTTATGCTAGAACCCAACTATGTTGTAGGATTTACCTTCTTAAAGAAACAAGACATTTATTACTTGTATTCATAGAATCAAGGTTTCACACTCTATAGTGTCTTGTACATTAGGCATTTGATCAGGAAGCAAACCTCATGATATTTTTCATAGAATCAAAGTTTCACTCTCCAATGTGTTGTTTGCAACAGGAAATTGATTGGAGCCAACAACTTCAACTAGGGATTTGAGGCTGCAAATGGACCTTTCAATCCTTTTGTGTGTGGATTTCTTTCTCCACCATATATAGATGGACATGGTACTCATACCTTGTCTACAGAAGGTGGGAATTTTGTGGAAAACACAACTATAATTGGATATGCCGAAGGGATTGCAAAAGGAGGAGATCCTCATGCTAGAGTTGCATCCTACAAAGTCTGTTGGCCTCAATGCTATGATGCATATATTCTTGCGGCATTTGATTCCTGGGTACATAACAGAATTGATGTGTTCTTTGTTTTTCTCAGATCTGACCCTCCTCTTTATGATTATTTTCAAGATGTAGTGGCAGTTGGAGTGTTCCATGCAGTCCAAAGAGGAAAGGTAATAATTTTTCCTACTGGAAATAGTGGTCCATCTCCGGGGACAGTTTCAAATATGGCACCATGGATCATAATCATGTGAGCAAGCAACATTGAATGACAATTTCCTTCAGGTGTTATTCTTAGAAACAACAGGAAATATATAGTGAGTATATCTTATTTCTTCAAATTCATTTATGTTTTCAGTCAAATATGAAACCACATTTAATTCATCATATGAAATCCATATACATAATGTGTGCCCGTGGAGGCACACATTATGCACGTGGATGCACATTTTTTTTTGGTATATGCCCGTGGAGGCACATGTTATGCACGTGGATGCATTTTCTTTATGAAATGATTTGATTGGTGTGCCAAAGGGAACAAGTTTCAGACAGGGCACGAGTTTCCAGGGACACCAGCGAACTTGTCTTTTCAATGGCACGAGTTCCAGGCATGGTATTCCAGATGTGGCTCTGAAATCGAGGCTTACATTTGGCAGTCCCGATACCTTGCTGCCTCGATTTGCGTGCCACATCGGCTGCCATCGGATTGTTCCGCATTTTTACATGAGCCATTCACTCCTGTCATACTGCAAATATTTCGTTATCCGATATGTCTCCGGGAATCCTTCTGGTTCAAGCATATTTGAGCATGACCTCCGCATCCCTTTAAGGTGCATTTCCTTGCATAACAAACAAGGATTCTTGACTTTACCTTTCTGACCCTTAACCATATAATCACTGGTCGATGGGGTATCATCAGTATGATGTCCAAAGGCTGATGATATAGGTTGTTTGGAGGCTTTAGACCACTCTTCTAATACTTTGGAAAGACCAGGACAATCCTTAAGAAGGTGATCCCCTTTTTTCCTTTTTCCTCGATGTGGTCAAATACTTTTTCTTAGAGAAACTCCAAATTTACTGGCTAAAATCCAAATCCAAGTCAAAGATCTAAATTGAAAGAAACCTTTTCACTCTATTCACATTGCAAGTGGTTTTCAAACCATTATCAGACCTTTTAATCACTGGAACACATGCATTCATACTAGAGTAGTTCCAAATACTATGAAGGTTACTCTCTACAATGTTATTTTCAAGGGATATTTTGCTTAATGAACTTTTTACTTCCATCCTTCCATAAAATTGTAAGCCATTAGAAGCCCCGTGAAGGCCATTGAAGTCAACAAATTTGATCCTTTGTATTATTCTAGAAATATCATTTTAAGCCTCTATATATTTGTGTTTAAAACTTCAACACTAGGGAGAAAGCATATCAGAGTTCTAGTTACCAAAGACAAAAATCTATCCTCTAGTATCGGCAGTTGAAGGCATGAAATTGAAAATGAAGGGTATGCTACATAATTAACAATTTTAATGTTTTTCAAATGAGTTATAATCCATTATCAATTATAACATTTTATTTCCAAAGAAGAAACTTGAATTAATAATAGTTCAAGGAATAAGAAGTTGCAACTCTCTACGCTGATGAGTTTTAACAAATTTTATGGGAATAATGTTGCAGACAATTTTGCACCATGGGATCTCTAGATCCCTTCAAAGTTGAAGGAAACACTGTGTCTTGCCTTCATGGTGTCAATGCAAGAGTTTAGGAAGGTGAAATAGTTCATATGGTAGGGAGATTAGGCATGATTATCTACAATGCACCCATAAATGGAAACGAGGTTGTTATAGACACTCATGTTCTTCCTGCTACACATTGGAATGCAATTGATGGGGCAGAAGTTCTTGATTACATCAAATCTAAAGTTTAGGTTTTTTGGACAGTTATTTTACAAATATTAACACCACATTAAAAAGGTTCTAGTCAATGAGGTCCTTACATAGCAGGTCCTTTCAACTAAATAGCAGGAAGAACATGTCCTTTCAACTATGGTGCAAGTCATGTCAGCCCGAATGTGACAGGAATCCTGGCCTAGTCTATGATCTATTGGTTAAAGACTACAACATATTTTTCTGCATCTTGAATTATAATTCAACACATATCAAGGCCATAACATGAACAACATTCTCTTGTTTGGCATGTCGACTTTGGATACATACCATCAACTACCCTTCCTCAGTATCCTGGATTGTACTATGACTTAGTTGCTCAAGAGTGGCATGGCATCGAGTGGCAGATTATGGTTGGAAAACTTATACAAGTGGAGTTTCAACAACATCTTCTTTTCAAAATTAGTTAATGTCATTTAAGCAAGCTGAAGTAAACGAAGTCTTTGATAGAGATTATGCTTATGATGATCCCAGTTTATATAGCCAAAGTAATCAATTTCAAGGTGTGCAGACACAATGTACTATGGCAGAGTTGTCGAGGTATTCAAATGATTATGCTACAAGTAATGGTAAATGGGAAGTTTCTACTCCCCAAGACAATACATATGGTAGCACTCAATATCATGGAGGATTTTTCAATAATAATTTTATTGGGTAAAATATCAAGGATGCATTCATTAGAAATCAGAGTAATGCATACCAACCATCTACATGCATACAGGATGAGCTAGATCAGTCAACCAATTTTCAGATTCTAAATTTTGCTTTTCCATATGATCAAGAAAATCACACTTTCTCTAGCCATCAGAAAGATTTCAATTTCCCAAGCTTGGATTTTGATAAGAATTTTTACTCACACAATCCTCCACATGTCGATCAGAATCAGGGTCTTGAGGCCAACCATAATTATTATGGAAATCTACAGATGGTAGGTTACACTCCTCAGATTCATAAGGTTGGGCAACATACAAACCATACAATTCATTTAAGTGCATCAAGGATAGCATAGCAAAAGCACCGATTTTGGTTAACCCTGATTATTCAAAAGATTTCCAGATTTTATCATTTGCATCAGAGGACACAATTTCCAGATGTTTTTCTCATTAGTAGGTGGATTTAGAAGTGCATGGGGCATTTTTCTTATCACCGGGTGGATTTAAAAGTGCATGGTGCATTTTTCTCATCATTGGGTGAATTTAGAAGTGGATGGGGGCATTTTTATCTTCGCTGTGAGAATTATGAAGTGGCTGGGGCAAATATTGAAGTGTCTTGGTGTTTTTTATCATTGCTGGGATAATTTTGAAGTGGTCGAGGCAAGTATTGAAGTGCATGGGGCATTTCTATCATCATTGGGTCAACTTAGAAGTGCATGTGGCAAGTATTGAAGTGACTCGGGGAAATTTTGAAGTGCTTTGGGAAGATATTGAAGCGCATGGGGAGTTTTTATCATCCTTGGGAGAATTTAGAAGTGCTTGGGAAAATATTGAAGTTCTTAGGGAAATTTTATCATATTTCATAAAATTTTGACGTGCCCAGGGCAAGTATGGAATTGCTTGGGGCGTTTTTCTCGTCACTGGGTGAATTTAGAAGTGCATGGGGTATTTTTCTCATCACCGAGTGAATTTAGAAGTGCATGGGTGGATTTTCTCCTCACTGCGTGAATTTAGAAGTGCTTGGGGTTGTTATCGATCAATGTATGAATGCTATTATGGTGTTGGGACATTTTAAAATAGTGATGGGCAAAGTTATCACTTGTCGGGGAAAATTTGTGCGGATTGAGGCATTTTTGTGATTGCCTGGGTGATTATATCATTGTTGGGTGTTTTTCTCCCTTGCCTAGGGAAACTATTGAAGTGCATAGGGCATCTTTATCATCATTGGACGAATTTTGAAGTGTCCGGGGCAAGTAATGAAGTGTTTGAGAAATCATGGAAGTGGGTGGGGGCGTTTTTACCTTTGCTAGGAGAATTTTGAAGTGCCTGGGGAAAATATTGAAGTGTCTGGGTGTTTTTATCATCATTGGGTAAATTTTGAAGTGCATGGGGTAAGTATTGAAGTGCCTCGAGGGAATTTTGAAGTGCTTGGGAAAAATATTGAAGTGCATGGGGAGTTTTTATCATTCTTGGGAGAATTTAGAAGTGACTGGGAAAATATTGAAGTGCTTAGGGCATTTTTATCATCTTTGGGAGAATTTTGAAGTGCTCGGGGAAAGTATTGAAGTGTCTAGGGTGTTTTTCTCATCACTGGGTGAATTTAGACGTGCATGGGGCATTATTCTCATCACTGGGTGAATTTAGAAGTGCATGGGGTTGTTATTTATCAATTTATGGATGATTCTATAGTGTTGGGACGTTTTAAAACAGTGATGGGAGAAGTTATCACTTGCCGAGGAAAATTTGTTTGGATTGAGCCATTTTAAGTATTCACTGACAAATATGCAACTCTCCTACCATTCGACACCAAAGAGAAGAAATTTTGGTGAGAATATTGGTTGGAACCTTGGAATTGGTCCAAGAACTATCTCTATATATAAAGGAAGTGGTTCGCTACTAGGATATTCATGTAATTGTATCAGTTTGTTGGCTTGTCAAGATTCATGACCCCACATGTCCATTGGACAATTAAGGGACGAGATAACAAGTAGAGTCCCTACTTGCCATGAATCTAGTTAGTGCAGTCTTGTTTCATCGACACCTTCTAATTGTGAGTGATCAAATACTACTTGTGAAATCCATAAATAAATCCATCCTCTCCTCATTCATACACTTGTTCATTCGAGAGTGTAGGAGTCGAGAGAGTCCATATTTGAGATTCGATGTATGTTCTTCTGTTGCACTACCTTAGTAATCTACAAAATCAAAAGATTGAGTCTTATTGGCAAAAGATTCGCCAAAGTTTTACTATATTTTATAAATCAGTGAAAGATTCACCTAGTTTTTACAATTTTTTATAATTAAGTGAAATATTCGCCAAGATTTTACAGCATTATATAATGAAATGAAAGATTCGCCAAAAAATATATATATATACATATTATATTATTGATAAAATCGCCTTCAAGTTTTCCTATATATTGGGGAGATTCGCCCATTTTTTATACATATAAATTTTGGGGGGGTTCTTAAAATCATCCCTGAACCCGAATGGATGACCGCTTATGAAAAGCCTTCCCGTCCCAATGTACAACTCCATTTGGTGGGTGCTCCATCATCTTCCTTGGTGATTTTGGACAACTACCCCTGTAAAGGACATCCCCACGTGTGTTGGTGCATCACGAGGGAATGCTCCCTGGCGTACTTTTGAAACTTTTGTCACTCTTTCAACCATATTTCGACAACAAGGCAACACCCCTTCTCAAGTTTCCTTTCGACAAATCTTGCTCAATCTTCGAAATGCGATACCAACTCTTGAAGATTGGATGCTCCTCATGTCAAGAACAACCTCGTCCCTTTCACATGAAGACAATCATACATTTGACCAATGCACTCACTTGTACGCAACTAATAGCTTTGTCGCATTGCACAACAAACAAATGCTAAAACTCCTCAGCATGCCAATTGCACATTGCTTTGCAGAGCAAAAGAAACAACATGTGCAAAGCTCAATAGATGATGAACAACTTCCATTCAAAGTTCTACTAGCAATTGGTCAACAAGTCATGTTGATAGCCAACTTGTGTGTCTTAGCAGGACTTGTGAACGACTCACTTGGGAAAGTTATTGCAATTGTCTACAACTCCAACGATCAACCGCCTACACTGCCATCTTATATTGTAATTGATTTTCTCCACTACAATGGCCACCCATGGGATTCTTACAATCCAAATTATGTCCCCATCCCTCCTATAACAAGGGGTTCACGAAGGCAAGTACCACTTCGCATGGCATGGGGTTTAACAATCCATAAAGCACAAGGGATGACCCTGCAAAATGAAACAATAGATATTGGAAACACTGACCGACAAGGACTTACATTCACTGCAATATCAAGAGTAAAATCTCTATCAGGCCTTCGCATATCTCCACCTTTTTCCTTTTGTAGGTATTCTCGAATGAAAGATTGTCCCTATGTGCAGCGCAAAATACAAGAAGAGAACTTACTTGCTTCAAAGTCTTTGCCGCCACATGCTCCATAAAGTTATATTCCTTCTCCTTTGCAACTCTACTTTGTATACCTATTACTTTACTACGTTCTTCTTTTTTCAAAATGATTTGTCTATTTTTTTGAGATCTTGTATATGCTATTACTACTCTTACCTATTACCTATGTCTATTTTTATTGGAGCAGTTTTCTTGTACTACTCTATCTTATTTAATTCAATGTGTTGTCATTACTTTTTTGAAAGCAACCACATCAACACATTTCATCCCATCTTAGTCTTTTTTCCACTAAATATAAAATGTCACTATGCTTAAACAATTATCCCATAAAGACTGTCGAGGGTCTGCCCATAAAATGTCTGCATGGCCTGATGAAGTAATGTGATCCAAATGATAGTCGGTTCATTGTTTGACTAACACTCTCCGTCGTTATTTTCTATCTTCAGAACACTATTAAATACACATGGTTATTGTATCCAAGTTGACATCCAACTAATTGTCTTCCTTGTCGACTGGGGACAGATTCAATACAGTTCTATCGACTTAATTGTCGACCCAATCATCCTGGTCGCCGCTCAAGCAACAATATGTCGATCATAT
This sequence comes from Larix kaempferi, assembly GCA_027924585.1. Classification (NCBI taxonomy): domain Eukaryota; kingdom Viridiplantae; phylum Streptophyta; class Pinopsida; order Pinales; family Pinaceae; genus Larix; species Larix kaempferi. The sequence goes on from BSBM01000681.1 coordinate 5,110,178, forward strand.
TTACACAGTGACATACTTAAGAGTCGATCAATTTTTAAAGGCTCGACCAACTCTGACCATTTTGACTTCCGACCATTTTGACTTCCAACCATATCTTCCAAATATTGTCGAAAAAAAAATTAAAAATTCATATCAACTATTCGATATGTTGATAATGTTTACACAGTAACAACTTCACACCAACCAAAACGAACTGTCCATCAATTGAACCACAGTTAAGAGCTGACCAATTTTTAAAGGCTCGACCGCCTCGACTATTAACCATACTTTTTTTAACTATGTGGTTGAATTGATGGACACGCGTCGACTGTTAACTGTGTAATTTTGTTTTCGATAATATTTGTAACATATGGTCGGAAATCAAAATGGTCGGGTCACTTTAGTTATAAAAAAATATGGTCGATAGTCGAGTTGGTCGAGCCTTTAAAATTGGTCGACTCTTAACTGTGTGGTGGAATTGATGGACACGGGTCGAAAGTCAAAATGGTCGACTGTTAACTGTGTCGTCGAATTGATGGACACGCGTCGACTGTTAACTGTGTAATTTTGTTTTCGATAATATTTGTAAGATATGGTCGGAAGTCAAAATGGTCGGGTCACTTTAGTTTAAAAAAATACATTTTGGTCAACATGAAGTTGTCACTGTGTAAACATAATCGACATATGAAACAGTTGATATGAATTTGTAATTTTGTTTTCGATAATATTTGTAAGATATGGTCGGGAGTCAAAATGGTTGGGTCACTTTAGTTAAAAAAAATATGGTACAATTTGACCAAAACAAAGTGTCCATCAATTCCACCAAAACAAAGTTTTTTTAAAGTGGTTGAGCTAATATCTCGTCGTGCATCAACGGAATTACGAGTGTTTGATAGATATCAAAATTTCATTTTTGTCCACATGACATAAAGTAAAATAATAGTCAATGCTTAGCATTTACATTGGTTGGGTTGAGTTTTTAAAGCGATCATCTTTTGTAAAAGAGTCAGATGTCTGACAATCAGTCGGACCTCGACTAAAGAAGAGCTCCATTGAAGCAATTGCTTTTTGTTTTATTATTTCCATTTATACTTGTATAACTTATATTGATTCAGATTTCATACTATTGTTTAAGCACAAAATGTACTATATCTTCTGCTTACAATAGCAACAGAAGTTTACAACTTATGTATGTTTAAGTTTACACATTTAAAGAAATAACACTGATTCCTCTATCTTCAATACTAGATACCTTGTAAACATTTAAATCAAGATTCCTCATTATTCACACTATATGTTTTCAAATCAGGTATGTCGCAAAAAACTGACAAAAGAAAGGCTAAACAAATGGACCTTGAAAAGGAAACGACTCAAAAAATACAAATGGAAACACTATTTACAGACACTAAAGCCATCATAAGCTGCACCGCTGAGTTCAAATGGGGCGAGTTGTACATAGCTATCAGAGACGGGAAAATACCTAATTCAACATTGGAGGAAACCATAATTTATGAAAACATCAAGAGGTCCAACCTTCACAAGGCAACTACGCGACCATAATTGTTTCACTGCTAAGAGGTTATTGCATGGATCTTGCCCCATTTTGATACTACTACAAGGATAATTTCAAACGCCATTGGGGAACGACTTGCATCCTTCGAACCAGCCCACCTTCAACACTAGGTACCTTGTAAACATTTAAATCAAGATTCCTCATTATTCACACTGTATGTTTTCAAATCAGGTATGTCGCAAAAAACCGACAAAAGAAAGGCCGAACAAATGGACCTTGAAAAGGAAACAACTCAAAAAATACAAATGGAAACACTATTTACAGACACTTAAGCCATCATAAGCTGCACCGTTGAGTTCAAATGGGGCGAGTTGTACATAGCTATCAGAGACAGGAAAATTCCTAATTCAACATTGGAGGAAACCATAATTTATGAAAAAATCGAGAGGTCCAACCTTCACAAGGCAACTACGCGACCGGAATTGTTTCACTACTTAGAGGTTATTGCATGGATCTTGCCCCATGTTGATACTATGACAAGGATAATTTCAAACGCCATTGGGGAACGACTCGCATCCTTCGAACCAGCCCACCTTGCAGCCGCATACAAGTTGCCTACCTCCAAAGTATTCCTAACTGACGATTGGGTAAGACGTGCCAATATAGATAATGTTGAATGTGCAAGGGAAATGTTGCTACCAGAAAAACAACTTAGACCCAAACATACCAAAAAATATGCCACCCAAAACTTAAGGACCCCCTATAGAATCATAGTCCTATTGTTGAGCAGACACTTCGGTCTACCAAACGCCAACAACTATAAACTCAGTTGGGTTCCATTGATATACCATGTCGCCACACATGGTACAATCTTCAATTGGGAAACTATTATTTCATAAAGTATGGCGTCAACCATTTCTACAGCTCAAATCGGTCTTTCACAAGGGAAATCAGAATTCTTCATGTCTAACTACCTTATCGATTGCATATTAGTCAGCCACCCTTTCCCTAATTTGGGATGTACTTGGAATCAAAATGAAACTCCCATTCATGTAGCATATCAACTAACTTGGGCTCACCGATATGCAGGATACTACAAATTACTATGTGAAGAACTAATTATGCCCCTTTATTCACTTGTCTTCAATAAAGAAGCAAATTGTATTTCAGACAATGCCTTGGATGTAACAAGTGAATATGGAGACTATTACTTCTCATCAGAAGGCACATACATTAGAATGTATGGGGGCACAAAACCTCCTTCTTTATTGCCCAAATATGCTGCAGATTACATTGTGCATAAAGAAGCGATTAGACAAGTGTTCATCAATGGAATTGGTAACTATCTCTATCACAACAAAATAGCCTCTTACCCACATGTACCATTCAACATTGGTGGATACAAATTTCGTAAGATTAAGGCAGTGGAAGCCTTTATTGCAGACTTGCAATCTTTTCACTTTGGAACAAAACTATTTGTACGAAATTACAACAAACACAAGGTGACTAAACATTGTGCTTCTTATAAAATCACTTTTGAGTACTCAAATCACTTTCTGAAAGAAGAACAAATATATAAAAGGGTACACAATATGACAGAGCTGCACAACAAACTATATTCGAAGATTGCATCTACTTCTACCCAAACTACAAGCAAAGAAAAGCAACCAAAAATACATAGGCAAAGAGAAGAGCCAGTAATAGTTGGTCGAATTCCTCAATCGCGCCCGACTAGCCACAGTTGACAATTTCAGACAGATAAAGCACGACCTCCAGACACATATCTACAAGCAACAAGCAGTCGGGATCACCGACCAATAGATGGGAAAAAACCACATTCATATGACAACACGCAGATAGGCTATCCGTCGGAATTAAATAGGTTGTCAAATCATTCTTTAATGCAGTCATCTACTTTTAATTCACACGCGCCAAACGCTTCTTCCATAAATCCCGACCTAGAGGATTGTTGGATACTCTTTTGCCAAGCACTGGAGAACCAAACTTCAAAGAAAACAGAAGCATTTTCCAAACCTGAGAGTTCTACATAAACGATGGCGCCCAAGAAAGGTCAGATTGCAACCCGTTCAGCCGCAGCTAAAGTCCGTCAATTGGAGATGGCCCAAACACCGCTGGAAACCCGCTTACAGCTGGTTCGAAACGCTAAAGTACACGAGCCACACTGGCGAAAAAATTGGAAAGATATTCTTGCGTGGGGAAAGGAGTTGAATGGCAATTGGAGGGAGCCAGCCCAAAGACTGCGAATTGCTAGCATTCTGCAATACATGAATGCACCTCTGCTGGAACAGTTTGGCAGACTCAAAGACATTATTGCTCGATTCATAGTAAGCATATATCATAATGGAAATTTCTATTTTGACGTTCCAGTCGAAATAAATGGTGAGGTCATCCACAAGATTACAGGGTTATCATACAAAGGTGCAGATGTACCTAGTCGACAGAGATCAGAATTGATCAAGCAATTTACAGACCACCCAACTGGAAAGAATTCTTGGGGGTTATTGGTGACCCAGATAAAGTATGAAAATTATAAAATAGCTGCGCGAATTGTGTCGATCGCTTTGTCAAGATCCGGTTGAGGGTCTGACTTCAAAATTGAAATGCTAGAGCATGTGCTGAGCATGGCAACAAACGACAAAATATACATCTGGGCTAAGTACCTTGCCGAAATTATCAAGAACATATGTTTGAAGTGCCAAGAGGATGGAGCGGCCATTTGCTACCCATCTCTAATCATCTGGATAGCAATGACGCATATAAGACTAGCAGGAAATAAAGACTTTACTAAAGAAGGACTTGTGTTAATGCAGAACTTCCGTTGCTTTACGAAAGGAGGCAGCAGACTTGGGCCGTCAACAGTAAAGATTTGGCTAGAAGCCTGGTTCGAAGACTTAAAAGTTCGGTTGACCAGATGGAGAGTATCTCAGAATGTTCGATGGAGTCTGCCTCCGTCCGCTCACATTGAACTTGCACTGGACCATACATCAGTTTGGTACTTGGAAGGAGCAAGTGGACCTGCACAAGCTCTCGACTATTACTCTTCGGTCGAGGAAATCTTCAATGAGCTTAAAAGGAAATCCAACACAACATTGATAATTCCTGATATGGCACACCAAGTCGACATTCCCATATAGTCGAACCTTTAATGGATCCAGAGAAAGAAGAAGCCTATGAAAGCCGCTTATATATGGAAAATTTTACATTTCAACCTCAGCTCGTGGTCGGATCAGAGCCTTTAGCATTTACGCTCATTCCACACCAAGATTCACCGGATGGAGCTGAACAATCTGATGAAGAGACCCTGTCGGACAATCCTGAGTACGCCTTGAACCCCGACAACATCCAACAGATAGCCGACCAATTATCCATAGCTCGACAAGCAAGAGATGTACAAATACAGGGCAAGGGAAAAAGAAAAATGACCATTGACGAGCCGACAGTTGAAGATGAAACTGAATTATACGACATCGCAACGCGAATATTGGAAGATGCAGCTAAGAACAAAATACTAGTCGACGAGCAGTTCAAGAAATTTTTGGAAGTTGAACACCCTCGACCCAAAAAGAAAGTCAAGCTTATCATCAACGATGCTGTTGACCTGACAGATAGCTTAGCTCCACCATCGCCGACCATTGTCACGGAGGATACTATTTTTTCTACACCTCTGGTAAGTACCCCACTTGCACTTCAAGCTCCATCTCAAGTTTCGAATATTGTACAAACTCTTCCTTCCCCCCTTTGAGAAACATTTCAAAATGATAGCGACATTACCCAATTCATGACTCAACTCCCGACCATGTTCCAAGATTGGCGAAAAATCATAACCAAGAAACCTGTATTCGCAGACACTGGTTCACCGATAGATTTTGCCCCTCCTGGTGTGATCCCAACCAAAGTTTTGAATCCATCAAATACCTTAGCACCACAACCAATTGGCATGCACCATACCCATCTACAACGCAATCCTGAGACAAACAATCCAATTTTTGCTCATTAGATTTCTTCGTTCATTCCTTTTCCAGTCAATCCATCGATGGAAGCCCATTCACTTCCCCGACATGTCGTCGGCTCACCAGAACATTTCCCCGACGTTCAAGTTTTAGATGTAGACGCACCACTGATACCAGAAGTCTTGTCCCCTGTAGTCAGTCGGGAACCGTTTGCCAGTTCAAATCCTAACGCTCCTCTTCCAGTCGACAAAACATGTGTGTCGTCGACATGTAAAATCGATACTAGTGCACCATTCCACAACCCTACCAACAAGTCATCAATAGAAACAACTGAAGTAGCAGTCGAGTCAGCAACACAAACAACTCAGGCAGCAGTCGAGACAGTAGAGAAAGCAAAACAAGTAACAATTGAAGAAGTACTCCCGACAAACATAGTAGAAATATCAAGCAGAACAGTCTATTGAAGAAGCACAAAAACAGACAGAACAACCATCAGCAATAGTCGAGACTAAAAAAGAATCAAAACAACAATTAGCGGCCCCAAAATCTAAAGGAAAATCCAAGAAAAAGGAACAAAACAAAAAACGCCAAGAGAAAGATCTTCAGCAACAACATCTGCAACACATATCTCAATTGGGTCACTTATCTGTACATCTTAACCAATTTGGGTCGATCTCGACATACCATCCACAACGAGCACCACAAGAAGAGCTCGACTTACTGGCTGATGCAATCAACCGAGAACGGCATAGACGACTGGAAGCAGAAGACCAAATTCACAAAGTGGAACAAGACCAAACTCTATTTCTGACAAAGTGTCAAGATTTAGCGCAACAGGTCATACCAATTCCAGTCCCCTCCGACACGACAAGCACACTTGATAAAGCATTTCAGTTGTTCGAATTTGTCGTGTCGGCATTGTATGAACAACTCACCAACGACCGAGAAGAACAAGCAACAATAACAGCGTGATTGATGTCGCAACAGTTTGAAGCATTCAACTCAGCACACAATAAGCTCATACAATATAATGATAAAGCAGAGACATCAAACAATGTTCTCCACAATTGGTACAAACATTATGGCAACGTGTTTAGAGAAATGCAGGAGACAAGCGAGACAATTGACAGTCTTCATAAACAACACGGAGTAATTGATGAAGCCATGGCAAGAACTATTGAGGAACAACTGATAATGGAAAATAGCAAACTGGAGTAATTGGAAAAAAGTGAAGCACAGTGGTTGAGCCAGGCACGTCATAACCTTGACAAAGTAGAACAACTCCGACCACGTATGCAAACACTGCTTTCAGCTGCAAACGAGAAAATAGAGCTCTTCAGTTTCGACTGTGAAAATCCTCACAACAGATCTAAGAGATGATGTATACCTCACAAGAGTAATTATGATTAAGCAGGAAAATAGAAGAGAGTGGTCAATGTAGTATAATGAGCAACATAATAATAATATAGTAGAACTTGGATAGAAGCAAAAATACTTCACGCACACTAATTAATTAATCACAATATGGACAATAAGTAGTACAATGCATGAGGATTCGAATGCCTAAGGTGGCAATTCGAATTAGCCTTCAAGGAGTGATCAAAAGATCACTTGAGTGTCATCGGAGCACAACTAGTAGTCTATCTCATCATCGATGGAGTCATCAATGCACAAGTAACTGTCAACCGTCAGTCAAACTGAGTCTAATTGAGTGTGGTAGGTGTAACTAAATGTAACTGGCACATGGAGACACTAACTGAATGAAGGAGGCTCAGTGGAGGGCGCATGAGGAGCTAACTGGAGTCAGAATAGGTATTCATGTCTCATCGAAGGTCAATCAGAGTGATAACAACAGTGAGGAGTCAGTCTGGCCTCAAATCAAGGAAAGACTGGTGGATAACTGAAGTAAACTGGATTGGTAGGTGAGAAAGGACGAGTGGCTTCCTTAAATCAAGGAGGAATGGCGCACTAAGCTCTAGGAGGGCTAAAACTGATCTGAGAGAATCTCTCGGGGGCTGGATAACTGAGGGCTAGGTGCTGGAGTGATGACTGGAATGCATGCAAACCCTAAAAGTGCAAGCATCACTGAAAATGTAAATGATCAAAATACTGGTGGGATTAGGATGGAGTATAGGAATATCCTAACACCCCCCTTTAATCCATCCCGGGCCTTGGTAACTAAGACGAAAGGTCATCCAATACAATGAATAATAACAGTCAGTAAACCAAGGAAGTGGGAAAAATTTCATGGGAAAAATACCCCCCCCCCTCAAAACAGACTGTAAGACGCACATAAAAAATAAATGCTCCAAACTCAAGCAGGTGTGAAGTAAACTGGACTGGTAGGTGAGAAAGGACGAGTGGCTTCCTTAAATCAAGGATGAAGGGCGCACTAAGCTCTAGGAGGGCTAAAATTGATCTGAGAGAAGCTCTCGGGGGCTGGCTAACTGAGGGCTAGGTGCTGGAGTGATGATTGGAATGCATGCAAACCCTAAAAGTGCATGCATGATTGAAAATGGAAATGATCAAAATACTGGTGGGACCAGGATGGAGTATAGGAATATTCTAACACCCCCCCTTAATCCATCCTGGGCCTTGGTAACTAAGACCAAAGGTCACCCAATACAATGAATAATAACAGTCAGTAAACCAAGGAAGTGGGGAAAATTTCATGGAAAAAATACCCCCCCCTCAAAACAGACTGTAAGACACACATAAAAAATAAATGCTCCAAACTCAAGCAGGTGTGATGCTTGGTCATATGTCTGGAGGTAGCTTCTTTTTGGGAAGAAGTGGATTATGCTAAAAAAGCATGTGCTTGTACTTGTTCTTCAGATCGAATGTGATGAGAACAAATCCAAAAGTATGAGGATGATCCTTGAATCTGTGATTCGAATCAGTTGAGGTAGGATCAAAAACATGAATATGCAGATAGTATTTTGTCTTCTCCTTCGAACCATCATGGGTGAGATTATGCCAAAAAGAACCATCAAATAATAATGATTGCTCGAAATCCAAATCAGATTTAAGACTTGATGAATAGTTTCTTGAGATCCCCTTTGAACCAGCAGGGGTGAGATCAAAACCATCATATGCATGAGAAATTATCTCAAGTAGTGTTTGCTTAGGATCCAAATTAGATCCAAGACTTGAATCATGGTTTCTTGAGATCTCCTTTGAACCATAAGAGGTGAGATCAAAACCAGTAAATGCATGAGAGATTATCCCAAGCGAATGGCAATGGTTTCTTGAGATCTCCTTTGAACCATAAGAGGTGATATCAAAACCAGTGGATGCATGAAAAATTATCCCAAGCGGGTGGCAATGGCCATATTCTTCAATAACCTTCTAAAAGCATGGAATAATGATCATATAGTAGTAAATAAGAGGTGATTGCTTGAGGAGGGCGAATGCATTACCTCCAATAGCGGATTTTACCTCCGAAATAATCATGTGATCATTATGCAAACCAACAGACTCTGGTGCAAGAGAGGATTTAGGACCTTCTGCAATATGTAGAGTGTGAGCTGGCACAGAAAGAGAAGAAAGTTGGAGCATGAGTGTAGAATCTGCAAGTTCTTCTTCTTTGTGGACAACTTCAATATGATATGTGTTTGATATTGGTTCATGATCAATGAGATCATCAAGGAGGGTGAATGCATCACTTTGCTTGTTCTCGAAAGGGTTTGGACCAATTCCTTCATTCTGTCTATCAAATCTTTCATCCAGGTAAGCCCATATATTTTTTGGAGATGAAATATTAGTGAGGTCATATAACATGCATAGAGACATAGCATAACTCATGACTGCACAAGCTTGTTCACCTTCACTTAACCAATCATACTCTTCATCATAGGATTCGAACTCTCTTTCAAAACAATAATCAAAGAGACCATGTCTCTTCAAATGTGCTATCATTTGTGGTTTCCATTCATCATAGTTGAATGGAGAAAGAGGAGTAATCCCTGATGAATACATGGAAGCTGTAGAAGACCTGCAAAAACAATAGAGAATATCTACAACTGCTACTGCTGCAAAGATGCAGAAACTACTGCAACTGCTGCACTCGAAATCTTGGTAATAACCTGCAAAAAACTCTCAAGAATGGAGATAAACAATACTCTCAACATGCTCTGATACCATGTGAAAATCCTCACAGCAGATCTAAGAGATAATGTATACCTCACAAGAGTAATTATGATTAAGCAGGAAAATAGAAGAAGAGTGGCAATGCAATATAATGAGCAACATAATAATAATACAGTAGAACTCGGATAGAAGCAAAAATACTTCACGCACACTAATTAATTAATCACAATATGGACAATAAGTAGTACAATGCATGAGAATTTGAATGCTTAAGGTGGCAATTCGAATTAGCCTTCATGGAGTGATCAAAATATCACTTAAGTGTCATTGGAGCACAACTAGTAGTCTATCTCATCATCAGTGGAGTCATCAATGCACAAGTAACTGTCAACCGTCAGTCAAACTAAGTCTAATTGAGTGTGGTAGGTGTAACTGAATGTAACTAGCACATGGAGACAATAACTGAATGAAGGAGGCTCAGTGGAGGGCGCATGAGGAGCTAACTGGAGTCAAAACAGGTAGTCATGTCTCATCGAAGGTCAATCGGAGTGATAACAACAGTGAGGAGTCAGTATGGCCTCAAATCAAGGAAAGACTGGTGGATAATTGAAGTAAACTGGACTAGTAGGTGAGAAAGGACGAGTGGCTTTCTTAAATCAAGGAGGAAGGGCGCACTAAGCTCTAGGAGGGCTAAAACTGATCTGAGAGAAGCTCTTGGGGGCTGGCTAACTGAGGGCTAGGTGCTGGACTGATGACTGGAATGCATGCAAACCCTAAATGATGCATGCAAACCCTAAAAGTGCATGCATGACTAAAAATGTAAATGATCAAAATACTAGTGGGACTAGGATGGAGTATAGGAATATCCTAACACCGACCTCATTCATCTATAGGGAAAAACTACTCAAGAACAGATAGCTCACTTGTCGGCCCTTGCAACACTTACTATCGACATCCAAAACACACTGCGCCATTGGGAGAGCTTCCAGCACCAAATGTCTATTTCGACTGAAGCAATTGTCGAGGTTTATCTGCAACAACCAACAGTGCCCAGTTCCACTCCAGACAACTCATAAAGCACAGTTATACACAAGTTTTGTTCAGTAATTTTGCACATGTTCGAAGACACTAGAACCTCCACTGGACAGTTTGCAATATAAGTGGACAAGTCCCGTCGACCAGTCCGAATATGTCATTCAGCTGCGCCGAAAATATAGTTGTATAACTGAATGTAAACATCTATATATAGGCTGTTCAGCCAATATAATGGTTAACTAAGATCTGTCTATGTATCGTTCTACCCTTGCTGAATATGTATCGTTCTACCCTTGCTAAATAATAAAGACTAGTGCTTGTCTCTCTCTTGTCTGTTGCCTCTGTATGATTGTGCATGCTTTTTTAAACTATATAATGTATTAGTAAATCTCGTTGATATGTTGGTCGACATATACAATTTATGGTCGATACTAAATCAGTGAAGTCATTTCTGGTCAATATGGTCGATATCCAAACTGGTCAATGTTGTTGTAGTCTATATCACTTGATGTCACTTTATTTTTAAAGAGGTCAAAAGTGCATATGGTCGAACTTGTAGTTTCAACTCAACATCTTATTAGGTTCAAATTGATCTTGAGTATATGTTAGTAAATCTCGTCGATATGGTGGTCGACATATCCAATTTCTGGTCGATACTAAATCACTCAATATCCAAACTGGTCAATGTTATTGTAGTCGATATCACTTTATTTTTAAAAAGTTCAAAAGTGTATATTGTCAAACTTGTAGTTTCAGCTCAACATGTTATATGGTCGAATTTTTGCAGCATTATTGGCTTTAGATTCTGTTATCCTGCACATTTCCAGTATAAATTTATTGTTTTTATTTGTTAAAATATTTTTTATCTGGAATTTTTTGTCGAAGGTCGAGGAGGTCAAAGGAGGTCGGAAGAGGTCAAGGAGGTCCGAGGTGGGAGGAGGTCGAGGTTGAGGAGCTCAAGGTCGAGGAGGTCGAGTCCAAGGAGGTCGGAGAAGGTATTTGTTTTGTAAACAGTGGTTAAAACTTTAATATGGTCGGTCTCTTCGGTGGGTGGTAGTATGATTCGTTGTATACTAAAGGGAAATAAAAACAGTCTCTAACATTGTTACAAAGTTTACTCTTTTCCTAACGGCGTTCACTTTTTCCCCTCAAGGGGCAAATGCTAGTATAATTTCATTCAAATGGATAACATAGCAATCCAACTATACATTATTTTAATTTTAATCTTAACATAATTTCCTTGAAATGATCAACATGAGTTTAACATAGGAATCCAACTAGTAATTGAAAATAAAATCCTAAATAGTAATTTGTCAATTGGGAGGATCACCGCCATCTTCCATCTCCTATTTTCAATTGGAGGCTGTTATTGTTTCTACTCTACAAGCACATTTACGCAGGCCTTGTGGCTATGAAGGATAGCAGCAGTTTATGTATCATTCATCCCCCAAATCATTTAGTTAATATTTAGTTTACGCCTCACTGGAATGCCCTTGTTACGAAAAGGGCATCATGATTCGGAAGACCTGGAAGGGATGCGCGACCTCTGCTATATCGGAGTCGAGGGTAAGTCGGAGAGACTCTGCAAGAAAAGGGATATCGGTTCAAGTAAACAATCCCACACCTATGGTTGTATTCTGTTAAGCTTGGTTTTCCTACACAAGTTAAATTTTGTTGGACTCACCCAACCATGGGCATGGCATACCATCGTATCCCATTTGCATGGTTGATAATTGATTCATGGTATTTGAATCTGAATGAGGATGGTGGCAATCAGAGTGAATACGCAATTTAAGGGTTCTACATTTACAGTGCACTGAACCTAGATTCTTTTATCAAACGCAGACACATATCCCGCATTCATGGCAATGGCATGATGGTGTCTCGTAAGCATTTAAATGTAGAAAGTCTCCTCTTTATCATCTTTATCATCCATGATTGCTTTGCAAACCAGAGCCACATCAACAAGAGCTTTGAACACCTGATATCATTAACAATGTGCCATTTGTATTTCTGAACAAAATTTGAAGAATTTAAATTAACCATCAAGAAACACAATGCATCTTATAGAACGCTGGGAACATATTTCAAAACAGAATGAAAGCCCTCCACACATTCCCAAACCCCACCAATAACTATACCATAACTTCATAATGGCCAAAAAATCCTAACAAGCAAACATCCCTTCTATGATCTAATAAAATAGTCACATTTATAGGGGGTGACTGTAGTAGTTAATAAGAGAGCCTCCTCATTGTGCAAACCCCCTAAGCTATCTCCCTAATCAAAATAAATAACAATAAGAGAGCCTCCTTATTGTGCAAACCCTTGAGCTATATGATGTAAATGTTCGGGAAAAAACAATTCAGAGATGACATGATAAGTCTCGAAATGATTAAATCAATTGAACTCAACTGTGCAAAAATAAATATGGCCATACTGGAATTGTGCTGCTAAAAACCTAGCATGTAAGAAATTAGAGTGGAAACTCCGTAACAATTATGCCACCATTTAGGAACCATATGACACACGAGGCCCACCCCCACGTCACAACCTAGAAAAATCACCTGTCTTCTTCGCACGACCTTTCGGGGTTCTTCTCGAGACTTCGGAATCGAAACACCCATAGTGCCACTTCATTTCATCTAGTGCATTTTAAACAAAGGAATCTACTTGATCTTCATATCTTTCATATAGGATAGTGAATTTATGTGCAACAACAAACCCTCAGCAGGGAAAAGTTAGCTGGGCCAACTTATGTATGTAAAATGAGCACAAAGAAATCATAGCAAGGCAAAGGGAATAAACAATTAAAGTTCATAAAAGAAACAAAAAATGAGCCACTGCTTACTTCCCTATGTAGAGTAAAGTCGAGAAATTCCACCCAATGCTAATTATATTAAATAGCCCAAGTTCAAACCCTCCCATATAACATTATGTGTGTACGAAGGAAGGTGTTTGACTTCTTGCAATTGACTTCCCTCCATTATGAAAGGGACTCAAGTCACTTAACACATCTCAACAGGCCAAATTGGTCAAAATAGACAATAATAAATAGTTTGATTTTTCCTTTAGGAGAAAATACAAAAACATAATTATGACCATATTTAACCCAAAAACAAAACAAAAAAATCACCAACTGGGCATAGGATAGACAATGAATAGGTGTACTGTTAAGGCACTCCTTGTATTAGGTCACCTGTTCGAAACTCCATCAGTACTAGCTTACCAAAAATAATATTTAACAAAAAAAACCACAATTATAAACAAACATAATAATCTATAACATAAGCCATACAGAGGCTTCAAAGTTTTCTAAATTTGTAAACAAAATTATAAGTTGCTTCTCACTTTTATGAAAAATGGTAGTTGCAAATACATCATTTACACCAACATGGCACGTTAGCTCTAATAAAATTTAATTATTAAAATATTTAGAAATGAGTTGTTCAACAACAATATTGATACTTGATATTTGGGGACTGCAATATTCAACAACCATGTGTAGCAATTTTACTAATTTGAGAATCTATCACAGCTCCCGAAAAGTTTCCATATCTATTTACTCGTTTTTGCTGGTTTGTATTCCAACCTTTAAATGTTGATTACGTTTTAAGGAAGGGTATTCTCTTGCTAAATTTGTTCCAATGTGTCCTGCCTCTCCTTTTAAATCAGGATCCTTTATTTCTATTAGCATGAGCACAAAAATCTAGCTTAGGTTTATTTTCCTCACCAGTCAATGTCAAGACATCATAAAACTAACAATTAAATAAAGAAAAATCCATGAGATGTAGAACAGTTGGTGTCGGGTGATGGTTAAGACACCCCTAAGCGGAAAGGTCGCCTGTTCGAAACCCCGCGGATACTAAAATCCAACCATGCTAGGGTTGGTGGGTCTAGGCTGGGTGCGATCCCCGGGTGATTTTTACAGCTTAGATGCCCCTGGTTCGTGGTCTCTCAGCCAATGGCGAACCCTGCTAGTCAGGGGGTACTACCACTTGCCAACAAAACAAAAAAAACAATTAAATAAAGAAACAGTTTTTGAACAATTGTCGCTTCACAAAATTATGAAGATTGATTTGCAAGGGAGCAAAATCACATACCCTATCACATATATATCTGCAGGTTCTCTATTAACAAATCATTTATCAATCTATAGATCTTCAAGCGGGTGCCTAGCTACATTCCAAATATTCACTGATTTTCTGTAAAATGCTTGAAATGGATAAAGCCCATTAATATTTGTTCCAATTGATCCTGACCACAAAATATTGAACTAAATACACTTAATCCCTAAAAATGCAAGTTGAGATTTAGATTTGAAACAACCACTACTTAAAATGCAGATGCTGATTCAAATAGATTCCACCAACCATGGAACAAACTCAATAGTCTTCCCAACTAATCAAACCCACCAAATAATTTAATTTAGTTTGGTTTTCTCACTGTGGATATTTCTGCTATCAAGGGTTTTAACATTTAATGTTGTTATGCGCTTGAGTAGCTATAGTGTTCTAGCAAGGCTGGGGCTAGAGCAAGGGGCCAAAAAAAAAAATTGTACAAGCCAAAGTGGGATTTATTGTATGGATATTTGGTTTGGGGGCGGTTTACCCCTAGATTGGACATGATCAGTCCCCTTGGTTTCACTCTCAGAAGTAGCTTAGTGGCTTTGCTGGCTGCCCATTCGATGTGATGATATTTGATATCCACCATGCAGGGCTTTATGCCCATGGGTTGGTGCTCAAGGGCTTCCAGGGGTGATCCACTGGGGCACATGCCCATCCTGGTTATTTGACTTGAAGAGGTGATTGCACTTTGTAAAGGACTGTTAACTCCTCCTAACACACCTTCTTCCATCCGCTTGGACCTATTTCAACTTCTAGAGACCCCTGCTCCAGCCTTCTTGGCCTAGTGCACCCTTCTTCTAGCTATTGCGGACCAGATGAGCCTACAGTGCCTTAGAGGGGGGGCATTGAGGGACTTTCATCACTTTGGGGTTAGATGGGGCATGATGCCCCCTGGCTCACTACTTCATCAAGTGAAGCCATTTCTCTAGTTATTTTAGCATATTTTTATTATTTTTGCACATTTTAGGATAAAATTCCTTTGTTTTGTAGAATTTACCCTAAAAATAATATTATTTTATGATTTAGGCTTGTAGGCTCAAAATTAAAATATTCAAGAGAGAAATGTATAAATATACCTCCTCTCCTCGTAAAATCATAAGACAAGGGTTCAAATATGTATTATTTTCTCTTTCTCCTACTCTTAGAGTCTCTTTGGTGATGTGCACTTCTCTTGGGACGATCTCTTTTGATTGATGGTGAATGGAATTATGTTCTAGGGCTTCTTGCATATGCTATGGTTCATGCTAGACTTGTTAGATTAACACATGCACAAGCATGACCTAAATGCGTCTTCTTTGCTCATCTCTTGTTGAATGTTGGTGAATAATGTTACTATGTGGATTGAATGGTAGTTTTATGTTGCATTTTCTTTGAATTAGGGCTTTTTACCAATATTCTATCAACTTTCTAAGAAGGAAACGTCTTGCATAAGGGTTTCCTATTGCTTTTGGGGCCTTGGACTTCTCCATTTGCCTTAGTTAGGCTCACCTACAGTACCCTAAAGGTTGTTAGGTGATGCCCTAGCTTGCAAGTGCTAGAGGGACATTTCAAGAGAGGGACACTAGCCATTGATCTCTCAATTCCCCAGGGATTGAGACAATAATCATATCCCGTTCTCTTGTCATATTTTTACTTATAATTTCAGCATTTATTGTATTATAGTTTTGCAGTAATTTTATGCATAAAAACCCTAAAAATCTGAAAAATTCATAACTCCAAAAATAACCGTGAGTTTGTAATTCTGGTCCTCCCTACAAATTCTCCTTAGTAGATTTATCCAAAGATCTTGAAGGGCGTCCTCATTTGTGTGTAAAAAACCCTAAAAATCATATATTGTTAAAAAAACCTAAAAATTTACATAAATTCAAAAACCTAAAAATATTTGGAATTTGTTAAATCTAGTCCACCCTTCAATTTCGCCCTAGTTGAATTGTCCACAAATCTTTAAGGGCGTCCCATTTTTCCCTAGTGCATTGGGAAGCGTGAGAACCTATATCTCACTTACCTTGGGCCACATTAGGATTTTGACTTCACCTAGGGCTTCGCCCTAGACTCCTCCTTCCTCTTTTCCTTAGAGCACGCCTTTTTGAGGGTTTCCTTGGGATATGTGTAGGTGCATTGGTATATGTGACTTGCATTGTAATCTTTGAAATTGGAAAGGTGATTGATGATATACATGATTAGTTGTTGAACTAACTCCTTAATTAGGTCAATTTGTCTTCTTTATATATTGTTTGACTCCATACAAGGCGCTAATCTAGTTACAAGGTCGTGGAAAGGTATTTGCATGTGTGATGTTTGCAAATATCATTTAGGGCTCTCCCCTGGGTTTAGGAGTTACCTGAAGAAGTTATGAGGCTGGGCTATGGTCACATTTGCGCCTAGACCTCTTCCACACACTTACCAATCACTAGCATTTAGTCTACATCGTGTTGCTTATTTATGACTGCGAGTTTGAGCGGTAACAAACACAAAACAAAAAATTTACCTCTTAACTAGAGGTTTCCCAAATCTTAACCCTTTGAATTTTTCAGCCTCGGGGCTGCTATGAAATATAGAACAAAACAACAGTGGAAAATTATAATATTTCAATCCTTAACACCCTAATATTTTAGGCAATCCAAGCAGAAAAGATACCAAAGTGTTCTAATAAGTTTCAGCCCTCTAGGGAAATCTCTTCATGCATAAACCAGATCTGAAAAATCTCATTTACAACAGTAATAAGAGTAGTAAAACAACCCTTATCTTCTTCATTTACAAAGTTAAATCACTTATTACCCTTCACTTATTCAAATACACAAGACATATATCATTGTAAATTACAAACCGTGAACATAGATGACTAAAAATCAGCCCTGCAATTTACACAAGTATTAGATTGCTGAAAACTTCATTAATATGCATAAGTTGAAGTTGTTGTACATACCATAGCCTTATTACAAGGCTAGTACAATCCATTATCTCTCCAAAACCCTAGCTAAGGAAAACCAAGAAAACCCTAACTCAACCAAGGAGCTCCAACATGCATGAATCACTCAAACAAGTCCTCTAAGGAAAGATGTCTCATCCTCTTCTTCTTCACCAAATACACACTAGGGTTTCATTTCAAAACCCTAAAATCTGAATTCTCCAAGGGATGAAACCCTAACCCTAGACTTCAAGATGCTCCAAAAATATCAAGAAACCCTAGTGACTCCAAGAAAGAGAGAGATCATGTACAAATGAAGATCTAAGAGAGAAAGGATAACTCGTGCGCTCCTCTAGTAACATCTCTAAACACGAGATGAACAAGAATAATGAATACAACGATGATGATGAATGGGAAGGATTCTCTCCTTCCTCTCTATATAGGGGAGGTATGAAAGGCCAACAATAGAATGCAGGCCCAAGCCCTTACAAGCAACCTACAACAAACACTTGTGGACCTACACAAGTAAAGGGATCCACTCCAAGGGTACACATGTCTTGCTCCAAGATGATGTACACAAAAGGGCTCCAAGATGATCTAGCTACACAAGGTGTGTCCACAACCCTCTATCACAAACCCACACAAATTCCATTACTCCTAAGCCATGTACTGCATTGGGTCCGCTCCCCGACATGAACATTGTTGCAACCCATGCATCTTTGAGCCAACTCCAAGCCTACATATAAGAATCCAAGCTACTCCATGTTGTTTAGGGCTTGATGCCTTCTTCCATGTAAATTTATCTCAGACCCCAACCCAGTTTAAGGTTGTTGAAGAATGTAACTTCGGAAGATATTCTTATTGTACTTTTATTGTAATTCCTTCGAGGAATATTTATGTTGTATTTACTCTTGTAAGAGTCTTAAAAGAATCAATGTAAACCCTACTAGTTGTGTCGGCCCTATTAGGGAAGGACAAGTCGGCCCAGTTAGGTAAAAAGTTCACTTTGTGATTAGTATAAATAAGGGAGGCGCCTAGCTCATTTGTACATCACTCACTCAAGCAAGTTCACATGAGTAGAGAGAGAAAGACATGTTCACTTGGGAGAAAGAGTAGTTGCATTGAAGACATCTTATTCTTGGGTTTCTTTGTTCTCATGTTATTGTACGAGATTGACATTGTACTTGCTGACGAATCTATACTGAAGAAGTTTTGTTGGGTTTTCTGCCCCGAGAGGGTTTCTCAGGATAAATCGTTGTGTACTCTTGTTTATGTTGTGCTTGTCTATCTTTCAGTAATCCTATTGTTTATGGTTATTGTGATATAATGCAAATTGATTGAAGATCTAACATAACCATCTTTAATGGATTGAAAGGGTGCATAGCTAGGGTTTCCAATGATTTCTGAAGGCGAAAGGATTGACGGCGACCATGGCTGCAAGTTTGGGGGGAGGTTTTCAAGCCCCCCCTGCTGATTCTCCTGGGGTGCTCTGGGTCAGGGGCATCCCAATCCCACTTGAGGTAATGGGAGGAGAGGGAATGAGCTCCCAAGATTCAAAAATGGCAGGAACTCCAATCGGGAGGAAGCCTGGCCAATGCATTCCCAAATCTTCCCTAATACCCTCAATACAGATCAAATCTAGCAAGCTGAGGGATTGGATCCAATACATGCAAGATCACGCACTTATAGGTAAATTTGTGGGAATGCTACCGTCGAAAAAATCCCTAGTCTAGTGGATAAACTCGACTTGGAAACCATGGAGTCATTATGATCTACAACTACGTTCAAAAGGCTTTTTTACCACCTCTTTCCTAAGCACAGAGGATAGAAACAGAGTACTGGATGGAGGCCCTTATTTCTTCTACTCTGGAGGCCTATTCTTAAGACCATGGAAGGAGAAGTTCTGTGCAGATAAAGAGGATATGAGAGTTGCTCCAGTATGGATCTGGCTATACTCTCTCTCAAGCGAATACTGGGACTCAGAAATTTTGGAAGATATCAAGAACAACCTGGGCTCCTTGATTAAGATATTCGAGCAAACCAAGGCACACTGATATACGACCTATGCGAGGATCTGTGTTTACATGGATCTATCCAAAGAACTACCAGAAGCGGTCAAGATGTCATGGGAGGACGAAGATTGGGTGCAAACCCTAGATTACAAACAAATCCTGTTTAGATGTAGCAGATGCCACGAATATGGACATTTGTTCAAAGAATGCCCTATGAACACTCCAAAACCCCCTCCTAAGAAGGATGCGCAAAAGATGGATCAAGGGTTCACTAGGGTTTTCACACGAAAAAGAAGAGGAAGAAAACAGGAAAATATGGAATCCCCCAAGAAGATTTTAACATCCAATCAATTTGAAGCACTAAGAGATCAATCAGAGGAAAACATTACTACATCACCTAACGAAGACCAACATGAACTGAACAGACAGGAAGAGAAGAATAGAAATACGAAGGCAACAACCTCTGCTCTGGAGGAAAACCCTAACGAAGACCTAGAAGGTGACACGGGAGAAGAAATTGGAGATATGGATATTGGAGATCTAGATCTCGATGGCATTGAACAAGCCTGCGGAGATGGAGAAAAAGGATATGTCCCCCAGGAGCAAGTAGTTCTACTAAAGGAGGCTATCATCAAAGTAAGGGAAACCAACCGTCTTGGTATCAACCCAGGATCCCACAAAGACTACAAGAGAAAGCATGAAGAGATAATCAGGAAACCGGGAAGGAAATATAATTGGCAACGTATTGCGGCAGCAGGTTTAAAGTTGATTGAATCAGGTTAGTACCCTACCATTAGGGCTACTCTAGGTTTATAAATATTTTGTTTAATGAAGATTGTATCCTGGAATATGAGAGGTCTTAATAGTCCTCAAAAAGCAAAGATCTTAAGAAAAAAGATTCATAGGACAAATCCGGCCATTTTTTTCCTCCAAGAAACAAAGTGTTCGGCAAACCAGCTTCAAGAAACTGGTAAGAAGATCTGGAAAGGAAGTGAAGGAATCGGTATGGATGCTAGAGGAATGGCAGGAGGCTTGGGAATTCTGTGGGATCCCAACAAAGTAAGCGTTTCTGGCTTCTATGGCAATCACTGGTTCCTCTCAGCAGAATTTTGAGTAATTGGCTTCCCAATTACCGGTCTCTTAACCAATGTTTATGGACCTCACGCACCTTGAGAACAATTGGCTTTGATTGATACCCTCAGGCGAATGTTGGACTGGACTGGGGGACATCATTGGATCGTGGGAGGAGACTTTAATCTCATTACCTCGTTAGAGGAAAAGAAAAGCAGAAGGCGGAAATTGGAGGACGAATGTGGTCGCTTCAGAGATACCATTGAAGACCTTAGGCTGGTAGATGTTATCCCGAGGCAAGGAAAATTCACGTGAACAACAAACGAAAAGGATATCGCCACATTGCTTCTCATCGTGATCACTTTCTTGTTTACGAATCAGTTATGGAATATGGCAGTGAAATCTCGACTTCCATTCTCTTGGCTGTTGGCTTTGACAATTGGCCAGTGGAACTGTGGTGGAGTGGATTAGGGTCACAATTCAAAAAGTCCTTTCGATTTGAACAAATCATGGGTAGGCCATCCAGAGTTCAAAGAGAAAGTTGAGCAACGGTGGGTTGATCTAAGCAAAGGGGAGGGCCAAAGTATGTATAAGTTCCAACAAAAACTGAAAGGACTTAAATAAAAGATAAAGAAATGGAACAAGGAGGAGTTCGGGGATATCTTTGCAAAAAAAACCCTTGAATCCAAAATGGAGGAAATACAGAAACTTGGCATGAACACAGGGTATACAACTGAGCTTCAGGACGAAGAAGCAAGTGTAAATAACAAGCTGCAGGAGAGGGAACGACAGGAGGAAATTCTATGGTACCAAAAAGGTAGAGTTAACTGGCTACAAGATGGGGAAAGAAACACCAAATTCTTCCACAGATCGGTCATCCAGAACCGATCGCAAAACAAAATCCTTAAGATAAAAATATCAATAGTGAAAGATTGGAAACCAGGGAGGAGATTGAGGAGGAACTTGGAAACCACTTTCAGGATATCATGACTGAAACTATCCCGGATAGAGCCGAGGATATCGACCTGATAACTCAACATATCCCTGCTCTTGTATCGCAAGATCAAAATGATCTTTTAATGAAACCGGTGACATTGCTCGAAGTCAAAGAAGCAGCGAACCAAATGGCTAATGGGAAAGCTCTAGGACCGGATGGTTTCACCGCCAATTTCTTTCATCATTTTTGGGACCTCATCAAGACGAAAGTTTGGCAAATTGTGGAAAATTATAGACTCTCAAAGAAAATTCTCCATGCTTTAATGCTACATTTTTAGCTCTTATGCCCAAGGTTGAGGAGGCAGACTCCCCTGGAAAATTTCGGCCCATTGCCCTCTACAACGTAATTTACAAAATTGTTACCAAGGTAATAACCAATCACCTCAAACCCATCCTTCCTTCTCTAATTTCCCCTTAGCAATCATGGTTTGTTGAAGGAAGGCAAATCATGGATGGAATTATCTTTGTTCATGAAGTTCTCCATTCCCTCAAAAAAGAGAAGATCTCGGGGATGATGTTGAAACTCGACATAGCTAAAGCCTACGACAAACTCAACTGGCAATTCATGAGGGCCATGCTTAGATCCTTTGGCTTTATGGAAGACTGGATCAACTGGATTATGAATCTCATCTCTGCTGCCTTCTTCTCCATACTGCTCAATAGAGTCCCGACGGGTTTATTGAAATCAACAAGAGGTATTAGATAGGGCGACCCTTTATCTCCCTTCTTATTCATAATAATGGCAAAAGGACTGGGTAGAACAATAAAAGCTATGCAAGGTAACCAAGAAATGCAAGGGCTTCTCATTCATCTGAGAGTGGATTGTCAAACTCACTAGCAGTTCGTTGATGACACTATGTTGATGGGGCATCCTTCAGTCCAAGAGGCCAAGAAGATAAAACTTTGTTTAACTAACTTTGGCAAAGCGTCAGGTCTAGAAGTTAACGAACAAAAATCCCAGGTCTTCTTCTTTAATACCCCCAGGATCACCAGGCGCAACATTTGTTGAATCCTTGGTTTCCAAGAGAGTTCCCTTCCATCCAAATACCTCAGAGTCCCCCTGGCTGATTCTAAGGTTCGTAATGGTTCTTGGCATGAATTGTTGGACAAAATGAGGAAAAAACTTTCAAATTGGACAATTAGGCCTCTAAACTTTGCCAGCAGATTGGTATTGGTAAAAGTTGTTCTGCAAGCTATGCATGTTTACTTGTTCTCTACCATAGCAGCCCCAAAAGCAATCTTGAAGGAAATCAGGAACATTCAACGAAACTTCCTGTGGAATGGTTCAAATGAACACTAGAAATGGGCCCTGGTAAAATGGGAAACTATATGCTCTCCTAAGGAACAAGGTGGTTTCAACCTCCGAGATCCATAAAACGTCAATTACGTAAGTGGGGCTAAGATATGGTGGAGATGGGTCACCCACAATCAGGAACCATGGGAAAAGCTCTGGCATAAAAAATACGCTGAGGGGTGGGAGAAAGGTAACCTCATCCGCTTCTCTGAGGAAGTTCCTGGATCACACATATGGAAAAATGCAACCCAAGGGAGAAGACTCATCTAGGATAATAGTTTATGGGAAGTAAGAAATGGGCAGAGAACTAAGGCCTGGGAAGATTCATGGCAACAATTACCTCCTCTTGAAGGCAATGTAGAAGCGCCCTAGCTCATCCAGGAATGTAACAACCAAAACAAAATTTTGGTTAAGGACCTTTGGGACGATTCAAACACGGAACAAGAGTACAAGTTTTGGGCACCTCGTGATTGGTGGGAACAATTTTGCTCTGAGGAGGAAGTAAACAGAATAGAAGAAACTTTAAACAATAGAAGAATCAAGATTCACATGGGGGGGACAAACTCCACTGGGGCTTCGAACCAAAAGGCATTTTCTCAATCAAGGAAGCATACAACATCTGGTCGGGTTATAATAATCTATTCCCTGATAAGAAATGGAAGAAATTATGGGCTGCAAAACTGTGGCCTAAAATTTCCATCTTCATTTGGTTAGTAATCAAACGTCGAATCCTTACGGGAGAAAATATTCCGAAGAGAGGGATGCAAGGGCCTTATCGGTGTTGTATGTGTACTTTGGAGGAAGAAACCTTGAATCACCTCCTTGATTCATGTCCTTTCGCTTCGAACTTATGGGACCGGGGAGCTATTATTTTCAGAAGATCAGACAGGCACAGAAACAACCCGGACCAGACCATCTCCGCGTGGACAAACGACCCGTTTCAGAACCCCATTGTTAATAGACTCGGGCAGATTTTCCTGTATTTTGTGGTATGGGAATTGTGGAGGGAAAGAAACTCCAAAACTTTCCAAGAGAAATCTAGAATTGAAGACAAGGTCTGGAACTCTATCCGTAATAAGATGCTCGAAACAGTGAAAATGCAATCTTGGGAAAATGCAGATTGGGAAGATAACGCCTCGGGAGTCCCTCATCCTGTAGGTCTAAGGGATATCGGGGCCAATGCAATGTTATGGGAGACAAGGAAGGACGTCCACGGCAAGTTCTAGTCGAGAATTATGGACTCCTCCTACTAGTTTCTTCAAACTTAACTTCGACGGTGCTTCGAAAGGAAATCCTGGTCCTGCAGGATTTGGATGTGTTATCGAAAATCACCTTGGCGAAATGCAAGGTTTCAAAACCGGCTTCATTGGCACAGACTCTAACAATGCAGCGGAAATGGAAGGTTTACTCCAAGGAATACAGATGGTTGGTCTTTAGAATTGGACCCCACTTATTGTTGAAGGAGACTCTAAGATAATCCTCCATGTGGCAACAGAGATCCATCATGGAAAGTCGAGCTCCAAGGTGGCAACATCATGGCAATTAGAAGGGAGGTTGGAGAAGTTGGCAGTGATCTTACATCCCAGGATGGCTCTTACCTTCAACCACGTCAAAAGAAATGGTAGCAAATTGACAGACCTTCTAGCTAACCTCAGGACTAAAAGCCATAATTCCATTTATGCCAACTCGTGGATAGACCTAAACGATGAGACAACCCAGGACAGATGCAATGAAATTATGCTTCAAGACATGACGCGATATTATGAAGTGGAGGAATCCCGACATCAGGCGGGCCCTCGCCCAACCATGTGATGTTTCGCCACACTCGCCAAGCAGCCGAGGATCTAAGGTCGAGGAAACAGGGCCTTAATCAACATTTACTTCGGTCTATTCTTAGTCTTGTCATGGCTTGTGGTTACAGTTGCAGTTATGAGCGCAGGAAGTGGAGGATCCAACCATCCGCTGGGCGGATATCTTCAAAGGACTATGAGGCATGAGCAATTTTTAATGGCAGGTACGACGTCAATTATTGTCCGGAATGGCAATTTTCCTTATAAGGAATGGAAAGGTGGTGGACACAGACGTGTTCGCAAGGTTCTTCTCTACATGCACTTAGCCATCGTTGTTCTTTTCACAAAGAGAGGAAAAGCTCAGGGAATCAACATAATGGAAGACCATCGTTGGGAGGAAGGTGAGAATATCACATACGGGCGACATCTGAGTCGTAAAAGGGAAGATGCTCCTTTGGACGAGGGCCGCAGGGTCTCCCGCGTGCAAAAGAAAGCTAGGTGGGAGGCCCGAATATTTGAACTGAGTGTACCTTCGGCTGTGCAGCAGGAAATTCAAGGAGTGGAACAACAACTATGGCAAAAGCTAGACAAGGACACCCTGCATGAGGAGTGTCGGAAGGTGGAAGATTGGGTCATGGATCTAGGAAACAATGTTTCCTGCCTAAGCCTTTACGAAAGGATTGTTGCTCTATACTGGGTGATGAAGAACTTGATGGGGCATGTTCTTTGGGAGCGAATGGAGAAGATCGGAGGAAGGGAGCCGATGGAACCATTGCAAAATTTGCTTCAAGCTGATTCAAAGAAATTGCACCAAAAGATGGACATCTTGTTGCAATCCGTGGGCATCCGCTTTCCTACTGCTCTAGCGCCTGCGATGGACGGGAATCCTCAGGGTCGCTTCCCGGACTTACCTTACATTCTGTTGTAATGGTTCTCTGGGATCGGGGGTTGTTTCTTTTCTGGATAGATGGTGTTTTTTCAGGTTTCTAACACTATGGTTTGTCCGTGTGTGCTTAGTTTTGGGCGTAGAAGTCTTATTGTCTGGGAGGTTTTGGGAAATCAAGATTAGATGAAGGTTGGTTGTCGAAGCAATTGTAATTCTGGCTTTTTTGTTATGGGTAGATCAGTCATATGGCAATTCTCACTTTGTAAGGCCTGAGAGCCTAGAATCGCAGAAGATCAACAGAGCTTTGGTTTGTTTTGCTTGAATGTAACCTCTCTTTTATATATATAATACAAAAACCTTCTTACTTACAAAAAAAAACATAACCATCTTGCATATTGAAATTCTAACACAAGTCTCAATAACTCATAGTTTAATGCCCAAGCCCAATTTCACTGCTGCTAAAATAATTAAACATAAACAGATTTTTATAACTGGAAACACATGAAGTATTTTACTAACTCAGATCGAAACTACTTTCAGCACGCACACATAAAATTATTAACACAATGATTTTTGGTCAATATGACCCTAGAAACACCCTTGCGAGAAAACTAGTGAGAGAATGGAATTTTTATTATATAAAGAAGTTACAGATAGAATTTCAGCAGAATTTTTCCCAACATAAATACACATAGACTTATCTCGAAAACCGTGTTCTTTCACCACCTCAAAAATAGTGCCCAATTGCCTCAAAATTATTGCTTAGAATTTATGTGTTGCTGCTTGTATGAACTGTACGAATTTCCCTCGAAGTGCGTGCTACTATACAGACCTCAGTCTACAATAACTGCCTCAAATTTTGTGCCAAACTCCTGCCTCAAAATTCGTGTTTGTTTACTACTAGAAACTTCTCGAAATACTTGACTGCTGACTTGCGATTCGCACCCCTTTCTTCCTATTGCTAGTTGTCCTGGAAATCCTACAACTGTTGTCTTGGGATTCACTCCCCTCTCTTCCTTCTACTAACTAAATTCGCTCTAATCAACTTTCTCTCTTCTTGCTGCCTATTCGCCCCTCTTTCTCTCCTCCTTCAATGCTCATGAAGAATGAATGATTGTGTGCCCTTTTACCCTCAACTCGTCCTTTTATAATTTCTCATTATGAAAATAACCTAACCCTAATATCTGATGACTGATATTAGATCTTAGCTAAGAAACCAAACACGTCCAAACAGGCCTCTGTGTCCCGTGTCATCGTGTCGGACACGAATACGGCCATGACACATGTCCGACACATGTTTTGGTCGTGTCTATTTTCTGGACACGATCAAAACATGTGTTAGACACGGTTTTGCATCATGTCCCCACCACTGCGCTACGTGTCCAAAAAAAAAGACACAAAAAGTGCATCTGAGAATCTCCATCCCAGCTTGGCCTCAATTCACAGCAAGCCTCATGCATAACAAACCCAACTTCTCTAAGCCTGAGAAGGAATAATGAATGCAATATACTTGTAGAACAAGGCACATGGAATATACTTATCAAACACAACAACTGAAGCAATCACACAATGGACAACAATATATCCTAGAAAACCCCAATGGAGAAAAACTAACTACTGAGGGATTTCTTCAATCTCGAGCCAGAGCAAATAAAGAAGAGTAGTACAATCAGAAATATATGGGTAAAGAAACCTGAAGGGACAAGCCCTAGATCTGCATGCAGCTACAATTGCTGCTATGGGGAAATGTACCAATTGTTTTGTACTGATTGATCTTTGATCTTGACTTCTACCAATCTCTGGAAGGACTCTAATTGTCTATGCTCAACTGTTGAAGAAATGCTACAACCTCAAACTCCGAAGTGCACCCCTGCTCTAGAAGTGCGCCCCCACTGCTCTAGAAGTGTGCCCCTCTCTGGATCTTTGTCAATCTCTGAAGAGATCTGTTCGAGCCCTCCTCAATCACTGAAGAAGAACCCTCTGCTTCTCTCGGCCCTCCTGGCCTCAAGAAGTGCGCCCCCATTGACAAGTGCAACCCCTTCTACTTGGGAAATGTGCCCCTCTCCTCTGTGAAATCGCCCTAGCTCACTCTTTGAGCTCCCTTTGTGCAGATAGAATCACTGCACTGTCAAATGGCTCCTCAATGCCTCAGATCAAGTAGGTACTAATACCTTTCGGATCCACTCACGCTCTCCTCCTGCAGATGTGCCCCTCCTCTCAAGAATGCGTCCTCTGCATGCACAAAGTCGCCCTCGCTCTAAATATCCTTAATCTCTGAAGAAAATACTAAGTAACCCCTTCCGGTGACCCCTTGCCTCCTTATATCAACTCACTAACTGATTAGGGTTTCCAAAACCCTAATATGAGTGCATGCAAAAATCCCGCTTTTGCATGCTTTTTAATTAAAATTTTACATGCAAATGACACTGGAAGGTCTTCATGCATCCACCGTTGGATCCATGACACCTGGTAGAGTGCATCTCACCCTCTACCCCATCCTGATGCCTACACTGAAAATGTACCTACATGCTAGGCATTTGAACATGAAGGGCATCTCGAGATACACCTCTATCTCTAACAACAACTGGCTATGAGTTTCTCTGCACATAGAATAAACAAGTCATCCACATATAGTACAAGAATGAGCGGATCCCTATCATCCACAATATAGTAGAGGTTGGGATCTACCTCGCTCTTCTGGAAACTCATCTACTGTAAGTAAGTATCTATCCTCGAATACTAATATCTTGGAGCTTGCTTCAATCTGCATACATATAGCACATTTTTCGATTTGCATACATGAGACTCTCTCCCATGCACCTCAAATCCCTTTAGTTTCTCTATGTACACCTCTTGAATAAAGCCATTCAGAAATGTTGTTTTCACATCCATCTGGTGGATCTTCCAACCCATCTCTACTGCAATGGAGATCATTGCCCTGATCGAAGTATATCGAGCAACTGGAGCGAAGGTCTCCTCATAATCAACTCCCTCTACCTGTGAGAACCTTCGCACCACAAACCAAGCCTTGTACTTCTCAATGATGCCATCTGCAGCATGCTTTATCTTGTAAATCCACTTGGAAGTCACCACTAACCTTCAAGTCTCGGAACAACATCCCAGACATCATTCTTCATGATGGAAGCATACTCTTCCACCATGGCATCTCTCCAGACATGCTCGTATGTTGCCTCCTCATAAGAAGAAGTCTCATACTCACTAACATTGCTCACCATAGCTAAATAGCTACATAATCTCTCTGGCACTTTACTCTCTCATAATCCTCTTGGGAATCCCCACAGACTCCTGGGCTTCCTTCAAGGTGTCTTGAAGCCACTTAGGCTTCCTCTTCCCTGAAGTAAACTCTTGTGGAGGGAACTGCTCCTGCTTTCTCTCAGACCCTAACCCAGTTTTAAGTCTCCATAACCCATAGTTTAATGTCCAAGTCCAATTTCACTGTTGCTGAAATAATTAAGCATAAATAGATTTTTATAACTGGAAACACATGAAATCTTTTACTAAATCAGATCAGAAATACTTTCAACACACACAGAAAATTATTAACACAGTGATTTTTGGTCAATATGACCCTGAAAAAGCCTTGCGGGAAAACCAGAGAGAGAATGGAATTTTTATTATCTCAAGAAGTTACAGATAGAATTTCAGCGAACTTTTTCCCAGCATAAATAAAAAGACTTATCTCGAAAACTGTGCTCTTTCACCACCTTGAAAACAGTGCCCAACTGCCTCAAAATTCTAGGTAAGAATTTCTGTGTTACTGCTTGTACAAACTGTATGAAATTCCCTCGAATTGCGTGATTCTGTACGGGTTCCAGTCTGCAATAACTACCTCAAATTCTGTGCCAAACTCCTGTCTTGAAATCTTGTTTGTTTACTGCTGGAAACTTCTCAAAATACTTGACTACTGACTTGGGATTTGCACCCCTTTCTTCCTACTGCTAGTTGTCTTGGAAATCGTGCTACTGCTGTCTTGGGATTTGTTCCCCTCTCTTCCTTTTGCTAGTTGAATTTTCTCTAATATGCTTTCTCTCTTCTTGCTGCCAATTCACCCCTCTCTTGCTCTCCTCCTTCAACACTCGTGAAAAATGAATGATTGTGTGCCTTTTTACCCTCATGTCGTCCTTTTATAATTTCTCATTATGAAAATAACCTAAACCTAATATCTTATGGCTCAGATTAGATCTTAGCCATTAAGATTAGTGGTTGTGTTTTAATCTTCCGTTGACACAACTTACGACACCTTAAGTCACTTTTTCACAAATATTAAATTAAAATTTACTTTAACTTTATGTCTCATAAAGTTAATAACTTTGGGTTTATCCTGGACACTTTTCCTAGGCTAGGCACTAAGCCAAAGAAAACACTTGTCCGAGTTAAATTTTTCAACACTCAAAGATGTACAATGTTCCTTCTCTCCCAAGTACGGTGTTCTCCAAGCAATCGGACCTCTCCATGTGGCCAACATGAAGGACATCCCCCAAGTTGTTAGTAGAACTCCAATACCCTAGGAAAGAATGCCAAGAAACCACCACACAAGCTATCTCCAATGTGCAATCCATCTCAAACCACTCCCATGTGTCAATCCATCTTAGACCATTCGAAGGTTGAACATACACCATGTACCCCAAATCTCATGAAGCACCCCCAAGCATGGTGTAAACACTTTTGGAGTAACCTAAAAGGTTACACTCACATCTATTGCTATGGTTGTTGGTAGTAGTGACCCACCAATCAGATTTGGATGCTTCTTTGTGTTAGAATTTGAAATGTAATAACAATAACGATCACTGAAAGATAAACAAGCATAGCATAGACATTAGTACACAATAATTTTATCCTGGGAAAAGCCTCGTGGCGCAGAAAAACCCAGCAAACTTCTTCTATATAGATTCATCAGAGTGTATAATAGTATTCCTTGTGCAAAAACCCTAAACAAGAAGACTCCAAAAGCAACAATTCACTTGACTCTATCTCTCCTACTCATGCGAACTCAATGAGTGAATGAGGTGACCAAATGAGGAGGGAGAGCTCCTCATTTATAATAATCATGACTTGACCTTTTTACCAAATAGGACCGACTTGACAATCCTAACTAGGCTGACTTGTCCAATTCACAATAAAATAATCTTTTCTGGATCTTTCCAAGCCGACCTAACAGTTGGGTTTACATTGACTCTTTCAATGAATTTTACATGATCAATTACATTACTAATAATCCCCGTGGGGTGTACAATACAAATGATACAAATAATACAAATAAGAATATCTTCCAAAGTTACATTCTTCAACACTCCCTCTTAACAAGGAAGGTATTCTTCTGACATCGTCACCATCGTCTTCCAGTTGTTGCACTTCTTGTACTCTGACTATTGACATCTGACATCTCCCGAATCTATATATCATAAGACGTTTCACAAAGCCAGCCCTTTTCATGCTGGATGTGCCTTATAGTGCCAACCCTTTTTCATGTTGGATGCGACCACGTTGGGATCTCTTGTTGGTGATACAACCAATGATACTGGGATCCACCCTCGGAGATACCACCAACCACACTAGGATCAACCCTTGGAGATAACACCAACAATGTTGGGATCTACCCTAGGTGATACCACCAGTCACCATGCACTCACTAAATCCAGGCCATCGGAGAGCCTACATAGCACTGGGATGTTCCTTGGTGATCCCACCAACCATGTTGGGATCTACTCTCAAAGATACAACCAATAACTTTGGAGATACAACCAACCAAGCTGGGATCATCCAGTACAGTGACCATTCCTTTTACAAACTAGGTGTACCCGTGCAGTGACCAATCCTTTTTCATACTGGGTGCACACCACTATAAAGCCGGTCCTTTTTCATACTGGATGTAGATATCCTATAGAGCTGGTCTTTTTCACACCAAATGCAACTGTCCTCTTCCACGAACCAAGCAAGCCATCTGGTGGGTCCATCCCAGAAGCTCCATTACGTTGCATACCGCAACTACCTGTGTTACCTCACCACTCGTCCAGTTCCTCTTGTAGCCTAGGAGACTCAATTACATCACATGACCCGTGACTACTTGCTACCTCATCCAAGCTCATCACTCCCTCTTGATCAGGACCACTCCAAGATTGTCCCTGAAGTACACGAACTTCACCCTTGACAGAGGCTTGGTCAACACATCGACTATCTGCTGTTGAAAAATTACCAAGGAAATGTTGTTCACCTTGTGATGGCTTGGGGTGGACAAAAACATTAAAAAGTGGTCCCTCGTACCTTATAAAGCGTGATGTACTTTATTTTTATAAAGTCACTTTATAAAGTGAGTTTGAGGTTATAATTTTAATTTGACTTTATGAGACTTAAGTGAAGATTTAATGAAAAGGGTCACTTACGTACGTGAATGAAAAAGTGTTTCATTTAATTATTAAGACATTAATGAGCAATTAATGTGGGCCCTAAATCTCATTAATTCAAGAATAAATCCTAGCCATGGATTTGGTGCGTGGTGGTTACCTCAAACAAAACTAGAGGAAAGACATCAAACCTAATTCATTGTTCACATTCCCAATGAGATTTTTGGAGAAGAAGAGAGCAAGAGAAGAGACAGAGGTCGAAACTAAGAGGAAGAGGTCAAACCCTTGCACAGAAATTGAGAAGGTTGAGTAGGGCACGTTTTCCAAGGAGATGGCACGAATTTCTAGACAAAGGCTAGCACAGTTTTCGAGGCATTAACAACAGTAATAAATAGCACAAAAATCGAGGCAGTCTGTATAGTACCAGATCATACAGCTTCACAGAAATCAAGGTTGAGTTAATGGCACAAATTTCGAGGTGAAGTACAATCAACAGACCATACATATTGCATAGGTTTCGGGGCAGCAGACTACTGGTTTATGCACAGAAATCGAGGGACTGTTTATGCGCAGAAATCGAGGCTGCACGTGTGAGGACGTACAACAGTCTTTTGGGCACATATTTGGAGGAAAAGTACATAAATGTCAGCAGGCCGTACTGGGACAGTTTGGCACAAATTTCGAGAAGAAATTGGTTGAGATAAGTACTGCTGCAAAATTTTGCAATTTGTCTCTAACATAAAATTTTTCTCTCCTATCAAGTTTTCCCTTTGGGTTTTTTCCTGAGCCAATTTGGCTAAAAATTTATGTCTTAAATTTGTGGTTTGGCTGCCATTTAATTTTCTGAGTTGTTTAAAGAAGAAAAATTTCCATGTGTTTCAAGAAAGATTGATTTTTTATGCATGTAAAGCTAATTTTCAACTATGGGGTTTGGGCATTAAACTTCATGTAAAAACCAAAACTTGAAACCGGGTTGGGAAAACAAAATGTTCATGTGCTCTTCGGTTTCTATATACTGGAGCTTCATTGCTCCCTTCTGCACCATATATCGTATATAGTGATACCTGATCTCGATGTGCATCGACTTATCATGAAACACAGGGTTCTCAAACAACTTCACACAACTCTGGTTGTCACAAAAGATAGAAGTCGCCTCGAACTCAAGATCAAACAACTTTGTAAGCAACTTCCAAAGCCACACTGCCTCACAACTTGCCAAACAACCTGCCATATACTTGGCTTCGGTGTACTGAGTGGCACACTCGTCTGCTTCCTACTAAACCATGAGATCATACCTGATCCCAAACTGAAGCAGTACCCTGATGTGCTCTTTCTATCCGTGACACTCCCAACCCAATCCGCATCAACATAACCCTGTAGGTTAATCCAATGCATATTTGAGGCCATAGTCAACCATACCCTTTAGGTACTGTTATCACACAAGTAGCTAGGCTGCTATTCTTGTTGAGCAGATATCTGCACTTTCCAGAGCTTTGCTTTTACAGAGATCAGCTATGATGAGCTTGTTATTTGAGATCACTTATGGATCAGACCAGTATATTGTATCAGACTTTTATTAGACCTTGTGCCAAGGCTGAGCCTTGAGAGCTTAGATTTGATGACCGATGTGACCCTTTGTTCCATACAGTTTCAGTTCAATGCCCAGTGATATTATTGCAGTAGTGTTTCAGATGTTTATTGATGATTATTATGATATGATGTGACCTATGGACTTCTGATTATTGGCTTTGGATTATTATCTTGTTGTTTTAGTCATCTTCATAGCATTGACTTGGTATATGATTCATGATGTGGCAGTACTATTTAAAAATAAAATGAAATATCTTGGATGATGTTATAAATATAAAATGGATGTATTATTTGCACACTTAGGTTTTTTGACAATACTCACCGGTTTCATTACCCTCCTATGAGCATAGATATGGTCTTTCCTGACATCCTTGTCTGCCAGCTTAGGCACCACATTCATTTGACTCCATCCATCCATGACCTTCCTGATTTGGCTTTCACCCTTGAATTGCCTTCTTGACTTCTTGATACTGAGGACTTCCCCATTTCTACCTCTTTGTTGTACCGCATCCATGTTTTTTTTGTGTCTTGGCTCTGAGTTGGTGACATTTGCTTTTGGTGAGTTGGATCGTATGCCTAAATCATTCTGGTTGGTTGTCCCAATGTTTGGCACTGTGCAGAACTCCCCCTAGTCACTTGAGATGTTGTTGGCTAAAACTGAAAGCTCATGTACTACCTGTATTGGAAATGTTTTATGAAAGCCTGTGAACTAAAATTCTAGAATTTGTTTCTTAACACACGTGAATAAAGGCTATAGCAATGAACTGCTAAAATACCCTTTGAAGGGTATAAAAAGGTCCCAAAAAAAGAAATGGTTACTCAAAAGTTATATCTATTATTGCTGACCTTATTAATGTGAATATGCCCTGGATGCAAGCTGCGATTAGTTGTGCTTCTTAGCACATGTGAAATCCCAGAGGGGTCATATAGGCCAAAAAGGCCATGGAAATGAAATGAATGATCCTAATGAACCTGGATCAACTTGATGTAGACATGATGCCTAAGTTGAATAAACACTCTCTAAACAACTTATCCATTTGTGAGACACATCCCTTCCCTTTGTTATTTTGTCCAGCACAGAGTGTAGCTTCCCCTTTCCCCGTCCAAAGTATCACTTAGTTAAGTTTGGTCAAGTCACCCCCTTGGCCTAACCTTGTTCTTAGCCTTCATCCTTAGCTAGCAGTTAGGTCGTGTCCAATGGGTGAGTCTGTCATTAAGGCTTTTGTGCAAGTAAAATATAAATAACATTGAAATATATATATGTATTAACTGCCACAGAATGATGTTTATACTTTAAGTTAAGTTGTGAATATGATCTAAAAGAACATGTCTTAGTCTATTGTCTATTGTTATAATTTTGTCCTTGGTTATATTTTGACCTAGTCAAACATAGTTTGACCTAGTCAAACATAGTTTGACTATGGTCATTCTTGGGATTCGTGATGAGATGGACCATGTATGCTTATGGATGATGATTGATGGTCCCACATACACTTACTGATGATTCCATATGATGGACATATGCTTCCGATGATGATTGATGCAGTTGGTCAGTATTATTATTTTTTCCAGATCATCATATTTTACACTGCCCGAGTATGGTGGACCCTACTGTTGACCCCATAGGTCAAACCATGGTGTATGAGTACTCCTTTCTAGTAGATTTGGATCTTTTAGATTCATTGAGACACTTATCTTTCAATTCTGGGCACTTCTGATGATGATAGCAGCAGTTATCCACTTGTTGACCAGTTTTGGGCATGTTGGTCCAGCTTGTCCAGCAGAGGCTTGGAGGCCAGTCGTTTCCTAGGGCGTTGTGTAGGAAGGGGGTGGTCTAGCCACTTGATTTCACCATTATACCCCCCTCCCAGACAGCCTGGTGCACTCAATTTGACAGCATAGGCACCTTGGGTGGCAGTTTGAGTAGTTTCAAGGTTTTTCAAGAGGATTAAAAATGGAATAAAAGGGTCACTGAGGAATTCGATTTGGGCAATTGAGGCAAGGTTTTGGCACTTGGTATTCTCAGAGGTCTTCCAGGGTGAACCCCCCATCTTCCAGATCAGTTGGCATCAATCAATGAAGTCCACAGTGGCCACAGGAGGCCTTTTACTGCATGTCTCTCTCAGTTTTGGAGACAAGATTTTGATCATTTGTGTCATTTGGACATGTCATGGTCTTATTTTATATTATTGTGCCATGGGGATGAGCTAGTGAAGGTTTGATAGCTCCTAGCCCCACCATGTGTGTCTTGAGTCATGTCCATGACTCCATGTCATATTTGGTGGGCCCATGTATTTTAGCTCCTTTTGGAGGATGACATCACCCTCACTTAGTCACTTTTAGCTATGACGTCATCTATCTTTTGAGTGATCCATGTGATATTATGTATTGACTCATCTTAGCCATTGATTAGATTTTGAGATCTTTTAATCTCAACCACTCA
Source organism: Larix kaempferi (assembly GCA_027924585.1). NCBI lineage: Eukaryota > Viridiplantae > Streptophyta > Pinopsida > Pinales > Pinaceae > Larix > Larix kaempferi. The sequence continues at coordinate 5,146,244 of BSBM01000681.1, forward strand.
TTTCAAAAAGTGGTTTTGAGGTTTAGGGTTTTGGTCTTTATTATCCTATATAAGGAGGAGACCCCCCTATTATAAAAGCACCTTTGAAGCTCTTGAAGATTGGAATAGAATACTTCTTTGTGGATCTACTTCTCTTGTCTTGGTGGATTCTTTTGCACTTTGAATATACAACATATTCTCTATGTATCATTGTGGATCTTGGGGCTACTAGTTGTTTTCTTGCAGGGAAGCCCAATTGGTGAGGAGGAGGACGATTTGGAGGAAGCTATTGTTGGGGAGACCCACATATCTTCTCTTGGGTTGATCTTTGTGACAGGGAGTATCATTATTGTATCTTCGTGACATAGTTGATGCTTTCTTTTACATCTCTTCATCATTTTCACAATTTTCTTACTTGGCTTGTTTCTACTTGATCTTGTCTTGTAGGAGGAGGATGATTTGGCCATCTTTGGAGGAGGACGTTTTGGCTTGGAGCACTAGATCTCACTCTTGAATATACACATAGGGGAATTCTATCAATTTGCAAAGTGGCCACAAGCATTTGAGGTATGTTCTACAAGGTATGTACCTAGATCTACTGTTCTTCTTCATTGGTCATCAAACCCTTAAAATCAAAAGCCTCATTTTTACTTTTTTTAGATCTACTTGGATCTAGCTTGGCATTGGGGATAATTTTAAGAACCCACCTCTATAGCATCCACGACAATTCGAATCTATAGTTTGGTGGTGATTGGCTTCCTTTTGACCCATTTTCCAAGGCACCTAGCCCTCCTTGAGGCAATTCGCATTCCCTGAGGAGAGCTAGTGGGGCTAGTTCCAAGTTGTGGGTAGGTGAGATCCCACTTGATTTGCATAGATCTACCTAGATAACCTACCCCTAATCCAACCAAGTGGGCCCTATTTGGACCATTTTCCACTTTTTAAGGAGTGGGCCCCACTTGTGTATTTTCATGGTGCTAGATCTATCCATTTGGTCTTCGTAAGTGGCCTTAGTCATTCATTAGTTGAAACACGTGTCACATCCTAAGCCTCTTCAACCACACTTAAACTCTTGGGCCCACTTAATCTAACTCACACATTGGTTTCCGTAACCTACTTACGCATTTCCCTAGGAACCTTTGTGTTAGCTAATCTTCATTGATTGACTAGGGTCTCCCCCTTGGTCTTGATTCTTCTTGATCTAAAGTGAAGAGTGCCTCCATTATCGTGACACCCAGCTTGCATTGGGAACCGTTGCACTTCTTGGGTCACCTCTTTAGTTGTCTATCTCCTCTACCATCTCGGATGAGATACCTTTAGGGACAACTACAAGTTGTGTGATAATAGGTACCTCAGCGCATACTTTGCCGCAACCAGGTGAACATGTCTCGGCTCTACCATATACTGACTCAAAGTGTTCACCGCGAAGCATAAATCTGGTCTTGTGTTCGTTAAGTACATCAACGAACTAATCATCTGCTTATATACTGTGGCATCCACCAGTTCTAAAGAAGTATCACTCAACAACTTCAGATTCAATGCCATAGGTGTGGCCATGGCCTTACAATCCATCATCTCGAATCTCTTCAGGATCTCTACCTCATACTTTCCTTGACTTAGTAAAAGTTCCTCTAGATTCTGCCACACCTCAAGACCTAAGAAATAATGCAACAAACCCAGTTCTTTCATCTCAACCTCTGCGAAAACCTTCTTCTTTGTTTTTGCTATGAGCTTCTCTTCACCTGTCAAAATCAAGTCATCTACATATAACAGTAGAATCATAGGATTTCCTTATTCAACCTTGTAGTAGAGGTTGGAATCCGCTTTACTCTTGGTAAAGCCCAAGCTCGTCAGAAACCCATCAATCCTATTGTACCATGTCCTAGGTGCTTGTTTCAATCCGTACAAGGCCTTGTTTAACTTGCACACATGAATCTGCATGTCATGTGTCTCAAAGCCTAATGGTTGCTCCACATACACTTCCTCCTCCACTATGCCATTCAGGAAGACAGTCTTTACATCCATCTGATGTATCTTCCACTTCATCACTTTGGCTATAGCAAGTATAGACCTGATCAAAGTGTATCTAGCTACTAGAGAAAATGTCTCCTCATAATCAATACCTTCTTTCTAGGAGAATCCTCGAGTCACAAATCTTGCCTTGTATTTCTCAACACTTTCGTTTGTCGCATGCTTGATCTTGTAGATCCATTTGGAAGACACTATTGACTTCCCTTCTGGTCTCGGAACCACCTCCCAGACATCATTCTTCATGATCGACTGATACTCCTCGATCATAGCATCCTTCCAGACTTTCTTTTCAGCTGCTTCTTCGTAACTGGAAGGTTCTGCATCAATGATGCCACATAGTTGGAGTATGGTCGAGGTCTCTTGCTTTCTCTGGAAGTCTCTTCTGGGGCACCATAGCTCTTTGCAACCTGAATAAGCTCTCGTTCCCAAGTTGGTCTTCTCTTGTGTGTGTTCACTTCTTTCGGTGGATCTACAGGTCTCTGTGGCTCGATCATATCATGATCTTCATGTTCTTCTGGAATCTGCTCTTCCATCACTGTATCTCGAACTCTGGGAGTCTCAGGTTCGTCTTCATGTGCTTCATCGAAGTGAATCTACCTTGATTTGTTGAAGGTTGTATCTTCATCAAAGGTTACATCTCTGTTAGTCTCGAACTTCTTGAAGCTTGGTATATATATTATGTATGCCTTTGATGAATCAATGTAATTGAGGAAGATCCCCTTCTTTCCTGAAGGCTCTAACTTAGTCCTCTTCTCTTTCAGAACATGTATGTATGCAGGGCAGCCAAATATTTTGAGATGGTTGACTTCTGGCTTCTCTCTTGTAAACATCACCTTGGGTGTCTTGTTCTCAAGTACTCGGTGGGGAGTTATGTTTTGAACATATACAATTGTTCTTGCTGCTTCCGCCCATAAGTGCATTGGAAGGTCCGGATCATGGATCATGGCCTTCACTGCTTCCATTGTTGTTTTATTCCTCCTTTCTACAGCTCCATTCTGTTGTGGATTATAGGGAATGCTCATCTCCCTCTTAATCCCTGAGTCTTTACATAATGATTTGGAATCTCCTGAGGTAAACTCACCTCCATTATCTGATCTTATTGTTTTTATTTTCTTATATGTCTGATTTTCTACAAGGGCTTTGAATTCCTTGAACTTGCTAAATACTTCATCTTTGGATTTGAAGAAATAGATCCATGTTTTACGAGAATAATCATCCATAAAAGAAACATAGTAGGCATACCTGCTTAATGAGTTGGAAGACATAGGCCCGCAAACATCTGAATGTATGAGCTCCAAAATCTCTTTGGCTTTGTTGTCGTTGCTTGGAAATAACTTCTTTACATTCTTCCCTTTCGCACATCCTTTACATATGCCTTCATGCTTAGTCTAGATCTCGGGTAGTCCATTCACCATCTTGCTCACGATTGGTAATGCCTTGTAGTTGATGTGAGCAAATCTTCAGTGCCATAATTCACTTGGTTCCATAGTTTCATGAACCAAGGCTTGTTCTTGTTGTCCCTTGAGCTTGTATAAACCTCCCTCTTGCACTCCAATTACTACCGCCTCATCAAAGGTTTTACCTTTGGGCCACATAAGTACTTGGCAATCCACAAATGCTACTATGATTCCTTTCTCATCTAATGCTGAGATGGAAAGTAAATTCTTCTTCAGTCTAGGTACATATAGAACATCCCTCATTTTCATAGGCTTTCCAGATTCAAGCTTGTATGAAGCTTCTCCTACCCCTTTGATGGGATATTGATAATCATCTCCTGGTTTCACCTTGTGAGGTGAGTCCTTTTCTGTTACGTTGTTGAGAGCATCCTTGAAACTTGTCATGTGCTTAAAAGCACTGCTATCAACAAGCCAATCATTGTTACCAAGTCATTGTTACCAAGTGAGATTGTACCTGTGAGTGTTGAAATCAGAACATATTGTTTATCACTTGAAGAATCCTCTTTTGCCTTCTTCCTAGCTGGTTCATCATCCTCTGCAGCATGAGCATGATGTCTTTTCTTATTTCCCTTCTTATTTCCTTTCTTCTTGGGACAATTCCTAACAATGTGTCCCATCTCATCACAATCGTAGTAGCATCTGAAACTTGAATAGTATTTAGGAGGTCTTCTACCTTTGTGTAATCTCTTGTGATGATGATCTTGTTTCTTGCCTATCTTGGCATGAGCTGCCAATGCTTGATTATCTTCATCTCCTAACTTTTCTTCTCTGGAAGCAATCCTTGCGTCTTCTTGGGTGCATGATTCAAAGAGTGCACTGAACAAGATAAGCTTCTTCCTGGAACATATTCCTTGAATATATGACTCCCATGATCTTGTAAGACCATTTAGGGTAGTCATCACTAGTTCTGCATTTTCAACCTCGTCTCCAATGGCATTTAATTGATCTTTGATGTTGGAGACCCTTGTGAAGTAAGACTGGATACTTTCATTGTTTTGCATATTCACAGCCTTGAATTCAGTTCTCAAGGTCATCTTCCTATTGATGTTGGTTCCTTCAAATAGTTCCTTTAGTGCATCAAACATCTCTTTCAGATTATTTAGAGAAGAGATGTGTGGGATTAAGTGATCCTTAATGGAGTCGGTTATGATCCTCTTAGCTTTGATCAGATTCTTCTTATGCTTTGTGTTGTCCTCATCTCCCTCTGGCTCTGCAACTACTTTTGTGACATACTTGTCCAATTTATGCTCTTCTAAGATGAGCATCACTCCATACTTCCATGCTCGGAAGTTCTCAACCCCTTCAAGCTTATCCTCAAGCTTGGTATGATTTGTCATCTTGATAAACTTGGTAAATGAGAACCTCAAATGGAAATAAAGAGAGTATAACTTACCAAATGAGATGCTCCAATCAAAAATTGATTTCTGAGATCTGGTTGCGGGGTGACCTAGGGTTTGTTAGAGAAACCCTAATTTCTCAACTTCAGGATCTTGCAAACTGATTCGAGGAAAAGATGCACCTCCCTAAGGCGAGTTGAGCAAAGGTACTTTTTCTCCAATTATGTCGATAGATCCTCCAAAAACATGATGCCCTAGTTCTCCGAACTGTAGTGGTGGGCCCAAAAATGAAGCTTCTCATATTGAGATTTTGTTTCAGCAAAAAGATGCACCCTAGTAAGGCGAGTTGCTTGCACCATCTTTTTTTGCTGATCTATGGAGAATTCTTCCGGAAATATAAATCCTAGTTCTACAGTTACAGTAGCTGCACAATGTTTTCTTTTAGGCCAGCTCTGAAACCATGTTAGAATTTAAAATGTAATAACAATAAGGATCACTGAAATATAAACAAGCACAGCATAGACAATAGTACACAATAATTGTATCTTGGGAAAACCCTCGTGGGGCAAAAAAACCCAACAAACTTCTATATAGATTCGTCAAAGTGTACAATAGTATTCCTTGTGCAAAGACCCAAAACAAGAAGACTCCAAAAGCAGTTATTCACTTGACTCTCTCTCCTACTCATGCGAACTCAATGAGTGAATAAGGTGACCAAATGAGGAGGGCGAGCTCCTCATTTATATTAATCTTGACTTGAACTTTTTACCAAACAGGGCCGACTTGACTCTCCTAGTTGGTTTGACTTGTCCAATTCACAATAAAATAATATTTTTTTGATCTTTCCAATCCGACCTAACAGTTAGGGTTTGCATTGACTCTTTCAATGACTTTTACATGATCAATTACATAAATAATAATCCTCGCGGGGTGTACAATACAAATGAGACAAATAATACAAATAAGAATATCTTCCGAAGTTACATTCTTCAACACTTCGTTGTCATTGTTGGCCATGGCCAAGAGTGGGAGGCGCAAAACAAAGAAGACCAAATTATTTTTCAACGTAATATAATGCAATCTATAGAGAATCATAATCCATGCATGCAGAGATTAAAATTTGTTATAACTTGATCCATCCATTGTGCCATATAGCTTAACCAACCTGCACACACTTCAAACCAAAAACATAACTTTGGAGCTTTAAACTCCAAGAACGCTTAACCTAAAATAAATAAAGTGATTGTTATGTTTAACAAATCATTGTGAGCTTTATGCTTAAGAAAATAAATATATTTCTTGTTATACACAGGTGCCTTTACAACTTTACATCGAGATACTATCTTGCTTCTATCCTTTGATACAACTTGATTATTTTTGTCAAACAAGAATGCAACTCAAACCCTAGAAACTAAAGTCATTCTCAAGAGATGAATTGACCAATTTAAAGGTGTAATTTCTTCTCAATAAAAGTATGGTATAAATTCTTGCTAAAATTTCAAAGAACATCAATTGCATATCTTCATCCAAAAGTAATGTTGAAGGAAAATATTAGAGATATGATCCAGTGGCGAGCTTACCTCACTTTGGAGCTAAAATTGACCATACAAACTACTTGCATGATGTGATTTAGAGAGCTAGGTAGGCCAAACAAAAGGCAAAAACTTCAAGCTACAACTCATGAGTAGTGTTGTTCTAGGCTTGTTCGCCACAAAAGATAGGAGAAAAATTAAGCTTTGAAATCCCTACCCACTCTCTAGCTTGGACCTACTCCCTCAAAAGACTTAACCAAGCTTTTGATGCATCAACATTATGCAAGTAACAATCATCAATATGAAGTCTCATAAGTAGGTGTACCATCATTTATTTAGACAAAGTCACGAGGTGCTTGCACACTACAAATTGAGGCAGTAACAAAGAAAGAACATCCAAATAAATGAACAATACCTCCTACAAGCCCTCAAAACCAACAACTTTTCAACTTTACCACCACATATTTGTCGTCCCTATTCTCTCTCTCTCTGAGTTTTTCGATTTATAGTACCTAACGAGATGGTAGGACAAGTGGACAATACCTTTCTTCAATTTGCATTATGTTTCCCTCATTTGCATCATGCATAGCTGCTTTCACTAGTTTTCATCTAATCTAGTAGCAAACTTCCCTCTAGTGGCCATAATCTAGTGATATAGGAAGTCAAATTTTTCATTAATCCCAAAATTTGATCAAATTTTCAACAATTTGGGATACATAATTGGGCAAGACACCCATGACTACCATGACACCATGCACAAAACTTGGATAATGGTAGAACTATAAACCTATCAAATTTCCCTACGGTTAAGGTAATTTTAGAGAAAATCACTAAGGGGGGACTCCCTCGAGCAACTAAATCAAGTGATTTAGTAAATAACTTAGGTTGTGAATGGATTGAAAGGTGCATGAATTAAGTTGAAGTTAAAAGTTATGAAAGAATCACTTACAACATGATCACACATTCCATGAATCCAGTAAATTGGTTGCAATATGAAACAGGTAAAACTTAAAAGTACCCAACCAAGATCAAGTGATTTGCCAAATGAAATGATGAAGTAAAAAAAGTGATAATGATCAGCAACAAAAACTTTAAACCAGCCTTAAAAATGTGCAAGAAAAGGTACAATGATTTAAATCCTTTACAATGTGTTGTAAAAATATGAGATTAGTAACAAAATATGTAATCCAATGAACCACCACTCTTGTTCTATTCCCGGGATTGCCAATAGAAAGGAGTCATACCATTCAGAAATTTACTACAATAAAAGCAAAATTAACCATGAAGATAAGGATATGTTAATGTGATTAATTGGAGGAGAGTGACTTGGATGAATTGGTCATTAGGATTGTGGAAGAGCCCACAACAGCTCAAGGAAGAGCAGCATTTAAGAAGAAACAATCCAAAGCAAAGAGGGTCCTTTTTTACTCAATTAAAGACAATTTGATGCTTGTGATAGCTCCTCTAAGGATAGTTAAGGAATGCTTTGATGCCCTAGCAAATCTCTATGAGAAGAAGGCACCTACTCAGAAGAGGGTCTTGAATAAGCAACTTTGTTCATTGAAGATGGAGGAGAAGGAATAAGCTTCCTCCTCAAAGATTGCTCAGATAAAAGATCAACTCATGGCAACTGGAGTTGAAGTAGATGATGATGACCTTGTGCAAACAACAATAGATGGTCTTCCTACATCTTGGGAGACATTTCTTTCAGCAGTAAATGGAAGAGAAATACAACCAAGCTTTGATAGGTTGTGGCATGATTGCCTAGAAGAAGGCAGAATCCATAGTAGATCTAGGCCTCCCGTTGAAAAGAATCATGCTCTTGTTACCAAGACAAGGAAAGAAAAAAGCTTCCCTCAGCATCAGAACAAAGGTAAAGGACCTCAAGGTAAGCACTTTCATAAGTCAAAAGTAAGATGTTTTAAATGTAGCAAGCTTGGTCATTATGCAAACAATTGTAGAAATCCTCCTAACAGGAATTGGCATAAAGGGAAGCATCATGCTTCAACTACTATAGAAGAAGAAGAACCTTAACAAAAGAAATCTAAAGTTGAGACCAAAGAAAAGGATCAAAGAGAGTTCTTCTTGATTACAGCACTCTCAGGATCCATCTCCAACTCATCAGACTCATGGTGGATTGACAGTGGGGCCACCAAGCATATGACTGGATACAAAAGGGCTCTTGTGGGTTACAAGGCCAAGAATTTTAATGAGAAAGTGGAGATGGGAAATAGAAGTACCTTTGAAATCAATGGAATTGGTTCAACTGCCTTAAAGCTTGATTCAATCACGTTAATTCATGTTGAGCAAATTTTATATGTTCCTAGTTTAAAGAAGAATGTTCTTCCAGTGGCAATTTTAGAAGACAAGGGGTTCTTTGTGGCCTTCTCAGAAGGAAAGGCACTAGTATGGACTAAAGGTGGAAATACAAGCTCAACTACTGAGATTGGTGTCTGTGAGGGAAACCTTTACAAGGTCTCAGGACATGTTAAAGCTCTAATGAATAACCCCTATCAAGTTTCAGAGATCAAGAGGGAGTCTTTCAGTGACTCAGATATGGAAGCCTATGAGACTTCTCGTTCAGGGAAGCAGGGGGAGAAGGCCAAGAAGCCTTAAGTTGATCTCATCAAGGAACCTATTGAGAGGTTCCAAGGATGCTCCAGTAGGAGCCATGCCACTGATATGGAGGTTACCAAACTTCAGGTTTGGAAAAATACTATGACAGAGAGTATCCAACTAATAATGGATAATGATATGTGGAAAGTGATTCTTAGACAACAAGGGAAGTTAGTTGTAACTACCAAGTGGATCTATAAGATCAAGGTATTTACTGACATTCAGATCTCTTTGAAGCTCTCAGAAAATCATGTATTCAATGACAAGTTGTTTCACCATGACAAGGACATGGTACAGTTGTCATATGTGTTGACTAAGCCTCTGTCTTTGACAAGCTTAGTGTTACTGAGAAATCCTCTCTTGTTGAGAGGTAGTGTTAATTTTTTGTGCAGTTGCGAGACCCATTCTTAGAGAGGATGGTACCCTAGTCAGTTAAATAGGGTTCATGGTCATGTTAACCAGGCAGAGTAGAGAGCAAGACCCTAGAAGGTACCCTAGGGCCCCCAGCTGTCTCCTGGGGTTCTTGGTCAGGGACCAAGCAGGTTGATGCCATGGCAAAGTCCCTAGCACGTGGCTAGGGCCCCTATTTGTCTCTTGGGTATTTTGGTCTAGGACCAGATAGTTTCCTTGTCACGACGACCAAGCAGATCCTGCAGGTTGAGACAAAGACATCCTGGTCTAGGACGAGGCAGATTCTTGGTCAAGGACCAGGTAGGTCCTGTAGGTGGTTGATCAACATCCAATCTAGGACTGAAAGCTCAGCCTAGGGCTAAGAGCCATTCTTTACGAATGGAGGCACTTGGTCAGTTACCAAGATGTTGACTTCGGTCAACCTTCAGCTTGGGGCTGAAGAACCTGGTCAAGGACCAGGTGGTTGATCAACTTGATTCAGTCTAGGACTAAAGCTCAGCTTTGGACTGAGAGCCATTCCTTGAGAATGGAGGTTCTTGGTCAGTTACCAAGATGATGATGTGTGATGTCCTCTTCTCCTAAGTCTTCGAGATGGTTGAGTTAGATAGTCTTCTCAAGGGACTGGCCACCCCTTGATGAAGCCACTAACATTTGACCTTAGGAGTAGTCTAGAGGACCACATGATCACATCATCCGTGTGAACCCTTCCTTTTACAGTGATGATGAACTTTCAGGTTATATGGAACATATGTACATTTGAGAGAGAGATGATTGGTTGTACCTTCTCCACCTTGGTTGATTTACTTTTGGTCCTTACAGCTTGTTGATTATTTGTCTTGTGGTACCTTGTCTTTGACTTATGGTTAATAGGGTCATTTACCCACTTTGAGTTGTACCACCTTTGATGTTTTTGGTCTTATGGGTACCATGGTTGTTTGACCACATTTAAGCTTTACCCTTGGTCCTAGGGGTTATGGGTCATGTACCCACACCTATCTTATATTGGGTCATGATTTGACTTGTACCATATATTGGTACTTGTACCCTCTCTCTCTCTAGTTTGTACTAACCCTCTAGTAGGGTCAGCTGGTTCCGAGTATTGACTAGCCTCTCAGAGGCACAGTCCCTTTTCTGAAAGTAACATTTATGAGTATATTACAGGAAAGGTTCCACGCCCAGGTAAGTATCTTCACCTATCTCTTTTATTGCTAATTAAACAAGTTAATTGTTCTATTATTGATTACATGTTATTGAAGATTACTTTAACACGGTGACCATTTGGTAGTGTTAAGGTGTAAAGTTGAAAGAGATGAAAATTATGTTTTACTAAAGCTACTGTTGTACAATTACATTTTTTGTATTAGTAGTTAAAAGTGATTTTTGTTAGATTATGGTAACTTTGGGATGTCCTCCATGATTCAGATGCCTTGCATGGAGGTACATCAGTACTATAGACATCAGGATGGAGTAGAGAGTGAGATACACTCTACTCAGTGGCATGAGTCCAGTGGTGGTTGCATGCAGATCTTCCTGAGTGTTTTGACCTTTGCATGCATGAGTTTTGCATGACCTGTCAATGATCATTGGATGCATGCAAAAGTGACTTTTGCATGCACCGAGAATTAGGGTTTTGGTAAACCTAATTCATCGGTGAGATTATATGTAGAGGCAGAGGGCCCTCGGATGAGGTTCCTTGATTGCTTTATCAGAGAGTGATAGACCAAGAGTGAGGAGGGCGCACTTGTGCATGCAAGGTGACTTTCTGAGAGAGAGAGGATCTGCTGCAGGAGCTAGGGTGGTCAGATCTGAGCTGGATCAGTGGCCATTAGCTCCAGAATCACTAGGCACTCAGTACTATGAGCCGAGATAGCTCATTAGTGTGATTTCTGCTCAGTTTAGAGGAGGATGTGTTCACTTGGAGGAGGGCGCATTTCCCAAGGAGGGAGGAGCTCATTTGGAGCTTGATCGACCAATTCAGAGTTTGAGACTTCCAGGATAGCCTTGCCTCAGCATTTGAGGAAGGTTAGAGACGATTAGAGCTCAAATCTGTGGAGATCCGGTCCGGTATGAGCATCAAACATCCAGAGGGGAGGGCGCACTTCTGCATGCAGTGGAGGTTGCATTCTTCAGAGGCAGTCTTCAGAGAGAGCAGATTAGAGCAGTGTGATACAGAGAGGCAGATCATTCAGAGGCACCTATAGAGATACTCAAATCCAGTTTAACAGTTAGGGCTTACTCTTCCAATGCATGCATCAGCTGATGCATGCAGATCTAGAGTTTGTCTGGTTCAGGGATTGAGTTACCTTTGAGGTAATACTGTATTGTACTTGCCCATTTAGATATATGCTCTAAGCTCGAGAGAGAAGATAGCCCCACAGTTTGTTGGTTTTCCCCGGTTGGGGTTTCCAGGGTATATTTGGTGTTTATGTGTGATTGCATGTGTTTCAGTTTGGTAAAGAGATCTAGCTGTTGAGTTTATATTTATATGAGTATGTATTGATATCGATACTCAAACTGCTTGAGATCTCAGGGTGATTCAAAGGGAGTAGTGATCTATGAATCGATGATTTTTTAATCCTTATGTATAAAACCCTAATTCTACCAAAAATTAACACATGGATTGTGTCCTGATTCCAGGACACGAAAAAGGAGCGTGAAGGGCCCACGAGTGGTTTAAAATCGGTTTTTTGCATTCTTTTTTACATTTGCAAGTGAAGAGAGAGGGATGAGGCTGAATGTTTTTGCAGGTGAAGGAGTTTTAAAGGATTTGCAAGGGTTTCCAAGTGCATTTGAGGGAGGATTGCATTGGGAGGAGTCAAGCTCACCATCAAGCAAGAAGAAGAATGTCCCAATCAGCTAGGGCAGCCGCTAAAGGGGAAAGGAAAGGGAGAAATGCCCCATCTAATGTCTCCACTCCTCTTCCTCCTCCAAGCATAGACTCTTCTACTCATGCTAGTGCTCCATCTGCTGCTAGTGGAGCTCATTCTCAATTTAACCTTGTTTTAGCAAGACAACAAGCCCAAGAGATAAAATACCCTTTGTGGAAGTATGTGACAAGGAAAGAAGGGCCTGGAGCAAATCTTGGTGGGGAAGGCAATGTGAGTTGGAGTTGCAATTTCTACAGGAATGAGTTCAAGAGCACATATTATCGGGTTAAGGGCCATTTGTTGGCCCTTCCTTGTGGGATTTCTTCATGTAAAACAATGAGTGTTACCCAAAGGAAGGAGATGGAAAGAGAGGATCATGTTGGCTTAGGGAAGGTGGTAGCAACAAGCAAGACACAAAAGAATGAGGATCATCTTCCGTTCATGAGGAAACCCTCTAACACTAGGCCTCCACCTAGTAGATATGGGAGTGAGGTTGATTATCCAACAAGAAAGAGGCCAACTACAAGTTGTCCATTAGATGGGATTTTCCAACAAGAAAGAGGCCAACTACAAGTGGTCCACTAGACGGGATTTTCCAACAAGAGGCGCGAGAAGAGGTGGACCTTACCATTGCATTATTTTTCTACCTCAACTTCATTTCATTCAATGTTTCATGGTCTCCATTGTTTATTGAGATGTGTTGAAGTCTAATTGAACAAGCTCCAACTAGTTACATGCCTCCTAGTTCGAAGAAGGTTAGAACCGCATTGTTATTTAAGGCAAAGAAGGAGGTGCATAAAATTCTTGAGCCAATTAGATTAGCATAGCCCTCATCCAATGTCAGTATTGTTTTTGATGGATGGATGGATGCAGCATGGCATCCACTCATCAATTTCATGGTGTCTTCCCAAAATGGACCAGTGTTCTTGAGAGCGGTAGATGCTCTTGGGAAATACAAGGATGCATAGTATATGGGTGAGTTGCTCATCAAATTCATTGAAGAAATAGGTGTGGATTCTTGTGTACAAATCATCACAGACAATGCACCTATTTGCAAGGCTGCTAGCATGATTGTGGAAGCTAAATATCCACATGTATTTTCATTTTGTACACCTTGCATTACTAATTTGCTCATTCTTTGAATTTAGCACAAGATTCATCTAGGCCCTAGGGGAAAGGTCATTTAAATTTTATAGATTTATCAATGTCATAATTCATTTGATGTGTTATTTGTAGAGTCTAGAGTCTGGAGTCTAGACTCATTTATACTTGCTTTATTGCTCGTACAGGTATTTTGAACACCTTGCATTGTCCATTCTTTGAATTTACCACTAAAATCTATTGCCTCCTATGTGACATGGATTGGAAACCTTATTGATGATGCACGTCGTATCCGTAACTTTGTACAAAACCACACCAATGCCTTCATAATCTACAAAGAGTACACACATCTTTCATCGTTGAAGATTGCAGAAACTCAGTTTGCTTCCTCATTCACCATGCTCAAGAGGTTGAGGGAGGTCAATACCGCTCTTGGGTCCATGGTTATTTCAGAGTTTTGGTCTTTCTGGAGAAAAACGGATCAGATTGCTTCAAAAAAGTTAAAGGATACAATGTTAAATGATGGTTGGTGGGAGAGGGTAGATCTTACCATTAAGATCATGGAGCTGATCATTTCTTTGTTGCGGTTTGCAAATATGGACCAACCCATCGTAGATGTTTATGAGGGGTGGGATTCCATGAGGACCATTGTTATGGAGAATGAGTGCATCGAGTATGAGACATCGCCAAAGAACTTATGGTCCACCATACAGGATATTCTTATCTCCGAGTGGGATAAGAATTGCACACCTTTGCATTGCTTGGCCCACTCATTGAACCCAAGTTCTAGAGTCATAACTGGCTCAATGGTGGGTCGGGGCCCTCACACAGAGTCCCTCCTCACATGGATGGAGAGATTTTACAGGGGAGGAAGATAGCATTTAGACGGCTATTTCGGGATAGAGACTTACTTGATGAGGTGGAGGAGGGATTTGTAGAGATTTCCACTGCCAATGGGAGATTTGGAGGCTCTGATGTGCTTAGAGATAGAGGGGTTAAGAGACCCTATGTTTGGTGGGAAACTCATGGGCAACATGCCCTATTCTACAGAAGTTAGCCTTGAGGGTCATCTCTCAAGTTACATCATCCTCTTGTTGTGGGGGGAATTGGAGCACATATGGGAACTTGTATAGTTTGAAGAAGAGTAGGCTTGAGCAGTCCAGGGCAGAGACGATGGTGTATGTGCACTCCAACCTTCATCTTATTTACAAGAAGAGGGAGGAGTGGGTGAAGGGAAAGACAAAGATGTGGGATGTCTTTCTGGATGATACGGGTTTGGACAGTAGTACTGAGTTGGCATTAGCCAACATGGATCCTAATGATCCAATGCTAGAGCCGGTCACTTTTGATGATGGTGATCCTTGGAGGGGTCATCCTCCACACCAGCAGATGTAGATCGTCAGATGGGCAAAGAGGAGGAGGAGGAGGGAAGTGATGAGTTTGTTGATTCAGGCATGGAGGAGGACTATTGACAGATGAGATTCTTCCATCTTGATCTACCCCTTTTTGTATTTACTATTTGACAGTGGCATTCCAACATCTATGTAATACATTTTGATTTTGATGACTTAATGAGAAATATGGTTTCGACATCTTGAGTTATTGCCTATCAATGCATCTATGTGTCTCATTGTGATTTCTGAATGTGTAATGTGTATTGATTCTAATTTCTATTGAATATTTGTAAATGTTCTAGTTTCTAAAAAAAATTGGATCTATATGTCTATATTTTTAAATTTTAATATATTTTTTAAAAGTACATATGTATAGAAAACGTGTCCTCCATGTCCTGATTCCGGGGGTCACCGTGTCCATGTCGGATGCTCGTATTTTCGTGTCCTCTGTGTCCTGTGTCCTGTGTCAGGTGACTTAGCTCACGAGGTAATATTGAGGGGTGCCCAACAAGGTGAAACCTTATTCCTAAATATCCATTAGCCTCTTAAACAAGGTAGTACTCACCATTTCCCCACTAAAAAAAATAATACTTGAAGGGCATAAGGAATTATTGCGCCCTTAGTATTAAGTATCAAGCAAAAATAATACTTGAAGGGCATGAACAATCATGGCACCTTTAGTATTAAATATAATTATTGAGAATGGTGAGAAAATACACTTGGGCATAGACAAATGATTTAGCATAAAGAAAATTAAAAGAAAGCACGTGCATGATTAATTATCATTATAGGAAATTGCATATTTTATATTAAAGAAATTAGTTTATGCTTGATTCATGGGAAAAGGAGATGTATTAGAAGTTGTGTAGGAAATTAAAATAGAAAATATTTGAAATTGAAAGGAAATGACTCACTCAAAGCTCACCCACATCACAAGGAAGGAAGCTAGGAAACATCTAGGACGATATTTTGGGAATGGATGAGTTAAATTGAAGAAAGGTAATTTAAAGTAAAAAATAGAAAAAGGTAAATAAATGTACACCCACTAAATTAGGAAAGAGAGAAAATATTAATGGGACATTCAAAAGTAATTATATGAAAAGAGGTTGTAAATGATGAATAATGCTCTTTTTAATTTAAAATAAAACGAATTACTTGTGCATGGATTGGCACATGGGTGGGTGAATATTAAATAAATAGTTAACCAAATAAAAGCTTATTATGCAAGGAAACACAAGTGGCTTGGACCACAAGTGCCATGAAAGGAAAACTTGGGGCAGGAAGAAGGGGATTATGCACCCTAACGATGGATGGTATTCCTAATGCAAATTTGGTAATTGTTTTTGACAGTTTGGAAGTGATAGTAGTTTCTAGTTGGAAGTTGGGAAGCTTCACAAGTAGGTTATACTACAAGTAGGTTATACTACTACTCACTATATTTGCTGGTTGGTTATCCTTCATACAGCCCCATCGTAGCTCAGGGGTCCTTAGGGAAGGAGAGTACCCATAAGAGTTGGTAGGGTGGTTAACCAGTGGGCAATGAATTGGCAAAGCAAGGAGCTTGGAGCAAGGAACTTGTCATCTATCGACCCAAGATAAATCAAGTGACATATGGTACAGGTATTGTTAAATTTTGTTTTTATAATATAAAAGAGAGCTTGAGTATTGTTATTGGACTAAATTATTTATTTATATACGGATGTTTGAGAAATACAAGCTGTATATGGGACTAAATTATTTATTTATATACGGATGTTTGAGAAATACAAGCTGTATATGAGCTATTAAGAAGTCCCTACACTCGTCCAATGAGAGAAATTCATTGGGATTTAAAACAGAAAACCATCATGGTAAGCATACTCCAACAATACAACCATCTGTTTATAATTACTCACATATAGCCAATTTCTTAGTGGTTGAGGGTAATTGAAGTACATATGGTTTGACTCATCCAATGAAGAGACGTCGATTGGGATTTAAAACAGAAAACCTGATTTACAATTCATAATACCCTTTGACTTCTTCAAATGGACCCAGGGTAAAAAATTCCAAAAATTAGGACAATACACATGATGCTATATGTGTGGATGACGAGATTAAACTAGATGGCTCTATTAAGAAGCCTATTGTCATTTATGAGCAAATTCTACTGAGCACGTAATGTATGTACTATGATATTAACTTTTAAGATTTTCAAATTTGACTAATTTTGTAACTATTTAGTATTATTTTGAAGTATGCTTCTTGTGCCTTTTGATATCAACAATCTTACTATTTTGTGTTTTATGTTTCACTATTTTACCCTCTCAACCCTGTTTCTAATATATATATATATATATATATATATATACACGCCCTCCCCCTATGCACCTTAAGTTTAAAATCCCATCCTTGAACCCACACCTGCCCCCACGATCCACGGTTTTCCTTGTCCTTGAGTATCTGTTTTGTTGAAAGCCTTCACCCTTTGATGTACAATTCCCCAACTTTAAAATAATATAAGTTTCAACAAAGAATAAAAGACGGGAACTAAGGTCAAGAATGGTGAAACCAACTTATTACACAATGCCTCAAACCATGCTGTAAAATAATTTAACTAGAATGCAAAAGTTTGTGCTTTACATCAATGCCATTGACGACAACTGTATATATCTCCTGTCTGTTCATGCTGGGAAGTGGCATTAACTCTTATCCATCAACATCCGGCCTTATTGGAAAGTCAATGCCATTGAGCACAGGTAGGGTTTCCAAATCCTCCTCTGCATATAAAGGAAACAACCAATATAGCTTTTGCTTGCCAAAGACCTTGCACATGAAAATGAGATGCAAATTAGCTTGTACACAAACATTTATGTTGTAATAACCAGTTTAAATAATAGGAAGACAACAGAATTAAAAAATGGCTTGAGTAAAAAGAGAATTCCTACCTGCTCAAAATTTTTCTTTCGGCCCATGTCATATCTCCATCTGCTTGTTTTCTTTTTCTCATAAACCTGGAAAAGAAAGATATAAGAACAAATTGCACTCCGTAAAATTTAAAAATGAGTAGATAATACAGAAGCAATATCACTCACCTCAATCGTAGTTGTATTACTTGACACCAAAGATGCATGCATGATGAGGAATCCAAGAAGACTCAGTGCAAAGGCAACATTAAGAACTGCATCAAACACAAATACGCCCCACATTACTGCCAAAATATAAAACATTAGCATGATCGAATAAATGTTATCATATATACTTGTCCAAGAAAGAAATTTGGATAGCTAAAGATGGTGCCAGTCATTACTAAATGCAAGAAACGTTGTTGCAAGACCGCTAGGAGAACCAGAGCGATTTTGGAAGCCTTTGAAGAAATTAATAAAGCATGGTAGCAGCACAAACGTATCCAATGTCGTTGCAAGAAATGTATATAGCTGCATTCATATCACAAATGACTTAAATCTACATATGATGAAAAAAGTCACAAAAGCATAAAGTGTGTGGCAATCCATTATAGGAGGAGAGCCAGTTTGGTTTGCCAAAAACAATGTTCAACATCATAAATTAGAGAGATAAATAGACGTCTCCAGGCATGAACATGCAATACATAGTAATTGGACGAGACATCACTCGTCATACTGGGGAATCCAGTCCATGTGATAAGTGCAAAAGAAACATCAACATCATAGTGCAAGTTGAAAAGTTATTAAGCATAGGGAAGCATGCAATGATACAATAAATCTCTTCGCAGATTCAGCAAGACAAAAAAATGTAGCTAAACTTTTTCTAGATGCAATAAACATCTAATAAATTCAAGCTTAAACTAGCAAATTTAAGATAAGTTTCTGTAGTTTAATCAAGTATAATACTATAATGTTTCACCAAAAGCAACAATATCAGTTGAGCAACCCATCAGAGAGATTTTCACCGATACTTTTCTGTCAACTAAATAACCTGAAGTAGAGCATTAGATAGACAAGACTCGACTTATCTGGCATAGTATAATAAACTGGTTGAAAACTCCCCTCACAGAAATGTGCCAGGTGAATTAACACAGAAAACAATAGGGAAATGAGCTTTGATGAAAACAGACCTCATCATGGGTTGCCTATTTTGGACCGCCTGGGGGTTTAAAGGATGGACCTATGCTATGCTTACTTCACTATATGTGTGGCACAGCATGTAAAACACATTTACATTGATTGCACTACTCAGGTTCTACAGGCATTCCGAATGGTTTGTTTAACAGAAAACTCTGTTTGACAAAGAATCAAGTTTCTTCATTTAGTATTATATCCTCAAGTTTCTCAAGGAGGTTTGTTAACAGAGAACTGTGTCTCTCAAATGGTCTGTCTTTTTTTGCAGATTCAATTCTCTCAATCAATTAATCATGCCAATACTATAATTTTCTAATAGTAAATGCAAGATTTATAGGTTTTTATGACTGGAATTAGTGATTGCAGAAGCTTTCCTTAAAGACAATGGTTTTGTGG
This sequence comes from Larix kaempferi, assembly GCA_027924585.1. NCBI lineage: Eukaryota > Viridiplantae > Streptophyta > Pinopsida > Pinales > Pinaceae > Larix > Larix kaempferi. Next base: position 5,165,444 of record BSBM01000681.1, read on the forward strand.
ACGCCTGAATCCCAAACATGCCAAGATGTAGGAGGGAAGGGAAGCAAGCAGATAAAGAAGAAAGCCCCAATAGGTGGCTGCAGGAATTAAGATTTTCAACTGCTTGGTTACTAGAGAAACAGAAGGAACTGGAGAATAATGCCATTCCACCATAAGGAAAGGAATAGGAAAGGAATACATGGTTGCCTGGAGGAAGGTAGGAACTTTTAGAAGGAATAATGCAACACCAGATGGAGAGGAACAAGAGCACTGGGCAAGACAGGATTGAAGACCCTGGTATTACCAAAGGTTGGAGGAATATAAATGAATTAGTAAAATTTGAAATAAAAGAGACACAGGCAAGCTGAGGAATCAGAATTCACAAACATATGGTAGGCTTCTAGGAAGTTGTAAAAGTGATTAAGGTGCTGGCATACCAGTAGAACTAAGCAGAAGCATCTTCATCCAACGGACGATCATTGCCAGAGATTAAGGAAAAATTTGAGATTTTGAAAGACATTTCAAAACCTTGATGGAATCTGTTATTCTTGAAATTGGATAACAGAAAACATAGTTACCATATACAAATTTGGATTTGGAATGAATTGGAAAAAAATCCAATTCAAAAAAAATTACAGGGATATACATCTCCTAATATGAAACCCTTTTTAGCTCTGTGACATTATTGGTAATGAAAAGGCCTTTGTGATCCAGGGTTCAGTTCTGTTTAACAGGGTGTGAATGGCTTGGCAAGCAGTCTCTGGGTTTCTTAGTTGGCAGTTTTAGAGTCCCCAGGATACTTGGGATCAGCCTCCCAGACAATCTGGACAATCCTATTGTCCAGGGGTCAGCTTGGGCTCTCTCCATATTACGCCAGTAAGAGGTTGGCTTGGAAAGGATTTTATTTTAGGAGGACCTATGGAATTCAAATACTTAGCAATGGCATATGTGGAGGATGGACTCTTAACCGTGCTCTTTCTGTTGTGGACAAGGATATTTCACAAGTCTTTGTCGTATGATTCCAGAGAGTTATTTATATAAAATACAGATGCAGGGGGGGAGGTCCTACCTAGAGGGATCAGAGATAGCAAAGTGGGAGGCCTATTTATATCAGTAAGATGATGGACATTTGTGAGTTGGTGCACCACTCCTCTGACATAGGGCTCCACTTAAATAAAAGGAGGGCGCTTGGAGATCTGGTGGAAAGACAGTTGTGGTGGTCTCAAACAATTTGGAGGCTGATGCCTCCTTTAAAGTTTAAACATAGAGTTTGGGGTTGGTTACTGCTTCATCGTAGATTTGTTGTAAAGAGTAGGTTGCATAAAGTTGGCATTACTAGTTCAACCTATGTAGTGTGTAATAAGCAGGAGACAGTGCAGCATGCTTTTTGGAAATGTCAGTCTGCCAGAGTTCTTTGGTCATGCTTTCAGGCAAAATTTCAGTCCATGTTTGTAGTTCTGCTTGCTTGATAGGAACCCCTCCTAGGGAACACCTTAGTCAAGGAAAACTGCAAATTACTTTGAATTACAATTTGTTTGGTTGCCATTAGTTTTTTTGGAAACATCGTTGTAAACTTACTTTCAATGAGGTTCCCCATCCCCTTTCTCTTGGGGATTTGTGAAGTTTCAAGCAGGAGTTGACTTTAATCTTGTCAGTTCACCAAGTGTCCTCTCATGATGTTGAGTTCCTCACCATGGGGGGCCAATCTCATATGATGCACCTTTTAGCTTTCTCAATTCCCATGTTGTTTGTATGATGTAACCATCTTGAATTCTTTGTACTTAGTAGTTCTCGGAGATAATATATCAAGCATTTTCAAAACAAAAAGACATTGAAATACTCCAGAATTGAAGGAAGAGAACCAAACTTTGTAGACCATTTGAGAATAATTCAAGGCAAGTTTAATCTTTAAAAGTACTAAATTCGAAATTTGAAAAGTCAATAATTTATTTTAGAATTTCATGATGAGCACAAGGTAATCGAGTGAGATGGTGTTGTTCATAAACACCTCTAAACAATGAAGCACATCTTCATAAAAAGATCCCAAGGAGCACAATGCATTGTGTGTGACGAATGAGGCTAGAGTCTCACCAATATGACCCAAAAGGGTGGGACCACAATAAAAACTAAATTGGATAAGTCATAAATGGAGTGATCAAGTGACCCCGAAGGTCTAGTAAACCCCTCAAGTTGGGTCTACATTAAATATTTTCACATCCTCCCTTAAACAGAACTTGGAGGATTTATCAAGGTGGCATTATCTCAGCACCACCCCTTATTGGCAACTAACTACCACCCACATTACAACTGCAACGTATTATGTAAAAACTCTATACATATCACATCTCCCATCATTCTCCTCTTAAACACAACTACGCTACGAATACTGCAATCCAAAATACCTGCCCATAATGAGGTAAAATAGACCAGTTGCCTCCACAACACCACCACCTGTAACAAACACAAATATAAACATAATAATAATAATTATAATAATAATAATTATTATTATAATAATAATAATTATAATAATAATTATTATTATTATAATAATAATAATAATAGGCTAATGAAAAGCAAAGGCTACATACCCCTTCGCCTTGTGACCAGTCAATGCATATAAGTATATCATCACAAGGCTCATTGCAATCATCAGTTTATCAATTATCCGTTTATTCAGTATATTCGTATGCATTGCAGAAATCTTCTATCAATTCAATAGTGAACATGAACGTCCACTACATTTGGTATCAGAGCCAATCTTGCCCAAATTCGTGAGTTTAAAAATCCCTAAATTAAAAGCAATTCCAGACTGCTGCAGGAACTGTCAACTAACAACAACTCTGTCCACCACCAAACAACCATATAATTTGCAACTCGATCGTACGCATCATACAAGCTACAGCTACCAGCATACACACCAAGATTCCATATACCCGTACTTTACATACACTGCATCTTACAATTTGTACAACTGCCAATCTTCCGCTATCAAGCTACAGATCCATACATATTCATAAACACCAGCTGCAATCTGCAGTTCGTATGTTGCGTAGCTGTCAAATTGGTTTCCGCACTGTACTACATTTCACATTCACCATACATTCTCGCCATTCATCCATACTACAATATAGCCTGTCTATACATCGCCATTGCTTCCAGCACATCCATATGCACTCAAACGTTGTTTTAATGAAAGGGTCAACTCATTCATTAATTGCTGTACACCCTTTTCTAAAATCGTGTCATGACCCTTGAAACCATTTTGATTTTTCTTAATATTTAATCTAATTTGGCTCACTTTGATATAGTCGGTCTTATTATAAAAATTTATCACATCCAAACTATTTCGTTATAAAGCCCATTTAAATTTAATATTTCACCTTAGCCTTTTTTATTAAAAGTTGGTTCACCTTATAAAAAAATCAATTTCATTAAATTACATTTACATGGGTCCTACAAAATCATCAACAACATGGATAACAAAGACAAATCACGCATAGTCGTTTGTCATTATGAAGAATTAAGGTATAAAATTGACAAATTAATTGAAGATATGAGCAACATTACCAACAAATTTATTGAAGATTCTCGAAGACGAGGGCTAGAATTAATAGAGGGAGATATTTGTTGTGAATGCAATAGGAAATGAATTCCAGGTCATCATTGTGAGTCAAATTCAGACAAGCATAAACCATTGATGATAATTAATGAGCATTGAGAAAGGATTGATTTACAATCTGAAAGTCGACATGAGTCAACAATAGAGCTTGAAACTTACAAAACTCCGAACTGCTTGACCCTGAAAAAGGGAATCACGGTGGCATACAACTCAGAGTCCGATTGTGACGAAATAGCACCAACAGTATCACTAGCATCAATCTCATGCACACTACCAAATCGGAAACTAGAATGATGAATCTAAAAAAGCAACTATTTATCGAAAGGACCAAACACAAGAACCACCTAGAAAGTAGAAAGTATATTCCATCTCATCTCCAGATGGCTGATAAGATCTAGGTTCCATTAGAAGCAGAAATCAAGATTACAGCTCCATTTGCAACCTTGATCAGGAAATTGCAACCCAAGAAGCATCAAAGGTTCACTTTCAACAAACAAATCCAAAGACTTCAAGATATGATGCACATCCTACAAAGGAACATTGCTAGTGCTCAAAGCAAGAACCAAGTCAAGCCCCTACAACCAAACAAACACAAAGATAATGCTACCAAGATAACATCCGTAGCCGGAGAAAATCCTATTTATAATGCTTTGAGGACAAAGCATTCCTTGAAAAGGTGGCAATGTAACAAACACAAATATAAACATAATAATAATAATAAATGTAGGCTAATGAAAAGTCAAAGGGTACACACCCCTTCACCTCATGACTAGTCAATGCATATAAGTATATTGTCATGAGGCTCATTGTAAGCATCATCATTCTATCAATTATTCATTATTCAGCATATTCTAATACATTGCAAAAATCTAGTATCAATTCAATAGTGAACAAGATCTATCCACTAAACCACCCAATCCTCTGCAGAATGTAGTGAAGTAAACTTGTGCAACAAGGCTTACGACAGAGAGTTATTTAGAACTTGAACCTCTAAAACATCTCCACACACAAAGGTGGAGAAATAAAAGCCTACACACAGACAATCAAAATAGGGTTCCCAAATAAACTATCAAGAATAGCCTCCAAAATCATAGTGCTACAATCAAAGCAATCTTGATCATGGAAGTTGCTAACATAAACACTACCAAATCATGCAACTAGATCCCCGATTTAGTCCAATCCCATCACATGCACTTGGTCTGGTTCCTTGGCAAGATTTGCCTCTTCCTAATGAACTTCAACTTTCACCATCAGAGATTAGTAGCCAATCCAAACCCACTTCCTATTCTTCAATAGCAACCGAAACTCTATCTTTAACCCCTGGTGCTATGGAGATTGAAGATGGATGGATAATTCATACTAGGAAAAGTAAGGAGTCGAAGTCCCTTTCTTGGGAAAAGTAGCAAACTTCAAGATCCAATGCCTAAGTCATGACCTAAATCTTGCAAGAATGCAACTATGTGATCACTTAAAAGACAAGCTTTCCAATTAGGTTGTTGTGTCTAGCAACAACTTTAGTAGCCTGAGTATGGGGTTAATCATTGCATGAGAACATCTTTCATCTTTAATGATTTGTCGGAACATCGTAGCCAGATCATCTCATCATCACACACGGAGAGCAGCCCAGGTGCATACATCATGTCCATCAGACAAGTTGCGTCTTCCACCAAGTGGATACAGCCCAGGAACATCTGTGTCTTCCACCCAGTGGATACAGCCCAGATGTATTACGTCTCTCTCTCAGTCAACCTGCATCTCCAACCTAGTGGGTACAACCTAGGGACATCTGCGTCTTCCACCTCGTGGATACAGCCCAAATGTATTACGACTCTCTCAGTCAACATGTGTCTTCAAACATGTGGATACAGCCCAGGAGCACCTTATGTGCATTACGTCCTTGCGGACCACTTGCGTCTTCCACCATGTAAGATACAGCCAAGGCGCATCCCAGATGCTTTATGACCTGTGGACCTACCAACGTCTTCAAACATGTGGATACAGCCCAGGAGCACCTTAGGTGCATTACGTCCTTGCGGACCACCTGCCTCTTCCACCATGTAAGATACAGACCTGGTGCACCTACATCTTTCGGTCACATCACTCCCTCTTTCAAGGAACATCGATCTGGATAACACCAAGCTTCTCTCTAAAGTACTCGAACTTCACTCTTGCTAACGGCTTGGTCAACACATCGGTTGTTTGCTCGTCTGTCACCACATACTGGAGCTTCACTGCTCCTCTCTGCACCATATCCCGGATATAGTGGTACTTGAGCTCAATATGCTTCGACTTGTCATGGAACAACGGGTTCTCAAACAACGTCACACAACTCTGGTTGTCACAAAAGATACAAGTCGCCTCTAGCTCGAGATCAAACAAATTTGACAGTAGCTTCCGAAGCCATACTGCCTCACAACTAGCCGAACAAGCTACAACATACTATGTTTCGGCTGTACTCAGTGCCACGCATGACTGCTTCCTACTAAACCAAGAGATCATACCAGATCCCAAACTGAAGCAGCATCCCGAAGTGCTCTTCCTATCTGTGGCATTGCCTGCCCAATCCGAATCAACATAACCATGCAGGTTAATCTTCTGATTCATATCATATTTGAGCCCATACTCAATTGTACCCTTCAGGTACCTCAATATATGTTTTGTAGCCATCAAGTGAACATGTCTCGGATCTGTTAGGAACTGGCTCAGGGTGCTCACAGCAAAACATATGTCTGGTCTCGTGTTCGTTAAGTACATCAACGAACCAATCATCTGCATGTACATCGTGGCATCAACTGTCTCTAAAGAAGCGTCACACAGTAGCTTCAAGTTTGATGCCATTGGTGTGGCCATTGCCTTGCAGTCCATCATTCCAAACCTCTTCAGAATCTCTACTACATATTTTCCTTGACCAAGGAAAATCCCATCTGCACTTTGAGACCCTACTAATTGTAACCATGCATCTATATGAGTCAATCATTGGTCGGCTTTGCACAACTCACGGGGTGTCATATTTTATTAGGAATACCATTAGGGTTAAACAGGGGTGCCCCATGTCCCCCACCTTGTTTGGGATCTACATTGATGAGTTAGAGGCCTTCCTTCACAAGCATATCTAGGACAGCAATGGATGCCTCCTCCACAGGTATCTGATATCCACCCTACTCTTTGTCGATGACGTGGTCCTCTTGGCCTCATCTCCACAGGGGTTACAGAGACAGTTGGATGCCTTAGCTCTTTACTACAATCTTCGACAGTTGACGATCAACCTGGGAAAAAACAATGTTATGATATTCAATGGGATGAAGAAGACTTCCTCGAACCTTCATTTTTTCTTCAAAGGGGAGGAGATTGAGATCTCCAACACCTACAAATACCTGGGGTGCAATTCTTAGCATCCCGCTTCAATCTGTGACATGCCCTCCAACCTCAGGCCAACAAGGGCTACGGATCCTTAGCTCTCCTCGAGTGACTATGCTTTAGACAATATTTTCAAAGCATCTCGTCCAAGATGTCCCACATGGAATCCCTTATCCATCCCATTGTTCTCTATGGCTCTAAGATTTGGGGACCTAGATTGCTTGAATCGAATTAGACCTCAACCGAGAGAGTTTAGATACTTCTCATTTGGCACATCATTAGATGCAAGCAGACAGTCCCTTAGCATATCATCATAGCAGAGTTTGGAGAACAACCCTTTTGACTGGAGACGATGTTTAGTATGGTCACTTATCTGCATCGCGTTTGGAGCTTCGTCAACTAGGCAAAAGGGCGGGACTGATACCCATACTTAGAATATTGTTATTCAAAGACTTAAGCTTCATCCAGCCCCCACGGCTAGGCTCGAGGATATTTTGCTAGGCTCGAGGATATTTTGCAAGGGTCTCAAATCTTTGGAATCAGTGGGCATTCATATGGACTGACTCCCTCCATTTACATATTCCTTAAATGCACATGGCCACCTCCTACCCCTCATACAGGATTTGAACAGAATCATCATGGATGACATCTACAGACAATTTAGCCAGATCAATTTACCCAAAGATGGCCTTCTACGCTGAGCACTTCTTGGAGCAAAGTGGCGGACTCATTGTTCAGCCCCAGTATACTCTTTGCCACAAGATGCATGCTCTTCGCATTCCCTTAGGATAGTTCAAAGTGGGATCTCATAGACTTCAAGTAGAGACAGACCACCAAGATGACCGGTCTAACAAGACCTGCTAGATATGCTACCTCCAAGAGGTTGAAACAGTGGAGCACTTCATCTTACGTTGCCCCGTCTACTATGAGATCAAAGGGAGATTCCATTTCTTATTCAGAGGGATTCAGACCCTCACCAACTTCTTCGGATACCTCGATCAAAGATGCATGACCTTATACATCCAAGAGACCCTCAAGTTTCGAGCCCATATTCTTAAGCTTACTAGCAGACTAGATTCTATCCAGTAGATCACTTCCTTTTTCACGATGCTACTATCAAAGAGGGGCACTAAAAGACAAACCGACATCAGCGTAGACTCAGACTCCAGATCAGTGTGGATCCATGGGGCCTTCCCCTATCCCTTGAGATCTCAACGGCATGACCAAACTAAACCTCTCCCTAGGTGGTAGACAAGACCCCCTAGGCCTTAATGGCAGGATACCTCCTCTAGACAACAGTGCAGAGGGAGGCCTAGACCTTCCACCAGCTCTTCCTCGGACAACATACTATTCTTAGTTTCCTTCATTTGGCCTCGGATTACCTCATTTGTTTTGGATTTCTTTGCCCCTAGATCCTTTCCCCATGTATTTCTCCACCCCCATGCAATCTCCCATACTCAAGGTCAAGGGCATTTCATGCCTCAGCATAGATTTCTCCTCTCTTCTCTTCTCTATTTTAGTTTATTTTCTACGTATTGCCTTTTATAGGAGACCTTTTGGTACTCTTGCTTTGCAACAACATCATTGTACTCGACAGCCCCATTGACATTAGTCAGACATTAATAAAATTATCTTATCTTATCTTATCTTATCAAAACTATCATCCACCAAATCTTAGTAAATGCATTAGGTGATTGGATCTACTAGAAATTGAAAAGACATTGCAACAATCTAATCAAGCAACTAAAGATCCATTCATAAAAAATTGAGGTTGCAGCAATCATTTACTTATTTTACTAAATACAACATGAAAAATCAAATGTTACCTAGGACCCTTGCGAAGAGCCTCCTTACACCAATGAAAGAAGCTTGCAACAACATGCACCAACCCTAGAGCCTAAGAATCACAAGAGGAAAATTTCAACAGAGTATTTTTATTCCAAGAAAATTTGACCATTACAAATGAGCATGAACCTCTCTTTTACAAACTTAAGAGAGCAAATTGGTCCAGATATGGTCAAAAAAGCAGTTACAATGAGTGATGATCTCAAGAAGATGAGGTGCTAGATCAATGGTCTAGATTACACCTCTTACAAAAGTAGTTATGCCAACAAGCCAAGTTGTTTTTCCTTAGTGGAGTGAAATCACTCTTTGACTTGTAAATAAGAGTAAAATATCACAATACCATGGGTCTTCTCCAAAACCACGAGTAAAAAACATGAGATGAGCTAAAATGGTGTGCCAATACCGTGGGTTGTTACTTGTTTTCCTTGGACAAATGCTTGGTCAAAAATGTAGTTATTGAGCAAGTCATTGGAGCCACACAAGCCATGCATGAGGCATTGATCCATGTGGAAAATAGTGATGGATGGGTGAGATCTAATCTTGAAGTGAGATAGGGGCTAGATGATTCCAATAAGTCTCAACATATGTGCCAAGGTGGCACATCACCAAAATTTCATCCACCTGTGTGCCCAAGTGCCACTTAGGCAAATCGACCTCCTTGGGAAAAAAGTAGTAAATGTGGTATTTCCCATGCAAAAAATAATAAAGTGCATCTCAATGAAGAAATAGAACATAAAGTGCACTTTTTCTCCTCAATGAAAAATTAGAACCCACTTAGGCATTTTTTAAATAAAAACCTTAGTGGTGCCATGTATTAATCTACCACCTTGTTAAAATAAGCTTGTCGAACCCCCGAAGGCTGGAAATCACTGAAAGAGGACAACGCTTGGCCTTCTAAGAGCTAGGATGGATAGAAGAGTCCAATGGGTGCCCAAAAATGCCAAGTCGTTGTTGAGAAGGCTAGATTGTTGTAATGTCCCCAATTAAATAATTTTCAGATAAACAAATAAGTTGGCCTATCCAATTTCTAAGGGCTATGTAGGAAAATTAAAATATTGATATTTAACCCCAAGGCCTATAGTTTCTTATGGAAATTCAAAATTCTAAATTGATAGTGGAAAATAGGCAAATAAATTATGGATAAATCCTTAATTGCTCCAAAATGAACTGGCATGGGGTCCTAGTTGGACTTGGGGGTGCATAAGTGGATATGTGGGGTCCACATGAGGGACTATTCCTCCTTCCCACATGGCACCATCCTCAAATTCGAATTTGGAGGGATAAGTAACTCCCATGAGGAAGGTGAAGAGTCACAGGGCCAGTTTTAGTCAATGACAGAATCTATGACAACCTATGACATCTATGACAACTTATGACAAGAATCAGGTCCTATGACAGCTTATGACAACTTATGACAACCTATGACATGTTGCAGGTCCTAAATTTATCCAAGGAGGGAGTTAGAGGACGGTGGGCCCACATGCTCATGTAGCTTCCCCAAAATCAAGCTAAGCCTCTCAAATTCGAATTTCCAAGGAAGATGGAGTTATTATTTGGCCAAATAACATTAGAGAGGAATTAAATGAGTGCCAATATGTCATTCTCTCATGAAAATAACATTTATTAATATTTTATTGAATATTTGTGAGAGAATTCTAGAATGAGGGGGAAATGCTCCATGAAGATTTATAAAAGGGATGAAGACACAAGTGAGAGGGATTTTGGATCATTGTTGTTGTTTTGCACTCTTGGGGAGCTTAGCTTTTCCATTGCACGGTGGGTGTTTACCTTCCCTGCCATTGATCTAGATTCGGTGGTGAAAGATTCCACCCAAGCTAGTAAAGAGGAGGAGATCATCCAGATATTTTCATTGTGCTTCATTGCAGCTAATTATTGAGGGGATAAATCACTTTCATATTTCTCTACAAAGATTTATTACAGGTTATATGTTCACATACAACAGTGGGGTCGAATTCCTATCATTTGGAGTTTCTTTCTATTGATTTAGAGCTTGGACCGATGTTGGTGAGCTGAAATGGAGGTTCTGGTTTCGATACTTCTGAGAATTTTTGGGTTGTGAGACCTATTCCATTGCATTCATAGCATTATTTACAGTGGAAAACACTTTTTGTTTCACTCAAAAAGGTTTCTGTATGCCCAAGATTTCATCATTTTACTAAATCTACTCTATTCAGCATCTCTTTTGGTGGAGGGGCACACCACTACTTTTCTCTCTCTATATTTCTTGGATTTCGAGCTTCTGTAAGAGCCATATATTGTTGTAATCAGTATATTTATTGTCTCCATACATTCATAATAAATATTTACACAGCTTTTCATCATATGGTGTTCAATGTTCAAGCTTATGGGTGATTTATGTGCAAATCTGCTAGTATGGTTAAGCAATCTTGAGACAATGTGTATTAAATTTTCCTATCAGCTCCCTAAAGTCTGTTATTAAGTTATTTTTTGTTGATTTGGGAGTGTCATGGTCGAATTGGATCTGTTTGGGAAGACTTGGGCTGATTGGGAAGTGTTAGGGTGAAGTTGAAAAACTAGTATTCCAGTGTGGGGGGAATCGAGCTAGTTTCTCACTAGTTTTGAGAGGGTGTCTTTCATACTTCTTTGGAAGTTCTCTGGAGTCTATCAGTGGGTCAGATATTTTCATTTGAGTCTATTTGAGTCCATTAAATTGATATTGGGAGAATTTGAGTTGCTCTAGTAGTGTTTGGGAAGAGTTGGAAACCTTGTGTTTAGTGTGGCCAAAATTGAACTAGTGTTCCTAGTTTCTTTACCAACTCCCAATTTTATATTAGATCTGATTTGGGACACATATCAGTGGACCACTGTTTGAAAAATCGGAATCGGACTCGGAATCGGTCGAGGGTCAACTCGGAATCGAAATCGGAATCGGTAATGAATCGGTCATAAATCGGCCGATTTGAATTTAATGAATCAGTTTACTCAAAAATACATAAAATATTTAAATTTTAAAGAAAAACAACATTTTCAATATTTTAAGACTGTTGGTATGACCCAGACCTGTTGTTTGAAGGCCAAAGAGCACCTATACTTGTTGTTTAGGGTTGCTTTCATCCACAATACTACCCCCATTTTATTTTAAGCCTTCAAGGTGATTTTCATGACTTTTTACTACTACAAAGGTCATAACAGGCACATGTTTGCTTCAAAATTGTTGTACGAGGGTTTGAACAGCTTCAACCTAAGTTGCATGAAACGGGGAAACTTCGAAACAGGGGAAACGTGACCCCCCAAAATTTTGGAAATGAGGAAATGCAATATATATATATATTAAATTAATAAATTAGCAAAGACATTTACGAAAATGAATCTGAAATATAAATCATCAATCATACATGTCAATGAATCATTGCCTATATTGGGATCATATTCATCAATAGCACCCTATGCCACCCTCCTCTAGGCTCTAGCCCTTGCCTCTAACTCGAATTTCAAAGTTGATCCTCCAAGGACATTAGTCAACGGCTCAACACACTACAATTTTGATGAAACTTCCTAATCCAATCACTAAAATAACGTAGAAAAAGCTTCCCATGCTTGATAAGTGATTTTGCATGAGTGAAGAGTACATTTTTATTAAGGTCATGACAAAGGAATTCAACAATCAACACCACCAACATGAAGGTACATATAAGGGTTGATGTGCTTGATTAAATGCCAATTCCATAACCTCATCCATAATAGAATCTGGTGGAAACCTTGGAATCCTAAAATCCTGAAAACTATTAAGTCTACTAAATTTTGAATGGGATCTAAAAATCTACTTTTTGCATATGAAGTCCGATGAGGTTGGAACCACTCTCAAACATCCTGAAACAATTAATGGTAATGTTAAAAATTTAAGTAAGAGGATGGAAAATAAAAGATAAGGAGAAGAATTTAACATTACCATTAATATCACCAAGTACTACTGCACCTTGGGGATATTGCATTGTTTTTATGAGTTCGCGGGCACCCACACAAAATTCCAGACAAACTGGTCGATTTTTTACATAACTCGGCCGATTAGACTGGTTCAGTACCAACCCGACCGATTCAATGTTCAGATCGGCCGGTTCAGTACCAGTCGACCGAACCGATTTGCTGACGGAGTTGATTCGGTTTCTTATCAAACCGGTAGATCGGTCGATTCCGAAACCGATTTGGTCGATTTTTAAAACATAGTAGTGGACTCTAAACACTTTGATGAAATGCACACCTTTAATGGACATAAGAAATATACATACACTCCACTATTGTTGAACGAGAGCATCTCATAAGCCTTCATAGGCCATTGTATGGGAAAAGGTTGAAAATCAACATAATTAAAGTTGGAACCTTGGATATAATATTCCTAATTTCTGATTGGGAACATTACAATTGTTTCCATGCACATTGATGAAGTTTCCATCCTACTCCCTGACACTACACTGAATGACTCTTGTGGATCTGACCAAACTGTAAGAGCGTTCTGACATGCAACCCTAGCATCTGATAGTAGGTTCAAATGGGTATCCAAATCCATTGGTAGATCTGGAAAATACTAAATATATCAATCCCATGCACGTTCATGAACATCATGACTGTTGAACACTAGAGAAAGGCCTACCACATTTCTGGAAGTGACTGATCTGAGGCGGTAGTGATCAATCTGATGGCATATACTTAAGTAAGTGGCCAAATGGCTATCCAAATATGTGCTCAGAATCACTAGACCCCATGTACAACCAAAGATATGCAATAGGCCCCTCTTGGCCACTATACAACACTTATAAACTAGCACTAAACACAATAGCTCTGAAGAAGACATGATGATATCTGAAGAGTCGTGAAATGAGGTTGTATTATGATTAGAAGTGTCCCTGGTGGACCAGCAGCAAAGGGTGTCCACATGGACAAGTACATACAAATGCAATTGATCATCAAAGTGAGTCATCATATAGCTAGTCATGATAAACATGACAACAAACCAACTCCACAAATATCTTCAAACAAGTGTATGAGAAAAATGATTTACAAATTAACTAGTACCGTGATGACATCTAAGCATTATAAACGATAATTTTCTTCTTTGGGATGGATTAGAGATGGATTAAACCAAGCTAAACAAGTGAAGGTTTGGTCAAAGGTGATTAATTGACTCAAGATGAGGGGTAAGGGAAAACTCTGTGATCTTCACCAATAGGGCAAACAATATGGAAAGTGTCTCACAAATGGGTATTGTGTAATGAGGTGCTACTCCTTTGACCTTGGAAATCAAACTACCCCCCCCTTTAACTTTTTGCTTTGCTAGCTCCTTTTTGGACTTCTCTTCTTTGATTTTTCTTAGATTCTTTCTTCTTGTACTTCTAGGACTTGGAGACCTTGGCCTTGATTTTATTTGAAGGAACACACAAGTATGACTTGTTTTTTTGGATTGCTTGATTGTTTTGCTTTTCTTTTGATCCGGTGAAGATTTTTCTTTTACACCAGCTTTTGTTACAAGGAGCCTTGGACTGGGAGTTGTCTTCAAATACTCTTTTTGAGGCATTGTAGGACGATAGCCTTTCATGTTTCAAATCTAGGGAGAAGCATTGCTTAATGGCAACTCTTCCTTATTGATAACCAATTAACCCTAAGGATTTACAAGGAAGCTTCATGAACCGTCGCAGGATTTGTTACAACACAAGCATGCCTGAGACACAAGGGAGAACAGGGAGGCCTTCATGGTGAAGGAGTCACAAAGGGGAGGTCAAAAGTCAATCTGTCAACCTCTAACCGAAGGATACAAACCAATTTATGAGATGATGATGAATGATGAGTATGAGTAGGTGGCCAAAGGTGGACCCAAAGAAGGGGGCAAAAGTCCTTGCAAAGACCAAGAATCACCTTGGTTCGATTTTACATAAGTAAATCAAGAATCTACTACCCTTGTCAACTTATGGGTGCAAGTACTAACTATACTCATCAAATAATTAATACATCTTATGTAGCAGCAATAATATAAAGTACAACATCACATAATATATCATCATAACATGGCATAGCAACAGGATAATGGCATATATCACATGATCATCACATCATCTCATCAAAAAGGAGGCCCAATAGCAGCTGATATGAGCCTCAATACTTTGGAATGCAAAATGCTCTGAAGCAAAAATATGTGTGAAAACGTATGCCTACAGATTGTGATACAAGGAAGAACGCATGTCCTATCCTGTGATGACTCTATACCGAAGAATGCAGATGGAGATGAATGGCCTATTTGCAATGCCAATATGATGTGTGGTACCAACGAAATTGAAAACAAAAAATTGTACTCAGGTAATGCCGAAGAAAGTATAGAGTTTCTTGGGAAAGCACCAATGGATCGACGACCAGAATTATATATTGTTGAAGAAGTCAAAAAAAATTCCAAGAAAACCAAGAAACATGAGTTGGAGCTTTAAAACAAAAACAAGAAACTTAAGCCCAATCTTTTTGCGTCCCTGGAAATATTTCCACATAGGAAAAAACAAAAAAAACATGAATATGGTCTATGACAGAATGGTACATGCCCACATCTAAGAGCCCACATACAATAGTTTGGGATCAACGAGCCATCTTTTATCCAACAAAAACTCACTAGAAGGTCCCTGCATTGACATTGGAAAAGAATAGGAAAGGTGTTTCATATTAGGAAATATATCAATCAGTTGAGTTGGAGATAAGATAATTTTATTAATGTCCAAAAATTACCACAAAAGTAGGTCGATGGGACTATGTCGTACCATGATGTCAATACAAAGTGGGAGAGTAAAAGTAGCTCCTATAAAAAGATAAAAGCAAAACTCAAATAAAACCCTAGTTCTATAAATGGAGACCCAATCTCGAAGAAAGATATATACAAGCAGAAATATGAAAAGAGTTGATCCAAGGAAGGAGAGTGGATCCAAGAACTATGATGCAAAAATGGTGTGATGAAACTATCATGGGCCACAGAAAGCACTGGAAGCACTAGAAGCATTAGGAGTATCTCTCCTACCATCTGAGGGCAATTGAAAGAAGCTCAAAAGAGTGCTCTGTCTGGAGGAAGAGCTTTAAGAGTAACCGCAATGAGTATTGTGTCGCTACCTAGAGGAGGGTACATGATGCTACAACTTGGAAGAAGTTGTTCGTCTACTATGATGGGGCTGAGACTGTCCTCGTCTTTGGTGTTGGGCAGAGGTAGAGGTGGACTGTCATGTCCTAACTGAGTGGTTAAGGTCTATGCCATTATCTCTATGTCTCTTGGTACCCCCCCGAGGGAGGAAGCACTGAAAAGAAGGAGGTGATACTCTTAATGGATCATGGTCTCGACTGCGAATGTTGTTGAAGGATGAAGGAGCGAAGTCAAATGGTCTCCTGCAAGTACAAGGCTATACATCTCTAATCAAGGTATCTAAAGAACCTAGTCAAAGTCTGGAGCTCTCTAAGAAGAAGGTCCCTGAAAAGACAATGAAACCACTCATGGATCTCGTAGTAAATAGGACACTGAAAGATAAATTGCTCCTCGGTCTCAACCTTTTAAAGGTGACGTACCTGGCAAATCATGTCTAGTCAGTCAAGCTGGTGATCTGTCTCTACCCGGAGATGGTGAGAGCCAACTCTGAACTGGCCTAAAGGAATACAAAGAGCATCCGCCCAATGGAGGAATGTGTAAGGAGGCCTAACAATGAGACCATCCCTCAGATCCAAGAAGTCCCTAGCGTAGAAAGCCATCTTGGGGCATAACCCCCCGAAGGGTTGATCCAAGTGACCTGCACAAACTGTCTGTAGATGTCATCTCTAGTGATTTTGTTCAGCTCATGTCTAGTAGATAAGAGGCAGCAAGTGCATTCAAGGAATACCCAAAAGGAGGAAGTCAGTCCATCATAATACTAACAAAGATGTTAAAAGATTTGTAACACATACAAACCAACATCTAGAGTGAACTGAAGGGTTGGCTGAAGAGATGGCCTCTGAAGAGAGATGGGCCAAGCATGGGTACCAGTCATGCCCCTTCATCGTGTCGGCAAAGCTTCAAAGGCAATGTAAGAGAGCAATAGGACTAAACATAACCTCAAGCCGAAAAGGTTGAGAGCCAAACTTTGCACGCACAATATATTGAGGTACTATCTGTTTGCATCTGATGATGTGACAAAGGAGGAGGATTTGTATTATCTCTGGTGAGGCCCAATCATGGTCAAGTAGGCATGGCCACCAAACCTCGGAGGCATAGAGGACTGTGGGTTGGATGAGAGTAACCATGAGAGACATCTTGGATGACATGTCCTGAAAATGGTGTATGAAGCACTCTCTCTAAAAGGGCTAGGGAGTCATATCATTTGTTAACTCGAGGTTGAAGAGCATGCTGCAGGCTGAAACGAGGACCAGTGAACTGAACCCCCAAACAGGTATAGGTGCTAGTGATCTCTACCTCTTATCCTCTAAAATAGAAATGAAGTTCAGTAAGTAGCCTCTTCGATCTGTTGAATATCATAACCTTGGTTTTACCCAAGTTTACCGTCAACTAACGAAGATCACAAAAGAGGGCCAAGGCATATATCTATCTCTGCAAACCCTCTGGAGATGAGAGTCCAAGAGGACCACGTCATCAGCAAAGAGCAAAATAGAAATCAAGACCTAGTAGAGAAGGCACCCATCGCCATCCTAAATGTGCTTCTGTAAGAAAGACTCTAGCTCATTAATGTAAATCCCAAATAGAGTGGGGAAGAGTGGACACCCCTGCTTAAGCCCAATGGTACTCCTAATGAAACCTGAAATCCCATGGGCCATGCAAAGACGACCAAGGATTGACTCGTATAATCTCATAATGGCAGTCAAAAGGGTCTCGAAATGCCAATGTCTCGAAGTCTCTGGAACAATGCCACTCTGGGGACAAAGTCGAATGCCTTTTGAAAGTCTACAAAGCAATAGTACAATTTCAAGGAGCAGTGACATGCCTCCTCAATTGATGGCCCGGGGCGTAAGAAGGTGATCAATGGTTTGATGTGCTAGTCTGAAGCCCGCCTGTCCTTTGGATCTTAGTTGTATCCTCTCAAGCTCTCCAAAAAGCTGCATATGGAGGACTGTAGCATATAGCTTGGAGAAAGTGTGTCCAACCATGATCGTTCCGTAGTTATTGGGATCGATATTAGGGCCAGATTTATGGATTGGGTGAATGATATGATGAGACCACAATTCAGGGAAACCAGTACAAACCATGTGGTTAAATAGATCAGCCAAGTGACAATCAAGTGCTCGAAGTCCATGTTTGAAGAGTTCAACCTAGAACCCTTCCTCATTGGTTGCTTTGGTAGAACTCATGGCCCAAACAGCCTCCCGAACACCATGGGGTGTAAATAGATAACAAGAGGGGGGGGAGGTAACTTGGATAAGGGGTTTCCCTAGAATGTCATAGAGGGAAGAGGTGTGGGAGAACATGACTTTTGGATCAAGATCGAGTGGGAGATGGGAGTGGCAAAGGAAGGTGGTATGCCAGAAATGTTTAGGGGAATGAATAAGGGAAGTACTCAGTTCTCGTCGCCTACAATTGATGAAGAGGCGTTTCTTGTGGCGGAGGAGACGACAATAGGAAGCTTTGAGAGCTGGGTAGGAGGGGTGACCATGGTTGGTGGCATACCGAAGCTGGGTGTGGAGGTATTTACAGTCATTGTCATACCATTGGTCCATGGGGTAGCATCCAGGCTTGTGGGGGAGGGGGGCAGATCAAGTGGAGAGACCTACTATTATTTCTATTAGTCTGAAATTCAACCATACCAGGTAAGGCTAATGGAAGAGTAACAAAATTACAACAGTGCAAAAATTGTCTGCATTTCTCCTTCCCTCAGGCCAGAAGCCCTCAAAAGAGTGCAGTTGGGAGTCTTGTATTTTAACAGTACATCAAAGATATAAACCCTGCTACTTGACCAACAGAATTTAGCTGACTCACTGCAAACAAAGGATCAACTTTTAGTGCAACAAGATAGGTAAGGTGCATTCTACAACCCTGGTGACCACGATCCATCGCAACCAGTTCGCTAAAAGCTTAAAGGTATAATTCCTGTGCAATTGTGAAAGGCGGACCAACACAATCAATAGCAGGAATTTGTGCAGTTCAGTTTACAATATGTCAACAAAACTTAGGCCCCTCGTTTTTGTACAGAAACTTGTATGAAATCCTTGGGAAATATTTACCTGCCATTTCCTGTCGGGAAACTTTCGAATGTTCGACGATATTTTCCTGGCAGATAATAGTACATAATAGATGTTTCCAACCTCAAATAAAAAATAAAAAAATTACATTATTTTTCTGAGTGCGATGGGAGGCTAGAGCCACCCATGAGTAAGAAACATAAGAAGCTGTCCTTGGAGAAAGTTCACCCACAATTGGAATCTGATTATCCTGGAGAAAGTATGGAATTTCATGATAAACTGTTTGAGAAAGCCTCCCCACAAACAGAATGTGGCATTACATCCTTCTTCCAAGAGGCCCATGTAAGAATAAATATCGTTCAAACCAACATATGTATGTATCTAAGCCTATTTAATCAACTATGAGCATCCTTGGCACTTTCTGCTGCAAGTATTCAAGCTGCCTTTGCTGACTCCATCCTCGAGCAATTCTTGCCTTAGCCCAAACCCATCTCCAGTCATCCTATTCTAAGCCCAAATTAATTCCATTCAAGGGCAAAATAAGCGAAGGAAGTTAACAATCTGATTGATGGGTAACCATGGACACCAGCATCTCTTTTCACAGTTCATGTTCTCAAGTTGATTGAAGGGCTTTGTTGTTGTGTATTTAAGAGTGTGATGAATGCAAGATGGTTTTAGAAGAGGGGCTATACTTTATGGGATAAGTGGGCATTTTCCTTAAAACTTGATTTTCAGAATTCAATTTAATGACAAATTTAGGGAAAAAACCACTTTGATAAATGAAAGATAGTCTTAAAAAGAAGCCATGGTTTATGGGTCAAGTGAACCTTTTCTCTAAATCTTGGTTCCCAGAGTTCAATCCAGTGATCATTTCTCCCACTACCACTGTGAGGGGGTGCCTCTATCAAATATTCCCATCCTTTTGTGGATTTGGCATGTGCTTAGACAAATTGGATTGACTTTGGGGTAATTTTCTGAACATGACATCAACCATGGCCAAAAGAACATTATGACTTGTGTTCACCTTGACTATTATTCTTCAATATGGCACCAAAGTGACAAGATCCTTCTGAAACGCAGAATCCAGAACGACCAAAACCTAGAGTGCCAACATCCTTCCCAAACGGAGAACCAATAGAACAGTATTGAAGGCTTGAACGTGAATAAGAGAGACCCTATCCAATCCTTATAAAGGTGTCTGCTGCCATATAATTGATCCCACACTACTGTTAAATAGAGAGCATCTCTTTGCCATATAGGATCTTGGAGTAACTGTTACATAAAGGGTATTTCTGTAACCCATAAAACAGAATGAACCTGAACAATTCTATCCCACAATTTGGATACTAACAAATATGGGTGTAAAATTATGATACGCGAAATTACTAAAACAGAGCTCAAGATGCTGAAGGTGACAGGTGTGCAGCGTGCAGATGGTTCACACTTTTGGGCTAATGCAGATGGTTCATATCAAGAGGAAGATCACAATATCAT
Source organism: Larix kaempferi (assembly GCA_027924585.1). Classification (NCBI taxonomy): domain Eukaryota; kingdom Viridiplantae; phylum Streptophyta; class Pinopsida; order Pinales; family Pinaceae; genus Larix; species Larix kaempferi. The sequence goes on from BSBM01000681.1 coordinate 5,185,899, forward strand.
TAGAGGAAATATATGGGGCAAGGCAACAAAATGGCTGTTATGCACATTACTATCATTTCCTACACGTGGAAATTTTATTGGTGGAGCAGAGATGTGAATAACCAGTCAAACAGATTGCTTCCTGAATACCTAGAGCCAAAGAAAGTTCAAAAGCTTTTACTGTTTGGATATCAAGGATCTGGTACTAGTACCATTTTTAAGCAAGCAAGAATCATATATAAAGGTGACAAATTTCAGAGGAAGAACTGCAAAATATTAAGCTGATGATACAAAGCAACCCCTATACAAATACTTTAGTATCTTGCTAGAAGCTTGTGAGCGTTTTGAGGAAGAAAGTTTGACAAGAGATAAGGATCCACGGGATCAACCTATTGCATTAGGGAGAGTGAACAAGAAGCTGGTGTTCAAAGTATTTATTCTATCAACCAGAGATGAGGGTTTTTTTTCTGACTGGCTCCTGAAAATTGTGGCAATGGGGGATTTTGATACCTTTTTCCCAGCTGTCACACATGAGTATGCATCCATGGTTGAGGAATTATGGAGGGACCCTGCAATTCAGGTGACATATAAAAGAAGAAATGAGCTGCACATGCTTCCCAATGTTGCTGGTTACTTCTGGAGCGGGAGCAAAATTATGGAGCAGAATTACAAAATTTGATTGGCCCTTTTAAGGTTCTACCCATAAGAGCTTTCCCACTGAGATAAACCCGTTATCATTTCCCTTAGAGAGACTTCACCTTCGTCGAGCCTAGGCTCGAAGATGTCGTTCTACCTTGAACACTTCTTGGAGTCACATGATGGCATCATCGTCCACCCACATACACACACTGGCATTGTATGCACTCTCTCAGGATTCCTTTGGGTCAGCTTCGGGTGGGATCTCATAGGCTCCGAGTGGAGACTGACCATCATATACCACGATCTGATAGGATCTACCAGGTGTGTCACCTGCAAGAGCCAGAGACAGAGATACACCTCATTTTTAGGTGCCCCCTATACTATGAGATCAAAGGACATTACCACTGCCTCTATAGAGACTCGGGAGGTTCCCTCTCGACTTTCTTTCTACATCAAGACCAGAGATGCCTAGCCCTCTTCATCAGAGAGATTTTCAGCCACAGATCTCAGCTCTTACACATCCTACCTTGCCTTGGGATGACCAGGAAGATCACATCATATTTTCAAGTTGATCCGTCAAAGTGGAGCAACAAGCGGCGAGTTGAGTGCCTTAGTACTTCAGATAGTAGAGTGGCGAGACCTCGAGCCTCCCCTCAGCCTCTTCCTCTGGGAGATCGGTCAATATCTTTGATACCGGATCGAAGGTGCCAAACACATCAATCCACACACCCCCAAAGCATCAGAGGGACCAGCTCTCGAAGAATCCGATGCAGGGCACCTACCACTCGTCAAATTCCTTCCCAACCCCAATGGAGCATTCAGAGATCTATCCAAAGTTTCTTTCCTTCGGCTAGGAGTATTCCTCGCTCCTACATCCCCCACCCAGGATTGTCCAGCGAGACACTCAATGGCTCCAAAGGAGTCCGTTAGTGATAGTGAGCCAGTGCCCCAATCTTCCCCATTGTCGTCAATTATTAGACTCGAATGTTTTTTACTTCATCGGCCTCGTTGTTTGACTTCTCCTACATCACCGTGCCTTATCATGGCTTTATACATGTTTATGAGGACGTCTCATTGCTTGTATCTTTCTTTCTTTATTTTACTCTATATTAGGTTTAGCTCCGGCATTATCTAGGAGTCGCATTTGCACTCCCACATTCTACGCATACTGTTTGTATCCTTTTAGTCCCATTGACCTACTTTTGTGTTCATTCGTTGGACGTTAATAAAATTATCTGATCTTATAGAGATTTTTTATTTCGAAACAAAATATATTTGTTATCTTCAAGGCCTCATTTTCCTTGACCTATATTCAACAACAAAATACTTATGTATATTGCTCTATCACATATCGAATTTTATTCTTTTGATATTTACGAGTCTTACTGGATATGAGATAATTGATTAAAAGGAACAAAAACATCAGAGATCTTAATCTTCATAGCAACTTATTTCTTGACCACTAGTGGTTGAAACTTCTCATAGATAAATTGGGGAAATCCCTCCTCGTCCTTTCCCATTCCCTTTGTGAAGCTTCACTCCCATATTATAGAAAAGGTATTCAATTATGATTTATCAAAGCTTAAAGGGAACAGCTGAATAATCTCATGGATCTAGAACTTTATCACCTTCCTTTCCATGGTTGTTTTGAGCCAAATTTTAATATGTTGTCTCATCTTCGTAATTCTATCAATGGTGCCTTCCACCATGCCCACCAGTACGTCATGAACAAACCACTTAGAATCAATGGTAGCTTTGAAGTTTTTCCATCTGACCTAGGTGTCCTTGGGGTCAAAGAGAAAAAATCACAAGGCTTCTCACCTCCTTTCCCTTGTTTGCTCTTAACCATGCTCCACAATGCTACCATTCCTCCATCATCTTTCGAACTGAGGAAGGGTGACAATGACAAAATTCAAGCACAGTATTGCAATTTCTTCGTAGTGAAATGCTTTTAGACCTCCCATAATGCAAAAGAGGTCTATTTAATTGTTTTTCCCTTTCCTTAGTGGGACAATTCCAACTTGTCACACTGTTATTTCTTGCTCACTCTCCATGCCATTGGAATCATTATCCAATTTCCAAACAAATTGCCCTTTCTCCCCATTAGTGGTTAAAATTTATGCTTCATGGTTGCTTGATAATCACCGCAATCCTTGGCATTATCGGTGGTCCACATTATTACCATCAATGTTTATTGAACTAGTCTCATCATTTACTTATTATGGGTTCGTGTTTCTTTCCTTATCGTCATTGTAATTATCCCCCGCAAAGTTTATGATTGATCAAATTCATCAATTTATTCATGATCCTTAATGCCATGCGTTCTTTAGGTTTTGTTTTTCCCATTGGATCTTAAACCCAATATATAAATGACAGGTTTTAATGCATTCAAAGCATTGCGAAAAGTACATCATGGCATTGTGAGCAAGACAACGACTTTAAGAGTAGCATTGTAAGAGTATCATTATTTAACCATTACCAACTAGAATGTGGAATTTACAACTCGATGTGCGCATTATAATTAAACTTGTTTTAACCATACAAATCCAATCAAACATGTTTTAAGGTGTGGTATGTAGTGAAACAAATCTTGTAGCCTAGAAAATAATTTGTTGACCTAGAGAACATTGTATGACACGTGACTTATTGATCATCCTTCATTTAGTTAGTAAGTAAAAGGCCATGAGTAAACGTAGTCATGACTAAATGAAGGATGATCCCTAAGTCATGTGTCATACAACGTTCTCTAGGTCAACAAATTATTTTTTAGGCTACAAGATTTGTTTCACTACATCACACCACACCTTAAAACATGTTATATTGGAGTTGTATGGTTAAAACAAGTTTAATTATAATGTGCACATCGAGTTCTAAATTCCACATTCTAGTTGGTAATGGTTAAATAATTACTAAATGGTTACCAACACTAAGTATGACTTGCACAGTAACACCTAAAGAGGAGCTAAACTTAGCAATGCTAAGAGCAAAGGACATATTGCCATTGCAAGAAAGACATTGGCAACTCGCAAGTTAGCAAGAGGATGCCTTAATGAGTAGGTCGTCAAGTTTTAAAGTCTCTTAGTGTTTATGTTATAAGTGGTGACTATTGATGGATCCTACTCTTAATTATTGTGTATTATATGATGTGCATGTGAGAAGATTTCTGATTTGTTTTTCGGGGCTGATACTTATTCTCCTGGAAGGAAAGGCCAAGTGGTGATTTACCATTGGTTAGCATAACACTATACAAATAATGGAGAATTTGGGTGGTGTGTCAATGAAATTTTAGCTTGCTTAGGAGTGCAACTTATGCACTTGGGCTACCAACCTACCTCTATACTTAATTATGGGAGGGAAGGAGCCTTGACCCCGAGGAGAGTGCAGTGTTGAGTGGGCCTTATTTTAGTTCCATGTTCTTATGAACATTTGAATGGTTGCCATAAGGGGGACTATGTTGTGAACCTAAAACTTGAGTTCATAACGATAAGTTAAATATTGCGATGACATATTTTATTGAATTGTGACGTGTGAAGGGGGGTACATAGCCTAGTTTTATTGGTCAACATGATATTGATTAGACTTATGTTTGATTATGCATCAACTTGTGTTCATCACTAAGAAATGACAGTAGTCAATGTAAGTCCCTAAAAGAAATATTGTCTATCACTGCCTTTCGTGAAGATGACCTTGTGGTTAAGTTAAAAATTACATGAATAAATGCTTACATAGAGGAACAACTCAATGTTCATTTGAGGGGAACTTCTCAATTGTCAAGGTAATACTATGAGTTTGAACCTCAAGCTTTGTGTAAATAGGAATAAAGTTGGATTTAACAAGTCAGTGTGGAGTTGGGTAACATACATATGGAATCACAGGGTGGGGTTAAAACAACGAATGAACTAAGGAGGTAATGAATAGCAAGCAATTCTTCGTTATTATAACGGTATTTAGAGAAGATGGCAAGTAGTATTCATGAAGGTATTTCATGATGTTTTTTGATATAGTCCATGTGAATTGACAAACTTATAAAGAACATATCCACATAATAGATGGATGTTTTCATGATCTTTCCATAATATTCGATGTCATATCTCGGTACTCTTTATTCACGCATTGCTAGTGATTCTATTATATTCTATTCTATATATATATACACGCCCCTTATTAAGATGATTATCATGAAGTGAGTATTCATGATGTTAAACAGTTCTTGTGGTATGGTACTTCAAAATGTGTTGTTTTATGATAGCATGTGCTACTTAGCATGCGGTTATTTTCTAATCCATAAGGATTCGATGATGTGAAATGACTCTGATAGCAGAAGGTAATTGCACATGGTTTTATGTTCCTTATGATGACACATGTTCATATAATGATGACAATTTTATGATGATATGCTTTCGCAAGCTAGATGGTATAGTCCTTGATATTTCATGATGACTACATAGTTTGGTGCTTATGATCATGTTATAACCTTATGATGGCATGCAGCAGCACGCAGTTGTTTACTATGCATGATGTTATGACGAAAATGATGGTGTATGATAATGTCATATTCCTTGATACTCGCGATGATGTTATGCTCTCATAATGGCATGAGATATCATGTGGTTCCTTCATATTCATGTTGATGATACATGTTCTCTAATGTTATGATGTGAGGTGGAGCTTGACAAAAAACCCACCCTTGGGCAACATTCATTCAATGATCTCGTGGGAGCCCATAACCACAAAGGAGAATTCTTACATGTAACACCTTATGGGTTGGGGACTAAATCAGTAAACCTATGCTAGTGGTTCTTTTCCCTTATACAATTATCGAAACTCCATGGGTTGAGGTATTTTTGCAGGTGGGGAGGTATATGGAGAAGGAATTCCAATGCATGCGTGTTAAATTTCATACATTCATAGCATAAAACATAAATGCATTACCAAGATCACTAGAAGTAAGACAAAGCACAAAACAACAACACAGAGTTTACCCTAGGAAACCCAATAGGGAGAAAACCCAGCAGCCTTCGCAGAGAGATGATAATTCTGAGATCAAAGTACAAATGGAGAAGGAGAGAGAATGTGAAAGTATCTTCCACAAGTAAACAACCCAAATGAGCCTCCTTCTTCTAGTGATGCGAAAATCTGCTCCTCCAAGTGATGCGCACTTCACAAGTGTGAGAATGAATGATAATGAGGTGCACAAGCCTCATATTTATACATGTGCAAAAGTGGAAAATTCCTTATGGGGCCGACTTGTCTTGGGGGCAATAAATATTTTATTTTTAATCTTTTTATTAATTCCTTTTGCACCCCAAGGCTTACATTGATTCTTTCATGTGTTTGCATAATTGTTTGCATCAAGTTCTTCTCCCTTAGCAGGTATAAACAAGTACAATGAAGGTACAATAAAAATATAATGAATAATATCTTCCGAAGATGTACAAAATCAACACTCCCTCTCAACGAGGAAGGTATTCTTCGGTCTTCATCTGCATCACGATCATCTGGGTTTCATCTTGTACATCCATTCTGTCTCCATCATCTTTCTGCATACTGAAGGTTGTCCACACAATCTCTGTGCATCATCATCACTAGTCCTTCGGTGAGTCCAGAAGAATCACTCGATCCTGGATCTAGGAGAATCACTCAATCCTGGATATCTGAGATATACAGCTATACCATCTCTACTATACAATTTGCTACCTGTCTATCTCATCTGCCAATGGGGTCCTCCCATACCTGGCTAAGATCCCATACGAGCAAAAGGGCACGGCCATCTACTGACTGTCCTACTCTTCTGCCTGTGAGATTTCTCCCATATCTCGATGAGTATCTGGACTGTAGAGGCCCTTGTGCAACCACACAGCCAATTGTTGACTGCCCTACTCATCTGCCTATGAGATTTCTCTCATATATGGCTAAGTAACTAGACTGCAAAGGCACCAGTGTGAACCCGACCAACTGCTGACTGTCCTACTCATCTGCCTATGGGATTTCTCCCATATTTGGCTGAGTAACTGGACTGCAGAAGGTACCTGGGTGAGCCCAACCAACTGCTGACTGTCCTACTCATCTGCCTATGAGATTTCTCCCATATCTGGCTGAGTAACTGGACTGCAGAGGCACCTGGGCAAAGCAGGGCAAGCATCTCATCTTTCCCTCTCAAGGAGGGAAACATTCTCTTCGAGTCCAAGTCTTTCGCGAAAGTATTCGAACTTCACTCTGGGAAGTGCCTTGGTGAGAACATCTGCAGTCTGGTCGTCTGTCGCACATACTGTAACTCGACCGCACCTTTCTGCACCATATCATGAATGAAGCGATATCGAATCTCGATATGCTTCGACCTGTCGTGAAATACAGGATTCACTGACATCTGCACACAGCTCTGGTTATCACAGTGAATCACGGTCGGCTATGGAATCTGGCCAAACAATCCTGCCAGGAGTTTACGAAGCCAAACTGCTTCTCATGCTGCTATGCTAACAACCATGTACTCAACCTCTGCAGTACTGAGTGCTACCGAGTTCTACTTCCTGCTGCACCAGGAAATAACTGCAGAACCCAAACTGAAGCAGCATCCAAAAGTACTCTTCCGATCTGCAACACATCCGGCCCAATCTGAGTCTGTAAACCCCTACAATATCAGGTCACCATCTAAAGCATATTTCAATCCATATCCCACAGTGCCACGTAAGTATCTGAGCACATGTTTTGCAGCAATCCAGTGAATTTGCCTCAGTTCGCACATGAACTGACTGAGGGCATTCACAGCAAAACATATATCTGGTCTGGTGTTGGTCAGATACATCAATGACCCAATCAACTAGCGATAAATGGTGAGATCAAACAAATCAAACTCTGAAGTAGAATCTCTCAACTTCTTCCAATTTGCATCCATCGGAGTAGCCATGGACTTGCAGTCCAACATTCTGAATCTCTTCAATATATCGATGGTGTATTTTCCTTGTCCTAGGAAAATCTCTTTCTGCCTCTACCATACTTCTAATCCCAAGAAGTAATGCATCAAACCAAGGTCTTTCATTTCAAACTTAGAGGCGAGATTCTTCTGACATCATACAATGAGTTTCTCATTTCCAGTGAGAAACAAGTCATCAACATATAATACCAAGATCAGTACCTCGTCATCTACAACCTTGTAGTAAAGGTTGGGGTCTGCATCACTCTTGGAAAATCCCAAGCTCACCAGGAATCCGTCTATTCGTCCATACCAAGCACGGGGTGCTTGCTTGAGGCCATACAATGCCTTCTTTAGTCTGCATACATGAGACTCCTTTCCTTGGACAATAAACCCATCTGGCTGTTCGATGTAAACTTCTTCCTCAATAACACCATTGAGAAAAGTTGTCTTCACATCCATCTGATGCAACTTCCATCCCATAGCTAAAGAAATCACGATAATGGAACTAATGGAAGTATATCGGGCCACAGGAGCAAAAGTCTCATCATAATCAACTCCCTCTTTCTGAGAGAATTCTCTAGCTACAAATCTGGCCTTGTATTTCTCAACACTGCCATCTGCTCCATGCTTGATCTTATATAACCACTTAGAAGTCACAATTGACTTCTCCTCAGGTCTCGGCACAACCTCCCACACATCATTCTTCATGATGGATTGATATTCTTCCATCATGGCATCCTTCCAAACTTGATGTTTGGATGCTTCTTCATAAGTGGTGGGTTCGGAATCAATAATGTTGCTCATCAGTGCCACATAGATGGAGAATCTCTAAGGTCTTTTGCTTTCTCTGAAAGTGCCATGTGGAGCATCATGCCCGTCTACATCATGCAGTCTCCGTTGTGCCCATCTAGGTCTTTTCTGACCTGTCACATCTCTGGGGATATCAATTGGATCTATGGGATCGATAGGTTCATCCTTTTCTACTGACTCCCTCTGAACTGGAGGGGGAGATGATCTCATCTCCTTTGGTTCTAGCATTTCTGCATCGTCAATCTCCATATCTAATCCTCTACCTTTCCTGACAGCCATTTCTTCTTCAAAGGTTACATCCCTACTGACTTTAATCTATCTAGATCCTGGAATGTAAATTCTGTAAGCCTTTGAAGACTCACTGTATCCCACAAAGGTACCCTTCTTGCCTGAAGGTTCCAGCTTTGATCTTTTCTCTTTGGGCACATGTATGTAGACTGGACAGCCAAAAATCCGGAGATGGCTCACTTCTGGTTTCACACTTGTGAACACTTCTTCCGGAGTCATGTTCTTCAAGATCTTATGTGGACATCTATTTTGTACATATACAGTGGTTTTGGATGCTTCTGCCCACAAGAACATTTGAAGACTCTAGTCATGTATCATAGCTTTGGCTGCCTCCACAATTGTACGATTCTTTCTTTCTGCAACCCCGTTTTGTTGAGGATTGTTGGGAACTGTGGACTCCCTCTTAATTCCTGCTTCCTTGCAGAAATCATTGAACTCTGTAGAGTTATATTCTCCACCATTATCGGATCTCAAGATCTTGATCCTCTTTCCTGACAGATTTTCAACTTGTGCTTTAAATTCTTTGAACTTGTTGAGTACCTCCTCGGATTCTTTTGACTTGAGAAAGTAAATCCAAGTCTTCCGTGAGTAATCATCAATAAAGGTGATATAGTAATGATAACCACCTAATGACACAACTGTCATGGGCCCGCACAAGTCAGAGTGTACCACATCCAAAATCCCTTTGGATCTAGTCTCGCTATCTGGAAAAGACTTCTTGGCATTCTTGCCAAGTGCACATCGTCTACAAGTTCCATCATGGTTTACCTAGAGCCCTGGCAAACCTGTTACAAAATTCTTCAGAACTGGGAGAGCTCGATAGTTCAGATGAGCTAACCTTTTATGCCATAACTCGCCCATACGTGCAGCATCATGTATTAGGGCTTGGACTGGAGAAGTGTTTAGTCTATACAAGCTCTCTTCTCTTATGCCAATAACCTTGGTTGTGCTCATGCTTGAGTTCTTGTTCCAAGCAAGGACTTTCCCTTCTGAGAAAGCTACTTTATAACCCTTGTCCTCCAATGCTGAGATGGAGACAAGATTTCTTTTCATACCAGGTACATAGAGTACATCACTTAGGCGTAATGTATCATTTGATTCTAATTGAAGGGTGGTGGCTCCAGATCCCTTCACAGTGTAATGTGCATCATCTCCAAGTACAACACGGAGATGTGAATCTTTCTCAATTAATTCTGAAAGATTCTCTCTATACCCAGTCATGTGTCTAGATGCACCACTATCTATGAGCCAAGTGTCACTAGTGGTAGGAATAGTACCTGATAGTGCTAATATGAATAGGAATTATGTATGATCTTCATTCTTTTGCTTCTTGTGATGATGATCTTCTTCTACATCAGCAGTGGATGCTTCATGCTTCCTTTGATTTGACTTCGACAGCTACTAGCGTAATGTCCATAGTTTTTGCACCTATAGCATTGAACTTGAGATACATCCTTCTTCTTCTTATGTTCTTGGCGAGGACTTGATCTCCTTTCTTGGTGCTTGTGTTTATGGAACTTCTTTCCTTTTCCTTTACCATTCTTGGTATGAGAAACAAATGCTTGAGTCTCTTCAGTTTGATTGCCATGGATTCTATGACATGCTGCGATCCTTGTCTCCTCTTGAGAGCAATCTGCCCAAAGTTTGTCAAACTTTGGTAGTTTAGATCTACCACTTATGCTTTGGATGAAGGACACCCATGATGATGGAAGACCATTTAAGGTGTGGAGGACAAGCTCCTTATTGCCAATAGGATCTCCACTAGTGTTGAGCTTGTCTCTGAGTTCTGCGATCCTCATAAAGTATGACGCAATTGATTCTGACTTCGCTATCTTCATATTTGAGAGTTCGTTTCTCAAAGTCATGGAAACATTTAGACTAGTGTGTTCAAACAATTTCATAATGGTCTTGAACATCTTCCTAGCATTCTTCTTACCTGAGATCTGAGGAACCAAATGATCTCTCACGGAATCCACAAGAATCCTTCTTGCTTTAGCATCATTCTTCCTCCATCGAGATTTATCTTCTTCGGCTTCTAGTTCGAGGAACTTTTCTTTTACATATAGTAGAAGATCATTTTCTTCTAGGAGTAGAAGAACCCTTGACTGCCAGGAAATAAAGTTGGAAGCTCCTTCCAACTGATCTTCAACCTTCATCCCAATCATCTTGATTTGCGGATCTGGATCAGAAACCCTAGCAGGAGCTAGGTCAAAAATAAAAGTTCTCGGAATTTAATTCCGTCTTCACCAATGGATTGGACTAGCCAAAAACAAAATCCTTATGGCTCTTTTCCTTCAAAATAATGGGTGAAGACTTCACAAGATGAAACCCTAATTCCGGCACGGTTCCGACAATGCTTCGGCAATGGCTTCTTCTAGAATGGCTCTGATACCATGTTAAATTTCATACATTCATAGCATAAAACATAAATGCATTACCAAGATCACTAGAAGTAAGACAAAGCACAAAACAACAACACAGAGTTTACCCTGGGAAACCCAATAGGGAGAAAACCCAGCAACCTTCGCAGAGAGATGATAATTCTGAGATCAGAGTACAAATGGAAAAGGAGAGAGAATGTGAAAGCATCTTCCCCAAGTAAACAACCCAAATAAGCCTCCTTCTTCTAGTGATGCAAAAATATGCTCCTCCAAGTGATGCGCACTTCACAAGTGTGAGAATGAATGATAATGAGTTGCACAAGCCTCATATTTATACATGTGCGAAACTGGAAATTCCTTATGGGGCCGACTTGTCTTGGGGGCAATAAATATTTTATTTTTAATCTTTTTATTAATTCCTTTTGCACCCCAAGGCTTACATTGATTCTTTCATGTGTTTACATAATTGTTTGCATCAAGTTCTTCTCCCTTAGGAGGTATAAACAAGTACAATGAAGGTACAATAAAAATATAATGAATAATATCTTCAGAAGTTGTACAAAATCCAACAATGGGGGTAGTGCCTTAAGGGTGCATAAGGAGGGAATATAGGCCAGCCTTTTGAAATGCCTGGGATACAATAATGTCGATGTCAAGGTTGGTGTATCGGTAACCAAATGCCGGTGAATCTTGATGAGGCCCAGATTCCGATTAATTTCGATGAGGCCGCAAGTCTACCAAAAGTTGGCAAGGAAGCTAAGCCACGCAAACTTCTCAAGAAACTCTCAATGCTTACTATATGATCCACAGACAGGTTACAGCGTAGGGCTCGTGCCATGGCGAGCGGGACCATCCAGAGTATTGGGGGTGTTCGGAGGTTGATTGGATGGTATGCTTTTGGGTGAGGGTGTCCGAGGGAAGCAAACCAAGTGAATAGCTAGAATTACTGCATGATTGTATGAATTGAATTGATGCAAAGTGGCGTGACTTGATTGATGTATACTTGTGTGACTTGATTGCATCCTAGGTGTTACCGTTCAAACTAGCAAGCTAGGTTTGTAGCATCAATTATAGTTCTTGCTAGTGAATGGAAATCATAGGAGAGATTTAAGCCCACTGTCACCTCAACCAAATCTCTCAACTTCTTTGGGGACTCCTCAACCCAGGGGAGAGCCTTGTCAATGCAACACAACAGACACCTTCCAACAACCTTGTGACATAGATCAGTGCCTTTAATAGAGTCCAATAATAAAATCAAGAAAACATACTAGATCTATAGAGGAGTTAGCACAATTTGTCAACCAGCAGATATTTAGGACGAATGTCAGGATTGTAATGATCCTTTGGTGCAATGTAATTCACTGTAAGTCAAATCAATGCTGATAGGTAGCAATACAATTATAAGTGCTTGGGAATGGAATCAAACTGTAAGCTTTCTATTATTGGTATTTGATTCACAGCACAAGGTTTGAAAGGGAATTCATCACTTCGTTACCAGTATACACCTAGGATTTCCAGTTTGATCATACCTTACACATACATCTTTCAATTGTAACTTGCAGCCAACAAATATAAGTAAAACAGTCACCATATGTAACACAGATTCATCATCAATTAGGCAAATACAAATGATGACACATCAGCAATGGTTAATAGGTTATCTTAAACAGTCCTTAAGTGACAAAGTGCTTTTTGCAAAATAACCAGTACTTGAACAACAACAGGATCTGCACTTTATCATTTACTGTGCCAATAACCACTTAAATGTAAAAGCATCTCACACAGGTCCATAAGTAGTTTAAGGTAGCGTTTTGCAGCAGCAATAAGCAGTGAATAACCAGCAGTAATGAACTGTCAAACCAGCCCTGAAAGGGGGTCTTCAAACACTCTGAAAAGTTTGTTTTGGGGTCAAAGATACTAGCCCAGTCAAGGCGAATTGCCCTTCAACTCAAGACTTTTGTAACTCTGATGCCTTACCCAGTCTTGACTGTTTATTGCAGGTTTGTTTTACCACAGTTACACCAGCCCTAAAGGTATTTTAAGACCTCGAAAATTTCAATTCAGGGATGGAGGTAATCATCCAATCAAGCAGAAATTATTCAACCAACCAAATCCGAAAAATCTTGCTGCCCTAACCAGTGCACCAGTCTGCAGAATAGGTTAGTTTGGCTGCTTCGGAGGTCCAAGCAAGGCCAACTGTGACGCCCATAGGGATTCAAGGGTAATCCTACTTGGGCGAATTTAGCTATAGGCTTGGATTTTCAAGCTTTTAAATATTTTTGTGATTTTGAATATTTTGCAAATTTTCAGGGTTTTCTGATTTTTAGGGTTTTTAGTTTTTAATGCAGCAACTAACTATGATGCAAAAAATGCTGAAATTTTTGAGTAAAAAATTGACAAGAGGAGGGGATTATGATTTCATCTCAATCCCTAGGGCTTTGAGAAATCATGGCCAGTGTCCCTCTCTTGAGACGTCCTTCTAGCACTTGAAAGCTAGGGCATCACCTAGCAACCTCTAGGGTTCAGTAGGTGAGCCTAACTAAGGCAAATAGAGAAATTCCAAGGCCCTAAAACAATAGGGAACTCTTATGCAAGGCGTCTCCTTCATACAAAGTTAATAGAATATTGGTAAAAAAGCCCTAATTCAGAAAAAATGGAGCATAAACCACCATTCATTCCACATAGACACATTAACTTACCAACATTCAACAATACATGAGCAAAGAAGAAGCTTTAGGTCACACTTGTGCAAGTGTTATTCCAACAATGCTAGCATCAACCAAGTATGTGCTAGAGAAAAAACCCTAGACATTCATCCATCCACCATCAAGCAAGAAGATCTATCCCAAGAGAAGTGCACATCACCAAGAGAGCTCAAAGAGTAGGAGAAAAATAAATAATCTCGTAATAGAACCCTTATCTTATGATTTACAAATGAGTTTTGATAGGATATTTATATCCATCTTATCACAATCTTTTAATTTTATCAAGCCTACAAGTTTTATTTTGTCAATTTGAAATTAGAATAATAATAATACTAAAATAACCTGAAATAATACTCCTTTAGGTCACACTTGTGCAAGTGTTATTCCAACAATGCTAGCATCAACCAAGTATGTGCTAGAGAAAAAACCCTAGACATTCATCCATCCACCATCAAGCAAGAAGATCTATCCCAAGAGAAGTGCACATCACCAAGAGAGCTCAAAGAGTAGGAGAAAAATAAATAATCTCGTAATAGAACCCTTATCTTATGATTTACAAATGAGTTTTGATAGGATATTTATATCCATCTTATCACAATCTTTTAATTTTATCAAGCCTACAAGTTTTATTTTGTCAATTTGAAATTAGAATAATAATAATACTAAAATAACCTGAAATAATACTGTATTAGGGCATGTCACCCACATGTTGAGGACTAAGCCCTAAAACAAGCATAAAATCATAAAAAATGCTAAAATAAGCAAGATAAGATAAGGCATCACTTTGATGGAAAAAGTGAGCCCGAGGGGGACAACATCCCCCAACTAACCCCGGAGTGCTAATAAATCCCTCAACACCCCGCTTGCATCAGCTTGAAGGCTTGATCCAATGATGATGTCATAGGGACGAATTTGCCAGAGGGGGTCAGAAGTGCTGCAGAATAGGTCCAAGTGCAGCACGAGAGGTATGCTAAAGTAGGGATGATCTCCCTTGATGAAATGTAATCACCTCCAGGATAGACGAAACATGGTGGTCATGTGACCCAATGGCCCACTCTCGGAAGCCCCGGACACCAACCCAAGGGCTAAAGGCCCTAGAAAGGGGCAATCAACAATGCCACCAAGCCACAGCACTTCCGAGAATAGAACCTATTGTCACCGAAATCCACACCTGGGGGGAAGCGCAGCAGAAATCTTTCGAAGCTGCTCGGTGTGGCCTTGGGGGCAAGTCTCCAATCAGGTGTTGTCACCTAATCCTGACTCCTCCATTTAGGCAAACTCCTAACGAAGCCAAGGGGGGTAGACCCTACTAAAAAAACGGTTTATAAGGATTTTTAAATTAGTGTTTGGTGATTGGAAAGAATGTTATTTAGGAGCTTTTTTTAGTGAGTTGATGCAAATTAAACCAAGCCTGTTCGCAAATTAATTTAAACACATCCACAGCATAATATCATAAAGTAAACAACAATTGTAAGATAAATAAAAAGCAATATGGAAATATTGTTGCTAATGAATGACACCAATGCTAATGGAGTCACTGACCGTTGGAGTGTTGTGCTAAAAAGACTGTTGTGGGAATGTTCTTAGTTTATTTTATTTAGGATTTTATGGGATGAGTTGATTAATGGGGGAAGAGGGGATTCTTGATATACCTTGCGGTACGGGGAATATGTTTGGATTATGATCTAAGTGGCTTCGTACAAAGACATGTGGGCTGGAATGGAGTCTCGAGAGCGGTGTTCAATACTACACCAACAAGGGTGTAGTCTAATTGTGCTCTGAGGTCGCCTCCCAGTTGTTCCCACGTCCTTAGTCAAAATTTCCCCACTTGATCATTTAACGGTAACGCCGAATTTTCCTTTGTTTTAAAGGGACTTAATTTTATTAGAATGAGTGGATTAATTAAATGTGAAAAAATTATAAAGTGCAAACAATCGTTTTTGATATCCCAAAGCTCAGACCAACCTGCGAAGGGTAGAGCATACACGGTGTTTACAAAATGTTAATTCCAATTGTTAAACTCTCCGACAGAGAGCACTCTTGATCCACAAAAGCGAGATTCAAGAGATTTTGAGAAAAATAAAAACTCTCTGATAGAGAGCACTCTTGATCCGCTAAAAGCGAGATTCAAGAGATTTTGATGAGTAAATAAAAACTTAACCAATGGAAAAAAGATACAAAGTACTTAAAATAAATAAAGCAAAAAGACTGCAAGTTGTCTAATTACTACCCAAGAATCTCTTTCAAGTCAAAGACTGTACTCGGGAAAGCAAGGGGGTTAATATTCAATTTAAAATGCAACAAATCTAAGAAAAAGACTAAATGCAAAGTTTAAATAAGTTTGGATTTTGCAAAAGTAAAACTTGAAACAACTTTAAATTTGCGAAAAAGAATCTTCTAGTAACTTTAGACTTTTGCAATTTTGAGAAAAAGTAACATTGGAACCTTGCAAAAAGTAAAGCTTTGAGAAAAGATAACTTATGCAAATTGTAAAACTTTTAAGAAACTTTCGATTTTGATTTTAACTCTTGCAAAATGAAAACTATCCTAGCATGATACTAATCTAACTAAGATGTATGTAAAACAGTAAACAATAAAAACAAGCAAATCAAGGACAGATACAGGCTTCCCCCAAATGGGGGAAGAGGGATGTGGAAGCCGTAATCCCACTTGCTCTTTTATTAAAATTTACAAATAAGTTAACTCTCCGATAGAGAGCGCTCTTGATCCGCTAAAAGTGAGATTCAAGAGACTTTAAGCTTTAAGAAAAGCTGAGGGAAAGCAAGGGAATGAAGAGAGGGGAGATTTGTGGTTCAAGATCTCAAATATCCTTCCTTTCCTCACTTTCCTGTAAGACAAATACTAAAAACCAGCAAACACAATAAAGTTTATTAGTGGATTAGTGCTTGTTAGTATAATCACAAAAATTATACAATTTAGCACTTGCAAAAATTGGGAAATATTTATACTCAAGTGCAAAAGCAACTAGCATTCAAATCTAAACTAAAAATGGAAGTTTTAAGCGCTTTTAGATCTAATACTAAGCAAGTAAATGATAAATAATGAAAACTTTCTAGATTCGATTTACTTGTAAAGAAATATAGTAACTAAAAAGAGAGTATTGAGTTCAGAAAGATGGAAGAGGAAAGATTCTGCTCAAGCTTTGAATCTTTTTGCAAGCTTGGAGAGTTGTTTAATGGAGAAAGAAAGAGCTTATGTGTTCATCCTACAGAGAATCCAAAGGAATGGAAGATGCAACTAAGCTCAACCTTTCACTTGGGACAAGCAACCTGCACAACTTATCAAGCTTACAACAACTAGCTTAGATCTGGTACATTCCACCATTAGAAATCCAAAATATTATGAAATACAACTGAATAAAGCATAAACTCTTAGATCTATAAGATAAAATGGTAAATAAGCAACTTGAAAGCCTCAAATGCTTACCCTATGTGCCACAAAGAGCCCTCTAAGCCATATTAATCACTAGTTTATGCAAAGCATGAAAAAATTGTAACAATATTACCTCACAACATCAACACATGCACAGATTCAATACACTTCATGAGCCTCCAAAGCCTTCAACTTTATTTCGATGGTTGCACAAAGGCAACAAACTTTACAATACAGATTAAGCAGTTGCATCCATCTACAATGAGGAGCGAGCCTTGCTTTTATAGAGTTACAAGAGAGAGGGGGGTGCATTCTAGAAGCATCCAGGGCATGGAGGGCGCATCCCTTTCAATGAGGAGTGATTGAAATTTGAGCCTTGATCTAGGCTTTAACTAAGCCTCGAACCATGAGTTGGGAGTGAGGTGGTTTCCACCTCACAAGAGGGGCGCCCCTCTCAACATTGGACCTCCTCCATCCAATACACAAGTACCAAATCACAGAAGTCGCCCACATAAAGAAGGAGGGCGCATTCTTCAAGGAGAAATAGCTTGCAGTGACTTGGATCTTAATTGAATGTGATCTGAGTTGATTGGATTCATCTCCGATGGTGATTGCCATGTCAACTGGGCCTTTATTTGGCCTCAATCCCTCAATTTTAGAGAAATTGATTTTTCTCCAAACTTTATTATTTTAATTAAATAATTCTCCGTAATTATTTTCGAGAGAATTTTATTAAAGTGAATAATATTCACTCAAAACTTAGGAAAAGTGGGTTTAGGGGTTTTGTGGGTGCTCTGGGTTAGAAAACAAGCACCCCCGTGACAAATTTCACCCCCTAACCACACTTTTTTCACTTTTTTAATTAAATCATTAAAAACCCCCGTTAAACGAGAAAAAATATTTTTGTCCGAACTAAAAGAAAATCCTAGGGGACCTAGTGCATGTCCATATGACTCAAAATTGATGGCTAGCATGTGAAAAATACATAGACACATAGGCTTTAGTAACCTCCCTAGGTTCGACCACCATGGAAAATACTCCAGCTTTGGAGGTATGAGTGAAAAACTCAGGAATTATACGCCACCGAAGCACAATGCATAATTCCCAAGGAAAAAACACTCTAGAGTATCCCCTTGATAGCCAAACCTAAGGTAGGCCAAGCCTTTTACAAAATGACCATGCTTAAACCAACTTATTACAATTCCCCCATGGGGGTCTAAACATGCATTTATTACAAAGGGGCCAAAATTGGCCCTAAAAAAGTCTTCTAAACTTCTGAACAATGATAATAAACACTTGATATGTTCATAAAACTAGCGGCTCACAAGAATTCCAACTATGGTACAAAATAGTTGGTAACAGAACCAAGGAGTTTAGTAATGACCAAAACCATACAAAAACCTAAACACTTTGCCTTCAAAAAAAAATTTACCCCCTCCTAGCAAATCGACCTATTGGAACACTATAAAACTGGTGAAGTGTAACACTAGGAATTCAAAAAGAGTAATCAATCATGTAATTAAATAGGGCGTTATGTTTATGATAGTGTAGGTACTATAATTACCCATGATGGCCACACGAGTAACTCTCAGCCCCACACAATAGTACTAGTTATTTAGGTGCATATTGTATCATGGTTATGCATATTGTGTGATGTTGTGCACGTCTTGCATGGGGATAAGAAATAGGGATGATGCAACTTCAAGATGAAATTTCCTAAAGGGGGTGTATTTGATGCCCCAACTTGCAAATAAATTATAATTATAGGTATAGATTGAGATATATATATATATATATAGAGAGAGAGAGAGAGAGAGTCGGCAAATAATCTAAAATAGGGTAATAATTAGGTGTTGCTTAGATTAAAATGGGATTTATTAAGCTAAAGTGGGAATAGTGCATGGATGACAAGTGTCATCCATATAGATAAAACTTAATTTAATAATAAGAAAAATGGGCTTTTAGGGGAAGGGAGGAATTCATGGGGGGTTCTTCTCTACCTCGAGGTTTGGGGGTTTTGGGGGAGTGGGGGGGCAGATTGTTGCATGAAGGGGGTGGACTACATAAGTTTGTTGCGGGAGTGTTACCCGCTGGTGGTGAGGAGGATTTGAGGGGAGTAGAGCTTAAATCTAGTTGTTTCTAAGTGAATTAAGAAGATGGTGCATGTTACCAACTAAGTTGCACACAGTTGGATTTCCAGAGAGCCGGCAAAGTTTGCACAAATACTTGTGCATTTCAGTGTTAAGAAGTTCAAATCAGGCCTTTTCAGGGCCCCTTTCTAATTTTTTAAAGCATGTCCATGCCCCACGGGGTTTGTAATAAAGTGTGCTAGCATGGTGGCCTTATAAGTAACCTGGATTCCTAAGACTTGGCAACCAGCAAGGGTACTCCAGGGAGTTTAATTAACGAGTATAATTAACGCGTTTTTCCCCTACACCTCCAAAGCTGGAATGCCTAAGTTGGTAGTTAGGCCTTGGGGGGTTATTAAAGTTCATGTGTCAACATATATAAACATGCTAGACACTTAAATAAAGTCATATGGTCATGTACTAGGTCCCTAGGAGTTTTTTTTAATGTTTTGAAAAATTATTTTTTCGTAAATTAGACCATTTTTAATGGCTTAATTGAAAAAATTCAAAATGTAATAATTAAGTGGTTTGTGGGTGAAATATGGCAATGGGGTGCTCGTTTTCTAAACCAGAGCACCCATTTTACCCATAGACCCACTTTTCCTAAGTTTTGAGCAATTATTTATCTCAAAACTAATACTTGCTCGAAAAACCCAAAAAAAACAAAATAAATGTCAAATTAAGACATAATAAAGGAAAAGACAAATTCCTAAATCCATGGAAAGTGTCCGGAGTTGAATTGAGGTTCAACTAAAGTGATGGTACAGTCAACTAAAGGTGATCTAAGCTCTGAAATAAACAAGTTCAGTCATTTCAGTGAAGATCCAGTTAACTCTTCATCAAGAAGTGCACCCTCCTCTTGCATGGGCGACTTTCATATTTAGCATTTTGTGATTGGTTGGTGATAATTACAAAAAGGGGGGCGCCTACCTCTCTTGAGGTGGCGCATTCCCCTTGGTTTGGCTACCAATTAGAGATTTCAATCAAGGATCCAAGCTCAGAGTTTAACTCCCTCATTAGGAAGTCACCCATCCTTGATCTTTGTGCCCTCCCGTGCATGTATTTTCCTATATAAAGAGAGCATTGTTCACCTCTCTTATGATCTAAAGGCGGAACCTCTGCTCCTATGTGTTGTAATATTTTGAGTTCTTGAGTAAATAAAGAGAAGGCTTTGGAGGCTACATTGTGGTTGCATGTCATGTGTGGATGCTTGATGCTTCAAAACCCATGGAGGTAACTTGTATTTTTGCATAAGTATTTTGTGTATTGTTGGGATTGCATCTGACCTTGTAAGAGAATTTATATTTCAATAGGGTGAGAAATAGGATCTAATGCTTGTTTCTTATTAGATAATAGTATGAAATATTTCAAATATTTTGCATCTCTTGCTTAAATGCTTGTATTTAGAAGTCTTTTATATTGTTTATATCAATGCTATTTAATCCTCTTGTGCAAGTCTTGTGTGAGATCTTTTTTGCAGGTGATCCGAGCTTAAGGAGGAGGCATGCATGTTAGCTTTGTCATTTCCCAAGCCACTTCAAACGGAAGCGTAGTCCCTCTTGTTCCCACTCTCATGCAGGCTCCATTCGTCCATCTCTTTCTAGCTCACAATTCGGTTCTTCTTACCTTTAGTTCAACATATTTTCAATCTCTTTTGGTTACTTGTTCCATATTGTTCTAGATATAAAAATTTGAAATCCTAAAGAAGCAGATCTAGTATATCTCTTTTGGTTACTTGTTCCATATTGTTATAGATCTAAAAATTTGAAATCCTAAAGAAGTAGATCTAGTTTCATTTTACTAATGTTATCATATTATCAAATTTAAATCTCATAATTTAACATGAGTGAAAAGTCTCTTTCTTTGTTTGCATTTAAAAGTTGAAAATCTCATTAGTTAAGGAAGAGTGGTTTTATTTCAAGTGTGTGAAAGATAGATTTAACATATTAGGGCTTGCACGATTTGGTTTGCAACTTGAAAGAGGGAAGCCAAAGATCCTGTTATCACATCTATGTTAGCCGGAGCTACCATACTGCAGACTGTGTGGCTGAGGACCACACAGTACCTTTTTTTCCAGATCAAAGATTGTGTTTCTTCAGAGGAGGCACACAGTTTTGTTCAGATTGCCCCGAGCAGACATATCAGAGGGGAAAAATGGTTGTACAGTGGTCCAGACATGTTACTTAGCATCTACCGCAGGGTCACCCTTCCTTGCCAAGCTTTGATATGAGCCCATTGAGACAGTTCCCTAGTCTTGCTTTGATTGAGACTATCACAGAGTATTGTTGGTTTACTATTTGTGCCTAGATTCAGTAGAGATCCAGTTCAAAGATAGCCTCAACAGCAGGTACATGGTGCGGCAGGTATTGCATTTGATGTTTATTATTCATGATTGTTGGTTAGACTTGTTTATACATGATAGTACACTAACTTTGCATATGATGATTGATTTGGTGATCTAGCTATTGTTATGATATTTGATTGGGCCCTTGGTGATGTCAATCCACCCCTTTATAGTAGGCTCATGTATATGCACACCGGGTCACACCCCTACTCTTGGTATAGACTTGGTCACTTAGTTCCCCTAGGCAGCTGACTTTGGATCCACCTTCACCTTCTCCATCCATCCGACTCATCCATGATAGTCTTTCTCGACTTGGATTCTGATTTGTGACCTTGAGGATCCCTTTCCCCACTGATCTCTGAGTATGCCATGATTCCCTGTCTATTGTGCCTCGGCTCTTTAGTGTGTGAGATGCACTCTCAAACTTGGGATTTGCTCCTGTCGGTTGCCCCCGATGTTGCAATGCAGTTAGGATTGTGTAGCCTCACCAGGTGCTCCCCATCGGTCATCGCAGCTTGTATGCTTACCCCCATTACTTTGCAATATGAGCACCTTGATTATATCTATTGAGATATGTATGTAGCCCAAAAGCACCTTGATGTAAAATGAAGAAATGAAGAAATGTAAAGCAAGCCAAAAAGGCTTTTTGTAAATGTAAAATCTAGCCAAAAAGGGCTAAGTATGAAATTCATTGTAAAATCCATGCAATGTGTTTGTAAACACACATGGACACAGGTCAGCCGTACATGTCAGCATTTGTAGTGGTTATTTCCTCACCTAGTCCTGCGGGGCAAGGAGGTGAGAGGGAACAAGGGACAAGCTCAAGATTGTCCCCTAGAGTCTCAAGTTACAGTTTGTCGAACACCCGTTTTGGCGGCTCTAGAAAAGAACCTCATGGAGTCTTCGGGTACGAATGTGAGTTGTGAGCTACTTGTTAGATGACCAGTGGCGGTTTCCTTACACTATACCCATTTGTGAGGCACCCCCCCTTCCCCGTGTTTTTGTCATGGTATGCTTATCTCAGTGGACCCCGTTTTCCCGAGTTATGCAAAAGGTCACATGATCTTTGTCCTTGTCATCCCTCATCCTTCACCTTGTATTCCACATCACCCAAAGTCAGCTAGGTGGTCAAGTCTATAGGTTGTGCATAGCAGTTGAGTCTTTTGGATGTGGTGGGACCACCTCACCTAGGGCCTTGTATTTTTCCGAGATTTAATGCATTTTTTATCACCATATTATCGTCATATTGTTTAGTAATGTACTAACTTGTATAAGGAAGCCGTTCACTTCATGATTGCATACAGGTATTCAACTAGCACCATTGTTGACCAGATTTGACTTGGTCAAACTAGGTTGACCAGGCCAAAAATGGGCCCGAAAAAATGTTGTGACCGGAATTTCGATTTTGGTCAATTATTATCTACAGGGGACCCATATGAGCCTCCAAGTGACAGCATGTAAAAAGATCGAGGCGTTTGTGAGATTTTTAATTATTATTGGTCATTAATGACCTGTTTTAATTAAAAATCATGGATTTTGGGCAAATAATGCCTAAGTGATGGATCGGGGTCGTTCGAGTGATCATTCCTACTAAATTTTGGGGCCCACGATCACATTGCAGCAGACGGTTCGGCAATCCGGGCACTGTAACTGGGTCAAAAGCCCAACTTATTCCTTCAGCAATATAAACCAGCAATAAAATACATGGAAAATAAAAAATTGACAAAGGCAACTATAGCAAAGGGAAAAAATTAAAGGCTGGCTAATTCAAGGGTGATTTCTAAGGTAATGTTGGTATGTTTTGACATCATATTATGTATTATGGGTCCCTCCATTGGACCATCTCACTAGAGGAGGTCGAATTTTCCCATGGGGGCGTTTTTCCTCACTTGGCACAATTCGTTTTTGATGTATGGTTGTAGGTGGGACCTTGTGTATTGAGTTGGGGGGATAAAACCCCATATAGACACCCCCCAACATTGTTTTGTCTATTGTATGGCCCCACAATGGGCCCCTCTCTCTCCACATGTGCGCTCTCTTGGGGCAATTCGCACCCCCCTCTTTGAGCTCATCTCCACCCTTGATTTGGTGATTGGGAAAGTCAATCCCAACCATTGGTTTTGGGGGGAATGAAGCTAGGTTTTGAGCCATCTCTATAACAGAATGAGCTCACTCCATTTGGAATCCTCTTGGCATTTTTCAGATTTGAGATTGAGTAATAGAGAGAGAATTCTTCCAAATTTGCTTGTGATATGGTGGTGAATGCTTATGGTGTTGATTGTTAGCTTATTGCTGATGCATTGCTAAGTTATTGTGTGGTTTCTCCATTACTCTTTGGCCAAAAACGAATTGCAGGTGACTTGACCACTTGGGGAGGGTGCAACTCTTGAGCTAGCAGCTCCTAGTTGCTTCTCTCTTCGGGATTTTAACAAGGGAAGTGAAATTTACTATTGTATCTCGCTTTCCTTGATTATTTGCTATAGTTGCTGATTCATTCTCTCTATGGCAGGTACAAGGGCGCATTGGTCAACCGGCTACATCAAAAACGCTAAGGGAAAACGCATGGTTGCTTAGCACTTGGTCTCCAGGGTTTGTCTCAACTCCACAACGCCCTCATCTTCATTATCCGGGTAAAATCCTTGCTTGTCTCTTCCATTTCAATTTCATTTGCAAATGTTGAGCTGCAAAACCACTAAATAAAACCCTAAAATACAAAAAACGAAGTTCCAACCGTCAAAACTTTATTTTTATTGCAAACCCACTTATTATTTGTTCTTAAAAGCCTATATCTCAAGTTTTGTTAAATTCCGACTCCATTAACCCATAGATCTAGCACTGGTCCCTTTGCCAAAAATGCCCCCTAGGGGGGCGTTTTTCTCCTTCAGTTGGTTTGGGTCACTTTGGGGTTCTGGGTAGTTTGGTTTTGGGTTGATTTCATCATTTCATCATAAGGAACCAAGCTACCGCTGATTGCAAGTGATTTAAAATACTAATTATTCTCTGCCCTAGGTCCAACAATCTACTACTTAACCCCTTTCTTGGGCAGTTTACTTCCCCATCTCACTTCCAATTCACTTTGCATCCTTAAACTATTTTCAGCCATTTGATCTTTAATATAATCTATTTTATTCATCACATTCGATCACTGGTCACATTTCATTTATGTGCTTATTTCATCTGTGTGTCCAACCGGTGGTTGAAACTAGACTTAGGAGTCTATTTACACTCATCTCCTGTCTTTACTTCTTTCTATCTTTTGGATTTGGGTGTGTTTTGTCTCTCGACCATCACCTGGTTGAGCGGGGTCTCCCCTTAACTTGGCTACATGCCTTGTCTAAAGTGACAGTAGCCTTGTCCGATGTGACTTTCGTTCCTTGAACGGAGGACCTGGCTATTGCCAGTTACACCTTCCTAGTTGTTCACCCTCTGCCATCCCTGTTGGGGTACTCTTTATCCATCAGCTAGAGATTGTGTGATAACAGACCCTAGCAAGACAAGCTTTCTAGCTTGTCTTACTAGTTCAAACTTTTGCATCTTTGGTTTATCATTTAACTTAGAATTTTTGCATTTTTTGTAGCAAGGCCAAAGACACTTTTAAAGTGGTTTTTGGCCATTTTGAGATTGATTTAGGTCGTTGTTTTTTCTGATATTTAAGCAGGTTTGAACAATTTAGAGGTCGAAATCTGAGATTTTGAGGCTTTCGTGGCCATCTGGAGACCTAGTTTCACCTTCTCTCTCTCCTTCTATCACTTGTAAACTGTATCGGTACCTACTAATAAAGGTCTAGCAGTATTGCTTGATTTTATTTTGATGTAACACAAAAATAAAGAGAGCAAAGCAGGATATACCAGCGCCTGCCCCCATCCCCCCAGGGGGGTCTTGAGTTTTTTACTTTTTTTTGTTTTTTTGCATTTTGTATTGTTTTTTACTTAAACTTAGTTTCTTTTATGCAAATAGTAATTAAATAACATCACAAAGCACGCGAACGTCCCTAAAGGACTTCTTAGATCAAATTTACCATTTCATGCCTTTGTTGTTATTTTTTTAATTTACAACAAAATTTGAGCCCTTGCTTTCTCGAAGTACTGCACCTTTTGGTGTGTGGAAAAGAGACTCTTGGGCTATAGATTAGTTTAATAACTCACCTTGCAACACTAAATAAAATTAACCAAGACTCGAAATCCGAAGTATGCTCTTGACCGTTGCAGCTTAATCTGAACAGTTGGATCAATCAGAAAAGGACGTAGAGTGACTAGTATTAATAGGAAAATCCTTCAACGTTTCGATCTTGAGAACTCGGGAGGTCGAGTGAGGCTAACTATAGAGTCAACAGGTTGTCGTAAGAAGGTTCATCCTCGCTTGGTTGGACACTTGGTATAGCTGTCACAACGCCCAGTTCAAAGGAGCGATTCAGAGTTGGGCCAAACCAACAATCTACCCACTCCTTTAATACTCATTAATAATTTAAAATTTACAACAGGACTTTGCAATACTTTCACAACACAACACAACAGCAATCGCATTCACAATCTCGACACTGGTCATCATATGTTATAATTGGTTAACTTAAATCCTAAAATGTCGTGAATGTCTTTTATATCATGTGTTGTTATATTTAAATGAATTGCAAATTGGTTTCCTTGTTGTAATATTTTCATCATCCAAGATTAACTCCTATAATAACTTGTATTCTTTGCTTTATATAGTTTAAAAGCCATAGTTTCTTTTATAGGGACCACCCCCCTTGGCTTCGCTAGGAGTAGCCTAGACGGAGGAGTCGAGTAATCAGGTGACAGCACTTGACTCTGACTTGCCCCCAAGGACACACCGAGCGGCTTGAAGGTTTCCTGCCGCATTCCCCCCAGGTGTGTATTAGGCGGCAACAGTGCCCAACATAGCTTCACTGATTGAGGGCTCGGGGTCTCTCAATATTTGAGTAAGGGGCAGGTTGGGTGGAGAGTTGTCCCCCACACTTTGTTGCCCGTCATTGTCGCTACTACTGCTGGTATAGGCCTGTTGTACACTTGTAAGTCATTTTTTTCTTATTTCATTTCTAGGTATGTTTTCTTGACTTTCTTCTATTTAAGGTAATCTAAGTAATTTAAGTTCTATAAATAGTTATGTTTTTTGTTGTATTGCGGAATCTAGTGGCAATATTAGATATAAATTCGCTATTGTACCTTGCTTTAAGTAGTTTTATAATTTAGGCTCTACACCGTGCTAGTTACTCCTCTAAATTTTTTATTTGTGATGTTTCATTTTGGTATTGTCTTAGAGTAAATAGTCTTTCACAATTTGAGCAATTGACATCTTGAATCTTGAAGAACTCTCAACATTTAAACTTTGTAGCACAAAAAGCACATTTTGCCAAAAAGGTAGAATTCTTTGTGGAATTCATAGTTCTTGATTTACTTATTCCTTGATAAAACTATTGTTCTAATTAAATGGGTTTTCACTAAATGCCAAGATTTTGCTGCACTTACTAAGGTATGTTTCCTTCATATAATAAAAGAACCTTGTCTTCAAAGTCTGTATAGTCCTTGTTCCCTTCGAATTAATTTATCTCTTACATGAATTTTATAATACCCTTTGTGATAGATTCTTATTTTTCTTTGAAACTTACTTTTAATCACTTATAAGATATCAAGCTTTAGGGTACCAGAATAAAAGTTTTATTTCCTTGTTTTTAATATAACCCCAACCTAATTACATTGGCTAGGGATGCAGGAATTACATCAACTAGGTACACAATGTTCCAAAGAAGTAAGACGTGGATTTTTTGAATTCTCACACAACCACTTTAACTTTGATGATTTTTTTATGTTGAATCCTAACGCGATGATGGTGCTTGTGGTTCAAAGGGTGGTTGCACTTGTGGCACTCTGTTAATCAATTTCTAGAGCCTGCAATGACAATGTTTATGTGGGGTTACCTTGCACATTGATTAACAATCTACAGTAGATTGATGGCTTGAAGTTATATGGCCCAATTGTTTCAGAGTCCTCATAATTTCTGGACAGAGTGATTTACCAAAATATCAATTTACAGAAACAACAGCTTGACAGTCAAACATCCATGTACAGTAGATTGACGGCTTGAAGTTATATGGCGCAATTGTTTCAGAGTCCTCACAATTTCTGGACAGAATGATAAACAAAATATCAAGTTACAGAAACAAAGGCTTGACAGTCAAACATCCATGTGATTATATATCCGACAAGTACAACTCATTTCTCATGCTTTAATGAAGACTGCTAATCCAATTTATTAACTATGCAGATCAAGGTCAACAATCACTTATCCCAACATAATACATGTAACTATATATTCTTTTCTATTTGTCAAGTGACTCTCACACCCTCAATCTGTGCTCTTGTAATTTTGGCTTGACTTGGTATTTTTTTTAAATTTGCAGCGGGGGGTAAACTTCATCCCATGGAAATTCTCAATTTTAAATGGGACCTAAGCCTTGATTTTGGTCAATGGGTTGGAAATCAGAGAAACCCTAGAAAGATGTGGGTGGGCAAAGGCCAGATCAGACAATGTCTGAAAAGACTGTGGCCAAAGGCCAGGATCAGAATTGGCTCTGATACCATTGAAATGAACAATCATTCATTTACTAGCAAATATCCAACATAAGAAGGGAAGAAGACAGAACCATATAGGACGAATAATAAATAATTGAATGAATGAATAATAGAATAGAATAGGATAGGATAGGATCGCAATGCCATGGGATGGTATACTAATATATGAATTGACTGGTCACCATGGATGATAGGTCATGCCCCTGCTTTAGGTTTATATATATATATATATATATATTACAGATGTATTGTATTGAATTAAAGTTTAAACCCTCTGAATGCCTATTGTGCCGTGATCAAGCTCCTCTAGAGAAAGGTCATCCTATGAATGATCATGAATAGGTGTTTGCAGTGCCTTGGTATGAGCATTGAAGTTGCCCAGAAGTGTGACATCCTCCAAAGAGGAGTATTCTGCAATGTTCAAATATATGTCCAAGAAAGGATTGCTTCAAATGGAAAGTGCTTCTAAGGAATTGCATTTGATGAGGAGCTCCCCTAGGCAAGAAATCTTGTATGGGTCTCATATACAAACAGTTACTGTCACTCTAGTTTATGTGAAGGTGAAACCAACTTTTGTTGCTCAAAGTATTTGGAAAGTCTATGAAGCAACTAAACCCCGTCTCAGTTGGACGTGGAGAGCCCAAGCTCCCATGTGTGGTCTACCCTTTAATAACCATTTCCTACAGTGTATATGGTTCTATTGCATGAAGGAAAACTGGAAAAGTGCTAGTTGAGTCTACATGGTTCTCGGCCATCAGATTCTTTAGAAGAAGCATCAACATTGTCGAGGACATATTTGATGCCCAGACTTGGGGCTGGCTGCCTTGGCTAGTGCTGAAAGCCAAATTTTGGTTGGCCAACTTAGATAAACCATTTTTTTATCAAATCGAAGAAACTATCCCCAACTCTCAATCAATAAAGCTTGGCTTGCAATCTCATGAAGCCAACTGGACAGACTAGAAATGGAACAAGGCCAAGCCCTTTAAGAAGTACAGACCTGTTAATGGCTACAGGTGGCCTTGTCATAGGTGTAAGCTTTGGCAACTTGAATCTAAACAAATGAACTAGCTCTTACAACTGAATACCATCTGGAAAGTTGGAAACGTTTGGTTGAGCCAAAAATTGTCCTTTTTGCTTGGTCCCTCATTCTTGAGGAATTGTCTTTTGGCAACCAGTTGATTCACCTTGGAATCCCTCAACCTAAGTATCTCCTATGTGGTAACCTTAAAAACCTCAAAACCTTGTTCAGTTACCATGCATATGCCATGTTTGCCTGGGGCAAAATCACTAAATTTTGTCGCCAACTCCTCCTTGCTTCTGTATTCTGGAAAGCCACACTCTTAGGAGACAAGCTTGTGTAGGTCATTGAGTTCATGTATGATGGCATGAATCAAATTTGAAGTACTTTTTCTCACTTGAAAAAAAATAGATTCTCAAATGATGCCACATTTAATCAGACAGAACTTGTTAAATTTTCTTCCAAGTATGACAACCCTCTAATTTGTGTCAATTTGTATATGCAGATTACTATATAGGTTTTAAAGGTTGAAGTAGATGTGGTGCACCTATGCAAACTCCGTAGTTTTGAACAGGTGCTCCATGCACAATGAGCAAGGAGACACCAATCAAATTGCCAACCATGACTAGCCCCCTCTACCACAACACTAGAATAATATGCTCTTGAGGCTCACCCTTGCCATTTCCAAGGCAAAGAAGCCTCATGAGGTACTTAACAAGGTAATAAAGGTTAGGGGCCTTCCCTCCAAGATCCAAAGTTAACCAATGATGCTTGGTTGCCAACACCCTAGGAGAATGGCGACATCCCACCTAAAGCAAGCCTCATAATTTGTGTCGAAAATGTGTGTCAACACATATGTGTAGACACATGTACGTTGATTATTTAGTGTCTAATGTTAGAATGCGTCATCAAATGTAATATGAAATAAAGTAATGGTTAGATGGTTAACTACCGTTAACTTCCTTAGGGTGCTATAAATAAGTAATGTGAGATGTTATATATGTGTGAGAGATAAATCAGCTGCAGCATCAATAAAATAAATGTGATCAGTTATCATCAGTCAAAGGAGGACTGGACTAGGCCTTACCTCTGAACTGTCAAAGGAGTACCAGTAGAATATTATAAAAAATTAGACAAATTTTGGTGTTTTGTCCAACTTTATATCAACTAATATAAGCTTCATCTGCAATTAATTTCACAAAAGATTCAATCATGAACTAGTCATTTAGACCACATAGTTTGACATACAATTAACAGTTCACTGATGTTTTTTAAATTTGAATCAAAGAAAAACAAATATATTTGTAAAAAAATCTGGTCATGTGATAAACTTATTCAGGCAAACAGAAAGAAAATATCAGTGTCAAAACACCATCAAATGCTTTATTAAACAGAAAATTTCAGTCGACATCAAAAGATTGTCTATTCAGGCAAACAGAAAGAAGATATAAGAGCATCAAATCACCAACAAATACTTTATTAAACAGAAATTTTCAGTGGATATTGAAGGATTGTCTGTTATGAATGATAATTGAAACAATAGCAGTAAAAGGGAATACCAAGAAAAGGAGAAAGAATTTATAATTGCGTGCCCCAACACAATTGACAACCCACACACAATGATGATCCATTTTCAATATGCATCTTTGACCTGCAGAAAACACACTTGTGTCACTAACAAGATTTTCTCAAGGAAAAATACAGCTAAATATCATAGCTAACAAGTATGCCCAAAAGGCCTTAACAAGTTCCAACATGTACCAAAAAAATAAAACCATCAAACTCTATTGTCTAAATATCATTGGAAAATTCTCTTTCATAGAGAAAAAATATTTTGTTTTAAACTAAACACAGCACACCACAAAGCTGTGTCATGGCGAAATCGAAATATATTGCAAGAATATAACAGATTTCTATTGGATGAAAATAGATCTTAGTGCCCATTGTGTTGGGCTGTGGTCTAGTGGTTGAGACAGGGTGTCACCATGCAAATGACCTAGAGGTCCAAACTCCAGTGGGCATAGATCTCTAGAATGCATGCCAGCCATGTTCAAGAACTCTAGAAAGTAAAATATAAAAGAAGGAATCAATTCAATATCAAGGGATCAATATTTTTTAGTAGGAGAGAAGATCAAAGCCGAGCAACTCAAGATAATTGTGAAGAGAGAAATGACTTTAATCTGTCAATCCATTAGAGATTCAGCTTTTCAAATGTATCAATCTGTAAAGAATTCTTATGTTTCTGTGCCGCTCTTTGTTATTCACAAACTTTTTTCAGTCTATGCATCTGAAGTTTTGAGTATTTTCAATCAAGTTTGAAGACAACAATTTGGTACTACGTCCACTGTTGTGAAGGTTTATTGATGATTTAATGGAGTTTACAGATTTCATGTATGACACTGGAAGTGTTTGCATGACCTGTTTATACCTGTAAGAACCATAATATTACTTCTTCATCATTGTGCAGTCATCTAAAGTATTTAGTTGTTGTTCTATGCTGTCATGTCCCTTCTATGGACTGATGTTATTAGCTGTGGATTTACTGCTGATAGATTGGTACTTTTTGGTTCAAGTATTTTGTCATACAGTATGTGTACAAATCCCCAAATGCCACTGTAATAATCTTTGTATTTGGTGACTGATATTTTGCTGTTCTTGTTGATTATTTGGTAAGTTTGGTAGAGTATATTTCTAAATCTTCTCCATGGCACATTTTTGCAAGAAATATACACAACAGATTTTCATTTCATGATGGAAACAATTCCAGAGTACACGTGAAGCTACAGGAAGCTTGCTAACAGCTGTTATATAAAATGCATAACACAGAGATAAACTAATAGATGTAACAGCAGACTTATCTTACGAAATACTCAGACTTTTGCCCAACTTCTGACCTGTAGATTGACAGTTCTCCCTTGGTACTGATACGCCCCTCCAGTGATATGTAATATGTATTGCTTGACTTGGCACTGAAGATAAATTTATGTATTGACATCCCTCTTTGCAACAGTGAAATGGTCCTCTCTTATTGTTACCAACTGCCGTAGACTATCACAACTTTTGCTACTCCTTTTGAGTGATGAAAAGGCCTTCTAAAGGTCACAATTTAGCTGAGTATTGTACTGGCAACTTGCAAATGTAATGAGCTGTACTCAGCTGAGAAAAACAGCCCTTCTCCAACAATACACAGCAGTATATGGTGGTCGTCTCAGCCCCTCACTTTTTTGGCACTTCCACAAGTGTATTTGGCTTTGCCCTCTCTACAAGTGATGCATTCCCTTGGAATTGATGAGTGCACCCTCTGAGTCCTATGCCTCCCTTCTCATTCAGATCTGAGGTGGAATATCCTTCCCATAGCTCTTAATCCCAGCATACAACATACCAGTGCACCCTCTTTGGCAGGCTTAATGTTGAAGACCTTTGGTGAAGTAGCCAGCTGAGAGATGTGTCTTCTTCTTCTTCCAACGATTTTCCCTTCAAGTAATGTGCCCCCTCCCAAGACAAGTGTGCCCCCAAGTAATGACTGAAACCTCAACAAACCCTCACAAATCTGCTGATAGCTTGTTGAAGTCCACGGCAATGAAGTTCAATGGCAAAATCTAAGTAATCTTGCCTCTCAAAATCAATTAAGGTTGATAGTTTCACCACTAAAATCAATTTCCCTCTTAGGGTTTTCGTCCCAAGAGCAAAGCCACAAGAGCTCTCCAAATCTCTATTTTGAGAAATGA
Organism: Larix kaempferi; assembly: GCA_027924585.1. Taxonomy (NCBI): domain Eukaryota; kingdom Viridiplantae; phylum Streptophyta; class Pinopsida; order Pinales; family Pinaceae; genus Larix; species Larix kaempferi. The sequence continues at coordinate 5,218,813 of BSBM01000681.1, forward strand.
AAATATCATGAATGAAGGAGAGAATGGGTCACTTTGCCCTTTTATGCTCTTTTTACCCTTTTTGGCCACTTTTACCATTTCCCGCTTTTAATTAAATAAAGTGCCTTTATTGAATAATTACTCAATGTCACTTTTAATGTTACTTTCCGCCCCATTTGACATTAAATAAATATTTAATTCTCTTTTTCGTCGACTATAGCCTACGGGAATCAAATAGGCTAGTAAGTCACCTGCCTGGAGTGATCATTCGGAAAGGACATTACAGTCCTCCCTTCCCGAGATTGCTTGTCCTCAAGCAACTATAAACTAGGATGTTGCAATATCTGCTCTCCCTCCTGTTATCACATCCATGGTAGCTGGGCTACCATGGTTGCGGAGCAGATATCTACATATTTTTGAGCTTTGCCTTTACACATTTTCAGCGAGATCAGCTCTGATGAGCAGTGTTATTTGTGATCACTCACACATCAGAGCAGCCTTATATCAGACATACAGTAGACCTTATGTCAAGGCTAAGCCTTAAGACCTCAAATTTGATGACCGAGATGACCTTTTATTCCATACAGGTACAGTGCAGTGAGTAGAGTTTCAGCAGCAGTGTTCTCAGTGGTTACAGTTGATCCAGATTACAGATACAGGAATATGACCCAGCAGGTATATGATGTGCATTGGTGTTATTATCTTGTTGTTTTAGTCATTTTGATAGCTTGACTTGGCATCTAGTAATTATGATCTGGCAGTATATATGTGTTAAAATGAAATTGGTTACTATGGATTATATAAATGATTGTATTACTGACAATTAGAAACTCTTGTTTTATACTCATTGGTTTTACCTTCTTAGGAGTGTGGACATGATCATTCCCATCTTTTTGACTTGCTAGCTTAGGCATCACCTTCACTTTCTCCATCCATCCATTGGCCTTCCCCATTATTTGATCTTTACCCTGACTTACACCTTGACTTGTGATATGGAGGACCTCCCCGTTCTTGCCTTTGTGTTGGATAGCATCCTCATTAAATCTGTGTCTCGGCTCTGAGTTAGCAACAAAACTTACCTTTGGTGAGTTGTATTATATACCTTGATCTCTCTAGTCAGTTGCCCTGATGTTTGATCTTGATTGTGGATAGTTGCTTGAGTTGTGTTCGCTAAAACCTTAAGCAAATTGTACTACCTTTGGAAACTATTGATATATATCTTTTGTAAAGCTCAATGAAAAGGGTTGTGAAATGAAATGCAATGAAATGTAAATGCACCCCGGATGAAAGTTGCGATTAGTTGTGCTTCTAAGCACATGCAAAATCCTAGAGGGGTCCTAAAGGCCTAAAAAAGCAATGGATAAATGTATGCTAAATCTAAAGATTGTTGGCCAAGGAAATGATATGAAATGAAATGAAAGGTCCAAATAAAGCAGTGGTTAAGTATATCCCAAATCTAAAGACTGCTGACCTTAAATGAAATATTCCTCATTGAGCTTGCGGGTTATGATGTGAGATGGAGCAAGGGACAGCTAATTCTAAGTGTCCCCTAGAACCTCAAGTTACGATTAGCCGGGCACCTAGTTCACGGCGGTTCTAGTAGTAGACATTTTGCCAAGGTTGAATAAGCACTTCTCTAAACAACTTACCCATTTGTGAGACACCGCAATTCCTTGTGTTTTCTTTATCCAACATATGCTTGAATGTGTAATACCATTTCCCTTATCCAAAGTGTCACAGTGTCAAGTCATCCCCCTTTACCTAGCCTTGCATCCTTATCCTTCACCCTCTACTAGCAATATGATCATGTTTACAAATGAGTATATTCTTTAAGTTCTTTTTGAAAGTAAATTATTAACTAACCTATTATTATCTATTAACTGCTAGTGAAATGATGCTTAATGTTTTAAAGTCTTGCTATGAAAATGATTTAAAGAGCATGTCTTAACCATTTGCACTTGCAGCAGCAGGCTTCTATAGCCTAGGTCATATTTTGAACAGTTTGACAGGTCAAACCTAGTTTGACCAAGGTCAACCTTGGGTTCCGTCATGAGTTGGACCATTTATATTATATGATGTTGATCCATGGCCTCTTATATACCTTTTGATGACTCCATATGTTGGACACAGGTTTCAGATGATGATTGATGCAATTTTTATTGATTATTATTATTTCCAGATCATCATATTTTTATTTGTCCAGGTATGGTGGATGCCACAGATGATCTTACAAGTTACCATGAGGTGTATGAGTACTCATCCCTATTGGATTTGGGTCCTCTGGATTCATTGAGACACCTATTTTTCAGTTTCAAGCACTTGTAGTGATGATATGAGCAGTTTTTCACCTTTTGACCAATTTGGCCATGCCGATGTGGCCTATCCAGTTGATGCATTGGAGGCAAGTCGTTGCCTAGGGCGCTACAGAGGAAGGGGGTGGTCCATCCACTTGTTATTACCACATTACCCCCCTTCCGGACATGATGGTACAGTCATATTTTGTGCTCGGGCACCAGGAAGTGGTTTTCAGACAATTTGATGGATTTTCAGGTGGGATAAAATGGAATAAAAAGGTCATTAAGGAAATCGATTTCGGCAACTGAGGCAAGGTTTTGGCATGAGGTCTGCTCTGAGGTCATCTATGGTGTATCCCACTCCTTCCAAATCAGTTTGCAGCATTCAGTGGGATCCACACAGTCATCAGGATGTGTTTTGATGCATTCTTCTCTCAGTTGAGGGGGGCAGGATTTGATCATTTGTTCACTTGGACATGTCACTGAGTCATATATTATATTATTGTGCCATGGGGTGATGCTACTGGAGGAAAGTAATGCCTCCTAGCCCCACCATGTGCTCCTAGTCACTTGTCCTAGTCATCTTATGTGGCATACTTGTATCCTAGTCACTTGCATGTAGTGCACACCCCCTTGGAGCCCTCCTTTAGTGAGTGCGCACCCACCTTTAGTGAGTGATCCATGTTATATTGTACCGGCTCATCTTAGTCGTTGATTGTATTATTTTACCTTTTGATCTCGGCCACTCATTTCAAAAGAAGTTTAGGGTTTTGGTCTCTCTCCTCCTACTCCTATTTAAGGAAGAGACCCCCCTATTGTAAAGGCACCTTTGGAGCTTTGGAAACTTGGAATAAAAATACTATTTTTGTGGATCTGCTTCTTTTGTCTTGATGGATGTCATTGCAACTTGAATATACAACTCTTTCTCTGTGTATCATTGTGGATCTTCATATCCAAACATTTTCTCTGCAAGGGGTCGTGTGGGTTGAAGAGGAGGACGTTTCAAGGGGACGCTATTGTGGGGAAACCCCATATCTTACCTTTGATCTTCTTTTTGTCTGAGGGAGTATCATTATTGTATCTTAGTGACATAGTTGATGCTTTCTTTTTCATCTTTTCATCCTTATAGTCATTTTCATGACTGAAATATTCTTACATAGATCTATTCTTGCCGGAGGAGGGCGCACGTGTGGCCTTGGAGGGCTAGCGATTTCACTTGGGTGGCTTGGATCTCACTCTTGATTAACACACAAGGGAAAGTTATCACTTTGCAAAGTAGCCTCAAGCTCTAGAGGTAAGATCTACAAAGTTAGTATCTTGTTTCAAGCATTTTTACCATTGGTCATCTCAAACCCTAAAAGTTAAAACCCTTGCATTTTTTATTTTTCAAATCTATGGAGATCTAGCAATCACTTGGGCTTAATAATTAAAACCCACCTTAATATTAATCTTAACATTCCCGATCTAAAGTTTGGTGGACATCTGACACCATTTGCCCCCCAATCTAAGGCACTGGGCCTCTCCAAGGGAGGTCGCACTTTATGGTAGGTGGCCTTTTTGCTAGATCCCAACTTAGGTTCCTATTCCTCATTATTTCATTAGATCCAATCATTTTCAAAACCCCTAGTGCCTTCTTTCTTTAATTTTCACCTTGTGGGCCCCATTTGGACCATTTTCCTCATTTTAAGGGTGGGCCCCACTTGGATCTATAATTTTGGCACTAGATCTATCCAAATCTACTACTTTAACTCTATAAGTGACCTTTACCTATCCTTGGTTGAACATTTGTCCTTCCTTAAGCCTCTTCAACCAAGCCCTAACTCATTGGGTCCACTTACCCATTCTAGATCTAGATCTAATCCCATCTTGATCTTCTCCTTTATCATCATCACATTTCCCTAGGAGGTCTTGATTGGTTCGCTAGCCTTTATTGGCTAAGCTAGGGTCTCCCCCTTGGTCTTACTTAGGCTTGATCTAAAGTGAAGAGTGCCTCGGTTAACGTGACACCCAATTGCATTGGGAACCATGGCCTCTCTTGGGTCACCTCTTTTGTTGTCCAACACCTCTACCATCCTAGATAGGATAACCTTTAGGAACAACTACAAGTTGTGTGATAACACCTCCCAAGTAGCATCCTCTACTAGCAAGTCTCTCCACCTTATGAGATATTCTTTGATCACTCTGCTTCTCAATCTCCTCTCCTTGAGATCCAACATCTCCTCAGGGTCTAATATCAACTGCCCCTCTTCATCCAACGAGGGTAACTTTGTTGACACAAAAACCTGTTGTCCCAAAGCCTTCTTAAGTCACGACACATGAAATAAATTATGGATCTTGCTCTCCTCGAGTAGCTCAAGTTCATAAGCTACCTCCCCAACTTTCCTGACTACCCTATATGGACCATAAAAACGAGGCTTCAGCTTTTTTGCTCTGCTTTTCTTCAATGACAACTGTATGAATGGTTGTAACCTTAGAAAAACCAGGTCCTCTACCTCAAAGTTGTGCTCAACCTTCTACCTATCTGCATACATCATCTGTTGATTCTAGTCCATCTGTAAGTTATCCTTAGGGACCTTGAGGATATCCTGGTTCTCTTGTATCCAATCTTTGGCTTTGGGGGATCTACTATCCCCAAATGCCAAGTCCACAAATGAAGGAGCATCATAGCCATAAAATGCCCGAAACGATGTCATACCAATGGATATATGGTAGGTGGTGTTGAAGTAGTGTTCTCCTATATGCAACCACATAATCGGTATGACCATAAAAACGAGGCTTCAGCTTTTCTGCTCTGCTTTTCTTCAATGACAACTATCTAAATGGTTGTAACCTTAGAAAAACCAAGTCCTCTACCTCAAAGTTGTGCTCAACCTTCTGCCTATCTGCATACATCATCTTTTGATTCTAGTCCATTTGTAAGTTATCCTTAAGGACCTTGAGGATATCCTGGTTCTCCTGTATCCAATCTTTGGCATTGGGGGATCTACTATCCCCAAATGCCAAGTCCACAAATAAAGGAGCATCATAGCCATAAAATGCCCGAAATGATGTCATACCAATAGATATATGGTAGGTGGTGTTGAAGCAGTGTTCTCCTATATGCAACCACATAATCCATGCTCTTTGTTGTCCTGACACATAGTTGCGCAAATACCCTCAACCCATTTGTTCACAATCTCTATCTGGCCATCTATCCGAGGGTGATAACTACTGTTGGGAGTCAACTCTGTGCCAACCAATCTGAACAGCTCCTACCAAAATGCACTGAGAAACCTGTTGTCTTGGTCACTGACAATGTTCTTAGGCAGCCCATGAAGTTTGAACACCTCTCTAAAAAATAACTCAGCCACCTGTGATGCTATGTAATCTATGGAAATCGCATAGAAGTGTGTGAATTGGGTCAACTGATCAAAAACTACATAAATGCAATCCTTGCTTTGCACCTTCGTTAGACCTATGATGAAGTCCATAAACACACTCCCATTTCTGCTCTGGAATGGGCAATGGTTGTAACAAACCTTTGGGATGAGTATACTCTATCTTATTTTGTTGCCAAACCATGCACTCTCATATGTCTCAACACATCATCCTTGAGACCTTTCCATGATCTGTCTGTAAGCCTTGAAGTACCCGAGATGTCATGCTCAGGGTGTGTCATGTGTGACCTACAAGATCTTTTCCTTAGGTTTGGATTCAGGGACTAGATGATATCGTCCACCACCCTGTAACTGCCATCCTGAATGTTGCCATCCATCAATTTGTAGGCGAAATTATTCTTGGAATATTCCACCAAAAGATGGGATTTCCAATCAGTTGAGATCTCCATAAGAGAGCATGCTACTGGCTTCCTAGAAAGGGCATCAACCACAATGTTTTTCTTACTTTTTACATATCCTATGTCAAAATCATATGCCTATATCTTGCTCACCCATTTTTGTTGCCTCTCACTTAAGTCTTTCTGCTCCAAGAAGTACCGTAAATTGTTGCAGTCAGTCCTAACCACAAATCTGCCTCCCACCAAGTACTACCTGAATTTGGCCAAAGCATGCATAATGGCCAGCATCTCGTTGTCGTAAATGGAGTAGAGCCTCTCTGGCTCCCTGAGCTTCCGACTCTCAAAGGCAATCGGATGTTTGTTCTGCATCAATACGTCTCCTATGCCTTGACCCAACGCATCGCACTCCAGTACAAAGGGCTAACTAAAATCTGGAAGTGCCAAAACTGGACAAGTGCTCATCACCTCCTTGAGCTTGGCGAATGCCCTCTAAGAATCCTCGATCCATCTGAAAGCCGCTTTCTTAGTGAGATCTGTCAATGGTGCACCCAACTGAGAGAACCCCTTCAAAAAGCGTCTGTAATAGCTTCATACCCCAAAGAATCCCCGCAACTCTATAAGAGATCTAGGAGTTGGCCAATCCAATGTGGCTTGGATCTTCTCCTGATGTACCTGTTATCACACCATAGTAGCAGGGCTACTATTCTTGCTTAGCATAGATCTGCACATTCCAGAGCTTCCATTATTCAGAGCTTGGCTATGATGATTGTATATTTTGAGATCACTCATGATCAGAGCAATGTATTATTCAGACTTATGTTAGGCCTTGTGTCAAGGCTGAGCCTTGAGAGTTCAGATTTGATGACCGATGTGACCATTTATCCCATACAGTTTCAGTTCAGTGCTTAGAGATGTATTGCAGCAGTGTTTCAGATGATATATGATGATTAATATTGTGATGATCTTATATGACCTATGGATGTTTTATCATTGACTGTGGATTATTATCTTGTTGATTTAGTCATGTTCACAGCATTTGCTTGGTATATTATTCCTGATGTGGCAAACTGTTTAAAATGAACTATAAATTATAAAATGGACATTTACTTGCACATTTAGGTTGTTTGACAAAACCCACTAGTTTACCACCTTGCATAGATATGGTCTTTCCTTACACCAATTGTCTGCTAGTTTAGGCTCCATATTCACTTGACTCCATCCATACATGACTTTCCCTATTTGACTTTAAACCTTGACCTGTCTCATTTGACTTTCTGATACTGAGGACTTCCCCATTTTCTACCTTTGTGTTTGGACCGCATCCCTGTATGTTCAGTGTCTCGACTCTAAGTTGGTGACAAAACTTACCTTTGGTGAGTTGGATTGTAGGCCTAAATCATTATGGTCGATTGTCCCGATGTTTGGCATTGGCTCGAACTCCCCTAGTCACTTGAGATGTTGTTGGCTAAAATTGAAAGCTCATGTACTACTTATGGAAACTTATGTAAATTCGCCCATGGAAACTAAAAAGGGCAAGAGCAATGAACTGCTAAAAATACTCCTCCAAGAGTATAAGAAAGGTCCAAAAAGCAATAGTTCTTAAAAGCTATATCTAAACAATTGCTGACCTTGTATGTATTTGAAAACATACCATGGATGCAAGCTGCAATTAGTTGTGCTTATCAGCACACCTGAGATCCGAAGGGTTATGTAGGCCAAAAAGGCCATGAAATGAAATTGAATGATCCTAATGAACCTGGATCAACTTGATGTAGACATGATGCCTAAGTTGAATCAGCACTTTCTAAACAACTTATCCATTTGTGAGGCACAGCCATCCCCCGTGTTATTTTGTCCAGCACAGTGTTTGTAGTTTTCCCCTTTTCCCAGTCCAAAGTATTTTTGAGTTGAGTTAGACAAGTCAACCCGTTGGCCCAACCTTGTTCCTATCCTTCATCCTTCACTAGCAGTTTGACCATGTCCAATGGGTGAGTTTGTCATTTGAACTATTGTGCAAGTAATTTCATATAACAAAGGAATATGCTAACTTAATTAGGGCCACTGAATGGATGTTATACTTTGAGCTAAGCTGTGAGAATGATTAGAGGAACATGTCTTAGTCTACTGATATGATTTTTCCTTGGTTATATATGGACCTAGTCAAACCTGGTTTGACTATGGTCATTTGTTGGGATCCGTGATGATGTTGGCCACATATGCTTATAGATGATGATTGATGGACCCACATGCTCTTGATGATGATGCCATATGATGGATATAGGATTCAGATGATGATTGATGCAGTTCAGCAGTTTTATTTATTACTTCAGATCATCAGATTATACACTGTCCATATATGGTGGACCCTACAGCTGGCCCATTAGGGCAACCCATGGTGTATGAGTACACATTCCTAGTGGATTTGGGTCTTTTGGATCCAATGAGACACTTATCTTTCAGTTTCGGGCACTTCTGACAGTGATTGATGCAGTTTTACACTTGTTGACCAAATTTGGGGTTGATTTCCCAGCCTGAGCAGCAGGGGCCATGAAAGGCCAGTTCACCTAGGGTGCTGTATGAGGAGGGGGTGGTCCAACCACTTGTTTTTACCATTTACCCCCCGTTTTGGAGAGCCTGGTGGGCTCAGTTCGACAGCGCAGATGCCCTGGGAGGCAGTTTTGGCACTTTCACAGTTACCGAGGCAGTTAAAAATGGGATAAAGTGGTCACTGAGGAATTCGATTTGGGCAATTAAGGCAAGGTTTTGGCACTTGGTTTTCATAGAGGTCTTCCAGGGTGATCCCACTATCTTCCAGCCAGTTTTCACCATGTGGGTAGCCCACAGCGATCACAGGAGGTCTTTTACTGCTTGTCTATCACAAATTTTGAGGACAGATTTGATCATTCCTAGTGGATTTGGGTCTTCTGGATCCAATGAGACACTTATCTTTCAGTTTCGGGCACTTCTGACAGTGATTGATGCAGTTTTACACTTGTTGACCAGATTTGGGGTTGATTTCCCAGCCTGAGCAGCAGGGGCCATGAAAGGCCAGTTCACCTAGGGTGCTGTATGAGGAGGGGGTGGTCCAACCACTTGTTTTTACCATTTACCCCCCGTTCTGGAGATCCTGGTGGGCTCAGTTCGACAGCGCAGATGCCCTGGGAGGCAGTTTTGGCACTTTCACAATTACCGAGGCAGTTAAAAAATGGGATAAAGTGGTCACTGAGGAATTCGATTTGGGCAATTAAGGCAAGGTTTTGGCACTTGGTTTTCAAAGAGGTCTTCCAGGGTGATCCCACTATCTTCCAGCCAGTTTTCACCATGTGGGTAGGCCCACAGCGATCACAGGAGGTCTTTTACTGCTTGTCTATCACAGATTTTGAGGACAGATTTGATCATTTATATTATCTTGGACATATTTTATTATTTTATTGTGCCTTGGGGATGAGCTAGTAAGGATTGATGCCTCCTAGCCCCACCATGTGCTTCTTATGTTATGTCCTAGTCATTATGAGGTGGATTTTTGTACTTTTACCCCTCTAGTGGATGACGTCATCCTCACTTTGTACCATTTAATTAGGGCGTCATCATTATATTGGGTGATCCATGTGATATATTGTTATGATTCATTATTAGCCATTGATCATGTATTGAGATCTTTTAATCTCAACCACTCATTTGATGTAGTATTGTAGAGTGGTATAGGGTTTTGGTCTTTATTATCCTATATAAGGAGAAGACCCCCTATTGTATAGCTCACCTTTGGAGCTTTGGAATATTGGAATAGAACACTTCTTTGTGGAGCATATCTCTCTTGTCTTGTGGATTCTCTTACATCTTGAGTATACAGTATCTCTTCTATGTATCATTGTGGGTTTTGGTTCTACAACTATTTGTCTTGCAGGGAAGTAGAATTGGTGGAGAGGAGGGCGATTTCTTGAGGGTTATTGTTGGAGGGATCCACATATTCTCTCTTGGGTTGATCTTGTGACAGGGAGTATCATTATTGTATCTTCGTGATATAGTTGATGCTTTCTATTACATCTTTCTATCATTTTCATAATCATCTTACTTGACTTGTTTCCTTTGATCTTGTCTTGTAGGAGGAGGACGATTTGGCTTCTTGAGGAGGACGATTTGGCTTGGAGAATCAAAATTGCACTCTTGAATATACACATAGGAGAATGCTATCAATTTGCAAGGTGGCCATAAGCAATTGAGGTGAGATCTACAAGGTATGTCTCTTTTCATCTATTCTCTCTTCATTGGTCACAAACCCTAATTAATAAAAACCCCAAATTTTGGTTTTCTTAGATCTACTTAGATCTAGCCTTGCTTTTGAAAAGATCTTAAGAACCCACCTCTATAGCATCCACCCCTAGTTAGATCTATAGTTTGGTGGTGATTGGGTTAAAATTTACACACTTTTCAAGGCAATATAGCTCTCTTGAGGCAAATCGCACTTCCTTGGGAGAGGCTTGTTTGGTTAGATCTAGCATATGGGTAGGTGAGATCCCACTTGATTTGCAATCTACATATTTGATAACCTACCCCTAGACTTTTACTTGGGTGATTTCTACCTTGTGGGCATCATTCCACATTTTAAGGGATTAAAACCCCCTTTTGAACCTTTTGGCACCTTAAAACTCAAATCTAGTAAGATCTAACCCTTGGATTGTCTTGATTTTCTAGATCCACATCGATCATTGCCTAAACTACTTGGATCTACAATTTGGTGGCCATTGGACTTGTTCTGACACACCTTATCCACCTTTTAGCCTTCCTTGAGCAAGGTCACACTTCCTTGGGTGAGTGAGTTTGTCCACTTTGAGGACGTGGGTAGTTGAGATTTTTGTGGATTTGGAACGGGCATACCTTGAAACCTAGGTCTAGAGTATCATTTTGTGACGATATGCCTTGGGGGTAGCATTCCTTGTTTTAAGGGATTGTGGTCCACTTAGGGTCATATCATGAAATCCTAGATCTAGCAAGATCCAACCACAACATCCCAAATAGCCCACTTGAGTTGCATGCTAGGTGTCCAGATCTATACTCTGACATACCTTTTGACTCCATTAACCCATGCAACAAGGCACTAGTCCTCCATAAGCAAGTCGCACTCCTTGGGAATTGTGTCAAACCTTAGATCCCATAAGTGGGTGTTCCTAATTTCAACTTAGATCCATAGATCTATTCATCATCTACCCTTTAGTACCAATTCCATCCCTTAACTTCACCTTGTGGGTCCACATTAAGCCATTTCACATATCCCAAGAAAGTGGGTCCCACTTGTGTAATACATAGTACTAGATCTTGTCTTTTTAGCTCATCATGTGGCCTAAATCATACATTGGTTGAAACACTAATTATCTCTCAAACCACCTTCAACCATACTTTAACTTCTAGGTCCACTTAACCTTGCATTGGTTTCCGTGACTCATCATTTACTTATCCCTAGGAACCTTTGTTTAGGTCCAATCATCTTTGATTGGCAATAGGGTCTCCCCCTACGTCTTGATTCATCTAGATCTAAAGCGAAGAGTGCCTCGGTTGACGTGACTCCCACCTTGCATTGGGAACCATGGCATCTCTTGGGTCACCTCTTTAGTTGTCCATCTCCTCTACCGTCCCGGATGGGATACCACTAGGGGCAACTACAAGTTGTGTGATAACAGTACCTACACACCTTGCGCACTGATCACAAGGCCCAAGTATAGAATCTTTGTCATACCGAATTCACATTTGGATCCCTCAACATACATAGATTGTTCCTTCATGATGCTCAATATCTCATCTATGTGCCTCGAGTAGTCCTCCCATGTTCTGATGTATATAAGGAGATCATCAAAGAATACTAACAAAAACTTCCTTAGCTACTTCCTAAAAATGCGGTTCATGCAAGATTGGAAAGTAGTAGGTGCGTTGGTTAACCCAAAGGGCATAGCTAAGAATTCATAGTGCCCATAATGACACCTAAATGCGGTCTTGTGAATATCATGTTCTCTGACACGAATCCGATGATATCCTAAGTGAAGATCAATCTTCGTGAAGTACACTGCCACGTGCAACTCATCCAATAGCTTGTCGGACCTGGGAATGGAGTACCTGTTTTTTATTGTCTTCTTGTTCAAAGCTCGTTAATCAATACACATCCTCATGGTTCCATCCTTTTTCTTGACCAGAACAACTAAAGAAGCAAATGGGTTGGAACTAGGTTGGATATGCCCCATCTCCAACAACTCCTTGATCACCTTTTCTATTTCATCCTTGAATTCTATGTTGTTGGGAGCGCAAAGCGAGAGCGGGAAGTGGGAGCGGGAGTAGACACGAGAGTGGGAGTAGGAGCGAAAAGCGAATTTTCAAAAGCTTTTGTTTTGGGAGCATTTTTTATTTAATACATATTTTAATATATTTTGATGCATATATCTTAAGAAAAACATGTAGAATGCCAAATTAGCTATAGAAAAGATGAAAACATAGATATAACCATTTAGTACACATATAACATCAATCATCTAGGAGCTATAACTTATAACATTGTCATCAAATGATCAATCATCAATCATCAACAACATCAACCTTCAAATTTCAATATATAATATTTTCCATCAACAAACTCTAACAAATAACATCAACAATGAAATGAAACAAAGCATCATAATATAATATTCATTGAATTATTACCAAAGAGTTGTAAGATGCAATCAACAATTTAAAGTTTAAACTTCAAAGGTAGGTTCAAAATTCAAAGTTCAAATTTCAAAGTTCCAAACTTAAACTTATCTAAAGTTTACAAAATAGGCCATAATAAACAGTAAATACAAAGTACTATGATACTATCTACTAAGCTTTCCTCTTGCCACAAGAAACTTCCAATTTCTTTTCTCGTGGTCTAGGTACAAGAATGGAAGTGTTCATGGAACATGAGAAGAAGATGCATGGCCCCCACGGATTGTTGGACGTTGTGAAGAGAAAGCCAAAACTCCAACATCTGGAAACCTGCTGGTTGTTGGGGGTGGCATCTCTATTGTATGAATTGGATCACCATCATGATCACCGAATAGTTTAGCCTCCAAGCGCTCTAATGCTATGGCTCCATCCTCAAAATCAATCTCCTCTAGATTGTTGTCCCAAGTCAAAAATGTTCTATCATTCTTGGTCGCATCACAATAATGGGACAACAACCTCAAGTTGCAGTGCACATAAACCAAGCTTTCTACCCAATCTACATTCAAATTGTTTCTCTTGACGTTGTGGATGAAGTTGTAGGTGCTCCAACACCTCTCTATAGAAGAACTATTAACAACCTGTAAAAGCACCCTCACCGCCAATTTATGTAGATATGTGGGAAAGGAGTCATACATGTTCCACCATCTGATAGGACTCAACCTATCTCAATCTTTGGTTGTAGGCAGGGTTCCAAAGACTCCATGTTCATTGATGTATTTACTCAATTCACTCCGCACTTGAGCACACTTGTCTTCATCAGGGACCAACTTGTCTAATGCAAGCATATACCCATTTTGCACCTCTGGATCTGTGTGTGGTTTTCTCCTAACTCCACCCCCAGGTGTTGGTTGGGCCTGTTATCACATATATAGTAGCCGGGCTACCATACATTATTTTTCTGATGCCAGTACACTATTCAGCCAGTTCCCTTACATTTGAGATGTTGAGATGAGCATCTATATTGGATCACTATCAGATTTTGGACAGCAGTTGTATTCCCCATGCCATGATTGAGTCTCAGGACACTCAGAGAGATGACCGACGTAGCCATTATACCATTGGTACAGAGCAGTCAATAGTGCCCAGAGTTACAGCAGCAGTTTCAGAGGACAGATGATGGTACAGGTTGATGAGCATTCAGGTATATGACTCAGCAGGTATATCGTTGTGTTATGGTTATATTGCTTTTATACTTATTCTCATAGCATGTCTTAGCACCTAGTGTCATGATCTGGCGATCATATAGATATATGGACCTGGTTGAAGCTTATTATATATATTATATTGTCCATACTCAGACTTAGAAGTTCACTATTCATACTCATTGGTTTTACCCTCCTTAGGGAGAATAGAGGTGATCATTCCACCATACCTTGGCTTGCTAGTGTTGGCTCCATTATTCACTGTCTTCATCCATCCATTGCCTACCTTTTAGTTTATCACCCTGACTTACTACTTGACTAGTGGCATGGAGGACTTTCCCCCACTGTAGCCTCTATATTGGATGAGCTTCCCTGTTTATTGTGTCTCGGCTCTGAGTTGGTGACAAAACTTACCTATGGTGAGTTGGAGTTCCTTGGAATTCCTCCTAGTCACTAAAGTTGTGTTGGCTAAACCTGAAACTTTTAGTGCTGCCATGAATACAAAATCTGAAAAATGAAATGCTATATCTTGTATGAAAAGCCCATTCATGCAATGTGTTTCTAAACACACATGAATGAAAGGCATGCCAAATGAAAATGGCCATGAAAATAAAATGTTATATCTTTTGGAAATGTAAATACCTAGGTAAACAAGCTGTCCATGACACACCTAAAAGTGCTCAAGTAAACAAGTGCCTTAAAAACACACCTGCAGCAGAAAGCCTAAAATAAATGTAAATCTATGCAATGTGTTTATAAACACACATAGACCAAGGCTATGGAAACTTCAGGCCCAAAAAGCAATGGAACTTAAATGCTATATCAAAACAATTGTTGGCCTTATTTGTATTATAGATTGTGCGCATCTGTTAAAGGTGAATAAACCCTCTTTGAACAACTTATCCATTTGTGAGACACCGCCATTCCCTGTGTTGTTGCTCATTCAGTATATACTATGGTGTGTTTTCCCTTTCCCTTTGCCAAAGTGTCACAAAGTTAAGTCAGTCAAGTCACCCCTTAGCCTAGCCAGTTATTTTAGCCTTCACCCTTCACTAGCAAATTGATCACAGCTATGAAGTGAGTATGATCTTGAAAGTCTGGTCTGAGTAATAATAATAATTAATGACATTATATATTTGGATTTAGATCGCCAGTAATGATTACTTTGTGCTATAATTGTTATTTGAATAAGTTGTAGAGCATGCATTAACCTTGGACATTTCACAGCAGCTTCTGATGATGGTCTGAGTTATATTTGGTCATGTTGACTTGGTTAGACCTAGTTTGACCAAGGTCAACTAGAGGACATGAGATGGTTGGACCTTGTGATGATATGGATAGATGATATATGGTCTATGTACATGTACATGATGATTCTATGCAGCGGCTACAGGGTTATGATGATGATTCTTGGTTTACAGCAGTATTTGATCATTTACAGATTATTATTATTTGCCCTATTCCGGTATATTGGATATATATATTGATCATGCAGAGATTCATATGGTGTATGAGTACACATCTTGAATGGATTTGGACCTTCTGAGTCCAATGAGACAATTTGTTTTCAGTTCCGGGCACTTGCAGTGATGATTGAGCCTCAGTAGGCTATCCCAGTGTAGTTTTGGTCTGTCGGAGGCCCTGTCAGAGCAGATGTGATTTTTATTCGGTTGACCTAGGGCACTATGCTTGGAGGAGGTGGTCCAACCACTTGTTTTTACCATATTACCCCCCTCCCGGACACACTGGTGCCCTCACCTTGACAGCGCAGGCTCTCCAGGAGGCAGTTTGGGGCAGTTTCACGCTTTTCGAGGCATTTCAGGATTGGTAGAAATGGCTATTGAGGAAATCGATTTGGGCTACTGAGGCAATGTTATGGCATGGGATGATCAGTGATGATGGATCGATGTCTTCCACACCTCCTCTAGCAGTTTCAGCTTCATCGGGGCCCGCATCCATCACTTATGGCACTTTCTGATGATTTTTGAGGTCTTTTGAGGCCTACGATTTGACCATAGAGGCATGATTTGGTATATTGATGACTATTTTATTATTATTGTGCTATAGGGATTGACCAAGGGTGTCTAAAATTTCCCCTTGGACCCACCATAAGCTTCCTATTAAATTTTGTTATCATGATTTGGTGGGATTCCCCTCTTCTAGGGCGATTTTGTCCACTCATATTATATTTTATTAGTGATCCATGTATTTTATTGTTGAGCTCATCTAAACCATTGATTAGACATTTGTATCTTTTAATCTTAGCCACTCATTCAAAAAGTGGTTAGGATTTTGATGCCTCTCCTTCCTATTTAAAGGAGAGAGCTTCTCATTGTAAGGGGTCTTTGGCTCTTGGATTATTGGTATAGAAAAACTTTCTTGTGGAAATTCTTGTGGTCTCCTTTGCATCTGGTGTTCTTAGATGGTGATTGGAAAGTCTATTGCAACCTAGCATTTGGAATTTGTGGTAAGATCTATCTATTTTGGAAATCATTGTCTTGTCTACAGGAGGGCGACTTCAACAAGGGCGATTTTGCAAGGATTCTTCAAATCGACTTTCTTGGCATTTGCTTGTATCAAGGGGTTATCATTAGCATCATTGTGATCTATGTTATCTTTCTGTTACTTCTCTTGTGGCATTAGTCTTATCTCTTGATTACATCAAATCTGATATTGTTGACGTTTGTTGTGCAGGAGAGAGCGCGCATTGGCTTCTTGGACTAAATCGATTGCATAGAAAACTACCTCAAAGCTTCTCAAATTGATCGGGTTTGCATAGATCATCATCATCAAGGCATCTACAAGGTTACCCAGGTAAGATCCACAGGTTTGTTTCTCTTATCTTGATCCAATCCATTGACATAGCTCATAAATTGATAAAACCCTAATTTCTTCAAAACCCTCATTTTACATTTTTTCAGATCTACTAAGATCTAGTGGCTTCTTGGGTAATATATTGAAAACCCACCTCTATAGTATCCACGGCATCCCGGATCTATAGTTTGGTGAGGATTGGCTTCCATTTGACCCTCTTCCCAAGGCATTTAGCCTTCTCCAAGCAAGGGCGCACTTCCTAGTTTGGTGAGTTGACCTAGATCTAGTATGTGGGTAGGTGAGATCTCGCTTGATTCATGATCTACACATCCAATAACCTACCCCCAGATTGTCACTTTTCTAATTTCTACCTTGTGGGACCTATTCCACATTTTAAGGGATTTCATCCCCATTTTGGACCACTTGGTATCTTCAAACTCAGATCTAGTAAGATCTAGCCATCTGATTGCCTTGAAATTGTAGATCCACACTCCTACTTGATTAACCTACCCAGATCTAAAGTTTGGATGCCATCGGACTTGTCTTGACCCACTTAACCCACATTTTAGCCTCCTTGGGTAAAGTCGCACCACCTTGGAGAAGGGAGTTGTTCCAATTCTAGGACGTGGGTACTTAAGATTTCAGTGGATTTGGAACGGGAATAATTCAAAACCTAGGTCTAGTAGGTCACCTTGTCAAATCTTGCCTTGGGGATAGCATTCCTTGTTTTAAGGGATTGTGGTCCACATAGGTCAAACCTAGATCTAGACCTATTCATCCATCAAGACTTTAATTGCCCACTTGTCTCATGCAATAGGAGTCTTTAACCACAAGTTAACTTTACTTTGACTCCATTATCCCAATTCCCAAGGCACTGGTCTCTCTCCAAGTCAATTCGACTTTCCTAGATTGTTGGATTAACTTGTGGTTTGACCCTTGATTGGTGAACTAAACCCTTGATGCCATCATGTATCATGATCAAGCTTGTCACTTGTACTAGTTAGCCCTAATTCAACCCCTAAACTACCCTGCATTGGACACGGTTCCCAAGGCAGTGGATTTTCTCACATTGAACTAGTACTTTAATCCTGGATCCTATTTCACAAATCATAAGTCACTTTCACATCAATAATGAACCAAAGCTATACTCATTGAACCCCTCACTTGTCTTGTGACTTCATCCTAAGGTCTAGGATAAACCATACACCTTACTTCACTTAGAATTAACTTGATTTGGTGTCTTGGTTTTGATCTCTCCTGTCGGGAGTAGATCGAGTCTCCCCCTTTGTTGTCTGGGCTAGATAACATAAAGCGAAGGTTGCCTCGATTGGCGTGACAACCATATTTTGGAGGTCGAGGTGATCGTGGTTGCACCTTTTGTGTTGCCCTTCCCTATTGCCATCCATGAGTGGATACATCCATAGGGGTAACTACAGTTTGGGTGATAACAGGGCCAACCAAGATGGAGAATAATATTTTGAGGTAAGGACATGGAGGGGAACATCCAGATTATCCCACCTTTTGAACACATGCTTATGAATATGATCATACAAGATTGCATCTCTTTGTTTAACAATGTCTTTGATTTGACCAAGCATGCTATCCATTTGCTCATACACCTCCCCAATCACCGGTCGATTTGTATCTGCAAAACGAATCACACTAAACAGGCTTGGTGAATTGCAAAACATAGCTAGCCTGTGCCCAAAACTGACTATCAAGAACGGTGTCCTCCACCTCCTGAAAGTCATGTCTATCAAATGTGCTTGCAGCTCTGTCTTTCAATTCTTGCCATGAATCACTTGAGACCATACTAGCCAACACCTCTCTTACCTTCAAAAGCCTCCTGAAGTTTAGTTAGTAGCTAGAAAATCTAGTCTTTGCAATCTTCAATAGCTCCAACCTATGATTAGTAATAAATGTTATCATTTTCTTCCCTCTCTTGTACAAGGCACCAATCCATCAATAATTACAGTCCTTCATCTTAACAATATCATGCATCAAAAGGTTCAATGTGTGAACCAAACACCCTGACCAAAATATGTTGGGACACTTATTGTCAAGGATTGCTCATGTTGCCTTACAATTAGCATCTAAGTCATCGGACACGTCCATATAGGCCTCTGTGTGTCGTGTCATCGTGTCGGACATGGACACGTCCTCACACGATGTCGGACAGTTGTTTTGGACGTGTCCTATTTTAGGGCACGTCCAAAAAATGTGTCTGGCACTGTGTCAGGACGTGTCCTGTTTTAGGACACGTCCAAAAAACGTGTCTGACACCGTGTCAGGACGTGTCCTGTTTTAGGTCACGTCCAAAAAACGTGTCCGACACCGTGTCAAGACGTGTCCCAAAAACAGGACACTTCTAACCCAAAAATATTGTAAAAAACCAATTTTACCCTCATTCATTCACATTTTTCAGTGAGGCTTGAGCTCTAAGAGGGGTTTATTTTGTAGGTGAAGAGCATTAGAAGGTTTTCCTCCTTTATCTACCCCTTTTGTATTTGCCAGTGGCATTCCGACATCTGTGTAATACATTTTGATTTCGATGACTTAATGACAAATATGATTCTGACATCTATGTAATACAACATTTTGATTTTGAAGACTTAATGAGAAATTTTATGAGTCTGTGAGAATCCACTGCACCGATGGAATTATAGCCCCCAATCTTTGTCATCCTTCTCTATCTGCAGTTTGTGATGTGTTTTTATTATTCGTCCATATACATTTACATATTACATTGTTTGATTCTTAGTTATGATGTATTTTTATTATTCTTCCATGTACATTTATATATTACATTGTTTGGCTCTTAGCCTCTCAAATCAAGTCAAGGCGCATGCCAATAAGTATTCTGTGGGGGCATATTCCACAAACAACATCACAAGGGGATTCATTTCACATAGGCAAAGTTACCCCTTATTTCTATTCCTACCCATGACATTCAATCCTTAAGTGGCATCATCATTGTGAGTGGTATAATCTAAAATATAAAGGGTGTTTAGTAACGGGAAAAGATAATAATAGGGTATGGCCCCCATCCGTGTAATCTAATTAAATAGAAATAGTCCTATTTTGGTTGGCTTTCTTATCCCTCCCGCGGGCATCCAACAGTGGGGGCGGGGGAAGCCAATCACTAGCCTTTTTACCTTGTTTCAATAGTGGAATGAAGGCTATCCCTTTCCGCTAATGGGGGTTTCAGTTAGGTCTATCATTGACATATGCATTGTGATTTGTGAATGTGTAATGTGTATTGATTGTAATTTCTATTGAATATTTGTAAATTTTCTAGTTTCTACAAAAATTTGGATATATATATATATATATAACGTGTCCTCCGTGTCCTAATTCTGGGGGTCACCGTGTCCGTGTCGAACACTCGTATTCCTGTGTCCTCTGTGTCTCGTGTCCTCGTGTGGGATAACTTAGATTAGCATCATTATCAATGATGACTTGAATGGTATTGTATGGCCCAAAATCTTGAATGGTTTTGAAAAAGGTTGTGCAATATTAATACCAATCTTGTAGCGATCTGAGTAGTCATGGTCTGAAAGGAAATCGCACCACTATCTGACACACCAAGAATATTTATCAATGGCTTGCCTTTAACATTTGTCCACCCATCTGATACAATGGATACCCCATAGTTGGAACAATCATTTGTAAACTTTCCAATAGAACTATTGGTTTTGGCTCTTTCCCTGTCAAGTCCCACGGTTCTAGCTTTGTCATACCAAGGGCTCACATATCCTTAAGGGGCACCATTGATGGCTTGTACCATTTCATGCTAATAGGGTGAGCGAAGAACATTGAATGGTACACCACATGCATAGAGAAACCTGTAAATTTTTGAATCCACATCATCTCTACAACCTTGGTAAAGGAAATCTGATAATGTTCTGCTCATAAGCAAGAATCCACTACTATGAAGGGATGAGGGTCCCGATCGAGCCGATGATGATCCGCTACCAAACATTCTTTGTGAGGCTTTAGATTCAACCCTTGATCTCTTGGATTTGTTTTGCGGGGCCTCTTCTTCCAGCTTGTATTTGTTTCTCTCTTTCCCTCGCACTTTGTCACAGGTTTTGACTCCAACAGCCTTACCTTGGTCACATGGCATAATCCCACATAAATGCTTTCTCACACGAGTATATGAACCTATGTAAGTTTTAGTACAATGGGGGCATATAAACTTTGTGGTTCCACCCCCTCTCCCTCCCTCAAGCCTTGCCACATACTTCCACAAAGGTGTTGTACCTTTTTGTTTTTTCCCATCATCACTCTCAGCATCATTATCACCATCCTCTTCCCCTTCCTCCTCCTCTCCATGGTATGTGCCACTCCCTACCCCTTCTTCCTCATCACTACCACTAGTATATCTGTTTCCCAACACCACCATCATGATAAGAAGTGGAACCAAAAACAAAAACCACATAACCATCATGCTTCTTGACTCAAGATGAGAATCCCTTGTTGCCTACAGTAAAATGGAGGAGAAACGGGAAAGAGTAGGAGAAGAGAACATTCAAGATTTTAACTTTTAACATAGTGAAATATTTTTTCAAAAACAAACAAAGATTGGGATTTAGAGCCTACCTCTTTAGCTCTCCAATGGTGGTTAAATGTATCTATGGAAACCTTCAATCTCCCTTCCAAGCTCTCACATATAGTAGCCTTCAATCACCCCTTCAATATCCCTTCTAAGCTCCCACAAATTTGCTCACAAACAACTAGCAAACCCACTCAAAACCCTAGCAAAGAGAAGTGAAATGCATGACATGAGAAATAGAATGAGAGCAAATGAGTCAAAGAGTGTTTAAATACCTTAAATGAACCCTAAGCAAGCCAAAAAACCTAAGTGGAACCATGCCTTGGTTCCAAAAGCAAAAAATCCCAAAGACAATGCGCCCAAACTTGCAGAATTGTTGAGGAAGCATTTTTGGGAGCAATGAGAAAGCGTTTTTGGGAGCGACGCTTCCTCGTCACTCCTTAATCATTCCCAAAAAAACCAGGGAGCGATTTTTTTTGTTGAGTCACACTTCCAAAAAACGGTCCCAAGAGAAAGCGATCATGAAACGCGCTTCCAGGACTGATTCCTGATTGCTTCCTCTAGAAGTGCGAATTGGGAGCGAAGTCGGGGGGGGCGCTTCCCCACAGCATAGTTTGAATTTCTTAGAATGCTTGTACGGAGTAGTGATCACTGGCTTGGCCCCTCCTCCAACTCGATGGTATGCTCAAAGCCTCTATCAAGAGGTCTCCCTAGAGGAAGCTCTCCAAAAACATGGTCGTGTTTGCTCAACAACAACTAAATGTCTACTTGATATAGTTGGATGTTGTCTAAAGATTTCTATGTTGTAATCAAACATTCAGCTACATATCCCCATGTATGAACAAGGCCTCCATTCGCTTGACTGAAACAATCCTTGGAGCACCATTGAACGTGCCCCTCAGAACTACCCCTCTTACCATTTGATGCATTGAATCCCATCTGAATGGTCCGATAATTCTACAAGATTGTTCCCAGAGTGTTGAGCCACTAGACACCTAAAACTACATTAGTGTCTACCAGCTCGACCACATAGAAATCATCTGTCATGTTGTAGTTTCCCATCGTCACAATCAACCACAGAACCTTCCGTAAGCATGGTAGAGTGCGCCCACCAGCTACCTCCACACTAAATCCTTCAAAGTCCTCTGTCTAGATGCCTCTCGTGGTCACCAAGGTTAAATCTAAAAAGTTTGGGTTGCCCCACCATCAATCAAGACTGACACACTGTCCCTATATGACTCCCTTGATCCTCAAAGTGTTGAATCTAGAAACACCTGATAGGGTAGCTATGGTCCCACTCTAAGTATGTACCTGTGGTTGTTATTCATTCCCATTGCTCTGCTCTCCACCTGAACATGTTTTGCCTCCTCGTCCTCATCACTATCTGAGAGCACCTCTATGTAATGTACCTTGCCTTTAAACATGCACCTATGTTAGTTTTTGGCAGCTCGACAAGTACTTCTACGTTGGGGGTTTCTAACAACGTGGAAGGGGTTGAGAAAAACTCTTTAGACAACCTTGTAAAAGTGTCTTTTGTAATACTTTATGGTCAATGGTATTGGAGGGTCCATGGTATCATGTGTCCCATGGTACCGGGTGTCCCATGGTATTGCCCATGGTATTAACATAAAGTGAATATTATAAAAGAGTCTATGGAAAGTTGTATAGGTACTACAGTCGCGGG
This sequence comes from Larix kaempferi, assembly GCA_027924585.1. Taxonomy (NCBI): domain Eukaryota; kingdom Viridiplantae; phylum Streptophyta; class Pinopsida; order Pinales; family Pinaceae; genus Larix; species Larix kaempferi. The sequence goes on from BSBM01000681.1 coordinate 5,241,785, forward strand.
AGTGAGTCACATCTCCTGTGGTGGTCACAACACTGATAAGAGTGAGTCATATCTCTTGTGTTGCACAGGAGTGTCATATCTCTTGCAGTGGACAAGAGTGAGTCATATCTCTTGTTGGGGTTTGTCTTTATTGCTGGGGGTTTGGGCACAATGAGAGCTAGGAGTTTGAGATTCGGTGAGTCATATCCGGAAGACTGGTGTTGTATGTGTTCTTTAACAGATTTGCAATAAAAGATAAAACTGTTTGTTGGTTTTCCCCATTGGGGTTTCCAGGGTACTTCTTGTGTTCCGTTTTCTCTATATTGTTGCTTATCAGCGTGTTGCCATTTATCTTTTCAATAATTGGAATTCTCTGGGTTAATTTAATTACTGGCTTAATATAAAAGACCGAAATTGCAACCAAGATATGGTGAGCTGTAAATTTAACATGGTATCAGAGTGGGATTGAGAAGACCCCACACAAGATCGAGAAAGAAAAAAATATCGAGAGTACTGTACGACCACGGTACGGGTCGTACGACCTCTGATCATACACCATGTGGATCTACGACAAACACTAAGTCGGAGCAGCTAAGTTCGATAATGGCTAAGGAGCAGAATGGGCCAATGGGAGATCGTTGCAGAGATTATGGCGGGGCTGCCCAAAGCAGGAGTGTTGCAGAGGTGTTGTGTGAGCACCACATTGGAGCTATGGGCCAAAGTTGTAGGGCTAGACATGGGTCGTGCGTAGAAGAAAACCACGGATCAAAAGCAGGACATTCCGTCGTGGAAGAAGTAGTGCTGGCGTCTGGTGGAGCTGCGGCCTGGATGTGTGGATCGGGCTCGAGCTAAACAACAGAGGATTCACAAGTGACGAGAGATTATGGACGTGGCAAAAGGGAAAACACATAGATAGCAGACACCCAGAAGCCCACTGTTGCGCGGGCGCGCAAGGAAAATGCAGACTCGTGATGCAGAGCAGGCCGGGTAGAAGTGTGGTGGGCATTGGCGCTAAGAGAAAGTGGTCGCACCGGCAGAGGAGATGCTGCCACAGGCTGCAAACAACAAAGAGATAAGTGTTGCAACAGCACTACAGAGGAGCACGAAAAGTGAGTCATCGGGGTATCATCTGCAAGCGAAAAAGGTAAAGAATCGACCGACGACGAAGGAAGATTCATAAAAGTGCTTGTAACTCACAGGCTGGCAGAATCACCAGCTCGGATATCACTGTGATGTCCCTTCACTGGGCTAATGTTATAACTGTGGGTTTATTATTGATAGATTGGTACTTTTTGGTTCAAGTATTTTGTCAAACAGTTTGTGTACAACTACCCAAATGCCACTGTAATAATCTTTGTGATTGGTGACTGATATTTTGTTGTTCTTGTTGATTGTTTGGTAAGTTTGGTAGAGTATATTTCTAAATCTTCTCCATAGCACATTTGTGCAAGAAATATACATAACAAATTTTCACTTCATGATAGAAACAATTCCACAGTAAATTTGAAGCTACAAGAAGCTTGCTAACAGCTATTATATAAAATGCATAACACATAGATAAACTAATAGATGTACCAGCAAACTTATCTTACAAATAATCAGACTTCTGCCCAACTTCTAACCTATAGATTGACAAGCAGAGACAATTCTCCCTTGTACTGACACCCTTTTGGTGATATGTATTGCTTGACTTGGCACTGGAGATAAATTTATGTGTTGGCAGTCCTCTTTGCAACAATGAAATGGCCCTTTCTTATTGTTACTAATTGTTGTAGACTATCACAACTTTTGCAGCTCCCTTTGAGTGATGAAAAGGCCCTTTAAAGGTCACAATTTAGCTATGTATTTGTACTAGCAACTTGCAAATGTAATGGGTTGTACTCAGCTAAGAAAAACGGCCCTTCTCCAACAATAGATAATAGTATATGGTGGTCGTCTCAGACCCTCACGTTTTTGGCACTTCCACAAGTGTATTTTCCCTCTCTACAAGTGATGCATTCCCTTGGAATTGATGAGTGTGCCGTCTAAATCCTATGCCTCCCTTCTCATTCAGATCTGAGGTGTAAGATCCTTCCCACATCTCTTAATCCCAGCATCATAAAACCGTAGATAACAATGCATCGTCTTTAGCAGGGTTAATGGTGAAGACCTTTGGTGAAGTAGTCAGCTGAGAGGCGTGACTTCTTCTTCTTCCAACGATTTGCCCTTCAAGTAATGCGCCCCCTCCCAAGACAAGTGCACCCCCAAGTAATGAGTAAAACCTCAACAAACCCTCACAAATCTGCTAATAGTTTGTTCTTCCTCCACAACAATAAAGTTCAATGGCAAAATCTAAGTGATCTTGCCTCTCAAGATCAATTAGGATGGATATTTTCACCACCAAAATCAATTTCCCTCTTAGGGTTTTTGTCCCAAGAGCAAAGCCAAAAGAGCTCTCCAAATCTCTATTTTGAAAAATAAAAATATCATGAATGAATGAGAGAATGGCTCATTTTTCCCTTTTATGCTCTTTTTACCCTTTTTGGCCACTTATACCATTTCCCACTTTTAATTAAATAAAGTTACTTTTATAAAGTCCCTTTATTAAATAATTACTCAATGTCACTTTTAATGTTACTTTCCGCCCCATTTGACATTAAATAATTATTTAATTCCCTTTTTTGTCGACTATAGACTATGGAGATAAAATAGGCTAGTAAGTTGCCTGCCTGGAGTGATCATTCAAAAAGGGACATTACATATCATATGCTATGGGAGGTAAATGTTTTCACTATAACTCATTCCAGATAAAAATTTTGTTACTTCGGAATTCTTTAATTCAGTATGTTTCCTTCTTGAGAAGATAACAAGATTTATTCAATAAGAATACCTCTTATCTTGTATGAACTGTGTTTTCTTTATATTCTTCTATTCTATCATCCCACATTTGCAAATTGCCCAATACATTGAAAATGGTGCCTCGAGGGTTACAGGCTAGAGTGAAATCTATTATTATTTCTGTGAGTGCTTGTCTAATAAAGATTATTAAGTGAGTGAAAGTTACAAAGTTCTGTTAGCTCAACAGAAAATCTTTCTTTAAATTTTCAAGCAAACTATAAATTTGAGATATGGATGCCTTAGCATAGTTCCCTAGCCAGGAACATCTCACGGAACAACAGGCCCTACCTATGGGGCCAAGTATGAAAATAGAGACCTTAAGCCCAGTATGGTTCTAATTTTAAAGTCATATGACTTGAATTTTGAATTCATTGACTTAAATTTTAACATTAGTCATATGACTTGAATTTTGAATTCATTGACTTAAATTTTAACATTAGTCATATGACTTGAATTTTGAATTCATTGACTTAAATTTTAACATTAAAAGGTGTAACCCCCATTCTAGATGCTTTGTTGATGGAATCAGGTGTTTATCAAATTGGATGGATTGATAAATCTCGTAAACCTTCAAAGAACAAATCCATATGTATGGGTATGGACTTGGAGTTGCTTCACCTATTAGAGTGTGATGAGTTAGGTGCTGGACCTTCAAGGTCGAGCCCTCAAGAGGGGAGTACAACAAATGCAAAGGGTGATCGAAAGGACATTCCTAAGGATTTGGCTTGTCTTGGTGATCTTGTTGACTCATGACATAGTAATAAGTATGTGTTTGAAATTGCACATGGTCATAGGATCATAGCAGCATAGAAAACTCACAAAAGACACAAGAAATTGCATGGTAAAACCCTCAAAAAGGAAATGTCCACGAAGCAAAGAGAAAGCTCCATTATTTCTCAACTCAATCAACTATGTACAATGACAACCCAAGCCTTTTTATAGAACAAATGCTTGCATGCTCATTGCTCACGTATTTGCAACTACACTAAGCCACAACTCAACTAGCTATGTAGACATGTGCTCCTAGTTAAGCTCAAGATAAGTTAACTAAAGTAAGCCAAACTATTTTTGATAACTCCATCACTTTATTTTTTATAATTACAAAAATATTTATTGTGGATAATTTTATTATTAGATGTGCTCAAATAATTATGCACTAATAGTATGTACTCATTAATTTATAGTTTGAATATCATTGGACTTTGGAGGACATTTAGGTCCTCATTTGTGTTGCATGGGTACTCCTACCGGGGGGTCGGGTACACGAACCCGTACCGGGTACTTGTACTTCAAAGGTACGTCCCATGTCGTACCCAAACCAGACCTCACGTACCCAAGACGTCATTCATGAAATTTGGGTACTTGCATGCATTTCGGTACCCCGTACCCTATATTTGGGTACGCCGGGGGTACGGTCGGATCAGTTTTGTTCAAGTTTGGAATCCGTCGATGTTAAGGGGTTGATTTATAATGTTTAAAAAATTAAAACTTTAATAAATAGTTTAATAAACATTATTAAAACAAATAAGAAGTGGACCCTTACCTAAACCCGGGTCCCAAACCTTAAGTTTTAACATTTCATTTCTCAAGCGACGCCTCAACTCGAGAGTGATGCCTATCTAGAGAGCTTGCTGACAGAGGACCTTAGTGATGCTAATGACATTGATCTTGAGGATGTTGATGACATGACTTGAGGAAGCCAAATCAGCTATCTTGTTCATTGTTTACTATTTTGAACTTTCTTTTTCATGTTTGAAAATGCCATTAGGCAAATTTTGAATATAGTATGACAATGAAGCTTGAACTCATGGAGTCATGGACATACATTATTATTAATTATATAACTTCTAGTCTCCCACTTGATATCTACTACGAGTCTATGATTTATCAAATTTATTATTTCATGTTTCAAATTTTCAATGTGAATGTTCATATGAATCATTGAATTTAGAAATATGCATGTATGATCTGACTGTGACATGTTATATATATATATATATATATATACACAGTACCCCCCACGTACCCAAGTACTCTGTTTCAAAAAGTGGTGTCCTCGTCCCCGTACCAGTACCCGTCCTCACACCCACCTTTCCTAGCAACTTAGGTCCTCAATGTTTAAGTATTATGTCTTGAAACGTTAATTTTATGTATTTCGGGACTTATAGTTTATGTATCTTAATGTAATTTTCCCTATTTGCACCCTTACATGCAATATACATCAGCGAACTTGCATATTTGGTGTCTAATTGTTTGTATTTACATTGGCATACACGAATATATGGTCTTTATTTTTTGAATATTTTATGTGAGTTTTATTCAATTGAGTTGTTCACCGACAGGAAGGCCAAATCTGAGCCAAGTCAAAACTCGAGTCTTGTTAAAGTAAAATTTACTTTATGTAATGGTCAATTAGATATTAGACTTAGGTTTTAATAAAGCCACTTATGACTTTAGGTTATTTTAGGTTTTTATGCTTAAGTTGTATTATTGCCTTTATCGGCCTATCCCACATTCATAAAGTGGATTGACTCGACCTCATTGTAATCCTTTATAAAATAGCTTTCGCTTTTTCATTATAATGCAATATATTATGATAGCTCTTTCCTACTATCACTTGGTCTCTTTATGTGTTCAATTTCCATGATATCCATATAGCCAGCCGCCATACAACACTCGCCAGCCATCATGTAACGTACAGTCGTCAATTTTGTTGTTTATCTCAGACGTACAATCGCAAAAATTGTACAGATTTGTTTTTGGTGCAATCGTACGAGCCGTACAACACACTCACAGTTGCCAATCCATACATATCGTATGGACGTTGTACAACGCAGGAAACAGTAATTTTTTTAAATTCTCGATCGTACAGTTGTACGGACGAGAAATTAAATCATATTTCTCATTAATTTGTCAAATTGAGCGTTTTTTGGAGCAAATTAAACGTGCTCTTGACTAAATTGATGCCTAGGTATCTAGATCTGGAAGATTTCGTCGTTGATTCAATGTTTTTCAGCAATTTTACGAAGAAATAAATTATTTTGGGGATGATTTGACTGTCCATGAGTTGTTATGAGCAAATTTGCATAGATTTGCGAGTTTCACAATTGTTTGAGGACAAATCAAGGGTTTACAGGGTTGTTTATGAGCGGATTTGCCTAGATCAAAGTCTTTTGGGGTTGTTTGAGGGCATATTTATCAAAAATATGCAAGTTGACCAGAGATATGTGGCTGCTACAGTGATCTACAGCCAATATACACAGTTTTCCAAGTATTTTTATGCATTTTTGCTCTGTTTCAGTACTTTTTAGCACATTTTACGTATCATTATGGCCTCTTTTCCCAACATCGTGTTGGCAGTGAGCCAGAGGTTCTCTGGCAAGAACTACAAAATGTGAAAGCAATGTATGTCAACCATCTTTGAGTATAGGTGCTTGAGTAACATTGTCCTTAGTAAGGAAACTCGCCCCATAGTTGTAGGTAAAGACTGGGACAAATTTGATGAGAGAGACAGAGAAGCAGTCATGCTGCTTAAGTTGTCCATGATAGATGCTATGCTTCCTAAGATCCAAACCAAGAAGACTTCAACTACCATATGGAAGCAGCTAAAAGATCTATATGAGACCTCGGACAAGGGTCAGGCCTTCTTTCTGAAGAATATGTTGTTTCTGATCACGATGGATGAGAGTGCCTCATTACAGGAGCACTTACTCAAGATCAAGGACATCCGAAAACAACTGGTCTCCATTGGGCATAAGATGGAAGAAGAAGATTTGGTGGTAATCATGTTGAAAAGCTTACCACGTGCTTATGAGCACTTTATTGAGACTTTGAACATTACTTCTACGGATGTTGACATGGAGTTCAATGAGCTTTGCAACAAACTCTTACAGCGAGGCAGATGGACGACACAGTTCAAGAGCCATAGTATGTCAGATAGTTTAGAGCAGGCCTATGCCACCAATTTCAAGGGCAAAGGTAAATGGTGCAAGAAGAAAGGACAGGGCAGTAAAGAGGATTCCACAAAAAGTCAAAAGTCATTACTTGCCACTACTGTGGCAAGACTAGCCATATGAAGAAGTTTTGCAAAAAGAGGTTGGCTAACGAGAAAGCCATCTAGGGGCAGCCTCAATATAAGGCTCACGTCGCAAAACACACAGAGGAGTCAACTCTCTATGCCTTCATGGTTATGAATCCAACTGCTAACCCCAGAGCATCTACTTGGTACATCAACCTAGGTGCATCTCGCCATTTCACCAGCAGGTAAGATTGGTTCATGGAGTACACTCCCAATGTCTCCAAAGACTCAGTGCTCTTCGATGGTGGTGAAGAGTACGCGGTCGTTGGGAAAGGAAATGTTTAGATTTCCTTTGGAGGAAACATACTTCTTTTCCTAAATGTGCATTATGTACCGAGAATGGAGCCTAATATGCTTTCTGTTGGTTAGTTTATGAGGCACTTTCCACAGCTTTCTGTCAACTTTAGCAATCACAAATGCTATATAGTTAACAAAAAGAACTAGCAGACCATTGCGCATGGTGCGGAGGACAATGGATTATTTTGACTAGTCAACAATGGAAAAGTCAAGGAGCATGTCTTAGCAGCTAAGAGTGGATCAAACATCAACACACTCTAGCATCAGAGGTATGGGCATCTCAACCTTACCTACCTCTCTCAGTTGGCTCGAGAGAATCTAGTAAAAGCACTTCCAAATATCCAGCAGAAGATTCAGAAAGTATGCGGACCTTGTCTGGAAGGGAAGCAATACAGGACACCATTTGACAAAGGAAAGTCTTGGAGAGCAAGCAAAGTCCTTTAGTTGGTTCATGCTGACATTTGTGGACCAATGAACACGACATCAATCACCAGTGCCAAGTATTTTCTATTATTTGTTAATGACTGTAGAAGAAAAATGTGGGTGTCTTTTCTGAAATTAAAATCCGAAGTATTTGCTAAGTTTCAAATTTTCAAAGCATTAGTAGAAAAAGAGTCTAGTTGTCCAATAACCACTCTTAGGTCTGATAATAGAGGGTGATTTGCTCCAAAGACTTTAAAAAAATTTGTGCTAAACATGGGATACAAAGTGTAATATCCCAAATTTTGGACTTATAACCCCTTTTATATTTTGTTAAGTATTATTTCATTATGCTTAAGTGACATTAGAAATTAGAGAGGTCAATTTCTGATGGCTATGTGGACCAGCACATTAAAGAGATGGGAGTCACAGCTTCGTACGGGTTTGGAGGATAAATACCAAATAAAATAATAATGAGAAATTATTATGGAGACAATTGTAAACCCTAAAGAAAAGTTTAGGGAGAATAATGGAATTAAAGAAATAAAAATTAAGAGAACTCACACAAAGGAGAATAAAAAGAGAAAAGAGGAATTCATTCAGACATTATTATCATTATCACACAAGAGAGAAAAGAGGGATGGGGATCAAAAGAACCAGAGCTAATGAAGATAAGGAAATGGGGGCAGTTTGGTGCACAAACTGAACCAGAAAAAGAGAAATCCATTGCAGCTGGGTATACTTGGAACACTAGCTATGTTCGGGTAGGAGTACTACCACAAGTTTGCAAGAGCACTGCAAATACACTGAATAGGCTGTGACTGGTTGTTCTCTTAAGTGCAGAGACTTAAAAGTCCCTGGAGCATCCTGGAGCTCAGGAGTATTAAGTTGGATGTTGGGTTGTCTGCTGCAGCAGAACTTTTATAAATAACTTGGGGAACAAGTTAAAGGCAAATAAAAGAGAAAATCTAACCCAGAGGAACTGTGAACTCAGCTCGGGGGTGACCACGAGAGCAAGGAGACTTGAGGGTCTAAGGTTGGGAGGTTTATGGCTGTGTTCCACTGGTCAATCAAAAATTGCAGATAAGTATTATGTCATCGTATTTAAATGATTTTATTACTGCACATTTTCAGATGGTTTTATTTGTAAATTTCTGATATGTTTCTGAAAAAATTTGTATTATTAGATTTGAACAGAAATTATCTTAAGTGATAGAATCTTGTAGGTGCTATCAGGATTTCATTCATTTATTTAATATCAATGTTGGGAATGATATGATTATTAGAGTCAGATATTGATATGTTTTCATATGCATCTATTATGTCAAAATAAAGGATACAGAGAATGCATTTATATATATGATTCTCGCAGAACTAAACTAGACATGTAAACCTTAAGGTTTACATGTCAAGTAATTATAGTATATAAAATTATTATTCTATCTTTTCACAGATATACATGATTTACTGTATTTAGAGTAATTTATATATCTGTAAACAAATTTATTTCAGTACTCAGAGTTTATGCATAAACACTGTTATCGAATTTGTTATCAATGCCATTCATTTCGGCACGATTCTCCTCATTTTATTATGCAAATGCCAGTTTAATGTCGGCATGGGAGTGTAAAGTCCACGGTCGAAAATCGACCAGCACATAAAGAAAATTATAAACAGTGTTTATGAAATAGAGCAGGTTGAGCATCGAATTATATCTTTAATGATACAATAAGGTTGAACCCCACAAACGTATAAACAATTAATAATAAATATTTTATTATTTCATTTCCTATGGTTATGCTCTATCACGAAAAACGCAGATAGGGTAACGCCTAACCCTATTGCTTTATGCGCCGACAAGGGAAATTATACCTTGTGCATGAATTAAGAGAGCGGTTATTAACAGAGTTCGATTATACAATAAATTGTTTATATAATAAATCATTGGAATACATCTACGCACAGGTAGAGGCCGTCGTAGTAATAAATTACACAGAGCATAGTAATGCTTTTATTCACATCATTTACGGTTGGAAACAACCTGGGGTTTTATTTGCGTAAAATACAAGAATGCACTATAAAACCAAGCATTGACAGAATTTACAAGAAATCGTAAGTTTATACAGTCACGATATCAAACAGTGGCGTAATAGAAATCTTGTACAAATGCATTACGACATTAATATTGAAACGAAATACATGTAACAGTATCACAATAATGCATAGCAAGGATAACCCTAAGGTTTCCGAGTTGTATTGTTAGCTTAAACAGAGTAAATAATACAGTCGAGACCGCGAAGGTCTATTTGGTCTTTCAAAGCCCAAAAGAGGCTTTTACATTACGCTCAGGGCATGGACAAAAGCTTAATGAGTCGATTCAACTCTGCGTACTATTTTACTTATCAAAATAATAACAGCAAATCGCTGAACCAAAGCTTACATGCTCGAAAGAGCTCATTCCTTCCCAAAACGAAATTATTATATACATGGTGCAGGTCGCGAAGACCTTATGCATTTTGTTCAGAGGAATAACGAACTAAAGGGCAAGTGGCACCTTTCTATCCAGCTTATAGCCAAACAAACAAAAACCCTAAACATTTAAGTAACCCATCGTAGTCTCCGGGGTAAACATGCCCGAGACTCACGATTGGATGGGTTACCTGGATGTCATTGAGCGTAACTGCTTCCTGGTGTTGCGGTAGCTCACCCAGGTCGCCTTTTCCTTCTCTATTTCACCTGCATTTTTAAACAACACGGTTGTTAGTTCTCCTTTGAGATACCTTCACCAAAAACTACGCAGAAAGTAACCTGAACTTAATCGTTGTTTAGCGATAACATTTAAATGAGTTTCGAATTATAACTCCTTTAACCATAAGTTTCTTACCTGGGTGTGATGGTGAACCAGTGTTGCTCTTCACGGAGTTATCCTCCCAGTCTGTAATGTTTGCACAACACAGAGCTGAACCATTTTACATGGTTTGGTAGGAGGGAACCTCTACACCGAGCAGAAGGTGCTCTGCGAGGAGCCATAACAGTGAAAATGAGAAGTCACGAAGGCAGCGAGTGTTTGTTTGCTGTAGCACCGATTGGAGGGAGAGTTTACCACTGAGACCGGTTAACCTGCTACCTTTAATGCGAAGTACAATAATGTGTTGTGCGCCAAAAACCACATCAAGAATCGACGGTGTTAAGCATTACACACTTTCAAAACTGGGAGTCTCGGATCACCATCTACGGTCGAGATTCAAGTGATTTTTAATAACCAGTAGGTAGCATTGATGGCCTTGTCTACTGTGACCCCAACTGGAAGCGTTAGCTGGATTCAACATGCTGACAGTGGACATGGTATCCACGACGACGCTGCATTTCCTTTCGTGTTGCCAGTTGTGCTTCTTACTTGCCAAGTGGACGTAACCAAGAGGGGTTTAAAACGTTGGGTAAATGTTTGGCCTGCGTGGCATCCACCTTTGCATTTTAACGCGGTTGTAAAACAATGATAAGCATGTAGACATGCTTCGAAAACAGCCTAAGTTCACACTTAGAACATATATATATATATGCGTGTTCATATTAACCTTTCGAGGGTTTACAAAGCCCAGTTAATATATATAAATATATATATACTTGTGGTATTATTAAATAAAGATCATAGTATATGGTTACATTACGTTGCTTTGCATCATAGTTAAGCAAAATATTTATATATGCATGGATTTACATATGTACATGCATATTGTATAGTTAGCCTATGTCATTACTAGCATTGAGTTTGTATGGTATCCATACAAGTTGTAAATTATTGTTATGTTAGCACTACATTGTGGGTAAGTAAGTGTATATTAAAACGATTACATGCTTATGTGTTACAATGGGACATGATAATAAGCATGAGGGATGACTATAGCATTTAAAAACAATAGTCATATTGATAATGATATTAACATAGTATAATACATGATGTATAAGGCTTGATTGTAATAGGTATATGTATCGTATTTATAATGTAGGTTAATAATAATGTCTAAATTGTACTGCATACAAGTGTTAGATGTGAACCACGTTGCGGCACATATAGCAAAACAAATGTTTACAAAACATTTGATTTGCTTATGTTCCAGTCCTATATTGACATGAGGAATGAGGTTGTAGTTAAAGTTCCCATTAATATAATCTAGTCAATATTTTACGTATAGGACTCATTTGTTTCTGGGCTAAGCAATTTATGTGAAAACTTAGATTGCATGTCCGTAACGACAATCGCTTATGTAGAAGTTTAACAAGTAGTTAGTTGGTGTTAAGACTTTATTCAAGACAGAGATTTATGATTGTTGAACTCTTATAATTCAAAAAAAAAAAATGTTGTAGAAGAGATGTTACACAAAGACAATACACCACACCCTACACTCCACAACAAAATGGAGTGGTTGAGAGACGAAACCACACACTCACAGAGATGGCTAGAAGCATGACGCAAAACAAGTCAGTTCCAAGCAGATTTTGAGATGAAGCAATATTCACAAAAGTCTATCTATTGAATAGATCTCTCACAATGACAGTGAAGGAGAAGATCCCTAAGGATGCATGGTCTGGATGGAAGCCTAGAATCAGTCATCTTAAGGTTTTTGGTTCGACTACATATGCCTGGATTACAGATGAGAAGAGAAACAAACTAAAACCTAAGAGCCGAAAACTCATGTTTGCAAGGTACAGCGAGAATCGCAAAGCCTACAGGTTGATTGATGTGGAAATTGGAAACCAATCAGGTGACCTACAGGAGAGATGTCCTAGTTGACGAGGAAACTGGACCATTCCATTCTTCATCATTAGAGTTCAGAATTACCATGGAGCCACCCATCATCGAACGGGATTCAGTTGTTTAGCTTCAAATAGCTCCACCTGAAAGGGAGGAAGATTTTGATTGTTCTAAGGAGTCTCCCAAACTTAATCTCGTAATTTTTTATCCACATAACCCAAATCAACATTCAGAGGACAGGTGCAAGTTCTAGTCCTAATAATGGTGGGGAGGTTCCCAACTAGGGAAATAGCAAGCAACCACCCAAGTGGTGGCTCAACACCATCGGAGATCTTCGAGCAATAGAAATGACTTAGTAGCGATCATCGTGAAGAAAGAGCAAACAGAAACCCAACACAGTCAACTTTGCTCATATGGCCAATTTTCAGGAAGTATTCGAACCTCAAGTGTTCGATGAAGCTAAAGCGAGACCTAAATGGTGCAAGGTCATGACTATTGAGCATGAAAGTTTGATGAAAAATCACACTTGCATTCTCACAGCACTTCCACCAAAGAAGAAGCCCATTGCCTACAAATGGGTGTACAAGGTCAAGTACAAGGCAGATAGATCACTTGACAAGTACAAGCACAGTTGGCAGCAAAAGGGCTGAGGGAGGGCATTGATTATGAGGAGACTTTTTCTCCTACAGCAAAGATGAGCAACATCAGTCTTGTTCTAGCCATGGCAGCACAATGTGGCTGGAAGGTCCATCAGATGGACGTGAAGAGTGCCTTCCTCAACGAAAATTCGGAGGAAGAGGTCTTATATGTATCAGCCACAGGGATTTGAGGTTGCAGGGAAAGAGAACTTTGTTTGCAAGTTAAAGAAACCATTATATGGCCTGAAGCAGGCACCCAGGGCATGGTACATCAAGATTGACAGGTACTTAGTTGAGCAGGGGTTCCAGTGGAGTCCTTTAGATGCCAACTTATATGTCAAAAGCAATGGTAATGATATCATCCTACTAGCCATTTATGTAGATGACATCATCACAGGTAGCGAGGCAAACATGATTGAACAAATAAAATCAAACATGAGTAAAGCTTTTGATAGGACAGATCTAGGCATCCTACATTACTGTCTGGGTGTAGAAGTTTGGCAAATAGGTAGCAGCATTTTTGTCTTACAGACAAAATATGTCAAGATTTTGCTTGACAAATTTAGAATGACAGATTGCAAAATTTCATCTACACCTATGGAGAAAGGGCTGAAACTTTCATCCAAGACCAACTCTGAGGCAGTGAATGAGTCAATCTATAGGCAACTAGTGGGTAGCTTGATATACCTTACAGCCACTACACCTAATTTGAGTTATGCTATGAGCTTCATTTCCAGATCCATGACAACACCAAAAGCAAAGCATTGGACTTTAGCAATGCAGGTGTTGAGATATGTGAAAGGGACACTTGAGTTTGGCATTTTGTACAGCATAAGCAAAGATCCAAGGTTGTGTGGATATACAGATTCAGATTGGGCAGGTTGTGTGGATGACAAAAAATCAACCTCTGGATATGTATCCAGCCTTGACACAGGTGCAATCACATGGACCAGCAAAAAGCAGCAACACTTTCATCGACAGAAGCAGAATATTAAAGGGCAGTGAAAGGAGCATGTGAGGCAGTTTGGCTCAAGAGGATGCTTTCAGATATAAAGATGCAACAAACAGAGCCAACACCCCTACGCTGACAATCAAGGGATGCTAAAACTAGCCAAGAATCCAGTCTTCCACGAGCGCACCAAGCACGTTGAGATACATTGCCACTTCATCCGACAGATTGAACCATTGAGCTGCAGTACTGTCCTACAGAGGACCAAATTACAGACATTTTGGCAATGTATCTAACCCTAGAAGATGGAACCATTGAGCTGCAGTACTGTCCTACAGAGGACCAAATTACAGACATTTTCACCAAGTCATTGGGTCCAGAAAAACATGTAAAATTTCGAGAGAAACTTGGTGTAGTCAGTAGATTGACCATTAAGGGAGGGTGTTAAAGTAAAATTTACTTTATGTAATGGTCAATTAGATATTAGACTTCAGATTTAATAAAGTCACTTATGACTTTGGGTTATTTTAGGTTTTTATGCTAAAGTTGTTTTCTTGTTTTTATTGGTCTATCCCACATTCATAAAGCAGATTGACTCGACCTCATTGTGATCATTTATAACAAAGCTTTCGCTTTCTCATTATAATGCAATATATTATGATAGCTCTTTCCTACTATTACTTGGTCTCTTTATGTGCTTGATTTCCATGATAAATCCTCCCCAAGTCCAAGTCTAATAACTTTACTAGAAACCAATCTCTAGCAGACCAGAAACACTTTACAAGAGAAGGTCATGTGTTTTCTTTGGCAAACAAGCAATGAATTTAAAAGTGATCCCTCTTATGAAACCTAAGATTATGATCCCAGGGAATACAAAATAGAATAACAGATGAGTTGAATTTTCATCACCTTCATAGTATTATTATAGACATACTATGTCTTCACAAGAATCCATTAAATAGAACACTCAATTTTGTGTGTCAAAAATGATTAAAGGTCTCATAATTTTAATCTCCAGAATTTGATTGTTAACGTTGGTAAATTCAAATAATTAAGATAATAAATTTATAGATATCATTTAATCTCAAAGACTAAAATGTTCTCAATATATACAACTTAAATATTTATGAAAATATAAGAAATTATTGAAAGCATCCAGTTTAATAGTAAAGAAAAATGAAAGCAAAATAGTAAAATACTGCTGATATGAATATTTGGAGGATACTTACACACACGACAATGATGGCTCCGTGGTGGTTTGATATTTTCACACTTAGCGCAATAACGTAAACCTGGACTTTGACCCGTGCCACCAACCAATGGCTGTGGACATGTTGTATTTGACATAGATGGTAAACTTGCAGACATGGACATTGTCTGCGCCTCTGCGGCTTCCTCATCTGTGATTGGCCTCCAATTTTGTGGGACACTGCCAGGATCCGCCGTGACTACCATAAAGTAGCACCATATCAGCATTACCAGCTGCAACATAAATTTCAGGCAAAGCAAAATGGCACAATTTCTAAGCACGATTAGTTGATTATATCTGATAAATATTGCAAACTTGCAAAATGTCTGCAATTAATTGATAATTATTGCATCTTAAGAATGTTCTCTGTAAAATTTTACAATACTCTATATTTGAAGAAAGAGATATAGGATTCTTAAATTTGATTCATGATGTGACCAATAACATGCGTGTGCTATTATACTGGAAACATGGGACCCTTTCCCGATTCCCAAACTTGGAATCAAAACAACAATTAAAAAGTATACACTACTACAAATAAAAATTAACACACGGGACACTCTACAACCCATGGAATAAAACACATGCAGAGACTTGCAACAAATGGTGTTCCTATAACAGCTAAAGGTCAGCTATTGCAGAAAAATACTGCAAAATGCTGTCCTGGTATCCATAGAAAAGAAGACAATCAACTTGTTTACCTTCATGAGAATTTAATGTGTTGCGAAGTTTGTTGAAGAGGGTTGGCTTACAGAGTTATGAACATGTATATTACTAATTACTTTCATATAAACGCGTTGACGTCTATCATTTCAAGTAAAGAGTTACCTTGACTAAGAGATTACATATAATTCCACACAAATATGCTTCTGATAAAAAACTTAGTCAAAAATAATGAAAGGTTGTCTTCAAATCAAAGGAAATGATGGACATGGAAAATCAGGTTAAACATGACAATGAACGTCAATATTCTTTATTTGATTTCATGATCTGTAATGAGAAAGCTTGGTACCTGCTTCAAAGCTTTTCAAACTGCCAAATTCCATTGAAGATTTGGCTATGTTGACAGATTTGTTTGGTCCAATTGTGTGCACAGAAAGTGATATATTATTGCATAAAACTAAATTAATATAATTTTTAAATCCCTCGACTTACAAATCTTTTGTAAATCAGACAGTATGTCCCTGCTATCTCTCTTTTTGATATCTCCCTGAAGTTGTTGAGATATTGTAACTTCAAAGAATATTATATTTGTACTTTATTATTCCGGAGATGATTCATTCCTCCGTGAAGATCTTATTGTATATCCGGAGATGTTTATTCCTCCGTCGGAATGTGGTAACTTGGGTTATTAGACTTCCCTAGTGGGGGTCGGCCCTGTATGTGTTATGTGGGTCAAAGGGTTATTAGACCACCCTAGAGGGGTCGGCCCAGTCAGTTATAATGGGGTATTTAACCTAATGGTTAAATACGAGCCTACATGTACTTGTGTAAAATACATATCAGAGTAGTGTATAAATAGAGGAGGTGTGTTCCTCATTATACACATTCACTCACTTGAGGATAGCACACTTGTGGAGGAAAGGTCTGCTATTGTGGAGGAGGAGATCATGTCTCAGGGTTTCATCTTTGTATATTGCTGGTCATCTATATTGAGGAAGCTTTGCTGGGTTTTCTACCCCATGAGGGTTTCCCAGGATAAATCTTTGTCTCTTGTGTTTATGCTGTGCTTGTTGTTTCTTCAGTGATCCTGTATATGCTATTATTGTGAAATGGAATGTAATGCTGCTATTTTCTGTCTTAGCATATTGAATTTTAACAGAAGTATCCTCAAGGCCCTGGTAATCTGGAACGCAGGCCTGAACAAGTAATAGTTTACTAAACATAGACTCTTTTACTTACCAAAAAAATGATCAAACAGTGTCTACACTAATTCTTTCTTGTTAACAGCCAATGAAAATGCTTAAATGAAGGTCAACTTCTGTAACCTCTTTAATTATCTGTCAAGCATAAGGGTCAGCTTTTCTGAGCTCTTTGATTATATGCATAGTTTGTAAAGAACTGCTCCCATGGGTTGTGGAACCCATTCCTGGAGTTTCCTTGTTCCTGGGAACTTTGGTTTGGGAGCTTTGAAGTGAGGATAAAGCCACTCCCAAGGGAATTCCGAAGCTGTTTTGGCTATTGGGAACCTCCAAACGTTCAAGACATGCCAGGAACCACTTTGCATTCCTGACCACATGGGCCCAGAAAAAATGCCAAATAGGCATATTTTAAGTGCTGTTTCAGCACCACATCACCACTGTGGGGAGGCACAAATGGCCACCAAGGCCTAAAAGGTTAAAAACCCTAAAAAATCAATTTAATAATAATAAATCAGCTTGCTCCCTTTTTCAAAATGAAGATATTATAGTACTCAAAGTAAACAGCTGTTAAATTGTTTGCAAAGTTTGGCCCATTGGCAGATGTTCTTCCAGCAAAAGAGAATCACAAGAACCATATAAGAAAGTCTATTTTAAACAGTGTTACAAGGAGACGTGCTCCCCTAGTTTGGGGAGGGCATGCTACCCATGTTTCCAGGACAGGGAAACAGAGTGTGGGACATTTTCCCAAGTCCTTTTGGGGAAACTTGGGGATGCAAAGTGGGACATTTTCCAAGAAATGGGGGTCATTTCCCTTTTGTGGGAAAAGCATGAGTGCTTCTCCCAAAATAAAGGAGACACCAAGATTAGCCCCCACAATCTTTTCCCAATGGCCTTAGAAAAAATTTAAAAAACATAAAAAATCAAAACACAAATAAAATCAAAACCCTAAAGCAGTTGTGAATTTTCATTTCATACTTTGAATCATCATGTTTATGACTCCTGTACTCGTATATTTCATTTCCTTTTCTAGGATATCAGACAGGGTTTTTGCATTGATGATTGTTACCCCCTGACATGTATGGGTGACTTGATGATCATTGCCTATATGATCTTCCATAGATGAGATCTATGGTTTGACCATCCAGCAGTTCCACAGATGAGATCTATGGTTTGACCATGGATATTTTTCAGAGACACCTTCAGCTTGCTCAGTCCACCATGATATGTGCCAGAGATAGATGGAGACATTCAAACACCAGTGTTATGACATGTGCTCTCTGGTTGACTCATGGTAAATGTTTTCTGAAACAAGCCAATCTAGTTCAAACAGTAAATATCCAAAATAGATATGACAATATAAAAGAATCCATAAGGATAAATATATGTGGTATGAGAAAAAATGAGATAAGAGATATGATACAATGCCATGGGACGGTGTGCTTAAATAAGCATTGACTAGTCACCATACTTGAATAAACATGTCCTTTAATTAAGACGTGTCATTTCATTAATTATTTTTGTTATTATTATTATTATTATTATTATTATTTTTATATATATATATATTCATTACATTGCCTGCCACCTGAAAATGCTTTGTCTTCAAAGCATACAAAAGTTATGTCCTGGTTCTGGAGTGTAATGTCTTCTCAGGATTCTTTATTTTTAAGCTCATTGTGGTAGATGATCCAAGCTGATGTGATCTTCTAAGTGCAGAGCAGAACTATTGAGTTGTGAAAGTGCAGAACTATTGAGTTGTGAAAGGGTCTGCCCACACTAATTCGATCTTCTATGGAACTGAACACTTGTAGGGTTCTTTAAGAGAACCTATTGTATTGTGATTTCCAAGATGACTTCTAATTTGAGATCAAATTATACCTGTATGAGAATTATTTGGAACATAGACCAACTGCTTTTGTTGATGTTGATATATTGATTGGTTAAAGAATTGACTCCTATGATTAGGATGTCAATAAGGTGTCTTAATAACCATATTTATAAAGTCTTCTTCATTCACCTCTTGTAGTATATCTTCCTAACATACTTGTGTCGCCTTGTTGATCCAATTGTTTGCTGGTAGAGATACTTGGAATTTCCATCGTTTGTACTTCAACATTTGACGATATCTCTGCTGCAAGCCTGCAATTGGATCAATCAGTGTTCCTTTGTCAACTGCAGGTTCCTTGTTGACACATAGATCTTACTTTGGTTGTGTTTTCTTCCCATCCTTCAACTTCTTGATTTGTGTAAGCAAACTTTGATTATGCTTCCTTAGGCGAAACAGTGCTTCTATTTCTGATTTGTCGAATTCGTTTTTAATATCTTGATTCTCTTGCTTTTCTTCTTTAAACTTTTTAATTTGTTCTATCATTTTTTATTAAGCTTCTTGTTGTCACATCCATAGTAGCAGGGCTACCATGATGCAGATCAGCCTATCAGAGGCATGAGCCAGTCCTTATTACATGAGTTGAGCATTTCTCAGCGGTAGTGGAGCTATATTTCCGAGCTATTCAGAGCATTTATCCAGTGCCCCTTGTCATGATTGAACCCTTCACCACCCCATAGAGATGTATTGGTTGGGTTATGGTTCACTGAATAGAGCAGCAGAGCAGCAGATGATACACTTTCCTTTTCCCTCATGCAGTCAAAGTTGCTTCAGGCTTGTTTCAGAGACAAGTATATGATTGAGCAGGTATATATCTTGCATTCAGGAGTTATCATTTGTCTCTTTTGCCTATATTAGTAGCCTTTGACTTGGCATCTAGTGACTTATAGTGGTGATTTTATATTGCTCTGGGTGTTTATTGCGGACTTGTCATCATGAGTAGTTGAATTGTCTTGATTGTAAGGCCTTAGTATATGCTCACTGGTATTTCCTACTTTGTACAAACCTGATCCTTATCCCTACTTTGTCTGGTTTCATCTTTCACTTCATCCATCCATCCTACTTCCACCTTTGATTTTATCCTTGACTTATGACTTAGGCTTCTGAGATTGAAGAGCTTTCCCCCACTTTGACCTTTGTGCATGATGGACTCCATGTTTGCTTGTGTCTCAGCTCTACAGTGTGTGGCCTAGTTATGGATCCCATTCATCCCCTTCTGCTTGTATGATGCCTTGTGGAATGGGTGCATTGTTGAAGTAGCTTGTGTCACCGGGTTTTCTCCTTTAGTCCTCAAACCAAGTACTCCCCAAATGCAGATGTGGAACAAATGCTAAATCTAAATGATTGCAAAAAGGCCAGCTGTGATTAGTTGTGATTTTAAACACTCGGACTAAATAAAATCAAATAAACCTTTCTATAGCTAGTCAGTGGCCAAGGGATGAGCACTCATCCGTTGTATGCTGTAAGGCCATTTGCCCCCACGTGGCAATAGGGTGGTAACTACATCGCACCTATGGACGGTGGCGGGCAATGGAGGTCAAACCGAGTCATTATATGAGGCCCGCAAGGAGGTTGGCTAGTGAAGGAAAGGTCATCTTAAAGTAAATGTTAAATGTGAAAATGCTATTAAAGTCAAATCAATTGAATAAAAAGAATGCTTGCCTAGAGCCTACTCAAGGCAGCTCAAACACTCTATTCATATGTGAGGCACCTCCCTTCCCTAGTGTTCCCTGTCATGCATATGTTACTGTGGTTCCTTGTGTCCCCTTTACTCTGAGAGATCACATGGTCAAAGTCAAATAAATCAATGCCACTAAACCTAGCTTTGTTGTATTCGCCTCACCCAACCTAGCATGATTATCAATTTTGTAAGTGAGCATATGCCTAGGACTTCATGATGGATTATGACGTTGTTCTAGTACAAGTCTGACTTTTATTGGTCATAATCACCGTTGTATGTGTCACTTATGTTTTAATTCGGCTATTAATATAGATAAGAGAGCATTTTTAACCCCTTATGCATGCAAGATCAATTGTTTCTCAGCTCAATCATTATTTTGATCAGTTTTGACTTGGTCAACCCAGTTTAACCATGGTCAACAAGTGGTCCTGGGTGACTTTGGATCCCATGGTTCGATTTTGTGTTTTCGGCACCTATGGGTATCCATTACAGTGTCCCATGCTTCAATTGGTCATTATATGCTATGGTTCATGGATATTTTTATTATTATCAATTATATTGGGCCATATTTTATATGTTGTACGTGGATGAGCTTATAGATTATTCTACAAGTGGATCCATGGGGTGCCAGTAGTCACCTATAGTGTATTTGAGGTCTCTGGTCTCATTTATGCATTCAAATTGATGATCAAGGAAAAGGAAAGGCACGATATGGGTAGTTTATTCACCCAGCAGCACTATCAGCAAATTAATTCAAAAATCAAGTGACCATAGCCTAGCTAAGAAGTCGATTTGGCTAGTGATGGGCAAGGAAATGACTTGGGATGATTTGTTATGATGTATTGAGGCCTTATGGACCATGTTTCATATGTATATCATTTGATGGGGAAACACTTTATTTTCTCCCCCTAGGGAGGGCGTCTTCTCCATGAGGGACGCACTTAATGATGGGATCTTCATTGTTATCATATTGTATTGTCATATTATTGTCTATGGGGGTGCCTTAGGGAGACGTAGACCCCTAGGCGACCCCCGTCTCATATCTCAATGTTATATCATATGTCATGTTGTTAGATTGGGTGCCCTAAGGAAATCGGCCCCCCTTTTTTATGATAGCTCGATGTGATGTGATGAGACTTTCTCCAACATCGATTTAGTTGGTTAGATTTTGATCCTATCCCTCCATCTTTTTGGTGCTAGGGATTGTTGCCAACTAAGTTGCACTTGGTTGGATTATCAAGCGAGCGGGCAGAATAGAACATGATACATGTTCAATTTTGGTGATTTGATGACCAGCTGGCCTTTTAAAGGCCCCCGTTTTTTAATTTTTTTCCACATGTCCATGGCCCTGCGGGGTTTGTAATAAAAACGTACTAGCATGGGGTTTTGTAAAAGACTCGGTTCCTTAGGACTTTTTGGCTAAGTCAAGTATTCCAAGGAGTTTTTTCACCTATCTATTATGTCTTGCATTAGTGCATAACATAATTAATTGGTTTTTCTCCTGCTCCTCCAAAGTTGGAATGCCTGGGGACGCTGACGGGCCTTAGGGAATTATTAGAGTCTATGGGTCAATGTATATGAACATGCTAGGCGTTAATTTTGAGTCATATGGACCTGTGCTAAGTCCCCATAGGTTGTTTTTAATTTTCGGCAAGTTTTAATTTTTCCGTAATTTGGGCCATTTTTTAATGGTTCAATTAAAAAATTTGTAATTGGCCTATAAGGGGCGTCTGGAGGTATTTTTTGCCTTAGGGGTGCTCGTTTTCTAACTCAGAGCACCCCCTAAACCCCTAAACCCACTTTTCCTAAGGTTTGGGTGCTTCAATATTTTCCTATGGCCAAAAAACCCAAAAAAGTCAAAAAGTCATAAAAAAAATCAAAAAAGTGAAAAAATGACTTAAAAAATTAATTATTTTTGGGAGTAATGACAACTCAGTTTTGGACCAGCACTATTATAGGAGGGTATTGGGCTGATTTGTAAGGTGTTTGGCAGCCCCATTTGGGGAGAAAGTTGTGCCCATTAAGGAGGGGCGCATTTACCTTGAGGAGGGGCGCACTTGCCATTATGGGCAGCCCACGTCTTTAGGGAGGGAGCAGCACAATGAGTGCTGCCATGTTAGCACATGTTGTGCTAGTGTGGGCAGCTTAATACATGGAGATGGCAGCCCCATCCCCTCCACCTTTTATGCCACCACTCTTCCACCCATTTAGCAAGTGCGCCCTCCATCACTTGGGGATTTTTCTCTATATATTGAAGTGCTCTCTCTCCATTGTGAGTTAGTGAGAATTGGAGCAAGAGACTTATGATTGTAATATTTTTTCTCATTTGAATTAAAGAAGACTTTGGAGGTCAGCTTGTGGTGTTTTGTCATATGTGGATGTAATATCTTGATTTCTTTTCCAAGATGACTTGTGCATAAGTTTCATTCTTCAAGGGTGTGGTGTGCTCATCTATGAGATAAGTTGTTTTCAATTTGTTTATTGTAGCAGCTTAGTGATGTGTGTTTGGTAAGAGATTATTTTTGTATCTTTCATTTGTTTATGGATATGCAATCATAGTTTCTTGTGAGTATATATCTACACTTAATATTTTTTTGGGTGAGATCTGTGATGTGCAGGTGTTTTCTTGAGTTGGCAAGAAGGAGGATCTTGTTTGTTTCCCCTTTTACTAATCATTGTTTGCAGATATAGTCCCTTCAAACATCACTAAACCATCTTCAAAGCTTCGATTTTCAACAAGGATTTGTTCCCTCTCTCTCTCTCTCATTCAAGAAAAAATCAAATTTTATGGTTACTAGTTACTAATCAAAAGTGGATCTGATTTACATACTGCTGTTAAAACTTAAATAAATCAGATTCTGTCATCAAGAAGTTTTATTTTTTCATTTCATAAAGAGTTTATTGTTCATAGATCAAAGCTTCTTGGTTATCTAGTACTTTCTTTTCAAAAACTGGTTTAAGTTGTCAAAATCTTTCAAGTTTTTTTTTGAAGTAGTATTAGATCTGATTTCAAAGTATTACCTGGCTGCCCTAGAGCTTGAAATTTGCAGCCATTAAAGGCTAGCAAAGATCCCAAGCAGACAAGCCCCATAGCTTGTTTTACTTGGTTACTTTTCGTCATTTTTACTTAGTTTTTAACTTAGAATTTTTTGGGTTTTTTAGGAGGTGTTCCAAAGACACTCTTAAAGTGTTTTTGGGCATCTTATACTAATCATTGCTTGCTGGTTTGCAGCAAAAGACGAACAGGTAGGAGGAAGTGCTGCCGAAATTTTGAAGATCCAGGCAATCCGGAGGACAAATTTTCATATTTTTCAAAAACCGGTCATTTTTTCCTAGAATTTGTAAGCCACCAAGTCACTTAAAGTAGACTGGGGCACTTCTCTAAATCATTGTAAACAACTATTAAAAGAGAGCAAGTGGGCTAGCCAGCGCCCATACCCCATCCCCCCAGGGGTGGCCTGTGTCGTCTCATTTTCATGGCGTGATTTTTAGAGTAGTTTATTTCTATGTTTTCCGGCATTTAATAAAATTAATTAGGATTAAAATAAACCTTGTTGGTCCGTTCCACTGGCGGGCCACAAGTTCACTCATAACATAGTTTTTCACATTTTTTTACAAACTCATAACGCCCCCCTTGCTTTCCCGAAGTAGGGTTTCTGTATGAGGGCTTGCCCGAAATACGTGCCTGAAAAGAGACTCCTGGGGTTTTAAAAAAGATAAAATTTGGGTTCATAAAATTTTTATAAAAATACCAAGGTCTTCTCCCGTATGCTCTGTGGCCAACTTGCAACTCAGTCTGATCCAATTGGTACACACCAGAAAGGAGGGGATGACTAGTAATAGGATCTAACACCGCCCCAATAAAAAATCATTTTTGTGAAAATCCGGCACAACACGCATTTTGTTGTCGTGGGCAAATTTCCCAGAAGGCTTGGGATAACACTGAATAGTGACCTCTTGGAAACCGTTAGGCTTGCCCTCGTTGGTATAGCATCTGAACACCTCCTCGAGACTCCGATTCAGCCCAAATCCTGAGAGGAAAGCCACGCTTCAAAATTCCGGACATGTTCCCCCCGTACCTCGTGTATATTGGGAACCCACCTGCCATAATAAAAAGATCACATTCACATTAATTTTAAAATAAACCAAGAGCACTCGCACAACATCTACTTTCCTGCTTATGCATTTGTTTATTGACTCCATTATAAAGCACTGGTCTTGTTTAAATTTTATTTTATATTATTGACTAATGTGCAGTTAAATGATGGTTATTTTAAATGGGAGTAAATGATGAATGACTGTTTCATTTGATCAAAGTATATGTTGTTTATTCTTGGTTACCAAAAATATTTTCCTAACTCCTAGGTTAGAGGCCTTAGTTTCTTTTATTTTTAGGGTCCACCCCCCTTGGCTTCGCTAGGAAAGCCTAGACGGAGGAGTCGAGTCCCAAGTGACAGCACTTGACTCTGACTTGCCCCCAAGGCCACACCAGCAGCTTGAAGACTTCTGCTGCGTTTTCCCAGGTGTGGAACCAGGCGGCAACAGGGATCTTGCATCTAGAGTTCTATTTATTCAAGAACTCACTCATTGTAAAGGACTTTTGGTTCTTGGATATTCGGCAATAGAGAGATATTTTGCAGAGATCTTGTCTTCTCTTTGTGAGATTGCTCTTGTGCTTGATTGTAAATCAACTCTCTTAGACATTCGAGTGGATTTGTGTTGGTTTCATGCTATATTTTGTGGAGGTCGTGTGGTATTGCAAGGTGGCAAGTTCGTGCAGGGCGAGTTTGTGAGAGATCTCCAACTCTCTCTCTCGAAAACATTTCAAATTCAAGGAGTTTGCAATTGTGTCTTAGATCATTTTCATGCTCTTTGATTTATCTTGCATTCATAGTTCTTTCATCTTGTGAATCAAATCTAACTTGTGTTGTTTGTATTTGCAAGAAGAGGGACGCATTGGCTCAAGTGGAGAAAATCGCTTTCACTTGGAACTCCACCAAATTCGCTTAGAATTGATACGAAGGGGAAAGATCATCATTGCACTTAGCATCTCCAAGATTTCCGAGTATTCTCTACTCTTGTCTCTCTTGTTTTGTTTTCTATTCCATTGGTCACACATTAAAATTAAAAAGTTAAAACCCTCAATTTCCATAAGTCTTGATCCAGTCACCTAGTGCCTATATCGTTCAAAACCCAAGTAGGAAATCATCTAAAACCCCTAGAGACCAAGTTTCTCTTGAATCCAACTCCATTTGCCCATCTTATAGCACTGGTCCCCCTAGGAGCAATTCACCCTCCTTAGGCATACTCACGTTTTTCAATTTTGATGACTTGGGTGTTGCTTGAATCCTCTCTAATCATCATATCTTGCATCAAGTAACAATTTAGAGTGCTAATATTCCATCAAAATGCCAATTTATGCCCAGATCCAAGTTTCAAGTTAATATCTCAAGTGTGGCAAATTGGGGATCTTTCACTAGCACTGAGTTTTGTGATTATTGCTATTGAGATAATCATCATATTGGTTGAAAATCTTCCATTCTTAAGCCTCTCAACATGTTCTTCAAGTATTCATCTCAGTAGTTATTTGTTAATCCAAGAGATTAAGTCAGGATACCATCGATCATTTCCATTTTCATTTTTTGCTTGTGTGTCTTGTCTTCGCGTTAGCCCTCTAGGCTAGACAGGGTCTCCCCCTTGGTCTTGCTTTTAGCTTGGCTTAAAGCGACAAGAGCTTGTCCGATGTGACAACAACTCCATCAGTAGTGGACGAGGCCCTTGCGGTGTCATTGGGTTTAGTTGCCTTGCCTCTACCATCTTGGATAGGATCCCTCCTAGAAACAGCTACAACTTAGGTGATAATACTTCTTTAGGGAAGAATTTTCTTTGTCTTTATTTGATAATTTCTTCTCGAGATCTTAATTCTCTTGGTTTAGTTTATGATCACACTACTCAGTATCCTTTGACTTCTTGATCTGTGCAAGTAGTTTTTCATTTTGACCTTTTAGACTAAAAGTTTCTTTGTCTTTTTCTACTAGGCCCTTGTTGAATTTTTTCTTGAGATCTTGAACTTCCTGTTGATTGCATTGTTTCTCCTCTTTTAATTCATTCAATCAAGCGAGCGACTCTTGATTATGATTTTTTAAGAGATGATTATCTCCGTCTTCTAATTTTTTTAATTTTATCTGCGTCCATCTTAAATTGTAGTTATGCAATGTACTCTTGAGATTATGCTAGTGCATCCTCTAATTTTGTTATTTGTGACATTTTACTTTGATACGCCGTTAGAGTAATTCGTCTTTCACACTTTGAACAATTGACATCCTTATTCCTGAAAGACTCGACATTTAAATTCCATAGCACAAAAAGCACATTTCACCAAAAATGTACAATTATCTGTAGAATTTATTGTTCACAAATCACTATCCTTTTACTTGAAGATTAATCCCTTGTATACCTCCTCATGATTCTTTTATTCAATAATTAGTTGATGTATTGATACCAAGGTTACTTGGGAGCGGGAGCGGGAGCGGGAAGCGGGAGCGGGAGCAGGAGCGAAAAGTGAAATTTTCAAAAGCTTCCGGTTTGGGAGCGTTGCGGGAGCGTTTTTTATATAGTATATATTTTTTATATATTTTGATGCATATATGTTAACAAAGGCTTGTAGAATGTTGAATTAGTTATGGAAACTCATTGGAAAGCATAAAAACATGAAATAAAACATAATACCATATAACATCATTCATCAATCATCAATCATATAGTAGTGAATTCGTCAACCATAGGTCTAGACTCTAGTTACCAGTATCTATAACATCATGATCAACCTTACAACTTCAAATTTTCAATATATAACATATTTTTTTTTTGTATTTGTCGATTTTTTCCCGATCCGATTCTAACTCTTGAGTGTTTACTCTTTTGCCTCGCCGATTTATTGCCGATTCCAAGTCTGGTAAGTATGGGTTAAATGGCAGTTTCTTCATAAATTTAAAGTATCACTAGATATTATTACGTTCCCACATTTAACTACCAAACGCCATATTCATATATTGCCAAATAAACTCAGAATTACACACTACACAGTACAAATGTAACTTAAATAAAGTCTGAAACTAGGAGTGTATTCTGACCTGGAAATTAGTGCGTATTACATACATTAAACTCCAAATTATTATACATCATCAAGTCTGGAAAAAGTGGCATCTTTAACTTTTTTCAAACTGGGTTCTTTTTACTGGAACAGCTGATATTTGAATGAGTATTTCAAATCTGTAATTAATATCAAACAGCAGTATACTTCTTGCATTCAATAGTTTTCACGCCCAACTTGCTACAGGAATCACATAAAATTTTCTCCAATACAAACTAACCAGCAATATTACTGTGTCTATAATGCTGGAAATGATGCCTGGAAATGCTGGTTGGGATTATAAGATTCTGTGCTTCTCCAAAACACAAGTTTGCTGCTATATTGTATGACTGTCTTTATATGTGAAGCATGACCTCCTAGTTTAGCTAAGTTTCCACTTGGATAAGCTGCTACAGGACTTGTTCAGTACAATAATAATTTCCACTGAGATTGCATACGCAGAATATGCACTAAAACGCCTTCTCCTTAGTAAGATGAGTTTGGGTATTGAAATAGAGAAATGACTACCAATATTCAACAAGATCCTCTTCATCTGGCACTCTGTTTTCTGATGGTAAATCACCACACCGCAAGCAGACAGTAAAATCCAGTACCACGACTTGGCCAAGAAGAGTGGAATGTGCCCTCTATGACAGCAAGGAGACTCATGGCAACTCTAGAGGATATATTCTTCACCAATGAGCCCTCAACAATGTGGATATTAATCTCCTTAGTGTGCCCTGCGAGAAGCTACCATCCATCCTCCTCGTCTTTCCATCCATCCTCCTCATCTTTCCTTTGCGCGGGCGTGTTCCTACAGTGGGAGCTATCCTGGGAGCGATCGGGAGCTATCCCAGGAGCGTTTTTAAAAAATCGAAAGCGCTGCGTAGAGCGCCCGGGAGCGAATTAGGGAGCTATTGGGAGCGTTAGCTCCCGATAGCTCCCTAATTCGCTCCTGACAGAGGCAGGGAGCGTTGCTTTCACCCCCCAAAGCGCGGTTTGCAAAACGCTCTAGCCCGGGAGCAAAACAGGGAGCGCGCTCTCCCTTAGCTCCCGCAGCGCTTTGGCCAGAAGCGAGCTTCCGGAGCGGGGGCGAGGGGGGGGGAGGATGCTCCCCCGCAACCTTGATTGATACAATGTTCCCATGAAAATGATGTGCTTTAGTAAGTTTCTTAAATGAATTCCTTAATATACCTTGATACTTCTTTTTACGACTTTGTTAGAGTAAAATCACTTAAGTGGATCCTAGGGCCCCTTTTTAACTTGAATTGGAACTTAGGTTTTACTTTAATAACCCTCTTTTATAAACTTTGAAAGTCCACTTACTATATACCTTAATATATACAATTATCCCACTAACTTAATTAAAACGAATTGACCTATTTTAATTCTTCACCATGTCATACAAACAATTCTTTTATTCTCCCCTTAACGTTCCTAGTTTAGATGTTATATGACTTTTAACTAATTCCGTCGACAAACTACCGATCTTTTTGACTGGTCGCAATCTTTCGTTGGTGTCTTGAAATGGCGGCTCCACACAATTTTAACCAAATTGTTCTTGTAACTTAAGATCAATATCCCAAGAATTTTAACCTCACGATGGTGGTAGTTCTTTACTCACTAGCAAATGTAATTGGAAACCTAATTGTAACTCCTTTGTTATTGCATTGAATTTTCTTATAACCTTGGTTGCAGCTACACAAGTGAAATTGTAACCCGTGCCAATACTTTAACTACTAATACGCAATATAATATGCAGGTTACCGTGATTCCACAAGTGTATTTGCAATTTGTCCTAGGTAACACAATGCCCCTACACCCATAATACCTCTAGGCAAAACCCAAGCCCTGTTTCATTCAATTCTAACTCTCTGAGATACGATTTTAGATGCCCACCGCCTTAATGTATAGAGAGGATGTGATTTATGTTTATGAGCTCTATATTCTTTGACTTGGTATTTCTTCAACTACAATAGAATAATATTTTTTTTCCTTTTTCCCACATAACTTTGGAATGCTTAAATGGCCAAAGGCCAGCTATGGTCAAAGACCTTGATGGATTCAAAGAAACTTTGATATAATAATTTAGAAAAAAAGCCAGTTAGACAAAGTCTGAAAAAGTTGTGGCCAAGAGCCGGATCAGACAAGCTTTGATACCAATGAAACGAACCAATCGGGTTCAAACAGAAAATATTCAGTAAGTAAAACAAAGAAGTTAATCTAAGTAAAGCAAACAACTGAGGCACAAAGATAAACTTGCCTAGTGGGGTCAAATCTAAGAATAGTCAATGCCTAGGGTAACCCACGGTTCGGATACACTCAGAAGATCTCGGATCCTAAGGTATGCCTCAGTCACAATGAGGATGTAGAGCTTAGTCCCACTTGATTAATTTTAGATTAAATAGTAAAATTTTATTTTGTTATTGGATTGTAAGTCAAAAACCCTAAACTACGTTATAGTTAGCATCCATATAAATTGATGGACAAAATAAAAGCAAAATTTAATCTAAGTCAACATCCATATAAATTGATGGACAAAATAAATAAAATCTAAGCTAATTAGACAGAAATAAATTGCAAAAGGGAAACAACTAGCCTAGATGCACAAATTTGACACTGGGGTAGGGAGGATGCGAGGAATGGTGGTTCGTGCCATTGATTCCTGGCACTTACACTAGTCCAAAGGACTATGGAGAACACTTGTTGATCCTTTATGAGTTAGGAATCAATCAAGTTTACAATAGGACCAAAGATGTCAAATTTGTAAAGGAATGAGCTATTGGTTTGACTGCAACTCTTCTGGGAAGGGAGCTGCTCCTGAGGGGTTGCCTCCTAGTTTTCAAACCTACATAAAGAATGCTTTAGACAGCAGCTAAAATTTCACTGAAGGATGCCACTTAGTTGCCACCTAATTCTACAAATGAATCATCAACTTGTCTTGTCAAAAGCACAACTAAACACAGTGTTAAGGGGGTTAAAGAAACAAATAAACTGCGATGTAAATGGACTTTCTTTGTTGTTTATGCATTGTTAGGAAAGGGCGCAACGAGCTAACTAACTCAAATGAAGTTGCCTTTAAACATAAAAAATTATAGATCTAAGTGTAAATTGATCTAGCCATTATGCATGCACTTAGAAATACCTTTTAAGTAGATCCACTTAATGATATAACTTGAATGCAAAGTAGATCTAACACATGCACTATAGATCTATTGATTATTTGACTTTGAAATTATAAATCCTATATTGCATACATGTAACCTGTTATGCCCCAAATTCTCTGCAGCGCACTCTACCAGATGTGCCAGAGAGGGGGGCCTTTTTCTCATTGTGAAAGGTCGGGTTGGGGTTTTTCTATTTAGACGTGTTGGTCTAGCAGGGCTCAAGACTCGTGGTCAAGGTTATGGCAAGTCCTCTTGGTCCCCATTTCAAAATGTGTTGGTCTTTTGACTTAGCCAACTACCCCTTAATGACTGGAGCTCCTCATCATGTCGAGCATTTACGCCCTAAGTAGGTATCTAGTGTACCTTGGGATGAATCTATTAGGATACATGACCTAGGAGCCCCTAGCTACACTTATTTTTATGCTTTGTAGAGGTGATTGCACTTGTAAGGGTTGTAACACCCGCTCTAACACACCTTATTCATACCCTCTCGGGCCTTATTTTGTTATATCACTCCTCTCTCTCTTGGTCGTCTTGGTCAAAAAGAGCAAGTCGTCCACCTTGAAAGCAAGCTTTTGGAGATCGTGCATGTTGCCACCTAATACACACCTTGGGTCACGTGGCAGAAATCTTCAAGCCACTGGGTGTGTCCTTGGGGGCAATTCAGAGTCAAGTACTGTCACTTGATCTTGACTCCTCCGTCTAGGCCAACTCTTAGCAAAACCAAGGGGGGTGGCCCCTATAAAAAAGAAAACTAAGGCCTTTAATCTATAAAAAGCAAAAATTTAATCTAGGAGTTAATTGCAAGAACAATATAAACTTTACACTTTACAGCATGCAATATATATCATCATCATGACCAAGTAAGTAATTCAACACAATAAGATAATCAATAAAGACCAGTGCCAAAATAAGTACAACTGTTGAAAAGGAAATGTTGTGAAATTGTTCTTGGTAAATTTTATTATTAAATGGTGATGATTGCTAGTGGGTTTGTTCTTGGTGTGGCCCACTGAGGACTTATCCCCTTGACCTGAGCACAACAACAACTATGCCAAGTGTCCAACGAGGCGAGACATACATCTACTTTGGGCAACCTCCTGATTCTATGGCAAGTTCTAAGCGACCTCCTGAGTTCTTAAAGATAAGTCTTGAGTGGATTTCCCTATTAAGACTAGTCACTTAGTTTCCTTTCTGATTATCCAGATGGTTAGGCAATGCCCGCAATGGACAAGAGCATACGAGAAACCAAATCTAGATTTGTTTTACCAAAATTAACCACTTGTGAAGTTGCTTAACTAATCTAAACTACGAATCTCTTTTCTGAATACTACTTACTCAGGCAAGCCCTTTCAACTAGTACGGTACTTCAGGAAAGCGTAGTGATTTATTTCTTTTAGCAAACAAAACAAATTATTAGAAAAAGTAAATTTAACTAAGTGGAAAATGTGTGTGAAAAGTGATCTAATCTACCGTTAATTGCTAAAGCAAAAGAGAAGCAAAAATCGGAAACATGCACACCAAACAAGAGACCACTCAGATCCCCCTTGGGGAATGGGGTGCAGGCATTAGGTAGCCTGCTTGCTTTCTTTATTATCACTTATTACAAAGCTTTTTCTTTGGGAATGCCTCTAGTCCTTTATAACTGAGGATCCAAAAAGCTTACAATGGTTCAAAATAATGATCAGATATAGAGAAGGGTGTCTGGAGCGCCTTGATTGGTTTAAATTTTGAAAAATATGCTCGAGTGCCTCTCTACCTGTTCGTTAAAATCTGAAAATCACCAAGCAAATATTAGTAGAAGATGCCCAAAACACTTTAAGAGTGTCTTTGGAAACTACTAAAAAATTACAAAAAAAATATCCAGGTATAAACTAAGTAATATGCAAAAATTAACTAAGTAAAACAAGCTAGAAAGCTTTCCTTCTTAGGGTCTTTGCTTGCCCTTTAGGGGCAGCAAATGAAAAGCTCTAATGTAGCCAAATATAACCTTTTAAACAACTAAAAACATTCTACTTATCCAAGCCTTAAAATTTGCTAAGATGGACTTGCAAAAAGATAGAAATGCTTGTACTAGATCTAGATGAAATAAAACACTTTATGAACGACTCAAATCTAGTAATAAAAAATCAGATGTAGTTGTATTTTATTCACTAGTTATATATTTGAAACACAAATGCAAACTAGTAACCAAGAAAGTTGAAATTGGAGGATGAGAAGAGTGAAGAGTATCAAGCCCTTGAACTGGGCAAAGGAATCTTTGTTGTAGGGATTGGAGGGAACAAATTCTTTTACAAATGTGTTTGAAGAAAAGAGGATGCTAGCATGCTCCACTTGTTCTTCAAACTAGATGACCTGCAATCTCACATACACTTACACAAGAAGGGTTAGGAGCATCGGGTGTAAACTACAACAGAGATTTAGAATGCATGCATTTAAACAAAAATAGCATGTTAATCCAAGCGATCTATTGCAATTTAACAATAAAATAATAGATGAATCAATCTACTACCTTACCCTACTAGGACACAATTCCCTTTCAAAGGCCAAATATTAACCAAACAGACGAGATGCAAAGATGTGATAGACACAGATTACCTCAAGCTCATAAGAATGTACACATTCACTCACATGAAGATCCACACATCAATTAGCCTCCAAAGCCTTTATTCAAATACCATAAAAAAACTTCACAAGATTACAAAGCCAAAACAGCAGAGGTTCCACCTTCTCATGCTAAACAATGAGGAATGGCCTTGCTTAAATAGAAAACCAGAGAGGGGGGGGGCACAATTCCCAAGAGAGGGATGCACTTGTCTGACTGGGATCTCACTGAGCTTGACTAAGGATGAGCTTGGAGTGAAGGCGAGTGATCTATGTCTTTTTAGGAGTTGAGAGATGCTACCAAACTCATGAGGGATGCACCCCCTCTCAGAAGGAGCCACCTCACCAAGATGGATGCACCGCACCTCATGAAACTCCCCCTCTCCATGAGTGAATGCACCACCTCTGCAAAAGAGGCTCAACAACCAAATCACATGCACAGTTAACTTGCCCGCCACTACTAATCAACTCTCCATTACTGAGATTTTGTCCCCGACATGTTCCCATGAATTTAGGAATGCCAATTTAGACTTTATTTTATCTTTTTTTGGGCAATTATTATGTCTTTTTGTCCATTTTCGAAAGAAAATTAATTTAAGTGATAAATAATCACATAAATTATTCTCAAAGTGGGTTGAAAGATATAGTGGGTGCTCTAAGTTAGAAAACGAGCACCCCCATGGTAAATTCCACCTCCTAACCACTTTTTTATGCTTTTATTAATTTTTACAATTAAAACATTAAAAATTTGCCCGTTTTATGGGAAAAAAATTTATCTGCAGAAAATGGAAAAAACCTATGGGGGACCTAGCACATGTTCATATGACGCTAAAATAATGCCTAGCATGGTAATATAAATTGACACCTAGACTTTAATAACCTCCGAAGGCCTAACCACCACGACAACCACCCCAGCTTTGGAAGATTGAGTGAAAAAACTCGAAAATTATAAGTTGTTGAAGAGCAACCTATAATTAACAACGAAAAAACACTCTGGGCTAGTCTGATTGATGTCCAAGTCCTAGGAAGCCAAGCCTGTTACATTATTTCATCATGCCATGACATTTTATTACAACTTCCCCAAGGGGGTATGAACATGTGGAAAAAGAAAAAGGGCCATAGAAGGCCTGCAAGGACTTATGAACTCTGATTATGCACAAGTATCTTGTACATACTTTGGTGGCTCACTTGTAAGTCCAATTGAGTGCAACCTAGTTGGTAACAGTACCAACCTAAGGAGGAGAGCGTGAGGGAAAAAGACACATGTTGGAGTTAGATAGGGCATGACGTCCTCCTTCCAAGCTCGACTTTTCATCATGTTGAAGCTATCATCTTATTTTTATCATTATTTTATGTTTTATGAGGTTTAGTCCTCGAATTGTGGGTGACAAACCCTAAAAAATCATTTTAAAGACAAATTAGGTAGGTTTGCCTACGGAAGGGATAAAGTGAGCATTTTTTCCTTATAAATAAGGCATCTCCCCCTAATTTGTAACCAAGATCATGGGATCAAATATGACTGAATTCTTCTTTTTACTTGTGCATATGAGCAATTAAGTGGTGTGCACCTCTCTTCTCAGTTGTTCTAGGGTTCCTAAGGATTAAATCTTGACGTTCAGGTTTTTTTTTACAATCGTTCAAGGTTGTTCTAAGGTGAAAGGATTCTGAGGCTCTTTATCTTCTTCTTTCTCTCTCAACTGTGGTAAGATCTTGAACCTCTTGTCTTGCACTGTCCAAGGCATCCAAGGTAGGAGCAATTTAGGGTTTTATGCATGATAGTCTAGTTTTGTTGGGTGAAGCATTCCTCTTGAAAGATCTCTCTTGTTTGGGCCTCAGCATCTTGTTTGCCCTAATTAGGTCAAGTACTACCATAACATAGATTTTATTGGCCTTGCCCTAATTCATTCAAATATTGAATTGTTGATTCTTGGGAGAAACGCTAGCCCCAATTTCTCATTGCCCAATGGAATAAGTCCTAGGTCTATTTCCCTCATCTTCACCACTTCAAGTTTAAAAAAATTCCTTATACTGTGTTGGAAAAAATACAAAAAAATCAAATATATAAAAAAACCTAAAAATATAAAAAACCAAAAATATTGTAGTGTTGACACACCTAATCCATCAAATTGATGTGCCCTCATTGGTTTTACGGTAAATCTTAAAGAACGTCCTCTTTATGTGGCTAATTTGAGATATTTATGGTTATGTGCAAATGCTAGTGTGCTTTTTTCAAATCTGATTTGATGAGTAAAGCCATCAAAATTCATCTTTGGAGGGTCTCACAAGCTAGAAACGAGGTCTATTATCAATCTTACTCTTTGGGGCATTCATCTAGTGGTTCAAGTTGACCTTCTTGTGATTTCTGAGGGTTGGTTAGAACATAAACCATATCTAGTAAGTCAGTTCCAGATTTATATTACTCATTCATTTGTTGCCCCAAAGGTGAGATTATTAATCCTCTCCATCAAGGATACCTTCCATGGTAAGTTGGCATTGTTCTAAGTGGTTTTCATATATATTTGAGCACATATTTTGTGGTTGTCCTCTTATAACATCAGCAAATTTTTTAATCATTTGAAATAATTGTGAATGTTTTTCCATTCTAACTCCTATCCTCTTGAAATACTTGATAAACGTGCTAGTATTCATTGCTTTGACTCCATAAGGCACTGATCTTTGTCAAGAGGTTGCTCGTGAGGTATTCTTGTTGTGCAAATCTATTTCACCTATATTAGGGACTCCCCCTTGGCCCCTAGAAGTTGACCTAAAGCGTAAGGAGAGTGCATTGTGGTGACGATGGGTGCATCTCCTAAATAGTTTCCAATCTTAGCACCGGGCCTCATGACCTATCGAAAGGATGCTAATTTGTGTGGTAATATTTTTTGGCACTGCTGTCAAGAAACCTTAAAGATTGTTACATAACAATTTGGGCACATTGTTGGGTCAAAGCCCAATCTCCTTGGCATGAACGACAGATTTTGTGAGAAATCATTTCATGAGGTTGAGGTAAGTTTTTGTTTTGTACTTCATAAGATTATTGTTGAGGACTAACTTGGCAAGTCTTATCTGGCAACTCCACTAAAGAAAATATAATAAAGAGGTACATTTCAAGACAAATCCCTCAGCCATTGATTCATTTTTGGGTGTAAAGGTGAGCACATCCATCAATCGTGAAGAAAAGCTCATCTTGGCAACTCCGCACATTTTTGGCATCAATTAAAAGATGATATGGCATTTTATAATGAAGCATGGATGGACAATTGGTTTGACCAGTTAGATTTCTTGGGGTTCCCGGGATATCCTAATCAATTCCATGACAATAATTGGAAGAAGTGAATGTCGAAATTTCATGGACATGAGGATTCAGTTGATTGGCATCTTATATCATTCATGCGGGGTATTTCAGAATTAAATGTGGTCCATGAAGATGTTCATGTTGTCTCTTGATTTATGGAACAATGATATATAAAAACGGTACGATGAGCTTCTCACACCCTACATCCATGCCTACTCAGATAACGTCCCTCCATGCAAGACATGAGTGCATGAAGGACATCTCGAGATACAAATCTCAACATTCTTAAGAAAGGAATTTGTTCGCTCAAAGAGTTTATCAAGGTGTTTTGTGAGAGATGGGAACGTTTTTTCACGGGGAATATTGGGTGGCTCTTTGATGAAGACATTTGTAGCCCATCACTTGAAGATGAAGATCTTAACGAGAATCAACCCCTAGAAAGCTCTCATGAAGAAGCCATTGCTGAAGAATCTTTCGTTGAGGATTTTGTTCAGTGTTACACGGGTACACGTCCCCAAGGGTAGGAAACGCGCTTCCACGCCCCCACACGTTTCGGAAACTTGGAAACTCCATTGGAAACGCTCCCCCCACGTCCCCGTTTGAAGGAAACTCAAGGAAACACAGATGGGAAACGTTTCCCTCCTAAAAATGGCGCCCCACGTTTCCTTTGACAGTTTTTACCAAAAATTAAAAAATAAATAAATAATTAATTGATAAAGGGCCACGTCGTCCACTATTTTCCTTCTCAATATCCTCGATTTTATTTCGTTGTTCTATATGGTTGTATTTCAATTTATTTCACTTGATATATGCTGTAAACTTGTATTAATCTTTAGATTATCAAATTAAAGACTTTAATGACTTATGCTCCAACTTTCAATTTTTATGTATTCTAATATAAATTTTGTAGTATTCCTGGTGGGGTTCCCTATGTTGAAGACCTCGACATACCCTTCGACGTTTCCTAAAATTTGGGGGGGTACTTCTGCATATGTCGTTTATACATTTCCCCGCTCTCGCGTCCCCACATCCCAAAAACTTGGGGGAACATTGATTTTGTTAAAGAAGCCAAGGAAGTTCGTGGCAAAGATCTAGAGAAAGAGCTTGAAGAGGCCCTAATTGAAGAAAGTGAAGAAATGGTGAGTTCTCCTTATCGTTGTTTTGAAGATTCCTATGATGTCTTGGGTCTTTTGGAAAAAAATGGCATGACTCCATTCCATGATGAAAAAGAAGATGATTATTAGAAGTTTCTTGGCCCCCCCATCTATGATTCTTAAAGGGCCGAGAGTGTTGTACTTGAGCCTTTGGGCATACATCACCTCCCTTTCTGTTGGCCTTAGACTCCATTTGAGTCTCCTCCTAGATACAATCATCCCACAGTATTTCCCATGAGGGAATGTTCTCCCTGTTAAGTTGATATGTTGTTAGAGTAATTTTTGCTTTCAAACTGCTTTTATTTTAACTTACTAAACTCCTAGATTTTATTTTTGCTTTAGCATAATCAGCCTTAACTTATTTTTTGTTTAGGGACCACCCCCCTTGGCTTCGCTAGGAGTTGGCCTAGATGGAGGAGTCAAGTGTTTAGTGACAGAACTTGACTCGTGACTTGCCCCCAAGGACACACCTAGCGGCTTGAAGATTTCAGCCACATTACCCAAGGTGTGTATTAGGTGGCAACACTCCCAAGCACAAATACCATGGAAAAATGTTTCCCATTGAGGTGGGAAACCATTCAATGCCCTGTTTACCAATTCTGTCTTCAACCTTCTCCCCAATTACAACAAGCTCATCACAAATTTGTGTGACCTTCATCAGGTAACTGGTGACGGTGTCTGATCTAGTCATCTCAACATATTTGAGCTTATTGTGCAATATAATCTTCCTGTTAATATTCTTGCTCTAGTAAAGGCTAACCAAAGCATCAAACATATCCTTTGTAGTCTTCTTCTCAGATATATAAGGGATACGATGATCATTTATAGCATCCATAGTCATCCGCTTAGCTCTCACTTCTTTCTTCTTGTGTGCTGCCAAAAGCTGTGGATCTGTCGACGAAGCTACCACATCCTTGACGATATCCCAGAGATCATTCTCTTCTAATAGAAGGGTTACCTTGAATTTCCATGAAAGGAAATTTAAGGCACCATCTAATCTGTCCTCGAACCTGATGCTAGTTGATGCTATCTCTGAAATCTAAAGTACAAACTCCCAAATCTGAAAATCAAAAATAATGAAACCCTCACTGCTAGTCCTTTGTTGCTTGCAACTAATCTACCCCCTGAGAATCTCAGTCAGATAGATGCTCTGATACCATGTTAATTTTCAGGCCCTAGGTAACTGTTGTCCTAAACTTCTTTACTCAATAAATCGGATCTTGAATTTATTAAATAAAAGAGATAAAATTTCTAAACATGCAACATTCACACACATGGCTCGAAAATTTAAACAGCGGAAACAAAATAATTTATGAGGTAGACAAGAAATCTGTCCTTCAAATCAAATTTCATTTAATGATCAAAAACTTACAAGGACCCTTGAAACTAAGGTTTTAAGCCTGCTAATACAGAAAACTACAACACAAATCTGAGAGGCCTACTGAACTGATGCATCTGTACAATTGTACTAATTATATGCATCTGTCTGTACATGTGTACAGATATGTACCATTGTACAGTACCGTCCGTACAACTATATGGAGTCACTATTGTGCCTCTGTTCTTCAACCCGCAATCATTGTAGATTGATCCTCTCACTGCTGCACTGTTTTCTCTCTTCCTCGACCTCTTTCTTCACCCTCAAACAAAACTATCTTTGTGAAGAATGAATGTATCTTTACCCTATACTTGGACCTGCCTTTATACTTTAGCTGCAATCCTAATCTCTCGGTGTGATCGATGGTTGAGATTAGTCTAAATCACTAATGCATTAAAAATGCACTTTATTAGACTCAAAAGCAAAATATAAGACTTTCACTTTAATAAAGTGAATTACAAAATAGATTTGACTTGAACGACTTCGCGTATGTTTGACACAAGACCTGTGCGGAAGTTCATGTGCGAGCTGCAAAACATCAACACTATCCAGAAGCAAAGATTGTATGTACTGCAAAAGGGTTATCAATATAAATACCATAATGTTCTATACAAAATTAGTCAATTCCTTCTTGAAGAAGGTTCCATGTTTGATTATCCACCCCCAAATGTGTGTTACAACTTACAAATTCTTGCTTGGGATTTTCAACAGCCCAGAATCTATCAGCAATAAATTAAGCCTATAAAAACTATTATGTGATCAAAATGTTCATGCAAGCTATAACCGCTAAGCACTTTCACCCGGCTAACCAATGTTTCTAATGTTTCCAAGGAAAGACGAATCAAAAGAGCCTAACGGCCACTTACATAACCTGCTATCCAGGGAAAATCTTGAGGAACGCACAAGGGACCACTTATTTAAGGTACAGCAAAAGTCAGGAAGCTGCTGTCCAGGCAAAATCTTGTAAGTGTATAAGCCAAGGGGAATATTTATTACTCTTAAATATAAACTATAAATATTTAGCAAGTATTTTGTAAAAAAATTAATCTTTTAAGTATTTGAACTTGACAATTCTTCCAGATTAAATAATTTGATCCTATCGGAATTCAAACTAATATTTATTTTGAATTCATTAATCCTCCTGAAAATTTTCGGAAAAAATGGACCAAATGGTAGATATTAGCCCATAAGATTTCTCTGCTGCTGTCACATAGTCTTGTGGAGTACACTGAGTGTCCAGATTAGGTCAAGAATGCTAAAGGCTGAAGGTCCTTCTATGCAAATAGGAAGGACTGCCAAATAGAGGTCAACTGACCCGGAACTTCAGCAAAATTTTCATCAAAACGATATTTATAGCTCCGGCTAAGTTAAATTACCCTATATTGCTTTATTTTTCGCAAATTTCCTCTGTTCCTCCAAATAGCGAGATTTCGTTTGGACAAAAGGATCTTCCCGAGCCATTGGATTCGCTTTAGATTGCTTTAAATTTGCCCTAAATTACTCAATTACTCAGCAAACTACGTTTTGACCTCCACTAACATCAATCACTAGCGAGCGAGAAAGGACTAGATATATTAAACTTATTTATGTCACTGGGATTATTTTAACAGTACCTGGAAAACACCTTACCTACCAGATCTAATAACTCGATTAGAAAATTCTCGCAATGGAATAAAGGAAACTCACAAATTACCCTAATTTTAGACATTTACAACAAGCAGAAAATGCAATGCGGAGAATTTTACCAGTATATGGAAGACAAGAACAATAAAGAACGCTACAATCGCGTCAGACCCGCCGCGCAAGAGTTGAGGACCGTAAGTTGAAATAATAACTGCATAGTAGCTGAGGCCGATAATGGCCGCCACAAGCAAAATCATAAAAGACCCCAACATGCGCAGCCTCGAGCAATACTTGAAGGCATTTCCATGCCATCCGAGACCGCGGCGCCTGCTGTAAAATAATATACGAAGTGGAGGTTATATTTCTGCCTCCCGTGCCAAAGAGCCTCCTCCAAATCGGCAAAGCCAGAATGACTGGCTTCGATTCTCCCTTACTTTGGCAGTGGAATCAACTCTAATATTCTTGAAAAGCAGCGTCCACTCCAAATTAGAGGACGTTCGTAGAGATTTGATAAAGATTTCTGTGAATCAATTTGGAAAAATTGTGTCATATCGTGACAGAAGACGGACCGCGCAGCGTTGAAGTTCTACCCGGGCAATATTGGACGACTGTAACCGTGTTAATGCCTTGCAGGAGAAGGATTTATCTTGAGCATTTTTTCAAGCTCTGGACCAGTAAAAAATGTCGACATTCACTATTTTATAATTTTTTATTTTCCCGATGTTCGGATAAATCGAAATACGTTCTTACTTTATTATGACTCTCAGAGGACTCCCATTTAACAACTACTTTGTGCGTGGAGTGGAAGAAAGAAGAATTATTTTATTTCAAATGCAAAAGCCATTAGATTTGCCAATGAAACCACCAAGTTGGGTTGACATTTTTGCTTTCTTATTGAATAGTGGATGAGTCCTATATTAATTTTTAAATTTAAATAAACGTTTTTCATTAATTTTTAAAAGTGATTTTCAAGAAAATATAATAAAAGTTTTTTTTAATAAATGTCATTTAGAAGAAAATATTATTTTAAAAATATTATGAAATGTTTCATTTTTTTAAAGTTTTCAATAATAAAATTTTAAATTTATATATTAAAAAAATGATTTTATATTATAAATTTTATTTTTTATTTGATAGTATGAATGTTATATTATTGTGTTAATGTTTCTTAAATTTAGTATGTTAGAGTTTAAAAACAAATTTAACATTTATATTATTATATTTTTATATATTGAATTGTTATTTATATATTTTACTCTTAAATTTAAGTAATTTAATTTTTTTCCAGCATTTAAGTAATTTAATTACACATTATATGTTTCAAGGTATTATTATTTTATTTTTAATTATGAAAAGATTTTAAATTTAAGTAATTTAATTAGACATTATATTTTATTTTCTTTATTTTTATTTATTTATTTATTATTTATTTTTGTTATTTTATTTTTAATTATGAAAAGATTTATTAATTGACTACTATTTAGATTTTTTTATTATTGGAATTGTTTTGTTTAAAAGTGTAAAAAAAGTTATTGGTTTGTTGATAACTTCATTTTTTATTGAAATATTTTTTTAATTAAATGAGAAGTTATTAGTTTCTTAGCTAACAACTTCTTCATAAAATATTGACTCTTAGTTGATTAAGACAAATAAAAAATCTATATTTATTTATAATTAAATATAAATTATTCAATAACAAAGAGAAAAAAAAATTAGGTTTATTGGGTGGGTAGTTAGAGAAGATAAGTTCAAACTTAAATTCAACTTTGCATTCTTAGTCTCTTAGTTTAGAGGATGAGATACTTCATTATATATAAAAATTACAGTTGTGTTTAAAATAAAATAAAAACTTTCTATACTTTAAAAATAAAAAATAAAGATAAATAAATATCCTTACTTAAACCATAAAATGATTACAATTAAATATAAACTCTTACTTTAATCAATAAAAATGAACCTTCTATATTTAAATCATGAAAATATTTTTGAAATTCCTTATAAAAATTGCAATGGAGAAGGAACTTCTTCCTCCACAAATTTATGGTGAATCACTTTTTGTCATAACTAGATGAAAAAACTATTTCATATTTTCAAATGTTAGTCTAATTCCATTAATTGAATACATGAAAGATAATTCTAGACTTTTCAACTTTTCATATATTTATGTCTATAGAAAGGTTGGATACAAAGGCTAATGTTATGTCACAGTAGTATATATATCATATGAGTTTGACATCTCCAATTAACATGACTTAAGGACAAAACCAATATTCACATTAAAGTTAAAATAGTTAGGAACCAAGGCATGTCAAAAACCATATGTATCAAACTTAAGACAGACTCAAATGCACTGTTGATGTCATACAAAAATAATTTAACCTCTTCGAGAAGTGTGGCCTAGGTAGTTATATATAGCAACCTTAACATCTACAAATAGCAATAAAGTGGAACCAAGTCAAAGTCCAAGAGTAAACCTTTTAAAATTGTAATATCCTCTTAAACGGATGCATGAAGTGTCTCTTAGAATGCTCAAAAGTAATTTAATCCCTAAAAATTTGACAAAAACAAAATTTCTTATAGTGTGAAACATGACCCAACTACTAGATGCAATATCAGATCTCTAAATTAACACTACATCCCAACGATTCTCACTATTAGAAACTTGGAATATTTAGCTCTAGATAATCTCCAAACTCATATTTCAACTATGTAACAAGGTCATGCTAGAATAAAGCTCTACAATAAGGTAACCTTGTGAAAATTGTACTCACGAATGGTCGATGTTGAATGGTAAACTTTGTAATGTTGAATCTGCCCTATACAATGTTCATGAACCATCAATGTTGAATGGTGAACTCTGTAGTGTTGAACTCACCTCGTATAATATCAAAAAACATATGTTGGAACTTAACACCCAAATTTGTGTGGGAAAATCTAATGTTAACAAGGTCCACTTAAAAGTTTGATTTGTTAGCGATAGAATCTTGGACACCAACAATTAGCCAAATTCAATTGTTACGAACCTTCTTTCTTGAAAACTCAACTCACCTCTTGGAAGTCTACTTTTTGAACAATGGAATTCCTAGAACCAACTCTTAGTCAAATTATTATGTTCAAAACCTTCCTACTCAAAGACTTGGGCTCAGTACCTTCCTAATATATAGGGGGCTTGGCTTAGTTGTGAACCCCTTATATATATGTACTTGGGGATT
The DNA here is from genome assembly GCA_027924585.1 of Larix kaempferi. Taxonomy (NCBI): domain Eukaryota; kingdom Viridiplantae; phylum Streptophyta; class Pinopsida; order Pinales; family Pinaceae; genus Larix; species Larix kaempferi. The sequence continues at coordinate 5,286,018 of BSBM01000681.1, forward strand.
GGTCATAACTAGCTCCTTGTATATACTTATGGGAAGGGGCGGTGGAATAATCCTACGCAGAGCTCTATGTGTCCTCCTATATGTGAGATTCCAAGAACTAGAGTCCTTAGCTCTAAAAACTTAGTAGAGTTCTAATATTTTAAACTTTACTATTTAAGGCATTGGGTCCCCATTAGAAGTATGATTTTTGAGCAATAGATTCAACATTTAGTCAAAAACTAATGTTGAGAACCTCCCTATTGGACCGTTTGATTTTTTAGCACTAAAAACTCAAGCACCAACACTTAGTCAAATATTGATGTTCAAGACCTTCTTACTTTAAACCTTGCGTACCCCTATAACTCTAATTTTGAAGCATTACATCCTCTAGCACCAAAACTTGATTAAAATTCCACTCTAGTTTAGGCCCTTGGGTAAAATTTTAGTGAATTCCTCCCAACAATAGTATATTTAGATAAAGTACAACAAGACTTCCATCAAGTAATGACACTCATCTATAGAAGCAAAAACAATAAAATTTCTACCTAGCATTGATTTTCCTCAATAGTAACACAACTTTTCCATTAAGAGATAAGAACTCCTCAACAAGAACAACATTTTTTAACAAAATTCTAATGCTTGAAATGTTCCTACTCAAAGCATTGGGTTTCATCCTACAAATATAATTTATGAGCACTAGATTACAAAAACATAACACTTTGTCAAATTTTAACATTCAAAACCTATATGCCCACAACCTTAAATCCCCTTTTAAAAAATTGATTTCCAATCACTATATTCTTGAGCCTCGACACTTGCCAATATTATTTAGAACTTTGTTTACTCTCAAATTTAAGTATCATTTTCTAAGACTCGAGATATGACCATGTAAGCATTTCACATGGTAGGGGCAAGTTGTAGGCTTGAATATCTTAATAGGCCAATTTGTTACTATTACAATGCTATCCCTCTTATCACATGTTGATTATTCATTAGATTATCTCCACTTGTGATACAAAGAAATAACTTAAACCTTGCTCAAATCTATTAGGAACAAGTGTCCATTATTAAGGTTTTAACATGTATGCTTTGAACCCTAACTTAAATAATCCAAAATATTCACAATGCAACATGGGCAATCTCATGTTGAGCTACAAATATGGATAGGTGACACCATAAAGTGAATTAATATCCATGATCAACTTTTCATATATGCATTGCTTTTCTGAATTACAACAAAAATATAAAACTAACAATTGAATAAAAGTTGGCATACTAGCCATGTTTGGATATTAATGGGTCGTAGTAAATAATTTATACAAAATTCAAATAGTTTTTTTCTACTATACAGTGGGCATACTAGCCATGTTTGGACATTAATGGGTCGTAGTAAATAATTTATACAAAATTCAAATAGTTTTTTTCTACTATACACAAAAATACTTTAAGACATAGTGATTGTTAGTATGAAAGTATAAGTATTATACTAAAACCAAAATCATCCTAAGTAACATTTTAACGAATTAACTTTATTGGAACAACTATAGTTGCATACTTGACCATTCAAACTATCGGTGCAGGGAGTGTCATATGGTGAGGATGAGTTCTAAAGTGACAAAAAAATATCAATGACAAAAAACATACATAGCATTCAACTAAAAAAGAAACTTTTGGTAAAGCCTTTGCATACCATTAAGAACAAAATGTTTTTGAGCTTTATACACTTCCAAAGATGATTAAAAGTGTCTCCACAAAGACCATATGCCTTAGAATTTGGACAAGACTAATCATTATCATGCAACCCTCGGCTATGAAAAACAATTGTATTATCTAATGTGGTAAATGGCATACAAAATGACTTGAACATGTCAAATAATATTATTTATAAAGGAATCTACCTTGATTAACCAATAGGAAACATTTGATTAATCTACATTGGGTTTTTGCTTTATGTTGATGTGACTTTGGGTTTCCTTCACCTAATTGAATTTCAAATTGTGTTTTTGGATGTGTTGGTTGTTAGAGTGTTCTCTACTATTGTTTTACAGGGCTTGAGTTGTTCATCTTGTAGGGTGTTGGGCCTAATATTTATAAGATATGATGAGTAGGGTGTTGAGCCTCCCATTGGTAATCAACTCCTAGTCCTTTTCATTGAGGATCAACTTGGCAATGCCTTAGTAGACTATAGATACCAAAGGCTAGTTATGATGAATTGGCAAAGAGTGTTTGTGTAAACTTAGAGAGGTTCGGTGACACTCCTAAGTGGCCTTATATAACTCACAAGGGAACACATTAAGGTTAGGAAGGCTTATCATTGGATATTTCATGGATAGTTTGTAGAGTTCCTTAAGGACTGCATCTAAACATATTTGTGTGCCATCCAATGTCTCCTCCATGGGACCCTACATTTGAAATACCATTTTGTAGTGCGCCACAAATTCTCTTGATTGGTGGTGTGACCCAATGTTGACTTAAGGGAAAAGATACTACCACTGCTTAGTGACCAATGCCTTGAAGGAGGACTTGTTGTTATTATCATTGTTCTTATTCTTCATATAGACACCCTTCAACTATAGCATCTACTTTAGCATCCAAATGTGTAAAGGGATTTGACTAATATCAGTAAATTTATTAAACATAAGAGGTATTGTATACGTCAAGTGCCATGATTTATATGACCTGTATATTTTCCAATTCATATGAAATATCAATTATAATGTTGAGTGTTTCAATCCATGCACTTTGTGCACTTTGCTCTTAAGAATACATATATGCATGAAGCTTGGCTAGTTAATATAGACTCAAGGCATGAATGTGTGTAGGACTTAGCACATGTTGTTCTTTCCCCTAGATGCATTATAGGAGGTGTGACTATCAATGACAAACCTATCAATACATCCATGAATGTATGTAAGCCAATGAGCTTGTTCAAATATTTAGTCACCAATGTTATACTTTCATTTCATAGCGAAGTGGCTTTATTGATCAATGTTGTTTTGCTCCCAACCTTAGCTTTTTGCATCTTAAGCTATTTCTTCAAATTCACATTCTTTATGTCCATGGTCATGAGATGAATATGCACTGAAAGCATATTTATGCTCCTTGCTTGCATTCACTATGCATTATTTTTGTCATAAATATCCTCATGCTACAAGGGATGATGCGAGTTCTTGTTTTTAGTTAATGATGGTTGTGAATATTTTTTTTAACAAAAATGAGTAATTGGTATTTATAAAAGTTGAAGTTATTCAACAACAAAAAGAGTTACAGTAGATAAGTCCAAGAAAGAACTTAGAAAGATTCTGCAAAGACTATTAACCCCACATATAGTTGTCCAAAAAATTTCAACCGATATTTCCCCAAAACCACAAACTACAGTAGTACTATAGATTTTAACAAATTGGCCTGATTCTAAAAGACAAAAAAAACATAAACAACTAAAACTAGACAAAGCTATGAGCATTGTCCGTGACCTCATCTTGAACACTCTCTTCAACATTGTCTCCAGGATCTTCTTCATTTGTAATGTCCCTATTTTTGAGCCAATAATAGATTAATTAAATTATTTATTTATAAAGTTGTCCACAAAAATTAAATCAAAAGGATTACCTTATTTTTATTTAATTTAATTAAAAAAGTGACTTAAATAAATTAATAAAATAACATAAAGTCACTTTATTAAATAAAGTGTTCTTTGGAAGTTTTTAAGGAGGTTAAATTAGATATTTCTAGAAGATCAAGGATTTTCTATAAAAGAAGAAAGCTAGTCATTTGACATCTTGACTTGGTTTATTTATTTCTCTTCGAGAAGTTTGGAAGCTTTGGTTTTCATTTACAGGAAATATGAGGACAAAAACCCTTGGATTTTCTCAGTGGTTTGGACAAAAACCCAAATCCATCTTAAGAGTGGATTCATCCACGATTCACCATTGAGTTTAATTGATCAATTTGAAGATTTGGAGCTTCATGGAATTTGCGTTGTTGCATATCTAGAGTAAAGGGAAAGAATATCACCTTTGTTTGCATAGATTTATGTGTTGCATTCATTTGCGTGACAAGTTCTAGAAGCTAAGACACCAAGAGAAGAGGGTGCATCACTCTTATTGCCAGATCTAGAGGAGGGCACACTAGTTTTTGCTAGTTATTATGGTAGGAGGGCGCACCACTGAAATGACCACTATCTCCATCTACCATCAACTATGAGCTAGAAGGAGGGCATATTCACTGTGTACTGTTCAAATTGTGGGGAAATCACAGTTTTAACTTTTTGTTGTTGGATAATGTGGTGAAGGGTGACTTTCTTGTATTGAAGAGCGACTCTAGTGTAGAGGAGGGTGACTCCTTTCTAGTTGTGTACAATTTCTTTCTTCCTTGCAAGCTACTACAACACTCCACAATCACTTGTAGTCAATCCATGGCCTCTTTATTTGTTGATGGGCGCTCTATGGCATATTAACAATTGATTATCAGCATTATAAACCATACATACGGTCAAAACTTGGATGTTGGAGAGTTGTCTGCTTGTTTTATTCACTGCTACCACGAATATCAAATTCTTGGTCACCTACAACAATGTGGTGGTGAAGGTACCTATGTTGATTATTCTCTATGTTAGTTTGGTCATTTATAAATTGTTTTTGTCACCTACACGACTTCCTTAAAGTTACAAACAAATCTGAATGTTTAAATGATCTTTATATGTCTAAGTATTATACAAACTGTGGTATGAATTGAATGAAATAAATTGTTTTATGTATGAGAATTATGTGTGTTTCCATAAGCCTTGTGGAATGAATCTTGAATCACACCATGAACAAATAATAAAGTAGATCCACATAATTTAAGACACCTATAGAAATCATATGCAGTAATCAAGCAAAGTGTTTGACGAAATGTCAAGCTTGGATCTGCCCAAACAGTGCACTCCAAAGCATTGACTCAAACAATAAGCTTCAAAAGTAAGGAAGTGACGTGTTTGACAAAGACCATACCTAGTTATGGGACGGTTTGGAATTTTTTTAACTTATATGGGATAGGGATGTTACAGTGGTGTCAGAGCCTTGATCCTGCCAGCCTGGAGGGTAGAATTCAGCCGGGAAATTGGCTATTTTAGTCACATACATCAGGTGTAGAAATGGTTACATCAATGGCTAGAATTATGGATGGCAGACGGTTAGCTGCTTTCCTTCATGCCTCACCAATAAAGGAAATGAAGTATAATTTGGAGAATTTAATGAAGGACCTTGTTAAGACACAACAAAGGTTAGCTCATAGCTTGCAACAGTATGAAGATTAACTATCAAGACAATCTACATCACAAAACAAGAAGGAAATACTTGGTGTATCTAAAAATGAAGTATCCAAAAGTCTCTATGATGAGTTTGGTTTTGAGTGTGGTGAATCAACAGTCATTGATCAGCCTTCAAGTGTGTTGAATATTGCAACTTCTAAGAATATTGTATTTGTACTTTATTATTCCAGAGATGTTTTCATCCCTCCGAGGTAATTCTATTATGTATCCGAAGATGTTTATTCCTTCGATGAATTGTGGTAACCAGGGTTATTAGATCCACCATGTGGGGGTCAGCCCTGAGTTTATTATTTAGGGGTTATTAGACTTCACTAGGATAGGTCGGCCCCATTAGGGATTTTGGTCAGTCGGGAATCAGTATAAGTAGAGGAGGAGAGCTCCTCATTTGACACACTTGTTCAACTCAGAAAGTAGCGCACTTGTGTTTGAGAGGTCTGCATAGGAGGTAGAGGAGAAGGAGGTCAAGTCTTGGAGCACATCTTGTATTTTGGTTGATCATCTTATTGAGGAAAGCTTTGCTGGGTTTTCTTCCCCATGAGGGTTTCCCAGGGTAATATCTTTGTCTATCTTGTGATTATGTTTCTTTCAATGATCTTGCTAGTCTAATTGGTTTAAACTTAACATGGTATCAGAGCTAGCCTGAATAGAACATCTTTCACAAGGTGAAATTATCTTTCTCTCTCTCTCCCAAAATTAGGGTTTCTGCAAAAGTTAGTATTCTTGGATTTTGTTTGTATGGCTGAATAGCCCTTCCCAAGATCAATCTTTTGAGCCCTAGATTGATATTTTTGGTTGGGTAGAACTTCGGTAAAGTCAAACCCTAGTTTTACCAAAAGTGCGATAAATCAAAAATTCTGTTGCAGATCCGGAAAGCAAAAGGAAGCACATATCCTGGTAAGTATTTCTCTATCTTCAAAAACTTCAATCTCTTGGGCTCCTCCAAGAGAAGATGGCTCCAAACACTTAGCTTGAAGACAAGCTTGAAGGTATAGAGAATTTCTGGGCACGGAAATACAGAATTGGTCTCATTCTTGAAGAGAATGATCTTGCTCATTATATCAAGGATGAAGTTGCAGAACCTGAAGGAGATGAAGCCAAGGAGAATCATAGGAAGGATTTGATTAGGGGAAAGAGAATCATTGCTGATTCTATTAAAGACCACTTGATTCCCCAAGTGGCATCCAAGAAGACTCCAAAGGAAATGTATGATGCCCTAGGAAGAATGTATGAAGGAAAGAACATCAATAGGAAGATGAACCTAAGAACTCAGTTGAAGAGTACCAAGATGCACAAAGGAGAGTCCATTCAAGACTACTTTTCAAGGGTCTCCCAAATCAAGGAACGACTAGATGCCATTGGTGATACTCTTGATGAAGATGAACTTGTGATGACTGCTCTAAATGGTCTCACTAGACCTTGGGAGTCATTCATCCAAACCATGTGTGCTAGAAAAGAAAGCATGAAATTTGATGTGGTTTGGGAGGATTGTATTCAAGAAGAGGTTAGGGTTGCAAACAGAGAAGCCTTGCTCAAAGAAGATGACCAAGCCTTGGCCACCCACACCAAGAGAAGAAGGAATCAATCCCACTCCAAAAAGGATAGTCACAAGGAGTCTCATTCTCCACATAGATTTCAAAACAAAAGAGGAACTAATCAAAGAAGAGATTACTTCTCATTCCAATGTTTTTCTTGTCACAAATTAGGACACATTGCTAAAGATTGTCCTCTAAAGAAGAAAAAGGGTTCTCATTACAAAAGACATCAAGCACATCTTGCAAAAGATGATAGTGAAGAAGAAGTAGAGGAGGAAGAAAGGCCTCACAAGAAAAGACCTAGAAGAGAAGAAGAAGAAGAAGAAGAAAGGACCTTCTTCAAGAGAAGATCTAGGAGAAATGAAAAAGAAGATGCAGAAGAATATGTTCTATTCTTCGCACTCTCTGGAACTATAACACCTAGAGAAGATACATGGCTTATTGACAGTGGTGCTTAAAAGCACATGACAGGTCAGAAGAAGACTCTCTCAAGACTTGAAGAAAAGACCTCTCCACAAAAGGTATCTCTAGGAGATGACTATCAATATCCCATCAAGGGAATTGGTGAAGCAAGCTACAAGCTTGATTCTGGTACCCCCATGAAAATGAAAGAAATTTTGTATGTACCAGGATTGAAGAAGAACTTGTTATCCATCTCAGCATTGGATAAGAAAGGTTATAGGGTTGCATTCATTGATGGACAAGTATTAATGTGGTCCAAAGGAAAATCTATCAAGGATGCAATTATCATTGGTGAAAAAGAAGGAGGTTTGTACAAGCTTAAGGGCCATCCAGAAGCTTCCCTTGTACATGAAGCCATTAGCCCAAATGAGCTATGGCATAGGAGACTTGCTCACATTAACTCCAAGGCACTACCTCATGTAAGCAAGGTAGTTATAGGTTTTCCAGACTTAAAGATCGATCATGATGGCACATGCAAAGGATGTGCAAAAGGGAAGAATATCAAGAACCCATTTCCAAAGAGTAAAACAAAGACTAAAAGTACCTTGGAGTTAATTCACTCTGATGTATGTGGGCCAATGCCCTCCACATCTTTGAGTGGATATGAATACTATGTCACATTTATTGATGACTATTCAAGGAAGACTTGGATATACTTTCTAAAAGGAAAGACTGAAGTCTTTGGAAAGTTCAAGGAGTTCAAAGCCCTAATAGAGAATCACTCAGAAAAGAAAATCAAGATTCTCAGAACAGATAATGGCGGAGAATATACTTCAAAGGACTTTGAAGACTTTTGTAAAGAAGCTAGAATTAAGAGGGAACTAACCACTCCCTATAATCCCCAACAAAAATGGGGTTGTTGAAAGAAAGAATAGAACCATCATGGAAGCTGTAAAGACTATGATACATGACCAAGATCTACCCATGTATCTATGGGTTGAAGCAGCCAGGACAACAGTCTATGTACAAAATAGACTATCCCATACTGCTCTTGAATTCAAGACTCCAAAAGAAGTGTTCACAGGAAAGAAGCCTGAGGTAAGTCATCTCAAAATATTTGGATGTCCAGTCTACATTCACATTCCAAAAGAAAAGAGAACCAAGTTGGATCCTTCTGGTAAGAAGGGAATATTTGTTGGATATTGTGAATCATCCAAAGCTTTCAGAATTTACATGCCAGGTTTTCATCATATGGAAATAAGTAGAGATGTAACATTTGATGAAGAAGCAGCTCTCAAGAAATCTAGGAAGTGCTAACTTGAAGAAGTCTATGAAGAAGAGATACCTCCTAGAATCACATAAGCTATACCCATCCCTGAAGATGATACACCAGAGGACCATGACATGTTAGAACCACAAGAACCCCCCATTACAAATTTATCTAGAAAAAGAAGGCCAGCATGGGCTAGAGACATTATTTAAGGAGTTGAAAAATATGGAGCTCCTGAAGACTCTACTAGAGAAAGAAAGAAACCAAAGCTAGTATCAAACTATGTGGCCTTGATGTGTGATCTTGTGGATCAACAACCTACTAGCTATGAAGAGGCAGCTCAGAAGAAAGAGTGGGTAGAAGCAATGATAGAAGAATACCAATCAATAATGAAAAATGATGTTTGGGATATAGTCCCCAAACCAAAAGATAAAAGTGTGGTTTCTTCCAAATGGATATTTAAGATAAAACATGTTGCAGATGGTAGCATTGAAAAATATAAGGCAAGATTTGTAGCCAGAGGATTCTCTCAGAAAGAGGGAATTGACTATGAAGAAACATTTGCACCAGTTGCTAGGTACACTTCAATTAGAACTATCATGGCACTTGCATCTATGATGAAGTGGAAATTACACCAAATGGATGTCAAGACAGCCTTCCCGAATGGTGTGATTGAAGAAGAAGTGTACATAGAACAACCACACGGATTTGAGGTTAAAGATGGAAGAACACATGTATGCAAGCTAAAAAAGGCTTTGTATGGATTAAAGCAAGCTCCCAGAGCTTGGTACGGAAGGATTGACAGTTTCTTAACAAGCATGGGCTTTACCAAAAGTAAAGCTGATCCTAATCTTTACCTCAAAGTTATGGATGATGAACCCGTTATATTACTGTTGTATGTAGATGATCTATTTCTAACAGGAAATGAGAATCAAATTATCGAATGCAAGAAGAAGCTTTCTTCAAAATTCGAGATGAAAGATCTCGGATTAATGCACTACTTCTTAGGTCTAGAAGTATGGCAAGAACCAAAAGGAATCTTTCTAAATCAAGGTAAGTATGCTGTGGAGATTTTAAAAAGATTTGATATGTTGGAGTGTAAAGCCATGGCCACTCCCATGGACTCCAACTTGAAGTTATTAGTCAATGACTCATCAGAATTAGTGGATATAACTTTATATAGACAAATCATTGGGTCATTAATGTATTTAACAAATACCAGACCAGATATATGCTTTGCTGTAAATACCCTGAGTCAGTATCTAGTTGAACCTAGAAAGGTTCACTTAATAGCTGCAAAGCATGTAATGAGGTATCTAAAGGGTACATTAGATTTTGGTATATATTATCTTGGAAATCATGAACTCAAATTACATGGTTACTCAGATTCTGATTGGGAAGGAAGTGTTTCAGACGAAAAGAGTACATCAGGTGGATGTTATAGTCTTGGATCTGCCATGATCTCATGGTTCAGCAAGAAACAATCTAGTGTGGCTCTCAGTACTGCCGAAGCAGAATATATAGCTGCCTGCTCTGCTAGTTGTGAAGCAGTGTGGCTTCAGAAACTATTATATGGAGTGTTTGACTTAGAAATGGATCCCATTGTGATCATGTGTGACAATCAAAGCTATATTAAGATGACAGAAAATCCAATATTCCATGATAAGTCAAAACACATAGAAATCCGATATTTCTACATACGAGATATGCTGCAGAGAGGAGCTATTAAGCTCGAGTATGTGAGCACTAAGGAACAAATTGTTGATATATTGACCAAACCTCTGTCTCGGGTGAAATTTGAATATTTCCGAGACAAGCTTGGTATAGTTCAAAGGGACCCTTCTTGAAAGGGGGAGTGATACAACCATCGATAATGAGATTGCCCTCATCGACAGCAAAGTCGATGATGAGGATACTTGTTTATTAAACCTAGATATTTATATATGCTCAGATTTAGGATTCTTATACTTAGAATACTTATATTACTTATCTCTTTATGTATTGATGAGGATACATGTCTTATTGATGTATTGATGAGGATACATGTCATATTGATGTATTGATGAGGATACATGTTTTTATTGATGTATTGATGAGGATACTGTTGGTTGTGGAGCCAGATCTTCTAGTCTCATAGATGATATTGTATTAGCCGTGTTTGTACCCCAGTTCTATATGATGTGTAGGTGGACTATACACTCACCCTAGCGGGGGGGGTGTGGGGGGGCATCGCCCCCCCACGGGGTTCCAGGGGGGTCCGGGGGCCAGCGGTCCCCCGAGAAATGGGGGTTCGGGGGCAACGCCCCCGAAGAAAATTTTTAGGGCTGTTTTCGCCAGCTGTTTTGCGGGGCCCATGGTTTTGGGTATCCCGTGGTATTTTCCCATTGTATTTCCCTTATAAAAGAAAGACATTGTAATACGGCTAGGGTTGATGTATTAGGTTTTATGCATTGTAAAGATCTTTGAGATCTGGAGAGAGACTGTAAAACAGAGAAGAGGAAGTGCAGCGGTTGTGCTGCAGGTTGTATCCCTTCGACTTGCTGGACGGTAATAATAATAAGGACTGGCAAATTCAGTGTGGACGTAGCCCAAGTTGGGTGAACCACGATATATCTGTGTCTCTCTTGTAATGTGTATGTGTGATTATATTTGCATTTCTGTTTATTGTTATTGCTCTGCGATCCTGTTTTTCTAACAGATACATGTTCTTATACTGATGTATTGATGAGGATACATGTGTTGATGATATGTATACATGTATTGATGTGGATACTTGTATGTACTTGTACTAGTGATGTACTAACAATATCTGTATTGATAAGGATACATGTGGGGATTGTATCGTCCCCGGACTTCGGTCCCTTGAATTGATCCATAGATGTATGGTCTCCAAGAATGAAGTCCTTAGTGGACAAGTGGGGATTGTATCATCCCCGAACTTCGGTCCCTTGAATTGATCCGTAGACGTATGGTCTCCGAGAATGAAGTCCTTAGTGGACAGATTGGGATTGCATCTTCCCTAGACATGGTGAGGTGTCTTAAAGTGATAAGGACTAATCATCCTGTAAGCTGATTGGGATTGCATCATCCCTAGACATGGTGAGGTGTCTTAAAGTGATAAGGACTAATCATCCTGTAAGCTGATTGGGATTGCATCGTCCCTAGACATGGTGAGGTGTCTTAAAGTGATAAGGACTAATCATCCTGTAAGCTGATTGGGATTGCATCGTCTCTAGACATGGTGAGGTGTCTTAAAGTGATAAGGACTAATCATCCTGTAAGCTGATTGGGATTGCATAGTCCCTAGACATGGTGAGGTGTCTTAAAGTGATAAGGATTGATCATCCTGTAAGTTGATCTGGATTGCATCATCCAAAGACATGAGAGATGTCTTAAACTGAGAGGGACTGATCATCCTGTAAACGGATCAGGATTGTACCATACTTGGACCTATGTCCTAAAGTGAGAGGGATTGATCATCCCATAATTGGATCATGTGTATTGCAGGTATGGATGATGATCGTGTGATGACGATGTTGATGATCGTGTGATGACGATGCTGATGATCATGTGATGACGATGCTGATGATCGTGTGTGATGACGATGCTGATGATTGTGTGATGACGATGTTGATGATCGTGTGATGACGATGACGATGATGTTGATGTTCCAGTAACTGGTTGAGTTATTGATGATGATGTATTGAAGAAAGCTTCCGATGATTTACAGATGTATTGTGTATGATGTAGTCGATGACTCCTTGCTCATGCAGATGTTGTTATAATATCCTTCTCGTTAAGGGGGAGTGTTGAATATTATAACTTCTAAGAATATTATATTTGTACTTTATTATTCCGGAGATGTTTTCATCCCTCCGAGGTAATTCTATTATGTATCCGGAGATGTTTATTACTCCGATGAATTGTGGTAACCAGGGTTATTAGACCCACCATGTGGGGGTCAGCCCCGAGTTTATTATTTAGGGGTTATTAGACTTCACTAGGAGAGGTCGGCCCCATTAGGGATTTTGGTCAGTCGGGAATCAGTATAAGTAGAGGAGGAGAGCTCCTCATTTGACACACTTGCTCAACTCAGAAAGTAGCGCACTTGTGTTTGAGAGGTCTGCATAGGAGGTAGAGGAGAAGGAGGTCAAGTCTTAAAGCACATCTTGTATTTTGGTTGATCATCTTATTGAGGAAAGCTTTGCTGGGTTTTCTACCCCATGAGGGTTTCCCAGGGTAATATCTTTGTCTATCTTGTGATTATGTTTCTTTCAGTGATCTTGCTAGTCTAATTGGTTTAAACTTAACAAAGTGAACCCTGGAAGATGTTAGAATAATGGAGTATAAAATTAGTGGATCAACCACTAGTGTCAAATGTTCACATGAAGAGGGAGTCATAAGCAATTCATTTTGTGGCGATTCATTGGTCTTTCTTGGAGAAAAGATGAAGAGTGGGATGGTGACGTGATGCATCCCTATCATCTTATTGATTCTTTGGTTGTGTTGAAGGATGTTCTATTGCATAGATTGGTGATGCATGTCACAGAGACACTTGCATTTATGTGGCATACTTTGGGGTTGCAGTTGAATTAAGTGCCTAGGTATGGAAACATTGCTATGCTTTGTGATTTTGAGGCACTAATGTTTGCATTGCAACTTGACTATGGTGTTGGGCGTGGAGGTGAGCATGTTTATATTGGAGTACGCCACATGGTTGATACTCTATCATCCTATGGCATTGGTGGAATTATTTGCATCCACATAGGTTTGATTTTTAGTCTTGAGGTTGTTGTTCTATTCCATACCAACAACATAGGAGGAGCTATTATACATTTTCTTCCACCTATGATGGGTATTCTTCACATCCATGGGAGATCTATAAGAGTTGGGGAGTGGTTTTGTGTTGCTAACACTTTGATATGCTTCCATATCCTTATGTTTGACAGATGTAAGGATGTGGTTACTTGGGATCCAAGGATTTGCAGGATTGATAGATTGCTTCACAGGGTAATAGAAGGAGATAGACTTGTTGATTTATGTTGTATTAGAGTGGAGTAGCGACTTCATGGTGGAGCATTTATGAGATTGATATGGGATCCTAGTATTTTGTTTTGGCATATAAGTGTAGATAGCAAATAGTTTGGTATACACGTGTCGATTGCTTAAGGGAAAGCAATCTCTGGGAAGGGAGGACTATAATGTCTCCATTTTCCAGCCAAGAATATATTAATTAAGTTAATTGTTTATAAAGTTGCCCACAAAAATTAAATCAAAAGGATTACTTTATTTGTAGTTAATTTAATTAAAAGGGTGACTTAAATAAAATAATAAAATATCATAAAGTCACTTTATTAAATAAAGTGTTCTTCTTAAAGTTTTTAAGGAGGTTAAATTATATCTTTCTAGAAGATCAAGGATTTTCTATAAAAGAAGATGAGAGATGGTCATTTGGACATCTTGAGTTGGCTTACTTATTTCTCTTCGAAAATTTTGGAAGCTTTGGCTTTCGTTTACAGGAAATCTGAGGGCGAAAATACTTGGAGTTTCTCAGTGGTTTGGACGAAAACTGAAATCCATCTTCGAAGTGGATTCATCCAGGATTCACCATTGAGTTTAATTGATCAATTTGAAGATTTGGAGCTTCATGGAATTTGTGTTGTTTCATATTTGAAGTAAAGGGAAATAAGATCACCTTTGTTTGTAGAGATTTATGTGTTGCATTTATTTGTGGGACGAGTTGTAGAAGTCGAGACACCAAGAGAAGAGGGCGCATCACTCTTATTGCCAGATCTAGAGGAGGGCACACTAGTTTTTATTGGTTATTATGGTAGGAGGGCACACCACTGGAAACAACCATCGTGTATTGTTTAAATCATGGGGAAACCACAAGTTTAACTTGATGTTGTTGGACAGTGTGGTGAAGGGCGAATTTCTTGTGTTGAAGAGCGAATCTAGTGTAGAGGAGGGCGACTCCTTTCAGTTGTGTACAATTTCTTTATTCCTTAAAAGATGCTACAACACTCCATAGTCACCTCTAGTTTGTCCAAGGCCTATTTATTTGTTGTTGAGCACTCTATGGGAGAATAACAATTGATTATCAGCATTCCAGACCATACATACAGTCAAAGCTTGGAAGTTGGAGAGCTGATTCCTTAGTTTATTCACCACTGCCACAAATATATGAATTTCTTGGTCATCTACAACATTATAGTGGTGAAGGTACCTTTGTTGATGGTTATGTTTGTTAGTTTGGTCATTTATAAACTACTATTGTCACCTACAAGACTTTCTTAAAGTTACAAATATATAAATGTTTAAATGATCTTTATATGTTGAGTATTATACAAACTGTGGTATGAATTGAATAAAATAAATTGTTTTATGTATGAGAATTATGCGTGTTTCCATAATCCTTGAGGAATGAATCTTGAATCACACCATGAACAAATAAGAAATCAGATCCACATAATTTAAGACACCTATAGGAAGCATATGAAGTAATGAAGCAAACTGTTTGACGAAATTTTAAAGCTCAGTTCTACCCAAACAGTGCACTCCAAAACATTGACTCAAACAGTAAGCTTCAGCAGTAAGTAAGTGATGTGTTTGACAAAGACCATACTAAGTTATGGGATAGTTTGGAAAAAATTTAGCTTGTCTAGGATAGGGACATTACATTATTGCTTTCATGCTCCTGCAAACTTGAAATGGTGACTACAGCAACAAGTTAATGAACAAAGGAGGCCTCGGTTCCTCTAGGTCCAAAGAAGTCAGAAGTACGAGACTATTTCACTACAAGAAGATCTTGATGCCTATCAAGGGTATCTTGGATAGTATTGACATGATCTTTTTTGCACCTGAATCTTGTCCTTTGCATCATCTAGGTAAACATCTAAACCAGTAAGTTGCAAAGAGTGTTGATGCTCTATTTGTTCAACATCATCCATACATAATTCCATCCCAAGAATATGAGCAGTTACCTATCGAACAACTTCAATTAGGCCTTCCATCTGAGAGTCATACGGGGAAGATGAATACGGATATCCCTAACAACCACTTGAGTTTCTGTTATCCCACGAGAAATATCCTGAAATTTAGCCTCCATATCAATCGTCGTCTTCATCACAGCCCAACAAAAACTAACTAGAGCACCAGAATCCCAAACCTTCCAAATTAAAGACAAAATAGAAATTGGAACAATCCTATGGGCACTCTCCTCTAGATTTTCTTCAACTTGAGCAAACGACTCTATAATAGGCTACTTCGGGATATAGAAGCTATCTTATTCTGTAATTACTCTATATATGTCCTCCTGGAGATACTCTTGCCATGCCCAAATAATTCAACATCGACGAACCACTCCCCTAGGGCATAGGGGAGTGCTTCGTGTTCCTCCTAATTCAACAATATCATCCCCTGCACTCTATTACCACAATGATTCCACATCTGCACTGTGAACCAAGAAATGAAAACAAAAATTACATGAGATGGGATGTAATACATAAACCAAGAATCTATCATTTCCAATTCTCCTAGATGATCTTCTACGTGTGATATGGATTAGTTCATGAACACTTGGATTAATGTCAACAAACAACAGTAGTAAACAATTAGCGAGAGCATGGTACTCCTCCTTGATTTTGATGGAAGCAATAACTCCTTCCTTATGATATACATGGGTAAGAAGTCATTCAATTGAGTAGCTAGGGAATCCAACAATGTAATTGTTGCCCCCCATTGATACAAATAGTTTCTTTATCCATAAGAGTCACCTTGTTTGCATGAAGATCTGCCTTTGATTTGTTATCTCATTGCGCATGAAAGAAGTGAATTTCGGGAAAATGAATAAGAAGACCATTGATACGTTGTAGTATCCTATCTACTATCTTGTCTTCAGGTTATTTTTTACTTCTAGTATGAGAAATAACTAAGAGAGAGTCTCCAATAATTGTAAGCGATTGAATTCCATAAGAGGCACTACTTTTCAATCCTTGATAAAGAGCATATCACTCTGCTTGATTATAGGTGGCTATCCCTAGGCCCCATTCAAATGTCAGGACTGTATTTCCTTCGGGATTAAGTAAAATCACCCCTACACTTGCCTCCCCAATGATGGTTGTGGATATTGGTAAGAAGAAGGTTATGGATTTTAACATAACCAAAGTTATCATTTCTCTATCAAGAATTTCTCTTTTGAGAGGAACCATTTGAAATCAACATAACTCATTCTTCTCCTATTTTACATTTAAGACTAGATTCTCAATTGTCAATATGCAATGAATACAATTCCTTTATTTTCAAGAAATACTTCTTCTCATATCACTTCCATGACAACACCTTTATTCTTTGAGTTCCTTATTAATCCCAATGCATTATATAAATTAGAGATATGATTGGTCTCGTTAGTTCAAAGTGTGATTCCATATTTTTGGTACAAGTATGGAGCTCATCCAACCTGAATTTGTAATCTCTTGAAGATACAAAGTACATCGAGGAAACAATGTTAGTATTGAGAAGCATTAACATTGTTGTAATTTGTCGCCCATTAATGATTTTCTTCTCTATATGTACTCTCCAATTATCCCTCATACACTTGCTTTTAATACTAACTCAATAATGAAATTATAAATGATATTTATAGGAACTTTGTCAAGGAGAGGACCTTCCTATCCCTACTTTCATAGTACAAGGGAAAATATATTATCACTGGTTTCCTTAGTGGCTAATGCCTTGAAGGAGGACTTATTGTGATTACTATTGTTATTTCTTAGATATAAGAAGTAAACATAAAAAGTATTATATATGTCAAGTACCATGATTTAATAGATGTTGAATCCCTTAAGGATTGGGCCTGGATACATAGTACTAATCCACCTAGGATTTAATACATGCCAAATCCCCAAAGGCTTGGGACTAAATATGTACTAATCAAGTCCTTAGATTGGATTCAATCCAAAAATGTAGTGGTAACCAAAAAATTCCTTTGTAACAAAATCCACGATGCATGTGGTAAGGATAAACTTATAACATCCAAATGGTTTAAGGGGATCTAGAAAGCTCATTGCCCAAGCTTGATGTGTTTCCTACATTTGCTTTAGCTAGATAGGTTGGGCAGCCGAAGTTTGCTTGATCATAATAGGTTGAGTTTCCCTCATGTGCTTGAGCCCATTTTGTTGCTTGTAGCCAAGGAATTGAAAATCCATAGCTCTGACCTGTACTCAACACCCCTAGATTGATTAGAGGTGTTGGAAAAGCATATGCCAAATTGTTCCCTGCATTGTTAGAAACAAAAGGGGGAGGTATACCGACCTGATGATATTAGGGGATTTGGATATTTATAAGGTCTTGAAATAATCGTGTATTATATGCAATTTGATCCAGTGAGTAGGACATCCTCCTCCTCTGCTCGACCATGTTTGTAGGCCTATCCACCTACTTTGTCCTCAGTCGATCATTTTCTATTGTCTGTTGTATCTTTCTTTGTTCCTTTTCCTACCTTGACACCAATTTTTGGTGCTCTTTTTATTGCCTTTATTTCTCTCTTTGAATCATTTTATGCCTTTGATTTTCGGCTGCTAGAATCCTTGTTGCCTTCTTCTCCTTTATCAACTCCTTCGTCTATTGTTTTAATTCTTGCATCTCATTTTTCTTATGTTTTGTCTCAATCAATAGCTTGATGTAGTCTTCTAAAGTTAGTAGTTGTGAATTCCTACTTAATAGAAGATAGGTCATTGTTCCTATCGATTTTGGAGCTGCCATTCTCTCCATTGGAAGCCTTAGGAATTGGCCATGCATTGGTGTGGTACTTGGTTCGATGTGAGGAACATCTTGGACTAGTGTTGGAGTGGACTTAATTCGAAACCCACAATTTTTCTGAAATAACCCACAGATTTGATAAATGATAAAAATATATGATGATGATTTACACTTGATTGGCCGCCTTCAAATATGGCTTGGCCATTAATATGAGGAGTCACGTCCTCTTGTTAAACATGTAATTAATGTTTATTAATTACTATTATTGTTGTTATTGTTATCATCAACTACATTTGTTACATTGCCACTCCCTTAAGAGAAGCTTTGTCCTCAAAGGTAAGTTTGTTTATGTCGTCTTTTATTCCAGCTCTATGTTGAACTAATGACATGAGACACGCAATTTTAATTATGATGACTGCTTCATTTTGTTTCTTTTGTTTTGGAATCCACATTAATTATGTACTTGGTGAAGTTTTGTTTACACTTTCTCCGCTTCCGTGGTTGTAGCTTTTAACTATTTTTCTCGTCAACTGAACAAACTTGATAGACTTGACAATCATAACTATTTTCGTGATGTCATTCCCAACATATTTTGTGCTAGTTCCTTTGAAGGGGATCTTTGTACTTACAAAGCTTACGAAAACACCAATCTTATCTTGTGCCTGATTAATCTTATAGATATTCCCATTGATATTCTTTTGAGGTGAGAAGATAGTCAAGGTAGAGTTGAAATCTAAAATATTTGATTTCTTAGACTTGACTTCCTTTGCACACTGTGGGATCCATACCTTGTCCTTGCATTGATCATCATCATTGTCAGCAATATTGGCTTGACTCTCATCACAATCTTGGTCAAGATCATCTTCAACTTTATCAAATATATCATTGTTATTTTCGTCATCACTATGATATTTTGTGTCCTTGTCTTGCTTACTATCTTGATTGATCTCATTAATCTCATCTTTTTTGACATAATGATTTTTCGTATCTTCCTCTTTTCCATCATCTTTATCAAATATGCCATCTTTTTTCCAGCTTCCTCTTCATCACAATCCTTGTCGGAAGTTGGTGGATTCGGAAATGCTCTATACGAAGATGATGTCATTGTGGATGTAGTTGTGGATGCAGAGGCAATCGACATACTCGAAGTAATTCATTGTTTAGGGGGATTACTAGACTTATAATTTTCCATCCTCTTTATAATAGCGTCTATCTTGACGTTCAACCTTGTCTCCAATTTCTCGAGTTGGGTTTTTAATTATGTCATTATTGTACTAGTATGTGGAGTCATATATTTTGACGCCATTTCGCATTTTATGAAAAATAAAAATATATAATTATAATAATGGTTATTAAATAATAATATTATTATATTTTATATATTTGTATTCTAATGTTTTTGAAGATTTAATAAAAAACAAATATTATAATAATAATATTGAATAATTATTATAATATTTTAATTTTATTAAAGTTTTTTTTTTGTGTGTGGTAGGGCTTACCTGGAGAAGGAGGGGAGGTGGCGGCTAGAGGAGGAGGAGTGTAGAAGGAAGCAGTATAGGGGAGAGCTGAGCTGGGAGGAACCGAGGTGGAAGGGGAGAGCCACGCGGGTGGGAGGAGGGAAGATCAACGAGCAGGTGAAGTGTGAAGGAAGGGGCGACGAGTAGGGGACGTTAGAAAGTGGCAACAAGGAAGGTCTTCTATCATTTGTATGTGTCCTTGCATGATGGAAGACATAAAACAAGAAGCCAAATGGATTAATGCCTTTATCCAAACTTTAGACTTAGGAAAAGTGCATTATGTGATCTAATTATTAATTGACTTAATGGAGTTAATTTTTTATAAAGTTAAAGTGAAAATAATTTAAGTGATGGCTAATCTAATCTTGGCCATTGATCTCACTGGAGGATCTCATCCATTGATCCATAGTGGGAAGTTAGGCTTTTCGCTTGGCCATTGAGTTAAAAGGAGGATCGATTTGGTGGAGAGGACACACACACACACAGTTTCTTTGACACACACATTGTCAGAGAGAGATTTCTTTCTCATAGCTTTCAGTTGGAGAGTGAGAAAGAGAGTTTGCAGGAGAATTTTGCAGAGGGTGAGACTGAATAACTTCTATCCGGAGATTGACAGGGCGACATAGGAAAATCGAAGATGTTGTACAGGTCGTACTCAGTGATGCAGGCCATCCATACAAGCTGACACAGGGTGACCGTACGGGTGGCGCAGGAGGTCATACGGGTGGCAGAGGTCGTACGAGTGATGCAGTAGGTCGTGCGCTGATGCAGGGGCCATACACGCTGACGTAGGGGCTGTACATGTTGACTCAAGGGTTGTATGATCTTGTTGGGGTTTCTCTGTGAGTTTCGATTGTACAATTTTTTGAGGTTGGGTAAAATTGATTTCTGGATTGTACTGTTCTATATCTTGCTAATAAAAATATCTCCTCAGACTGCTGCACCAGTTTTCCCATCTTGGGTTTTTCCAGGGCTTTTCATACCCAAAAATATTGGTATCTCTATTGATGTGATTGTTGTTCTATTTCTCTATGTATTTATTTTCTTCTACAATATTTGTGAAGAAATCCATTTGTGGTTAACAGTAATTAATTTGGGGTTGAATAAAAAAAAAACTTGCATATTGTGACTCAAGAGTGGGTTTAAGGAAATTACATGGTATTAGAGCTCTTCTCAGCAGATCTGAGAGGAAGCAGCAGTTATTGGATAGATCTGGGGCATATCTATTCTAGGGTTTGACAATTACACTTCATTATGGTCGTACAGTTGAGAGTCGAGGATAGACTCCAGGGGGATCACTTCTTTCCTACATGGAAAGAGAGGATCACAAGGATCCTAGATGTTAGTGATGCAGAGGAGCACATTGATGACCAGAAGGTTGCGCCCACAGATCTGGCAGAGTTGGAAAAATGGAAGAAGGTAGATTCTAGGGCCATGTTGATTATCTTGGATGTGTTGAAGGATCACATAGTCCCTCACCTTTCCGGGAAGAAGACCGCATTGGAAATGTGGAAGGATATGGAAAGCCTTTACCATAGTAAGAATGAAAACTGGAAGATGGTGCTACAGGAGAGGATGCGTAGTATCAAGACGACCAAGGGAGAAGGAGTGGTGCCTTATCTCACAAGGCTCACATAGATCAGGGATGAACATGGAGCAGTGGGCTCTAACACTGAAGATGAGGAGCCAGTTCGGATAGCCCTCAATGGATTTTCTAAGCCATGAGACGTCTTTGTCAAAGGCATGGTGGCTAGGGAGAATCTCCCTAATTGGCAGATATTATGGGATGACTTTATGCAAGAGTAGATCCGTATGGGTCAAGGTTTAGGTTCATGCAGTAGTTCCCCACAAATCGTGGATGAAGAGGATCTAGCCCTAACAGGAAAGGGAAAGGGAAAGGCAAAGAAGAAGAAGGGTGGTAAGAAGAACATTGACATGCCAAAGGTCAAGTGTTTCATCTGCCACAAGCATGGACACTTTTCCTCCCAGTTCCCAGACAGGAAGAAGAAGAACAACACATAGATGGTAGGTTCTGCAGAGGTGGATGAGTTCAGCAAGAGTTTTGATGAGGACTTTTGCTTGATAACTAGCATGGCAAGCTCCATAAACAACAACATCTGGTATATTGATAATGGAGCATCTTGTCATATGACATGACATAGAGCATTCTTCAAGAGCTTGCAGGAGGGTGGAGTAAATATCCACATTGAGTTGGTAGCTGATGCGCGGTATCAGGCGCAGGGAGTTGGTACTATTTCGTTTCAGAGGGAGTCTGGAAAACCCCTCAGTTTTGCTAACGTATTATATGTTCCAGGGTTGACAAAGAACCTCATATTCATTTCCACCCTAGAGGACAAGGGTTTTTTGGTGACTTTTCGGTATAGGAAAGTGTATATCAGGCCTAAGGGGTCAGAGCAGAAGTTGGATCAGATGATTGGGGTCCGGAGCGAGAAGGTGTACAGACTACACTTTCAACTTGCAAAGGATCTAGTCAATAGTAACAGTATTCAGAGTGAGTTGTGGCATAGGAGGATAGCACACTTACACCATGGAGCACTGAGGCATTTGAGACAGGCAGTTATTGGAGTTCCTCAGGTACAGGAGGAGAAGCATAACCACTGCAAGGGTTGTGCGTTGGGGAAGAACATCAGGAGGCCCTTCCCACCGAGTGAGCACAAGTATAAGGGGACCTTGGACTTGGTGCATTTGGATATTTGCGGACCCATGAGCATCCTTTCTTTTAGTGGCTATAGTTATTGCGCCACATTCATTGATGATTATTACATGAAGACCTGGATCTATTTCCTGAAGGCCAAGTCAGAGGTCTTCAAGCGGTTTCGGGAGTTTAAGACTCTTGTGGAAAACTAGATAGGGAGGAGGATTCATATATTGAGAAAGGACAACAGGGGTGAGTACACCTCTAAGGAGTTCTTGGAGTTTTTTTCATCAGAGGGGATCAAGAAGGAGCATATTGCTCCTCACACCTCGTAGTAGAATGGAGTGGCAGAGAGGAAGAGCAAGACACTAGTTGGTGCAGCCAAGGCCATGTTGTTTGATTAGGGATTGCACTATTCCTATGGGACGAAGCATTTCAGACTACGGTATACATCCAAAACAGGTGGCCCCACACAACTTTGGGGAAGAAGACACATGAGGAGGTTTTCACAGGCACTAGACCAGATGTAAGTCATCTACGCATATTTGGCAGTGTCTACTATTGTTGTCACATACCCCAATTTTATTAAAATAATGTAATTATTTTTAATATTCCTGAGAACATTATGTTAAATTTAATGCTAAGTAGGAATGGATGACTCAGCAGAGTCTCCAGAAATGGAATGTAAAATCTGAATAATTATTATTAATAAATAAATTATGGAGACAACAGCATGGGAGAGCTGTTAAAAGAGGTTACTGGTCTAACTGGTGGATGGAATTAGGTGGAAGGACAAAAGACAAGTGGCAGCATCCTCAAACACTTCCTGAGTTGCAGGTGGCAACTTCCCTATATTTTGGGGTCATGATTCCCCAAGAAAGTGGAATCTGAGCAGGTGGCTCATTAATGACAGTTAGCCCAACTAAGACCTAGGCAATCTTTTAAATACTACTCAATGAACTGAGCTGGGGGTTCAGCATTTGTTCTAGAGGGAGAATACATTCAGGTGAATGTTATTCAGGAGTCCCATTGAGGAAGTGGGAAAACAGTAAGGAAGTGTTTTTGAGCAGGAAGTTGCAGTAACTTGGTTCCAGTATAGCTGTTTTGGCTGAGGGAATTATTGGCCGTACTTAGATTCCAGCCAGTTAGACCAGAGCAAGCTCGGGGGTCCTGAGAAGTGCTGTCTGGGCACTCTCCAGGAATTGGTAGGGAGGAACAGTCTCCCATTGCTGTTATTGTCTACCATCTACAGGTTCTGCCACTCTTCCTGTTGTTGGTTTATTTAATTTTCCTATGAGATAGACTAGTACAACTACTGTTTGATGGTATTCAACTTCAGTAAATCATTTTCTGTATATCCCTTTGGTATAAATTGCAGAATGCAGATGTTGTAGAAACTTCCTATTTTTATTTATATAAAGTATTTATCTTATACAGAATCTAATTGTTACAGCTACAGTTAACAAATACCATGTTTATGCACCTGCTAGAATTTCTGTTAATAGTTTAATTACAGACAGAATTATTAGACGATAGATAAATCAGAATTAGAGCTGTTAAACAATCATAAGAACAAATCTAGACAAACCTTAGTGTTTACCTTGAGAAATTTCCTACTAGAATAAACTATCTGTATATATAAATGTATTGTATATTTTAGTAAACTTTAAGTTACAGGTTTGTCTTATATCGATTTAACAGATGAACAAAGCTCATCTCATTATATATTATTTATTTATACTCAGAACATGTTGGCAGTTATCGACTAACTAAAGAAGTGACTGTAACAATATTTTATTGTTACAAGCCTTCACATAATCTTAAAATCTTCTACACAGTAGGCAAGTACAAGCATATAGAAACTGTAGATTATTATTTTCCTTCTTTCTAGTATCAGAACACAGTAGCCATGTCAATATAATAGAAATAACAGAGTTGTTTTTAAACAATACAAACATATTAATACAACAGAGAAACTGTCGACTAACACAGTCATCAATGGCTATTACCACCATCTTAAATTATACACAGTAATTTTACTTACTCAGAATAAATGTCTCCCTTAAAATATTTCCAAAACCATACACGGCCGTAGCCTTCCATTATTCCTTTCGACAGATTGAAAAACAAATGAAAGGAATGCCTTATATGGCAGCCATAACTTACAGTATCTTTATACTTAGTTCTAAGTATATTTTATTCTACATACAGTTTCATTTAACAACAATACAAGAAACAAAATAAATAATATTATAATTCAATCCCAGTCGCCATCGAGTAACAATACCATACTGATGCTTTGAACATAAAACAAACACCCCAAATTCGCCAGAATAACCCCAAGTTTTCAATTATTACAGTCACAGTCGAGGAACAGTCATCACCTCTCATTTAACTTTTCAAATTGAAGAAAACACATAGAGACAGGTTAGGGTTTCATTTATAAACCAAATTATCCTCCATTACAGGTACCGAAGTACCCTTTTTATCTTCATTTTCAAATACATTCTATATTTTTTAACAAAACATGAAAACGAAACACGGTCATAACAGACCCAATAATATATATTAAAAATATAAATCTTATACAGCGAGGTTTAAATCCTATGCTTAGCCATTATAGAAAACCATAGCCGAAACCCTGGCCTCATATGGGCGTGGCCGTGAATGGCTCTCCATACACTTAACAGGGTTTCAAAACCCCTTTCATTTCAAACCAAAACAACTCCATACATATGACTGCAACTATGAATTGCAAGTTGTCAAACGACTTCACTATACAGGAGTTTTCCTCCTTGACACAACCCTAGCCACAAAACCAGCAAAGGAAGAGACAGCCGTGGATAACCAGGCTTACCCGGAGGAGCCTGCGTGAATGATAAAGCCATGTACACCTTCAAGAGCCGCGTGACCTGCACATTGACGAATGCCGAGGATTTTAGTCACCATATTAAGTGCAGAGAATGGAAACAAAAACGTAAATCTAATGAATGATTATAAAACTTAAAAACTGTAAAAATATGGTGCATCTTACCGAGACATGGAGGAAAGTAACAGTGGACAACCGGTAGCCACAGGCTGAATAAATATAGAAACCCCATCATCTTCGTCAGATAGGTAAATAAACAAAACCTACATAACATTCCTTGCCAGCTGAGACAAGGTAATAGTTCCCGACGAAACCCTCACGCTGGCATGGGACCAGACTTGAAGCACACCCAAAACCTAAATGCATCACCTCTCACATAACTTAAAGACAGTAGCAAAACCCTGTCTCCTATCCACACCAGCGAATTGAAGGACTGTAAGTAGCTGGTTTTAAACAATGACGGAGCAACGAGACCACAAAATAAGGAAACCGTAGCCAAATCTATCAACAGAGCCGAGGAGGTATTCTACTTCAGAATGAAACCCATGAGACCAGACCCCAACACGTTGCACTCAGTTACAGTGCTCTCATTACAAAAAACTCAGACAGGGAGGGTTTCATTCTCAGGACCCGAGCCCGAAGGCAAATACAACAACCTGGTAGGGTTTCGATCAACATTTTATATATTGCCAACCGTATGGAGGAGAATCAACCACGTAGCCCCCAAATATATCAACGTAGTATGGGTCGAGACTATATAGTTCAAACTGCAACCCAAATCATTGCACATCGAATCCAAAATCATTACATAAGTAAGTCAAATGTAAAAGACAACATATGATATACAATCATTTAGCATATAGTGTATGCTTGCAATCGAACCTTCATGGAATACCAAGGTACGTGCTATGTATAATCCCTACAACAATATAAAGGAGGTATGGTCAAATTCAACCATAGAGTTTTCGTGACCAAGTATGATAAATATAACCTATACACTATAGGTATTATAAAGCTTGCCATCGTATGGGGACAACATGATGTGGCAAAAACATTAGGTTACATGATATTTATAAATTAAAATCAATCCTAGATTTATGCCATGAGCATAATACATTCCATGATTATGTAAGCAGTAATGTAGTCAACCTCAAATGAAAATACCGTGTTACTTAACACCTGGAAATGTTACCATATCTATTTGACAATTATACACAATTGCTATCATACACACTCATCGTGTTTGCTACCAATACTATTGTAACAGTAAACAATTTTTGAATAATAAATCTCTATTATTAAGATGATTGAAATAGAGTTTCATCTACAGGTTCACATCGTGAAGGTAGTTAAAATCCATGCACAGTCATGTAACAGAATATAAACTTTAAAGTTGACATTGAACATTGCAGTATAGTCGAATATAAGGGAATAATGCTAGAGGCGTCACCCTTTCCCTTACGATTATTATTACGTGAACAAAACAGTAAATCAAAGGTATTAAAACGACAACAAGTCACTTGGTGCTATGTCGTCTTACGTAGATGATAATTTATGATACAAACTATTGTTCCATTGATAAGTTACAGCAGTAACATAGCATAATATTCATAAAACAATAATTATAACTGGACTGTGTAATCTATTGCAGAACATGGTGATACTATCTGCATAAGAAATATCATGACGATCTTTTAAGTTTTAAGTACAGGGAATATTGATACTCAGCAAGTTCAACCAACGGTGATCCTTACTTCACTGGCGTACCTGAGAAACAAAAGACGACATATGCATTAGCTCGTAAGCTAAGTAAGCCAGTCAACTACGACTAGCTCTTCCCTTGCGGCTCAAAACAAAACAGTCATAAATTACAATCACCAAAATCAAAGTTTTTAATAAGACAGAGTCTTTCAACAGATTATGTATGTTATTTAATTTAAAACAAATCAGAAAACTACCTAGTTAACATTTATTGTTGTGAATAAAATTTTTAAATTTTTCAGAAATTTCGGGTTCTGACAATTGTCACATCCATGCTGACACTAGGAAGAAGTTGGACCCTTATGGTGAGAAGGGCTACTAGTTGGTTACAACGAGACTTCTAAGGCATACATGGTATATATTCCGACTCGCAAGAGGATCATTGTGAGAAGGGATGTCCATTTTGATGAGGACATATCCTTACGAAGATCTATGGACTTACCAGCATAAGAGCAGCCAGCACAGGACTCGGGAGTCAAGTTGGAGGATCCACATGTATAGGTACAGACTCAGGGCACAGGTTCTGATAGTCAGAGGGAGTTAGGTGGACAGGATCCTTTGGTCATCAACTTGGAGGATGAGCCGCAACAGGAGGAGGATGTCTAGCAGCCACAACAGGTAGACACTAGGCCACGACCTAAGTGGTACAGGTCCACAGTTCAGGATTCCAGGTAGGTGACTCTTCCAGAGAGCTCCATGAGGTGGATCAAACCACCAGATAAACTTAGCTATATGGCACTAATGACGGAGTTGATTAACTCCGAGCCTTCCAGTTTTGAGGAGGCTGCACAACATGATGTGTGGCAAGAGGCTATGGTTGAGGAGTATGACTCCATCATGAAAAACCAAGCATGGGAGGTTGTGTCGAGGCTAGAAGGAAAGCAGGTGGTCGGATCTACAAAGTAAAGCATGCAGCAGACGAAAGCATGGAGAATTACAAGGCACGCTTCATGGCAAAGGGGTTTTCGCAGCAGGAAGGTATTGACTATGAGGAGACCTTCGCCCCTGTTTCCAGATACTCTTCTATTCAGAATATTCTCTCATTAGCAGTAGAGATGGGTTGGTGCGTTCATCAGATGGACGTAAAGACTTCCTTCCCCAACAGAGTTATAGAGGAGGAGGTATTTATTGAGCAGCGAGAGGGGTTCGAGGTGGAGAGCAGGGAGTCGCATGTATGCAGGTTGTAGAGAGCTCTTTATGGGCTCAAGCAGACAGCTCGGGCATGGTACTCGAGCATCGATAGCTATCTACGAGAGATGGGATTCCAGCTAGTGAGGCAGACGACAACCTGTACTTTTTTTTTTCAGGTGAGGTGCCTCTCATACTGGTATTATATGTAGATGATCTCTTTCTTACAGGAGATGAGAGGTTGATCGAGGACTGCAAGTCCAATCTTGCAGTAGAGTTTGAGATGAAATACCTTGGGTTGATGCATTACTTCCTAGCTCTGTAGGTTTGGTAGAGATATGGGTGCTTCTTCATTGGTCAGGGGAAGTATGCAGTGGATATATTGAGGAGATTCAAGATGGAGGACTATAGACCCATGTCCACACCTCTAATTACCAACTGGATAAAGATTGATGCATCGAGTTCAGAGGAGTTTGATCCTACATTGTATTGCCAACTTATTGGGTCACTCATGTATCTGGTCAACACAGGACCAGACATTAGCTTTGCAGTCAAATCTTTGAGTCAGTTCACGGTGGACCCTCAGAGAGTGCATTGGACAACTGCAAAGTATGTGCTTCTCTACCTTAAAGGTACAGTGGAATATGGATTGGTTTATGAGAGCAGTGGGAGTATACAGTTAGCAGGCTTCATAGATGTTGATTGGGCAGGATGTGTAGAAGACAGGAAGAGCACTTCTAGTTGTTGCTTCAGCATTAGGTCAGGGGTTGTCTCTTGGTTCAGCAGGAAGCAGAGATCAGTTGCATTAAGCTCGGTAGAGGCTGAGTACACGGCAGCATGTGAGGGGATGTGGCTGAAAAAGTTGCTCTCAAGGTTATTCGAGTGTGATTTGGAGACTACGGTGGTTCACTGTGACAATCAGAGTGGTATTAATATATATGAGAATACAGTGTTCCATGATCGGAGCAAACACATAGACATTTGATATCACTTCCTGAGAGACTGTGTACAGAGAGGAACCATTCATTTGGAGTACATTCAGACATATGAGCAGGTGGCAGACATATTCACCAAGGCACTTTGCAGGCAGAAGTTTGTGAAGTTCAGATATAAGTTGGGGTTTCTACCAAATCCCTTCCTCGTTGAGAGGGAGTGTTAGAAAGTGGCAATAAGGAAGGTCTTCTATCATTTGTATGTGTCCTTGCATGATGGAAGACATAAAACAATAAGCCAAATGGATTAATGCCTTTATCTAAACTTTAGACTTAGGAAAACTGCATTATGTGATCTAATTATTAATTAACTTAATGGAGTTACTTTTTTATAAAGTTAAAGTGAAAATAATTTAAGTGATGGCTAATTTAATCTTGGCCATTGATCTCACCAGAGGATCTCATCCATTGATCCATAGTGGGAGTTAGGGTTTTCGCTTGGCAATTGAGTTAAAAGGAGGATCGATTTAGTGGAGAGGACACACACACACAATTGCTTTAACACACACATTGTCAGAGAGAGATTTCTTGCTCATAGATTTCAGCCGGAAAGTGAGAAAAAGAGTTTGCAGGAGAATTTGCAGAGGGTGAGACTAAAGAACTTCTATCCGGAAATTGACAGGGTGACATAGGCAAATCGAAGAGGCCGTACAAGCTTACGCAGAGGCCATACTTAGTGATGCAGGTCAATCGTACAAGTTGATGCAGGGCTGTCGTATGGGTGGCAGAGGTTGTACGGGTGACGCAGGAGGCCATACGCTGACGCAGGGGCCGTACACACTGATGCAGGGGCCGTACACGAGTTTTGGTTGTACGATTTTTCCAGGTTGGGTAAAATCGATTTTTGTATTGTACTGTTCTATATCTTGCTAATAAAAATATCTCCTCAGACTGCTACACTGGTTTTCCCATCTTGCTTTTTTCTGGGGATTTTCATACCCACAAATATTGGTGTCTCTACTAATGTGCTTGTTGTTCTATTTCTCTCAGTTTTTATTTTTCGCTGCAATATTTTTGAATAAATCCATTTGTGGTTAACAATAATTAATTTGGGGTTGAATAAAAAAAAAACTTGCATACTGTAACTCAAGAGTGGGTTTTAAGGCAATTACAGGGGAGGAGGGAAGAGTGGAGCATGTTTGAGGTGGGGAGGGAAGAGGTGGTGTGAGCAGGTGGATGGAGTGGGGGTGGAGAGGAGATGAGAAGGCGGTGTGGGAGGAGGAGAGGTGCAGAGCGTTGGAAGTTGGTGGAAAGGGGAGCGTTGGAGAAGGGTGCGAAAGAGAAAATGGAGAGACATGGAGTAGAACGAATATTTTGAATAAACCCACACTTTTTAAATAACCCACATATTTGATAAAATTATATTTTTAAGATGATGATTTACACTTGATTGGACACCTTTAAATATGGATTGGCCATTAATATGAGGAGTCACGTCCTCTTGTTAAACATGTAATTAATGTTTATTAAATATTATTAATTATTATTATTGTTATTATTATTATCATCAACTACATTCGTTACAAATGCTTCATCCGCATTGTCTTCTTTTGCTGGCACTTCATTGTTTAGATTATGTTTTTATACACTCCCATCATCCACATAATAATGGGAAACTTCATTGTTGAGAATATATGGAAATTAAAACATATTAAGGCTTTCGTCATTGGTGTCAGTGAGAATATGTTTGTTCATATTCATCATGGATTTCTCTAACCACTCAGGCTGTAATACTTGGCTTGGAATTGTTGGTTGCTCACTGTTGCTTCCTAGTGCTTCAACACCATCAATCGCATTCAAATTGGCAGTGCCATCATGATTATGCTCTACAAAATTTGTAGGTGTTTCATATGATCCAACAACTTCACTGTTATCTGTAGTTGGTTCACGAACTTGCTCTATAGAACCTGTATGTGTTTCATTTGATACAACAAATTCATTGTTATCAACAACTAGTTCATGGTCATATTGAGTAGTCCTATTATGTTCATCATTATCACCTAATGGATGGCAATGTCCGTAAGAGAGGGATAAGATGTTATTTGCAACATTTGCATCTTCATTTTCATGTACATTAAATTAAAAGTTTGGATACATATGATATCATGGAGAAGAGCATCACAATTAAGTGGCCAGATTCTAGTCCGCCTAAATCCAACCTTGATATTTGAGGGTGTGAGAGCCCTTTTAAAATATTTACTTGCAACTTTGGCTAATTCAAACCTGTTGACCTCCCTCCCTAGGTTCTTTGCCATAAATTTTTCTCTCTTAGGCCTGAAGAAACACTTGAAAGCCCCAAACACACCCACATCAAGAGGTTGGAAGTTGTGAGTAGTATGTGCAGGAAAGGTCAATAAGTCAATGCCTAACCTATTCACCTCCTCAATGCTATGTACAACTATGTGGATACCATGGCCATTGAAAATCAACAAGTGTCTATTTTCAAGTGAGACACCACCAGGTATAGATCTTGTAAAGTGACAAAGCCAATTCAAAAATAATTCTTTAGTCATCCATGCATGCAGATGTGCAACCATGCACACTCCTAGTTCATAGTTTTGGATATAGTTTTTCAGCTGACTCTTTCCCTTGAACAAAAAAACCCAGGGATCGATGCACTGATTGCATTTACACAACAAAGAATGGTTATCCACTCACTGCTCTTAGGCAAAAAATTTGGCACGTTCATGCTCCCTCTCTTGGTAATTAGCTGCATGCCACAATTCCTCTATGCTTGTAAACCTATTTTGTCACAGTTCCATATATGGTCTGGATTGTAAGCATGTTTCTCATATACAATGAATAATATGTCATAGAACTTGGACACAATTTCAGGGTGTAGACTTATAGCCATGTCTCTATCAAGGCCATTTGTTGTCCGTAACACAAGTTCTATATGCCTTTTTTTAAGCCCCAACCACCATGATTTCCCAGGAAATCAATCTCTGAATGGATTTGGCATACCTTGATAGATCTGAGCAACAATGGATGTTAGATGTATCAATTCCATCCCATGGCCCAATCCATCCATATCCTTGCATCAAACAACCACTTCTTACTCGTATTTTGCATTCATCACTATAAGAGGCCCTTTCGACTTTGTATGAGCGAGACCATTTATCCAATAATGCACTGATGTGGGTGCAATCCCATGTTTTTTGGCATTTTCTCTAATAGAATATCCATTGAACTCCACATCATTAATTGTAGTCATCATATCATGTTCACTCCATCCTTTGATGCCACTGATCTTCTTGGTTGCACGTGCACCTTGCACCAAGGTTGGTTGTGGAACAACACCATCGCCCTTTGTCTCATTATGCTTGTCAGCATCGCTGGCAGTATTGTTGTTAGCAACAACATGGGGTAGGTGTTCATTTGATGAAGTGCATTATAGTTGTGTACACTTGGTAACTTGCCTCCTTGACCTCCTTGTACGAGCAGTGTGATTGACTCTTGGCATGACTACAAAAACCTAGACAATATTGACACAAACCTGTAAACATGCAATATCTATTTCAATGGCATTACAACAATTGTCATAGTGTTATTGTCTCTTCGTTATTTGAATGAAGCTAATGCAATCTATGTTTGTGTTTATGCATAAAGTAAATTTTGTAACCCTACTTGCATGTTCATAGTGTTCTTGTATCTTCATTATTTGCATGGAGTTATTGCAATGTAAGTTTCTATTTGTTCACAAAATAATTTTTGTAACCCCACTTAAATGATGGGAATTGATATTTGCAAGTTGTATGCACTTACAAGTTTTATGAACTTATAGTTAAAATCAGAAATGAGAATGTTCTATGGTTATATATGTCAATGATGAGAATTGAGATTTCCAAGTTGTATGAACTAACAAGTTTTATGATCTTACAGTTAAAATAAAAAATGAGAATGTTCAATGGTTATATACGTGAATGATGTGTTTACTTGCAGTTTGCTTATCAGTTCATAATAAAAAAATGAATTTGTCAATGTAGGTTACATGTGATTGCATACATATTTTCATATATACTCTAATAGGAATTGAGCAGAAAATACTCTAACATCAATTGAAAGTAATGTAGATTATAGAGACTATTAATACTCGATCTAAAAACACTCTAATGGACTGTTGATAGTGATGATAATCCGTTTGACAATTTTTTCTCTGTTGACAGTGCCGCTAATGAGTTTGAAATTATGGAGTGCAAATATGGTAGATTGTGGATTGTTTATTGATTTTTTATAGATTTCTATTATTAAATTTAATTGTAGAATGGCAATGGCATGGATCATGGTTATGAATTTGTGAATGAGCGTGTAAGATTGATTTAAATCTAATCCAATGGTTATGTGTAATGTACCCTCCTATCTATCCAATTCCAGGAAGGGAACATGATGCCAATCTATGGGTCTTTTCATACAAATCAGCCCATTCATTAGATTCATACAAGAAAATTCAAAGGTGTGCAGATGCAAATTAAGCCAATATGCACAGCCGAATTAAAACTCATCCACACACATATCATAAACATACAACATATCAAAAACAGTCATTAAATTAAACATTGCAGAAGTAAATACACATAGAGATTACTTATCTTCATTGTGCAATTGTCCCAAGCAACTAGCTATGTTGCTGCAACGTTCCACCCAACCATAGGCCAGTTGTGTTCATCAATCTCTGAACACAACTGCCACCCCCAAGATGGGCATGATTCTATAAGGAAAAGGGGACATTCTTACTCATACACAGCCAAATAATCATTCCTCCAAGCCAAGCCAGCCCACAGTTGGGTTTATCAGGCTAATCCTGAACCCTCTACATTTATGGATGCTTGCACTCAAGCTCAAGCCAAAGCAACAGATACCCATTACCCATACCCCAACACACTCTTTCTACACAGCAAAAACGATCATTGGGCAGGGATACACATTTACAGCAAAGGTATTTTACAAAACATGCTCCATGGGTTTTTCCCCAAATCGTGGCTCACCAAAATGAATTGTGGGAAGGGAAATTCGTCCCAGGGAGAAACCCGATTTCTACCACATGTTATGAGCGTTTCCAATGGCCAAAACGGCCTCATTGAAACCCCAAATCGATCTGTTCTCTTCCCCATTGGTAACCAAAACAAAAACGCCCTTCCCAGCTTGAAAGATGAAGGAAAACACAGGAAATCCATGGAGAAAAATGCCCAGGTAGCTCCCAAAAATGTGAGAGAGGCAAAACTGCTTGATGGGTAATGGATTGGGGAGAAAATTCATGGCTCTTTTCTTGCCAAGGAAGCCAAACACGATTTTCCATGCAGGGTGGTTGCTTATACTCGAATTTGGACAGCCATACCTCTCATTCCCCAAGGCATTAACTACCTCAACCAACTCTTGGGATAAATGAATGATTGGGTACAAAAGTCAACATGGGTAGTTGAGGGTTTGATGGGTTATCTCATTGACACTTGGCTTGACTTGATTGGCTCAAGGGTTTGAATATTTCCCTCCCAATTCCTTGTAAAATCATGCCCCCATCTCTTGTTGCATTGCATAGCTAGTTGTGGGTATTTTATTAAAATGCATATTTATAATTCCAATGTGCCTGGCTAGCATGTAAACCCTATGCATCAATAAATCGATGGCGGGGCCTTGGCCTTGAGCTCCTCACCACGATTTTATAACAATATTACATTATTTACATTTTTAATGCAATGGGGTCAAGATGGGGATGTTACATTATGAAACTATCTTAGTCGATCCCTATGTTTATAATCAATTTAATGGGTTGGATGTCATTTATTGCATTGGGTGGGTT
Source organism: Larix kaempferi (assembly GCA_027924585.1). Lineage (NCBI taxonomy): Eukaryota > Viridiplantae > Streptophyta > Pinopsida > Pinales > Pinaceae > Larix > Larix kaempferi. Next base: position 5,320,994 of record BSBM01000681.1, read on the forward strand.
GAGTAGTTGAATGTTCAGGTGGGATAAGATGACATCCACAACCCTATAAACTATGTAGGTGATGTATGTTGTGCAGGTGTGGATGTGTGTTGGCATGAGTTGGGTTGTTAGTGGTTTATGCCTTCTCTACAGGTCTGTCGATGGGTTTGGAGTTATTGAGTATATGTACTTGTATATTGGATTATGTAGGATGTTTTAAGGTTTGATAAGATCTTTATGTCAGAACATAATTGGCTAGGGAAAGGACAAGATGGTTTGTAAGGTAGATCTATCAGTTATCTATAGTTGGATTTAAAAAGATTTTTTATTGATAATTGTGGGCCCATTAAAAAATGGGCATTTTTTTATCCTTTTATGGAATATGATATTTGATTTAACTAAGTTAATGCCCTCACTTACACATGTTTATGTATGTCTTGTATTGGGTGGTTCATGGGATGGGTTCTATGACCATTGTTGGTCTTTGTTCTGTTGAGATATTGTAACTTCAAAGAATATTATATTTGTACTTTATTATTCCGGAGATGATTCATTCCTCCGTGAAGATCTTATTGTATATCCGGAGATGTTTATTCCTCCGTCGGAATGTGGTAACTCGGGTTATTAGACTTCCCTAGTGGGGGTCGGCCCTAAATGTGTTATGTGGGTCAAAGGGTTATTAGACCACCCTAGAGGGGTCGGCCCAGTCAGTTATAATGGGGTATTTAACCTAATGGTTAAATACGAGCCTACATGTACTTGTGTAAAATACATATCAGAGAAGTGTATAAATAGAGGAGGTGTGTTCCTCATTATACACACTCTCTCACTTGAGAAAGGCGCACTTGTGGAGGAGAGGTCTGCTATGGAGAAGAAGGAGCTTATGCTCAGGGTTTGCATCTTTGTATATTTCTGGTCATCTATATTGAGGAAGCTTTACTGGGTTTTCTACCCCATGAGGGTTTCCCAGGATAAATCTCTGTCTCTTGTGTTTATGCTATGCTTGTTGTTTCTTCAGTGATCCTGTATATGCTATTATTGTGAAATGGAATGTAATGCTGCTATTTTCTGTCTTAGCATATTGAATTTTAACATGGTATCAGAGCTAACCTGAAGGAAGACAAGGTATGGCACTAAAGACACTTGCTTTACTTACGACAATTTGAAGGTTAGGGTTTTACATAGCAAAAACCAGTCATCGTAGCACTTTCGCTATAAATCCGTTTTGGCAAAGTTTTCGGATCTGAAATTGTTACAGGACGAAGCTAAAATCTCCAGGTACCTTGTGTCCAAAGGACAACCTCTAATTCGTTGTACTTTGTGATTTATGATCTGTACAATATAGGGTTTCTGCCTCTTCCAGATCTGAGTCAAAATCAGGTGACCTTGGGAAAAAGGTCATATCTTGGGCTAGGAAGCTCCAAATGAAATTTCGTAAAAAGTGACAGGTAGTACACAGTCTGCACTATCTCAGAAAACTTTTTCAGAGGCCGAAGTTGAACCAGTGACACGTGGCACTCCGTACAAGTTCGCTCTCCTGTATTTTCCCAAAACAGGTCACGTTGCGACACTTGGCATAACTCTCTCTCAGAAAATCCAATTGAGGTCAGACCTGTCAGAATGGAAAGATAACAGGACGAGCTATCTCAGAAAACTTTTTCAGAGGCCGAAGGTCAAACAGTGACACGTGGCATGCCGTACAAGTTCGCTCTCCTGTATTTTCCCAAAACAGGTCACGTTGCGACATTTGGCATAACTCTCTCTCAGAGAATCCAATTGAGGTCAGACCTGTCAGGATGGAAAGATAACAGGTCAGGCTATCTCAGGAAACTTTTTCAGACCCTGTGGATCAAAAATTTCAGAGTTACACCAGAAACAATCAGGTACATATTTCTGTCAAAACAGAATTATTTTTTGGTACCTTCATTCATGACTTCCGGAATTTAGGACTTTGGAGAAAGTTGGAATTTTTGTAATCGGAGACCACGGCTGGATGCTACTCATCAAAATAGAAATTTAGAGACCAAGATCAGAATTTTTGGTTGGGCAGAAGGCCGGGCTTGATTAGACCCTAGTTCGGGACTTTGATCAGAAAAGCGGAAAATTAGGGCTTCTGTAAAAAATGGGAATTTTTGAAATCTATGACCACGGCTGGAAGCTCCTCAGAAAAATAGAAGCTTAGAGATTTGGATCAAACTTTTTGATGGGGCAAAAGAGTGGGCTTCATCAAACCCCAGTTCAGGGTCACGTCCAGTGAATCCGAAAGTTTCAAAGGCAAAATTGAGGAGTAAAACTTTGCAGTCTTCAAATTCTGAATATATCAGTTTGATCAGCTCATCAAGGCGCATATCTCTATCCTTTTGGAAGTTTGAAATTCAAAGTTTGAATTTTTGGGGTTTCTCTGACAAACCCATATCCAGCTCCAGGTCTAGTTCTTGCAAATCAAGTGGATAGGGTTAATCCTAGAAGAAGATGGATTGGTCACCTACATAAGTGAAGGAGTTCATGTTTCAGAGGGAGATGAGGCTAAGGCTTTACATAAGGAGATTACAAGCGATCTCGATAGGTATGACTCATCGAGGTATGTTTTGAGATTTGTTCATGATTAAGTTTATGGTATGTTTGTCTTCATGTTATTACAGTTAGTACAATCTTGATTTTAGATTTGTTGTATCACCTTAACAAAATTATGAATACATTCATTGGTTAGGGTGTTGACACTTATGATTATACTAATGCATTATGGTGTTGTGTGAGGTTGAGGTTGTCTGCTAACAAGATACAGGTACATCACAAAAGACAAATCAGGCTCCATGACCATGAAGACAAAGACTCATCCATAATCTTTGTTCTACTTACGAGGTATGTATGACTTTGTTATATTATGCTTAACCTATGAGACATGCAGGTTCTAGCTCAGGATCTCTAAATCATTGAAGAGATTGTTTAGGTATGTTGTACATAACCAAGTAGGTATACTAATCCAGGTATGTTTCCCATGAATCTTACCTTGTGTTAGGATCCCTTATATAAGTATACTTGGAATGATTGGTTATGCTTATTCATAAAGTTAGTAATCAAGGGATTATGCATATTATATCTTTTATCAATGATATGCATGAGTAAAAGAAGACTTCCCTGAAATCTTGAATACTAATGTTTATTAACTATAATCATGACTATACTTTTTCAAGATTATTTAGTACTATAATGTTTTGATAGCATTTAGAATATACTAATGAGTGTATGTTTGTGTATGAAATCATGAGGATGACTCTTGAGCATGCACAGTGGTACAGAATGAATAGAAGTTCAAAAGACATACAGAAGATCAAGCGGGAGGCAGCCACACAAACATAAAAGATAAGTATTTGAGTTGCTATTTGAAATAGTAATGATATTGCCTACATACATATTTGTATTCCTAGAATATATATAATGCTGAGTGTAAACATTCATAGAGCATTGAACAGTATACAACTAATGTGCATATGTTTGGACAAACATTCCATTGTTGCTTGTCTAGAATGAAACCTCCTTGCTGACATGCTGAGAGTTGTGCACACTCTCGATAGTATGTTCTGGTAGAGATGGAAGGCATCTAGATAGCCACTGTATGCATACAGGATATGGGAAAGTGTTGTGCCAAAGTATTGGTCAAAATAGTTACATCACTATGTAAATAATATCTGTATGCATAATGGGTTATCTTTTGATGATTATGAAGTATTACTAATCATGTACTTAATTTTGATTTGTAGGAAAGGTCATGAAGAATGATGGACATCGTACAAGTGGTGAATGTTCAAACAAGAAGATTTACAAATCAAACAAAATATAGAAGGCTCATGGCTAGAAGATTCTCTTAGAAAGGGGAAGAGAATCACGACAAGATGTTTGCTCCAAGTATGGTGTAATTAAAGAAGAAGTATGAATCAGGTTCTGTATAGGTACCTAGGATCGATAATAATTTGATAAGCTTAATGATCACCATGGGTGATGTGGATCTCAACCCTTTGCTACAAGGTTGACTATGATACACATATGACATGGATGCAATAAGGAACTCACCACAGAGTTCGAATGATATTGAGGCTCATATCAGTAGACCCATCTAACGAGAGATGGAACAGATAGATATGCAGAAGATCATTCAATGCAGAAATGAAAAATGAAAGATCTCAATTTGATGCTTTACTTCCTAGGTCTGGAAGTATGGCAAGGCTCAGAAGGAATATTTCTCAACCAGGGAAAGTATGATGAGAAATATGACTTGAGGTGTTGGAATGGCCACTCTTATGGATTCCAACTTGAAGCTGTTAGGGGATAACTCATCAGAGTTAGTGGATATAACTCTGTTCAGTCAAATTATTGGGTCTTTGATATATCTAACATATACTAGGTTAAGATATATGCTTTGTTATGAACACCTTGAGTTAGTATCTAGTGGAAACTAGATGTGTTTACCTGATAGTTGCAAAGTATGTGATGAGGCACATAAAGGACACGATAGAATTTGATCTATGCTATCTTGAAGATCATGACTTCAGATGGCTATTCAGATTCTGTTTGGGCAGGAAGTGTATCAGACAAGAAGAACACATCGAGAGGATGTTATTGTCTGGGATTAGCCATGATCTCGTGGTTTAGCTGGAAGCAGTCTAGTGTGGCTCTCAGCACAAGCGGAATATATGGCTGCTTGCTCTGCTAGTTGTGAAGAAGTTTGGCTTTAGGATTGTTTGACTTAGAGATAGAACCAACTGAGATCCTATGTGATAATTAGAGTTGTATCAAGATGACATAGAATCTAGTGTTCCATGATAAGTCAAAGAACATAGGGAACTAACAAGATATGACACAGAAAGGAACTCTAAAAGTTTGAATTTGTAACAGGTTACCATTGTACTAACCAAGCCTCTACGTCAAGTGAAGAAGTTACCAACCAAACCTCTGTCTCGAGTGAAGTTTGAATACTTCCGAGACAAGCTTGGTGTAGTTCAAAAGGACCCTCCTCGAAAGGGGGAGTAGTATAGTCACTACTGATGAGATTGTCTCATCAAACATCAAGGTCGTTGATGAGGTAACCTATTATCTACACCCAGTTACTTAGAAATATTTAGATTTAGGACTCTTATACTTAGAATACTTAGCTTTACTTATACATGCTTTTGATGATAGATGTATTGATATACATGCTAGATGTATACATGTTTTGGTGTGATGTATACATGTTTTGATGATGATGATACATGTTGTGGTTATACATGTTTTGATGATGATGATACATGTTGTGGTTATACATGTTTTGATGATGATGATACATGTTGTGGTTATACATGTTTTGATGATGATGATACATGTTGTGGTTATACATGTTTTGATGATGATGATACATGTTGTGGTTATACATGTTTTGATGATGAGGATACATGTTCTGTTCTTGATGAACATGTGAAGGGATTGGATCATTCCTGGACTTCAGTCCGAAAGAAGAGCCGTAGACGTATGTCTTCGATAATGAAATTCTTGATGAACATGTGAAGGGATTGGATCATTCCTGGACTTCAGTCCGAAAGAAGAGCCGTAGACGTATGTCTTCGATAATGAAGTTCTTGATGAACATGTGAAGGGATTGGATCATTCCTGGACTTCAGTCCGAAAGAAGAGCCGTAGACGTATGTCTTCGATAATGAAGTTCTTGATGAACATGTGAAGGGATTGGATCATTCCTGGACTTCAGTCCGAAAGAAGAGCCGTAGACGTATGTCTTCGATAATGAAGTTCTTGATGAACATGTGAAGGGATTGGATCATTCCTGGACTTCAGTCCGAAAGAAGAGCCGTAGACGTATGTCTTCGATAATGAAGTTCTTGATGAACATGTGAAGGGATTGGATCATTCCTGGACTTCAGTCCGAAAGAAGAACCGTAGACATATGTCTTCGATAATGAAGTTCTTGATGAACATGTGAGGGGATTGGATCATTCCCGGACTTCAGTCCTAAAGAAGAGCCGTAGACATGAGGTCTCCGATAACTGAACAACAGGACTGAATCGTCCCTGGACCTCGGTTCAAAATGTACGTGACAAATCCTAGAATTACTCTAGGTTACATCCAGCATGAAACAGGGCTGGCTCTGTAGTTGTGATACATCCAGCATGAAACAGGGCTGGCTCTGTAGTTGTGATACATCCAGCATGAAACAGGGCTGGCTCTGTAGTTGTGATACATCCAGCATGAAACAGGGCTGGCTCTGTAGTTGTGATACATCCAGCATGAAACAGGGCTGGCTCTGTAGTTGTGATACATCCAGCATGAAACAGGGCTGGCTCTGTAGTTGTGATACATCCAGCATGAAACAGGGCTGGCTCTGTAGTTGTGATACATCCAGCATGAAACAGGGCTGGCTCTGTAGTTGTGATACATCCAGCATGAAACAGGGCTGGCTCTGTAGTTGTGATACATCCAGCATGAAACAGGGCTGGCTCTGTAGTTGTGATAGGGATTGATCATCCTGGAACTTGATCTGGATTGCATCATCCATGGACTCATGTCCTAAAGAGAGCAGGATTGATCATCCTGTAAATCTGATTGTGTGATGATGATATTGATGATCGTGTGATGACGATGCTGCTGATCGTGTGATGACGATCCTGATGATCGTGTGATGACGATGCTGATGATCGTATGATGACGATGCTGATGATCGTGTGATGACGATGCTGATGATCGTGTGACGATGATGATGATGATCGTGTGACGATGATGATGATGATCGTGTGATGACGATGATGATGATCGTGTGATGACGATGCTGCTGATCGTGTGATGACGATGCTGCTGATCGTGTGATGACGATGCTGCTGATCGTGTGATGACGATGCTGCTGATCGTATGAAGACGATGCTAAAGATCGTGATGTTGATGATTGATGTTGACAGTGATGTTCCAGTAACTGCTTGAGTTACTGATGATGTTGAGAAAGCTTCCAGTGATTTATAGATGTATCATGTATGATGTTGATGACTCCTTGCTCGGGCAGATGCTGTTATAATATCCTTCTCGTTAAGGGGGAGTGTTGAGATATTGTAACTTCAAAGAATATTATATTTGTACTTTATTATTCCGGAGATGATTCATTCCTCCGTGAAGATCTTATTGTATATCCGGAGATGTTTATTCCTCCGTCGAAATGTGGTAACTCGGGTTATTAGACTTCCCTAGTGGGGGTCGGCCCTAAATGTGTTATGTGGGTCAAAGGGTTATTAGACCACCCTAGAGGGGTCGGCCCAGTCAATTATAATGGGGTATTTAACCTAATGGTTAAATACGAGCCTACATGTACTTGTGTAAAATACATATCAGAGAAGTGTATAAATAGAGGAGGTGTGTTCCTCATTATACACACTCTCTCACTTGAGAAAGGCGCACTTGTGGAGGAGAGGTCTGCTATGGAGAAGAAGGAGCTTATGCTCAGGGTTTGCATCTTTGTATATTGCTGGTCATCTATATTGAGGAAGCTTTACTGGGTTTTCTACCCCATGAGGGTTTCCCAGGATAAATCTCTGTCTCTTGTGTTTATGCTATGCTTGTTGTTTCTTCAGTGATCCTGTATATGCTATTATTGTGAAATGGAATGTAATGCTGCTATTTTCTGTCTTAGCATATTGAATTTTAACATGTTCCACTATATGTGTCCTCCCCTAATTGTCAATGTTGAATCTCCATTGGGATCTCTTCTATGTTTGTAATTCTTTCAAGACACACTTCATCCACAATTTTCTTCTCTTAAATCTATCAAATTATTTTGGTTGATTTCATTGTATTTCTAAGTTTACTACTTTATATGGCACGTGAATTCATTTAAATCTGCACAATATGTAAATGTCAGTAATTCAACGCTCAAATGCATGCGACAAAGTCTGAGTAATTGGTTACATTTTGATCTTTGATTCCATCTCACTATCCTTGCATTCCCAAAATAACTTTGTTAGGAACCCGTGTCAACCCTTCTCTTCACTTTGTTAGTATATTGTTGTTGGACGCATATGCTTTGTAAGTCATCCCATAGTATTTGTTGATCCATAGTTTGTATTAGTCCATGGTATTGACCCATAGTATTGGATGCATATGCTTTGTAAGTCGTCCCATAGTATTATATGTCCCATGGTATTGACCCATAGTATTGGGCATATACTTAGTATATAAGTGTGTGTTGAGGCCAATGAAGGCACCGTGAAGTTATTTGTATTGAGCTTGCTCAAAGGAGGTTGCCCCCTCGAAGTGGCCTGTGATCAATAAAGTGATTCTGAGTTTTGTTCTTACTGCTATCTCATGTATTTTTATTAATTAATTGTTACAGGCTCTTCACATCTGGTATCAGAGCACTTTCTTGGCTTGTTGGGTGGAATTTCTGCCCATAATTTTTTTTCACATATGTTGCAAGTTCAGATCTAGGAATAATCCCTATCCGCTTAACTGTGGGAAGTACTTGGGCATAAGCCCTAAAACTCATTGTGAGGAGTACCACAGGAACCCCAAAGTAGCTCTCCCATTGAGAGGACCTGCCAGCGAAAAGGGAAACGACCCCTATCTGATTGACTAGTTCCCACCCGTGAGGTAAACCGAGCTGTCGTTTGTGGCAAAGCGGTTATCAGTTTTACTTGAGCCGTGGAGTGAGGGGTACTGCCCCAATACGCAAGCCGTCAGACAACATTGGTGGCTGAGTGAAACCCCTGAACTGTTAGGAAGCCGAACATACCTTGGGTCCATATCTATTTTCAGCTGAACTGTTGCTGATCACTTCCGTTTCAAATCCATTCTGAAAGCCGTTCCAGATCCAGCCATTTCAGATCTATTTTGAAAGCTGTTTCAGATCCAGCCATTTTCTATCCATTCAATGCCGTTTCAGATCCATTTGTTGTCGATCCCTTCCGCATCATTGTAGATCCAATTGTTTCGATCCCTTCCATGCCGTTGTAGATCCATTTCTAAAAAAAAAAAAAAAACGAGTATAAAATTCCATTTTTTCGCCATATATCCCTTGTTTTAACTCCGTTTCCCTTGAAACTTCCCGGACACCCCTGCAATCCCATTCTGCATATTTCATTCCTGAGGACCCTATCCCAAATTCTACTTCCCAAATCCAGAAATCTCACATTTGCCTATTTTTAGGGTTTGCCATAACTTCTTCAATTTCCACCCAGTCGCCTCCAAATTTTTCCACCGTGTTCATTCCCTATTTCTGCTTCTTTGTCCCTCTCTGACACATTTTCGCATTCTTTCACCCCGCTTATGAAATCCTCATTTTTTGCTTCCCTGTCCATTCGAAAGTGTCCAAAACCTAGTCAAACCCAATTACCCATCAGAGTTTTTCCCAAATCCAAATTTCCATTTACTAAATAAGCTTCTGTTTGTGTTTTTCTACCCATTCGAAACAAAAAAAAAACTCTTGGTTATGGTTGTCACCTGTGCAGGAGCAAAAACCATGGAGGAAGCACTTGCAGCCATCCAAACCAAACTCCAAGATATGGATGTAAAATTTCTTGGCCTCCATCTTGAGCATTCAGCCATGAACAACAAACGACAGTCCAAGTCTTCTTTAGACAATGGGTTCTCTTCTTCTAGCAATTTTCGTGGTCCGAAGCTTGATTTTCCTCGCTTCAATGGTATTGATCCGACTGGATGGATTTGTCATGCAGAACAGTATTTCAGTCTGCATAATACTTTTGATGTCAACAAAGTTCCACTTGCATCATTTCATTTGGAACAGGAAGCTCTTCAATGGTACCGTTGGTACATCAAGGCTCATGAAGAGCCAAAATGGCTAGATTTTTGTCAGCTCATTTTGCAACGATTTGGTCCTAGTGCTTTTGATGAGTTCACAGGAGCCCTCACAAAACTTCGCCAAATTGGCACTGTGAGAGAGTATTAGACAGAATTTGAGAAACTAGCCAATCACATAGAAGGATTGTCTGATGAATTGTACAGGAGTTGTTTTATCAGTGGTCTTAAGGATGAAATTTGCTCAGAGGTTAAAATGTTCTGTCCCAACACAATGATGGAAGCCTTGGGGTTGGCTAAGTTTGCAGAAGACAAGATTACATCCCAACAACGCTTGAAACCCACTTTTGTTCCCTTCCGAAATATGGGTTCTCAATGACCTCCCATCCCGCTAGCTCCTCTACCAACTCCTATCAAGCATTTGTCTGAAACAGAGATGCATGCACGTAGAGAAAAAGGGCTTTGTTATAATTGTGATGAGAAATTCACTCAATGACATAAATGTGTTCAGCAAAAGCTCTATCTGTTGGATATGGATTCTCTGCTTGCCTCTAAAATTGGTGAAGAAGCTCCAGATACAATGGATGATCAGGTCGACATTCAGGTGCCGCTTATTGACCCCCCATCTCAGGACGACCAACCAGAGATATCTCTCCATGCTTTATTCGGCGTCACCACCCCCCAAACAATACAGGTCAAGGGTTACTTCAAGAAGATTCCTCTTACAATACTCATTGATTCTGGTAGCACTCATAACTTCATTGACCCTCGGATCGCCAAACAGGTTGATTGTTTTGTCCATCCTTGCTCCAAATTTGAAGTCATGGTTTCCAATGGGGGCACCTTACCTTGCAAGGGGAAGTGTCACAATGTACGTATCTCTCTGGAAGATTATAACCTGGGGTCTGACATGTTTTCCTTGTCCCTAGGCGGATGTGATGTGGTTTTGGGCATTCAATGGTTACGCACACTTGGCCCCATATTATGGGATTTTGTTGAACTTTGGATGCAGTTTTCAGTCAATGGGAAACAACACAAATTTACGGGCTTACAACAAATGTCTCTCCGCATCATCAGTTCACATCACCTGGAAAAGATCCTTAAGAAGAATTCACATGGTGTCATCGCTCAACTCCATTCCATTCATATGCACCCATCAACGGTCTCCACTACTTCCTTGGATAGATATGCAGGTGTCTTTGCTGAACCAGTGGGCTTGTCGCCTTCAAGAGACCTTTCCGGTAAGAACTTAGCCGCATCTACATCTCAGCAGGAAATGCTGGCTATTTTTCATGCAGTATAGAAGTGGCAACCATACCTATTAGAGAATTATTTCTGCATCAAGATTGATCTCCAGAGTCGTGAAAATTTCCTGGAACAACAAGTCTCCTCCCCAGAACACCAGAAATGGGTTATCCAACTCATGGGTTCTACTTATGCGATCACTTACAATAAGGGTAAGCACAATATGGTGGCAGATGCTCATTCTCGCACATTTGAAGACCCATTTTATCTTACAGCTATTTATTTGCTTGTTCCAAATTGGTTGCAATCTGTTCAACAGAGCTATCTCTTCTATAAACTCCATGCTTCTTCATCGGTAGGGCGCTCTGGGTTTCTCAAAACGTATGACCAGGAACACTGTAACTTCTTTTGGTAGGGATTGAAAATGACAATTCAACAGATGGTGGTTAACTGTGATACTTTCCAGGTCAACAAAGGTGAAATGACACTCCTTTCGGGACTGCTCGAACCCTTTCTCATCCCTACACAGATTTGTACAACTATTTCCATGGATTTCCTAGAAGCGCTCCAATGGTACAATACCACATCTAAAAAGACACCATATGAAGCAGTCTATGGACAGGCACCACCAGTTCTTATTCCATACACCCTCAGCAGCTCCCCAGTTAAGGAAATTGACTCGGTTCTTCGAAACCACGATCAAATTCTTCTCATTCTGCAGGACAATCTTCACATGGAAATAATTTGACTGAAACAACAAGCCGATCAACACCGTTATGAGCGCACTTTTGATGTAGCTGATATGGTTCTTCTTCGTCTACAACCTTCCAAGCAATCCTCCCTAAAACTCAAAAGGCATCAGTGGCCCGGAATGCAACCCGAGGATGCTACAGGGGAACCACTCATTCAGATTCTGCATCAATTTCCACATCTAAAGCTTTGAGGAAAAACTTTTTCTAAGGGAGCGGGGATGTTAGGAACCTGTGTCAACCCTTCTCTTTACTTTGTTAGTATATTGTTGTTGGACGCATATGCTTTGTAAGTCGTCCCGTAATATTATATTTCCCATGGTATTGACCCATAGTATTGGGCATAGACTTAGTATATAAGTGTGTGTTGAGGCCAATGAAGGCACCGTGAAGTTATTTGTATTGAGTTTGCTCAAAGGAGGTTTCCCCCTTGAAGTGGCCTGTGATCAATAAAGTGATTCTGAGTTCTGTTCTTACTGCTATCTTGTGTATTTTCATTAATTAATTGTTGCAGGTTCTTCACAAACTTTCCTCATTTTCATTCGATCAATATGGGATTCACCAAGTGTCATTGTAATTAAGGTGAACATGCAAGCTCATTTTGGCAAGCGATTCAACTTCTATTAAGCAACTACTGGGATGGATATATCACAAACAACTTGTCATCTAGAGTTCAAATGTGTCGGAACAAAAGGCTACTTTAGATGTTAATAATTCACTCAACCTTACAACTGCTTACCTCCAATTGTATTGCATCACTATGCATGAGCTAATGATTCATTACTAGAATTCCAAACCATAGTAACATAACTTTGAACATTTGAAAAAGTAAAATAGTCCCTTAAGTTTCCTTTTATGCTAGAAATATATGTAATTAAACTTGCACCTTCCATTTAGTTCCAATTCCAACTTGATTATTTTATTTATTTAGTTATTGTTGGGCACTATTTTGACCCCTTTTTTGCCTCTTAGATAACTTTCATTTCCTTCATAAAATTTCCATTTTGAGTAGAAAGCCTTAAAGTTCACCCATAAACCGTGGTCAAAGAGGTATAATGTCATTTGCTTATTAATAAATTGAGTTTTGTGATTTTTAGGCATTTTAACTAGGATTTTTACTAAAATTACGGGATGTACTAACTTCCCGTATTACTTCCAAAGTTGAGTAATTGCAGGACAGTTAGGAGGGAAACAGAAGATCAGGAATGGATCCTTAATGTCCACAGATGGATGAACATCCAACAGTCAGGAGAAGTGGCCTATGCAGATGTCGAGTCAAGCAGAGTCAAATGTGGCCACCTGTTCTGCGTTCAACACAAAAGAAGGAGCAATGCTGATTTTGTGGAACCCCACGATTCTGAAGATGATCTCGACTAGCTCTTAGCATTAATTAGATGTAGGGTTATAGTAATTTCAGTTTGATTTAGAATTTGTATAAATCATTTGCAAAACAATGAGATTGGGGATCACGATTTTGAAGAGGAACGCATTGCATTTGTGCTTCCAAACTGCGTGGTATCTCTGTGTAAAACGATTCTGGGAATGAATACAAAGCTGTAGTTCTGTGAAGATTTTTTTTATGTGTGTTGAGCAAGGCTTTGGAGGGCCCCCATCGTCAAAATCTACACACTTACCTGTTGCTGGTAGATCGATTAGGGTATGCATTTGAATGTAATTTCCAGTTTATAAATCATAGAACAAGTTCAGTCAAGTTTTAATCAATTCCATTGATGCTCTGTTCCTTTTATTTATGGTTTGAATTACAAATTCTGTCACACTGTATATCACTGCAGTATTGGATAAACGATGTTCTTTCACTGGTTAAATGATACGAATATTGAATGGTTCAGACTACGACCTCTGTGAATTGTTCATTGCTGTTATTTGATACTGAAATGATAAAAAGACATTTACAAATTATGAACACTGTCTTGTAAGAGAAATTGATTGGTAATTGACTTCCAGTGCTGATAGAATCTCGCAGTTTAAATCTTAGGGTTTATAGAATTGTTATTTAATTTTTACCTCAATCTTCATGCTTTCACAAATCAATCACTGTATGCTTAAAAAGGAAACAATGAAATTACCCTTGTAAGAGGATTTTGTCTCTGTGAGCTGCAGTACCTCAGTTTCTGTCAGTAGATTTAATCACAGATAACTAAATTCTAGATGAGTCTAGCTTCTCTGTCCTAAACTTGGATGTGTCTCGAAGTTCACAAACCCGGATTGATTTTAAATTCAAGTTCTGATTAACACCGATAGATCAGAGCCCAACATTTTGGCGCCGTTGCCGGGGAGGCACTGTAGAAGTAGATTTAGGAACTTTAGTTTCTGATAAAAACAAAACTTTTCAAACAAAAACACAGATTAGATTTCACTTTTATGTTTAGATTAAGAGACGAGAAAGGAAGATTTATTAAAAACCCCCCAAAAACAGAAATAACAGGAGATTCTCTTCCAAAAGGGTTCATCTCAACAGTTGGTAAATTCAAAATGTCTGAGGAAGAAACATCAAAAGGTCCAACTGCAGAACAGAGAAGGGAATATGAGAGGATGTTAGAAATAGAAAACAAACGTAGACAAGAGAGAAGGGAAGAAGAAAGGAGTGAAGAAGAAAGAAGACATGTGAGGGATGAAGGAATAACAGAAGATCAGGAGGCCACCTTTAAATTTCCTATCTTAGACACTAGTGTTATCCTAGGGGAAGAGGTGAAAATGAAGAATATTCCACCCTCTGTCTTACCAAACTTTTATGGCATGACCTCTGAAGACCCTGACTCTTTCCTATTCGAATTTGACATCTTGTGTCGAACCTATGGATATACTGATGATACCCATAAGCTTTGTCTTTTCCCTTCTACTCTTAAAGCAGCTGCCTTGAAGTGGTTCATGGGTTTAGGAGAACACTCTATCACTAGCTGGGATGACATGAGGAAAATATTTCTTCGAAAATATCAAGCATATTGCAGATCAAAGGGGTTGAAAGATGACATTTTTGGCATGACTCAACAGGAAGATGAGAGTTTGGAGGAATATCTAGAAAGGTTCTCATACAATTTACAGAAATCTAAATACAATTCCTTAATGCCTGAAATGATTAGAACAATATTTTTGAAAGGAATAAGAGAAGAATATTTGGACATTTTAAATGTTATGGGAAAAGGTGACATTTCTTACCTTCCTTTTGATGAGATACAGGACTTATGTCAGAAGTATTCCAGAGGAAAGGCTCGAACTGGGAAAAGAGATAGCAATACCAAAGCAACTAAATCTGCAAACAGTGGTATTTCTAGGGCTGAGCTTGGGAATCTGCTAGAAGATTTCAAGACTGATTTGTTAAGCACCTTAGGTACACAAGTTGAGGCAACAAAAACCAAGAAGAGGCAAGAGCAACAGGACCAACAAGATCAGGCTTTATCTATTTTTTGTCCTAAATGTAGAAAGAAACACCCACTGAGAGAGTGTCCTTTAAATACTGTTGAAATTTGTGGCTTATGCACTTTTAATCACAAGACTGATGATTGCCCTAGATTGAAGGAACTGCAGGCAGTTCGACTGGAGGAAAATCACAACATGGAGTCTCTTTACTTCATGGGACAAAGGAGACCTTGGCAGCCACGATTCTCAGGTATGTCTCAAGATCCCATGCAGCAATTTAATACAAATTATCAGACTCCAGTTCAGAATTCATGGAATGCACCCATGCCTTGGAAAACTTGGTCTCCTCCATTAACCCAATCTGCTCCAAATTGGAGAGGTTATGCCCATGGTAATCAAACATATCAGCAGGCTTATTTGCAGCCATACCAACAACCTTCAGCCTATCCCCAATACCAGCAGCAACAAGTCCAAACTCCTTATCAAGCTCCACCTTTTCAAACTCCATCTTTTCAACAGCCCAATAATATGGCTCCTCAATTGAGTACACCACATCAACAACTTCAGCTGCCATCTAATCAGCCTCCACCTCGGCCTACACAACTGCCAGCTCAGCCAATGCCCAATCCAAATAATAAAACTGACAGACCTATGTATAATGTTGATGATGGGACAATGCTTCCCTACTCCATTCTTCCACTGCAAAATATCAATTTGAGATATGGAAAGACCTTAGAAAAACAATCTCCTGTTATCTTAGAAGAACCACCAGAAAAAGACAAAACTCCAAAAAAATTGAATATAGAAAAATCTCAGTCAGAAAATCACAGTCAACGAAGGAACATAATAGCATCTTATCCACCTCCTTTTCCTGAGAGGTTAGTCAAAGAGAAACCTTCAATTTCCTTACCTGACTTTGATGTTCTGAATGAGTTAACAAATGTATATGTTAAAATTCCTTTACTGCAAGCTATAAAAGATATCCCCATCTACACTAAAGCAGTTAAAGAACTCTGTCTTAACAAAAGAAGAAAAGATCCCTCGAAAATTCACGTGGTAGGCAATCTAGCAGGGTTAATGTCCAACACCGTTTTCATTGAGAAGTATGTAGATCCTGGAATTCCAATGGTCACAATTACCATTAACAACTTTTCCATTCCAAAAACGTTGATTGATTTAGGTGCTGCCATTAATGTCATGAACCTGGAGACAATGAATTACCTTCACTTGACAAATCTCAGACCCACCAACAACTGTCTTAGAATTGGCTGATAGGTCTAAGATTACACCTGAAGGGGTCCTAGAAGATATTATTGTTTCTCTAGACTCCTGGGAATATCCTGTTGATTTTATAGTCCTACAGCCAAAATCCAACTTAGGAGGTCACCCATTGATCCTTGGCAGACCCTGGCTGGCCACAGCAGATGCTTTTATAGGATGTCGATCAGGAAGCATGCTTATTTCACATGGGACAGAGAGGAAACAGATTGCCCTCTACCCTTCTGCCCAACGACCTTCCACAGTAGATCAGCTGTCATGGATTAGTGAAACCAAGGAACAAGAAGAAGATGTAATTCAGCCTGTTTTAAGTATAAATCAGTACTTCGATTTCCAAGAAGACAACCACGAAGATCTAATGGATCATTTTATTGCTGAACCTGATATTTCTACAGAATTAAGAGAAATGGAATGTGCTGTAGCAGAACAAGTTATGGGTCATAATTTCCAGGAAAATTGCAATGTTCATTCCCTAGCATTGGCATTTGATGACATTTTTAATGTTCATTCTATCACCGATATTCACAGTAAAACTGTAGAAATCAGTCCAGGCAAAACTCTGAACATAGGCACACATCTTACCACATTACAGGAAGAACAGTTGACCACTTTGCTGAAGCAATATTCCCATGCATTTGCCTGGGAGTATACTGATATGCCAGGCATTCATCCTGAAACATGCACACACCATATTTACCTAGATGATACAATACGACCCTTGAGACAGCCACAACGCAGAATGAATCCTATGCTAAAGGAAATAGTCAAAGATGAGTTACAGAAATTGCTAAAAGTAGGATTTATTTACCCCATTTCCGACAGCCAATGGGTTTCACCCTTGGTTGTTGTTCCTAAAAAAAATGGTAAATGGCGTATATGCATCGATTACAGGGAATTGAATAAGGCAACTTTAAAAGATTATTTCCCATTGCCTTTTATTGATCAAGTATTGGATGCTTTAGCTGGAAAGGAATATTTTTCATTTTTAGATGGCTTCAGTGGTTATAATCAGATTAGTATTGCAAACAAAGACCAAGACAAGACCACCTTTACATGTCCCTGGGGTACCTATGCCTACAAAGTTTTACCTTTTGGCTTATGTAATGCCCCAGCTGCCTTTCAACGAGCTGTTTTAGCCATTTTTGCAGATCTGATTCATGAGTGTGTTGAGGTTTACATGGATGACTTTTCTGTATATGGAAGTACCTTTGAAGATTCCTTAGCAAACTTAGAGAAGATTCTGAAAAGGTGTGTTGAATCCAACCTTTCCCTGAGTAATGAAAAGTGTTTCATGATGATGACTGAAGGGATAGTTTTAGGACGCCATGTTTCTTCATCTGGAATAAAAGTAGATCCTGCCAAAATTCAAGTCCTTAAAAATCTGTCTGAACCCACAACTCAAACAGATGTGAGAAGCTTTTTAGGGTATGCAGGCTATTATCGTAGATTCATTGCAAATTTTAGTAAGATAGCCCTGCCATTGTTTAAATTGCTTTCAAAGGACGTGTGTTTTACTTGGGATATTGACTGTAAATCTGCATTTCAGACACTTAAGGAAAAGCTCTCCACTGCTCCCATTTTAAGGGGACCCCAATTGGACATTGCCTTTCCATATTTCCACTGATGCGTCTGCTACTGCAATAGGAGCCTCATTGGGCCAGAAAGAACATACTTTGACTTATGCTATCTATTTCATTAGTAAAAATCTAGCACCTGCAGAGCTGAATTATACAGTCACTGAAAAAGAGATGTTAGCAGTGGTTCATGCTGTCAACAAATTCCGTCATTATATCACTGGCTATGAAGTTTTTTGTTCATACAGATCATTCAGCTTTACGCTATTTAATGAATAAATCTATCACTAATGGCCGGATTACTAGATGGCTGTTATTACTGCAGGAGTTCAATATCACTGTTTTAGATAGGCCAGGACGAGAAAATCAGGTGGCAGATTTCTTATCTCGCTTACACAATACTGGTGAGGTTGTTCCGGTTTTAGATAGTTTTCCTGATGAGCATCTATTTGCAATTTCTGTTATCACCCCTTGGTATGCTGACATTGCCAATTATTTGTCCTCAGGCCAACTACCACCATCAATGACCTCTAAAGAAAAAAAGAGGATTATTAAACAAAGTGCTAGGCATATCTGGATCAATGGTGATCTCTTTTATACAGGATATGACTTAATCATCAGAAGATGTGTCCGCCAGGATGAAATCTTGGATATTTTAAAGGCGTGCCATGATGAACCATGCGGTGGCCATTTTGCCGACAAAAGGACAACATATAAAATACTCAACTTGGGGTATTATTGGCCTTCCATTTTTAAAGATGCAAAAAGGTATGTCAGAAGTTGTGACACTTGTCAACGAATGGGACGCCCAGTCCGCTCAGATGAAATGCCACTCCAACCACAGATTCTCATTGAACCCTTTGAAAAGTGGGCCCTTGACTTCATTGGTCCCATTCATCCACCATCACACGGACATAAATACATTCTGGTCTGCACAGACTATGTTAATAAATGGGTAGAGGCCAAGCCTTTACCAAGAGCTACGGAGCAAACTGTGGTAAATTTTCTGTTTGAAGAGATTTTTGTTAGATTTGGGGTGCCTCGGGAAATTGTGACTGATCAAGGTGCCCAATTTACTTCCAAATTAGTGCAAGAGATAGCAGAAAAATATAAGATCAAGCACAGGAAGTCCACTCCTTACCATCCACAAGCCAATGGCCAAGTGGAATCCACAAATAAAACCCTAGAAGGCATCATTACTAAGACTGTACAGATGCATAGGAAGGACTGGTCAGCAAAGCTTACTGAAGCTTTATGGGCATATAGGATCACTTGGAAGAACAGTACTGGGTTTTCTCCTTATCAACTGGTTTATGGTAAGCAATTCCTCCTTCCCATTGAGTTTCAGGTTCATACTTTCAAGTTAGCAGCAGATTTGGGCATAGACCTTTCAGAAGCTCAACAAGAAAGAATACTTCAGCTGAATCAGCTGGATGAGATGAGGCAAGCTGCCATAGAACACAATATTCTGATACAACAGCAGAGAGCTCAATGGCATGACAAATTTATCAAAAAGAAGCAATTTCACATTGGTGACTGGGCACTGTTGTTTGACTCCAAGTTTAAAGATTTCAAAGCCAAATTTACTACTCATTGGCTTGGTCCATATGAGATTGTCGATGTCTATGACAATGGTTCAGTACAACTTCAAACCATAGATGATGAAGCACATAAATTTGTGGTCAATGGCCACCGGCTTAAGCTGTACCATAAACCTATCAACATGGCAGATTTTATCCAACAGATTTCCCAGCAAAAGGAACTGCAAGTGCTGGATAAACACCTCGGTGTTTTTCCTTCACCTGCCCCTTAGCTGCTCTGATACAGCTAGCAAATAAAACAAAAGAAAAAAAAAATTCAAAAATATATATATATATATATATATATATATATAAAGGCAGTTTATTTGTGAAAACCAGTTGCTGGCACAATATAAACTGGAATTTTCTGTGGAAAACCAGGCTTGCCTGGCCATTGAAAATTCCCCACAAATAAAATCTTTTTATATTCTCCTGTTTGTTTTACAAATAATGCAGATCTTGTTTGACTTGAGGACAAGTCAAAAATTAGGCCTGAGAGGGGGATAAATTGTCATTCTTCTTCTTTAGAAACCTCCGAGTCTTTTTCAAGCAAGAGATTGTGATTTTTCATCAGCAGAAGGGACCTGATTACTAGCAATTTCATCAGCAGAAGGGACCTGACTTGTGGTAAGATAGAAGAGATCTATGAAGAGATCCGACATTCAGTGAAAATGAAGGAAATAGAGACAGCAGCAGATAGAAAACATCAGATGGACAATCAAAATACAAGCCAATTTTCACACTGACAGCAAGCTCATCAAGGGAACATCAAACAAGTCTGTAAGAATTCATGGTTTTTATGCTTAAAAAGTTTCAAAATTCTTTTGTTTTTAAGTGATGACATCTTACAATTTGACTGTCTATTATTGCCTTTATTCTGATAAATCTCTACCAAGCTTCTTATTTTTCATTCATCTCTGCCATTACCTCACTTAGTCTCTGTCAGCACTTCATTTTTTATCTCTGTCAATACTTCATTTTCCACCTTAGGGGTCAGAATGGTTGTCAGAATCAAGCCCAAGGGAAATTTTAAAAACTGCATCCTACAGGACATAAATTGCACTCTACAGGATACAAGCTGCATTCTCCAAACAGAGTTTTCTTCTTGGTTTAAAGACAAACAGGGTCTCCTTCTCTGCAATAAGTGAATGATGACATGAAGGAATTAAACAAAAATTTCTTTGTATATGAATTTAGTGCATCAGGCATTAAGTAATACACAGAATTTGAGGGAAACAATGGTCATATTTTCAACACATTTTCTTTTCTGGAAAAAAAAAAGGTTCATTTAAAAAATATATAGCCCGTTTAAATAAAACATTGGAACCAAGGCATATTTTATGTTTTATATTAAACGATGGGCACATAAAAATATTAAAATATTTATAAACCCAAAAACCTTACCTTTTCTCGTTTTTGAAGTGGCATATTATGTAATGATGGAGGGAAAACGTGGAATGATACCCACGACAGACATGGAATGATGCCCACGACAGCACTTGAAAAATTGATTCCTGTGTTATTCAAGTCTAAAACACGATTCATTCATTCTACTTGAAGCCGAGTCAGTTGTTTTGCAAAATCGATTTCTGCAGTATATGCCACAATTTGGTCATTTTCTGTGAGGCCGAGCCCATTTTTTTTGTTTGGCATATGAAATCGATTGATGTATGGAGGTAATTGCCAGTGAGAAGGTTGTAAGCTACAGGGAAATTGAAGTCGATTGCTGTATAAAAGAATTGACAAAGAAAAGGGACCGTGGGTTATAGATAGTGTGAAATATCATTTTGCTGAAGATAATTGACAGTGGAAAGAGGCTGTAAGTTCAAAAAGACACCATTTGCTGAAGATAATGCGCAGGAGAGAAGACAGCCAGTGAAAGAAGAAGCTGTGGGTACACTAAACAGGAAGAAGTAAAATTGGTTACATCAGGGAAGAGGTAAGCTTAAACCCTTGTCTTTGCTGATACTCTGTTTTATGCCAGCAAACACTTACAAATTCAGAATATTATCAAGGGGGTAGGAAGACAAAGGCAGTGAAAAATAAAAGATTCCTGTTTTCCATTTTTTTAAAATGTCATCTCGATTGGAACCAGAGGTATTTGAGCCTGCAGATGTCCATGAAAAATGTCTAGAAATTTTAAAGAGAAATCAATGGGTTCCTTTCTTTGAAAAATTCGATGGGCACAATGATAATGTGAGCTTAGCCTTTGCTGGCTCGTTTGATGGAGAAAAGGCCACAGTAGGGAATTTAAACTTCAGGCTGTCTGAAGATGTTTTGGCACAAATCACTGGTCTGCCACAGCAGGGAGAAAGGTTCTTCAAAACCAAGCAATTCGAAGAAAAATCTTGGGTACCCTTTTTGTGCAGATCTAGAGTAGGATCAGTCAATTGGAAGAAAGGCATACCAAGGAGCTGGTTGGTTCATCCTTGGGATGAAATGGTATACATTATACAAAGATTCATCACTTGTGAGGGGAGATTCAGTATCATTTACCTTTACCATATCAAACTGTTGCAGCACTTGACAGGTGAATGTGAGATAAATATGCCCTTCTTCCTATTGCAGAGTCTAACCAAAATGGCCAAAGCTGTCCAGAAGCGTGAAAAAGACAAATTGATAAGTCTTTTCCACTGTGGACTTATCAAAATCATCATCCAACATGAGTTAAGGAAGCAGAATTTGACATGGATAGAATTTTTAGTCCAAAATCAATTTGAGGAACAGGAGGAATTGCATGAAGAGGTTCCAAAAGAGGAGGAATTGCTAATGGTAACATGCCCTGAGGCAACAAGCTCAAAACTGCCTCAGGATAAAAAGAAGAAAGAGGAAGTATTGCTCATTCTTGATGATGAAGACAGCCCTGAAGCAACAAGTTCAAAACCTCCTCAGAGGAGGATACGAACTAGGAGTACAGTGAAAGAGGATAAGCTGTTTCAAAAACAGGAACAAATCTTCACCACTTACCAGAGGAAACCAAGGAAGAAGCAAGTTCATAGCCAGCCAGCATCAGAGGATGAAGAACACCCACAAACTGTGGAAAGACAAGAAGAAGACTTAGCAGGTGAAATAGGACAGGGAACCCTAGATACTGATGAGATAATGAGACAAACAAAGAAAATAAATCTCTTCTTAGATCAGCAGGAGAGGGAGAGGGAGAAGGAGAAACAGTCAAGACAGGGAGTACTAAAAGACTTAGCTTCTCCTTCCTCAGAGCCACAGACTGTGCAAGAAGAAAAGAAAGAGGGTTCAGTCCAGGGAAGTGACAGTTTAGGAGCAGACACCAGTTCTGTCAATCCTTCAATGAAGAAGAAGACTTCCAAGAGAAATAAAGAGATCAGGAAATTGAAACTTGAAATCAAGGAGTTGGAACTCAAGAATGAGAAATTAAAAAAGGACAATCGGAAGCTGAGAATTCAGAGGACACACATTTCTAAGACTGCATCCGGATGGTATAAGCAGAAGAAGAACTACAAGGCTAAGTATGAGAGGCTAAAGGTCCTCTATGCATCTCCAACATCAACAGATGCATCGTCTCAGTAGAAGATCAGAAACAGGGAGGCCAGCAACAAAATTTTGGTTCAACACAAGGTCAAAGTTTTTGGCATGAGGACATGCAGCAGTTTCCTCTTGGGGGAGATGTTGGGGCACTATTTTGACCCCTTTTTTGCCTCTTAGATAACTTTCATTTCCTTCATAAAATTTCCATTTTGAGTAGAAAGCCTTAAAGTTCACCCATAAACCGTGGTCAAAGAGGTATAATGTCATTTGCTTATTAATAAATTGAGTTTTGTGATTTTTAGGCATTTTAACTAGGATTTTTACTAAAATTACGGGATGTACTAACTTCCCGTATTACTTCCAAAGTTGAGTAATTGCAGGACAGTTAGGAGGGAAACAGAAGATCAGGAATGGATCCTTAATGTCCACAGATGGATGAACATCCAACAGTCAGGAGAAGTGGCCTATGCAGATGTCGAGCCAAGCAGAGTCAAATGTGGCCACCTGTTCTGCGTTCAACACAAAAGAAGGAGCAATGCTGATTTTGTGGAACCCCACGATTCTGAAGATGATCTCGACTAACTCTTAGCATTAATTAGATGTAGGGTTATAGTAATTCCAGTTTGATTTAGAATTTGTATAAATCATTTGCAAAACAATGAGATTGGGGATCACGATTTTGAAGAGGAACGCATTGCATTTGTGCTTCCAAACTGCGTGGTATCTCTGTGTAAAATGATTCTGGGAATGAATACGAAGCTGTAGTTCTGTGAAGATTTTTTTTATGTGTGTTGAGCAAGGCTTTGGAGGGCCCCCATCGTCAAACTCTACACACTTACCTGTTGCTGGTAGATCGATTAGGGTATGCATTTGAATGTAATTTCCAGTTTATAAATCATAGAACAAGTTCAGTCAAGTTTTAATCAATTCCATTGATGCTCTGTTCCTTTTATTTATGGTTTGAATTACAAATTCTGTCACACTGTATATCACTGCAGTATTGGATAAACGCTGTTCTTTCACTGGTTAAATGATACGAATATTGAATGGTTCAGACTACGACCTCTGTGAATTGTTCATTGCTGTTATTTGATACTGAAATGATAAAAAGACATTTACAAATTATGAACACTGTCTTGTAAGAGAAATTGATTGGTAATTGACTTCCAGTGCTGATAGAATCTCGCAGTTTAAATCTTAGGGTTTATAGAATTGTTATTTAATTTTTACCTCAATCTTCATGCTTTCACAAATCAATCACTGTATGCTTAAAAAGGAAACAATGAAATTACCCTTGTAAGAGGATTTTGTCTCTGTGAGCTGCAGTACCTCAGTTTCTGTCAGTAGATTTAATCACAGATAACTAAATTCTAGATGAGTCTAGCTTCTCTGTCCTAAACTTGGATGTGTCTCGAAGTTCACAAACCCGGATTGATTTTAAATTCAAGTTCTGATTAACACCGATAGATCAGAGCCCAACAGTTATATTCCTTCCTTTTTAAAAATTGAAATGGTTAATTTTGTATTGAGAAAATGTTGCAGTGACATTGTTCAATGTGGTAATATAAAATTGAAGGGTTGATCATGTGCCTTCTAAACAAAAAAGACAAAAAAATTCAAAAACGTTTATTGCAGATAAGTTTTTATGTCTTTCCCACATGAATAACACTGAAACTTACAAGTATAAACATTATTATAGTGGCCTAATATGAATATTATTTTGCAAAACATATTAAAACATGTAATTAATCAAAAGCATGCTCATTATGGGATTAGGTATGTTCTTCTTGTGGGATGATGTTCTCCACAGGTTTCATCTACACATCCATGAGCTATTGTTAAACTAACTAGTCCTCTTTGACTTCTTCAGGAGTAAATCCTATTGACATTATGAGTCAAGATTCCCTAGATTGAGAACTTATAGTCAAAGTTGCGTCCAATTGCTAAAGCTTGATGCATGCTACTCCAATTGGTAAATTTGTCTCTTTTGTTGGACCATCATTCTAAAACTTCTACATACCCTACACTTTGAATCCCATCCCTAGTATTCATTCTACCTATCAAACTAGTTACAAAGGATTTATTTTCAGCTAAAAAGCCTCCACATCTTGTTATAGGGTCTTTTGCCAAAGTTTATCCAAAGATGTTATAGTAGTTGACCTTATCCATGTTCTTGGTTGCAGACTTCTTTGTTTCCCTTTTACCATTGTGGACAAATTGTTATTTTGAGAAATCCTTCTAAAAAACCCTATTTCTCAACAAATACATGACCTATCCTTAGCTAGCCTATGTATACATGACCTAACTATGTCTAGCCCGCGTATGTGTCCACAAGAGGGTAAAAAATAAAAATAAGTTATTAAAATTTATTTCATGGGTTAGTTCTAGTTCAAGACCGTTCCCCAGACTCCCAAATCCCGTGAATAACTTCTCCTAACACCCTAATTTCTCTCCTCAAAAGTATAAAAGAACATAGGTGAGAAGAATTTGGAGGCTGCACATAATATACAACCACCTTGCCCAAGCTTTGGTGAGATTGTTCTAGGAGAAGAAACCCTCTCTATAATCAATTTGCACAACCCTTTTCCCTAAGTATGCAACACCCTTATTTCCCTATATGGAACCCTAGTGTTCCATCATTTTCACCATAATCTTATTATGCTAGAGAATTCCCAAAATCTCTTGAGCATATTTTGTGTGAAAAGACTTTGAGTTGAGATTGGAGTGCTGAAGTGGCTTGGGAGGAAGAACCCATGACTTAGTTTTAGAACGAAAACAATATGATCAAGTTTACTTTTTCTATGTATTTTGTTGCCATTTTCAATATTTAAATGAACTCTTTTTCATGTCCAATACTTGATATTTATATGTATGTTAGTTTATGTGGATGATTATTGTTATTGAATTGGAAATATATAATTATGCAAGTTTCTTTTATAATCTTTTTCGTTATTATGATGCTTTCACCTTCCTTTGTTTTCCTTTCAGGAATTGTAGCAAGAGGTCGAGGCTAAGGAGCAGATCTCAAGACCAGAGGATTCTACTTCAAATGATTGGAACCGGGTATGTACCCTTAATGCTTTGTATGCCAATTATTTCTTGAAAAGAAAGTATTTTGCTTACTTGCAAGATTAGGGTTTGTTTATGTCTTTGCTTGGAAACAACTGAACCGAACAGTTGTTGGGGATTTATTCGCCTAAACAGAACTGGAGACTTTTTTGGTGTTCTTCTTTTCTTTTGGGTATTTTTGTGTTTTTCAGGGTTATTTGATTCCTCTTTTTGAGTTCCTTTTCTTAAAGATTCTGGTTGTTTTTGGTTTGTTAGGTGGTTTAGGTTTCCTTTTCTATCCATCAATCCTTATAAAATTGTGAACCATAGGTTTTTGGCATTGTGAATTCTATTTTCTAAATTTTCTCGACCTTATAAGCTACATGTGAGCACACACAGGCACGTATTAGTCCTATAAGAGAGTCTATTTTATCTTTTCACCACTTTTCTACCCATACATGAACTATACACTACTAGCCCACGTATACGCGAGCTACTGTTCAGATAGTAACGTACTCACCAGGTTTCATTTTTTTTTTAAATTCTATGATTCAAAGCTTAATCATTGGAGTCCTGGCCCTTTGAACTCTATTTGGAACTTGGTTTATTATACCCCTAGCATTTTATGAAACACAAACCTTTTTTCTTTTGTCTTTTAAGGCCAATTTGAACCTTTTTTTGTAGTGGAACTTTTTTATTATTTTTCACCCACTCTTTCTGGTTCTTTTCAGTTTTTATAGACTATTTAAATCCAAGGTTATAAGAACTTCAAATTTTGTTCTTTAGACTTCTTACGAAAGAAAAACAAAAATAACATTTTCTTCAATAGCTTAAAAAAATAACATTCTTTCTTTTGTGTGCACTGAAAAAGTAAAAGAAGAACTTTGTTGTTAAGTCTTTTTCCTTTTTGATTTTCTGTTCACAAAACAAAAAACAAAGTTTGCATAAGTTATAGTCTCCTTTCTGTGCATACAACCCCCCCCCCAAAAAAAAGAAGAAAAGAATAATATTAGTAGGATTCATTTTTTATTTTTATTTTGCTCGTTTAGTTTGCATTAAAAGAAAAGTTGTGCTTTTATTTTTGTTATTACAAAAGGAAAAGAGAAAAATAAGTGAAATAATAGGAGTGTTGCATTGCTTTATTTTTTTTTATCTAAATATTCTAAGCACTCCTTTGCTTTTTACGAGCACTATTTGAGCTTAAAAGTTTATTTCCTGCAAATAGTCCAAACATCATAAGTTGCATATTCGTACCCCTTTGACTAAGAAAGCCATTTAAAATGAATGCTTTAGTTAAAATCATATAGAACCTTTTCTTTTTAGGGGATTTAACCAATTTCTTAAGTCAGTGCTTTGGAATAGGAAAGTTGTAAACTTTCCAAAGCACATAAAATTGGAAACACTAGTGGTCTTTGTTCAAGATAGGACAAATCCAATTGTGTAAGCAATGAGGTCGTGAATCTCTACTCACACCAGAGTTAAGCACGAGGTTGTGTGAGGTTAGGTTGCAGAGAGATCCCTCTAATTCCTAATCAAGCATCTACCAGAGATTTTACGTATGTGGGGACTCTCTTTAGTACCTAAGTACTATTGAAGTTTTGAGCTTAGCTATCCTGCCCATATGTACGATTTCGATCTGTGACTGTTCCCCTAGATGTTGTAAACTATTTGGTAGCCATAGTATCTTGTCCTACGATCATACATAGGTGTTAGTAGAGGATTTTCTGTGAATGCCTTGGGTGGGATTTGATCATGGAGCATTAGTACCCTTGGAGGGTGTTTTTCTAGACTTACATACAAAAACAAGAAGGGAAACACACCCGACTTAAGCAACTGATTTTAACCTTTGTTGTTTTAGCAGTGGGACTTAATCAAACCACACTAAAACTTCATATGGTTATATGTTTGCTTGCCTTAATATCCTTAGGGCACTTTTTAGTGGTATGCTCTTTGCTTTATGTATGTTTAACTGGCATTAGGATTTTCTGAGTCTAAAACCATTTAAGGGTGGAATATCAACCACTTTAACGATCAAGAAGGATTCAAAATATTCCTCTGGTTACAGTGGAGCCTCCATCACCTCCGCAGAGGTGCCGCACAAACACAAGTTGATCATTTGAACCGACTGGAATAGTTGATATTCCCGGGGAACCTAATCTTATCAGGGACAACACTTCTACACGACACATTAATTCGGTTGAATATATACAAGCTAAAGTCTTTGTTAGAAAATTTAACCCACCTTTAACTCGACCTAATGATCCAGTTGTAGTGTGGATTCAACCTTCTAGTGAACCCAGGTTAAGCGCTTATAGAATTGCGAGCGGATTTATTAGGAATAATGTAGGTGAAGGATCATGGGACTTAGGTACCCCTACATTTGCCATAATGTTAGGGGGTATTTCTACTCCTAGAACCAATACCCATATTCTTATCACAACCCAGGTATACCCCGGTTGTGACCTCTATTATTGGGTCTATTCCTATAGGGTTTACAACTACTCAATATTCAAGTGTTCCCTTTTCAATACCCTAAAGTACTAGTGCTTTTACATATGGCATGCCTACAACAGGTATACCAAATTTTTCCTTCACATCTATCCCTACATTCCAAAACTCTTCTATGGGCCCTAGTAGTTATGCTTTGTCTTTTCAGGGGTTTCCCTGGGGTGGGGGGAATATTCCCCCTTCTTCCCCTTACATAGGATCCATGCCTTTTCAATCCACTAGGCCTATTTTGGGTCCGAACCAGTTTTCAAGATTTAATTTTCAAACATGTAATTTTCAATCATTGGCTACAAATAACCCTTTCTCACTTTTCAGTGGAAGATGTAATATTTCCATGCCTTCAACTGGTATTCCTATTGGGGGCAATATGTCCCAAACTTAGTGTAACTGGACACAGGCTATGGGGGGAGGAAATCCTACCCAACCTGGTTGAAATCCTTTTACAAATACTTTCACTTCGCATGCTATGGTTGTGGGTAACTCTGACCAACCTTTTGGAAACTTTGGTTGGGGAAAATTCCCCCATCAAGCTCCGCAACCCATCCCTTTTTTATCACAACCAAGATGACCTTTTTTGGCAACTTTAAATTTTCCAAATCTATCAAAACTAATGAATGATATGATGCGATGTAATCCAACTTGACCCCCTATTCCCACTAAGCTACCTTCAAACATTCCAAAATTTGAAGGAAAAATCGGCGAGGATCTAGGAGACCATGTCACTAATTTTCATTTATGGTGTTCCTTTAATTCGTTAAATGACGATTCGATTAGACTAAGGTTATTTCAAAGAACCCTCACAGGGGTAGCAACTAAATGGTACATTGAGTTGTCATCAACTACTTATTATCGTTTCAAATATTTGGCAACAGTTTTTCTCAACTATTTCCAACTTCCTGTTCAGTATGATGCCGGTATAGACCTGCTATCTACTTTTAGACTTAAATAAGCCACCCACATTTCTGATCATATTCAAGAGCGACGAAGAAGGAAAATGATGATTAAAGCTATTATACCTCTTGAGTTTTTGTTAGAGTAGTTCTTAAAATCACTTCTACCTTGCATATCTAAAGATATTTCTACTTTAGGGGTTACTTTAGAAGAGGAAGATATTTTCAAATCCCAACAATTGGATATTATATACTCACAATCTGGGATTTTGTATGAAATTATACATGAAGCACCGTGACCAAATACTGATTCTACTAAGCCGAAACTAGGACCACATGTTGATGGCATTGTTGGTTCAGTTGAAAATTCTACTATAGAAGCACTTGCCAAACAAATGAAAAAATTATTTGTCAAATGCTCTACAACAGAAGCAACTAAAGTTTCTAGCTCCCCTTCTCAAACAAATATTGTACACATTGTGCAATCAAACCCAAAAGGTCCTCATCAACACGGTGGGATGAAAAATAAAAACAAGGGTAAGAAAGGGGTGGGAAACCAAAACAAGCCCAAGTCAAACGATAATGATGAGGGGGGTTAGAAAGAATGTAGAAAGGTCAAGTTTCCTTGCCAAATTTGTAAAGGAGACCATCTTTCATATTAATTCCCCCTAATTGATCAATCCCAGAAGATTTTATAGCATCTCCAACCCCCTATGTTGAGAGATCCTTTCCCAAAATGACAAAATATGACTTTTGGCACCTCCGGTTCTTATGGGGGAAACCAAAATGATTCATCTTGCAATCAATCTTATATCAAGATGATATGTTCGAATACTCTGTCACAAACTAGAGAGAAAAATTATGGTAAAGAACCGCCATTAAAGGCGAAAGAAATTATTGATTCACAAAATTCTCTCCATATTGAAAAACATGTTGATCCTATGCCAAAGATACTGAAAGGTGTCTACAAAAGAGCCACGCACAATCCTAATGCTCGGGATGCTTTCAACTATTGTTACACCAAAATGTCGTCACCCTTGTGCAAGTGTCACAAGTGTTGCAAGTGTCGTCATCATGACCTAGTGTCGTCACCATGATCGTTGCAAGTGTTGTCATCATGACTGTTGTGATAATGTCGTCATATTGACCATTGTGTAAAATCTTTGCTCTGACTCCTAAACTCATTCTGGGCTAAAAAACATCCAACTGAGAGATTTCCCTGCCTAGTTGACCTCTTTGAGTAGGTTTTCGCACTTTGTCTTCCTACAGGGTGAGACAGACCCCCTCTGTCGCAGTTCTTGGTCAGCTAGGGTGAGACACTGTCGCACTTTGTCTTCCTACAAGGTGTGACAACCCCCCTCTATCCCTCTGTGTCCTCTACCAGGGTGCGATGAGGTTGGTTAAAGGATATTTTGGGGAGTCTCAACGTCTTTCTAGAAGTTTGTTGAGGTGGAGACCTATTCGTAGACTTTAGATGAGGTGGCATTGTGACCATTGATCAGCTTTCCTACGTGACACCCACTCATCACATGACCCCTAGTCATCAAACTTCCCTATATGTTCCACATGTTTTAGTGGTTTCTTCCCCTCGTGATGGGGGGCAGGTCTCCAGCCTCTGGACATCATGCTGGGGGGCACACTACTAACCTCTGGACATCATGTTGGATAAGTGCCTTTAATGTTGCGCATGGTTCTTTTCCTATGTCAAGCTCGTTAAAAAATGAAACAATACCCCGCGAGCATGATTCTATTCTTGTGTTAAGCTCGTTAAAAAATGAAACAGTATCCCGTGAGCATAGTTTTATTCCTTTTCAAGTTCGTTAAAAAATGAAATGACCCTTTTTGGAGCATAGTTTACCTTTGGTTTCAAGCTTGCACAAAAATGAAACCATCTCCCTAGGAGCATAGTTCCCTTTCTGTGTCAATCTCGTTAAAAAATGAAATAGGTTCTCATGAGCAGAGTTCTTTTCCCGTGTCAAGCTCCTTAAAAAATGAAAGAGATCCTTTCCCTTTGAGCAGAGTTCTTTTCTCGTAGACTTAGTACCTGAACCTTCTTTTCATCCGCCTATGCCTTAGGCGAATGAAATGAAGCTTGGGGGGCATGTCTTCAACCTCTGGACGTTATGTTGAAGTCAACTCGATCGCCTCTCCACATCATGTTGGAGCTAAGCCACTTACTTCTAGCAATCATGCTGGGGGTATGTACCAACCTCTGGATACCATGTTGGGAAAGAGTCCACCAATGGGAATATTTTCGAGCATACTTTCCCTTTTTGGTTTTCGAGCTCATTAAACCATGAAAATAATCCCGAGTTCTTCCTGTATTAAGCTCGTTTAAAAAATTCAACTCGATCGCCTCTCCACATCATGTTGGAGCTAAGTCACTTACTTCTAGCAATCATGCTGGGGGTCTGTACCAACTTCTGGATACCATGTTGGGAAAGAGTCCACCAATGGGAATATTTTCGAGCATACTTTCCTTTTTTGGTTTTCAAGCTCATTAAACCATGAAAATAATCCCGAGTTCTTCCTGTATCAAGATCGTTAAAAAAATGAAACAATACCTCTAGAAATCATGCTAGAAGTAAGCCGTCAGTTTCTTGTGCTGGGGGTAAACTTTCCAACCTCTAGCCATTATGTTGGGAATAAACCTGCCAATGGGAAT
Organism: Larix kaempferi; assembly: GCA_027924585.1. NCBI lineage: Eukaryota > Viridiplantae > Streptophyta > Pinopsida > Pinales > Pinaceae > Larix > Larix kaempferi. Next base: position 5,353,172 of record BSBM01000681.1, read on the forward strand.
TACCCTAAGCATAGTTCATTTTCTGTTACAAGCTCGTTAAAAAATGAAGCATACATCATGATCATTCTTCCAACCTATCTTCGAGCTCGTTAAAAACAGTAAAGATGGTATTTGAGCTTACTTTTCACTTTTTTCGTGCTCTGGTTAAAACATGAAAAGTGGTTCGAGCTTAGTCTTTACTTTTTCATGCTCTGGTTCAAATATGAAAAAGATTCCGAGTGCTTTTGATACCATTATCGTGCTCATTAAAAAATTGAGTAAAAAGGTGTGTCTAACGAGTATAGGTTTATCAATTTATTTGGCCTCGCTAGACTATTTATGGAAAAGGAACTGTGTCGAGTTTACTTTTTCATTTGTCGTACTCGGTTATCAACCATTTCCAAGTTGTTCATGGAGTCCTCTTTAAGCTCTTTTCAGACTCCCTAAATAGGAAAAGGTCGCCAAGCGAACTTGATGCTTTCACGCTTGTAAAAGGATTTGAATGATCGCCTCCCTGGTGATAGTTTACCCCTTTTTTGGACCGGGGGGCGCTACTTACGAAAAAAGAATACTCCAGCCAATCATGACTGGAAGAGTCCTCTCTCACATTTTTTTACCCTTTTTCGGGCGAAGAGGATAACTTTACAAAAAAGGACCTTTGGAGTCTTCTTTAGCTCTTTTCAGATTCTCTAAACATGAAATGACGACCGAGTTTACCTTCAATGGACTCGTTAAAATTTAACATTGAAGGGATCGCTATGGGACGAACCCCTCCTCTCCCAGGTTCGAAAAATATTTGGGATTGGACTCATCTATGAGATAAGCTATACCGAGAATCTGGTTACCCTCATCAAGCTCGTCAAAAATACATGAGGCACTCATCAGTCATGATGGGGGGAAAGGAAAGTTTTTGTATTACACCCTTACCAGTGGCAGTACCTAGTTGTTCTTGAACATGGCACTCATTTTCATTTGCATACAGTACTTGGGTCATCTGTTTGTCCTCGAGTTTTGACTACTTCCTGAGTCTTGTTACTCCTTTGGGTCATCCAAAGAATACTTCCACCATCAGTTGCATTAGGAGTTGGCGTCATACTCGTCATGTCAATACTGCCAAGTCATGTCATGCCCATGTTCAAGAATACATTCACCACTCATCATTTGCAATCAGTACACCTACCACCATGTCGGTCTATTCTGAGTCGGTCTTGCATGTTACTGTACCATCCGATCTACCCCAAACATCTGTTATCGAGTTTCGTGTCGATGATGGGGGATTCATCATGGCCCTCCTGTTGATGTATATGTAACTTCGGAATGTATTTCATCTATGTATTTCATATATATATTTATTGTACCCTTATAAGAGATGTGTTATTCCTCTATAAGGAAGTGTCGTCATGTGGATTGACAAGTGTCGCAAGTGTGTGTACTTGCCGATGGGTTATTAGACCACCATGTGTGGGGTTGGCCCTGAAATATATATTATATTGTGGATGTATCTAGATAGACAAGTCAACCCCATAGTGTAACTGGGCAAACAGGTTAGTATAAATAGAGATCGAGAGATCTCTATTTTGATCATTTAGAAAGTCACACTTCTCTCACTCAGAAAGTGGCGCACTAGTGAGGAGGAGGATCATCTGCTACTAGGAGACTATCTCAATGTATTTTGGTTGTACTTTGGTTGAGCCATTGCTCTCTCTATCTCTGAGGAAGTTGTGGGGTTTTTCACCTTAGGGTTTTCCCCACGGAAACTCTGTGTCTCTTGTCTCTCATGCTTTTGATTCTTGTGATGCTTGTGATGCTTATTGTGATTGTTATGCATTGATATACTGTATATGTTATTCTCTCAGTGAAGATCCTAGAGTATTGTGAATTAATGCTCAAATTTTAACATGGTATCAGAGCTAACCTGAGAAGAGGACATTTTGCAGTGACAGAAACTTGAGTTTCTTGTTTATTGGGTTTCTCTCCACAAATTTTGGAAAAGCAGTATAGTAGATTGACTCTACTTATCAAGGAGAATCCATCTGTCCAATCAGAATTCAATTCTGAGCATTTTTAGATTTGGCCCTAAAAATTAGGGTTTCCACAAAAATAGGAATTTCTGAAATCTGAAGACATAGCTGGAAGCTCCTTGCAAAAATCGAAGTTTAAAGCTTTAGATCGAGATTTTTGGTTGGGTAGATCTCTGGGAAACTCAAACCCTAATTTAGGGCTCTCCCCAGTGAACCCGGGAGGACAAAAAAGTCAAATCTGAAGGGTAAAACTTTGCTGATCTCAAATTATGAAAATACCAGGCTGATCAGCTCATCAAGGCACATCTTTCTATCCTTTCAGAAAGTTGAAATTCACATTTTGAATTTTTAGGGTTTTTCTGACAAACCCTAATCCGGGACCAAATCCAGTTTTCAACATTTCAAGTGGTAAGACCTAAATCTTTTCTATTTCCATTTGAATTACTCTTTAAAATGTCTCACCACACCAAGCTTGAGGATAAGCTTGAAGGGGCTGATAACTTCCGAGCTTGGAAGTATAGGATTGGGTTAATCCTGGAAGAGAATGAGTTGGACTCATATATAAAAGAAGACATCCCTATCCCAGAGGATGAAGAGGCTAAAGTATTGCATAAGAAGAACTTGGTCAAGGCAAAGAGAATCATTGCTGATTCTATCAAAGACCATCTCATACCCCATGTGTCTTCTATAAAGACACCCAAAGAGATGTTTGACTCTTTGACCAAGCTATTTGAAGCGAAGAACATAAATCGGAAGATGACCTTGCGAAACCAATTGAAAGGAGTAAAGTTTCAAAATGGAGAAACCATTCAATCTTATTTTTCAAGGGTCTCCCAGATCAAGGAACAACTAGAAGCAGTGGATGAAATGGTGGAGAATGGTGAAGTTGTCATGACCACTCTGAATGGCTTACTTAGATCATGGGATTCCTTCATTCAAGGAATCTGTGCAAGAAAGAAGTTGATTTCCTTCAGTAGACTACGGGAAGAATGCTCACAAGAAGAAGCAAGGCTTGTGGCACGAGAAGAAAAGATGGGGAATGAAGATCAAGCTCTCACAGCTCACACCAAGAAAGGGAAGTCCAAGAGAGAGCCATCTCACTCCAAGAAATCTTCACATCATTTCAAAGAAAGAAGAATATTCTTCATCTGTAATGAGAAAGGACATATTGCCATAAATTGTCCCAAGAACAAGAAGGAAAACAACAACTTCAACAAGAAGAAGAAGGGCAGCAAAAGAAGGTTTCATGCTCATGCTGCCGAGGATGATGAACCGCCCAAGAAGAAGGCTAGGGCAGAAAGTGATGATATTAATGATGACTCATCAAGTGAAGAAGAGTATGTTCTAATCTTTGCTCTCATAGGTACTATCTCCCATGGTTGTAATGATTGGTTAATTGACAGTGGGGCTTCCAAATACATGACTGGGTTTAAGGAATCTTTTGTGAACGTATCTGAACATGAATCACCCCATAAGGTGAAACTTGGGGATGATTATCAATACCCAATCAAAGGAAGTGGTGAAGCCTCCTACAACCTAGATTCTGGAAAATCTTTGAAGATGAAAGAATTCCTTTATGTACCTGGGTTCAAGAAGAACTTACTCTCCATCTCTGCATTGGATGCAAAAAGTATGAGGGTTGCATTTGTGGATGGCCAAGTCCTAATGTGGCCAAAGGGAAAGACCATAGATGATGCAGTAGTGATTGGAGAGCAAGAGGGAGGTTTGTATAAATTGAAGGGACAACCTGAACATGCCATGGTGCATGAATCCATGGAGCTAAGTGAACTTTGGCATAGAATACTTGCTCATATGCACTATAGGGCACTTCCAATTGCAAGCAAGGTTGTAGAGGGTCTTCCTGAAATCAAGACCAAACATGAAGGTGTTTGCAAAGGATGTGCAAAAGGTAAGAACATTAAGAAGGCTTTCCCAAGCAGTGAAAGAAAGGCAAAGGATATCCTGGAAATCATCCACTTAGATGTATGTGGTCCTATGTCATCCAGTTCTCTAAGTGGGTATGTTTACTATGTCTCATTTATTGATGACTTCTCCAGGAAGACTTGGGTATACTTCTTGAAGAACAAATATGAGGTGTTTGATAAGTTTAAGGAATTCAAAACCTTGATGGAGAATCAAACTAACAAGAAGATCAAAACATTCAGATCTGACAATGGTGGAGAATTCACCTCAGGTGACTTCAAGAAGCTTTGCAGTGATTCAGGGATTAAGAGGGAGTTGACTGCTCCTTACAATCCACAACAGAATGGAGTTGCAGAAAGGAAGAACAGAACAATCATGGAAGCAGCAAGAGCAATGCTACATGACCAGGATCTACCTATGCATCTATGGGCAAAAGCAGCTAGAACAACTGTATATGTGTAGAAGAGAACACCCCACAAGATATTGGACAACAAGACACCAGAAGAGGTCTTTTCTGGTAAGAAACTTGAAGTCAGCCATCTCAGAATATTGGGTTGTCCAGTATTCACTCATGTCCCAAAGGAAAAGAGGACCAAACTAGATCCTTCAGGAAAGAAGGGTATCTTTGTGGGTTACAGTGAAAGCTCGAAGGCTTACAGAATATACTTTCCAGGGTTCAAGAAGATTGATGTCAGCAGGGATGTGACATTTGATGAAAACTCAGCATTCATCAAATCAAGGAAGGCACCTATCAAAGTTTATGAAGAACCTAAGGAAACTAGATTTCAAGACACTACTATGACTGAAGCAATTCCAGAAGTTATTCGTGAGTTTGAAGATCTGCAAGAACCTGTAGATCCACCCCGTGAGGATAACTCTCACAAGAGGAAACCTGCATGGGCTAGAGAGCTCATTCAAGATGTAGAAAGATTTGGCATTCCAGAAGAAGAACACAGAGCAAAGAAGAGAACTAGATCACATACCAGCTATGTTGCTTTACTCTGTGATATTATGAACAAAGAACCTTACAGTTATGAAGAAGCAGCGGAAAAGAAAGAATGGAAGGATGCCATGGTTGAGGAATACCAATCAATAATGAAGAATGATGTTTGGGATGTTGTCCCAAGACCTAAAGAGAAGTCTGTTGTGACTTCCAAATGGATCTACAAAATCAAGCATGCTGCAGATGGCAGAGTAGAGAAATACAAAGCAAGATTCGTAGCTCATGGATTCTCTCAGAAAGAGGGAATAGATTATGAAGAAACCTTTGCACCTGTAGCCAGGTATACTTCCATCAGAACAGTACTTTACCTGGCTGTAGCAATGAAATGGAAAATACACCAGATGGATGTCAAGACTGCCTTCTTGAATGGTGTAGTTGAAGAAGAAGTATATGTGGAGCAACCACTCGGTTTCGAAATACATGACAGGGAGTCATATGTGTGCAGATTGAAGAAAGCCTTGTATGGCTTGAAACAAGCTCCTAGAACTTGGTATGGTAGGATGGACAGTTTCCTATCTAGTTTGGGTTTTACCAAGAGTAAAGCGGATTCCAACCTTTACTACAAGGTTGAAGAAGGGAATCCTGTGATTCTACTCCTGTATGTGGATGACTTATTTGTAACAGGAGATGACAGATTGATTGCAGATACTAAGAGGAAGCTTGCTGCTAAGTTCAATATGAAATATTTGGGAATGATGCATTATTTCCTAGGTTTGGAGGTTTGGCAGAGTGCAGGTGGGATCTTCCTTGGTCAAGGGAAGTACACAGTAGATATCCTGAAGAGATTCGGGATGATGGATTGCAAGGCCATGGCCACACCTATGGCATCGAATCTGAAGCTTCTATGTGATGCTTCATCTGAGCCGGTTGATGTCTCTTTGTATCGTCAGATGATTGGGTCCTTGATGTACCTGACGAACACGAGACCGGATATTTGCTTTGCTGTGAACACATTGAGCCAGTTCCTGACGGATCCGAGGAGTGTTCACCTGGTTGCAGTAAAGCATGTTCTGAGGTTCCTGAAGGGTACAATGGATTATGGGCTCAAGTATGAAACGAATCAAAAGTTTAACCTGTAGGGTTATGTTGATTCCGATTGGGCTGGCAGTGCTGCAGATAGGAAGAGCACATCTGGGTGCTGCTTTAGTATGGGATCAGGTGTGATCTCTTGGTTTAGCAGGAAGCAGTATTCCGTAGCACTGAGTATAGCTGAGGCAGAGTATCTTGCAGCCTGTTCAGCTAGTTGTGAGGCAGTATGGCTATGAAAGCTACTGTCTGAGTTATTTGATCTCCCATTAGATGCTACTGGTATCTTCTGCGATAACCAGATTTGTGTGAAGCTGTCTGAGAACCCAGTGTTTCATGATAGGTCGAAACACATAGAGATCGAATATCACTATATCAGGGATATGGTGTAGAGAGGAGCTGTGAAGCTCCTATATGTTGCGACGGACGAGCAGATTGCAGATGTGCTGACGAAGCCACTAGCCAGGGTGAAGTTCGAGTACTTTAGGGAGAGGCTTGGCGTTCTTCATATTGATGATACTTCGAGGAAGAAGTGATGGACACATTTGCTGAAGCCATTCCAAGCATGTTGGAAGGAGGATCCTTCACATGGCCGTGGATGTAAGCACTGGATGATGAGCATCAGGATGATGTTCTAGTTTTTGCTTTGTATGATCAGTTGGATCATTTATATGTATATGTATGTACGCATCATGTTGGATGCTGGATATGATCAGTTGGATCATTTATATGTATGTATGCATCATGTTAGATGCTGGTATGATTGGTTGGATCATTTGTATGTATTTTGTATATGCATCATGTTGGATGCTTGGACCATGTATCTGTATATGTATCAGGTGGATACGTTGTATGATCAGGTAGATCATGTATATTGATATGTATCAGGTATGATTAGGTAGATCATGTATATTGATGGATACATTGTGTGGATCATGTATCTATGTATCAGGTGGATACACTATGTATGATGATATGTATCAGGTAGATACTTGGTGTGCATCAGATGGATGCATTGTATGATCAGGGTGATCGTGGATGACGAGCTTCTCCAGATGACATGCAGCAGGATGTTGCAGTGATGATGATCAGGATGATCATGTGTACATCAGGATGATGTATGGGGAGTATCAGATGATACTTTGTGGCCATGGATCAGGTTGTGCAGATGAGCATGTCTGGGAGATCCTATAGGTCGGAGTTGCGTACCCATAACAGCCTGGGATGCTCTTTCGAGACATTGCTCTGGGAGGACATGTAATTTGTGCCCTGGGAGATCTTCAGGTCGGAGTTGTGTACCCGTAACATCCTGAGATGCTCTTGCGAGGTTTTGTCCTATGGCATGTAATTTGCTCCTGGGAGATCTGGACAGGATGAAAAAGGCCTTCGATGCTTCAGCCAGGTTTTGCCATGATCACATGTAATTTGCTCCTGGGAGATCTGGACAGGATAAAAAAGGCCTCAAATGCTTCAGCCAGGTTTTGTGGTGGACCACATGTAATTTGATCCTGGGATATCTGGACAGGATGAAAAAGGCCTCAGATGCTTTAGCCAGGTTTTGTGGTGAGATCACATGTAATGTGCTCTTGGGAGATCCGACAGGTAGAGCTGTGTGCTCGTAACAGCCTGGGATGCTTCAGCCAGGTTTTGTGATGGGTCACATGTAATGTGCTCCTGGGAGATCCGACAGGTAGAGCTGTGTGCTCGTAATAGCCTGGGATGCTGCAGCCAGGTTTTGTGACGCACGTAATAAGTCCTGAGGATTCCACAGTATGGCCAGTGATGATGAAGACTTGCAGGTGGTGGGCCTACATCCAGTATGAAAAAGGATTGGCTCTGTAGAACTTCCTATGACGAGTAGAGTCAGAGATTGGTTGAGATAGCAGCAGCAGTGACGATGATGATGACGATGATCCCGAGAAGAAGACTTATCTAGCAGAACTGTGTCGAGAAATACCTTCCTAGTTAAGAGGGAGTGTTGATGTATATGTAACTTCGGAATGTATTTCATATATATATTTATTGTACCCTTATAAGAGATGTGTTATTCCTCTATAAGGAAGTGTCGTCATGTGGATTGACAAGTGTCGCAAGTGTGTGTACTTGCCGATGGGTTATTAGACCACCATGTGTGGGGTTGGCCCTGAAATATATATTATATTGTGGATGTATCTAGATAGACAAGTCGGCCCCATAGTGTAACTGGGCAAACAGGTTAGTATAAATAGAGATCGGGAGATCTCTATTTTGATCATTCAGAAAGTCACACTTCTCTCACTCAGAAAGTGGCGCACTAGTGAGGAGGAGGATCATCTGCTACTAGGAGACTATCTCAATGTATTTTGGTTGTACTTTGGTTGAGCCATTGCTCTCTCTATCTCTGAGGAAGTTGTGGGGTTTTTCACCTTAGGGTTTTCCCCACGGAAACTCTGTGTCTCTTGTCTCTCATGCTTTTGATTCTTGTGATGCTTGTGATGCTTATTGTGATTGTTATGCATTGATATACTGTATATGTTATTCTCTCAGTGAAGATCCTAGAGTATTGTGAATTAATGCTCAAAATTTAACACCTCCTTCGATGGGTTCATCCTCGTCGACTTCAAATCATCATCCGAGGATTGAACTTAGAAACCAATCGAGTACCTTGGGCCTGCATGCCTCAATGGCAGGTTACCTCGCTTTCAACATGAGTTTACATCATTGACTCTTGATTGAAAGATTTCATCCGGTGTTCGAATTCAATTCATTTATTCATGCTTGATGATATGTACTGTGATACCTTAGGGATCATTGACATTAATGGTGATTTCCCTTGCACTTGTTAACGGTATACATCAATGACATGTAATCAAGTGGTTTCTACCATGTTCGACTCCAAAACGTTGTAATCACATGGATAGATTCATATCATTGTGGATTTGACTTGAAGACCCTGGGGGAAGTCATATTGTACCCAGGTTGCGATGGAGATTGTTTGAGTTATATTACACGGATCCACTTTGTATTGGTCGTGGCTATGCTATCATCTCATCATGGATCTACGATTGTGTCTAGTAGGCATGATTGTGTTCGGTCGGTCTTTACTATCATGGATATGCAGTGTCTTGGTCGGCAACCATGTTTTGTTAGACTTGTGGATCTCAGGTCATTTATGTAGCAGCTCCTTCCAACCAGCAAGTCCTTGCCATTTTTCTTACTACAAAGCATTTCACCTGTCTCATTACGCCAACTTCATGCTTTGGGGGGCATTCTGTTACACCAAAATGTCGTCACCCTTGTGCAAGTGTCATCATCATGACCTAGTGTCGTCACCATGACCGTTGCAAGTGTCCTCATCATGATCGTTGTGATAATGTCGTCATCTTGACCCTTGTGTAAACTCTTTGGTCTGACTCCTAAACTCATTCTGGGCTAAAACACATCCAACTGAGATATTTCCCTGCCTAGTTGACCTCTTTGAGTAGGCTGTCGCACTTTGTCTTCCTACAGGGTGAGACAGACCCCCTCTGTCACAGTTCTTGGTCAGCTAGGGTGAGACATTGTCGCACTTTGTCTTTCTACGGGGTGCTACAGACCCCCTCTGTCACTCTGCTACGAATATAAAATAAGATAATAGTTAGGTTAACTAAAGATAGGTTATGAAAGGAGGTGTCTCCTCAACATCAAAATGCCCAAGATATATTTAAGGCAGGGCCATTATTGTAATCTTTTATCCATCATCTAATATATTATCTATTTTAGTCCATATTTATGGCTTATCGTATATACCAGATCTTCTGGTGAAGTTATTTGTGTGAAGCAAATAATTATTTGCTCCATTTGGTATCAGAGCGTTCTGATTCTCGGACACTTATTGATTCCGTCCCTTGGCAATATTTTTGGCTTGTAGCCAAACTTTCAAGGATTCCTTGAACCCGGATCTGTGATCTATGCTTTTCGCCATCCATACTCAGATTTTCTGAACTCTTCCCAACTCTGCAAGCTTCCGCTCTCCTCGTCCACAGCCTCCACCTCATCGCCCACCTCACCCCGTTCCTCCCCCACGCTCTGAAATTTTCCTCCACTCTCGGCTTCCCATCTCCGCCTTCCCTCCTCCTCCACACGACCTGCAACCCACCCGCCTGCCTTCACCTCATCCACGTCATCTCTTCCCTGCCAACCTTTGACCCTCCTCCCACCTTAATAACCCCCCTCCACTTCTCCTTTCCCCCAACAGCTCCCCCATCCCGCCTTCCACGACCTCCTGCGCGAGCTGCGTCTCCACCTGCTGCTCCAGTTCCCGCACACTCCACCCTCCCACTCCTGCGTCCACCATCACCGTTCCCCCACTGTTCTGTGCCCACCTTCCTCTCGTCCACCTCTCGTCCAGCCCCCGCTCACACTCCACCCGTCCACCTTCCATCCGCTCGCGTCCCATCTGCCCACGCTCTTCCGCCCACACCGTCATCCACCATCTCACGCCGCCGGCCTTCTCCCTCTTTGTGTTCCCTACCTCCTTCCCTTCTCCCTCACGACCTCCACCAGCTGCTTCCCCCACAGCTTCCTGTAGTCATCCACCACCACTTCCGCCCCCATTCCCCGCCATCCATATTCCATCATCCAAACCCTAAATTTCGTTTTTTTTTAAATCAAATATTAAACCTTATAATAGTATCATTATATTGTTTAATATTTTTTATTTGAAAAATATATATATATATATATATATATAGTTTATAAAATATTAATAATATTATTATTAATTAATTAATTAATAATTATTATTATTAAAAAAAAATGATTATTATTATTATTTTATAATTATTATTTTTGGAAAAAAAAAGAGATCAATTATCATTGAAGGAAGCCAAGGACGAGTTGTCATCGTCAAGAAGACATTAAGACAAAGCCAAGAAAAACAAAAACCAGAAGTCCAAGCAAGACTCCTTATTGTCAAAGAAGTCGAAGAACACTTATCACCGAAAAAATCAAAGTCAAGGACAGTTATTTATCATTGAAAAATTCAAAGTAAAGGAAGGCTTATCAAGAAGTCGAGACGCGTTAACGACAAGGACGACCAAGTTTAATAAAGACTCATCAAAGAAATCAAAGAAGATCATTCCACTGTCAAAGAAGACAAAAACCATGGAAGCCGATTTGCGAGAGAAATTAGAAGCCAAGTTAAAGCGCTATCAAAAAGACAATGAAGAATTACGAGACATTAATACACAATCAGAATTAAGGATTGAACTACATAAGATACAAGAACGGTTCAATGAACAAACAATGTCCAACCATAAAAATCACATAGAAAAATTATGTGCGCAAATCAAGGAATTAAAAGATGAGAGTGATTTCAATCAGAGGTTGAAAAATCAAGATATAAAGAAGGAAATAAATAATTATGAAGCAGAAATAATACGCTTGAACAAAATCGTTAGCGACAAAGATGAAGAACTAATGCAGTTACGACATAAATTAGAAAGTCAAGAATCAGAGGTCGGCCAGTGTCGACAACAGATAAAAGTTCTTCAACAACAAAATGACGACTCTAAAAAGACACATAAGTCAGAGATCGCGAAGAGTAATAAAGCATTATCTAACAATGTTGAAGAAATTTTTAGACTAAGAAATCATAACAAGATACTAGTCACAAAAATTAAGAAGTTGAAAAATAGCCGAAAGATAGAACAATCTATGGACGACATTGAAAGGAAACTTCTAGACAAGCAGGAAGAAAATAGTTGTATTAGAAATCATAATGAAGATCTTAAGGAACAACTTAAGACATCTGAAGATGACAGAAAATCGGAAGTCGAATTAATTAAGAAGTTTCAAAATGATAATAGGCAGTTAGAAAACAAGTTGGAAAAGATACAGAACAAAAACTTAAATCCTCAAGAGACGAAAATACAACTTCCAACTCAGATCAATGCTCTAAAGGCGACATTCGTAAACGAAAATGACATCGTGAAAGTTCCTTATCGACACCCCAACCATAAAAACCGATATTTGAAAAAGTGGGAAATGTCGAAAGATAATGGTACTAATGTGATCAAATCTCATGACGACACATCAGTAGGGAATCCCATCAATCCAGAACAAATCAATTTGGGATGGATTGATCCTTCGACGTATCGGAAGTTATGCTCTACACTTAGCAGTTCGTATCGACATGTTTCGGCGGCCACGACACGCAAAGAACAATGCGACAAAATTATAAGGCTTTGAGGACAAAGCCTTTCTAAGAGAGTGGCAATGCTACGAATATAAAATAAGATAATAGTTAGGTTAACTAAAGATAGGTTATGAAAGGAGGTGTCTCCTCAACATCAAAATGCCCAAGATATATTTAAGGCAGGGCCATTATTGTAATCTTTTATCCATCATCTAATATATTATCTATTTTAGTCCATATTTATGGCTTATCGTATATACCAGATCTTCTGGTGAAGTTATTTGTGTGAAGCAAATAATTATTTGCTCCACACTCTGTGTCCTCTACTAGGGTGCGACGAGGTTGGTTAAAGGCTATTTTGGGGAGTCTCGAGGTCTTTCTAGAAGTTTGTTGAGGTGGAGACCTATCCCTAGACTCTAGGTGAGGTGGCATTTCAGTTCCTAACCTAATGGGAGGATCCCTTAGCCATCTCCCCTTAATCCTCAACCTACCCTATCTCTTTAGCCCTATATAAGTGAAGCTCCTCTCCACTCTAAAGGAGCAAGTCTATAGTACTTACATGTTGGTGAAATTAGCTTAGGAGATCTCTATTCATTTCTTGGGAGATCTATACTTCCTTTGGAGGCTTTGGCATTGGCTTGTTGGAGAAGGATTGCTACGTTAAGCCTTGGTTGTAATCACTTCCTTCTATGTACTTTCCCTTTTTATACAGTAATATAAATGCTTTCCACCAAATGTTGTTGCATTGATGATGTTTGTGTAGTTTGCCTGCTTAACTGCTTACTTAGATATGTTATTGTTTAGATGCATTTGACTACTTGTGTCGTTCTATATGTCTTGACAGGTTTTGCAGCTGAGACCTGAAGACCATAAAGCTTGGGACAATATCAAGGAGAAAGGATCCGCGATCTGAAAGGTAAGGCATCTAGTCACTCGATCTCTAAGTAGATCTAGGGAAGTTATTTTATATTTTGTCTCATTTGTTCTAGTCTTGCATTAAGCTAGGGAGATCACGCCTTGAGTCTGCTCTTGGTAGATTGTCCGATAACAACTATTCAATTATTGAAGATTTTTCCCAACACCGTGTGTGATGTCTGCTGTAGAAGTGTTTCAAAATTTCCCATCGCGATGACATTCACTCTTGGATGCTATAGGATGTACTGACTCCGCTAATGATTTGATGGGAAAATTTGGTATGCCTGACATTAAGGCCTATTTACCATATCATGTTTGCTTACGAATTACATAGTCCATGGTTCCAAAACTATTGGATGAACTGTTGTGATGAAGGTGCATCTACGTGTGTCATGGCTATTTCTTGTTGGAAATCTCTAGGATCCCCAGAGTTAGCTCTGTCGACCATGTTGCTTACAACTTTTGATGGAAGGTCATTTCAACCTCATGGAATCCTCCCTTCTTTTGATATTGAGTTAGAGGAAAAATCATTTCTGTAGAAGTTGAAGTTGTAGATGCTCCCATCGACTACAATTTGTTGTTGGGAAGGAGTTGGATGCATGCTATGCAAGCTATTCCATTGTTTGTGTTTCGGGTTTTGTTATTTCCTCATGAAGGAAATATAGTCAAAATTTGACTAGTTATCTTATACTCTAAACGACCCTATAACTCCTAGAGATTCGAATATTCCATGGATTGATCGATCGCACCTTGCAACCGAGAGTTTAGGGGCGGGAATGTATCCATCACTCAGGGCACATTTAATATTCCTGTGCCTGTTAGTTATATTGGTTCAACTTGTGTTAGGGATGGTGACTTTATATTTGAGGATTCCTTACAAGGAACATCTAGTAGAACTAATCCTTGGATCTTGCCAACTCCATCCGAGTTAGCAGAATACTCCCCACATCATTAGTCGGTAGTACCTTTATCCGTGACATAAATAGTTTATCAAGCCATTCAAATTACTGCCACAAATTCGATTTCGACTCCTTTTGTCTCATAGGATTTGCACCCTAATTATGAGCTTGCATGGGCTATTGATTCCTCTCATTATATCGATTGTCTAGATATGGTTTTTCCTACATATGAGGCCATTATGGAATCCATGGTAGGACCCGAGAAACCTTGGGGAATATATGCATCATTGTTCCTACTTCCTTCCATCTTTAATTATAATCGACGATGAATAATTCCATGTGAGACTGCCTGGAAATACTAATAAACCCATTAATCCTTTAGCTAAACAAGGAATTTATGCTGAAGGGAATATGGAAAATATTTCTAAAACAAAACCGATCAATATTTGCAAAGAACCAAATGTCATAGAAAACATCTTTATCGGTGAAAACTTCTTTGAAGAAGAAGTTTGTATTTATACCGATTTATTTAAAGAATTTCATGATGTTTTTTCCTGTTCATACGAGGAGATGCTAGGCATCGACGCATCCATTATGGAACATGAAATTCGAACACACCCAAATGCTAGACCCGTTCGACAAAAACTTCGTCTAGTTAATCCTAGGAAAGCAGTAGTTGTTAAAGTTGAAGTTGAGAAACAATTAAAATCTAGCTTCATCTATCTTATTGCTATGATAGAATGGGTATCCAACCTTATTCCAGTAGATAAAAATAAAGGTACTATAAGAGTTTGTACTAATTTTTGCGATCTGAACAAAGCTTGTCCTAAGGACAACTACCCTACACCATTTATTGATCAAATTATTGATGAGTGTGGTGGAAGCGAAATGTTTTCTTTTATGGATGGATTTTCGAGCTATAATCATATCTAGATTAAACCTAAGGACCAACATAAAACCACTTTCAATTGTCCTTGGGGTACTTTTTCTTATATGAATATGCTGTTTGGTTTAAAAAATGTTGGAGCAACATTCCAGCGTGCTATGAGTTTTTCCTTCCATGATATCAAATACATTGTAGATCCTTATTTGGATGATCTAATTGCTCGATCTCGAAAGAGATGAGACCATCTTGATCACTTGCGTATTGTGTTTGAGCGGTGCAGATACTATAAGATTTGTTTGAATCCTAATAAGTGTATTTTTGCCATCGAATCTTGACGTTTGTTAGGCTTTATTGTATCCAACAAAGGGATCATGGTCGATCCTTTGAAAGTCGAGGCTATTGTAATTTTGCCTCCTCCTCGTACCATTTGTCAACTTTAGATTTGACAGGGGAAAGCAAATTTTCTTAGGCGTTTCATTTTAAACTATGCTAAAATAAATGAAGGATTCATGTGTTTGTTCAAGAAATACATTCCATTTATATGGGACGAGGCTGCTCAAAGTTTATTGGAAGCCCTTAAAAAGGAATTATTGGCATCCCCTTTACTTAGTCCACCAGATTACACACGAGACTAGTTATTATATTTGTCCGCATCAGATTCTACTTTTGGTATAGTTTTAGTTGAGGAATATGGCCAACTCCAAGAGCATGCAATCTATTGTCTTAGTCACGCTTTGCTAGGACCTGAACTTTGCTACCCTCACGTCGAGAAATCAGTTGTGGCAGCTGTTCATGTTGTCCAAAGAATCCATCGTTATATATTGTTGTGAAAAACCATAGTAGTAGAAGATTCCAATCCTTTCCAGTTTGTTTTGCGCCAATGAATAATCAGTGGCAAATACAATAGGTGGTTATCATCTTGCAAGAGTTCGGTTTATAGTTTCAGTCCACAAAATCGAAAAAATATTTGGTATTCGCTAACTCATTTCAGAATTTCCAAATGGAGAAAATACCAATATTGAAGAAGACTCATTCCTTGATGATCACATCTTCTTGATTTCTTCATCCTACCGTCGGTATGGAGACATTTTAATATATATCCAGAATTTGAAGTGTCTCTCTACTTTTTCAAGGGATGATCGACAATGCTTATATCATAATGTGAAGAATTACCTCATCATCGGTGATACTTTATACAAAAGAGGAGTTGATTCCATTTTGCGTCGTTGTTTCACCTCGAAGAAGCAGATACATTTTTAAATGATGTCCACTCTAGAGCTTATGGGGGTCATCTATCCGGGTTGGCAAGAACCCAAAATATTTTACAGGATGGTTATTTGTGGCCTATGATATTTAAGATTGCATAGATGCAGTTAAATGCTGTTGTCCATGCCAATTATTTACCAAAAAGATGCAGGCGCATCCAACTCCACTTTTTCCCATTGTCACTATAGGTCCCTTCGTTAAGTGGGGGATAGATTTTATGACATGCAACCCAGTTTAAACTGGGGGGAATAAATACATCATAGTCATTGTCGATTATTTTACTAAATGGAAAGAGGCTATGCCTACAATTAAAGATGACAAGGAAACATAAACTTATTTCTTTTTTAATAAGATTATATCCTGGTTCGGCATTCCAAAACAAATTGTTACTGATCATGGCAGTCATTTTCAGAATCACATGATGTTTAACTTAACTACAATGTTGGGTTTTAAACATGAGCATTTGTCTCCATTTTACCCAAAAGCAAATGGTTAGGTCGAAGCAGTGAACAAAACACTCAAGACTATACTCCAATGAATTGTCAATGCTAGTAAGACTAACTGGCACATCATGTTGTATCCTACTTTATGGGCTTACCGAACCATAGTTAAAATTGCTATAGGGTTTTCTCCCTTCCAACTCGTCCAAAGAATGGAAGTAGTTACTCCGATTGAATGCGAAATACCTTCGTTAAAGTTAGTAGTATAGCTCCTACACAAAACTTCCGCTTTGGAAGAAAGATTGATTCACTTGGAGCATATGGACGAGCAATGTTGAGATGTGGCCACATCAAATGAGGCACACAAGAAAATGATCAAAAGTTAATATGATAAATCTGTCTGACCTAGGGTGTTTTTCGAAGGTGACCTTTTCTTAGTCTACGACCAGGATAAAGAACCTTTGGGGGCAGGGAAATTTAATGTTATGTGGCTTGGACCAGATATTGTGACATGTGTCTTAGAAAAAGGGGCTTATGTGTTAGCAGATTACGAAGGAAATAAGTTGTTGGAGCCCAGAAATGGGCTCTATCTGAAGAAGTACTATACCTAGTTCAAGTACTTTTTCATCTATATAGTTGTACATTTGTACAGCCTTGTCTTGATTTATCTCTTATCATAGGATTGTTTCTTTTGTTGTCAGATCATGACTAAGATACTCTATGTGGGGTTCACTGATGTCGCTAGCCTCCATACTCGTAATCTCGCCTCCGTTGCATGGGTGGTTTACTCACCTATCGGTCAGTTATTTCTATTTGGAGGCGCTTGTTTAGGACCAACTACCAACAACATGATGAAGTATAGTGTTGTAATCGAGCTTCTTAGCAATGCTATTATTAATGGCATCCTATTCCTAGAAGTTTGTCTAGATTCACAACAAATCATATCCCAATTTAATGGTGAATACTAGGCTCGTGACCCTATGCTTTTTCGTTAGTTTTTAAGAATATGCCTATTGGAATGGATTTTGATTATATCACATACATTCATATTTAAAGAAGACACAATATACTAGATAACTCATATGCTAATTACATTTTAGATTGGCACATAATTCATCGATAACAAAAGAAAATACATAATTAAAATAAAATTTTGTATATAAACATGTAAATCAAGGCAAAAAACTATCCATATATATATATATATATATATATAAAGTCTCATAAAAAGTACATAACATAAAAAATAGTGAGTTCGATCATGTCCAAAAAATAGGCGCTATAGGCCTCATACTGTGCAATCTAGTAATACCCCTAGGGGTCACCTACACCTTGTCCTTTATGGTAGACATAAAAGTAGTAGTTTCCCTCCTGAATATATTAACCCAACCTGTGGGTACTCCTACAACTTGCCTTTGCACCACCTCTGGTAAATCATTGACCTTGGTCTTTGGGATACCAGTGGTCAGTTGAGTTAGGTTCTCCCTGACTCTCTCTAGTGTAATTGCAACATCAATAGATTCCCCCTCCCGATTCCTACAACGATAGCGAGGGAGTCCCTCGGGACAAGCAAGTGCTATATCTACAAAGTATATTGCATTAACTATGATTAGACTTCACTCTAAAAAATATGTGTTTTCATTTCTCTTTAAAAAATAAAAAACATAAAAATTAAATAAATACTAAAATGATAAACATAGAGACTTACCAATCGCACCAAGTGAGCTTCCTAGGGGTACTGCCATATCTGGATCCCTATTGAAATCAATCCCATGGGATGGATAGTCTTTGATTCCCTTCACTTGGCACTCCCACCAAGCAAATAAATTATCGTCAAATGGGATACTAGCTCGCCCACCTCCAACTCGTAATATAAAACATGTCCATCTAGTCATAGCAGGATCATGAAGGCCATGTGGATCTATATATACCCACGGACTAGTAACAGGTGCCTTTCAAAGAAGAATCTACAGATAAGACTACCATATCCGAAGGTCTTCAACTTTCCCTTTTTGCATGCCGATAGTTGGGATTTCACACACCCCAACAAACAAGTGCACTAGTAAAAAATCATAGGCTTAAGACAACGTACTACATTGAACACGTGCACCCATGAATTTTGGTGTGTAGATGTCGATCCTACAATCCTCCCAATGGTTTAAATAATGATTTTGAGGCCCAAACTCCTAATGTCTTTGATCAATATCTGCGTACCAATACTTTGAGTCCCCTCTATACAGTACACAATGATATATTCGTCGATGGTCATACCACCAACGCTACAATATTTGAAGCTCGGTAACTCTCCTTGACAAGATAACTGGGTGAGAAAGTAGATGTCATCAACCTCTATCTTTAGAGGTTGTCCATCAAGCATAAATGCTTCCTCATTTGGGTCCCATAAGATGATCAATAGTTGTAAGATCCGATTTTGTGCCCTTGTGTTCCTCACTTCAAAGAATATTTTGAGTCCACATTGCCAGAGGGATTCCATGGCCTCATCATTTGCAATTACAACAATGTCTTGAGCTTCATGATCATGCTCCCTCCATTAAATAACCATCCTACAATCAAAATTTTCAAGTTTTAATGACCATTAAAAAACAATTTCATGGATGTATACACGAGCTACATTTTTAATAGTCGTGTATTCATCGTACATACATGAACCAATAAACAGTAGCCCATGTATGCCTCCGTGAACAATTAGGGCCTCCCCAAAACAATAAAAATTGGACAAAAAACTCAACGAACGTAGAATGAAATGAAAGAGCAAGGCATGGCCTCTTAACTTACACTGACGGAATGGAATTTGACTGATTGTAGTTCCTGGAATTTGCTCTTGAAGATCGAGCTATTCTCCACCCCAAAAACTCCCAAATTTCAAATTCACACAATTGAAATGGTAGTTTTCACTTTTAACCTAATTTATTACTTTTGATAACTACCCACGTTCCTATAGTTACTATTTTTATTATTATTATGTTAAATTTGAATTAACAGATCTTTTGGAAGAGGATTTTTGGCACATTTTTTCAGGGAAGCGATTTATTTTCTTGGGAATGGCATCTATTATGGAAAGTATATGTCCTTTAACCTATCATACAGGGTACCTTTTCCCCTATCTTTTCATTTTTTCATTTACCTTATAGTTTTAGGACACTTTTAGATCATTTTTGTGAAGTTGCAACAACACTATTCCTTCCAAATTAATTGTCGCAACATCACATTTATAGCTTACTACCCCATGAGCATCCTAGAGTCCCCACTGTAGTGTTTCCTGACTTTGCGTTGGAAATGCATATTCCTTATTATATTTTTGTTGTCTATTTCCCATATGAGGAATCCCATTACGGAGTCTTCTTTAAGCTCTTTTTAGACTCTTTAAAATTGAAAATATTGCCTAGTATGCTTGTTCCTTTCACACTTGTTAAATGTTTTGAAGGTTCATACAGATAGTATAAGTTTAACCCTTTTCCAGACCATTTGGATTATTTATGAAAAATGAATACTCTGGTCTATATGATCAGAAGAGTTCTCTCCTTGTTTACTTTTATTCTTTGTGGGTGAGGGAGACTAACTTTATGAAAAAGAAACCTTGTGGAGTTTTATTTTAAAGTTTTCAGACTCTCTAAAAATGAAAACCTAAGTGAGCATCAACTAAACCAGGCTCGATAAAATTTATGGGATAGTGTTTATGGAGGTTTCTTTACAATTTTCAACTTCCTTAAAATATTGAAAATATTTGGGTTGAATTTTGTGAGTGTCCTTATCTAGCACTTGATCCATATTTTGGAATTGGTTGGTTTGTATTGATACTCATTTCTTCCCATCTACCATAGCATTATTTTATTCCTTTTCAGGATTTTTATAATATTAAAAATACAAAAAAATCAAATATTCCAAAAAGACAGACGGGAAAAGGTTATGTTCAGATATTTATATGGCAGCAAGTTGTGTCACCTTTGAACACAACACATTGTAATGAGTCTTTCCTTTGTAATTGGGTTGTAGTATGACCTAGGAAGCTGAACTCGCACATGCATTTACTCCCTTGACTAGTTAATATTCCAGTCATTATGAAGTTGTCTTTGATGTCTCATACAACATGGATAAGTATTATGTTCTTTCTTGATTTATGTTTCCTCAGTCACTTCTGTGTCATGCTGTTTTTCAAAGGAAGTCTTTAACCTGAGTCAACCAACTTCAAAACTCTCTTGAATTTACTATGTTGGCCTTCCCATGTCAAGTAAGTCTAGCTTCAAAACTCTCTTGAATTTACTATGTTGGCCTTCCCATGTCAAGTAAGTCTCACAAATATCAGTTGCCCCATCAAATATCTTGCCTCCCGCTACACCCTCGTGTTGGATGATGGGGGATGACTTAATGTCCTCCTTCCAACGGATTGTTTCCCATTGACTTCAAAACATTTATTCTGAGATAGTAATATAGAATCTTATTAGTACCTTGGAACCTGCAGTCTTTAGTGGCAAGTATCCTTGCTACTGATAGTGGGAATGCATCTATCTCTCCTAATCAGTAGAGTCTGCAAGTGTTAGAATTCAACTCATTTATTCACACTTATTAGACTGTACTAGGTAACTCGCCTCTAATTTTCATTATTCGTGAGTTGGATCACATTTGTTAACGATATACATCAATGACCGATAATCAAATGATGTCTTACTATGTTCAACCCCAAGACATATATTCACATAGTTTAGAAATGTACATGTGTTGGTTTGTTTAAAGACCTCGAATCTTGATATAGTGTCACCTTTTTGCACTATGATTCGAGTTGCGTTGGATTTCTACTATCATTATTCTAGCACTAATTCATATGGAGATTGATTTGTTCACCTCGACACATATACATATATCTTCATTTGATTTTGAGACATATATCCACTTTGTATCCTTGTGGCTATGGTCTATCGATGACATGGATCCACTTTGTATCCAGGTGGCCATGATCAATTTTTCTATATATACTTATGGATCAACTATATACTTGATTTGCGACCATGCTTTTGTTACTCCTGAGCATGGGTATGCCCACCTCGGGAAGAGAGTTCTTACTTGGTTGATTGTTGTTACCGCTCATGGCTGACAACTAGGAGATTTCTTCCAGGTTACTTCAAGCACTCATTATGGAAAGGTTGTAATGTATTTTGGCCATCGTATGCCCCTCTGAACTCAAACATTAGGGGGCATCTATCATAGCATATTTTTCCATAGTTTATCCCAAGACAATATAGTGGATGATCTTATCCCTGTTCCTGGTTACATAATTCCTTTTTTCCCTTGTTCCATTGTGGACAAATTGTTATTTTGAGAAATCCTTCTAAAAAACCCTATTTCTCAACAAATATGCGACCTATCCTTGGCTAAATTATGTATATGCGACCTAACTGTGTCTATCCCATGTATGTGTCCGCACGAGAGTAAAAAATAAAAATAAGTTAATAAAAGTTATTTCACAGGTTAGTTTCGATTCAAGATTGTTCCGCAAACTCCCAAATCCCATGAATAACTTCCCCTAACTCCCTAACTGCTCTCCTCAAAAGTATAAAAGAGCATAGGTGAGAAGAATTTGGAGGTTACACATAATATGCAACCACCTTGCCCAAGTTTTGGTGAGATTATTCTTGGAGAAGAAACCCTCTCTGTAATCAATTTGCACAACCCTTTTCCCTAAGTATGCAACACCCTTCTTGCACTATATGGAACCCTAGTTTCCCATCATTTTCACCATAACCTTGTTATGCTAGAAAGTGCCTCAAATCTTTTGAGCATATTTTGTGTGAAAAGACTTTGAGTTGAGATTGGAGTTCTGAAGTGGTTTGGGAGGAAGAACCCAACACTCAGTTTCAAAACGGCAACAATATGATCATGTTTACTTGTTCTATGTACTTTGTTTCCATTTTCAATACATAAATGAAATCTTTTTCCTGTCCAATACATGACCTTTATATGCATGTTTGTTTATGTGGATGATTATTGTTATTGGATTGGAAATCTATAATTTTGCAAGTTTCTTTTATAATCTTTTTTATTATTATGATGCTTTCACCTTCCTTTGTTTTCCTTTTAGGAATTGCAGCAAGGGGTTGAGGCCAAGGATCAAAGATCAAGACCAGAGGATTCTACTTCTAACGCTTGGAATTGGGTATGTACCCTTAATGCTTTGTATGCCAACTGTTTATTGAAAAGAAAGTATTTTGCTTACTTGAAAGATTAGGGTTTGTTTATGTCTATGCGGCAACAATTGAACCCAATAGTTGTTGGGGATTTATTTCCCTAAACACACCTTCTCATAGCCTGTTAGATGTCCACCAACTCATACAAGGAACAATGGCTTGGATGGTTATGGTCCTCCATACCCAACAAAGCCTAATCAAAATCAACAACAAGATAATTATTTAGGCAAGAAGGGATATGGAGCCAGGATATGCCCTTGATTCCAACTAGAAAAATAGAAAACCACCAAAAGTCTTGGGTATTATAATTCCTAATTCTCAAACTGCACTACCTCCCATAATTGCTCCCCTAATTTCCCACCTACATCCTCCATACTAAGAAAATGTCATCATATTAATCCACTCCCTCATTAACCAATATATGTGCAAGCATCCTTAGGAGCTTAGGGGTATTAAATCATGTCCTATCCACTTGCAAACAATCCACCACTTGGCATTGCATGCATCCTTTAATTTCAGTTCTGCATTTGTCAATTTGAACTTAGGGTTATTCATTCTTGCCAGATTTATGGGATAGAAAAGATATAAGTCCCACATTTTGTGACTAATTTTCCAACCTCCAGGTGAGAGGTCACATTAACTAATTGATCTGGTTGATGATTTAAGGCCCTAATCATGTGATAATGGAAACAAATCATTTTTCCTCTTAGTTTATTCTTGCAATCCTCACTAATATGCCATCGAATGGAGAAGTTAAGTTTCACATATGCCAAATTATGAGGGATGAATCTCCAATGGCAATTAGATGCTTAATTCATCTTAAATAAATAATCTCGAGTCCTTGATAAAGGGTTGAAGAATCTGCTTGATTTTTAGTAACCTCCTCAAGATCAAGGATGATCCCCCCCGCACCTACCAACTCTAAGTGATATCCCATCCTAACACAAGGTATATAACCCAAATTATATAGTTTGCAACTCCAATCTTCTCATGCATGGCTATATTACATAGGGAAATTATTACTTTCATTTCATTTTCCTTCCACTTATCACCTTCTTGTTCCCTCAACCATTCTCTTCATTATATGTGCACATCAATGTGATGAACATTATATATATATATATATATGAAATGGAAATGCGTATATAATTATATCATCGTGTGGCCTTGTATATCTTATCTTATCTATCATATTCTTATTCATTGCTAATTATTTGTCCTTTATGGATTTATGTTTATTGTCCTTCTTATGTTGAATATTTGCTAGTAAATGAAATTTTGTTCATTTCATTGGTATCACAGTTACATATTATTCTAACATTTGGCCAAGCATTTTATCATACCTTGTCTAACCTGGCCTTTAGCGACACTAAAATCCCTTTTTCAAAGGTTCTCTAAACTTGAGGCCTTTGACCACAACTAGCCTTTGGCCATTTAAAACAAGAAAATTTCATTGAAGAGATTATTCCATTGGAACACGACAAATTTGAATTTGAAGAACAATTATGAAAATACAAAAGCAAAATACAAACTCATCCATACAATGAAATTGAATAAACCCTATATAATATCGATCTATAAATGCCATCCTACAATATTTTATCTGAACAACTAATTTCTAGTAGGATTAAAAGAATTGTGCCTAATTGCCAATAATTTTGACACTCTGACTATATATATATATATATATATATATATGTTTCATTAGTGGTTTGAAATAAGAGATACATACATATTTCTTAATGTCTCATCCTACTGCTTGGATGGAAGCCACTCAAAGAGCTCTAGAATCCCAACAGGTGATTAATGATCAAATGAAAATTACCCTATTTATTCCCCATTCGTGTCCATCTATCTTCCTTTCCACTAATATCTCCCCACCCTTTCCACCTCTCAAGATCCAAAAGTTAACTAGAGTTGAAATGGAGGAACACCAACTTAAAGGTCTCTACTACAATTGTGATGAGAAATATTCCCTTGTTCATATATTTAAGGAAAACAACTTTTTATGGCCATTTCTTATGAGAAAATTGAATCTATGACCCAAGAGTCAAATCATCCATATGTGGAATACATTTCCATGCCTGATCTATAGGAGGTGGAACCATATATGAATTTACATGCATTGATTGGTCTTTCTGCTCACCAAACCCTCAAATTGATTGGCTACATCAAACATCGCAAAGCCATCGCCTTAATTGATAGTAGTAGCTACACACACAACTTCATTCATCACCGTAATTGTAATTGGAGCTGTGCTAAATTGGACGTTGTCTCCTCAAGGAGGAAAGTGAGCATTGCTTTCATCAATATAAGTATTTCTATTTGTGGTATTCGGTTCTCAACAATTGTCTATTGATGTGGTAATTCTGTCATTTTCATTGTAAGCCTTGTTATATTTAATTATATCAGCTTTGAATTTTTTGTTCTAATAAGAGGGTACATAACATTCATCAAATGAATTTCAGATTGGTACAATTTGACTCTAAACCCAATGCCTTTCCAACTGTTAATTATTAGTGGCCTCTAAGAACATTTTGTGGCTATTGTGGATCAACAACTTGACTTATAAAATTCCCCTTTGTTATCCTTCTTCCCATGCAATTATTCTTTAATTCTTTAACATGATCAACGATATTATAATGTGTCTTTTTTAAATTGAGAGGATGAGTAAGCATTGTTTATAATTTTAAAAATATTTTTAATGATATACATAAATATGTTTGGAAACTTTTAAGTTAATATGAAATGGCACATCTCCTTCATACTCGACTATACAAAAATCATTATATAATATAATTAACTTTGTTTATATTAAAATAATGTATTAATTTTTTTATTAAAATAACCTATTTTATTTTAATAATAAATAAAATATATTTCATTATTATTATTATTATATTGATCTCGAATAAAATTGATATTATATTGTTTGTTGAAATTTTAAGTACAAACAATCTAAGGTCCCTAATATAGAAAGTTTTGTCCTATTGTCGATCTAGAACAAGCAATCCTATCGTAGAGGCATTTGAGGTATAGCATGTTATAGAGCATTGTGAAATTCTAAATCACACCAGATCATGCAGCTGAGTATACCTCATAGAGAAAGAATGAGCAGAGAAATTGAGTTACAGTGAAAATTGCAGTAAAAAAGAGCAGACAATTAATCATGCATGAGAAGTCAGATAGGAACATAATAATGTCACATAATACAATAATCAGTATAGTCAACAATGATGTTACAATGGAGAGAATTTGAATCACTTGGGAGAATTTGAGTCTCAGTGTGTCTAGCATAGCAATTGTCAACACTGGAGTGCTCCGGAAGACCCAAACTCAGCTCAACTGAACCTAAACTCAGTTAACTGACTAAGGAGGGCGCATTAGTGAGTTTGTCATGCAAATCACTTAGAAAAGGGCGCATGATGCCACAATCAGTAGCAATCGGAGCATAAACCCCCACAAGAATCAGCTAACTCAGGTGGACTGAACTGGAACATTGAGTAGGCTACTAAAATATAGGAAAATGAATTAAGTGATCCTAAAATGATGCATGCAGGGCACAACAGGCTGTATATGGATCCTAGATGACATCTGCACACCACCAGGTGGAAAATGACATAATCAACCACTAAGAAAAATAAATAATGCTAGGTAGGACAAGAATGGAGTATTAATGATCCTAACACCCCCCCTTAATCCAAATTTGTGCATCCTAGACCCTGGTTATTAAGACCAAATTTCACCCATACAATCAAATAAATGATGAAAATAAAATAACTGTCCATGAACCAAGGAAATGGGGAAAAACCTCATGGGAAAAATACCCCCCCTAAAAAATGAACAATAGGAAACTCAAACAACCTTCACATGTGCAAAAACTTTGTGAGTCACAAGACTTTGTAAAAATATTGGCAATCTGTTCCTATGTAGGATAGTAATGCAGGTGTTAGATCTGGATCTGCTCCTTTGATGTACCTCGCACTATGTCGAAGCTGTATTTTCCAAAACAAGTCTTTCAGAAACCATCTTTGCTACAAGAGTGAATGGCTCATAGTAGTCCAAATCATGAACCTTTGAGTGCCCTTTGTCAACTAACCGATATTTATACTTGGTTGTAGATCCCCCATGGAAAGTCCCTTCAAGGGATTATGGATCAAACCCCACCATCATGAAGCACCTCTCTAAGAAAAGTGGATCTGCATGACATAGTGCAAGGTTTGCATGATACTGAGATCTGGTGGTTATATGGTCAGATGGATCCCCAACTACGTTCCCAACAGCTATAAGGACTTTGTGAGCACATATTGGCCTTGTCCTTGTATTGGGAGCAGGTGTTGGATATGGATCTAGATCTGCTTGAACTTTATTCTCAACACGATCCTCGTCTTCATTGGAAGAGATATCACTCTGATCTTCATCAGATGCCAATGGAGTAGGCAGAGAGTATGGAAAAAAATGAGAGAATTCATATGCCTTTGAGGCATGGTTTGAAAACCATTTCGCTATAATATTCCCATAAGAGATCTCTGCAATCTCAATTGTGTCAGGACCAAAGAAAACTTTCTTCGGTGAACCTGTGTGAGTCATCTGATAAACAAACAACAAATTTGTTGACAAAGAAGGCACAAATAGAACATGTATGAACTTTCCATGCTCCAGATGTGTTGTGCCCTTCCCTTTAGCAGAGATCTGAGAGTTATATCCCATGTGAATAATCAAACCATCACTGAGATCTAGAGAAGAAAATGATTCTTTGGAGGCAACCATGTGGTTGCAGGCTCCTGAATCTACGAGGAAGGCTTGTGATTGTGAAAATCTATCCTTTAGTGCATGGCATCTCTCATGACCATCAGACTCACTTCCAAAATCAGTCTCTCTTGCGCCTTCTGGGAGGGAAATTTTGTGTTGTTCAAGAAGTTTGGTCATATGATCTATCTTCTTCTTCATGCATGAACTCTCTGAATGGTTTCTTTTCTTACAAAAGGAACACTTGGATTTCTCAAATCCCCTTTGCTTATCCTTCTTGGAGCCGGAGGATCCTTCCGATGGATTAGAATTTGGATTCTTCTTGGTCTCAAATTGTTTTTTCTCTTTACCCTTGTTCTTCCCTTTGGCATTCACACTTTTTGACTCCCCAACCATAAGAGCCTGATTTTTGGAGGCTTGCAAAGCGCCAATCTGAATCATTTTGTCTTGTTCTTGGATGAGAGATTTGGTGAATGCATATATAGATGGAATTTTCCAACCAAGGATTGAAAATCTCCCTGAATGGAAGGTAGAAACAAAGATGGAGAACTCAGGACCAAGATTGCTCAGAATGGATAGCACCAACTGCTCATCCTTCTTCTCAATGCAACACTGCTTGCATTGCATGACTAAAGATTTGAATTTGGAAAATAATTGCTAGATGGTTTCGAAACTGCTGGGTTGAAGAGAAATCAACTCATTCTCCAGAATATGGCCCCTTAACTCATCTTGTTTGCCAAAGAGGGTCTCCAACTTCAACCAAACCTCTCTTGGAGTCTTCAATCCATCGAGGTGGAAGAGTAGATATCTGGAAATATGAATACACATGAAACCAAATGCTTCATCCAATCTATCAGATACTTGGCCTTCTCAACAACTACTTGAGATTCGACCTCTTTTCCCATTGTTACCCTGTATAGTGACTTGTTGCGCAAGACCATCTACATATCAGCCCTCCAATCAAGGTAATTGAAGGGTGTCAGGATCATGAGAGAGAGAGAGGAGCATTCAAATTCTCCATTAGAATTGCTGGAGCGAATACAATGTGGTACTGTTCGTACTACTGCACTGAAAAAATTTCAATAACCTGCAAAAAATCTCAATTTTGGAGATCGAATACTACCGAGCACTGCTTTAGGACAATAGGCACATTTTTCCGGATCCTTCACACCTAGAATGACCTCAAAGGATTTCTCCAATGAGTTCAATGCAATGGCACCAAGATTTGCTGTGGAAATCCAAAGGATTCTGGTGCACTACTGAAAGCATCTGCTTAAACTATGCTCACTAAGATCTGATACCATGTGAAATTCTAAATCACATCAGATCATGGAGCTGAGTATACCTCACAGAGAAAGAATGAGCAGAGAAATTGAGTTATAGTGAAAATTGCATTAAAAAAGAGCAGGCAATTAATCATGGATGAGAACTCAGATAGGTACAGAATAATGTTACATAATCCAATAATCACTATAGTAAACAATGATTTTACAATGGAGAGAATTCGAGTCTTAATGTGTATAGCATAGGAATTCTCACCACTGGAGTGCTCCGGAAGACCCAAACTCAACTCAACTGAACCTAAACACAATTAACTGAAGACACAATCAGTTAACTAACTAAGGAGGGCACATTAGTGAGTTTTTCATGCAAATCACTCAGAAAAGGCCGCATGAGGCCACAATCAGTGGAAATCAAAGCATAAACCCCCCACAAGAGTCATCTAACTCAAGTGGACTAAACTGTGACACTGAGTAGGCTCCTAAAATACAGGGAACTCACTTAAGTGGTCCTAAAATGATGCATGCAGGGTGCATTAGGTGGTAGATGGATCCTAGATGACATATGCACACCACTAGGGGGAAAATGGCATCATAAACTACTAGGAAAAATAAATAATGCTAGGTAGGACATGGATGGAGTATTAATGATCCTAACAAGCATCTCTCCCCATGCTAGGCTCTATAAGAAATACCCTTACAACCAATACATTTGGATAGATATTTCAATCATTAATGCTGAAGAAACTACATAGCAGTATGTTATTTTTCCCCTATTAATTCTAAATTTTATGAGAAAAACACAAATATCCTTATAATGGCTTAGAAAATGATATTTTCAATATAAGAAATGAATGCAATATCCTCTAAATGGTTGAATTTAATGCTTGAAATTTGAGTAACCAAGCCACTCTTCTAAGCAATTATTCCAACCCTTATCCTCTTTGGTTAGATGAAAGCCTTGATCTAGCTAGCGGGTACAAAATTTCTATAGATCTAGGTGAAAAATTGTTCGATTTCGAGCTAGTCAAGCTTTGTAGCAATCAAGATCTTATAATTTGCAACAGTCTAATGAAGTGGCCAAATTCTATCTAGATGACTTGTATTCATGGGCTTGGAAGTAGTGTGGTATATTATGTCATATCCGACATCCCTTTATACAACAAAATGATAAATCTAGACACATTAAACGACCACAAACCTAACTTAGATCATAGACATTTAATTGTAACCCTTAATTTTGTCATGCATAGCGATCCCATAGAAGAAATTCTTACGGTCAAAAGCATTTGATCTTTGCAGAAATAAAGATGATTTTTTCCTAAATGATTTAAAAAATGACTTGTTTCCTCTATCAAGTATGGACAATATAGAAGACCTCTATCATAATCTTACTACAGTCCTCTCATCTTCCATTAACAAGTTCTCCATCAAAGTTTTGGGTAAAAAGAGAAATAGAGGAACCAACCCCTGGTATGATAAAGAATGTAAAAATGCAAGAAGAGAAATCAAGGAATATATTGAAGAGTTTCTAAAAATTTATAGGATAAATAGATACAAAGCCATAATTAAAAGAAAAAAATGCACTATATAAATAGAAAGTAGGAAAATATTTTACATCTCTCTAAGGTAGCTCCTAAGAAATTATGGAGGAAAATTCTAACTAGCAAAACTAAAGATAAAAATAGGATTGCATTGAAGGACTGAAATTTCTATCTCAAAAAACTTTATGAATCCTCGGATGTCATAGATAACATTCCAACCCTCCTTATGGGGGAAGAAGTATTCTTGCTAGAGGACATAGATTTTCGGGTTAAGAACCTAGAAAATGGAAAAAATAAGTACATTGAAGGATACCAAGCATAGATCTTAAAAATTGGGGGGCTTGTCCTCATCCCTCACATCCACAAACTCTTCAATCTAGCGGTCAAGCAAGGTTTCCATAATCCATGGAATCAGAGCCTCATTATTCCCATTTTTAAAAGTGGTGATAAAAATAACCCCTCTAATTATCAGACCATTATGATGAGGCCTCTCTTAGCCAATCTATACGGTATTATTTAAAAAACGAAGATCAACATATGGCTAGAAAGTGAAGGTAAGCGAGCTAAAGGCCAGACAAGATTTAGAAGACATCACTCAACCACAAATCACCTTGTTATGCTTAGGTTCATTGCAGAGGATTATTGTAATAATAAATACATTCTCTTATGTTGCTTTATGGACTTTAGAAAAGCTTTTGATACGATGCCTAGAAATAACCCGTGGAATAGACTATAAGAGCTAAATGTTCGTCTCGAGTTGAGAGATGTCGCAATAAGGTTGTACAAGACTGCATTACCAAGTTTAAGAGCACTGAGGAGTGGTTGAAATATATTAATTGTAATATTGGATTTAAGCAAGGTTGCCCCCTCTACCCTACCTTTTTTTCATATACATCGATAGGCTAGAAGGTTTTTTAGAAGAAACATGTTACGTTGGCATGACCTTAGTTGGAATAGTTGTCATCCTTCTTCTATATGCTAATGATATTGTTCTTATGGCAAGGTGTCCCTTTGATCTTGATAAGCAATTACCAACAAAACACAAGTTATGATTATCAAGTCCAAGAAGGTCCCTCACTAATTTTGTACATGACAATTGGAACTTGAAGCAAGTGTCTCCTTACAAATATGTCAGAATTGATATTCATCACAAGCTTAATTGAAACTATAGCATTGAGAAAACGATTAATGGAGGGTGGAAAGCTTATTTTGGTCTTGAAAACAATTGTAAATCAACAAACCTTGTGATGTTGGATAAAAAGAAGTTCATCTTTGAAACTCTTGTCACTCCCTTACTTGTATGGTTGTGAAGTTTGGGGTTGCAACATCTCTAGATAATCTTGGAGAAAGTTTGAACAAATCTAGAAGCGTTTTGTAACTTATAACCTCAAAATTAAAAGCAACATGCCCTATCATATTCTCCTAATAGAAGTGGGTCTTCCCCCCATCGAGAGCATCGCTATTACTAGGTACCTAATGTATAAGTACAAGATAAATAACATGGGAGATCATAGATTTCCTAAAATTGTTTTAAAATCTAGTCAATACTACTTGCGACTCAAGAGAGGTTGATATAAAGATGCCATGGCTTGGTTAAACCATTGGGGGATTGATGAAAATGCCACTTTGCAAAATATCAATAACAATAAAAATATTATTACATCTAAGTTTAAAGAGAAAATGTGGTGCAAGAAGGAATTAGAGGTCAAAATAAAATTTATATACTATAAGGAGGTCATTAACCCCAATCTAGAAGATCAAAAGTATCTCTATGTTTTAACTAGTTTGAAGAAGAAAATTAATATAGCAAAGATAAGAACGAACTTCATGAGCTTCGTAGTGAAATAGGGCGTTGGACAATTCCTAAAGTAATTTTGGTGGAAAGAATTTGCCATCTCTATAAGATTATGAGCGTTGAGGATGAGATTCACGTTCTCTTAGAGTGCCATGCATTTACCCACATTAGATCGTAGTTCCATAATCTTTGCTAGAATACATAACTCCTTAACCTTCTAAAATGTCAAAACTATGGTGACCTAGATATGCTTATTTCTAAACTTTTTTGAGCATCAAAATAAATTTTTACAACAAACCAAGTTATTCTTTTATTCCCTCTTAAGGTCCGATAGACTAAAGTTGGTATCAATGGACGTTCAATGGATGTTAACCACCACCACCACCACCATCTCATATATATATAATTTGAAATCTCGTGTGCAAATCTACACACGAGGAAAAGTTTGGTGAGTAGTGGTGAGCTCTCTATCAATTTTTTGAAAGGATGGTTTCAAAAACAATGTCCATCATGAAACCATCCAAGCTCGAAATTTACTATCAAATTCAATAAACATAATTAATTTTTAATTATAATAATTTTTACCTTTTTATATTATCTATTAAAATGGTAACCAAACAAAGTTACAAAATCTAATGGGTTTTGAATTGAAATCTTATTGGAAAACTTTATTTAATTAATAACGTAGACCCAAGCATATATTTCAAATAATTTTTTTAGTTTAATTAATTGGAATATATATATATCCTTGGTATTGAAATTTAAGTTAAGGTCTACATTGTAAAAATTATGTTTGCTAAATGCACATAAATAAGCTTTTCCCTCATAGTAAAAAATACTTATGCTCAAGTATTTTTTACTATGAGGGAAAAGCTTATTTATGTGCATTTAGCAAACATAATTTTTACAATGTAGACCTTAACTTAAATTTCAATACCAAGGATATATATATATTCCAATTAATTAAACTAAAAAAATTATTTGAAATATATGCTTGGGTCTACGTTATTAATTAAATAAAGTTTTCCAATAAGATTTCAATTCAAAACCCATTAGATTTTGTAACTTTGTTTGGTTACCATTTTAATAGATAATATAAACAGGTAAAAATTATTATAATTAAAAATTAATTAATACTTATAAACTCAAGATAAATCTGAAATTAAAATAAATTTACATTTAAACAAAAAGTTATAAAACCAAATCTTTAAGTTAATTGATTATTTATATAAATATTGTAAACCTCAACTATTTAACATGTAACCATAAACCCACACAATCTCCAACCTTATGCACAATTTGTAATCTCTTGCAAATCTATGTAGGAGAAAAGTTTGGTGAGAAGTCGTGAACTCTCGATCAATTTCTTAAAAGGATGGTTTAAAAAACATTTCCGTCACAATAGTTGTCATACAAAACTAGAAGTTAGGAAGTTAATATCAAATTAAACTAGCATTTGCCCCTTGAGGGGAAAAAATGAACGCCAGTAGGAAAAAAGGAAAGTTAGAAGGATTCATGAGCGATTCCTTATCTCTCAACAACTTATCTACTTGAGTCTTCAATTCATTGGCCTTGTCGTTTGCCACTGATGAACGTGTTTCAAAGTCTGTAAGGTTTGCTTGAAAATCATTTGTCTCCGCTTCCATTATCATTAACTGAACAATCAATGCTTCCTTTTCTGTGTTAAGGTTGTTGTACGCAGCTAGTAAATTGTCTTTCTCAAATAATGTGGCCTGTAGTTTTGTGTTTAACTCAATGGTCTCTCCAAGTTTCTTTACTAAGGTGGCCTTGAGTTTTAACATGTTTTATTTATTTCGCTCAATAGTGGTAAGCAGCTTGTCGACATTGTCAGCACTTGCTTGTGCAGCTGCGACATTCACAGAGGCCGTGAATTTCGGGTCCTTGTACAAGTGTGTTTTCTGTGACGGTGACAATATCTGGTTGAGCGGTCAGTTTCATTTTTTTTCTAACCATCGTGTTATGGTCTTTCTCTTTGAATAAAAAAAAAATCGTGTCCAATCGGGCCACTGTATATTCTTTGGATGGGGTAAACGGCGTAAGCGCAAGCTCTGGAAATGGCAAGTGGCCTCCAGTTAGTGGGATCAGCACGTTTGTTTCCATGGGTTCTGGACTATTGACTTGTGGACTTGTTGGCTCCTTGTGCATAACTGGTTGGATCTTTTCTTGCGCTTCTTTGCTGATCTATTCTTCCAGAGCTTCATTTTCTTTAGTTTCTCTTGCACGACGGGCTTCTTCGTTTTGTAATTTTTCCATTTCCTCTCTTTGATGTTGTTCGATTGCTAATTTTTCTGCTTCCTATTTATATTGTTTTTCTTGTACCCTTTTGGCCTGTTCAATTTGGCTATGTATTTCTGCTTGCTCTTTCTTTTGTTGCTCTGCTGATTCTTCTGTTTGTATATGTATTTCTGCTTCCTTTTCCTGGGTTGTAATTTTGATACAAGTAGGTGCATGGTTTCCCTTTATTTTGTTGTGCAGCTCTTTTGCATTGTTGACCCTTTTATATATTTCCTCGTTTGCTAGGAAATGATTTGAGTATTCAAAAGTGATTTTGCAAGAAGCGCAATGTTTTGCCACTTTACCTTTGTTGTCGTTTCTTACAAAAAGTATAGTCTCGAAGTGAAAATATTACAAGTTGGAAACGAAGGCTTCAACAGCTGTGATTTTTGGAACTTGTATGCACCAATGTTGAATGGTAGAGGTGGGTAAAATTCTTTTTTTTTAGATGGAGAAAGTCACCAATTCCATTGATGAAGACTTGTCTTATGGCTTCTTTATGCACAATGAAATCTGTAGCATAATTGGGCAGTAGTTAAGGAGGTTTGGTGCCCCATACATCCTTATGTATGTGCCTTCTAATGAGAAGTAGTAGTCGTTGTACTCACATATTACAACCAAGGAATTGTCTGACAAACAATTTGGTTCTTTATTGAAGAGCAACCAATAAAGGGGCATGATTAGTTTCTTCGCATAGTAGTTTGTAATACCCTTGATATCGATGAGCCTAAGTTATTTGGTATGCTACATGAAGGGGAGTCTCAGTCTGTTTCCAAGTACATCCCAACATAGGGAAGTGATTCTTGACTAATATACAATCAATGAGGTAAGAAGACATGAAAAATTCTGCTTTCTGTTGTGAAAGGCCAGTTTGAGCTATAGCAATGTTGGATGCCATACTATCTGATATTATATCTGCCCAATTGAAGAGTGTACCATGTGTGGCAACGTGGTAGATCAATGGAACCCAACTGAGTGTATTGTTGTTTCCATTCGGTAGGACGAAGATTCTGTTCAACATTAGGACTATGATTCGATAGGGTGTCCTTAAGTGTTGGTTGTCATATTCCCCACTACCTTTGGGTCTTAGTTGCTTGTCTGGTACCATCATCTTCTTTGCACATTCAAAATTATCTATATCGGCATGCCTTACCCAATCATCAGTAAGCATAAATTTGGAGGAAGGAAGCTTGTATGCAGCTGAAATGTGTCCTGGTTGAAAGGAGGCGAGTCCTTCTCCATTGGCGTTTGAAATGATCCTGGTGGTTGTATCTAAATGGGGCAGAATCCAGCCAATCACCTCTGAGCAAGGAAACAATTTTGTCCGGGTTGTTGCCTTGTGAAGGGCAGACCTCTTGATGTTTTGGTAAACCATTGATTCCTCGAGGTTTGCATCTGGTATTTGTTCCATCTCTGATAGCTGTGTACAGCTCACCCCATGTGAATTCTGGAGTGGCCCTTGTGATGGGTTTGGTGTCTTCAAACATTGTTTCAATTGGTATAATTGAAGTTTTTTCTACGTTAGGCTCAATCTGCTTGCCCTTCTTCTTGTTGGCTTTTTTAATATTACCTGATGTGAAAACACAAAGGGTGAATAGTAAGGAACTTGACACGTGTATAAGGGATATAATATTGAAGATTGAGAAACTAATAAGTGGTTAAACAACAATTGAAAGTTGATGTTGTTCGGCATAGGTATGGCGTGCAAGGAAAGGCACATGGCCCTTGACAAGTTCTATTAGTGTTATATAAATGTCTATGCTATAATATTCTTTACATAACATAGGAAAAGAAACTTGAGAAGATTGAATGCCAAATACAATTTGGCCTACACTTAAGTGTTTGCATTGCTGAATTGCCTAAACTTTTGCTGTTGTTCTAACTATTTTTTGCTTGCACTCCTAATAACTCTTATTTATTCAATTAGAATTAATCCAGGTTGTATTGGACAACCTAAATCACTGTATCGGCACAAAGTTTCCAGAGTGCCGACGCGGCGCTACATTTTGGCAAGTTTGTGCTTATCATGATCGACAAAAATGAGAATCAGGAACTCGTAAAGATTAAATCATTGATCGTTAGGATAGCTACCTATAAGTCTCGCAAAATGTCTTCATTCTAGTTCACTGCAAACTGACACTTAGGTTCACTTAGAATGCTTGCAATGTGTTATCTTTTGCAGGAAATTTCCCTTTACCATGTTTGGCTTTTTGGGCTAGCTAGGGATGAATTCGGTGCTACATGTGTCATGCTCGAAGGCAATGTCATAAGATTTGGCATTCAATCTTATGGGTTGTGGCTTGCACTCTTATTTATTCAATGTCTATTAATTCAGGTTGTATTGGAGAGAAATGCAGTGGCACAACAATTTGCTTGGAAGACATATATAAAGTGTGTGTTATGGTAAGTAGTTTAAAGTTGAATTTCTGTGTGTTAGATTACAACTTACAGCAAAATTGTGTGTTATGCTTCTATAACTAAAATGCATCTCTACCAATATTAAGTATATGAAAGTGGAGAATTTGATAACTGCTACATCGTTTTGGCGAGTTGCAAAATGAGCATGCGTCAAACATGCTTGATATATGTCGCATATTTTTGGCAAGAATGTGATATGTGTCCAATATTAAATCCAACTCGCGAATATTAAATATATGTGTGTGTCCTGTTGCACACTAACATTATTTTTTCATGTGAGATGAGAATCTCATGTGCAGTTAGTTAACTTAGGCTGATAGTGAAGTTACTATACTTACCCTCTGGTTTAGTGAAGCGTGTAAAAGAGATGGATAGTTGGAGTACTCTATTACCCATGGGAGCTAAAAAATATATTGAACTAGCATCCGAGAAATGTGACTATGCATCATGACCATGGATGATGAACATGAATAGTTGCGGTGAAAATGATTTTCCTAAGGCAGTAGGGAGAATAGATTTGTAAACAGAAGGAAATAAATATATGAAAATGCTTGTTTCGCAGTATACTAAACATAAATATTCTTTCACAGCAAAGCCATTTAATATCTAAGGAAAAGTACAAAGTTCTATGGAAACACAAGCATTACAAAATAAAAAAGTAATACTATGGGTATACTAAGATGCTATTGAAACACAAACACTATATACGCAAAGGAGCAGCATGGGCCCAGGCATATAAATAAGATATCCCCATAACCTACAATAGAATGTTTTTGAAACACCATCATTACAGAGGAAAGTAAGAACATGGGCCTTTAGCATTTAAATGGATTACACATCCCATACACTGCGAACAATGAATATTTTTTTCTTCCAATTATAGCTTCTAAAATATTTGAGAATTTGTTTTATGAAAAAAAAAAATCAAAAGAGAATGCAATGGGCCATTAGTTTCTCTAAAATATAGGTGTTTCACCAACAAGAAGCATAACTATCCACGTCTGCTAGATTCCTCACTCATAGAGTGAATGAAATGCTGCCACGTGTTTGTACCTTCGGCCCGCTTAACTAGTAAAATATGTTTGTCCGGCTTTGCCATGTCTTTTTGCTTCCTGTCTTAGTCATCCACCTACGCGTCCGGGCCTGACATGTCTTTTCGCTTCGCATGTTGGTCATCCACCTACGCATAGA
The DNA here is from genome assembly GCA_027924585.1 of Larix kaempferi. Lineage (NCBI taxonomy): Eukaryota > Viridiplantae > Streptophyta > Pinopsida > Pinales > Pinaceae > Larix > Larix kaempferi. The sequence continues at coordinate 5,391,159 of BSBM01000681.1, forward strand.
AGCAACATCACCGAACGCCATGGAACTACGGGAAGACATCAATAAGGAAAAAAAATGAAAGCTGAAAATATTGTGCCAATTTTCTCAGCCTTAATCTCGTTGCAGCAGTGTTCCTCCACTATTATTTTCTCCCGCGCATCACCATCCAGCTAATGCTAACCAATTGTTCTCCCACGCACGCGTTATTCAATCGCAAATATTTGCACTAAAAACGAATGAAAAATAGCCATTTTCCGATGCGTAGCCTCTATTGAGTCGGTGTTGATTACTGTTCTCCGAAAATTTAAAATCTCGCCACCTGATGCCTTGCAATTCTACCCTAAATCCTGCAATTCTACAGGAAAATTGAATGCGGACATGATCGCCTTGTACTTCCTTCACAAGAAAGCGTATGAGTCCGGCATCCCAGGAACTATAAAGCACTTCAAAAGCGGTTTTCGGGCACCGGATGTCCTTCCCGACCACGAATAGTCTAAACGGGACACGACCTATGCATGCCTTGATTACATGAAAAACCCAATAGCTCATGTGACTCGGTTCTTTTTCTTTAATTAAATGATATTCAAGCCAATTATCTAACCAAATTTATTCCGCCAAAGATTCTTCATATTGAGCATCTTAGCGTCCTTATTTGAGAAGCAGCATCCCGACCGAAATCGACATCACCTGAAATGAGTTCATAAGGACAAAACCATGCAGTTCGCAAAGCTAAGAGGATTAATGCAGAAATTTAGTTTGGCTGGAAATGACCGTTCTAGCCAAATACCGTCAGAGATCAAAGACTTGTCTCAGTTAGCCTGAATTACAGCTGGATAGAAATCAGCTCAACAGAACCATGCCATCCATGCTCGAGAACCTTGACAATTTACAGATTTGTTGTTATTTTAGTCGTAATTCACTCTCTGGTATCATTCCTGTTAAGTTAGGTAAGTTGCAGTATCTATGGTCATGAATTTGTCTCACAACAATCTGATTCCAATGAATTTTGCAGATTTGGTGAGTCTTTATTCTATAGATCTGTCTTACAATGATCTTTCTTGAAGGTTTCATTCCTCAATGGCTCACTACTCACTTTTTTCATGGGGAATTTGAACCTATTTGGCGGAGCTGCAGTAACCTTGCACTAACAGAATATTACCGACAAGTAATAAAAACGAGTTTTTTGTTTAACCTATAATCTTGATTTCCCAAAAAACTTAAATTCGTTTAAACAAAACAAATAGCATTTTAATTTTTTATTAATTAAAACAATAATAAAATAAATATTAATCAACAAATTTGAAAAATAAATAAAATAATTAAACAAAATTGGTTTCCTGAGTTTTATTTTGAGAATAATTGTTATAATTACGGTTTCTGGTTATGCATCCATCCTTGAAATGAACAATTGATAATTGATTATTATCTAGTCATTTAAAGCCAACTCTGTTTATTTGGCTAAGCTGAGAGATGCAGATGTGAAAATGATGACGAATCTAAACAGTGTCAAGGTTTTCTCCAACGATTTAGTTTGTGGCAGGTTCGACCCTCAGTACGTTGTTGCATCAATCCTTTTGTACAGCGACCGCTAAAAGAATACGATGAGAAGATGTTGGTTGAGATATTGAGGTTGCTACTGTGGTTGCTACATAGAGGGTTCAGGGTACTACTGGATGTCCATAAATAAAATCTCCATGGACTTCTGTTGAGATCGGGTTTAGTAGTAGTATCCGTGTGAGTTGTAACGCAATAGAGCAAGGATCGATTCTCGGGCTTGATTTTTCAACGGCTTCTGTACGGTTCCAGCATGGCTACCTTCTGGTATATTTTTTTTTCCCTTTTCAAAGGTGCAACGACAAGTGTAAACTATGACAGAATCTGTGGGCAGTGGGCATTGAACGATGTAACAACCACGCATGTTATAAATTCGCTATTCAATCCATGAGTTCAAGCGATATTTTTGTGTCAATCATTGAATGGCTTGAATCGATGTGCTTTTGAAAAATTTTTCACAATTTTTTTTCTTTATTTAAATTGCTATTTGTCCTTTGAATCATGTTCATTTCATAATGATATGAATGGGTTCAAAATAATACGAGTGAGTCATGATGTGCCATGCAATTTAATGAGTTTTAATCATTTAATTGTTTATATGATTGATGAGCTATGTATATAAAAGAAGATGATAAAACGCTGAATTAAAGAACTGTAACTTATGGTTGAGTGCATCAAAATTTAAAATATGTATGGTTGAGTGCATTGTAAAAAAATCCTATAGTTCAGTTTTATGAAATTTTTAAAAGAATATTGATTTAATTATGTATTTATTATTGTTCTTATGTTTTGAGTTTTTTTATTATTATTTAGTTTTAAAAAGCCGTATAGAAATTGGTCTTTAAAAAGATTTAGAAATTATATATATATATGAAATTTAACAAGGAGATAAGTAAAATAAATTGAATTTCTTAAAATTTAAGAAAAGGATAAAGAAAATAAAATAGGTAAAAGTTTGGATTAAATATAGATTTATTTAAAATTAGATTTTTTAATTATTATTTATGTAATATTGTGATTAATTTAAAATTCAACAAATTTCTTAAAGACGTTTCACTAGGTATGGAATTTGTTTTTTTATAAAGTATTTTTAATTGAAAAAAGAAAAAGAAAAATCAACAAAAAAGAAAAGCATTAAAAATTCTGTTTTTAAATAGATTTTGTATTGATGTAAAAAAATTTATTATAAAAATAATGTTATATATTTGATTGATTATTAGTTAAAGTCAAAATTGAATTAAAAATATCGTTAGATTAATTTTTTTTGTTTGAAGGGAAACAGTTAGAATTGCTGAAACAAGGTATTACATCAGAATTATCAAATTGGTTGCTCCCATGAGAGGAAGTCAACCATCAATCCAAGTTCTTCGGAAGTCAACCATCAATCCAAGTTCTTCTTGATCCAGCTGGAATTTAACTTGTAGTCTGTCTGATCTACTGAAGCTATAGCTTCTTACATATTGACCTAGATCCAGCTGGAATTTAACTTGTAGTCTGTCTGATCTACTGAAGCTATAGCTTCTTGCATATTGACCTAAGAGCAAAACGCAGGAATAAAACATTACAATAAGTCTGTGTGTAAACAAAAATAGCTATCAAGCTGACAAGAGTCTTCCACAGAACTGCTAATTAGACCATAGACAATTTCAGCGCAAATTTGGACAAGCGTCCATGACCGAGTCTGCTGCTCCAGTGTCCTTTTTCTTCTCTAAACTCAAGTCGACGAAATTTCCCGCTGTTACCATGAATTTTTTCAAGTTTTCCATCTTTCTGTTGTTACCAGCTAACTCACTGTCAGTGACTTTGGTCTTTCGAGCCTTCCGGGGATAGGCAAGATCCAGAATTTCTTCCAGGTTTTCAATTTGTCTGCTATGCTAGCGTACTGATCCCTAAATTCAGTTTGAGAGGATGTTGCAAAATTATACATTCTAGCAATTACCTTCTTGAATTCATTGTTTTCTCGGCGAACTAACCTTAGCTGCTGCTCCAGCTTCTGCATTCGGTCCAAGAGCTCCACTTCAAAATTGGAGTAGCTGCTACTGCCTGCCATCCCGACCACGTTCCCTGCTTCTGCTCCTTCATACCGGCGACAGGGGGTTGCTCCAAAATGTCCCTCCATATCCTCAGAGTCCCCCCACCTTTCCTCAACAGAGGATCCTTTCCTAATCCCTGCTGTGCGGCCACAGCGAGGTCTTCCACGGATCCCACAAGGGGGCTTCACCTGACAATATCCTCCTCCAAGACAGGGCTTCATCGCACCATTGCCAGCTCCGCGGTAAGCCATTGCAAACGCCCAACTATCTCTGCACCGTTCAGCAACCTTGACACCAGCACAAACCCAAAAACGCGAATCCAACCAGGGTCTCTGAACAAGACAATGATGACAGGTTTGTAATAAGCAAGACAATGATGCCAGAGGGCGGCCCAAGGGTGGCAGTTATTAACACTGGCGATCTCGCATGCCCTCCAGATGACAAATCTCTGGGCAGCATTCACTCCAAGCACGCGTGGGGAGATTTCAGGATTTGCAAAGGCCGGCAGAATCCCCATTGTGATCTTCGAGAGCAGCCCATTAATGAGATTAAAAGCATAATTATTAACCATAAGGGAATTATAAACGAAACAAGGATCAAGGGATCCAACTCTGCTCAACGTGAACTCCATCAATTCGTAGTGTGCCATAATCTAGAATGACACCAGCATTCGCCATTTCATTGGCCTTCTCATGAAGGAAGGTGATTTCCTAGAAATCTTTGAGGATGCACTGAAGCAGGAAGTGCATTTTAGTTGAGAGTTCCTTTCTTTTGGAAAATATATGCCTCGCTTCTCGAATTATAATCATAGAGTCACCAAGCACAGTAAGCTTCTTAGTATCCAAGCAAGAGGTAATCTCCTGTCTTTTAATGAGTTCTAACCATTCTGTCGAGTTGTTTGTCTTTCGCCCAATGCTCCAGGCAAAATCCTTTTGCTTATTTCTCCAAGAAGTCTAGAATTACTTCCTCTGTATATTAAATAAAATTTGAAGCATAGTGAAATTTAATTTAATTTTGAAAGTTTTTAGTATTTTAATTATTATATTTATTTTAGAATTTTATTTTTATTTTTTATAATATAAAATTAGTTTTGTAATTTTGTTAATGATTAGTTGATTATGATTAACTATTGACTAAATTGATTATTATTATTATTAATTAACCATTAATTAATTATTATTTTTATTATTTATTAATAGAACTTGTTAATTATTATAATAATAATAAAATTTAACAATCTCTTTTTATTATTTTGTAATTATTTTATTTTTATAATAATAATTATTTTAATCTTAAAAACTCTACATACTTTTCTCAACCAACTAGCTTGTTAAAGTATACATTTGTTAAGATGATTGTAAATTCCCTTAAGTTATTTATTATAAATATTTTAAATCCTTTAAAAAATACATAAATTCAATAATTTAAAAAAAATATAAAATTTTAGAAAATTAATTTAAGAAATGAATAAATTTAATACTTTTAAAAATTTGATAAAAATAATAAATTTCAATATATTTCAATAATACACATTAGTAAATAAAATGAAAAAATTAAACTTTAAAATAATTAATTTTTTCACTTATAAATTTAATTATATATTCATTTTCAAGCAAAAAAAAATATTGTATTTAAAATTAAATTTGACTTGGGTGGAGAGGGAGGGCAACAATCTTTCCTCCCAACCACCCAAGCTACAACCAATAGACATATTGGTACAATAACATACTAAATGACAATAACAATAGAATTCACAATTAATGTTTTTAAATTTAATATTATTCTTTAATCATATATTAAATAAAAAAAATTATCATTAAAATCAAATTAAATTTAATCAATAAATCATATATTAAATATAACCTTTACCTATAAATTTTATATCATATAAATTTAAAAAAAATATCAAAATGAAATCATTTATTATGTAATCTATACATCCTTAACACCACTAACCTTTTATTACTAACAAGAATAAAATCTTGCAAGCTATTAACATAAGTTAATCACTTTGTACCCCAACCATGATTACCAATCTATTATCACAATATTAAATAACATAATTCTAACTTTATATTAATAAATCAATGTATGTTAATCACTTTGTATCCAACCATAATTACCAATCTATTCTCACAATATTAAATAACATAATTCTAACTTTATGTTAATGAATCAATTCAATAATAAAATGGTGGAAATAAGTTAATCTCTTTGTATAAAAAAAATTTAGAGAGGGCAATCGAATTAAATCAAAACAAATTAATTTAAAACATTATTAAATAAAAATAAGTGAAATTTTAAAATTTGAAATTGCAAATTGTAAATGACATAAAACTTTCATGAAATAAACTTTGTTTTCTCCGGAAAACCTCCTTACTTTTAATCATGAAAAAATCTTTTTTAACTTAACATTAAAAGATATGATATAAATTTTAAACCACTTATATAAACACTTCTCACATCACCGAGACAAAATATGTACCATATTAAAAGGTCACTTTAATTAATACTTATGACAACACGTAGACAAAATATGAACTGTATTAGGTCACTTTACTTAATACTATGCACACTTTATTTAATTTATCTCCAGTTAAAATCATATATGATAAATATAAAGTTTTTTGTTTTGTTTTTAAACCATACATGATTAATGGTGGCATAGTCATAATCTTCAACAAAGTGATTTTACATTTTGAGACATCATCTTGCATTCTAGTCATGGAAATCGGTCACTCGAATCTAGCAGCAACATCAATTGAGAATCGCCAAAGCGTGAGATCTAAGATCTGTACTAAGAAACAAAGTTTGAATCGCCTAAGTGTGAGATCCATGATCTGTACTAACAAACAGAATTTGATAGCGTACGGTACAGTTACATTTTGGCACTATAATCAAATTTCGATTTAGTCATCATGACTTACTTGACAATATGCTCTTTGCCAGTGCCGCTGAGACTGTTACTAAGACTGTTACTGGATTTGATTCTAATATTAAAACCCATATCAGTTTAGGGGTATTTAAATTTTAAGGTAAATGATCCTTCGTTTTCCACTAGTCGAATTACCTTGGAATTGTAGCCACTTTAGCATGCAAGGAACACATTAATCTCATATTCTCACTACATTATCTCCTCATCCACGCGGCCGTTCCTCACCTCCTACCAGGTACCAGGCTGCTGCTGCTTCTTTTCTTCCCCGTGGCAGGCCACCACCAACTCTCTGCGCTTACATCCACCACCACCTCGCTAGCTTCTCCACGCGGTTTTCCCACCCCACTGCCCACAATGAGCCCACGTGTGCCCGGCCTGCATGCACGCCACGCGTGGGAAAGCATGCGGCCATGCTGTCGATCCACTCGAGCCGAAGCTAAGGGAAGTCACCCTTAAACGCACTGCCAGCCTTCACGCGCGCGGGAGATCACCTAAACTGCGGGGTTATGGGTATCCTCGATAATCATATTAGCAGGCCTGGCTGGTGCTGCGATGGGCATTTCGACTGGAACAATCGCCCTCGCAACCACAACGCTAATGAACAGCATTGCTGGACGTCTGAAAAAACTCTTATTCAAAGGATTACAAACGCATCTACACAGAGACTCACTGGCATTGGCATGATTTGAATTGGAATCGGCGTTCGGGATCATATCCAGCAAAAGCAAGCCCACTGCCGATCCTCGGGAATTGATTGTCCAGACTTCCGGAAGGAAGGAAAGTGAAAGCGTTCGTCATGTCCGCGTGGAGAAGGAATAGACGAGGCATCCCATTTCCGTACTGTCCATGCGCATGCACAAAACCAGCCATGGATGCTTCTTGGCCGCTGCTTTCCCAAGCGCGCTCAACCGATTCGAACGCAAGATCTCCTTCCACCCATTGCAAACTGCGCGGAAACGAAAGAGGTATTCCAAGGGCAGGAATTCCATTGTTCACTCCACCAGATCTTCCGGCAACTCGGACCAGAGGGAATAATGATAATATAGCTCGTTTTCCATGCCGGAATCTCTTCTTCTCATCAATCTCGATCTGCGAGGTATTGGATTTCTGGAGCATAAAATCTCGATCTGCGAGGTATTGGATTTCTGGAGCATAAATGGCGAGGTATCGGATTTCTGGAGCATAAATGGAGAACCATAATCATCCACGTGGCAGGATTCAGGATTCTAGCTGACGTGGATGCTTATGCATCTTCACGGTGAAACGCCTACGGCCTAATAAACATATAATAAAGGCTAAATAACGTTAAAAAGTTACTATCAAATTAAAAAAGCATAACTTTAAAAAGTTACTATAAAATCCAAGTAATAATATTCATTAGTAATAAATGAATAGACTCTGGCGGGAGAGAAAGTTACGAGGGGCATGAAACTAAATAAATATAAGTTCTTGTTATACATATTTTTATCAATAAATATCTATTTAGAGAATTTGATTGGGTAAATATTAAAGATTGAATTTGATTTGGTAAATGCTAAAAATTGAATAGAGTTTTGAGATTGGTTAAGAGTTTTTTTTTTTTTATATAAAAAAGAGGTTAACAATTCAAAACTTAAAAAGTGTATATCATAAATAGAAGTGGTATGTAGTATTGTTTTAAAAAAAAATGATTTTTTTATTATTATTCATATGTCGGTTAGAAATTTAAATTTGCAACTACATTGATTTTGCTGAAAGAGGTCTAGTTGGTCAATTCACAAAGCTCCAGCCACCCCCTAGATCCTTATTCCTGGAAATTTAGCTGCAGAAAAACTCGAAATCCCTCATCAAAGGAAAAATGTTTGTTCCTTTAGTGGTAGAGGATTTTACACCTTTCTCTTTGAGCTCAAGGAAGACAAGGACCCAATATTTAGGAATCGTCTGTATTTCATGGGTTTGAGAGGAATGCACCTTGATAAATGACCCCTAACTTCAATCTTGAGATTGATGTCCCATATTCAGTTTCGGTGTGGGTTCACCTCCCACACCTTCCTCTTCACTTCTGGGATGACACTTTTGCAAAAGCAATATGAAACATCGTTGGAAAATATGTGGATAGGAACGGACCTAAAGTTGGATTGTATGCATGTGCTCAATCTACGTGGAGGTGGATCTAGATATCAATAATTGGATTATGAAAAAAATCCATTCAATTGTAATATTTGTCCTGGATACGGGAATTTCACCAAGAATTGCCCCAAAGAACCCCCAACAAATAATCATAATACAAAGAGGAGCAATGGAAAAATGTCAATAATTTTTTTGTATATTCAACAAGAGCAGGGTCTACACCCCCCCTCTTCATCTAGGCCCAACTTAGTTAGGTAAATCCTCTACTGTTTCTAATAGTTTGGATGCTTTGGATTCTTTAGACCCATCCTCGCAATTGTCTACTTCAAAAGTTCAATTTCTTGCTATGGTTTTATCTATTGATACCTCCTTTCCTCATCCCTCAAATCATGAACCTGCCATCCCTCATATCTTGAAGTTTTCACTCGTTTCACCCCTTTCTACCCTTGTGCTTCTGCTCCCTTCTTCTCAAAAGACTACTTTTGGACTCTTGACTCATAAGACAACTTCACAAAATGAGGAAGAAGACACATAAGAAGATTCGACCTCAAGAAGGGTAGGTAGGGAATCTAAAAATAATTAAGAGAGGAGGTAGCTATGAAGAAAAAATATCCAGGATTGTAGAAAGGGATAGAATCAATGGTGGGATGAAGCACAAAGGAACACTTTCCAAAGGAAACCCTACTAGAACTATACAACCAAGAGGCAATTCCAAATCTACTAACTCTAAATAATGTTGAGAGTCTCCTGGAATTGTAGAGGCCTAGGAAGTATATCTAAGATGGAATCAGTAAGATATCTCATGAATTGAGAACGTCCTAGTGTCATTTTTCTCCAAGAGACAAAATTAGCAGGAAAAGAGATGGCAGAAGCAAGTAAGAAACTCAAATGAAGATATGAAGGACTAGTAGTTGCTTCCCGAGGGGACTCAGGAGGAATACACACAATTTGGAATGGTTCAGTTCTGTAGTTGATTCATGATATTTCTACTAAAAAATGGTTGTATACATATTTGCACTGTAAAGACACAAGAAAACACTATAAGGTCTTCAACATTTATGCCCCATTGCACTATAAAGGAAAACAAGAATGTTGGGAAACCTTGGATGATACCAATTAATTTATAGTGATAGATTTGTGTATCATAGTTGGAGACCTTAACCTAGTGCTAGCACAAGAAGAAAAAAGAGGAGGCTCTGTTATCCAAGACCCCTTCATAGAGACCGTTGAAGACTTAATAGCTATCCGAGATCTCCTAGATATAAAATCTAAAAAAAGGAAAATTTACATGGACTAAGAGAAGAGTGAGACCATGACATATAACAACTTACTTAGACATATTTGTTATTCATAGCATACTTATTGAGGAGGATCAAGACATCCATCCTTGCATCAATTGTCTTTCCATATTGGACCATCGGCTGATCATGCTTGCTCTCCTACAAAAAAGCAATTTCATACCCCTTCCTTTTAGATTTTACCATGTTTGGTTACATCATAAGGAAACTCTTGAAGTCATCGGATTTTACTGGGCCTCCAAATTTGAAGGATCATCTAGATTTTTCTGGGAATCAAATCTCAAGGACACTAATATTGCACTGAAATCATGGGAAAAATCAACTTACAAAGAGTCAACATATGAAAGAAAAGAGTTGCAGTCAGCCCTTTCACAACTACAACTGCAAATGGAAGGAGCAAATATAACTAAGGAAATGTAGCAACAAGGAAATTTTTTATGGGGAAAATATATGCAACATTTAGGAAGGAGGAGTAACCATGGAGATTAAAATCAAGAAGCTTATGGTTAAAGGCAGGAGCCAAAAACACCTCCTTCTTCCACAAGAAAAAAAGGAAAATCAACAACAAAACAATGTCCACTCAATAAGAGGTGCAAAGGGTGAAACTATTACAAAATTTTATGAAATCAAAGGAGAAGCATCCTCTCATTTTAAGGCCCTCCTCTAGGAATCTGAAGAGGAATCTCCAACAACGATGCAAGAAATGATGGATGTGTTCCCTCATTTGATCATGAAGTTGGAAAACAAATATTTACTGAAATATTTGACTAAGGAGGAAGTCATAGCTGCCATATGGGAATTGTAACCTAACAAATCCCCATGTCCTGATAGATTCATTGTTTCCTTCTTTAGACTGTGTTGGGACCTCATTAAAAAATACTTGATTAAAATGTTGAATTGGACGAACAAGCAGCTAAAATTAAAAGGGAGTACTAACTCCATGTTTTTGTCTCTTATCCCCAAAGAGAAAAGTCTATCCACTTTTTGCAGGTTTCCATCCATTGCCCTTTGTAATTCTTCTTATAAGATATTGATGAAAATCATAGGAAATTTAAAGCCCTCCTCTCAAAAATAGTTCCAAAAAACCGAGGATTTATCCAAAGATGAAAAATCATAGATAACATCTCGTTTGTGTAAGAAGCAATTCATTGAAGGAATAAAATAAAATAAAATTGATTTATCGTCAAAATTGACATAGCTAATGCCTTTGATCATGTTAAGCCCTAAATATTGGCACATTACCTCCTATGTAGTGGCACATTACCCCCTTTATTATGGTGCATTACATATTATTGATGTCAGATTGGGTCTATTAGTGGGTCTATTAGTTTTTATTGTACCCCTTTGTCTCCTATATATAGGAAGGATACCTTTTCATTTTAGTCATCATTGTATCATGTTTTGTCTTATGTACTTAGTACATTGTGTAAGGAGGTTCCTCCCTCGAAGAGGATTGTTATTCATCTCAATTCTTTATTATTAAGGCATGGATTACTTTCTTGTTGTCACATACCCAAAATCTAAACATTTTATGTTATGAGAAAAACATTATATTATATGTTGTTGTAAAGTTTTTATGATTATTGACCAAGTGAGGTCAAGGATGACTGTAATTAATTTCTCAAATATTTTATTATTAATAAATAAAAGAGGAGACAAATATCCCAAGGAGACTATTGAAAGAGTGTTCACTGACCCATTAGGAGGAATGAACTGGGGTGGAGAGAAAATTGACACTCGGCAACATCATCAATGCACCTCTAGCTGTTGCAGGTGGCAACTTCCCTACATTTATGGTCATGTTCCCCAAGGAAGTGGAACAGAGCAGGCGGCTCAAGAATTGTAAAACTGACCAAAGACCTAGGCAATCTACTTACACCCATCGAATTGGAGCAGGAGGCTAATCAAGTTTACCTTGTGATAATTCTGAACACAGAGAGAAAGAGGAACACACAAGAGATTCGATGAGGGGAAATCTAGAGGGATTGACTAAGATAAGTCTGTTAATCTGAGTTAGTACTGCTTTATGCAGAACTCAATATTGTTGAAAAGCAGAAGTCTCATTCTGGAGTATTGTCAACATCGCTGCTGAGTGGAAGAGGATAACATTTTCCTCCACACAACATCTTCATCCTAGTGGTTCAGTGAACAGGCTCGGGGGTCCTAAGGAAAGTGACTTGGCTGTCTTCAGGAGTGTTGGGAGGAACGAGCTCCCGTAGGTGTTTGTTTCCCTCTTTAGTTTCAGGTTCTTATTGTCTTATTGTTTTATTTTATTATATATCTATTTCTGAAAATGTTTAAGTATATTAGGAACTGCAGATTTGTTTAAGCTAGTATAGAAGGTGATTATAAATCTGTTTCTGTATTGTAATTGAAAGAATAGACTAGAAATGTAGTATGATTGAATGAAATACTTCTCTGTATTTTTCCACACATAGTTAAGTGCCGTACTCTAGTACAGAGAAGTTTGATTTATAAATAGATTAGAATGATTGAATATCAGATTTAGAGGCCGTTGTAAAAATATCTGTATCAGTAAAACCATTCTATATTAAATGTAGTAAAATATTACTCATCTAGTAAACATAACCCTAAATGGTAAAACATTACAAGGTAGGTTAATTTTCAGGAATATCTCTCATATAGATTAACATTATTTGGCATCGCATTGCTTTATACAGAAGTAACAATCTTTGAATCAAGCTTACTCTCAGAACAAATCTAGAATATATACATAGTATTATCCTTTTTATAATATGTAATAATTTAAGTACCAGTAAACAAATACTTTTTAAATGAGTACATAAACCTTATTGAATCCTAACCTTTAGTATTATAAACAATGTATATCGCAAAACCCTAGCAGTATCGTATTCCATAGTACAGGATATTTTCTAATCAAACCAAATAGAAAACTGGAAAATTTTATTATACAAAGTTTTCTATCCATGTAGAAGAGTATCCATATACATACATTTATTTATTATTAACAATAAGTATCATGCATCATTTCACCACAAATTATCCACCTAAAATATCTTACCCAGAGATTATTCAAACATGCTGAGTAGTAATACTTTTTTGGAGAATTATTCTATTAACATATCATCTCAACTATTAAAATATACAGGGGTTATCTAAGCAGAGTAACTTTAAGTATTTATCGGCCATATGTAACATCCCAAAAATTTGTAAATTTTTTAATTTTTTCTAGACATTAAAGTTAATATTAAATGTTGTGCGGAAGTAATAAATGTCTAAAAATAATTGAACTGGATAATAATTAAATTACAACATATATTTATCCTTAAGGATTTTTAATTGTCTTATCAACAATTAAAATGCATTATCACTTTTATAACAGTTGTACTATCGTATCTACTAGTCAGTGTCGTCACTTGTCAATCTATGCAACATATACCGGATGGGACATAGTATTGCGATACTATAACTAAAACTTATTACATTAATATTCTTTGATATGATATGTGATAATCATGTTATAGTTCTATATTTAGCTGCGATCATAATACTACTTGGTTATACTTTGTGTTAAAGTCTGATAGTTGATATTTATGATATTATTTACTTAATGGTAAGTTGTCATGTAAAACATACTTCTGGTTGGCAGTTGGATTCTGGGTAATGATTTGATGGCTTATTTAGCTTTAAGCTAAAGCATTGTTCTCTCTATTTGTCCAAGTTACAGGTTGTACATTTCTGTTTTGATGAGATTTTGCGATGTTTACTCTTAGCCTTTTGTAAGAGTATCGCAGGCCCTAACTTTATTTAAGGTAGTGACCAGGTAATTTTAATGCCAAGGTTACAAATTCATCCTAAGTTCGATAATTGGCGTGTGAAGTTAGAAAGAAGTGCATTAAGGTACTAGGCGACAAAAGTAATTCTTTTCTGATCTATCTATAATGGGCTCACTCTAGTTGGGAAGTCTACCACCTTAGTAAAAGTCAAAGGATAAGATCTTAGCTAAAGGCTATCATATTAAATCCCAATGTAAAGGTGACTTGGTGTTTTTAAACTTTGGGGTATTCGAAATAATATGGCTCTGTAAGGTCCCCTTCGCCCATTATCAAATGCAGGGAAGGAAACATTAACAACACACCTGGCTTTTGTAAACTTAGCCCCAATATTTTTACTCATAAATCTGTAATAATTAAAACCTCTGTATGCAGATTCGAACTTCAATAAAACACAGCGGAATTAAACATAACAACACACATAAGCACAAACAGAAGATGCTTCCATATGAAGGGATTCAATCCCATTCTTATGCTATGCATAGACTTTATTACAATATCAATCTCATGAATAAATAACATTCAGATTAGCACATTGCAGAACACAGAATATATATATAAATTAAACCACAGAGAGCACTTATCTTGCAACGCAATGTCCAACGACTGGCTACGTGAGAGCAACGTTCCACCCAACCATAGATCTCTATCCAGCCTGTATTCTTTCAGCTGAGAGATCACCCCCGAGCTGGGCTGTGTATCCACTAAGGAGGAACTAGATGGCTCACTCACTGTCAGGGTTTCACTCAAACAGCCATGCTAAGCCAACACACAGTTGGGTTTTTCAAGCATGCAATAGGAGATGGAGGAGGATGCTAGTCCACCGAGCCCAATCCCAGAGCCACATACACTTCAAGCTGGACTCAGCAATCCCATCCTCTATTCATACATCCACTCTTGGATTTCTCACAAATCTGTCACAAACAACCCAAATCCGTCACTGATTTTCTGGGCTGTTAAAACTGGGTTCTCCCATGGATTTTGGGATAGCTATTGCTCCCAAATTCGCCCCAAGGCTCATACCAACGGATCCCCCATTGGATTTCACTGTCCAATACCCATTCTGGGCGTTTTTGGCTTCCCAAAACGTGGGTTCATTCCAAGTCGCGATTTCTCATTTTTCCCTTGCTGGGAACTCGTTTTTGGATGGAAAATGATGATGGGTTCTTTCACCATGGAATGGGGATGAGAATGAAGCCCTCCCTCATGAGGTTGAGTGACTTCTTGTACAAGAAAACAGGGCCCATACCTACCCATACGAATTTCTGGGTTTCCCATCCCCCATTAAAGCCATGGGCTGACATCTCAACCATTTCCTTACAACAGGCATAAATGTCATCTAGGGAAGTCAATGGGTTCTCATAATGACATGTGGCAGCTTAGGGTTTAGTCCCATAGCCCCCTCACCACTCCCTAGTGGATACACTTGGCCCCTTCTCATTCGTTGCCTCCGTAGCCAGTTTTGGTATTTTATATTGCATGATGTTTAATTACATCCTTTTACAATTTCCATGGCTTAAGAGCACATGGGCATCAAAATATCAATGTTTTCCCTTTAAATAAAATTCGGGCTTTCACTAGCAGGGCCTTGGCCTTGAGCTCCACGCTAGGAAAACATACATCACATGTACATATTATTTACATTAAAGGCTAATATATCCTAAGGGTCGAATTGGGGGTATTATAGGCTCTAACTATATAGTAGTGGGTTTTTGTTTCCACCTCCGACGCTATATTAAAATGTTCAAAGGATAAACTATGTAAAAGTGGATCGTATGTTTCCATTGGTGCTACATTCAAATGTGAATGGATAAACTATGTTTTGAACTATAGTGAAATGGTTTTCTCGTATACCAACGTTGGGGTAGTTGGCACATTAAATGAGGCCATGTGATGGTCGTAAATGCTCCTAGATATTATCAAAACCCTATTACGAGTTTGTTGGGGTTTTGGTCTTTGGGTTTTGTTATCATTCTGCGTTATGGAGGAGGTTACCAGGCCTTCTCGTCTTCCATGACTGTTGGTAGTTCAATGTTCCACTCGTTGCATTAGTTGGAAGTTGGAGAATGTAGGTTAGTGGCGAGTTATGGCTTCAACGACGTGTACAGGTCTCCACCTTTTGGTTCCTTCCCCGGTTCTGAGAAATGAAAACTGGTGAGCTGCATGTACAGTCTTTAAACCCTTATCTTTCAGTTTAAAATGTTGAGCTTTCTCATTTCGTTTTTAACTTGGTTCCTGTTCTGGTGACATGGATATATCAAAACTTCCACGGTGAAGTTGCAAATAATGAAGGGACAACCTGCAAAGGGTGTGACTCCACCGGTAAGCCTCGGTTAGACTCAGTTTCTCTGTCAGCAGGGTGAAATGTTTTGGTTTCCCTTCGTCAATGCAACTCCACTGGTCAAATGGTTTTTCGGCTTTGTTTTTGCAATCGTTGTTTTACTGGGTAAAGACCCAAGTTGTTTTCTCGCTTGTAGTGTTGATAGGAAGGTCTGTACAGGATACTTGCTTTATCCTACCGGCAGTTAGACTGCGATGTAATTTTTACACTATAATAATACAATGTTATGTTTTGGTAAATCTAAGTCTCGGTGTATAATTCTTTTGATGTTTTGTTTCGTGGATAGAAGGGATAAACTCTGATTCTATTTTGAGAAATGTATGATGAGATTCTGCAGGATTTGAACCCTTGTGTAATTAAATGTTTAACTTATAAGTTTGACTGTCGTTTATATTTAAAAGAAGATACCTGGGCGAGGCGAGACTCAAGCCTGTGACCTGTAAAAAGTTGTTGTGGGTCTTATGAATTTATTTAAGGTTTTATAACTGTGCATTGAGTTTTCAATTCAGATGTTGTAATGTTTTAATCTGTAAGGCTCCCAGCATGGGTGAGCTCGTGATGAGTCTCGAACCCTTAATTCTTTCACATGCTAGTTGATTTGTGCATACAGCTATGCTACGTCGATTTCTTTGGTCGTTGTAATTGATTTTCAGCCTTTTTAAAAGGATCAGTAACTCGGTTACTCTACAGGGTCTAGGGTTTTGGATCCGACATTGTATTCATTTTTGTTTGTAAAGGTTTGCGCTTTGTATAGGGTGAGCTCTTCCGACTAGAGGCTCGACCTTTGTCTTTCAGTTGAATTCTGTACTATGTTGTAAAAGTTTTAATATTGTTCTTGAAGTTTAGGGTAAAACCCTTAGATGAGCCTGTATAGGTATCGATCCCGAATGTTTGATGAAGATATCTCGGTCTATGTTAAATGGTTATAGGGCTATTCCCTTAATGTACATTATATATATACAGTGATGTTTTGAAATGCTACGATACTTATGTGTATGGTTTTTGATCAATACTATAATGTCTATGTTGTTTAAACGAATGTTTGTATTACTGTGTTAAAAAATGCGATATCTGTACAATGTTTTGTACAAGAGGAAAATTTTGCTTCGGAATCGCACCATTGGACAGGTAAAGGTGCAATGGAAGCACCTTAGTCTAGATGAAGCAACCTGGGAATTGGAAAGTAATATGCAGGTGGCATATCCAATTCTGTTCCAGGAAGACTTAGAGGATGATGAATAAAGCAACATCGAGGACGATGTTGAACTTAAGAGGGGGTGTTTGTCACATACCCAAAATCTAAACATTTTATGTTATGAGAAAAAAATTATATTATATGTTGTTGTAAATTTTTTATGATTATTGACCAAGTGAGGTCAAGGATGACTGTAATTAATTTCTCAAATATTTTATTATTAATAAATAAAAGAGGAGACAAATATCCCAAGGAGACTGTTGAAAGAGTGTTCACTGACCCACTAGGAGGAATGAACTGGGGTGGAGAGCAAATTGACACTTGGCAGCATCATCAATGCACCTCTAGCTGTTGCATGTGGAAAATTCCCTACATTTATGGTCATGTTCCCTAAGGAAGTGGAACAGAGCAGTTGGCTCAATAATTGTAAAACTGACCAAAGACCTAGGCAATCTATTTACACCCATCGAATTGGAGCAGGAGGCTAATCAAGTTTACCTTGTGATAATTCTGAACACAAAGAGAAAGAGGAACACACAAGAGATTCGATGAGGGGAAAGCTAGAAGGATTGACTGAGATAAGTCTGTTAATCTGAGTTAGTACTGCTTTATGCAGAACTCAATCTTGCTGAAAAGCAGAAGTCTCATTCTGGAGTATTGTCAACATCACTGCTGAGTGGTAGAGGATAACATTTGCCTCCACACAACATCTTCATCCTAGTGGTTTAGTGAACAGGCTTGGGGGTCCTAAGGCAAGTGACTTGGTTGTCTTCAGGAGTAAGTTGGGAGGACCAGGCTCCCTTGGGTGTTTGTTTCCCTCTTCAGTTTCAGGTTCTTATTGTCTTATTGTTTTATTTTACTGTATATCTATTTCTAAAAATGTTTAAGTATATTAGGAACTGTAGATTTGTTTCAGCTAGTATAGAAGATAATTATAAATATGATTCTGTAGTGTAATTGAAAGAATAGACTAGAAATGTAATATGACTGAATGAAATACTTCTCTGTATTTTTCCACACACAGTTAAGTGTCGTACTCTAGTATAGAGAAGTTTAATTTATAAATAGATCAGAATGATTGAATATCATATTTAGAGGCCGTTGTAAAAATATCTGTATCAGTAAAACGATTCTATATTAAATGCAGTAAAATATTACTCATCTAGTAAACATAACCCTAAATGGTAAAACATTACAAGGTAGGTTAATTTTCAGGAATTATCTCTCATACATATTAACATTATTTAGCATCACATTGATTTATACAGAAGTAACAATCTTTGAATCAAGCTTACTCTCAGAACAAATCTAGAATATATACATAGTATTATCCTTTTTATAATATGTAATAATTTAAGTACCAGTAAACAAATACTTTTTAAATGAGTACAAAAACCTTATCGAATCCTAACTTTTAGTATTATAAACAATGTATATCGCAAAACCCTAGCAGTATCGTATTCCATAGTACATGATATTTTCTAATCAAACCAAATAGAAAACTGGAAAATTTTATTATACAGAGTTTTCTATCCATGTAGAAGAGTATCCATATACCTACATTTATTTATTATTAAAAATAAGTATCATGCATCATTTCACAACAAATTATCCACCTAAAATATCTTACACAGAGATTATTCAAACATGCTGAGTCGTAATACTTTTCTGGAGAATTATTCTATTCACATATCATCTCAACTATTAAAATATACAAGGGTTATCTAAGCAACGTAGCTTTAAGTATTTATCGGCCATACAAGGGTTGAAACCCTGTACTTAATTCATAAGTCGTAAGACTGTAAGAACGTTACATACAAGTTCCAGAACAAGAGAGTAATACCACTAACCAAAATCAGTTACATTAAATGCAGGTTAAAAGTCAAAACCTTGAGACCACCTCTCAGGATTAACAACACATTACAATTTACTTATATTTACAAATACGATTATTACTTAAGTAATACTGGACTCGGGTTCGAGACCCGTAAAGGGGATCACCCAAGGTTCATCGAAATCATATGAACCAGTTAGTGCATATAACACTGGGTACAAGTATCCATTCTCCAACGTATGCATAACAAAGAAACAAGCAAATCCATATTACAATCAAACCTTAATTATGAGATAGAATACTTTCGTCCCTAGTACCAAACAAGAAGTCCAGGGCTCGAGCCTCGTCTCGCCCATACTTGGGATTTAAAACATTCTTTTCTCTCAAGTTTAAAATTTAAATACTCGTAAGCAGAACTGAGGTTCAAACCTCGTAAGCTTCCCAAAATTTACCGAAATAAAACCTTTATGCATAATGTTCAGGGTTAGGGTATGAACCCGTATTTTATTCATCACTGGAAATATTATCAAAGAAAACAATATTATTTTTTATCAACAGAGTCGAAAGATGGGTTTTTCTCTAAGACACCAAAATAACATTAAAATCTATCCATACTAATATCACGAGAATGTCGAGAGCATTTCTCTTAAACATTTGAGCAATTCAAACATTGAAACCAGAAAACCTTTTTTTATTTATTATTCCATGAAAATTATTTACAAAAACAGTAGTACCGTTTGGGTCACCAAATGGTACCCATAAACATATTAAAATAATGTCTCAGTAATCTGAAATCCAACACTGGCGAAACAAAAGTATCCATCCACATCATCGTATCACCCTTCCAGAAAGAGAAGTAAAGTTTCAACCATAAAAATATCCAGGGGTATCCATCTCTTGGGAAGGCCCGAGGCTTACCAAAATGGCCGATGTTGAGCCAAGATTTAAATCCAAACCCCAAATCGACTAGAGATTCAAGAGGTGAACCCTGCCAAATGGGAAGCGACTAGATTAATAACTATGGCAGTATCCTTTGAAACGAAGCATAAAACGAAATAAGAGTATAGTAGGGTTCGAATCCCATTACCTTCAGGGTTGGAGAAAACACAGAGTCGAACACCAATTATCACTACGACCTGGAAACATTAAGACCCACGACCTCCATCTCGAAGACCATCAACCTCAGAAAGGTGGAGAAACAACCCTCACACCATTTGTTAAACATGTATGCGAGTGTTGTGGTAGCAGGTTCATCGTGGAGGCCGAGAGGAGCAGGGCTCTCCAACCCTCAAACACAATAAAAAAATTGCCAAGACCAAAACCCTCATCCGTAGCATTAGGGTTTCCATACGCGTGGAGACCGGTCCACAAGGAGTTCACATGGCCTCATTAATGATCCAGCTACGCAATACTTCGACGTTGATCAAAACCCACTTCTCTATAGTTTTTCCATATGGTATTTGGTATGGTAATAATACCATATGTGCCACCCTTAGCTCATAGTTTTGGACTTAATATTTCTCCACTGAATTATAGCGTAGTATAGGTAATACTCCTTTAATCTATAGTATAGGTTAAACATGCTTCAACTCTTTTATAATGTGCGCTAGGGTAATGAAGACCCCAAATAAGACCCTTAAAACAAGTATTGTATGTATATACCAATTAACATATAAGTTATGAAAATCCCCATGCTAACCATGGGCATGTAAACTAGTCCTCAATAAAGGATAGAATCTTACCTGTCACAAGGTACATGAATAGAATTCATTAGCATAAGCTAAGTAAGCATTAGAAATTCACAAGGATCCCTTCACAATAAGAAGTTAAACATTCAGAACGAGAACGTTAAACATAACCATAATTACAACCAGAGTGATGATGATAAAGTAGCATAATATATATATATATATATATATATATATATATATATATATATATATCAAAGATGAGCATTTGATCATTGAAAAACAAAGATATTTCAGAATTACGATAATCCATAGTTGTCGCTGCCAGATAACAGGTTTAATAACATATTTAGAAATTAATTATACATAATCATAAATTCCACACCATAGTTATAGTATTTTATGCTATATAGAAATTTTTTATTTTTTACGAATTTTAGGGATTACACTTATGGTCTATTTCTGATATTTTTATGCTATATCTAGGACTTGGTTGCATAACATTTGGTATCAGAGCTCTTTCCTCGTGACTGGGTTCTTCAAAATGAGTCATCTTGGAATTTTCACTATAAATTTTTTTCTACAAGGAATCAGATAACGAGATTAAAAACACACTTCCATAACAGGCCGAAATAGATTTGGTCCGAAATTCATGTCCAGAGACATCACAGGTTTAGATATATTGGCCTCATAATATAGGGTTTTTGACTAGTCCAAAAAGTAGTCTAAAACGGGTGTTATAGGGAAAAAGGTCATATCTGGGGCATGCGAGGTCCAAATTGAGTGATACCAGTTGCATCAGAAAGCGTATAGACCACAATTTCCGTGGTAGAAGTTTCAGACTCAGATCCAAAATATTGGACACGTGGAAGTCCGTACAAGTTCGATCTTCTGAAAGGACAAAAAACAAGAAGTGTTGGGATATTCACAATAACTGTCTATTGGAATATCAGAATTAGGTCATAACTACGGAATCAGAAAGAGGACACCTAATAATATAACAAACCAAAGTTTCAGACCTAGAGGAGTGTAAATTTGAATTTTACCTCAGTTTCAAGTCGGCCCTAAAACAATCTTCCAATCAGGGTTTGAAAAAGGTACGCCATTTTAAATTTGAATAAATTTTTGTAAAAGGATCTAATTGTGGTGAAGCATAGGGTGTGATATCTATTTGTATTGTTCATAATGCCACCAAAAGGAAGTGTAAAACATCACACTCCACTCAAACCACCTGAGGATTCATCCCCAACATATGATGAAAGGGAAGACCTATCTTTTCAAGTGTCCTAGTTGGAAGAGATGATTAAAGGATCTGCGAAAGCAGTTGATTTAGTTAATTTAGAGGGGAATTTTATGAAACATATGGATAATAAGATGGAAGAAAATATGAAAGGGTTGATGGAACAAATAGAAAATATGCTAATCTCTTACAAAATTCAAAGGATACTCCTTCTCCAGGTGATGATGTGTTCCATGATACTCAGGAGGATAAAGATAAGGTCCATGTTGAAAAACATTCCATGAATACGAATATTCCAAGAGGAAATGATTCTGATAATGGAAATAATTAGGGATGGTCACCAAGGGGTACCCAACTTTTGGCAAGATTGACATGAAATTTTTTGATGGCAATGATCCAATAACATGGATATTTTAGATGGAGCAGTTCTTTCATCTACACTAGGTTCCAACTTTGCAGAAGCTAACTATTGCAACCTTATATTAGAGCCTGATCAATTTGTATGGTGCCAATGGATTTGTGACCGTAAAAATGAATCTATTATCTCTTGGTCTATATTCACAGAAGAATTGATTGCACATTATGGGGATATAAATAGCAACACCTTCTTTAGCTAGTTGGTAAATCTCAAGCAAAAAGGCCTAGTTAGTGAGCACATCAAGCAGTTTCAGAAGCTAAGTCTCAGAGTGAAGAATATTTCAGAAGATAATTTGTTGGATCTCTTTATTGGAACTTTGAAGGATCACATCCAACATGAGGTTTTTCTTTGGGAACCTAAGTCCTTGGAGCATGCATTTATGGTGGCAAGAAAAGTTGAAAACAAAATTATGGCAACAAGGAAGTGTGGTCTCTGGTCATCCACAACTTACAAGGTTGACACCACAACAACTAGAGGAAAAAAGAGCAAAAGTGATTTGTTACAGTTGTGATAGTAAATATAGTAAGGGCCATAAGTGCACCAAGAAGAAACTATTTTGCATAGATTGTGAAGCAGAGGAAGAAAATGAACAAGAAGCACCAAAAGAATAGGAATCGTCTCAAGTTGAAGAAATAGAAGATACTACTTCCTAAGAGATTACTCCCACCATATTGTGTCATGCATTGGATGGAATTAGCACTCCTCACAACTCTCAAGATCGAAGGATACATCAAAAAGAAAAAGGTAACAATGTTGATTGATCGGGTAGTACTCATAATTTCATTCACTGTAAATTAGCCAAGGTTCTCAATTGCTTTGTATATCCAACACTAGAGTTTCAAGTAATGATTGCAGATGGAGGAAGCATCAATTGCTCGGGAAAATTACATAATATCAATCTCACTATGGGGGAATATGTATTGAATAGTCCAATGATTGCAATTCCAATGGGGGGTGCTGACATTGTCTTAGGAGTACAATGGTTACAATCATTGGGAACAATGGCTTTTAATTTTCAGAATCTTTTCATGAAAATTTTATGGGAAGGAAAGGAATTTGAGTTAAATGGTATCATAGGGAAACCAAGTAAGGTGATAAGCTCTAATGGCATGAAATAATTAATAAAAAATGGACATCAAGGTGTAATTGCACAATTATGCTCATTAGATGCTCAAACATCTAAGTCTCCTATTTCCCCATATCTCCAAAAGGTGATTAATAAGCATTCCAAGGTATTTGAAGATATTCCAAAAGGTCTTCCACTTGTTCAAGATTTTGATCATGTTATTCACTTAATTCCAGGAAGTGTTCCTCCTATCATCAGACCTTACATATATCCCTATGGACAGAAGAGTGAAATTGAGCGTATGGTTGACGAAATGTTAGAGGGCAACATAATTAGGCCTAGCCAAATTTCTTACTCTGCACTAGTGGTAATGGTACACAATACAGATGGATCATGGCGTATGTGTCCAGATTATAGAGAGCTCAACAAAATAACTATTAAAGATAAATTTCCCATTCATGTCATCGATGAATTGTTAGATGAATTACATGGAGCGGTTTTCTTCACAAAGTTGGATCTCCATTCCAGATATCATCAAATTACAATGAAGGAAGAAGACATTCCAAAAACAACATTCAGAACTCATGAAGGTCATTATGCATTTTTGGTGATGCCATTTGGTCTCACGAATGCACCTTCCACATTTCAAGGTTTGATTAATTTCATTTTCAAGCCTTTCCTTAGAAAATTTGTTCTTGTATTCTTTGATGATATACTAATCTATAGCAAGTCTTGGGAAGAACATGTTCAACATTTTGACATGGTACTACAACTACTAAAGGAGCAAAAACTGTATGCAAAACCTTCCAAATTTTTCTTTGGGGTAAATGAGGTAGAATATTTGTGTCATATTGTTTCTCAGGAAGGTGTCAAGGTAGACCCCAACAAAATTAAAGCCATGATGGACTGTCCAATTCCCAAAAACCTGAAGAATATTCGAGGATTCTTAGATTTGACAAGGTACTACCACAAGTTTGTTCGGAACTATGGAAGAATAACAACACCTTTAACAACATTATTGAATAAATATGCATTTTCTTGGACTCCAGAGGAAACTCAAGCTTTTGAACAGCTTAAGGAGGCAATGTGCAAAGCTACTATTTTGGCCACACCAGAATTCACAAAATCATTTATTGTGGAATGTGATGCTTTAGGAAATGCGATTGGTGTTGTTCTAATACAAGAAGGACACTCGCTTGCTTTTAAAAGTCATCCAATAAAGGGAAATCACTTACAGAAGCCCATTTATGAGAAAGAAATGTTGGCAATTCTACATGCTATTAAGAAATGGCATCCTTACCCAATAGGTAGATAGTTCAAGGTCAAAACAGATCACGATAGTCTTAAATACTTCTTGGAACAAATATTATCTTCGGAAGAGGAACAAAACTGGGTAACCAAGATGTTGGGATATGACTTTGAAATCATCTATCGAAAAGGGAAACATAATGTGGTGGCATATGTGCTTTCTAGAAAAGATGAAGATGTTGGGGCATTAGTTTGTGCAATTTCCATTCTACAACCCGATTGGGTAGTAGCAGCAAGGGAAGAATGAAAAAATGACCTATTTGTGCGGATGCTCATTTAAAAGCTATAGGATGATCCCAGTGTATTAGATACTTTTATGTGGAAAAATGATTCACTATGGTATAAGGATCGCTTACATTTATGCAAAGACTCCCAACTCAAACAAAAGGTCCTCTTGGAATTACACACCTCTCCTATAGGTGGGAACTTAGGATTCTTGAAAACTTACCACAAGGTCAAGAAGGATTTTTTTTGGGAAGGTCTTAAATCTGATTTTCAAAGGTTCGTGACCAAATTCTTATTTTTCCAATAGAATAAGGTGGAAAGAGTTAGGACCCTGGGACTTCTACAACCATTAAACATTCCTTTCCAGTGCTAGGAAGAAGTATTAATGGATTTTATCACATGTCTACCCAAGTCAGAAGGAAATAATGTTATTATGGTGGTTGTTGATAGACTCACAAAGTATGCACATTTTTGTGCACTCTCTCACCCTTTTAATGCAAGTACAGTAGTTGCAGCTTTTCTAGAAACAATTCAGAAGTTACATGGAAATCCGAAGATTATTGTAAGCAATAGAAATCCAATTTTCACTGGAAAATTTTGGATTGAATTATTTTCTGGTTTGGGTACCCAATTGCCTCACAGTTCATCTTATCATCCTCAATTTGATGGAAAAATGAGATAGTGAACAAATGTTTGGAAGGGTATCTTCGTTGCTTTGCATATGATAAACAAACACATTGGGTAAAATGGTTATCTGGCAGATTGGTGGTAAAATACTTCGTTCCATACATCATAAAAAATGTCTCCATTTATTGCACTTTATGGGTACCAGCCTCCATCTATCACAACTCCCTTAAAGGGAAAATCTAAAGTTCAAGCCGTGGAAGATCACATAGAGCACCAGTGAGAAGTTCTCCAGATACTTAAGGACAACCTAACTATGTCACAAAACAGGATGAAACAACAAGCTGATCAACATCAGAGTGAAAGGAGTTTCGAAGAAGTGGATTGGGTATTTCTAAGGCTACAACCTTACAAGTAGATGTCCCTCAAGCAACTAAATAAGGACAATAAATTAGCACCCAAGTATTATGGACCTTATAAAGTGTTGTTGAAGATTAGTAGTATGGATTACAAATTGGATCTTCCTTCATCTTCAAGGGTACATCCAATTTTCCATGTTTCTTGCTTAAAGAAGGTAATAGGAGACAAGATCCCAATTCAAACAATCTTGCCTGAGCTTGATGAAGAAGGAAGAGTCATATTGGAACCTGAACAAATCACTGAAACAAGGGCTAAACAACTACGAAATCAAGATATTACAGAGTACCTCATCAAATGGAAGAACTTGCCAGTGGAATATTCGACATGGGAAGATGAGTCCTTCATACAGAAGCATCCACAACTAATCAAGCGTTGAGGACAACACTCACCTGAAGGGGAAGGGGCATGTTAATCCCTAAATATTGGCACATTACCCCCTTTATTATGGTGCATTGCATATTATTGATGTCGGCTTGGGTCTATTAGTTGTTATTGTACCCCTTTGTCTCCTATATATAGATATGGGACCTTTTCATTTTAGTCATCATTGTACCTTGTCTTGTCTTATGTACTTAGTACATTGTGTAAGGAGGTTCCTCCATCAAAGAGGATTGTTATTAATCTCAGATCTTAATTATTAAGGCGTAGATTACTTTCTTATGGTCTATTTTTGCTATTTTGATGCTATATCTGGGACTTGGTTGCATAACAGATCGAGTATGACACTCTTTCCTTTTCAAAGTGCTTCACAAGTTTGTTTTTTCTAACCTTTTTGTTGATTTGATTAAGGCCCGTGTCAGCGGTCCTTGGGTAAATCCTTTGGTAAATGGGAGACCATGATCTTTTGCCCAAAGTAAAAGAAGATTAAGGTAAGGATTCCCCATCTCCCCTTTTCTTTACATCATCAGGGCAAATTTCTTAAGCCAAAAATTGTAAACAGTAAGGTAGGAAGGTTCCCTCCCATGAATATCAATTGTCTAAGGGATAAAATGAGTAAATCATTCACAATTTTTTGACAACACACTTCATTTCGGAGGGGATTATACAGTGATGGCATCTCGATTTAGGCATATTTTGGATCACTTTCTTAATGATTCATGTGGATAAGTGAACAAAACAAAAATATGTCTATATGTATGGAATCCCCCCCATGCCTCTTGCAAGTGATGTAAAACATATTAGAAATTTATCATGAGGTTTCATGTCACTCCTTTTGGTACCTCAACACTCCCATTTTCCATGGATTCACAAAATCTATGGATTGGTTCAGTATCTTGGAAAAAATCAAGATTAAATTGAATCAATGGGGATCTTAATGGTGTTGCTTGGTTTTTCAACCAAGCATGTGCAAGGATGCACCTATTAACTTGTAATAGTAGTTTTCAAATTGAAAGCAAATAAAACTACAAACTAATCTAAGATTAACATGTGCATATAACAATAAACTTGAAAAGATTTAACAAAAAGAACAAGAAAAGAAATAAAAAATGACTTTTGTATTATAATACCTCAAATGGTGAGGATGTTTGGTGTTGAGCAGCTCCAAGGTTGAGATGCTCCAGGCTCCAATGGTCTCTTCTCCAAGATTGCTAAAATGGTCAAAGAACTCAAGAGAGATTTTGACAGCATGAGGATAGGATGATGGATGGATGGAAAGTGAGGAGCTCCTATCACCTTTTTATAGTTTTTGGTGATGGGGAATACCATTGTGGTTTTGAGGAAACCGATGGTATTGACCAACATTGTTTAGGTCTCTTTTCCCCCCTTTTTTTCTTTTTTTGAATATTTTGAATATTTTATTCCCTTTTAATGTTTTTTGGGAATTCTGGACCCTTTTTGAGGGGGAAAAAGGGGTATTGTGGTCTTTTTGGTGACCTTTTGATGGTTGTAGAGGCTCAAATGGTGGAAAAAGTGGACAAACGGGTCATGTGAATAGGGGAATGAGCTAGTGAGCACTTTTTGGGTGTTAACATATTGCCCCTTGATGTGTGAGGGCAAGAGATCATCGTATGGCCGATAGACATCATAGTTCTTTTGTCTTTTTTCCTGGGGTTTGGAGGAGAGAAGAGACCGGTTGGAGACTGGAGCAACGGTCCCTTGGAGGCTGCAAAAACAAAAAATATTACATGGCCTCAATATGGATGAGGAATAATCTCTAATAATGGACGAGGCGAGCATACCCATGCTCGTATCAAGACATATACATAACAATTAGTCCCAAGAAGGGGGACCTGAATAATACATAAAAAATATGCTGGTACATCATAATGGTACAAAGGGGACACTATTCTGGGATGTACTCATGATCATAACATGACTGATCTCAATAACGGATACATTGGAAAAGCAACAACCGTTCCGAATAAGGTTTCAAAAGGGTTGATGAACTGCTGAAACCGAAGGTGTCCAACATCTGTAGGGACTCAACATCTGTGAGTCAACTCTAAGGAGTATATGTAACTGTATACTCGAGGGAGTATAAAACTGGGGTACATCTGAATACTGTTGCCATGCGCAACCCGGATATCTATAGGAAAATGTAACTGGTTGTTTCCATAAGTAGACTCTCAAATGTGGAAGAGTCGGGTGGTATCTGGGGTCTTCAACAAATAACTGAAAGGACCAATACCCTGTGCGAGTCTCAACGATGCGATCAAGGTGTTGAAGATGAGCATGTGAGAAACAACCATTTGGAGAGGCATTGAGGACTCTTCTCGAAATGATTCATAGGCACTCATCATAAATGGTGATGAGTCCAAGGCACAGGGACCTCTAGGTCTATCCTCTGGAATAAATTTGGTTGGCATTGACAAAGGGAGACCAAAAACTATCAAGGAAATGATGGTTCATTGATAGGAGTGCGAGGTGTACAACCGAAGTGGGATAGTATTGATGGTAGGATTGACATACTGTGGGGATGGGAAATAACTAGGGTCATAGAGTGGGTGGATTCAAACTTCCTTTGTTCAGAGCATGATGACATGGTTGACCTGGCAGCGTAGGAAACTGACTTGTAGGTGCGGGGATCATAGCTTTGAGGGATCAAGGGTATGTAATGTAGACTGGAGTGATTCTAGGGGGGGGGTCAGCTAACGGATGCTGTAGAGGGACTCTTAGGGTGACATATTGCAGAATACTCTAAACAAAGGCGACCAAAATGGGGAAGCTTCCATATGAGTAGACATGATCTGTTGTGGCGTCGAGAAGCACCATTGGGTCCTTCTTCATAGTTTTAATGAGCTCCAAGAAGGGATAAAAGTGTGCTCTGAAATGGTACTATCCTGTGTATTTTGTGAGCCCAGGACTGTTCGTTCTCATGAGTGCTTTCATTTTTAAGGAGTCTGAAAACGATAAGAAGAGTCTGCAGTGTTGGTAGAGTACCGTCCTGTGGATTTATACGAACCCAAGATGGTGATTGCTCGTGGTCACTTTCATGTTTAGAGAGTCTGAAAGCGGTAAGTGGACTCCATTGGTGTTCTTTTTCGTAAGTTAGTCTCCAAGGCCCGAAAAATCATAAAATGATGCAAATGGAGAACTCTTCTAGCCGATGTGACTAGAGTATTCCTTTTTCGTAATTAGTCTACAAGGTCTAGAAAAGGGGTAAACTTATACCAGGTAGACGCCCTTTCAGATACGTTTAGCGAGAATGAAAGGAAGCAAGGTTGCTCGATGATCTTTTCATTGTTTTAGGAGTCAGAAAAGAGCTTAACAGAAACTCCATAAGTGCCTTTTTCGTAACGGAATTGTTCGGCCCGAAAAAGGGATAAAATTATACAGAGCAAAAAGGTATTGATGAGAGCGAGAAATGGTCTCAAGCATAGTCATGAGTGCGGAAAACTGAATCCGGTGACATAAAATTCGTCAAAAATGGACGACGGCCGATGTGGCACGCAAATTGAGGCTACGAGGGGGCATGTGAAAGATGCCCAAAAAGTCTGGGAATGAGAGCGAGAAATGATCTCAAGCATCATCACGAGCGTGAAAAACTAAATCCGATGATATAAAATTTGTCAAAAATGGAGGATGACTGATGTGGCACGCAAACCGAGGCGACGAGGGGCATGGGAAAAAATGCTCAAAACATATGGAGGTGAGAGCGAGAAATGATCTCAAGCATCATCAAGAGCATGGAAAACTGAACCTAGCAATATAAGACTCGTAAAATTGGACGACGACTAATGTGGCACGCAAATTGAGGCGACGAGGGGCATGGAAAAAATGCCTGAAAATGGACCTGATGGAACAGGTAAAAGGAGAGGACTATCATGAAGTTCTTACAGTGCTGATTCCAATGGTACCAATGGTTTGAAAAACGGACGTCGTATGATACCGAAATTGCTGTTGGAAAAATGGTCAAATCTCTATAAATAGGTTGTGGGCCCAATGTGACATGTGTCATTGTTACGTGCGAGTTTCACAGAGCAATTGAGTGAGGTCAGAGCTCTTTCTCGATTTGTGGGAGATTCGACCATTGGAATTTCGTTCCACGAGTTTTAGGTAAGCCTATGTGCCTTAGCCTTTTCAATTATGTCTTTTCCGGTTAGCGACGGGCCCTCGAAGGCCACGAAATTCCACGTTGGCATTCCAACGTGGAATATCGCGGGTTTCGCATCCTTTTCCGTGATGAACATCGCGGGTTTCAGCTCGAAACCCGCGATGCTCATCACGGGTTTGGGGCCAACAGTCGCAATGTTCATCGCGGGTTTGGGGCCGACAGTCGCGATGTTCATCGCGACTATCTAGCTGACAGTTGCGATGTTCATCGCGACTGTGGGGCCGATATCCATGATGTTCATCGTAGGTTCACGGATGATACCCGCGATGATCATCACGGCTTCTGATGGAAAAGATGCGATGATCATCACAGCTAAAGGCTTGAAAGCCGCGATGGAATTTTTTGAAATTTTTTTCTGTTTCTAAAAAATTTTCCTTTGTTTTTTGACAGGATGTTGAGGAGGCCACTAGTATCGTGGCGGGAGCGAGAGACAGATGAGGATTTGATGGGTTGGATTCGGACCTACCCGGTTGTGCGGGTGACGCTGGCTGATAATGGGCTCCTCAAGTTCGCTCAGATTCCACTGATGCGTTCAATGAGAGAGCTATTGAACAAATTGGTGGGTTTGTGGGTCCGAGCAGAGGCTGCATTCATGGTGGGGGGTGAGAGGTTAGAGATCACCCTTTCTGACGTGTATTTTCTTACTAGGTTGCCTCTCTTGGGGGAGGTAGGGTCGCTCCAGCCTAGGATCCCTGCTGGTCTGGACATTGAGGATCTTTTAGAGAGATTTTGTGTCCCAGGGGCTATTGCGCAGAATAACACACTGAGTCTGGTATCTCTGCGGGAGTGGGAGATGCGAGCGGTTGGTGCTTGCGTTATGCATGTGTTGGGTGCCGCGGCGCCTCATCGTTTGTCTGGGGGGAAAATGATGATGGTGGATTCTGTGTTGAGAGGGACCTACTATGCCTGGGGTCAGATGTTTTTGGCCTGTGTCCGGCGAGATCTGGACAAGGTCAGCCGGGAGGGGGGGGGCGGGAGTTTTGCTATGCCTCCTTCCTTTGTTGTTTTTTCTTTGAGCGGGTACCGACCTTGTGGCCGCGTGTGTCAGTTCGAGACGTGTTGGTTAGTGAGCTGCGGATGGTGCGGCGGGGTTAGATGATGCCCCGAGGTGGTGGTGGTATCCGACGGTTCTTTTCGGAGGACATATATGAGCAGTGGGAGCATATCCTCCCTGCTGATTGATGACTATCCATATGCTGGTATGGATTATCGAGGAGATCCAGAGATGCCTCGAGCTCAGGGGCAGGCCTGGGGTTTAGATGGTATGTCTCTATTTTTGGTTTTCTACTATATCATGTGTTTAGATGATTTTGTTATGAGTATAGTTAGAGATATTTATATGATATTGACTTGGTTTACTTGTGTGATTATGCAGATATTGGTTCGAGGCCACCACCTGATCATGTAGGCCGTAGGGGACGGGTGATGGTGGTCGTTCCTCCACCTGTAGAGGTACCGCCTCCACATGCTCGAGGGGTTGTGCGCCCTCGAGATGATGCAGTTGAGAGCGTACAAGAGACTCTGGACATGATTCTAGCAGGAGCGCCAGAGGAGGGGTGGAGGAACTTGGACCGGGACATTGTCGAGCGTTGTTTCGATGCTCCTCGTGAGTGGCGTTCTATCCTGCTTAGAGCAGCAGTGGTGATGGCCGAGAGGAGGGCTCGGGATCAGGAGGATCCGAAGGAGCCAGCGGAGGAGGGGCCAGAGGATCCTGGGGATCGTGATGACTAGTTGATTGTATATTTGCCCCAAAATGCTGATGAGCATATGGGGATGTACCTTTTTGTACGACTTATGTATTTTTGTATATTGGGTGCTGAGGGCACCTATGACATGTTGACTATATATATATATATGTTTTGGTATATAGTTGTGTATGCACATGGATGCATTTGTTGTCTATTTTTTTTCCCGTGGAGGCATGTTTGATTCTTGTATGCCCGTGGAGGCACATGTTATGCATGTGGATGCAATATTTTAATTTTTGTATATGCCTGTGGAGGCACATCATATATATGTGGTGTATGTTTATGTTTGTATGCCCGTGGAGGCACATGTTATGCATGTGGACGCAATTTTTTGTTTTTTCTACATGGTTTGATTGGTGTGCCAATCAAGAATGTTGTTTGCCATATGGTCTGCTACACTGTTGAGATTCCTTGGGACATGTGTGAATGAAATGGACTCAAACTGTCGAATCATTTGTTTTGTGCGCATAAATTTTTTGAATAGACAGGGATTGCGTACCTGGTAATCATTGTTGAGCTGGGAAACAAGGAGTTGGGATTCCAAGAAAACGCTAAGGTGACTTATGCTCATTTGGAGAGCAGCGTCCAGGAGACTGGTCATGGCGTCGTACTCAGCTTGGTTGTTTGTGGCGGCACCTATGCACACTCCATCGATGTGGATCAACTCATGTGAAGGGGAATATATTACCCAAGCTGCTGAGGCGAGATTGGGAGACCAACGGATTGCACCATCAGCGAAGCCAACGTAGCAAAGTGGAACAGGATCCATATGTGGTCATGCAGGAAAAAACAAATTTTTAGGTTTTTGTATTTTTTGTAAAAAACAAAATAAGATTGTACAATAGTGGACTGTGGTGTCCATCAGATTTTCTATGGGTAAAATTGTTTGAGGTACAACCCATTACAGGGGTTGCGTAGGGGGTTGCCTTTTGAGTCAATCAGAATATATGTCCCCTGTCCGAGGTAGGTGTGTATAATATATGGGCCTTGCCACATGGACACAAACTTTCCTTTTTCCGTTTTGTCATGAGCTTGATCATAGGCAAGTACGAGGTTGCCTTCACTAAAAGCTCGTGGGTGAACATGTTTATCGTAATGAAGTTTAGATCTGTTCTTTGCGGCTTCGATTATTTGGAGAGCTGCGTGGTGATCTTCGTCGGCCTGCTCTAAAAGATGTAAGCGTTCTTCAATCATTGATGTATCGGGGAGAAGTTCTAAGGACATTTGTAATGTTGGTATTTGACATTCAATGGGGAGGACAGATTCCACGCCATGAACTAGATGAAATGGGGTGAAGCCAGTGGCGGTCTTGGTCGACGTGCAGTAAGCCCATAATGCGGGGAAAATCATGTGATGCCAATTAGATCTATGTTTGTCGACGGTGCGTTGGAGGATAGTCTTCAAGATTTTGTTAACAGCTTCGACTTGGCCGTTCCCTTGGGGGTAGTAGGCGGAGGAGAAATGGTGTTCAAACTTAAGGAGTGTGGACAATTCTCTCCAAATGGAGTCTTGGAAGTGAGAGCCGTGGTCTGAGATGAGTTGTTTTGGTACTCCGAAACGAGCAATAACATGGTTGAGGAAAAAACGGGTTGCAGTGTCGGGTGTGCAATTGTAAGTAGGCATGGCCTTCACCCATTTGGTAAGTAGTCAACAGCCACAATAATATGTTTGTGTCCGTCGGCTGATGTGGGATTGCAATCCATGAAGTCGATGGCCTATTTACAAAATGGTCCAACGGTGACGACCGGATGAAGGGGGGCGGGTGGGGTTCTTGCCTTTGGGGCAAAGAGCTGGCAGTTTTGGCAGTGTTTGACTGCTATGATACAATCAGTGAATAATGATGGCCAAAAATAACCTACGCGGATTACCTTTTGGGCGGTGGCCATTCCTGAAAAATGGCCATCGAGGCACCGCTATGACAGTCGTTAAGGACTTGTTCTGCTTCGTCTTGGGAAAGGCATTGTCGTAAGATGGTGTCGACACCACGTCGATAGAGGACATCACCCAAGAGGAGATAACGGGGGGCATGGTGATGGATCCGATGACGTCCGTCACGGTCGATGTTGGGTCGAAACTTCTGTGTGCGGAGGTATATCAAAATATCGCCATACCAAGGGTCGTCCGACGAGATGATGAAGAAATGCTCGTCGATTAGATCAGTCTGGATAGTTGGTGATGGCGACGATGATGGTAAGTCCGTAATGAGTTGAGCAAGTGATAATGATTTGGTTCTCTTCGGTGTTTTAAAAGTTAGGTCATATTCTTGCAAGATGATCACCCATTTGGAAACACGGCCTTGTAGAAGGTGACGATTCAAGAGATAGACCATTGGATTGGAATTGGCTACAACCGTGGTGTGGCTGAGGAGGATGTAATGTCGCAGCTTTTGTACTGAAAAGATGACGGCGAGGGCCATATTCTCTTCATGTGGGTATCGGAGTGGTGGGCCTGACAAGGTCTGGCTCACATAACAAATGACATGCTCTTGGCGAGCGGAGTCTTCTTGGACGAGAACTCTAGAAACGGCGTGATATGACGCCGAAATGTAAAGGGTAAAGTCTTTTGTGAAATCTGGTGGAGAAATCAAAGGGGTGCTTGTAAGTGCTTTCTTGAGGTCTGTGAAGGCTCCTTCTGCTTGGTCGTCCCATACAAAGTGGTGTGAAGACGTAGCAAATGGAGGAAACCATGTACTGTGGTGGCATAGTCTAGGACAAAACGATGAAGGAAGTTGGATTTCCCCTATAGGCTTTGCAGCTGTCGTGATGTACGTGGTGAGGGGAGGTCCACTATGGCTTGAACTTTAAGAGGGTCAACGATGATTCCTTTCTCTGAAATGACAAACCTCAGCAGACGACTTGCTGTAATGCAAAATACACATTTAAGAGGGTTCAAGCGGATTTTGTATTTGTGACAATGCAAGAAAACTTGTCGGAGATCTTCTAAGTGGTCAAATCGTTTCTTAGATCGGGCGGTGAGGTCGTCAAGATAAAATTTAATGATTTTATGCAGATCATGAAAGCAATAAGTCATGGCTCATTGGAAAGTGGCTCCCACATTCTTGAGACTGAAAGGCATGACGCGATAGGCGAAGGTGCCCCATGGGGTGGTAAAATCGGTCTTGTATTGATCTTCTTTACAGATTTTGATTTGGATGTATCCGGAGAAACCGTCCATAAAAGAGAGGACCTCATGCCCCGCACACTCATCGATTAGTTGGTCAATAAATGGTGTGGGGAATTTGTCTTGGGACAAGATAGGTTAAGGTCACGGAAGTCAGTACAAACGTGGATGGTGCCTGCTTTCTTATTAATAGGTACAGGATTTGAACCCAGGTGGTATATGCAATCGGGTATATGAAACCTGCTGCTCGAAGCTTCTCTATTTTTGCTTTGACGGATGGAAGCTTGGATGGGTGAATGGGACGTTGCTTCTTGCGGACCGGAGATATATTGGGCCAAGTGTTTATTTGATGTTCTCGATGGTGGAATCAAGACCAGGCATCTCGGTATAAGACCAAGCGAAGACATCTTGAAACTCTTGGAAGAGTTTCTTATAAGCTTGGGTTTCTTTTTCAGTGCAAGATGCACCCAGAGAGATAAGCTCAGGCTTTCCAGGGGTGGTGGAGATATCGATTTTTATAATGGGTGAGATGTTAGCCATGTTACCTTCTTCAAAGGCTTCTGGAGCTGGGATTGGGTCCTTGAACCAATCGACCTTGGTTGGCAAAAAATCTTTGGATTCAACAGATAGTTGGTTTTCCGTGGTGGATGTAGATGCCTCAGGGAGGAAGTATGATCGATGGTGCATATCATCCCAAGGGTAATCCGGTGTCGTGAATGTTTCTAGAATCTCCTCATCAATGCGAAAGTATTCAGTCCATAAATTCACTGGCTCGGGTTTATAAGTAGTAGAAATCATGTAAATGGTATTGATTTCTTCTGAATGGCACGATTCTGGAGGGAATATTTCCTCAATACGTGGGGGGAATATCTCTAGGTCAGCATTATTCATCTCGTATAGGGCTGCTCTGTAATCTGGGAGATCGGGGCAGTGGTGTGAATAATGGCCGTAGATTCTGCATATTGCACAAGGGTGGTTTGTGCGCAATGATTTATCACGAGGTTGAGGTGGCAATTCTAATTTGACAACTGGAATATTGGTTTCATCATCCAACATATTCATGTGTTCTTGAAGTGCTGGTAGTTTTGGACATAGGTGAGTAGCATGGCCAATATCGTTGCACAAGGAGCACTTAGGGAGTACATGGGTTGGGGGATTCTTAGCTAATTTTAGAGTCACTAGGGGGGGTGCAAGTTGTGGGTGCAGTGTTGTAGGTTTTAGGACCTCTGCCCCCAGTGTGGCGGGGTTGAGGGGGGACATAAGTAGATGTTGATGTAGTGCCCCCTATTGGAATTGATCGATTTTGGGGGTTCGAAACACCAGGTGGTGGATGATTTTGGTGGTTTGGTATGCCAGGTGGTGGATGGTTTGACATATTCACGTGTTGTACCGGTGTAAAACAACGTTCGAAGTTGACGGGGGGTTTGGTGCAGTTAAGTACCATACTGGTAACCCTATTGTTAAACCTGGGAGGTTGAGTGTAGCCATTACTGATGAGCTGACAACTCCGGAAAAAGGAAACAAGAATGGGATGGTATGGATCGGTGTTGTTTCGATATGAGTAGGCATGATGGGTGCTAGTGGTGGTGGTTGAGGTTGTTGAGGATGTTGTTATTCATTGTGTGATAAGGTGCACAAATCGAATACTTTAGTTACCTGGGGAGGGGGTGGGATAGAAGGGAAAGTGGTGGTCAAGGGGGTATCCGAATATATCCCGGGTCTGACTGATGAGACGAACGATGTTGGTGCACTAAGAATGGGTTGTTCGATCAGGGGAAGAACATTTTCTGGTGCTGCGGGGGCATTGGGATCATAGTATGTAATCTGGTCGATTTTGACTACGCGTCCTTCATGGGGGAACATCATGATGCGAAAAACTAAAGAAGCGACAGCTTTCATCTTATACATGTAGCTTCGTCCCAGAAGGAGATTGTAATCAAGTTGGGCGTTAATGAACTCTATGTCTATAAGAACCGATTTGCCCCCAAGTTGTATGGGTACGTTCACTAGCAATCCTTGAGGTTGAGCTGCACGGCCATTGTATGCTCGTAATGCGGTAGTGGACGGTTGTAGTGTTGGGGATCCAAGTTTTTGCCATACGAAAGTCGACATGACACAGGTAGAGGCCCCTTCATCGATTATGCATCGATGGACAATGAGGTTGCGAATGGAGAGTGAAACTTGAAAAGCTAGAGATGCAGGCATGCGAGGTTCAGCTTGTTCTAAGTCGAAAGCCATCATGTTAGAGTCGTTAGGATCTATGGCATCGATGGCGGATAACGACAACTTTCTCTGTGCAGGACAATTCTTTAAGATTTCGAGAGCGGACATAGCAGCGGGGGACTGAGCTAAATCCTCTACAATGTTATAGTTGGAAGCTGCACAAGCATTCGGGTTATTGTTAATTCGTCTCAAAGGGAAACGAGGTGCTTTGGGGCCTCCTTCCATGGGCATAGTGGGTATGCTAAGTGGTTGATTAGTTGGGAGAGTACTCGATGCTGGGTCGGTAGGTGTGGTCTCTCGGGCGGATCCATATTGATTGCGATGGGTTTAAAGATTGACATCATTTGATGACATCATGAGCAAATGGTGAGTGTTGGACTCTGCATGCTGGTAGTCAGCCGCTGTGTTGCAGCGGATCCTTGAGGGGGATCATTTGGATGAGTGTTTACTGTGCCTTGGTTAGGTAAGGGATTTTGCAATATCATGGGTTGTTGCTGGGGGGGGGTGCTGGCTGTGCAGCATGTCCTTTCCGTTTGGCGTCGTCGGTCCAGAGTTGACGCGCTCGATCTAAATGGGGGAAATTATGTGTGTAATGTCCGTAGAATCCACATATGGAACATGGATGGTTTGTTCTCAAGTTATTATTTTTAGCCTGTTTTGGTGGGCATTCAGGATTTTGGTTGGGGGGAGCAGCATTATTGTTGTTTGGAGGATTAGGTTGTGGTACACCTTGGTTATGTTGCTGGTTGTTTCTGCGGTTACGTCCTTTTTCGCGGTTTTGTTGACCTCCTTGGTTACGCTGATGGTTCTGGTTTGGAGGTTGGTTTTGTTGTGCGTAAACATGCCCTTGGGTAGTAGGTGGGTTTTGAGGTCATGCAGGCTCTGGAGCAGGTTGCGGTGGGTAGTAAACAGGAGGGTTCTGTGGTGGCACTGGTGTTTGTTGCGGTTGTGGGTAACCATGAGCTGCTGGAAGTGTTGGAGCAAGAGGTGCTGCCTGTTGGGGATAATAAGCCGCTTGGGCTTGTGGTTGGATCAGAGTCTAGTGGGCATGTTGGTTATAAAATGGAGTTGGCGCATAAGCTGATGGTGCTTGTCCATAACATTGTGGTGGACACGAGGGTCCATGAATGTGGTGGGTGTGTGTTACTGGAGCATACGAAGTTGTAGCTCCGGAATTAGATGAAGCCCTAGAAAGGTCTGGGGTGTTGTTTGTACTCGTCATGGTAAAAGGTTTGTTTTGCACTGTAACCTGGCTGATAATACCGTCGACGACATGGGATGTGCCTGGAGCGTCATGGCGGGATGGATCGCCTCGTGGGGCGTCAGGTAAAATAGTGTATAGATATCCTGACTATGCATATATGAGGTCGAATTACTGAGCTTTTAAGATAGCTTCTTCTTCTGACTGAGGTCGTTCGGAAGCTACATCTTTGGCTATGAGGGGTAGGAGTGATTTGAGAAACCAATCCAAAAAGATACGGTCGTCTAGATTTATCTTGCAGAGGCTACGGCGCTTACGCCACTCATGGATATGATTGATGATGTGTGTAGCTGTGTTCTGTCTACAAGACAAAAGTATTTCAACTCTTGCATCATAGCGTACAGGTAGTTGAAAAAACTGGAGGAAAGTGGAGGCGAGGGACGTAAATGTGTTGTGGGTCCCATGTGGTTGCTCAATGTACCACTTGGCCGGAGAGCTAGTGAATGTTCGTTGTAACAGTCTTAGTCTAATGGAATCATCTACTATGGAGTTAGAGGAACACCATAGGTGAAATGACATGATGTGGTTTTGGGGATCTTCCCTAGCTTTTCCTCCAAACTTTGGGATGTTTGAGGGAAGCTTTGTGGGCATGGGTGGCCATGTAGGGTTGTGTCTAATAGGATCGTTGGTTAACCTGGTTAGGTCTGGTAAGTTCAGACTAGCCATGTATGGTAGACTGGCAGATGGGTGTGGCGTGGTGACTGGGACATAACTGTTAATAGTAGCATTATGTAGTGGTCCAGTGCCCCCTAAGGGTATGCTAGGTATGGAAGGGATGTGTCCTCCAACCGATGTGGTGTGGGAAGGGCCTGCGCTCCCAAGTGCAACATGGGTTGCAGAGGGGTTAGGAATGGTTCCAGGAATCCCTGGGATCTGGGTTGTGGTAAGGAGAGGGGGTGTGACCCTTATGTTGGGAATACCCATAATAGGTGGTGGTCTTGTGTTGGGCATACCTAAAGGGGGAATGGCCCCTATATTAGGCATGCCTAAGGGGGTTGTGGTTACCGTGGGTGGTACGGTAGTAGTAGGTTTTGTTGATGTAGCTCCAATAGCACTGGTGAAAAGGGGGTCGTATTGTGATCCAACCATGGGGTTGGTTGGTGATGTCTCAGTAGGGTGTTCGGATTCAGCCTCAGAATCTGATGTAAGATGAGGCGTGTCAGAATCGAATGACTGTGTTATATGCCGATGACATGTCGAGTCAAGGGATAACGCTCTACGTCTATGACGTGTAGAGTCAAGTGTACCGAACTGAGGGGGTTCACCCTGAAAACAACGGGATCATCTTAAATCCTCAATGGTGAGAAATGTATAAAAATGCCAGTGGATGGTGGTGATATAAAAAAATCAAGACCCTAATGCCACGATGTGTGTAGGAGGGGAGTATGAAAAAATAATGGCTCTCAGGCCAACAACCAACCTCAAAATCACTTATTATAACAGCTGTGATATAATAAGTGGAGGGATCCAAAAAAGTGGTTAGAATACCAAAATTCAAACAGTTCTTAGAAAAAAGTGGTGCTTACTAGACCAAGGGGGGGTAGTAGAGCATGCAAACGCCTAACTAAAAGTGGTATTATGACTCAACTAAACATATCCTCTGCAAGGTGATGAAATCCAAGTCAGACAATATGGGTAGTGGAATCAAAGGCTAGATATCCCCCTGCTAGGAGGGACACCGGGTAGTCAATCCTAAAAAATGGCAACTAGGATACCCCGTTCATGACATGTTCGGTTGGGTGAATCTGCAGTTTGGTTCTATAGCCGCTGTACTCCCATACAGGTGTACACCGAGAACTTCGAAAGGCATCCTTCGGTTACTGAATGGATTGCGGTATTCCACTCAGGCTTCCGGAACCAGTCTGGCTACTTCAACCCTCCTAAGGGAGAGGCCTTCTCGATAAATTGGTGTATAACCATGTCAACAAATAATAAGGGATTTTTGGGACCCTAAAAGACAACTTCTATGTATCAGATGTAAATAATTGAGGGGTGTTATTGGCACACCTACCCCCCCAATCCTACCTAGCTACAAGATTCTTTAAGTGCTCCCCAAGTGGGGTTAAAGTGTTGGTTGAGTTTAGGTAGATTTTAAGGCTCAGTTAATTAAAAATGTGGCAGATTAGGTGCAAGTGTGATTATTTAACTGAAAATGAATTTGCCTTGCTTGGGCGATTGATTACAAATGAAAAACAAGACGATTCCAATTTGCAAAAAATAAAGGCGTTTTTTGAAATGTAAAATGCTTTAACAAAAATACTTCAAAAACTATGGATTTTCGAAATAATTTTTTCAAGGAAAGCAAATATTGTAAAAATTGTAAGAAATAAATGGATTTCTAAGTGTTTGCTTGGGAAAAACTATTGAGCAAATTTGAAGTGAAATCTATGATCTAAACAATATGCTAAAAACCTTTCTTTCACTTACTGAAATTTTTTAAAAATATTTTAATGGAGCATATGTAATAGAAAATGATTCACTATTGCTGTAATAATGCTGGAAAATAGTCTAAATGGGCAAAAAATGCAGCAAATTTTTTTTCTAAAAATTGGGCCGAATGAAAAATAATAGCATCGCGGGTTTTAGGGCAAAAGCCATAATGGGCAGCGCAGAAAAAGGACGCGAAGTCGCAGCGCACATCGTGGAAAAGGGCCGCGAAGCTGCGATGTGCAGCGCGGAAAAAGGCCGCGAATCCGTGGCACACAGCGCGGAAAAATTCCGCGAGGTCACGATGAGCCGTGCGACTATCGGGCGAAAAGTCGCGATGTAAAAACGGAAAAAATGAGTTGTCGGAAACGAAACCGAAAAGTGAAATTTTGGTCTGTTAAAGTCTACAGAAAGGGCCAATAGCTAGGGAAGCAATGAGTATGCTGTCTAG
Organism: Larix kaempferi; assembly: GCA_027924585.1. NCBI lineage: Eukaryota > Viridiplantae > Streptophyta > Pinopsida > Pinales > Pinaceae > Larix > Larix kaempferi. Next base: position 5,433,026 of record BSBM01000681.1, read on the forward strand.
TATGGCAGACCTGCTAATTGGAATGGTAAAACCAAGTAAAAAACTAAGATCTAAAGCAAAAATTACCAAAATTTTTAAAGCTCGAAATCCAGCGGAGTCACCAAAAAACTGTTGCTTGGTTTTTCAAACAAGCATGTGCAAGGATGCACCTATTAACTTGTAATAGCAGTCTTCAAATTGAAAGCAAATACAACTATAAACTAATCTAAGATTAACATGTGCATATAACAATAAACTTGAAAAGATTTAACAAAAAGAACAAGAAACGAAATAAAAAATGACTTTTGTATTATAATACCTCAAATGGTGAGGATGTTTGGTGTTGAGCAGCTCCAAGGTTAAGATGCTCCAAGCTCCAATGGTCTCTTCTCCAAGATTGCTAAAATGGTCAAAGAACTCAAGAGAGATTTTGACAACATGAGGATATGATGATGGATGGATGGAAAGTGAGGAGCCCTTATCACCTTTTTATAGTTTTTGGTGATGGGGAATACCATTGTGATTTTGAGGAAACCGATGGTATTGACCAACATGGTTTAGGTCTCTTTTCCCCCCTTTTTTCCTTTTTTTGAATATTTTGAATATTTTATTCCCTTTTAATGTTTTTTGGGAATTCTGGACCCTTTTGAGGGTTTTTTGAGGAAAAATATATATTTTGAGGGAGAAAAAGGGGTATTGTGGTCTTTTTGGTGACCTTTTGATGGTTGTAGAGTCTCAAATGGTGGAAAAAGTGGACAAATGGGTCATGTGAATAGGGGAATGAGCTAGTGAGCACTTTTTGGGTGTTAACAAGTGGCTCAATCTTGCATGGTGAGTCACTCTTCTACAATCAGTGCTCTCTTCATTGCCATTCTATTACTTCTAAAAAATGCTAGCTTTGAATGGTATTGTTCAACTAATAGGGGTGCTATTGAGAAAATTTATTTGGCGAGGAAAATCCACCACAAAGAAATTTCATTTGGTCATCTGGAGTACAATAAATTCACTGATATTTAAAGGAGGTATATAAATCAAGAACCCAATTTACATGAATATCAATGGGACAAACATTATATGGCAACTAATTAATGGAGATCAATCATGGTGGAAATCAATAATTATGAATAAATTCCTTCAACCACCCAGACTTAGATGCTCCCATTGTGGACAAGCCAAGCTCTAATTTATGGAAATTATGTAAAGCATCAATAACCATTGTCAAACCCCACATATCTTGGGCCCCGGGAAATGGAACATTAGTTCATATATTGAAAGATAAAATTATGGAAATCCTCCATTAGGAGAACACCAAGAATTACAAGAGTTGAAAACTTGGATGCTTCAACATGAAATTCATGCCTTGGCAGAAATCTCTTCTTGGGATGCTTTAGAAGGAAGTATTTGAAATGTTTGGAAGGTTGACAATCTCCCATATCACTTGCTTCCCAGTTGGCACTCTGTTTTATCTTTTCTAAGGGGAGAATCCCCCATAATCCTTCTAGAAAAGGACTCTTTAGGATGGGGAAAAGGGACTGGAAGATACATAGTAAAGAAGGGTATAAGATCCAAAACATAGAAAATTTCCACAATCCTCAATCAACATCATGGACAGTGATATGGAAAATATAGGATCTTCCAAAATTATATCTTTTTATTTGGACTCTAAACCATGGGAGGATTCTCACTGCATAATATCTAAAGAAATATGGGATTCAAGGACCATCAATATGTCCTCTCTATCGAGACTATGAAGAAAATAATTCCCATCTCTTCATGGAATATAATTTTAGATTTGAAATTTGGCAGCAATATTTTCCTTAAAATCATGTCCATCTATCCCATGTTCTTGGAATGCGATGTTTTTAACTTGGAAAAGATTCTATTCAGGGTACTTTGAAAACAATCCTCTTTTAAAATGAGTTTGGAAATCCCTACCTCTTTATCTCTATTGGAAAATATGGTTAAGCAAGAATAACAAACTCTTCAAAAATAAAGACACAACAACACGACAAGCAACAACCACAACCTGGGCATTATTTTAAGAAATGCTTACATCCGGAGGCCTTAGAAGTCAAGACTTCAACAATATGGAAGTTGAAGAGTGACAATGGCTACAACCATTATTTCATACTTTAATGTCCATAAAGCGTCTCAGTTACAAAAGGATGAGATGTAAACCTCCCTGGAATCTCATAATAAATCAAGAAGACCTTGTAGCTCGACTGAAAAAAAGAGGATGCCATGTACTCTTTTTTTATGGAGCATCTAAGGGAAATCTAGGGGCAGGTGGTGTTGGGGGGTTCTCTTTGACCCCATAGAAATAACAGAAACTAAGTACACCTAGGGAGTAGGAACCAACACAAACAACCAAGCATAGGTGCATCTATCCTAAATACAAAGGAATTTGAAAGGAAACAATAGTGGGTGATTCCTAAACCATAATCAATCATATGATAAGAAACACTCATCCACAAGAAGCTTTTCCCAAAAGGATGATAACCCACATTCAAGCTATCATAGAAAATCACTTTAAGGCCGAATTCTTTCATCTTTTAAAATTGAACTAACTAGCAGATCTCTAAGCAAACATAGCCAACAGACTCACTACAGTAATTTTAAGAATAAACAGAGACGAGAATAAAGTGGTTCCACTCCCCTAAGGTTATATCTCTCATTATTTTAGTCATGGGATACAACAATTAGCATTGCTATTTTCTCAACTACCACCACAAGACAATCACTCCAATACATGATTTTCAACTCTCAATTGAAGTGTTTCATCACCTTACGACTCATAATTGGCACCCCCCTTCAATACATCCCACATCGTTTTTCAACATGCTATGCTAGATGGCTCTTCCTTTCTGCCATGAGGATTGGATCAAATTCATAGAATACCCGGTTCAACTTGAATTATCTGCTTTTTCAGCTTGTGGCAACTTTAGGAATACCTCTTAAGATCTTGGAACCCCCTACAAGCATATGTAATGTGGCACGAAGTTTTATTGTTATTATGATAGTTTGTAAGGTTGTACACCAACCAATATTTAACCTATTTTAATGAAATTTCAGAAAATAATAATTAGGATCATAAAGACAAGTAATTTTGATTATTGACAGCTTTGGTCTCTTTGTAATATATAATTAGATGGTTAACCTGCAGCTAATCTTTTCTATTAATACAAAGTGTATGTTTTTATTTAAAAAAGTCCACAATAGTTGTAATCTAATATAAATCATACATTTCCCACTAGGTAGAAAATGTACAGTTGTTTCCTAATTCCTTCTTCCTAGATTCATAAATAATTCAAAAACTAACTCTACAATAAAGTCTCTTTTTGTTCGTTGGATTACTAAAGTAAAGATTGAAACCAATGGTTGGAATGATAATTTATTTCAACTACATGTATTCGTAATTCATTCCCCTACTTGTAAGATCCTTTTACACAAGGAAAAAATCATTAAACAATAACAATCATTAGCCTTTGCACTTATGACAGTTGCATATAATAAAGGTGAGTAAAATGGGACAATTATTCTACTATGCTCTTATTTTGATATTCAATAGCTATAAATTCCTCAAGATTATCTCACACATTCACTATGCCTCCAATCCTATTTTATCTTCCTCTTTTAAAAAATGAACTATACAATAAATTACATTAAGAGATATCATTTTGTAAATTCTAGAATCAAATACCTCTTAGCCATTAGAATATAGTTTCTCCTTTATCCTTAGTTCTTTCTTATTGATCCATTATCCCGAGTTCTTTCTTCTAGCTTGCCCCAAGAAGTTTCTTCAACTTGCACCAAGAAATTGTTCCCAACTTTCTCCTTCCCAATTTAAGTGAGCTTACTGGTTGACCACCCTATTGTATCTTTAGGGTGCTCTTCTTCCCCCAGAACCCCCGAGCTACAACGAATATATGAATGTAATGCCCCATATTTAACAATCTATAATTAAAACAATAATGTGATTTACCTCGACATTTCATCTACTTATTATCTATTTGCATTTGGTAGACTAATTGAGATTTATTGTTATATGAACAATTAAATGTGCTTATGTGTGTATAGGACGTAACATTTATCATTCAAATTAATTGATGGTGATGCACATGCATATTTTTTTAAGCATGCAAATTAAATGTGGAACATAGGTACATGGATACTGGGTAAGTTATACTCTGAACATACATAGTATTTAAATGCCAATTTATGATATAGTTGATCACCTAATATAATTAGATATTTTTTATGCATGAGATACACATATGTGGTTATTGAATTGACCTATAGATGGAACCACTATGGGATAGTCAAATTATTGGTATGAAGATAACCTAGGTGTAGTAGACATCAAGAAGATAGTTGTGTACTATATGTTGTACTTGTGATGAAAATTATGATTTTAAACACTATTATGATTTGTGAGTAAGTATGGTTTTGACAGAATGCACGAGTTGACTAGAGTGGTTATTCAATGGCATGGATCTTTAAATAATAGTTACACAATGTGGTTGGGACTTAAGGCTAGGGTGTTGACCCTCACTGTATTAGGAGGGGTGGAGGCATTTCCCACCATGTATCCTCTGAAACTTGGAGTTGTGGGAGGGTTGTGACGAACACACTCCCCTAGATGTGTGATGACAGATACTGGTTTCTTGTTGAGGAAGTTAGCTCGATGTAGTTGACACTTCCACTTGAGGGTTCTATCCGTGGTTAGGTCAGTATAGCCAACGACACAACACATTTCAATAGAGGAAGGATAGGATGGGAGAAAAAGTAGGTTAGGGAGGTTGGGGATGCTAGTTTAGTTGTGGATTCTACTTGGTAAGTAGTGGTGTCCTATTTATTTATTTTTAAATTCCCATTATGTGAAGAATACTTGTCTAGTTCTGTTATTAATATCAATGTGGTGATCAATTATTGTTGTATAGTTGTGCTTTGTGGTTAAATAAATGATGAATGATGCATTGTTGTAAATATCACTAGTACGAAAAGATGAATGATTGTGATTGTTCTTTTGCGTGTTTGATTGGGGAAATATGTATGCATTATGCATTAACCACAACTGTTGTTGATTATTAGTACCCACATGAGGTATGTATAAACTGGCCACATATACACATATTACGTGAATACACTAGTATGATACATTAGTTATCTAACTAGGTTAATAATTACTTGTTGGGATTTAATTAATGTGTTTAAGTATTGTATGTATCTAAGATCTACTCGAATTGTTGTAATCTTATATATGAGTGAGTTCAATTAATTTGTTTATATATATATATTATCATGGTTTATTTAATAAATTAATTGTAAAGGCCTCCAGAAAGATTGATATGGAGATTATTAGTCGGTGTAAACATTACATATTGAGTCGGTTGATTTTATTTGGAGTATTATTGTTCTTGATTTTATTAGTCAATGGATGTGATGAAGATTGAGTTGGTTGATTTTAATTGGGGTGTTATTGTTTATCATTATTTTTTTTATGTGCTAACTTGGGATAAGGGAGAATCTAATTTAGGAAGGAGGATGACTTGAGGTGCAAGCAAAAAGGACTGGGAGAAAAAGGGGGGGGGGTTATGATAAAGATGGGGTTCCTTTTTCTAGATATGTGGAGGATGGGAAGAAGGGAAGGATGGTCTTATGGGAGACCATGGAAGAATGATGAAACTACCTTTTTAAATTTTTCTCAATATCCTTTGAAAACCAGAGTGTAATTGTTGTTCATTGAACCACGGGCTCAGATGGCCAAGATAGGGAGCTGACTAGGACCCTAGTTTACTGGGAGGACAATTGTTGTCCCACTCTGGATAGATGGAGAGGAAAAGGATTCAAGACAAACTCAAAGACAACTTCTGCTTAATGTAATCAGTTAAGGTATTATTTTTGTTGGTAATTTATTGCATTAAAAGAAGCATTTTACTTACTTTACTGTATATTAAATAGAGGTGAAGTTTTAAATATTTATTGGTTGAAAGAGTTTTCTCATTGAAGAAATTGGATTTCCTGTTACTCAATAATTAAACAGTTACAATAATTTCAAATTTTCTACTTGTATGCCTCAAATTCTTAGTACTTGAAATTGGAATCTTTAGTGTGAATTATGTTCTTAAAGTTAAAATTTTGAAAACAAATGATTGTTTAGCCTAAAAATTATTATTGAACTAGAATGAACCTGAAAAGAAAAACCCCAGTATACTATATTTATCCTAACTAGCAATCAACCATAATAGTTGCTAAAATGAAGATGTGTACACTCAATAAATGTGAAATGACTGTCCATTTTCACTAATGGATTGTGCAACGCATATAATGAGCACTGTAGAGTCCACACCACAACAAGCCAAAACCGTATCGAGATTTTACACAATTAGAACACACTCTCACCAATTCTCCTCAGGATTTTTCTAATGTTATTACATTCATCCATCATTAGGTGCTTAAGACCCTAGGATGACCACCCTTTCTCTTCTTTTATAATACTCATGCAAGATGCTACATGCCTGTACATGCATAATGCATAATTCATAATTTTTAATTAACTAAATTATGCCTATTATTCACCCAACCACAGGTGCCTTCATGCATATTTCCTAATTCCTAATTCACTAATGTGCATATTATTCATTCATTTCCAAAATACTTTTCATATTTTTACTCTACTATCCCTCCCGTCTTTTAAAACTCACATGTATGAGTGCACATAATATTACCATTTTTAATTAAATAAAATCTTATAGAAATTGAGTGTCCATTTTAATTCTAAATGAGTGCATTCTATCTATATGAGCAATAATTTCGTGAATGCATTTCTCTTATTACAAATATCATTTCTAAATGTTATGCATGTAAAGGGTATTTGTTTTCTCAAAATAGTAAATATCAACTAGTATTGATATAAAAGGTGAGGCGATGATCACTCCAGCCATACTTAACCTATACCAAGGGTGAGGTATCCCAACCCTTCAAGTGAGACCTCATTAAACCCATCCCTTTTACTATTGGTGATAGATTCAAATGGTCATTAAGGAATAAGGATTCCATTATTATTTCATGCCCCTCAACTAAACCTCACGAGCAACCAAATTTGTGGCTTTTCCTCATCAGAGGGTATAACTTCCTTGGTGAGAACATGACTTCTCCAATTGGTTAGACAATAGGTAGGAATATGAATGCTACTCCTCTCTTGGTAATACACATGCGACACATGATTCATACAACCTTTACCCATATGTAAGCTTAATTGGTTGTATTAATCCATGTCCTAGCACACATCTAGATATGCATATCAGATAGCACTGTCTAATGCCATTATATATCATAATAATGTAATATATGGACTAATATAATCAATTTACTAACTCCATCCTATATTGTGTATCTCGACTCCCCCTTGGAGTCCATATACATGTGTTTCTACCCTCTCATACTTGACATTTTATTTGTTATTTTGCAACATATATCAATTAAATCACACATGTCATAGATATCTATCATCAAATAGAATCATGAATCTATACACTAAATTACAATATGTTCATAATTTATATGTGATTGTCACATCACATAATAATAAATGAGCATGTCAATCAAGTTTTTTTAACATAATTTTAACGAGAATGTGTCCATCAACAACATTGAACCATTCACATATTAAGAATAATATTAAATAATAATACGTCTGGTAACAAAAACTCTGCAATACATATATTCACCTCCCCACATAACTACAAAAAATAAAAAGAGAAAACCACAATAATAATATCAAGTAATAATAAATCCAATAAAAAAATAAAAAGAGAAAACCACAATAATAATAGAAAGTGAATACATAGCTTTGTTGCTAAGAAAAATCCTTACTCGAAACCCTTATTTGCTTGTTTAGTTTTGCATCCTTTGGGTCTCGATGACCCTCCCAAATGCAAATCCAAAAGGGAATGTAGAATCCCTTTAGGAGTATGCATTCCAAAACTTGGTTAATTCATTTATCAAGCAACTAACAAAACCTTCAATTTCTAAATTTGTAAAATGACTCCCCTCCATTTCTGAAATATCTCTTCCACAAATGACATCAAGGAAAAAAGCCCTCACTTTGGTAGAGTGAGGCCTAGTTGGGAAGTTCACTGGTTTATGTCCTTCACCACGATTAATTGGGTGGCTCACCAAAAATTGGATGGCTCTGATTAAAGGACAAATGAATTATTTCTTGTGTGGTAGAGGGTTTTAAACCTTCCTCTTTGAGCTCAAGGAAGACAGAGATTTGATCTTTCAAAACAACCCTGATTTTATGGACGTTGGAGGAATGTATATAAACATATGGACTCCAGATTTCGAGCTTGAAGTCGATGTCCCATCTACGATTCCTATTTGGGTGCGAATCCTTCACCTGCCACTGCACTATTGGGATGATGACTCCTTGAAGACCATTGGAAATGCCATTGAGAAGTAGATAGACAAATCTGAACCAAAAGAGGGTATGTTTACTTGTGCCTGAATTTGCATTGAGGTTGATTTAGAAAAGGGATTGCCCGAAGTTATAAAAATCAACCTTGATAATTAAAGTCATCTCAGAAGCTAAATTATGAACAACATCCATTCAAATTTAAGTTATGCCATGAATATGGGATTTTTTTTTTGAGGATTGTCCCAAAAATCCCTAGAATCTTTAGGAAACTAGAGAATCCCAATGGAAGACAATCAAATAGAAAATAGACCCCCTTCATCTAGTCCTCCATCCTCTAAGGAGCTCCTCCAGTCCCAAATGCCTCAAATCCTTCAACTTCTGAACCCTGAATGTCGAAAATCACCAATAGATTTGAATCCATTTCTCAACTTGATGACTCAAAACCCATTATCACCTCAACCCCACCCCCCTTGATCCATTCTGATCCCGAAAATATATTAGTTCCCATCCAGGAAGCTACGACGACATCCTTTGATCCCTCAGATCGCTCCCCCCCTTAGGAGTGATAACCAAATGCAAATCCCATATTCTCAAGGAAGAAGAATCAGAAGATGAAAGAGTTCCAAAGTGTCAAGGAAGGAAAACCCTAAAAGAAAAAAGAGAAGAATCAATAAACCGAGACAAAAGTTTGGGGTTGCAAACCACAATTGAAACAACGATATCTAGAAGTCAGAAGCACATCTTGCTAAAAATTCCAATGTATCAAAAGAACTCAGAGCAAGGGGGCTCTACCAAAACAATAGGTAAATATTGAAAATAGTCTCCTAGAATAGCGAGGAATTGGTCATAATGACAAAGTAGAAGGGGAAAAATTCCTAGTGAAAGCAGAGAGACCCATGGTACTTTTAATCTAGGAGACTAAGCTTCAAGTAAAAGGAGTGAATGAACTGGAAAGGAATTTTTGGAAAAATTGTGAATGCAAAGCAATAGCTTCAAGGGGAGCTTTAGGGGGCATATGCTTAGCTTGGAATGCCAATATCATGACTTTGTTAGAAAGTAAAGGAAACCTCCATTAGCTATTTGTGAAGCTTGAAGACAAACAAACTGGTAAGCAATTCAATATTCTAAATGTTTATGCTCTTGTAGATAGCATGGAAAATAAATAATGTTGGGAAAAAATAACAGATATCAGGAAAGATATGGAAATAAGAGAAATTATTATAGCTAGAGTTCTAAATATAGTGCTAACTTAAGATGAAAAAAATGGGGGAAATCCTATAAGAGATGCCACAAGAGAAAACATGGAACATTTGATGCATGACTAGGGTCTCTATGATGTGAATCCAAGTGAGGAAGGTACACACGGTCAAACAAAAGAAAAGGGCATGGGAACATCACAACAAGACTAGACATATTTCTCTTGAGTAGCAACTACCTAGAAGAAGAGATAGATATCCCCTCATAAATAATACCTTTAGAAGTATCAAACTACAAGCCAATTTCTCTTACTCTCAGATAGAAAAAAAATTATGCCCCCCTTCCCTTTAAGTTTAATCCACTTTGAATAAAGTCAAAAGAAGTCATGGATCTCATTTGAGCAGAATGGAAGTGCAAGCTCAAGGGATCCCCTAGGTTCATTTGGGAATCCAAGTTAAAAATGGTAAAGAAAGCACTCAAGCATTGGGAAAAGGATAATTTCAAGCAATCAACTTATGAAATAATGGAATGGAAAAATAATCTACAAATGTTACAGGAAAGAATGGTCACCATTCATATTTTTGTATTCCCTTGTGTCATAATGAAATTGCAACCACATCAGAGGAGAGGCTTGGCATGGTTGAGTCTTTGGGTGTTGAGGCTCAGATCTATGGTTTTAAGGGTGAATGCAGTGATAGGGTTGAATCATTGGAAGGGAGTTTGCATGATTCCGACATGATGGAGGAGCTCACATATGGAAGCACACACTGTGTTGTCAATGAGACATTGAGTGACTTGGAGAGCTTATTCCTAGTCACCAAAGAGAGGAATCATGAGCCATCTAGTTCTCTAAGTGATGAACCAAAAGAAGACATAGAGGAAATCCTTACTAATGAGGGTTGTTCAACAAAAGAGTAGGGTGTTCATCCCATGGATCCTACCACCAGTACTGTAGAGGAACAATCCAGAGAGACAAGTGACATTTTGGACATGGTTGAAAGAGAACCTACAGATGCATTCCCAAGTCTCTATATGGGTGACATAGAGATAAGTTTTGAAGAAACTGTTGCAAGCACAAATACCCTTGAGCATGAAAATGAAGAGCTTGTAGCAGCATAAGTTTTTCTAGGATCAAATTTTCAGTCACCACTTGAACTACATGGTAAAGTTGATCTCATTGAAAAAGAGGCAGTTCATCCTCAAGAACCACACTTCCTTGCAGGGTTGTTGAAGATGAGAGAAAATGATAGTGGGAAGTTCCTAATTTGCATGGAACTAATGCATTGGTGTCACATTGTTGTTGGAGAATGGAGGAGAAGTCTTCCATTGAAGAATTGGAAAAGATTCGAGAAGCGGTGATAGACATAAGAGGTGCATTTTTGCAGCTGCTTTACGATAGAGATCATCTTCTTGGGCTTGTGAAGATGCACCATAGTGCCCCATTAGAATATGAAGAGGAGATTGAAAAGATCACTTATGAGTTGGAGTCTACATATGATTCTTTGAGGAGCACTCAAGGGGCCCTTCAAGAATCAATAATGCAGAATGATCAACTTCGAAAGGAGTTGAGCTCATCACACCCTCCATCCTGCATGGAAGATAGTCATTTGCACATGGCATGTGAAGTAGTGGATTTGATGAGGAGCCTCATGTGAGAGTTGAACATGAGGTAAATTCAGATTTGCAAGTGCTTAAGGAGAACAAAGATGTAGAATATTTTGGCCAAGCACTTATTGGTATGCAGAAGGGCATGGAGGAGGACTCGGCTATGGGAGTGATAGCTGAGTGCATGTCACTTGGATCAATTAGCATGTGTGCTTGCTTATCCAAGGATTGTATAGATAAATACATAACAAATATGAAGATCCAAGGATACACTAATCTTGATCACCTTGGTAGTAGATTATTTTACACTTCATTCACTAGGAGATTTGTGAGCAAGAAGAGAAATAAAAAATACATGTCCTTGAGAAGAGAACGAACATAGGGGAAGTTGTCCGAGAGCTAGATGTGCATCGGGAGGACCATGGAATACCCCTATGGGAGGTAGATCCTACTCTAGAGGAGATGGATGATCATAGTCCATATGGATAAACAAACAACATTTCTTATTCATCCATTGATTGGGTGGAGAGAGGCATCATTGAAATGAAGACATTGGGAGGTAAAAGGTTTCTTTTGTTTCTGTAATGCAGTTTTTTTATATAACTAAAATTTCCCTTACATGTGAGCAACAAAAAAGACATGTTTTTCATCCATTAGATACCTTCAGTACACATGCACAGAAGGCTTAGGTTTGCAAGTACATAGTGAGAGTTTTCAGAAGCATTGGAAGTGAATATATTTCAACTTGGTTATGGGATCCTGGCATCCTTCAGAATGTCACATTGTTTCAGATGATCAATATGTTTGGATGAATGCTGCATAATCCATGGGATCCTGGAATTCCTTGGATTGATAGTTTGTTCTTGATGGCATTTGAGTTTAGGAGAAATCAACATAGTCAGTGGGATATAGGAGGGAGAGCCAACCTACATTTCTTGAAGTCCATATTTGTTGAGTAGTGGTCTAGTTCCTTGAATGGGAAACCATATGATGTATCTAACTCTTGGGAAAGACATGAGTAGCTTATGATCAGAGTTGAGTAGCAACAACATGATGGACCCTCTCAGAGTTAATTGGGGAGTTTAGAGATACATTGAATTTTCGGATCATGCTTTGAGTAGAGCATATGTTTCATTTCCATTAAATTGATTAGACCCATGATTTTGATGATTTCAGTTGTGTTGCACAGAGTTGGTGACTTATATGGTCATCAATATGATGAGAGGTAGAAAATTCACAAGCATGCTTGGGATGGAGATGCATTGTTATTACTTCAACTAAATTGCTTGAGGACAAGCAATCTTAGGGGTGAGGATTTGTCATGTTCCCAAATTTTTCTATGGTCCAAGACATAAGTTTGGCCTAAGTCACCTAGGTTAAAATTATTAAATTGATGGTTAAGGGTGGAAATTTTGCTAAGTAATATGTCCAAGGGTGTAATTGAAGATTAATTGGACTAAGGTGGGCCACCTGAAGATATTAATTTCCCAATTTGATTTGCTTGGGAGAATTATTAATAATTTGGGAATAAATGGACCAATAATATTTTTGCATAAGTTAATATTATTAACATGGGCTTTATATATGAGAATAATATTTATTTGGGATTAAAATTAGGAAGGACCATAATTTTGAGTTATTTAATACTTCTAATATTTTGAATGAGTTGGAATTTGGATAAATGGCCCAAGGTGGTGCATTAGGAAGGTGGACCACACTCACTTGCCTTTTAAAAGAATAGAAACTGGAAGAAAGCATGCCAAAAGCAAGGTGTCAGCCAAAATCGAAAGAAACTGGCAAAAGCAGGAAAGTGCATAAAGCAGGCCGGTGCATAAAGCAGATAAGTGTAGAAAATTAGGTAGTTATGAAAAGCAGGAAACATCAGGAAATCAAGAGAGGGCGCAATTTCCTAAATCAAGGAATAGTCATGAAGCAAAGGAAGCATAAATCATGGAAAAGCAGACTAAAGCAAGGAAAGATAACAAAACAAGAAAGCGCTTCAAAGAAACAACTCCTAATTTTTCTAAGAATGGAACATGGGATAATGTAGTGTGTCCAAGAAGCTAATAATATTATAAAAGAAAGAGGGCGCACCACATTCACATCTTTTGGCTAGTTTGTATTTTGTCTAGAGAGCTTTGCTTCTCTGGTTGAGTGTTGTGCCTCAGCCAAGCTTGGGTGATGTGCAGAAAGTTTAACATTGATCAAATATTATGTTCTATTGCAGCCATGGAAGTCTTATGTGCATGTCCTGAAGTCCATTCAAGCTGATTCGAGAGTCAGAAGAATAAATATCAAGCATCGAGTTCGAATTCTCTAGTATTCCCATTCTCTTCTACCCCCTTCTATCCTATGAAAATGATCAAAATTTGATGTATTCGATAAGCCTATTGGATCCCATTCGATTTTTATGTAATTATGTGAATATGTTTTATCAGTTCCAAGATTAAAAATTTCAGAAGTTTGAAATTATTTCAAGTTTTCTGTACGTACTCTAGAATTGTACAATTTTTAACTAGTTTCAGTAATTCATCTGAGAATCCACTTCCACTAAATGAAATTCAACTCTATCAGTCCTTGAAGCTTTTCAAGACACTAATTAACACATTACCTACCTAATTTTGTAGATTCACACCCCTCTCATAGTGTTTGGAACGCCCAAAAATCAAGAGAGTTGAGCAATCCCGATTACTAGTTTTGCTTGTTTGACCTCCAAACTCTGCCAAACCTTCCCAAAACTATGATATCTTTTACACAACAGTAGGTTAGGAGGTTAAGGTATGATATCCATACTCTATTTGATTTAAATCATACATGAATGGGTCTAGCATGCATATGCTGGTGTGCCCAAAAAGCCTTGGAGTAGACTTCAGCGACAACTATTGTTGAAACATAAATGGCCCCAGTACCTTGTGCATAGGAATCTGAAGCTGGCATTGATTCTGTTGTCCTTGCTTCTGCACACTCACTTTCATATTTTAAATATCCAACAAAGTCCAACCATCAAATTCTTCCGGGGTTTATCTATGTCTAAGACTAGTTTCTTCATGACTAGTTTTGAGTACTAGTTTCAGCCTTGGAAATTCCCGTTTTAATTTTTGAATTACTGTTAATATCTTTTGAAATTAGATTTAGGGATATTACATTAGTATGCTCTAGTTCTCTTTATCTAGCTAAACATAAGGCAGGGGCTAGCTGCAGTCACCCTGTTATGATATATTCTTTGTTGTAAGTTGTAAGTGCATTTCAAGTTGGTAGATTATTTAATAGTTCCTTTTTGTTTAACAATTTATTACTAGTTTTTTTTCCTTTTATTCTTGTAATTTCATGGGATGATAATTAAATGTTTTTGCTTCTCTACTTTTGAACTATAAGGGTTTGTGAGGTTTTTGTTTTTTTCTTTCAAAATTTTAAGAGGTTTAAGAAATTTTTTTTATTTATTAAGATAATAATTATATTGGATATTAAAGAGTAAAACAAGTTCTTTATTTGAAGGCCACTTGTTTATAGTCTAATTTTGTTTCTATGCAATATCATTCTATTGTAATCAAATTTTTTTCTAGTGAGATTTTGCAAACTCTATTTCTAGACACACATCCTTACAAAAATTATGATGTGTCTTTTATTAATTTTTGTAGAGAATAAATAGTGGTTCCCTTAAGCATTTCCAATGGTAGATATTCTTTTGAGGGGAATTTTATGGGGCTGAAACTATAGGGATAGATTGGGAATTTTAACTTACATCAAAGCTACGAATAGGGAATAGAGAGAGAGAGAGATCAAAAGTGCGATAGTGGGTTTCATACATATGCCTACATGACCTACAGATCGTGTATTGGAGCGAATAAAACCTCAAGAGAGGGATAACAAATGAGGTATTTGGTTTCATACATAAGCCAACATGACCTAAGAACTATGGATGGAGAGAATGATATATTCCTTGTCCCGTATATAGTCAAATTCCATGATGAAGGAACCCTAGAAACACGTATGGATACATGTTTCTTCATGAAGGTAGGGATTCTAATATTGAAATATCCATTGATGCAAATGGGATATTATATGGGGGGAAATCCCATTAAAACAAGAAATATGACCATATTCTAGATATAAATATACTTATTCTATAACTTCCTGCTTATCATAAATATTAGGGAAGTCGCTTTGTGATGATAAAATCACCACCAGGATGAGAGAAAGAGGATTCTGCAAAGATAATTAGTGTTATGGACTCATTTAAAGATAGAGGAACCAACACTCCCTTGCAATGATCAAGATATGAATTCAACCTCACAAGTTGACTTGTTTGTCAAAACAACATATTTGTACGACAAGAGGTTGAAATGTGATATTAAACCCAAAACTACTGAGAAATTGGGCCCGCCCCTGGATCAGATTCCAAGTAGTCCCTACACATGTTAATCCAAAAGAAATAAAGAAAGAAGCTAGGTTGCTAAACTTGTGGGAACCTTGTGGAATAAAATCCCTAGAATGTTAATCCTAAACAAGCTAAGTACTCAACCTTTTGTAAAGAGAGGTACTCTATAGATCACCTGGAAATTTACACCAAAATATAGTAAAGAGAATTCCTAAGTGATTAAGAACTTTCACCAACAAAATGTTTATCTAGAAACGATAACAATTTAACATTGTGTAGATCAGGGCCCCGCTTACTACATTACTACAATTATAATTTCTTATAAATTGTGTCCAAGCCATAGTAATCAAACATATATGAGAGAGCTTCCAAACACACTTAAACCCAATGAGCTGGTAATCAAGTGATGATGGGACATTGATGACCCAAAGGTACATCTACTTAAATCAAATAAAGTATGATGCCCATAAACAACCATATTTGATCTCTTTTATATAGATTATATAGAGAATAAAATTAAGGTAGAAATATAAATGAAAAACACATAGGGATATTGTGGAGAGAACAATAGTACAATTAAACCCAAATTCTATTAATGAATGAAATGGAAAAAAGATTGTAGACTACAAATCAATACAAACTAGCTGGCATGGTGGTAGCTTATCTCTGAAGAGATATGTGTTAGTTATGCTCACTAACCAAGACATTACAAAAGGTAAAAAGTTCCTTTTACCATAAAGTATGACCCCCTAGGAAGAAAAACCCTAAAGATATAAAACCCTAACCTTAGGAAATGATGCGGCAAAAGGAATGTGGGTCATGAGGAGTCTAGTTGATACATCAACTTCCCCGAGGAGAAAATTTTTCATACAAACTCTATTTAGGGTATTTTAGTTAGGTTAATCTTGAGTCGGTTATAGAGTGATTAATATAACCTTGATTCAATCAATAATGGGTTTACCATTGATGGTTTATGAGCCCATGATGTTAGCATGTGATGAAGCATATTTAAAGGCTTTAGTAACTCCATTGTAAGATGCCTATATGTGGCTGGTGTTGGATGAATTGATCAAGGATAATTGAATTTATCTTTGGCTGTTGATTTACTCGTAAAAGGGTTATCGGGGTAATGGGTATTCTTCATCTTATGGTGTGTTTGGTTGATATTTATTTTATTTATCTTGCCATGATTGTATATTGAACATCTGGTATAAGATTTGGGCAGACCTGGACTCTGTGGAAAGAGTGATATGATGCTTGGAGCCATGGAGAGAGCATTTGGGATGAAATATCATGATGGGAAAGGATGTAGAGTCATAGCTAAATGACATATGAAAAACATGGATGGCATAGATCCATGTGAAGCATTAGCAAAAGAATCACATGGAAGATAGAGGAATAAGTCATTGACTCACTGTATTGTGATAATTTTTTATGGATTTGGATTTAATCACACCGTAAATGGGTATATGATTGTAAGACTTATTTAGGCAAGTGTACCCCTAGTTTATTAATTCAACGATGTAATTAATTGATAGGGGGTATGTTGTATTCCCAAATACCTAGTTAAAAACTTTGAGGGGGGGTTGGTGGTTGTCCCAAGTTAAGTTTAAAGGGTGGAAGGTTAGGATAATCTTGACTTGGGTATAGAATGATTAAAGCTAACTTTGATTTGGTTAATACTGGGTTTACATTGATGGTTTACAGGCCCATGGTATTTTCCCATGGTATTAGCATGCGATGTTTAAAGGCTTGAGTAACTCCATTGTATGATGTTGATGTTGGCCGGATTAGTCAAGGATAATTGAAGATATCTTTGGTTGCTAGTTTTCTCGTAAAAGGGTTTCCAGGGTAAAAAATTCTTCTTCATCTTGTGGTGTGTTTGATTAATATTTATTTTATTTCTCTTGTCATACTCACATATTTAGCAGTTTCTTAAACTGTTACAAATCTTAATTCATGCCCTATGAGTTATGCCAATTACCAAAAACACATGGGAAATGCTAGAAAAATGCATTAAAATTCCTAGACCTGAAAAATTGAAGTAATATGGTCAAGATGTGGAACCATTTTGAATCACTGGAGTAGGTGGGTGGCCACTAGTGTCTGTAAATTTTAAACTTGTGAAGTGAAACAATGTATACTAATTCTTAATCAAAACATAGATTAAACAATGGCACACACATAATACATAAAGACTTACCCTGGAAGGCCTTAATAGGAAAAACCAACAAAACTTAGGGTCACACCTCTATATTTCTCATTGTGTTTCTTAGCCATTCATAATACATCATTTAGGTATTTCACAACATCCAAAGCCTTAATATGTTAACCTGCATTATATTGAGACCCAAATCCCTTAGATAGAGAAGGATCGTAAGGTGACATAAACCACATGCAAAGAATATAATACATACCCAACATTCTCCCACTTTTTGTTGTCTTTGCAGAGAAATGGGCCACGTACTGAGAGGGTCACAAGTTCAAGGGAACAATTCCCATGGATTCTATAGACTAAGAGAACTTCTCAATACTAACATACTTCGTCAGTAAGTCTGCAACATTCTTCAAGGTGTCAACCTTTTCCAGCAACACCTTTTTTTCTTCAACCATATCTCTCACAAAGTGGTATTGCACATAAATATGCTTTGTTTTAGAATGATAAGCAAGGTTCTTTGCCATAAATATTGCACTTTGACTATTGCAATCTAACCTTAAATATTTATATACAAGCCCAATACTTGAACATAATCTCTTCAACCATAAAACTTCTTTACTTGCATGGGTGGTTGTCATGTGTTCAAATTCTGTAGTTGAGAGTACAACCACAACCCATATCTTTCTCGTCCAACTGATAGGTCCTCCAAATAGGTTAAACACATAACCACTTATATATATTCTCTGATTAAGAGCTCCATCCCATTCTACATACACAAATACCTGTACATTTATTACTCTGTCTAGTCCAGGTCTTCCTTGATAGTAGATTACATAATCTGTGGTGACACACAAATACCTGAAGACCCTCTTTATATTTGTCTGATTCTCATCCTTCCTTGGTTTTGACATATATATGCTCAAAATTCCCACTACATGGATAATCTCTGTTCCAGTACATACCATTTCATACATCAAACTACCGTATAACACTCGCATAGGGAACTCAGGCCATGTCTTCTTCCTCTTCATCTTCCTTGGGACACTGATCTACATATAGGGACCTTGACCGATTTACTTTCCTGCATACTAATTCTTTGCAATATAATCTCAACACATTTTATCTAATTCAACCAGAGTTTCAAGTTTGCATGATCTCTTTTAATCTCCATCCCCAGTATGTTAATAGCACCGAGATCCTTTATGTCAAATTTGGAGGATAACTATGGTTTCACCTCATTTATAACATTCATGTTGTTTCCAATCAACAACATGCCATCAACATACAATACTATGTTAATAAAGTGATCACCAACATATTTGGAATATACATAGTGATCAACCTTGCTTCTCACAAACCCCAATCCAAGGATGTACGTGTCAAAATTTTGGTACCATATTCTTGTTAAATATACAACATCAGGAGACATTCTTCAAACCAATCTTGTGTATCCAAGATTGATCCTCCCGTATAGAGGTGAGCACTTTGATTTCCTTCCGTGTAAAGGTTATTCCTCTCGTATAGAGGTAATTGATCAAAGTAATGTTGTTGTAAAGTCTTGTTGGACAAGGATCCGAACTTGTGTGTCAAGTCATGATTCTCATGTGAACCTTCCATGTAAAGGTATCCATGGGATGTACCTCCTGTATAGAGGCAGACCTTCCGTATAAAGGTCATGCTTTACTTGTTAAAAGCATTTAGTGTTGTGTGATGTATTATTAACCATGATCACCAGTTGGTATTAAGTCTCCTTTACAGATTGATCACCTCTAAAGTGAATTACTTTAGCATATGATCATTTGGTCCGGAATAATATAATATGATCACAACATCCGATAATTCTTCTTAGTATAATGTAATGTTATGGATAATTAAAGTTAACACATATTGACCATGTAGTAAGAGATAAAGAAATAAAAGATAAAGCATAGAGATCAAGAGAACTCGAAATTTCCCATGCAATCACTTCAACTAATTAAAGAGAACTTGAATAGTTAAAGCTTCAGTTAAATATCAATGCATACCTCAATAAATGCTTCAGTTAAATATCAATGCATACCTCAATAAATGCTTCAGTTAAATATCAATGCATACCTCA
Organism: Larix kaempferi; assembly: GCA_027924585.1. NCBI lineage: Eukaryota > Viridiplantae > Streptophyta > Pinopsida > Pinales > Pinaceae > Larix > Larix kaempferi. The sequence goes on from BSBM01000681.1 coordinate 5,452,860, forward strand.
ATAAATGCTTCAGTTAAAGCATCAGTTAACTAAATAAATCACAATGGTCACTTCAAGTAAATCAATTAGCATGATTTTAGTTAACTAAGTGTTAAATAAGAAGGACTAGTTAACTAAAGTGTTTTCACTTTAGTTAAACTAAAAGACGACACTTCAGTAAATCAAGGAGAATCAGTTAAAGAGAGTTAACTAAGTGACAACAAAGAATATCTAGTTAATTGAGTGATGAAACTTAAGTTAGCCACCTAAATAAGTGGGGAAGCTTTCGGTTAAGAGGTGAGTTCCTCCTAAGTGACAACTTAGTGAGATAAAGCACTGCATGAGAAGTGGGGCACACCTCTGCATGCAATATTAATACATCCAGTTTGAGGGAGAGTTCATTTGGAAGTTAGAAGATAAAAATAAAAGAGATAATGTATAAATATGTTATACGGGATTGATGGATCCAGTGTGAAGCGAATTCTCTTCTCCTTTAAAGGAAAGGTGATTCTCTTTTTGTGTAGGATATTATTATTGAAGGCAAGGAACTTCTCCGATTGATCTCTCTTCTCTATTGATTTCGTATCTTCACCAAGGGTGTTTTGTGATCTATTATCTTCCGAAAGCAATCTGATGTGTTGTAAAAGAAAGCATTCTATGCTCTCCATTATATTATACTGAGAAGAATTGTTGGGTTTTTTTTTCTCATAGTTTTGAGGATTTTCCCTAGGGTATATCTTGTGTTATGGATGTATGAATTTCATGTGATTGAATTGTCTGATTTTTTCAAGTTTCGACATCTAAAAGAATTAAAGATCAAAGGTCAACCAAATTTAAAAAATTCTTGTAAATCGATTTAGACCATAAAGGGACTTCTTTAGCTTGTAGACAAGCTCTTTCCTTCCCTTTACTATAAAAACTTATGGTTTTGTCATGTAGATTTATTCTTCAAGATCCCGATGTAGGAATTTTTTATTCACATCCATCTGATGTACTACAAGATCAAAATCCACAACAATAGAAAGAAGGAATATGATAGAAGTTAATTTAGTATATGGAGAAAAAACTTCACCAAAATCAATTTCATCTACTTGGGAATATCCCTTTGCTACTAAGCAGGCTTTGTACTTCCCCAATTTACCTTTTGCATTCAACTTCTTCTTAAACAACCATTTTGCTACAAGCAATTTTTCTTCTAGCAGGTAACTCAACTAGATCCCAAGTATCATTTTTATCCGAGCCATCCATTTCTTCAACCATTTCCTTCTTCCACAGTTCACTATCCCCTGAATCAACTACTTCCTTCACATTTATAGAATAATACTCAGTAATCAATAAAGGCAAACAAGACAAAAAATAAGGAGGGGAATACCTTTCTAGTTTTCTTCTTTCTCGAGATGATGTCCTCAAAAGTAGGGCATGAGGTTTTTCTTCTTTTGATTGAACTTATTATCTTGAGTTAGATTCTTCATCTTCCAATTCAAACTCTATTTTCTGATTTGGTACCTTTTTATTGTAGTGACTTCTTATTTGGGAACATCTTTAACCTCTCTACAAACAACAACTTGGTTGTAACCAATTTCTTAGTTACTGGGTTCCAAAGTTTAAAACCTTTTACACCATCTTTATAACCAATAAAGATACATTTTTCAACTTTATTATCTAGCTTACTCATTTTTTCCTTTGGAACATGTACATAAGCATCCCAACCAAAACTTTCAAATGTTTAAGAGAGGGTTTCTTACCAATCCATACCTCATGTAGAGTTTTTCCAACCAATGATGATGTGGGTGATTTATTTACCAAGTAACATGAACTATCCACTACCTCTACGCATGATTCTTGTCCTATCCCAACACCACTAAGCACGCTCCTTTCCTTTTCCATCAACGTCCTATTCATTATTTATGCAATTCCATTTTGTTGAGGCATGCATGGAGTAGTCTTCTACCTTTCTATTCCACATTTCTTACATAATTATTCAAATTCATTTCCACAGAACTCTCCACCATTATATGTCCTCGATATCTTTATTTTCTTTTCTATTTGATTATCTACAAGAGCCTTAAGTTATTTAAATCTATCAAATACTTTAGATTTATTTTGAAGGAAATAAATCCATTATTTACTTGAGAAATAATTTATAAATGAAACATAATACATATATTTATCTAATAATGGAACGTGAATAGGTCCAAACACATCACTATGCATTAACTCTAAAGTTCTCTTTGCTCTTGTAGCGCCATATGCAAATATTACCCAATTCTATTTTCCATATATGCAATGTTCTCAAAAATCAAAATCTGTTGTGCAATCAAACATACCTTCAACCATACCTTTACCTTGTAATGCTCAAAGGCCCTTCTCTCCAATATGTCCCAATATTTGTGCCATAGCATTGTCTTTACTCTAGAGATAGCAGGGGTTCTGTCTTCTTTATCTCCACCCTCAAGCACAGCATAATTGTTACACCCATTGGTGATTGTGCTTCCCAACAATTTGTACATAGTTCCATTCCGAACTCCCCTCATAAAGCCCATTTATCCTCAAATCATTTTTCATGTTTCTTTTTCAAACACAATATGTATTCCTACATCACCCATCTTGATGGTGATATCAAGTTTCTAGCCAATTCTGGAATGTGAAAAGCCCTAGGGAGAGTTCTAATCCTTCCATCCTTGAGCAACGACTTAAATCTTCGACATACTATGATTCTGGTTGTTGATCCATATCCTAAAAAAAGATCACCTCCATTATACTTCTCATATTCATAGAATCATTCTGTGGGAGGAGTCATATGAAAATATGCACCTAAGTCAAACAACCACACATCATGATCTGAATGGGTACTTGTAGAGGCTAGGCACACGTCCCCTCCTTCTTTTGAGGATATCTTCACCTCTGTAGAAGGGGTATCATAGATAACTTCACTTTATCAACATTTTTAGATATGCAATCCTTCTTATAATGGCCACCTTTACCACATTTCTAGCATTTCCTCGAAGATTTTCCTAGAGATTTAGATCTACCCTTAGATTTAGATCTCCCTCCTAAAGCCTTATTTTTATTTCTATGTTGGGGATGACCTCTCACTATTAAGGCATCCATGTTATGAATATCTATGGTTTTCCACCTCATTTCCTATGATAATAAGGATGCCACTATTTCCTCAAAATTTATAGTGGCTAGACAAGCACTACCTATTGCTACAATCAAATTATCCCAAGAATTTGGAAAATAACATAACAATGTAATGAATTTATCTTCTTTCTCCATCTTAATACCAACAAAGGTAAGTTGAATTACCAGAGTATTATAAATATTTAGATGATTTTTCACTGAGTTGTTATCATCCATCCTGAGGTGAAACAACTTCTTTTGAAGAAACAACTTGTTTACTAGGGACCTTGATTGATACAAACTCCCTAGCTTATTCCATAGCTTGAATGCATTATCCTATCTAGATACATTCATTAACAATGAATCTAATAGGAAAAGTCAAATTGCACTCCTTTCCCTTCTTTCCAGCTTCTCCTAGTCTTCTTTCATCGAACCAGTAGGTTGTTTACTTGGATCCACAAAAATACATTGTTATCGATCTACAAGAAGATCTTCCATCTTGATATTCCATAGCTCAAAGTTTTGATAGTTAAATTTCTCAATCTCAATTCTAGAACTGCTCGCCATTCTCTTTCAATACATGAATCGCCACTACAAATCTCCCACTGGGCCCAGGTTTACCGCTGACCCACGATCAACTTGCTTTATCAAATGATCCGAACCCTTAGCACCAAAGGAATACCCTTTAAGCCAATAATCGATCTTTGATACATGATATGTAAGTTTTAAATTTGTGAAGTGAAACAATGTATACATATTCTTAATCAAAACAAAACAATGGCACACACATAATACATATATATTTACCCTGGAAACCCTTAATCGAAAAAACCAACAAAACTTAGAGTTGCACCTCTATCTTTCTCATTGTGTTTCTTAACCATTCACAATATAGTATTTAGGTATTTTGTAGAATCCAAATCACTAAACCATTAACTCAGATTAGATTGATACCCTAATCCATTAACTAGGACTAGATGAAGAAGGATCGTAAGGCGACACATACTCATAGTGTCCACCTACATTAGTTTCCCACCAAGGAAGCAATGGTCCCCATGGGGCCAAGTTCCTCCATTAGAAGGGAAAATTCTATTAATGAATCCAACTTTTGGTGACCCACTTGCTCCGATGAAGAAGTTTCCCTGCTTTGACAACTCAATGGAGTTGGATGTTCTATTGGCAGGTTCCCTTCAAGAAGGTGTCCATGATTTGTACAAATGTCACCTACTCAATCAAGTGAGGAATTATTTTTGTAGGTTCTAATTGCTTGACCGCCTCTAAGGTGTCCAAGATATGTATAAAATATTCTTGAAGCAACTCCACATTAAATACAAGGTGCTAGCCAAGGAAAGCGGGGATTCTTAATTCAAAATAATTCTCACCCACAACCTTGGTGAAGGTGTAAGAGTCATATTGGAGTAGAAAAATATTCTGATGGGGTCCTATGAGGTGCTCTTTCTACAAATGAAACAATATGTTATCTCCTACCTAAAACTTGTGTGGAACCCGATGGTGATATTGGAAGTGACTGATTGTACTTGGCATTGGATTTCTACAAAATATCATGAAGTTCTTGTTGGATGTGATGGATTCATTGAACAAATCGGTTGCTTGATCAACCTTAGTCTCAACTTGGGAGGGTTCTTCTTATGTATATGTAATGAGCATTGTTACGTTAAGTGGGGCTAATAGTTGGAACCTCGAGAATACTTGAAAATGATCATGGACAATAGAGATATGAAGGGTTATATTGTAACTATGTAAACATAAGGAATGTTCAGGTTAACCTTGACTTGGGAATGAGTCAAATGTGGTTTAGGTCTAGCACATGGTTTTTGGAACATGGTTTCTTGTAGCCCATGGTATTGGCCCAAGGGATTGCATGTAAAGAATTCTTTATAAGGCTTGAGGAGGCTCCATTGTAAAGTGGCCTAGAGGTGAGCAGTTGATCTAACAACTAGTATCATAGCTCATGTGAGCTTGTATGAAGGATGCCAACTGCTACAACATGTGGAAGATCTATGAATTCCTAGCCCATTTTTTTTGATCTAGGTGGTGTGAATATTATCTTCTATTATGCTCATTGTAGATATGATGTAGTAAAGAGAAGAGTCATGATCTACGTGTGTGAGGCATGAGGAAAGACCGCTTCGACATTGTGCAAAAAGGGTATCATATGTAGAGGAATATCATTGCGGATCTGTTTGATAGAGAGCTGAAGGTATTTGGAGAAACAAAATAAAATAAAATTAGCCACCATGTTAGAGTTGAGCCACCATGCATGTGTGGGTTCTGCAAGCCTGAGAAGATCCTGAGCAACGATTTGTGAAGAGAACCCTATGTAAAAGAAATCGCAGCATGGAAGAAGGAGGTTGTCATGGTTATGAAATATTTCTTCCATCGTTTTGATTGCTCTTGTTATAGACTTGCTTGAGGAAACGCCCTGGTGGAGGCTGTAGTTCAGAGCTGCCATATTATAATGAAATCATTCTGAAAGGATCCGTTGAAATAGAGATCTACAAAAGAAATCACAGGCATAGAAAAAGATTGTGTGTGGGTGTTTGGGAAATGAACTCTAGGGATATGTGTTTGTACAGATATGTAAACAAGACACAAATCCCTAGATCTATTGTGATTCTATCAGATATGAATCTAGAGTAGTGTCTTGATCTGCATATAATTTGTCGAAGTCCTTGGTGATCGAAATGTCTTATTGTTGATCGATTGGTTTCTTGAAAAGATGAATGTGAGCACAAAAGTAAGATGTTTACATGAAAAGAGTTCTCTGTGTGTGGTGCTCAGATCCACCTACTACATGCACAACACCAAGCAAAAAAAACAAAAAATAAAGGAGTGTGGGTCTTCTTGGAAAAGCAATGAAGGGACACCCAGTGTCTCTCACACAATCTAAAGAAATTCTGCAGTGGAAAATATAGATAAAAGGGGCGAGTCAATCCACGAAATCTTTGTGTTGATTGTTGTCGCAAAAAAGTGAAAAAAAGACATGGTTGAGGGTCGGACATGTGAGTTGTGGAGATTGTTGTTTTTTGTTGTCTAGAATCGCTATTAATGCAAAGCATGCAAGTAAATGAGACCACCCACATTGAGTAGAAGTTGCATGGAGGAGCCGTTTGCTTGGTTTTTCATTGAAATCGGCATGATCGTTGACTATGATGTTGAAGAGTCGAGGGAGTTGACATGTGTTAATAATTTCTAATGGTTTGGACTTTAATAAAAGCAAAAGGATTTCCAAATGATAGAAAATATTTACATTACGTGAGATAGAGAGATCACACATTGTTGGGTGATTTGCTAAGATGAGAAGATGCTGCCGCAAATTCAGAAAATCAGGAGTTTGAGTGTGGTAGTGGAGGAAATTATAATGTGTTACGCTCAAGCAGTGATTTGGTGCAAGGAACGATAAGAGCTCGACATGGTGAGAATGGCTAAGGATCTCAAGGTTGAAGACATTGAAGATGATTTCCATAAGAGCTTCGAGAAGGGTATCATGAAATGGAAATTTGGTCGACAACTACATGAGTAGAAGACGTAGGTTGAGCGCATGATAGAAGATGAGCAAGAAAGTGAGCATGGAAAAGCAATGGATGCTGATGGTGTAGTCATCATGAAGACATATGAAAAAAATAATTAATGGAGCAATTTGCATGTAAAAGGGCATATGGCTGTAAGACCTGGTAAGGCATGCATACCTCTCATAACTCATCGGTAAAGTCGGGAGATAGACCTAGGTCATAAGGGGGGTGTATGTGAGATCCCCAAGTCAGATTAAAGGGGGGATTTTTAGGGTTAACCTTGATTCAGGAAAGAATCAAAGGTGGTTTAGGTCTAGCACATGGTTTTGGGCGCATGGTTTCTTGTAGCCCGTGGTATTGGCCCAATGGATTGAATGTAAATAAGCCTTTATAAGGCTTGAATAGGCTCCATTGTAAAGTGGCCCAGAGGTGAGTGGGTGAGCTCACTTGGCCCGGTTGGTTGGTTTTGTCCATGTAATGAAGATCTTCATTGTTGATGGTTTTTCTCCGCATGGCGTTTTCCAGGGTAAAACTATGTGTCTCTATAATGGTTGCCTGTCAATTTTATTTCTCTTGCAAGTTATTATATTTTAATGCTCATTAAATCCTAACAATGAAAGCTCTTATCCCATGTGCATGTATGTTTGGAGTTGTAGATTCTTGGGATATGAATAATCACGCAATTGACTACATATTCTTTTCCATTAGTTTTAAGGTGGAAGGTAGTTGATTTAGTTAGCTTGGTGTCCATCATCAACGTCAAGTGCCTACACTAGAAAGTACTCATGAACCTATTTGATCGATATAAAAAAGTGGTTTGTGGGAGAAAAAAATGAACCCAAACATATTCAAATAAGAGCTTAGCAATGGCCTCTATTGTGATGCTCTTCTTATAGGGGTATTGTTGTGGCTACAACAACTCCCCTACATTTTGATCAAAATGAAGGGTCCCCCACTTAAATTTTTGAAATTGATATTTACCCTTCTCTAGTTTGATGGATCTTGGGTCAATATCTTTTGATTATGTTTCTATTTGATCATGGTATGATATATTTTTCATCTTATCTCTGCTCCGATGCACAATCATGCCTTAGCAATCAACATCCATTTGATTCAGTTTGTTTCTTGATCTTTCGTATTGATTTCGATATATCAGGATCTCGTCTTTTTGGATTTTATAACGATATTGATCAGATCTAACATATCCAAAACTTTGGGATAAGCATTGCGAGAAAGTTTGTTTGTTTAAATTTTGCCAACAGTTTAAAAGTTATAAATTTTGGAAGTTGAGAGTTAATTTCTACAATTAAATTTCAATTTCGACTTCTCGACCTCGAAGTTCGCGATTTCTTACGGAATTCAAAACTCTACACAAAATTTGCCTATGTTTATATTAACTTGCCCTGATGTTTTCGATAGTCGGTAATCGGGAGGGCTATTCATTATGCTCAAACTTTTATCTTGAATTCCTGACTCCCCGACTTTTTTGGTAGTCGGGATTTGGTGTCCATGTCCACGAATTGTTTTAAATTTATTGTCTCCTCGACTCTGACATTTTGAGGATAAGTCGATAGTCGGCAATCGGTGCGCTTGCATTATTTGTCGAAGTTTTTTTCCTGACTCCCAACTTTTCCAAAATATTTCCCATCCTGACTTTGGCATAGCCGATATTATGAAACCAATTTTTTTTTTATTTTTTATTTTTTTTATGTTTTTCCTAATTAATATTTCGGTTTCGCTCCTTTCAGATTTATTTGATGTGATCTATCTGGATGTTGATTGACTTGCTGCTATGATATATCAAGACATGAGTTTTTACAAAAATTTCAGCCATATAAATGGTGTTTCAATGATCGATTAGTTGCATCATTTAGCTGATCATTCTTCTGCACTCTGGCGTCATTTTGATTATCAAGTTTTACTAACCTCTAGCATGTATTTGTATTTTGGATTTGGTTGAGTTGGTTCCATGTTGTTGGTGGACTACCATGTTATGCTTCACATTTCCCCACCTAGATTTGATCTTCATTGCATAAGTTGATTATTCGAGACAATGGCTGATTATTACCTTTGTTTTCAGGATTTTTATTGATCATTTGACTTCTTCTTTCATGAGTTTAGATGTTGCATTAGTATGATATTTGAACTTAATGGAGTTTATTTTCACTTTTGCATATCTAGAATCATGATGCTTTGCAAATAATCTTATTCTTTTTAAGTTTGTTTGCTTAGCTTAGTTTAATATTTTGGATGTTTAATTTAAGCTTATTAAAATTCGTTTTAATATTTATGATCATGTTTTGGATTTGATTAAATTAATTTGTGAATTTGAAAAATACATTTGATCAAATCTATAGTTTAAACTCACAAAATTTAATTTAATGAATTCAATATTTTTAACAAGAAACACATATGTTTTACCTTATTTAATTTTAATCTCTCTCATTTTAATATGATTTTGAACGTCTATGATTTTTGGAATCATTGAGATTAAAATTTAATATTTACGAATGTGCAACAAAAAAGCATTTGATTATGGATAACATTTTTTTTTGATAAGCTTGAATTAAAATATCTTTGACTTTCTTTTGCAAAATTAAAAATGTTTTTTTTTTTGTAAGCTGCATAGTAAAATTATATTATGGTACAAAAAAGTTACAGTGTTCATGAGAGTCTGAATCTAGCTTTCTTAAGCTTCTCATGGAACCAATATTACAAAAAACGACTCCATTAACAATCCCAATGACATAAACTTCATTACAGCTGATCAGGAAAGACAAAAACAGAGTAGGACTATAGATATAGACTAGACAGAAACAAACTAAACATAAAAGCTGACCGCAAAAACCAGGAGAGCTGTGCTCGAACCGAACCATATCAGGAGCTAGCTTCTGCATTCTTGGAGTCATGATTGTCTTTAGAAATGGGGCAGGGGCCAAAGAAGTCGTCCTCCCATTGCTACTTCGGGAGCTTTATAGGAAATGGCTCGTCTTTTCGAGGGAGAACCGACTCTTCTTCCACCTTTCGAGTGCGCTTGTACTGCAGAACCTCAATGGTAGAGGGGACAGGGAAGGGTATCCCAGGAGGGAAGCACCCTACACCACCACTATTGAGGTGGTGATGCCCTTGGAATCATGAAGGGAGATGCAAGTAGCCTGAGCAGCCACGACAATGGCAACACCTTCAGTATGAACTGTTAAAAACTCCCCAGCATCGGCGACAGGACCCACGGGATCATAACCAATCCGAGGAGCAGTACGAGGAAACACAGAGTATCTACGACCAATTAGACTGGTCTCCAGAGCAACGAGCACCCCGTCCAGATGAGCCATGTTGGCGCTGGTATCCATGATGGAAACCTTGGCCATGTTCCAATTTGTGAGAATTTCCTCCACCAGGGTGCCAATCATGTTTTTCAGAAGCCAGTAGTAATTCACTTGGGTGCCCTGGCTGCCATAGGCAAGAATTTCTGCCACACTGTGCGACTCCCAGTCTTCAACCAGATGGCGAACATGCATGGAAACATTGTCTTTATAGTCGATATTAGTGGGATGCTCCTTCTCGGCTGTAGACGCCGATTTACCAGAGCCTCGCTTGGAAGTTCCATGTGTGCGCTTCATGGCGGTATCAGTAACGTCACAGGAGGACTGAACAGGAGCCAAGATTTTAGCCGTGGATGCAGACAGAGAGTGGTAGAGGTGGGTTATGACAACAAGAGCATGAATGGGGATCCTCATAACAATGAAGACTCCACCGGAAGGAGGAGACGTCGCACAAGAGAGATTAATGGCATAGGTGAACCAGAGTGGGGTAAGGGACGTAGGAACCAGGGCCGACATTAATGCCACCCACCAGGCCATGTGGGTAATAAGACTAGGAGCATGCGAAACGGGCAGGTGGAGAAGGGTCAAGTCCTCCATTAAAGCGGATGTCTTGGGGGATGCACGACATGGGAGCTGGTGCTAGGTGGAGGCACCATGTTGCCAGGTGGGTAGGTATCCTATCCTGCAGTCACGCTGATGGTCAAGGTGTCACTTGCATCACTGTTGGCAGTCAGGGTGTCACCCGCATCCGGGAAAAAATGTTTTATTTATTAGTGTGCAAAAGAAAATTTTATTTTTGGTATTCCATTCTTAGAATAGGATTATGTTGGAAATCTATTTTGTCGGACTTATTATCCCTCCTATATTATATGAGTGATTCTTTTCCTATATACGTAACTTGTTTTCAAAATTTACTTTCCTAAGAATGAGCTTGTAAATCATTTTAGTTTTTACATGATTTTTCATCCCTATGTTTGTATATTTTAACATTGGATGTTCTCTCATTTTATTATCATTTTAGGGTTTGTTTTCTTTTTCACCCCATTGTACATCCATAAATTAAATTTTTATCTTTCATTTTCAATATTTTACATAGGTTTTGAATTTTGATTTTTATTTGGGAATTTACATTTCATTTTATTTTTTTTCCAAAAATATTCCCAATGTTTTGATTAGGTTTTCAAATTGTCAAAGTCATTTTTTGAAAATTAGAAACCCATTTCATTTACGACATTTTTCTGGACTTGTTGCATTATTTCATTGAAATTTATTTGTTTTTATTGGTCCTTAAAATAGGGATATGTTGACTTCCAACTTTTTATTGTGCTGAGTAGGAAGTCGGAATTCGGAATTCAGGGGTAAATTTAATTTTTGCAAGTTTTCCTCCCCGAATCTCCCAACTCTTCGGACCCTACACATTTCCTATCCCCGGCTCTACTGACTCTCCGGTCCCTACACATTTCCTATCCCCGGCTCTACTGACTCTCCGGTCCCTACACATTTCCTACAGTTGGAAGTCAGGAGTGATTTTAGTTTTGCAATTTTTCCTCCCCGAATCCCGACTCATGACTATAGGAAATTTGTACAGGGTCCATATTACCGACCCTATGTTTCTCCTATGTACCCTATTACCGACCCTATGCTGGGAAAAATGATTAGTGTGGGCCCTATGGTCTATGTCTTCCCCAGCTTTTGTTATAAACTACTATGTGAGTCAAGTGCAATATAAACTCCTAAAAATCATTTTTCCCAATGCATGTGGGATAATGATTTTGACATCCAAATAAACGGTCACAATTCACCCAACAATGAAATCAATGACTTTTGAGTCTCAACTTCCGGGAGCTATATCTTGAGTTCTAGAAGTCCAAATTAAGCTTGTGATAGCTCATTGGAAAGCTAGGGAGATGATGAATGATCCAGAAGATCATTTTTTCCAAATGGATAGCTTAACCACCTTGAAAATATGCTTGAAAAACCAATTTCGGATTTGGATTAGATTTTCCTATTTTTATTATTATTTGATTTGCAAATGGATTTTTATGGATTTGGATGTGTTTAATTAAATTTAGAATGATGTTTGTTGTTTCTAAGTTAATATTTTGGATTGTAAATGTGTGGATTCGAATTTGAAGAAATCAATTAACATCCCAGATCATGAATAATTAAAAAAACGTCAAGCTAAAAGAAATGATTTTCAAACGCGATTTTTGGAGTGATCGAGATGGACATAGAAAATAAGAGACATGGGTTTTGTGTAGAATGACCCCAGTTATCCAGGTAATTGGAAGAATCCTCCGAAAATGCTTCATTTGGGAAATCCAACTGGTTTTGTAAAACATAATTTCCTAGATTTTTCTCATGGACGAATTTTCTAAATGAGACAACTCAACCAGTTAGCATAGGGATTGGGGGAAATGATCTTATCTTATCTGTCATTCATTTTGTATAAATACCTATCTGCTATGCAGAGAGAAGGGGGGTATATCTAGAGAAAATATTTTTCATTCTCTGTGATATAAACTAGTCAAGCATTTTCATGATGGATAGTTTACTGTTCAGATATGTAGATGATGCTCTATAATTTCTTTGTGAGCTAGCCGATCATGTTTAGAGATCTTCTGTATTGTTGACACCAGCTTCATCAATAGATTGAGTTTGTTTTATATTTCTTAATTCTCATTTTCTTATTTAATTATGCAATTTATCTTAAGAATGTATTGATTGTTATCATATGTTCATATTCTATTTTCTATGTTTAGACTTCAGAAGTTACAATCGATTGCAGTATTAACTTTGTTTGACTTGTGATAAATAGGATCCCGAATGTCTTCCTGATCATTGTTTATTGCATAGCTTTTAATTTTTCTAACTTGTTGATTGGCGTTGATTTGATTTATCGGTTTGATAATCAATTGGACATTTTGAATACTAATAGTTCAAATGATCAGTTTATAAAAGAGCATTTTTTCTTTCATTTTGTTAATATATCTAAATGAGCATTTTTGTCATTTATCATAGATTGAAAGCACGATATGAACTGGTTACAACAAAGTTGGTTTCAATAGGATTTAATTTGTATCGTATATTAGAAGTTAATAGGTTGCATTTATGAATTAGTTTTAATCGAAAGTCTCTTCTTTGAGGAGCAACCCTTACTTAGCAGATAACGAAGCCCTAAAACCTATCGGATTTAGCCAAAACAAACAACTTTAGGATATGGTAATCCTTGCATAGGGTTATCGAAAGCCTTCAACTGGGTTATCTCCTTTGCGTGTCAACATGTGGGTCAATCCCAGACATCAATAAATGACTCTAGAAGGAGGGCCATAGGCAAGTAAGCTCTCTTGAGCTATTTCTTTCAAATTTGATCTATTTTGAAATGGATCCTATAACTGTTCTGGAACATGCCTTCAATTTTCCTGGGCTTGTTGGAGGTGTTTCTAGAAAAACAATTAATCTCTTGCAAAATTTGAGTTTTAATGGGGAAGGTAAAATATCTGCATTCCGTCATTTATCCAGTTTTAATTTTATTTTCAATAATTTATGCATATCGAATGAAAGTGAGTTATGCAGGATTTTTACCATTACTTTTAGAGGAATAATTTGAGGATGGTTTGAAATTTTTCCAACCAGATCCATCTACTCATGGAGACAATTCATGGAATTTTTCGTCGATAGTCATGAGTCTCTCAATGATTTCTTTGCAATATTTATGTCAATTCACTTTAGATTCCATGAGGCAGATCAACTTTGTGCAGAAGGACTATCAATTATGTTTTTATATCTTAATTTTGTTTCTAACATCAATGTTAAACATAAAGAAGATTTATCTCACCATATGCATGTCAATAGAGATGCCACTTTCCTAGATCCATACTTAGATTCAAATTCAAATTCTATTGAGTCTAATGACGTACAACAACAAGAGTTAAGATCACATGACGAACAATTTAACGATTCAATTAGTGGATTAAATAACGATCCTCAAACTATTTTTGAATATCAAAGGGACTCAATTCCTTTAAAATTTGAGCTTGGATTTGAAGTAGGTCCGTTGCATGACATAGATGATACTGAACAGTCTAATATGTTAATTGACAATGATATTATATCTAATTCTGTTCAGTCTATTAGTGACGCTGAAGTGGTTGTCCAATCAGTGAAATCTTTTGAATTTCAAAAGGAAAATGTTAATGGTGATTTATCTACCATATCAAATGATAATTTTCATACATATATTAAAAATGATATGGTAGATGAGGATTTAATAGTTTTACCATTTGAAAATGAATTAGTCACTGGTAGCTCTACAGAAGATGACATTTTTTCTCTTCTTGTAGCAATCCTTCAAATGTTGTCACTTTTACACAAGGCTTACCATTAGAAGGAATTTCTTATGACAATGTTTCTCTTTCAACAATTCAGAAAGGTGATTTTGTTGAAATGAGGGCATTTAATTCATTATATTTTGACAGTTATTTTTTGTTGTATCCCGATATCTTTTCTAATTATAGTTTGCATGTTAATAATTTTTAGATTAAAAAGGAGTTGTGGTCAAAGTTAGTCTCGATACAAAGTTCTAAAGAAGTCCTTTGTGAAAATAAGAATAATTTGTTTATTCAATCTGAAATATTTCAAGACTATCAAGAAGACGATAAGTTAATTTCAGACATCATTTATGATCAAATTCATACATCTCCATCTATTTTTTCAGAGTCATTGGTTAGTGAATCGGAAATGAATGAAACTTTTCCTCATTTCAATTAGATTATGAAGAATCACTTGAAGTAGAACTAATTGCAATTGAAAATGAATTTCAGGATATTTGTTCTAAAAATGCTATGACAAAAAATCAATTTTTTTTTAAAAGTCTAGTTAATCAAATATCCTACCAACTAATGAATCTCATGCACTTATCTTTTCAAGTGAGAAAATTCAACATGAGAAGAGAAACGATTTTTCGTGCTCTAAGGTAACATCAAATTCTCATGTTTCCTTTCAAACTAATAATGATAATGCTTTTTAAAGGAAACAAACCCCATTTATGATTCTGATTTTGATGAATTTTATCTTAATTTAGACTTCAATGAGGAACACGCTCTTCCTGTTGAATTGTCTCATGTTTCAAATAAATTCCAACATGTATTTTATGATCCAATTTATTTATGGTTAGAAGAATCCCTCCTAAATAAATTTTCCCATCACTTTTTTGTAAATAAGAAACTAGGCTTAATTTTTCAACGCTTTGCATTTCAAGTATCTTTATTTTCAGTACTAATGGTTGATTTCTTTCATCTTGCAGGTTTAAAGTTACTTGATTGGCTCCATTGGAAATTTCATTTTACTTAGTTTTTCTTGTATATTCAATAGTAGAGTAGCTGTAGATTTAGTTTAGTTAGTTTCTGTATACTTTTTTTGTATGTCGGTTTGTTTTCAATAATAGAACTATGAAGCCACATATCACACTTAGGATTGAAGCGGTACATTAACAGGGAAGTTACCATTGTCCTTCTTGTTTGCTATTTATTCTCTTTCTTTTCATTTACATGTTTATCTTTTAGTCATATCTCTAAGTTTTAAAATTGTTTTTGACAATATTATGAAACACTAGGCATGATTAATTTGTTACAAAGTGGCAAGTAAGAAGAATTCGTGTAAACAAATAAAGAGCCATACTTTCAGAAATTGCTCAACCAAAAGAATATGTTAAGATTTTAAATAATGTTTTTGCAAAAAGAAGAAGAAGAAATATACATAATTTTGCATCTTACTTGAATATAAAAAGAAAATTAATTGCAAATTCTGATTATGAATTTCTCTCCTTCAAATGAATATAATATTTATTTTTTTAATTTCTAGAACCTCAACCTAAGATTTTAAGAAGAAAAATATTAATCCTAATGATTATGATTGGCTAAATGAATAATCTACATAGTCTGATTTTCAACCTCTATCATTTTTTGAATTCGATCACGATAATCCAATTATGAATGGAAGTGGATATTTTTGGGAATCATATTTTTCAGCCATCTAAAAGTCCATTTCCATAACTGATATTCACTCTTCTTCAAATGATGGATTTGAATGCAGAAATTTTTGAGGAAACTAGTTAGATTGTAGATTTCAAAGAATGTATTGTGGACTCTACTCATTTTTAGAAATTCGAATTTGAAATTTTAGAGAATATGTAATATCGCAAACTGATATTTTTTCTTGTTATGAAGTTTTGGTGCTCGCTAGTAGTCTTTATGGCTCAATATATGGAGGAAGTGTGAATGCATGTACTGAACTAAACTTGCATGCGCTTGCATGCAGATGCATTAACCCAAATAATCAGAATTGCTAGAAAATAGGGATAGAGAGTGTGCATGTACATACCGTTAGATGAAGGAGTGGATATACGTCGATATGAGACCAACATGCAGGAATTGTGTCGGTGGATGAACAAGATACTGAGTGCTTCTCCTCCAATAATGTGCCCTTGGAAATAATGCGCCCTCTTCAATGGTAATAAGGAAGTATGGATGGCATACAGATGGAAGATGAATCCGGAAGGTGTGTACTGGGGTTATTACCCCCCTCTAATCACAATGGAGATTGCATGCAGTGGCTCAGAAGCCTAAAATGTGAACCCCTCCTCTGAGAAAGTCTCCCATGCAAGGAGGACATCTTTTGGAATCTAGAGATGCTGATAACTTGCTTGGAAGACCAAATACAGAGCCCCTCTTCCAGGTGTAGGGTAATAGTGTTGCTCTCGAAATATTGGAGCCAACATGTAGAAGAAAGGAAACATGTAGAATGAGATACGAACCAATCTCTACTTATGCAATTCGATCATGGAAGGAGAGCGAATCCCCTCATCTTGATATGTAACTCGAACCTTGCAAGAAGCTGAAGAATGATACCTGATGATGAAAGAAATGCTAAATATGGATGATCCAACCTGATAGTGACTAGGGTTGATAGATTTTGCTGCTGAAATAAACTGAATAGTTGAGTGTGTGCACTCAACCCCAAAATAGCTCACCAAGCTCTCCAAATCGACTTCTCAAATCAATAATCACATAAGCAGACCTTACTCACTCGCTTTACCTTTATTCTATAACATTCACTTGGCTTGACCTAAATTTTGACCTAACTTTTGCATGACTAGGTCGCTTTATCTTCTAATTTCTAGATGAATTGCATGCAGTGCTTCCGGAGTGCATGGAGGCCCAATGAAGGAGTTTCAGTGCATGCAACATGAAAAATATATCGCATGTCATGCATGCAGGTGGTCCCTAGTTCCAGTGGCCCCTATTTATCTATTGATGATATAATAAACATGCTTAAGATCTTCTTATGGTGTAAATGAAATCAATCCTCAGTTAATTCCATGAATGTCAGTTAGGTTAGCGGGATGGTCCTCTATCCTTAAGCAGAAGAGGACATTACAAAATCCTAGTACTCCTACCTTGAGAAATGAAAATTCTGCAGTATCTCATTTAAACATTCACCATTTTCTAAGTAATCAATATAGTTTGGAATGAGAATAGACTTTGGAATATAATTTGGAAAATCATTATGGGATAATTTATAAATATGGAAATTATTACTCTCTTTCCTTTAATCAATTAATCAATTCTAATGAAGATGTAGGAATCCTTGAAGTAATTGATTATATTTCAAATTTCGAAGAATATGCTGCTGATCATAATTAGTTTTAGAAATCCGATTTAAGGAAATCCTTGCATCTTCATATTTTATTTTTGATTATTTTAAGGAAATTGAGGAAGATCAATCCACAGAGGCGGAGTTCGATGAAATTGGAATTTAATTTCAGAATTCTTGTTTTAAGTACAGTCTTTCTAAAAATCATATTTTGAAAGAAAATTTATTTAATTTGAAAATGAATGAATTTCATGGACCTGCCTATTTGAAGGACGGGAATAATGATCAATAGGATGAAATTTATACTTATGATTTTCCAAACTCAAGTCCTAATATTTTCATTCAATTTAAAAACCGTGATATCTCTCCAAAAGAAACACTTTTCACTTCTGAAATTTCAAATTCTGATTTCAGGTAAGTTTCCTTTCAATTTTTACTTGGATAAGGCTTATAACCTCCCTATTGAAGTATTGCTACTATCAAACAATTTCCAACCTGATTTTTATTATCCAATTAATGTATGGTTGGAACAGTCACTCTTGGAAATTTTTTTATCTTATTTTGGTGTTATTGTGAATAATAAATTTAGTTTAGTTTTTTTAACTTTGGATTGCAAAAGTTACAATTTCCAATTGTAATGTAGGGTTTGTTTTATTTTGCAGGTTTCAAATAACTTTGGTGGTTGGGTTTGTTTTATTTTGCAGGTTTCAAATAACTTTGGTGGTTGCACTGGAGATTTGATTTTATTTAGTTTTTTAGTTATTAGAGTAGTGTAAAGTAGGTATATGTTAATCGCTTTTTGTTTATTTTAAATAAATTAGCTTTATGTCATGCATTTTAATAATTCAGTTATGGAGCATTGCGTCATTCTTTGGAATCCAGGAAAGACATTGATCAGGGAAGTGTTCTTACCTTTCTTATTTTTCATTGGTTCTCTTTCCTATTATTATATTTATTAGAACATTTCTTTCATTATTTCAACTTTATTAGAAAACGTTTCAATATTATTGATTTATTAAAATTGGAAAGTAAGAAAATTTGAAATCACCAAGTAGGAAATATTTTCATTCTTAGCTCCACCTCTACTAAACTTTGTACTTCAAAATTGATCTTTAAGCATTTATTATTATGATCTAATTATGCAATGGAAATTACAAATTTTGAAGCATGAATGTTTGTGAAGGAACAAAATGATAAATGTGATCTTCAATGTGAATTGATCTTTATTCTTTTATCTTTTGTGGAGTTACTTAATTAATTTGCCTTGTATATCCTGGAGTTCACTGTCATCACTGAACAATAAATTTGAGATTAGTTTGAGCTTTTTTAATTTTTATTTTCTTCTTGTAAATAATTTAGTAAAAGAAATATTGTTGGTTGAAAACCTTATGCGAAAAATATTGGTTTTGATTTTAAGGATTGGTTCTAAGGTTCTTTCAATAAATTCAGTTATTCAATCTATTTAATTATTTATGGATGCCTGATATAATTAGTCCCCTTTATGTTATAGTCTCTTCTATTTTCATATCAAAAAATTATATATTTTCTTTAGCATCAGATGATTAGTCAATTTGATTCAACTTGATTTTGTTTGATTAGATTACTTTTCATAGGTTTGATTGGTTTAGGATTTATTTATTTTGTTTTTCTGCTTGCCCCCCCTTTTTTTAAGTGTAGCATGTTGATCATTTTTCACTCAAGAGGATGAAGTATTTAATTCATGATGAATTTTGATTATATCCATTGAATCAATTTTTATCCATCCATCATTTGGTCACAATCAATATAGGAGTTGTTAATCTTTGAAACCAGATGGGATCCCGGGTTATATCATTTATCCAACCTTTTGTATTCTCAGAAGTAATGTACTTGAAAAATATATTAATTTTATACTTAAGAAGAACCTAACATGTTCCCGTGGTGGAAACACCTTTAGAATCCTAAGAGCCTTTATATTAAATCTAGTTACATATCTTGTGTTCCATTCCACTATTGCATATCATTATGAAAAGTCCTTTACTCATTCGGATTCTGGAAAATCTATTTAGTCAGTTACCTCCTCTAAGAGAAATTCCGTATGGAAAGTATTGTTATCAATACAAATCTCTTAATGCCATCCCATTCTCTTAAGGATCTTCTAGCTACGCTTCCCCACTTATTGTATAACCTCTTTTGAGGATAACAATAACTATACCTCTTTTTAGGATAACAATAACTATAGTCTTTCCTTTCATCTTTATAAGACAAAGACCAATAGGTTAACTGAAGGATAGGAGATCTCCTTAAAGAGTCGGCCTATCATGATCATGAATTCTTATAGACTGACATTACCATTAGCTGGTTACCAAGCCAGGGTAATGTCTGTCAACCGCAAGGTTGGAGGACAAGAGTTCTCATCACGAGCTAGCTTGTTCACTTCCATAAGTATTTGTGAATGACATTGCCAATAACTGGTCACCAAGCCAGGGAAATGACCTTTAGTTTATCTCCATAAAGTTTCCTCTACAATTAAAAAGATTTAAAACTGTGCATCCATAGTTGGGATCAAAGCGTTTGGATTGGGTTAAAGGGAAACCTTGTCTGGGCTATGGATGCCCGCTGGTAGCAGTGGCCATGCCTATGGCATTGGAGGTAAATCAAATTGTAACATTTGCTAGCCATTAAGTTGTTTTTTAGGTTGTCTTATGACAAATATATTTTTTCGTTGGGAATTTGAATACACACTTTATCTTTTCTTTTCAATTGATGGTTAGAACGGTTATCATTAAAATTTTAGCTAGTACAATTCCTAGAGGCTAATTTCTAGAGTTTGGTACCCATGGTACATGGTAAGTTTTCTTTTGTTGAATGCCTTATCTTTAATCTTCTAGTACATGTTGAAATTCTAACTTCATTAGGAATAGATGATTGGTTCTTTCTAGTGAGCCGCCATTTGTTGTGGCTACAACAACTTCCCTACATTTCGATCAAAATGAAGGGTCCCCCACTTAAATTTTCGAAGTTGATAATCACCCTCCTCTAGTTTGATGGATATTGGGTCAATATATTTTTATTATGTTTATATTTTATCATGGTATGATATATTTTCCATCTTATCTCTGGTCCGATGCACAATCGTGCCTTAGCAAACAAAATCCATTTGATTCAGTTCATTTCTTGATCTTTCGTATTGATTTAGATATATCAGGATCTCGTCTTTTTGGATTTTGTAATGATATTGATCAGATCTGACATATCCACAACTTTGGGATGAGCATTGCGGGAAAGTTTGTTTGTTTAAATTTTTCCGACAGTTTAAAATTTATAAATTTTGGAAGTTGAGAGCTAATTTCTACAATTAAATTTCAATTTTGGCTTCTCGATCTCGAAGTTCGCGATTTCTTACGGAATTGAAAAGTCGACACGAAATTTGTCTATGTTTATATTAACTTGCCCTGATGTTTTTGACAGTTGGTAGTCAGGAGGGCTATTCGTTATGATCAACGTTTTATCCCGACTTCCTGACTCTCTAACTTTTTCGACAGTCGGGAGTTAGTGTCCATGTCCACGAATTGTTTTAAATTTATTAACTCCCCGATTCTGACATTTTGAGGATAAGTCGACAGTCGGTGCGCTTGCAAAAGTGGTCGAAGTTTTGTTCCCGACTCCCGACTTTTCCAAAATATTGCCCATCTCGACTTTGGCATAGTCGATATCGTGAAACTGAAAACTTTTTATGTTTTTCCTAATTAATCTTTCGGTTTCACTCCTTTTAGATTTATTTGATGTGATCTATCTGGATGTTGATTGACTTATTGCTATGATATATCTAGACATGATTTTTAACAAAGATTTCATCCATATACATGATGTTTCGATGATCGATTAGTTACATCATTTAGCTGATCCTTCTTCTGCATCTCTGGCATCATTTTAATTATCTCATTTTTGCTGAACTCTAGCATGTATTTTCCTTTTGGATTTGGTTGATTTGATTCCATGTTGTTGGTGGAATACCATGTTATGCTTCACATTTCCCCACCTAGATTTGATCTTCATTGCATAAGTTGATTATTTGAGATGATGGCTAATTATTACATTTGTTTTCAGGATTTTGATTGATCATTTGATTTCTTCTTTCATGAGTTTGGATATTGCATTAGTCTGATATTTGAACTTGATATTGTTTATTTTCACTTTTGCATATCTAGAATCATGATACTTTGTAAATAATCTTATTTTTTTAAAGTTTGTTTGCTTAGCCTAGTTTAATATTTTGGATGTTTAATTTAAGCTTATTAAAATTCGTTTTAATATTTATGATCATGTTTTGGCTTTGATTAAATTAATTTGAAAAATACATTTTATCAAATCTATAGTTTAAACTCACGAGATTTAATTTAATGAAATCAATATTTTTAACAAGAAACACATATATTTTACCTTATTTAATTTTAATCTCTCTCATTTTAATGTGATTTTGAACGTCCATTATTTTTGGAATCATTGAGATTAAAATTTAATATTTATGAATATGCAATTTTGATTTTAATCTGTTGGCAAAATGATTGGTGTGGGACCTATGGTCTAAGTCTTCCCTATCTTTTGTTATAAACTACTATGTGAGGCAAGTGCAATATAAAATTTTAAAAATTCCTTTTCCCAATGCGTGTGGGATAATAATTTTGACATCCAAATCAATGATCACAATTCACCCAACAATGAAATCAACGACTGCTGAGTCTCAACTCCCGAGAGCTATATCTTGAGTTCTAGAAGTCCAAATTAATCCCATGATAGCTCGTTGGAAATATGGGGAGATGAGAAATGATTTGGGAAGCTCAATTGTGCCAAATAGATAGCTTAACCACCTTGTAAATCTGATTGAAAAACCAATTTCGGGTTGAGATTAGATTTTCCTATTTTTGTTATTATTTGATTTGCAAATGGATTTTTATAGATTTAGATTTGTTTCATTAAATTTAGAATGCTGTTTTTTTTTATTTCTAAGTTAATCTTTTGAATTGTACAGGTGTGGATTCGAATTTGAAGAAATCAATTAATATCCCAGATCACGAATAAATAAAAAACGTCAAGCTAAAAGCAGTGATTTTCGGACTTTTTGGAGCGATGGAGATGAATATAGAAAATCCGAGACATGAGTTTTGTGCAAAATGAACCCAATTAGCTGGACATCAAGCAAAATCCTCTGAAAATGCTTCATTTGGGAAATCCAATTGGTTTTGTAAAACATAGTTTCCTAGATATTTCTCATGGACGAATTTGCTAAATGAGAGAACTCAACCAGCTAGCTCTGGGATTGGGGGAATTGATCTTATCTTATATGCCATTTCTTTTGAATAAATATCTACCTATTATGCAGAGATAAGGGGGGTATCTCCAGAGAAAATATTTTTCATTCTCTGTGATATAAACCGGTCAAGCATTTTCATGATGGATAGTTTACTGTTCGTATCTGTAGATGATGCTCTATAATTTCTTTGTGAGCTAGTCGATTAAGTTTAGAGATCTTCTGTATTGTTGACACCAGCTTCATCAATAGATTGAGTTTGTTTTGCATTTCTTAATTCTCATTTTCTTATTTAATTCTGCAATTTATCTTAAGAATGTATTGATTGTTATCATATGTTCATATTTTGTTGGCTATGTTTAGACTTCAGAAGTTACAATCGATTGCAGTATTAAATTTGTTTGATTTGTGATAAACAGGATCCGGATGTCTTCCTGATCATTGTTTATTGCATAGATTTAAATTTTTCTAACTTGTTGATTGATGTTGATTTGATTTATCAATTTGATAACCAATTGCACATTTTGAATACTAATAGTTCCAATGATCAGTTTAAAAAAGATCATTTTTGCTTTCATTTTGTTAATCTATATAAATGAGCATTTTTTTCATTTATCATAGATTGGTAGAACGATATGAACTGGTTACAACAAAGTTGGTTTCGATAGGATTTAATTTGCATCGTAGATTAGAAGTTAGGTTGCATTTAGGAATTAGTTTTAATCGAAAGTATCCTCTTTGAGGAGAAACCCTTACTTAGCGACTAACATAGATGTAAAACTCGTTGTATTTATCCATACCAAATAGCTTCAGGATAGGGTAATCCTTGCGTAGGGTTATCTAAATCCTTCGGTTGGGTTATCTCATTTGCGTTGAAGTGTGGTTCAATCCCAAGCGTCAACTTGTGTAAAAAAGACCGTATTAGAGAATCAATTAACAATCACAAATACATAGTCTTTTCCATGCTTGGTTGAAGGCATGACATGCATATAGTTGATGGAGACGAACTCCTAGGTTTTTTTGGGGTGGGTAGAAGAGTGTACAACCCTTAATTTGAAATGACAAGTTTAGCAATGGAACATGTAGTGCACAATTTGATACACTTGTTAATGTCCCTTTAGAGATTTGTGTCGTGCAGAATTTTATCCTATGACTAGAGACAAGGTCAACAACATACTATGGTAAGTGGAAACATACATAGCACACTTGTCTACAGGCTGATATGACTCATAAAAATACATTCAACACATTTCTAGACTCTATCAATTAAGCAAAAATTGATGGAAAGAGAAGGAGAAAGAAGGATGTGTATATTTTTACAAAGTTTGATCCTAGATGCTCCCTTGGCACTCTTCCGATATGATCCTTGATGAGCTACTCCAACATGAAACACAATAAAATAAACCTTCATCAAATTATTTGAATATAAAGAAGAATTTGAATGTTATAAAGCATACATTTGACATCAACTACTTAAGCAATGTTTAGTATAATTAAAAAACAATTCTTTAAAGCCAACAATGCAACATTGAACACATTTAGTTTGGTGGAGGGAAATATGCCAGATTTTCATTATGATAATGAAAGAGTACAAGCCATTACCTCAATCATTTCCAGACACCTTTCGAAAGTGAAAGACCAGCTCAGTCTACTCTTGCACACTAACAATCCCATTCCAATCTTCCAAATGTAGTCAAAGATGAAATTCATTGAGGGCAATGATCTCAAAAATCGTGGAGATGGTGATTAGCAATGAGGACTATTGATATGAATGGGGATGAATGGGTGCAGTTAAGGGTGATTCCTCCATCATCATATTATTGTAATGGGTGTTCCCTTCCTTGGCCCATCTCATCTCCTTTTCAGTTTGATGGAGATAGTTGGAGATGGTTTCCAAGTAGTTCAAGAGTTACAACCAAGCAAAATTGTTTGAAAAAATTCCATAACTCCCCAAATTTTGATTATTTATATTTTTTTATGAAATTTTGAGGCATTTGCACCTAGCTCAAGGGAAACACATGAATGATTTGCTTCTTGCTAGTGTGAAAGGAACAAATGGATCCATTCCAATTAGGAGATCATAGCCACAAATAAATACACAGTGGATCTATGTCTCAACATGCATAAGGATAACTCAAATGTAGCTGAGGTGAGTACTGGTTTTCCTAATGGTACCAATGTCATATGATGTATGGTACAATATTGCACAACTCAGAAATTAGTGAGTCGGGATATTTCTACTATTGTTCCAAGGTCTTCCATCCAATACGCCAACACATATGAATCCTAGCCATGTGAATAGATGATCTGAATTCAAACATGGGGGACACCGTTTGATAACCAATATTTGAAGTATAAAGTTAACACATGCAAGTAGACCTATCGCCGATGATGATAATGGACCCCAAGGTACCTAGTATAGTCCATGAAGCATGAATAGATGACTTGGAGTCGAACACTCACAAAATATTCCAAGTAGGAGACATTGATGTATTCCCACTACTTGATGGCGAGGGAACCTGCCATTGATAGATGCAATCCCCAAGGTAATATATAGACTCTAGATCCCACTCCCAGAGCAAGATGAGTTGAATTCTATGGGAAGAGATCCATTGGAAGGGAGGCATTATGGAATCCTCCATTAGCTAACATGAGGAAGTATCAAGAATTGATTTGAGTTGGAAAAAGGACTTGGTCAAAGTTTTGTAGAACAGACCATTGAGTACGTTTCCTGCATGCACCAGATGTAAATAGTGCATGGAAGAGATCCTCTGAGCAACAACCAATAATGAAATCTATTGACATAGGCGAGGAATTCCACTAATGATGAAAATGCAATCCAAGGTACAACACAAATCCCAAAATGTGAATAGATGTCTTGATGCCGAGCATTCAGGGAAACCACTTAGTCAAAGACCAATGATGAAGTGTCATCTGTTGAGGACAAGGTAACCAATGAATGATGAAAGGAGGTCCATATTGAAATCTATTGACATAGTGAGGACTTCCACCAATGATGAAAATGGAATCCAAGGTACAACACGAATCCCAAAATGTGAATAGATGTCTTGACGTCGAACATTTAGGGAAACCACTCAGTCAAAGACCAATGATGAAGTGCCATCTGCTGAGCAAAAGGTAACCTAAAAATGATGAAAGGAGGCCTAGGGTGCTATGAATATAGGCTAATTCCTCATAGTAGATGAGTCATCGTTGATGAGACACAACCTACCGGTGAGAAGTCAACGGGGACCTTCCACATTGGCACGAGTCCAAAAACTCGTTTTGATGATACATGCTGAGAATAACTTGACATCAAAGAATGGATGACATGCTATGTTAAGATAAATAAGGAATGGCCAACACATGTTTAGAATATCCTTGAACAATGAGCATGAAATAATGGTGACTTGGGAAACATTTGACTCAAAGGGACCAACAATGTAAATCCATAATGTAGGAGACATAGGTAGATTCTCCATATGATTAGAAGAGTAACCAATCGGAGGAGTAAAACTTTTGAGATCATGGTTCGAATCATAAAATCCATACTAGGACTCAACTTGTTGAGAAGACTCAAGACCGATGCTTTGTTCAAGGATGACCTTACTTGTTGTCACCAAATAGATATATGAGATCTCCCCCCCATCTCTTTTTTTAAAATATTTTATTTTTTGTCTTTTTCATATTACAAAGCCTAAAAAGGAATAAAATAATGCTATAGTACAATGGAAGAAACGAGTGTCACTGGGAATGAAACTATGTTCCAAGTGTATGGAACAAACCTATGCAAAACAAAATGCAAAAAAGGTGATCGGAAAGAGATATACACTCATCAACATTCTTCTTCCTGGGATACAATCTAGAATTAAAAAGTAATGGATGCAAGTGATGAGAAACATGATGAATGAAATGGTAGTAGGAATGCTACAATGAAGCATTAGGCATAGTTGTGCAAGTAGTTGTGAGCAAAGGCAAACACACAATGAACAAAAATGGGAGCCTTAGAGGAAATGGCTAGAAATAGATGAGAAGGAGAGGCATGTGGCTTCTTCTCAAAGTTATGGTAAGACTAAAAAGGCTCCCAAGCCTATGAGAGAAGCTCAGCATGGGCACCAAAATGGAAAGATGGTGCTGACTATGGTGTCCCATGTTAGGTAGGATTTTTTGTCAGACTAGTGCAAAATGCATATAGAGATGGCTGGCAAACCAATATACAAGAGGTTTGATCCCATGGAAAATTCGGCTGGAAAAACGTTCAAATGCATCATAACAAAGGGGGGATTAAACCTATATGCAAGTTTCTGAATATACCTGATCGAATCAAGCAATGTGTAAAGAATGATACCTAAGAAACCATGAATCAAATTTAAAATCATGTATCCAAGAAACAACAATACCATGATCATATCTATAAAATATGAAAACAAATATTTGATAAGGGTCACTTTGGTAGGGGTATTTTCAACTTCAACATATTCGACAATATTCATTACCAAGGAAGAGCTTACCAATGAATACTCTAGAATTTCAAGGCTTGAGGACCTATACTCAACAAGATCAAACTTATGAGGAAGGTCAAAGCTGGAAGCAATAATGGAATATACGGGAATGGACCCATCATCTCATGAATCAAAGAATATATTAGAAGAATCAAACTCATTAGGAACACCAACTTGTAGCTCAATGGTAGAGTTCGAAGACTAAAAAATACCACTATCTGAGGATCCACAAATAGTGAGATTAGACTCAAAAGGAAAATTGGGACTGTATTTGATAACAATTGGGTCTAATCCAGGGAGATGATCTTTGGAAAGGAAAAAATTATCTGAAGGAATGTTATACTCGATCATGGCCTCTAGGAGATCTTCATCCGAGGGAACTATGTCATCCCAGGGTGAACACATGTTAGAACATTGATTTGTACCATCAGGCTGGAGATATTTCTCTAATGTCCCCATTGTATTAACCACTTGGTCAATTGTCGAAACTGAGTCCCAAGAAGATAGAGGCTTCTTCTTAGAAGCAATTGGACACAAAGGATATGGTGCCACATAATTCACTCGTGGTAGGGAAGTGTCTACTGAAACACTAGGAATATACAAAGGGGATACTTGGTCTAAAGTCGGGACATGGGGAGGATAAAAAAATACAAGCTAATCAATAGTGACAACGCTATTGGTTGTGGAGCCTGATATTCTTGATTTAGAGGTCGTGTTTTAGCTGTGTTTGGGTCCCAACCCATGATGGGGGGTATGGGGGGGATTCCTTCCCAACTATAGTGGCCATGGGGGGTCTAGGGGGGTGGGGTGGTGACTACATTTTGGGATCCCCCTCTGGAAGGGGTTCGGGGGTAGTGCCCCTGTATTGAAAATTTCAAAACAAATGCCTTGTAAAATGTTGTAATTTCATAGTCATGACTTGGTTAATAATGGGTGATTTATGGGCCCATGGTATTGGATATCCTATGGTATTTTCCCATGGTAATCCCTCTTTAAAAGGAAGGCATTGTAATACGGTTGTGTATTGTAGTATCGAAATCATCTTTGTGATTGTGTGAGAGAGACTGGTGAGAGAGTGAAGAGGAAGTTGCATCAGATGTGTTGCGGGTTGTATCCCTTCATTTGCTAGATAGATTAATAAAAGGACTAGCAATTTCTCCATGGACGTAGCACATATTGTGTGAACCACGTATATTGGTGTCTCTCTTGTATTGTGTTGACGTGTTTTATTTCTGCATCTTATTTTATGATATTGTTTCGCGATCCTGTTTTTCTAACAAATGCTTCCCTTGTGAGGAAAATGTTGAGATATTGTAACTTCAAAGAATATTATATTTGTACTTTATTATTTCGGAGATGTTTCATTCCTCCGTGAAGATCTTATTGTATATCCGGAGATGTTTATTCCTCTGTCGGAATGTGGTAACTTGGGTTATTAGACTTCCCTAGTGGGGGTCGGCCCTGTATGTGTTATATGGGTCAAAGGGTTATTAGACCCACCATGTGGGGGTCGGCCCAGTCAGTTATAATGGGGTATTTAACCTAATGGTTAAATACGAGCCTACATGTACTTGTGTAAAATATATATTAGAGTAGTGTATAAATAGAGGAGGTGTGTTCCTCATTATACACACTCACTCACTTGAGGATAACGCACTTGTGGAGGAGAGGTCTGCTATTGTGGAGGAGGAGATCATGTCTCAGGGTTTCATCTTTGTATATTGCTGGTCATCTATATTGAGGAAGCTTTGCTGGGTTTTCTACCCCATGAGGGTTTCCCAGGATAAATCTCTGTCTCTTGTGTTTATGCTATGCTTGTTGTTTCTTCAGTGATCCTGTATATGCTATTATTGTGAAATGGAATGTAATGTTGCTATTTTATGTCTTAGCATATTAAATCTTAACAGAAAATGCATCACACAAAAGAGCATATATACCACAACATTCATAGCATATACATAATCACACCCAAAGATCATATTGAAGTTGAATGGGCCCTCTATAACCATACAATTGAGTAAGATAGTCTTTCCACCTAATGTAACATAGTGTTGAGGAAGAAACCCCAAAGGCTGACTAGGTCTTCTATCAAAATCCAACAGTTGATTGACAACTGACATAAGGTTGGGAGAACCCACACCTCTCCAATCATGTGTGGATAAAATACTAACAAAGGCTCCTTCATCTACAATACACTGATAAACAATCTGGTGTTTAATTTGAACCCTTATTTTGAAAGGTGCAGACAAAGGAAGACATGGCCCAAATAAACTATTCCAATCAAAGGAAACCATCTGATAGCTTGGTGGGGGTTCATTCGAAGTGAATGGAGTGCCCTCTTTTCTATAAATTTCTAAATGGGCTATAAATAATACTTAAGTGATAGCCACATCACTCTCCAAAGGAAGAGCGGGGTTGATTGAAGATTGCATAAATTCGACCACTTGAATCTTTTCACTCTCCAAGGGAAGAGTGGAATCGATCGAAGATTGCTTCGATTCGACCAATTTATCAACCAAAGCTTGGATAATATTTTTGGAAACTGGAGACAAATTAGTATCAAAATATCCTTCAGGCATAGACCGCACCCTTCGTACGTCTGGAATAGCAGGGCACGGGTGAGGGAGATGATCTCCCTTCCAAAGCTTACAAGGGAACTTAGGATTTCATTCTATTCATCTATATTTTTCCACAGTATCAATACTCTCATCATGACTGACATTGGATAACAACTTTCCCCCAGTATGAATTACAATGGTTGTTTTCTTAGAAGCATAAGATTTTTGAGACAAGGACCACACTCTTTGTACCGATGAAAGTCCAGGGAACAAATGAATAAGATGGTCTCCCTTGCAAATCTTACAAGGGAAATTAATCTTCTATTTTTTAGGTTTGTCAATTATATCAACATTCCCAACATGGCTTGTAGTGGCTAGTTGTTTTCCCCCATCATGACTTGTAATGGTTGGTTGCTTACCCCTAACATGAATTGCATTGGTTGGTTGCTTGTTTGTAGTATAACTTACAATGATTGATGACTTGTATCCAATATGAATTTCATTAAGTGGTGACTTATCATTAACGTGACTTGCAATGGTCAATGATGTGCCTTCAACATGACTAGAAATGGCTAATGACTTATTTCTAGTATAACTTGCAGTTACTGAATGTTTTCCACCAACATGAATTACATCATTTGGTTGTTGGTCTCCAGTATGATTAGTAGTGACTAGTGACCCATCTCTAGTATCAACGACTGGTGACTTTCCCCTAGCATGACTTGCATTGGTTGAGGAATTCCCCCCAGCATGACTTGCATCAGTTGGTGGTATGCCCCCTTATATTCACATCTTCTTCTTATTCTTCCTCTTTCTATTCCTTTTAGACTATTGGTTACTAGTATATAAACTTTCACCATATGAGGTAGAAGGAGGAAGACAAGATGTAACTAGTGAAGAAGGAAAAGGGTTATGATGCTCTTGACATACAATTCCTGCTTGAGAAGCATCAGGAGCATTCAGGACATTTGGAGTGGAAAAAAAACAAATCGGTATCCCTATAGTAAATCCAAGAAGATTCAAAGCAGTCATAAAGGGATGACCAACATTTCCAACAAACATAACAACACAAGAATCCCCTTGCACATGGGTCCCTTGGTTGGTATCCTCAAGAATATTAGCCATATACTTTGATTAAAAAAGTAAGAAATATCTAAGGCCTTGTATGGAGGTTGAAAAATTGCAATCAATACACTCCTATAAAATACTCTCTAAGATACAACTAAGCAATATCACTCTCCAAAAGATTAAACTGGTGTGGTTAAGTCCTAATTTCAATCAATGAAGAGATGGAAATGAGCCTTATAAAGGTCATCCTGGGATGATTACGACCCAAGTCCAACCAATGAAGGTGTGAGAGGCAGTTATGTTAATCCTCCTGCGACAATTTCCAGGGGTGCAAGTACTCGCCTTTGGAAATACCCTCCAAAGGAGATGAAACAAAGATTCTATGTATATCTTAGGTACCAGAATATATTTCCCTTACAATCACCTAGGTGAAATTTAGGAAGAGAAACTAAGGATACCACTTCATGCCAGGTATTCAGGTGGAACGATCATTGTAAAGAGCTTTCGTGAATAGGAAGGGAACGTAGGACACAAGTCCTAGACCCAAATCTATCAGTAAGTAGTGGTGTCACCCTAAGGAATTTCCACACCTAATCAAATCCCATACATGCATAAACCCACTAACTCAAGTAGCAGGGGACAATATGACCACTTGAATTAGCTTAACCTATCGCTTGATGCCTGCATTAGAGGTGATTTCCCGATAAGTACTTCATGTTACTTATGGATTGTACACTCTTTAATACTCCTAGTTTCATTTTATGTGGCCTTGGAGAAGTTAACTCTCCAATCCTACAACCAAGGCCCTAGAACCTAGAATATTGTTGGTTTTCTATCAAAGAAAAACAAGTCTAGTTCATTTTAGTTATGCTTTTAGAGGCTGTTGTTTAATAAGAGAGATGTGGAAGTAAATGAGCAATGGCATTCTTAAATAAAATGAACATAAAAGAGAGCTTATTCATTCATATTGCAACTTCCAACATTACTCAGATGCCACTGAGATTTCATAATAGATAAAAAAAACTTATTTTCATGCAAAATGATAGCAAGATGAAAAGACACAAACTTGTGGTCTCCTACTGAAGAAAACCTAGGAATGCAAGACTTTCTTTTTCTTCACCTTGCAAGATTTGAAAGGGATAAAATAGAAGCTAATTAATATGAATTTTAATGCATGACAACATATTCCAAATCACTTAAAGAAAGCCTCTTTTTATCCACTAAACATGCAATGAGAACATGCCCAAAAGGAATACTAAACACCTAGGGATTTTTAGGGAATAATGAAAAAACCACTAAATGATGATTTTGAAGGCTTAAAAATCAAAATTTTGAAAATACAAGAAAGACCCAGATCCCCACTAGACCTGATTGGCCAAAATCTGCAAAAACAAAGTTGTGAATTTTTTTTTACCCTAACCAGGTGCTTGTACCTTTTACTCAAGAAATGTGTGAATGGAAGGGTGCAATCATGCCCATTTCCTATTAAAAAGTGTGAATCTACGTGCTTTTAACAAAGGAAAGGTGTGATTGAGACCTAGGAAGCCTAACCAGGTAAGCAACTAAAAAAAGTAGTAATTTTTCAGGGGGTTCTTCTGAGGGAGACTAAGGTAAGGGTATTATGGACCCTATAACACCTATTAAAGTCTTGCAACACCCAAAAGAAAAAGACAAATAAGGAAAATATGACCTCAATATATTTCACTATTTTTTTTTTTGATCCGGAGGCAAATACACTTCCAAACACTACCCAAAACAATCCAAAGAGAAAGTTGAAGATTCTATTTTTCCTAGACAATCCAACCAAGACAGACCTTTCAGTAGAAAGGGGGTAAATTTGAGGAATTTTTTTTTTCCCCATTCGCACCTGTTCAATGCAGAAAGTATGAACATTCGCCCCTGTATCCATAGTAGGGTGCAAATATATCCTACCAAATGCACCTATTCCCTCTAGGGGGCGCGAATGACACCTGGGATGTACTAGTTTGAGCACAAAAAAAAACTCCAAAATTTTGGAATTTTCAAAAGGTTTAGGTTGTGACTAAACCATATAGAGATTGTAGAACCCAAAACATAAACAAGAAATCAAGCAGCAAGGTTGCTATAGAGGCTAACTCCCCAACGGATTTGTTAGTGTTGTTGTGTGGAATTTTATCCTATGACTAAAGATGAGGTCACCAACATACTATGGTAATTGGAAACAATATTAATATCTTTGTCTAGCAGCTGATGCGAATGATAAACATACATTCAACACATTACCAGACTCTATCAAGCAAGCAAAACATGAAGGAAAGAGAAGGAGGACTTAAGGATGTGTATCTTTTTACGAAGTTTGATCCTAGCTTCTCCCTTAACACTCTTCCAATCTTTTCCTCAATGGCCAACTCCAACCTCCAAAATAGACAATGAAACCTTCCTCAAATCCTTTGACTTTAAATAATAGTTCGAATGATATAAAACATGCATTTAACATCAACTACTTAAGCAATGTTTAGTATAATCAAGAAACAATTATGTAAATCCAACAATGCAACATTGAACACATTTAGTTTGGGGGAGGGAAAGGTGTCGGATTTCCATTATGACAATGAAAGAGTACAAGCCATTAACTCAATCACTGCCAGACACTTTTCAAAATCCAAAGACTAATTCACTATGCTCTTGCACGCTAACAATCCCACTCCAATATTCTGAATGTAGTCAAAGATGAAATCACTTGAGGGCATTGATCTCAACAATTGGGGAGATGGTGATTAGCAGTAGGGAGTATCGATATGAATGGGGATGGATAGGTGTAGTGAAGCATGATTCCACCAAACTAATCTTATTGTAATGAGTGTCCCCTTCCTTGGTCCATCTCATCTCCTTTTAATTTTGATGGAGATAGTTGGAGATGATTTCTAAGTAGTTTAGAGAGTTACAACTGAGCTAAATTGTTTGAAAAACTTCCATGACTCCCCAAATTTCAAATTATTATTATTTTTCCATGAAATTCATGCCCCGCTCAAGGGAAACATGTGAATGGTTTGCTTCTTGCTAGTTTAAAAGGTATGAATCGATAAGTTTATGGTTGTAATTGTGTAAGATGAGGAGCAATGAGCTGAGAGCTTGATTTTAATGATTAGGGCCATCGGTAGGAGTCAAATCATAGGCTCTTCCATATTTTAATGTCTTTTTTTGTGTACGACTAGTGAGACTCAGGTGTCGTCTTTTGAATTGTCGTCATGGACATAGAAGTTCCAATTTGAGCTATAACAATTTGGCTTGTAGAAGTACTTTTGCATCCTTGCCATTATATTCACTACGCTAAAGTTCCGTATTGTTTTCCCACTTGACTGTAATGTGTCTGCCAATTCAATTTCTCATGCTCACTTAAAGGATAACATAAATGACGTAGATGACATAACAACTCATCCTAGAGATGAAACTCTGAGATTGGTTTTCCTATTCCTAGTGTTCGATAAGTAATAATGAAGTCAGGGTTGTTGTCATATAATTGGGGCCACTTAAAGGTCTCATGTCTACAAGGGTTGACCATTATATTCATTGCTACAATTAAAGGTAGGCTCAGGCCACTTGCAACATGCTTTGTGATGCCCTTCTTGTAGTAAATGTTCAAGTGTAACTATTACACTTGTGGTGATCAATCTATAACTTTCCTTGTGTTCTCATGAACTGCATGGTATTACGATCAATGTGGATGATCATATTCTTCCTCAGGATGCAATCCTTCTATTGGTGATAGGCCCGCACAATGGATTATAGGCAGTACATCTCCTTATCATAGACCATGGGGTACCTACACACTAGATTTGCATGGGAGTGTTTCCTTTGAATATTCTTTTTGCTATATAAAGTGAGCCAAGGGAGATGCATGATATAGTTCAATATTGAAGACATATTACACATTTCTTCCTTATTTTCTTTTAATCCAATGAACATATATAAACACACCAATATATATTTATTTTTGTCTTTTGATCTTAGGTTTTTTTTTCAAAACTTTGAGACAATACTGTGTAACTACTTGGAGACATTTCACCGATAGCAGGAGCTCATATCTGGCAGGTGCAGGTGAAGGTTCTCTGCATAGCCCTTACTGCCGATGACCCAAAAAACAGGGTATTTGCTCCGGGGGCAAAGGGAATAGAGGCTTAGGTTGGAGCAAAGGTAGTATTAATAATTTACCTTGATTAATATGGAAATATAAACCCTACAATTGAATAGATATGAGTATATATATGGTGATTGACATTCCCACTGGCCCCGAGTAATAAGCACTTGAAGGGCCGATACTTGCTTGCAGAACTAGGAATTTTAAAAACAACGAAACTTTTCTTCGCTATTAATCTAATTAACATATATAAACAAACATACATATATTTGTTTTTATGTCCCAATTTTATTTTATTTTTTTAAATTTGAGACAATACTATGTAACCAGGATTTTAAAAAACAACGAAAAAGTACCGTGGGATAAATTGTAATGGTTAAACAACTGTAAGAAATCCTAGGATTATGAATCCATTCACTTTTCCTATTCGAGTGTTTGATGATGTCACAATTCATCTTTATTGACTCCGAAAGGTTTGATACAATGTGGATATGTCATATATTGTTTTTGAATCATAAAATATCATATGCTAGTCGATATGTCTCACATTTTCTTATCCACCCCTATCAATGCTTGTCATGACAATCTAAACATATGTCATACATGACATACGCTCGCAATACTTTTCAAAGAAATAATGTTTTTGAAAGTAATGACAACCAGTTTTCACATAATGTGAATGTTGAGAGCTTGGGAATTTAGTTGAAGGCTGGGAAGGCTCATGCATTTATCTTCAATGATGGTTCGTGGAATGTCATTAGCACCTTCCATACACAAGTTCTTCAATAATGATTTCTATAATGTCATTGGAATGTCATTAGCACCTTCCATATACAATTTCTTCAATGATGATTTCTATAATGTCATTGGTACCTTTCATCTACAAGCTCTTTAGCATACTTAAAACTTTGGATTGAAACACAAGCCTAAGATAATTGTTTCTTTGTTCTTGCTCTTTGAATTACTCAATGAACCCATGCCACATAGCAGGACAATACTAGACATTGCAAAATACTAGACAATAAAAAAAATTGCTTATTTATTGTCTTTTCCAACTAATTGCCTTGGAAACTTTATGCAATGGGCCAATATTACTACTCCTATTATTGAAAATATAAAAATAATATATCCTTTAGTGAACACACCCAACACAACATTTATGGAAATGTGATTTTACTAACTTAGACAATTTCAATCTTTCCATTGGAGGGGCCAATTGACTAATGTATTCCCTTGTATCTATTCTTCATCCATCGTTTGACAAATATATCAGTGTAATGACGTGAACCTAAACTATTGGTAGCCAACACTACCACTAGGGGAAATTTGGATGAAAATTGGTCCGCCCAACCCTAATTCAAATTCCATGTCATCATGTATTAGCTAATCAAAATGCTATAAAATTCAAAAGAGGTGCATATAAAAAAATTCGAGGGAACAAACAAAAGCTATTTTTTTGGATCGTATTTTCAACTTATCTCCTTGTAGATTTACTCAAATTTCAAGCGAGAGCACTCATTGGATGCATAATTAAATTTTGCATCTAATGACTAGGGAATTTGCATACTTTTAGCATCATTTACATCACAAAAAACTGAAAATACATAAAAATGTTTTACTCTCACTAGAAACACGTTTTTTTATTATGTATTTTTAGTTTTTCGTGATGTGGATGTTGTGAAAAGTACGTAGGTTGGGTACTCATTGGATACAGAATTTAGTTTCACATCCAACGATCTCTCCCGCTTGAAATTTGAGCAAACGTACAAGGAGATAAGTCGAAAATACAAACCAAAAAGTAGTTTTTTACTCTCTCTTTATTATTTTCCTTAGGAGGACCATTTTTCATCCAAATTTAACCTAATGTTGCTATTTATTATTGCCAAGACTTGTCCCCTAAAGCCTCTCCTTCAAAGATACAATTGCAAAATCCCTAAAAATTTGCATGCATGCAGTTGCTAAAAATATAAACATTTGAAAATAAAAAGTTTATAAAAATAGAAAGATGCCTAAACTAAAGTTTGACAATTAAACTCAGCCAAGGTCCTTAGCCTACTTTCCTGGTTAGATATGTATCCTGACGTTTATGTTTTAAACTCTTCACGATCCTTTTCTATTTGATGCCCCCCTCACTCCTATTGATTCTGCCTTCCAACGACCTATAATGGGGCTCCACAATCCTTTGAAACCTTAATGTTTTGAGATTTTTCCTTTTCCATTTGATGCCCTTCCTCACTCCTATGGATATTGCCTTCCAACAACTTATAATGAGGTTCCGCAATCCTTTGAAACCTCAATGTTTTGAGTTTTTCCTAACTTAAGAATTCCACTTCATCTTAGAAACCATTTTCTTACCTTCTCATCAAGGCCTTTTCCCCTTCCTTACATTCCCCTTTTCTTTCATTACATGGAAATTGTTTCTGCTTTTCCTCTCCTTCACTATTTTTACTTTCACCTTTGATAACAATATAACAAATTTTTGCGGAATCCTTTCATAAAATTATCCTTGCCGAATACTTGGAGATGCATACTCTCCCACAAACTACATAGCCGTGCGCATTTCCCTTTTATGGTATTCAAATATGAAAAAATAAAAAAACTCTTCCATTCAATTTATTTATCTTCGCCTTGCAAAAATAAAAAAACTCTTGCATTGAATTTATTTATCTTCCTTAGCGATTTATAGTTTTAGTGCACCTCATCCCCTTTCCGTACATATGCTTCTTGTTTTTTTTTGTAAAGCTGCAAAATTCTATTAAACTAGTAAAAATAAAGATACAGTAGTGTTTAGAATCAGCAGTGGTCTTATTCGAAGGTGCTGGCCATCGATATCAGCAGAGTCGTGGAGGTTCAAATTCAAAGTATACAAAAAAACCTTGCCCATTGTAGGGAAACCAAGGTGAATATGAAGAGTAGTCATGGCCATGGAGGCATGTAGAAAACTGGCAGTCATAAGCAAATCAAAAACAGACAAAAATCACGAAAGAGACAATAGAAAAAACCTCCTTAACCAGTTGCAGAGGGGGCTTCTGCATCCGAAGGTGTCTCCTATAGAATTGGACAGCGGTAGCAATCCGTGTCCTTCCATTCCTTTGCAGGTGTTGGAGTAGCTTTCCCAGGTGGCGTAGTAGCTTTCACAGGAGGCAGAGTAGTCTTCACTGGCGGTCGAGTGGCATGAGCAGGGAGCTTGACCGGAAAGGGTGTGGTCTTCCGGGGAACAGGAACAAAGCCAGTCGGTTCATTGCGTGTACGCTTGGAAAGGATCGGGCCAAAGGTGGAGTGGATGGGGAAGGAGGTGTGTGATTGCTCCTTTCCCTTTAGAGGGTCCCTGCTACGTTTCAAAACAGAATTGTTGCCCCCCAGGTTGATCTTATCCATTCCAAGTGGAGTGGCCAGAGCACCGAGGTTGGCCTCAAATTTGACAACAAAAGAGGTGGATCCATGTGCATTGCTCCCAAGACGAATTTTGTGGCAAAAGTGACTAGTGGGGGCATATGAGTCCCAACAGAGTGTGTTTTCTAGGGTGCCAAGGGTGACTGCCATGTTTGGCAGTGCAACCCACAGATTTTTGGTGGCGTGACAAGCAGAGGCCCAATTAGTCTGCATATTCTCCATAAGCTGACCCAACATGTTCTTTACAAGCCAATAGGGATCCCAGGGTTGCTCATGAGTCCTGTTGGAAAGATTTTCCGCAAGAATCCTATCCTCCCAGTTATCTACAAGCAAGTGGACTGGAATAGATACCTCAACATCGTATCCCTTCCTGGTGTGCCTAGTCTCTTGAGTTGCATATTTTTGTTTGCTCTTGGTTCCTTTCGGTCGGCCCATGGGAAACAACGTAAGGATGTTACAGGTGCTGGCAAGCGATAGCGCAAGGAGCACTGTAGCAGGAGAGGTTTGGAGCAGAACAAGGAGAGGGAAAATGCGCAACGCAGAGGGCCAAGACATAGCTCTGTAAGGTGGACAGAGATGCCAATTACTTGAAATCCTGAATTTTGCACGTCGGAGAGCCATGTGAATGGTTTCCAGACTGGTTGAGGCGACGTTGAGGGCAGGAGAATTAAAGAGCCCAACGACTTGACGTCATTTGTAAACCATGGCTGATCTCATCAATGTTGCGTGGCGTGAACTTGTGTCCAGGTGTCCTATGTCTGGACTCATGTGTCACGTGGCTGGAGTTGTCTTGCATCCGAGAGTATGTATGCTTCTTGTTGCAAACCTCACCATTTTGTATTTTGATTGCTTTAAAAGTTTATCGGGAGAGCGACTTTCGTGGTCTATACCATGGAGTAGGTAGGCATTGAGAATTGGTATCTTGGTCTGTTTTTATTTCATATATGATCAATTCCACACATGAATATATGTGTAGGAATTTTGTTGAAATTACTCGTTAAGAAAAACCCTAAAGCTAAAGAATAGTAGTAATAAAACATGTCACCTTGATAAATTTTTAATATAAAACACATTTTGCAAGGTTTATGTTGGCATTTGAAAAATATTTTAATTTTTAACCTGAAGTACCATCATCTCATATTGGATGTTCTTTTCAATTTCATTGTAGTTGGATTGTAAAAGATTGACAGGAAACAAAATTGGTTTTGTCTCCCAAAAGTCTTAAATTCTGAGTACATTCTTGAATACAATAAACATTTGAATAAATTTAGATTTTAAGTTCAATACCAAATGGAATTAGTTAACAATGATGGATTCATCCCCACTTCTATCATTTGTTGTTTCTATATCTTTAACAACCATCATGGTTTCAAGACTTTCAGTTAGTCTTGCATAACATCCCAACTGGTTGAATCAAGTAACTTCCAAGTCGGTATGAATGTTAGTAAAGAGATTGTTTACAAACTCATTGTAACATGTTTTATGTGAGCACATGTGGGCATTCATGATGCTGATACTATAGGCAATGCCAGGAATTGAAGCTCAAATTTATGATTCAAGTTATGGGGAATAGTCGCATAGATTTTCCAATAGCCAATTTTTCTCATTGTTGGATATAATGAAAATTTGTTGTAGCAAAGTGCAAAATGTGCTTGCAATAGTATTGTAGAATTTTTTTATAAAAATAATGTAAATTGTTGCACATAATGCTTCTTTTGCAACCATGTATGCTCTATAAATTGTTACTCTGTAGAGACGGTTCCCTTCTTGGTTAACAACAAATCTATGTATGTTTTGGTATGATATGTTCCTAGAGTTGATAAACATAGCTGAGATTTTTTATTATGCTAATAATCTATTTATTGAGACATCCTAGAAAATCTTAGGCTTATCCCAATAAGAAAGAAACTTAAAAATATATGTAAGTCAAAACATCGGCAGTTAATTTTTTTGAAATTTGAAATTCATCATGAAATCTGGCATATTTGATAACAAAGAACAATAATGAAATTATTGTGGGAAAACAAAATTTCATTGATATTAAATGCGATCAAGAAACAAATATGCCAATTTTTTTTCCCAGAGTTGTGGACTACTCAAGCATAAGAGTCTCCAAGATAAGTGTGAACATTGTGCACTTAGCCAAGGGTTTAGTCTCTCATAGACTACCTACAAGAAACATTATTGGAAACATCCTATTCTATAAGGATTAAAGGTATGTTCAGAGATTTTATTTCCATTTTTACCCATTTGTTTATTACATATTACTAAACTTATTTTAATTAAATTATAACATT
This sequence comes from Larix kaempferi, assembly GCA_027924585.1. Classification (NCBI taxonomy): domain Eukaryota; kingdom Viridiplantae; phylum Streptophyta; class Pinopsida; order Pinales; family Pinaceae; genus Larix; species Larix kaempferi. The sequence continues at coordinate 5,493,696 of BSBM01000681.1, forward strand.
TCTGCCTCTAAGTTCTCTTACTCTAAGTTTTCCATACCACCTTTAATTCCATCTAAAACCTATGCTATCCATTCTAAATCCTAAACCAAGATTCCCTACTTCATTTTCTTCATTGTTGGGCCTAAATGTTGGCATTTCTTTTCAACTAGGACATGGTAGTTCTGTCATATTTGAACACCCAATGTTGAAAGGTCTTTTTTACAACATTATAATCTTGACAAATGTTCCTTGTGTTGCTATTATAATCTTGTTGGTTTATCCTTGGGATATGCATAATCTTCTTGTTAAAATATGTGCTAGATCATGCTTTATATATAAGCATATCATTGTTTATCTCCCCCCTCTCGTGAGTACATCACAAATTTGTTGTTGCAATCTATCATGCATACTGGTATTATATAGTATGTTACCATGACTTGAAAGGATTTTGGTTACACTGAATACTAGCTATCTTTTACTTAGTGAAAATATCAACATGTTTGTTCAATTTTGCCATGGTGATTAATGCTCTTGCTAGGTTAGTGAGTTTAAGGTGCTTTGCTATTAGGTGCAACATGTCGTTTTCTTGTAGTGGTTTTATTGCTATTATATGATAAGTATTTCAACATTCTTAGAAGAGAAGCTTGTTCTAGATTCATCAAAATTCAACACCACTCTTGGCATGGTGTACACTTACAAGTTTAATCTGAGTTACATCATTATTAACGAACTTTGCTAAGAAATTAATTGAATGTGATTGTTTTGTTTCATTTTCTTAATGTTGTTATTGATGTTAAGGGAAAGCGAAGAAATATTAGTATCATGCGATGTTTTACTATGGTTTGTTATTTATTTTGAAACAATGTCGACACTGCATTTGCCTAAGTAAAGAAACAACATTTTGATTCTTTTATTATCAATTTTTCCTTGAAGGTCTCCCCTTGTAATGGGTAGCTTGTAAGCAACAACCACCTCTTGTAATGGGTAGATTCTAAGCAACATCTCTATTATGCATGATACTAATCAATGTTGCAAACACTTCCAATTTCTCTAGATTTTTCCCTTTCTTTGTGAGTTTTCCTAGGTGCTTCTTTTTCCAAGTTTTCCATGTTGCCGCTTCTTCTATTTTTTTCGTAGTTTTTCAGTTAGTTTATAATTGTTGATATTTTCCAATATTTTCCTTGATATTTCTAATAAGTTTATTTCCGTATCCTCGAAGAAATATTTCCCAAATCATATTTGTGACATTGCTTTTATTGATCGAGGTCAATCACATTCATTGTTTGTCCATGGTGTTCTTTGTGTTGTTACATCCTTGTATCTTTTTCTATGCAAACACCTAAAATGAAGACAAACATAAAATGCTCTATCTAGTCTTGTTTGGATAAATAATTTTTAGTTATGATTTATGGTTTTGAAAATCAAGATGTTTTATACATAACTATGGTGCTTAGTGATCCAGGTGGATATCGGTGGCGGCCCACCTCTTCCTACTGGCTCAAAACAGTCTTCTGGCAATTTTGGCAAATTACTATTTTTAGCAGTTTTTCGGGTCCTAAACTTCCGGAGCCGTTTTAAGGCCCTAAACGACGTTTTTTCGGCATCGAATGGTCGAGAACATATGAGTACTACGTGCCTACCCCTTCCATGTGCTGGACTCGAGATTTTCCGACCCTTTTTGTAATCCTTGAATATATATTTCCAACGAGCTATTGTGCGCCCCAAATGGATATCGTATGCAAAGGTTACGACCCCGGGAAGTTGATGTACTAACTTACCCAAACAGGGCCCACATGACTTTTGGCGCTCCATCTCCTAGGGTTAGGTTTTTGGATGTTTGGGATTCTTTCCCTTATGCTTATGATAAATAGGCCCTTTCGGCCTCTCTTTGTATTCATCTTGGCACGAATGAGCATAGCGGCCAAATCTCTTCTCAGAGATAGCTACCACCATTCTAGCTATTGTATTTTACAATATGTTCTATTTTCGCTATTTAATAGAATATGTGTTTACTGTATCACTATGTCATTTGAAATATATATCTGTATTTGATTCTGTAAATGCTCTTTTATTTCGTTCCCACGTAAATCCAGATCAGTGGTATCAGAGCGGTCTGCTCTTTGATTGTTTCTCAGTGCATGTCCCCGATGAGGCCAGGATACAAAGAGTTGGGTCTCGAACTAGTTTCACTTGGGGAATATCACTCTCACCACCCCAAACGGCCTCCCATGGCGGAAGAAAAGAGAGACGACGGAGCAGTAGATCCTATCAAGTTGTTGCTCGAGGAAGCCCTCGCGTGACAGAGGAATGAGATGATGGATAATTTCACCCAGATCCTTCGATGCATGTCAACGGCAACAGATACACCTTCGACAAGCAGCCGTTTCGGAGATGCGACTCCCTTCAAGGTACAAGTTAACTTTGATATCCCTTTATTTGAAGGCCAGATCGATGCCGATGCCATAGATAAATGGTTGAACCTACTAGAAGGGTATTTCTCTGTCCACAATTTTTGCGACAGGGAAAAGATCGTCTTTGTGCTCCTCAAGGCCATCCCCCATGTCAAAAATTGGTGGGAAACTTATTGTAAGCAAAACTCATCAGATGAGTCTGGATTGTTTGAATATTCCAATCCCACTTGGGCCTCTTTTATAGATGTCGTCAATGAACAATATTACCCTATTGGAAACTATGATGACCAGTACACAAAATGTGCCATTCTGCACCAAGAGAGGGACCAAACGGTGTCGGAGTACACCAACAAATTTCATACCTTGCGTACAAAGCTAGGTATCAAGGACTCCGAGCGACACCTATTATTGAAATATCGCAGTGGCCTACACCAGTACATACGAACAGAGATGGATTTCCTAGAAATCTCTTCACTCGGATCCGCCTATCGATATGGTGTCAAAATTGAGCAGAAATTTCAACAAAAGAACAAGCATGACTTCGGACCCGCGCAGAAGCAGGGCAAGGGAAACTCTGGCTCGCAGAACACGGGGTAGGGAAAGGATAACTAATCCCAACCACAAGCGAAAAGGGTAACAGAAATACAAAGAAGGACACTGGGAAGTGGTGCGAGTTCCAAAAAAGCCCTTGGCACAACACTGATGAATGTCTCTCAAAACAATCATTGGTGGCTGAGATCAAAGCTTCGGAATTAGATCCCATATTCGATTTTGACTCAGAACCTAATTTCACAGCCACGCAAAAAGGGAAGCAGATCATTGATGTAGAACCCAGTTCCATTGTTTCCACCACATAGATTCAACGGGAGGAAACTGAAGATTCGGAGGCAGAGGAGCGCCCTTTCCACTCACAGATGTGGGTGAAGGGAATTCCCCTACACTTTGTTATGGACAACGGCAGCCAGAAGAACTTGATCTCAGCAGAAGTCATCAAAATATTGGAGCTACCAATAACACCACACCCACAACCATACACCATTGGATGGCTAAGCCAAGGACGAGGAATTTGCGTCAGTCACCAATGTCGCCTACCATACGGCATCGAGCCCTTCAAAGATGAGGTATTGTGTGATGTGGCCCCACTTGAAGTATGTGATGTTCTTTTATGACAACAATATATGTGGAAGCGTCATGCTATATATGAATCACAACCTTGCAGTGTCATTGTCACTTTGGGAGGACAACTCTATCGGATACTAGAGATAGTTGCACCTACCCCAACCAAGCAGGGCAGGAAGATAATCTCCCACACTGGGATATTTTCCCTATTTGCAATTTCCACTGAAGGAGAAATTTAGATCGCAGAGACATCCACAACCTCTGTCCGTTATCCCTCTACTCAACAGAAACAAGAAAAACAAAAGTTCAGTGTAGCATCGCCTATTCGAGTACCTTTGTAGTGCGAGGCCATGCATTCAAGGTGCTCCTCCAAAAAGAAACCATCCACACTAGTGCAGACCAAGGATACCAATTACAACCCTTTGAAGATTTCAAAGAAAGGCAACCTTTTTGCTTCAACAAATGTCGCATCAGGAGCTCAACTCAACACACAGTTCGACATATGATAAGGGATTTGACGCAATGGAGACCATTGCTTCCTAAGGAGGGAGGATTGATCCAGGTGGATATCCATGGTGGCCCACCTCTTCCTACTGTCTCAAAACAGTCTTTTGGAAATTTTGGCAAATTACTATTTTTAGCAGTTTTCGGGTCCTAAACTTCCGGAGCCGTTTTGAGGCCCTAAACGACGTTTTTTCGGCATCGAATCGTTGGGAAAATATGAGTACTGCATGCCTACCCCTTTCGCGTGCTAGACTCAAGATTTTCCAACCCTTTTTGTAATCTTTGAATAGATCTTTCCAATGAGCTATTGTGCGCCCCAAATGGATATCATATGCAAAGGTTACGACCCTGGGAAGTTGATGTACTAACTTACCCAAACGGGGCCCACATGACTTTTGGCGCTCCATCTCCTAGGGTTAGGTTTTTGGATTTTTGGGATTCTTTCCCTCATGCTTATGATAAATAGGCCCTTTCGGCCTCTCTTTGTATTCATGTTGGCACGAATGAGCATAGCGGCCACATCTCTTCTCAGAGATAGCTACCACGATTCTAGCTATTGTATTTTACAATCTGTTCTATTTCCACTATTTAATAGAATATGTGTTTACTGTATCACTATGTCATTTGTAATATATATCTGTATTTGATTCTGTAAATGCTTTTTTATTCCGTTCCCACATAAATCCGGATCACTTAGTCTCAAGAACCATCTAAAAATATTTTATACATAAATATGGTGCTTAGTCTCAAGAACCATCAACTCCCATCCTCAAGCATCATTACTCGTTATAACTCATTATAGCGGGGAATTTTCTATGATCCTCATATACGATTTTTGTCTTTTCCTGTTGGATTAAACAACCACAGAAAATAATATGCAGCAAAAGATATTAAACGAGAAAGCAAATAATGGAAAACACATAAAATGTACAAATAGATTTACGTGGTAAAACCCTCGAGAGGGAAACATCCACATAGCAATGGTATCGATTCTCTTATTATTAAAAACATGAATATTACAACAGCCTTTCCTCATGTGACTCTCATCAATATTTTCTTTCTACGGGAATAGAATAAGAAATTACATTTCTTACATAGTTACTCATAACTGAATAATATGGTTATTCAGTTGGACAGTTACACAATCACCGGAAGAACTGGTTGTCACCCATTTTCAACAATCTCCACCTTAACAACAATTTACCTAATACTTTGCTCATTGCTTTGCTCTTTACCCTTCCTTCAAGTTGAGAGAATCTAAGCACCACCGTAGCTTCTCTAAAGTAACTGGTTTCGTGAACATGTTTGCACTATTCTTTTGAGTGTGGACCTTTTCAAGAACCACTCCACCTTCATTAATAACATGTCTTGCAAAATGGTATTTTATAGGAATGTGTTTTGTATTACTGTGATAAGCTATATTTTTAGCCAAATGAATAGCACTTTGACTATCACATAAAATTTTTATAGTGTTTTGAAACTTTCCTAACTCACCCAGCAAACCTTTTAACTAGATTGCCTCTTTGCAAGCATGTGAAGCAGATATGTACTCTGCCTCTGTAGTGGATAAAGCAACAATATTTTGAAGCTTTGACATCCAACAAATATATCCACCTGCAAGAGTAAAGAAATAACCTGAAGTGGATCTCCTCTTGTCCAAGTTACCTGTAAAATTAGAATCAACATAACCATAGACTTCATCACTGCAACCATCAAAGGTGATACAATAATTGCTTGTGCCTCTAAGATATCGAAGCACCCATTTCATCGTTGCCCAATGTTCTTTTCCTGGATTTTCCATGTATCTACTGACAACACCAACTGCATGTGAAATATTTGGTCTTGTACTTATCATCGCATACATCAAACTTCCTACTGCATTAGCATATGGTACAGGAGACACATACTGCTTTTATTCATCACTACTAGGACTCAAACTTGAAGAAAGCTTGAAATTAGATGCTAAAGGGATATCAACTGGTTTCACCTTATTCATACCAAATTTCTGAAGTATTTTCTCCACATACTTCTTTTGTGATAACCACAGCTTGCCAATTTTTCTGTCTCTGTGTATTTGCATGCCCAAGATCTGATTTGTTGCTCCTAGATCCTTCATATCAAATGTCCTAGCCAACTAAGCCTTTAACCTGCTAATTTCAACCATTATTTTGCTTGCCACAAGCATATCATCAACATATCATACCAAAATAATGAATATGCCATTTTCCAACTTTTTAAAGTACACACAATGATCATACTTACTTCTGGTAAATTTCTGGATCACCATGAAAGAATCAAACTTATTGTACCATTGCCTGGGAGACTGCTTTAGGCCATACAATGATTTCCCGAGCTTGCAAACAAACCTCTTGTTGTGAGTCTAAATGAACCATTATGGTTGTTCCATGAAAATTTCCTCATCTAAATCTCCATGTAAGAAATATGTCTTGAAATCTAACTGCTCTAACTCCAAATCATATAAGGCAACTGGTGCTAACAGAATTCTGATAGAAACAAGTTTCACAATTGGTGAAAAAATATCATGAAACTCAATACTTGCTTTCTAAGAAAACCCTTTTCAACCAGTCTGGTCTTGTACTTCAGAACAGTGTCATTAGCTCATTTCTTCAATTTGTACACCCATTTGCAGCCAACCAATTTCCTACTCTTGGGAAGTTCCACAAGATCCCATGTTTTGTTCTTTACCAAAGAATCCATTTCTTCTTTCATTGCAAGTTTCCATTTGTCATTGTCAGGCACTTCTAGTGCTTCCTGATAACTGCTAGGTTCTCCTTCATTAGAAATTAAAGAAACAGAGGTGACAAAATCATCATACTTTGGAAAAGTTTTGACCCGTGTAGATCTTTGTAGATTTTGTTGTGGTATTTCCTCTATTTCTTAATATGTTTTTGTCTACTCATCCTCCTAAGCAGTTTCCTCATGAATATCCTCCTCATGAACATCATCATGATTCCTCCTCGTAGATGACTGAGTATCAAACTTAATTTGTTGTAACTGTGGTACATTAACCTGTTTCAAATCATTACTTACATCTAAATTTGATAGAGAAATTTCATCAAATATTACATCTCTGTTTATGATGATTTTGTGGGAAATAGGATTCCACAATCTATATCCCTTAATACCATCACCATTTCCAACAAAGATCGATTTTCTTGATTTAGGATCTAGTTTGGAACATTGATTTTCCGAAATAAGTGCATAGGCTTCACAACCAAATACTCTAAGATTAGAATAATCACATGGTTGACCTGTCCATACCTCTTCTGGAATTTTGCAGTCAATTGTTGTTGATGGTGATCAGTTGACTAGGTAACAAGCTATAAGCAAATCCTCTCCCCACAATTCCTGCTGCAACTTTGCATTACTGAGCATACTCCTTGCTCTTTCAAGAAGAGTCCTGTTCATGCGTTCATCAACACCGTTCTGCTGTGGAGTGTAAACAATGGTTTTATGTCTCTCGATCCCATCCTTCTTGCAATAATTATCAAACTCCTTAGAAGTAAATTCGGTTCCATTATCTGTTCTAAGACATTTAATGAACCTGCCAGTGCTCTTTTCAACCAAAGCTCTGAACTGTTTAAATATATTGAAAACATCAGCTTTTCTCTTTAATAAGTAGATCCATACTTTCCTTGAGTAATCATCTATAAAACCAACGGAATATGATAATCCCTCGCAAGATATTTTAGGAGATGGACCCCAAAGATCATAATGAGTATAGTTTAGGATACCTTTATTGGTGTGTTTTCCAGATTTAATTTTTTTTCTAGCTCATTTACCATAAAGACAATGCTCACAAAACTTCAAATCTAGAGATTTTAAATTAGGAAGCAACTTTCGATCAACAAGTACCATCATTCCTTTTTCGCTCATATCACCTAATCGCTGATTCCATAAATGAGTGGAGTCTGTTGCATCAATTGATGCTGTTGTTGCATGATCAATTTCCATCCTCCCTTCAAGTTTATATAGGTTCTTGATTCTGTTTTCCTTCATGACAACCAAGATACCTTTCGATATCTTCATAAATCCACCTAGAATTGCAAATTTGTAACTGGCAACATCTAGAACTCCCATTGATATCAAGTTCTTCCTAAGTTCAAGTACATGCCTCACATCTGTTAGAGTCCTAACAGTCCCATCATACATTTTTATTATGATACTCCCTATCCCAACAGTTTTACATGAAACATTATTTCCCATATAAACTACCCCGTCATCTATAGATTGGTATGAAGAGTACCAACTCCTATGACGACACATGTGATGGGATGATCCAGAATCAACTAACCAATCATAATGGTATTGTGAGACATTAGATGTAGATAATACCTCATTGATCATACCTGGATCCTTCTTAGCTTTGTTTGTGTCCTTTGTAGTGTCCTACTCCTTAGATGTTTTCTTCCGTTTCTAGCAATATTTCTTAAGGTGTCCTGTTTTATTGCAATACCAACACTTCAATTTACTCTTTTTTCCCTTCGAATTTGATCTTGATGTGCCCCTCAAATGTTGTCCTCTTTCACTGGTTCTTCCTCTGGCCACCATTATCTCTGATGTCGAGGTTTCAAGACTAGATTTCTTTCGAGTTTACCCATAAATCAAGGCTCCCTCAACATCATCAAAGCTAATAGACTTGGTAGAACTTAAAATGATAGAGGTTACAAAATGTACCCAAGACTCAGGTAGAGAGCACAACAATAAAATCGCCTTGTCTTCAGATTGAATTTTAGCATCCATGCTAACCAACTGATAGATAAGATTATTGAATGTATTCAAATGATCTGAAATTTTTGTACCTTCTTTCATACGCAAGGTAAATAACTGTCGCTTGAGGAGAATTTCATTCGTCAAGGATTTAGCCATGTACATGCTTTCAAATTTTGTCTAGAGACTTGGTGTTGTAGTTTCAGACACAATGTTAAATAAAACATCGTCGGCCAAGTACACACGATTAAAACTGAGAGCTCTTTCATCCATCTCATCCCAGTCTTCATCTGATATATCTGTGGGTTTCTTTATATTCCCTGCCAGTTCCTTTTCCACTCCTTGTTGCACGAGCATATCCCACATCTTGAACTTCATAACTCCAAATTATTGCTCCCATTAAACTTCTCGATTTCAAATTTAACACTCTGCATTTTTGCCATTTTCTCGAGAAACCAAATCAAAACTTTATAAAAGACCAAAATCTTAAATAAAGTATACCAAACCCTTTCAAAAAAATAGTAGATCAACTAATTTAATAGTTTAAATTCCCCCAAATGAAATAAAGATTTTCAAATACAAAAAATATATTAATAATATAAAAGACTTCACCTTATAACTCCCACCTCATATAATTTAAACTCCACCTTTTATATGATCCACTTTTTATATATAAACCACAATATTTACGCCATAGGCGTTTCACCAACGAGAAGCATAACCATTCACGTTGGCTAGATTCCTTGCTCATAAAGCGAATAGGATGCTGCCACGTGGATGGTTATGCTTCCATCTGCACCTTACCTCCTCCAAGCTTTCACAGTTCCCTCACCTCCATTCGCCATTCGCCTGCTACCTGTTGCGCCCTATCTCTTCCTTCCTTCTCTGCCCTATTCCCTTGATCTATTCTCAGGCTGCCCCATCTGCGCACTACTCCCTCAATCCTCCATGCATCCCTTTCTTCCACCTTTTGCTGCGACACTCCATCTCCCACGTAGCTCCATCCTACATTACCCACGCTGCTACACTCCATCTCCCACACAAATCCATTATCACCCACGCTGCTACACTCCAGCATCCACGCAACTCCATTATCACCACGCTGCTACACTCCACCTTCCCACCTTCCCATACTGCTACACTCCATCTCTACCTGGCACTGCTTCAGCCTCCCATCTCCATGCTTCTCCAGCCTCCCTTCTTCACGCAACTCCACTATATCTCTCTCTTTCTCAGCAAAACGCCCATCCTGCATTCTGCAATCTCCATTCACGTTGCTCCCTACCAAAACGCCCAGCCAGCATCTCCATTCATGCTTCCCTCTAAAAATGCCCAACCTTCACGAATTGGGGGCATGCCTTCAACATCCACCAGGTGTTGCTCATTAGTGCTACGATTTGAAAGACAACCTTGGAAGATGTGTTTTGAGCGTTGAGATTTCGAGTTTGGTGCTGCGAAGTAACTGCCCACAAAGACTAATGGCACAAAAATTGCAAATCATAAAAGTACTGAGGTAACACCTACATCGGCTGCTTCTCTCCACCTATAGCACTTCAATCTAAGTCGGCTGCAATATAACCAAAAATTAATCTCAAAACATGCACCTAGCGTAAATGCCAGACAAATTACATTAGTAAATTGGACATCGACTACCATACAATATATTTTTAACAAACAAAGGCGAAATGGATTTGTGACTTCTAATTTCCATTGTTGGATGCAATGCAATTAACAGATAACAACTGCAACTAGGTAGTTAACAACAAAATAATTCTACTCAGTCACTCAGACGAAGGCAGCTATGCTGATTGTTTCAACCCATTTACAAACATAGTCAAAAGAGTTCTACAGTGCAGGACCTGCGGAGTGAACTAGCCAAAACCCCCCCACTGAGCTGTAATTTATCACAAAACGAAACCGAAATATTTGGAATTCCAATATGAAAGAAGACTTGTCATGTTCCGCCTTCTCCTGTCAAAAAGTGTGCATGGATTATTGAATCCACAACCCAACTGTATGTGGTAGACGACTTGGCTTGGGCGCTCCAGTAGACTTGGCGTTCAATGAGAGCATGGACACGGACTAGAAGGAAGGGATTCATTCGCTCAACAAAATAGAATATATAAAATAAATAAATACACAAAAATAATAGCGCAATCTCAAGGAATAATAAGAGTAAGTTAATACAAAAAAATGATTCAGCATAAGCTATTCCAGGTCAGTGTTCCTCAAAACACATTATCAAAAAGGAATTCTATTACCCCGTCATACAAAAAAAAAATATAGAAAACTGGTGTAATTTTTATTATCTTACAAACGATAAAAGACCTCTTGTTGCCATAGATATTATATACGCGCAGAAAAAAAAATGCCTGGATATCTAGGTTCAATGGCAGATGTCCTTGCTCGAACGATGGCATAGAACAATGGATATCTGGCTTCAATAACAGTCTCTCTCTCTTCCTTGTTATACGGAGTGGAGATGATGAGTAGTGAAGCAGAAACCCATGCAATATAGCCTAGCCAAGAGCCATGGAGCAGAGATCGTCGTCTACTTTTGATGAGTGTTGCAGAGCAGAACCTCTCAGAAAAGGGAAGAGAAATGACCGCGCCTTGGGGATTGAGCCTATTTAGGGATTTCCTCTCTGTGCATGGCAGTGGGATGCATGAAGAGGCCGTGTGGCCTTCATGCATACTGGCTCCTTGCATGGTGATGGGCAGAGAGGAGGTGAGGCCGCCACGTGGAGGATGGAACATTCGTCTTCATTTCCTTTTTCCTGCAAGTTCAAGCAGTTTAGGATTGAGGCTTGAGATAATCAGTTAAATCAACACATTTAATTAATTAATCCACCTATCTTCGTGTATTCTTTAAACGTTTAGATGCTATTAAGAAGTAAAATCCATAGCTTTTTATTTCTGGCCTACATTTCTTCGGTTTCTGGACATCGTATTTTGTTTAAATGCTATTAAGACGTAAACTCCATAGCTTTCTAATTATTCAATAAAAGGTTTATTTCTGGCTTACACTGTACACATCTTTGGTTTCTATCAAAATCTATAGACAACGTATATTTGAAGTTAGGACACTCACATGACCATAACCATTAAGTAGTACTACTCAATCACAGTGAATCTTTTAATTAAAAGTCCCAAATGAATGAACCACATGTGATAGTGGTACACAACAGTTCAGATTATCTTTTCATTAACATCTTTGTAATGGGATACTTTTTATTTTCATAATATTTATTCTTATTATGGTTTGTTTTTTTTAAATCATTTTTCTATTTAAACATAATTAAAAATACATTCTACATACTGTAAAAAAAAATAGAGTATTGATTACTAACTATTGCCACAAATGAACAGTTCATTGCTACCAAAAACTCTAAACGATAAGAGACAAAGAGTGGCTACCAGAGCCAGTTAGGGACTTGTCATATTACATTTTGTTAAGATTTAATATGCTAAGATAGAAAATAGCAGCATTACATTCCATTTCACAATAATAGCATATACAGGATCACTGAAGAAACAACAAGCACAACATAAACACAAGAGACACAGATTTATCCTGGGAAACTCTCATGGGGTAGAAAACCCAGCAAATCTTCCTCAATATAGATGACCAGCAATATACAAAGATGCAGACCAAAGCCATGATCTCCTCCTCCACCATAGCATACCTCTCCTCCACAAGTGTGCTACATTCTGAGTGAGGGAAGTGTGTGTATAATGAGGAACACACCTCCTCTATTTATACACATCTCCGACTTGTACTTTATATTAACTAGGTCGGCCCCAACTTTACCACTGGGTTAAACACCCCACTACAACTGACTGGGCCGACCCCACTAGGGTGGTCTAACAACCCTTTGACCCACATAACACATACAGGCCGACCCCCACTAGGGAAGTCTAATAACCCAAGTTACCACATTCCGACGGAGGAATAAACATCTCCGGATATACAATAAGATCTTCATGGAGGAATGAAACATCTCCGGAATAATAAAGTACAAATATAATATTCTTTGAAGTTACAATATCTCAACACTCCCCCTTAATGAGAAGGATATTATAACAGTATCTGCAAGAGCAAGGAGTCATAAACATCATACATGATACATCTATAAATCATTGGAAGCTTTCTCAACATCATCAGTAACTCAAGCAGTTACTGGAACATCAACACCTTCAGTATTGAGTCTTTATCTTCTGCAACACTCGAACAACTACAACAACATCAACATCAGGATCCTCACGATCATCAGCATCGTCATCATACGATCATCAACATCGGGATCATCTCGATCTACATGATCAGCATCATTGTCATCTAGATCAATACGATTAGCAACATCGTCATCTAGATCAACAGTATTAGTATCCACACCAATACCAGTATACACATCATCAATACAAGTATCCACACCAATACAAGTATACACATCATCAATACAAGTATCCACACCAATACAAGTATACACATCATCAATACAAGTATCCACACAATACAAGTATACACATCATCAATACAAGTATACACATCAATACAAGTATCCACATCAGCAGCATACCCTGCAACACACACGATCATATTACAGGATGATCAATCCTACTCTCTTTAGGACATAGGTCCATGGATGATGCAATCCTGTCATGTACCTTTTGAACCGAGGTTCAAGGACGATCCAGTCCTACCATGTATCTTTTGAATCGAGGTCCAGGGACGATCTAGTCCTATCATGTACCTTTTGAATCGAGGTCCAAGGACGATCCAGTCCTATCATGTACCTTTTGAACCAAGGTCCAGGGACGATCCAGTCCTATCATTCAATTCTCGGAGACCTCATGTCTACGGCTCAATTCAAGGGACCGAAGTCCGAGGATGATCCAATCCCCTACCTGTTCATTTAGGACTTTATTTTCGGAGACATCTTGTCTACGGCTCAATTCAAAGGACCAAAGTCCGAGGACGATCCAATCCCCTTACCTGTTCATTCAGGACTTTATTTTCGGAGACATCTTGTCTACGGTTCAATTCAAAGGACCAAAGTCCGAGGATGATCCAATCCCCTTACCTATTCATTCAGGACTTTATTTTCGGAGACATCTTGTCTACGGCTCAATTCAAAGGACCAAAGTCTGAGGACGATCCAATCCCCTTACCTATTCATTCAGGACTTTATTTTAGGAGACATCTTGTCTACGACTCAATTCAAAGGACCAAAGTTCGAGGACGATCCAATCCCCTTACCTGTTCATTCAGGACTTTATTTTCGGAGACATCTTGTCTATGGCTCAATTCAAAGGACCAAAGTCCGAGGACGATCCAATCCCCTTACCTGTTCATTCAGGACTTTATTTTCGGAGACATCTTGTCTACGGCTCAATTCAAAGGACCAAAGTCTGAGGACAATCCAATCCTCACATGTCCACGAAGGACTTCATTTTCGAAGACATGCGTCTACGGCTCTCTTTAGGACTGAAGTCCAGGGATGATCCAATCCTCACATGTCCACAAAGGACTTCATTCTCAAAGACATACGTCGATGGCTCTCTTTAGGATTGAAGTCCAGGGATGATCCAATCCCCACATGTCCACCAAGGACTTCATTTTCGAAGACATACGTCTACGACTCTCTTTAGGATTGAAGTCCAGGGATGATCCAATCCCCACATGTCCACCAAGGAATTCATTCTCGAAGACATCTGTCTACAGCTCCTTTTAGAACATGTGTTCAAGGATGATGCAATCCCTCTTCTTTCTCGGAGACACCTGTCTACGGCTCCTTTTAGAACATGTGTTCAAGGATGATGCAATCCCTCTTCTTTCTTGGAGACACCTGTCTATGGATCCTTTTAGAACATGTGTTAAAGGATGATGCAATCCCCTTGTCACCTTAGACCCTATCTAAGGACCATCCACCAACCTCTCTGTTAGCATCACCAATATAGGTATCCATATCATCGACCTCACTGTCGATGCAGGCAATCTCATCATAGGTGATCACATCACTCCTCCTTTCGAGGAGGGTCCTACCAAGCTTGTCTCGAAAATATTCAAACTTTTACTTGAGGTAGAGGTTTGGTTAGTACATCGGCAACTTGTTCACTTGAGGTAGAGGTAAACGGTTAGTACATCGGTGACCTGTTACAAATTCAAACTTTATAGTTCCTTTCTGTGCCATATCTTGTATATAGAAATGTCAGATCTCTATGTGCTTTGACTTATCATGGAACACTGGATTCTCTGTCATCTTGATACAAATCTGTTTGTCACATAGGATCATAGTTGGGTCTATCTCTAAGTCAAACAATCCTGAAGCCATACTTCTTCACAACTAGCAGAGCAAGAAACCATATATTTCGCTTGTGCTGAGAGCCATACTGGACTGCTTCCAGCTAAACCACAAGATCATGGCTGATCCCAGACAATAACATCCTCTCGATGTGCTCTTCCTATCTGATACACTTTCTGCCCAATCAACATCTGTGTAGCTATCTGAAGTCATGATCTCCAAGATAACATAGATCAAAGTCTATCGTATCCTTTAGGTACCTCATCACATGCTTTGCAACTATCAGGTGAACACATCTTGTTTCCACTAGATACTGACTCAAGGTGTTCACAGCAAAGCATACATCTGACCTAGTATTTGTTAGATACATCAATGACCCAATAATTTGTCTGTACAGATTTATATCCACTAACTCTGATGAGTCATCCGCTAACAGCTTCAAGTTGAAATCCATGAGAGTGGCCATGGCTTAACATATCAATTCTTCTCAAGATTTTCACAACATACTTTCCCAGGATGAGAAAGATTCCTTCTAAACCTTGCCATACTTCCAGACCTAGGAAGTAAGAGATCTTTTCATCTGTAGCCATCTTCTTCTTGCTTTCCATGATCTGTTTCTCATTCCCTGTCAGAAAGAGATCATCCTCATACAATAATGGTATGATAGGTTCATCATCCATAACCTTAAAGTAAAGGTTATGATAAGCTTTACTTCTGGTAAAGCCCAAGCTTTGTCAAGAAGATGTCAATTCTCCCTCTGTGACTGAATATCATTCATACTCTGCATTGAGTGATCTTCTGCATACCTATTTGTGCCATCTCTTGTCAGATGGGTCTACTGATATGAGCTTCAATATCATTCGAACTCTGTGGTGAGTTCCTTCTTGTATCCATGTCATTTGTGTATAGAAACCAACCTTGTAGCAAAGGTTGAGATCCACATCACCCATGGTGATCATTAATCTCATCAATTTACTATCGATCCTGGGTACCCATACAGAACCTGATTCACACTTCTTCTTTAATTACATCATTAAGAGAAATGTCTTATCTAGTCACTTGGAGCAAACATCTCGTCATGATTCTCTTCCTCTTTCTAAGAGAATCTTCTAGCCACGAGCCTTCTATAATTTGATTTGTAAATCTTCTTGTTGAACATCCATCACTTGTTCGGTGTTCATCATTCTTCATGATCTTTCCTACAAATCAAAATTAAGTACATGATTAGTAATACTTCATAATCATGAAATCATGATAACCTATTATGCATACAGATATCATTTACATAGTTATGCAACTATCTTGACCAATACTTTGGCGCAACATTTTTCCATATCCTGTATGCATACAGTGTCTATCTAGATGCCTTCCATCTCTACTAAAACATACTATCGAGACTGTGCACAGCTCTCAGCATGTCAGCAAAGAGGTTTCATTCTAGATAAGCTACAATGGAATGTTTGTCCAACTTACCAATCATATGCATATTAGTAGTATACTATTTCAATGCTCTATGAATGTTTACACTCAGCATGATATATTCTAGGAATACAAATATGCATACAATCTATTACAAGCAATATCATTTACTATTTCAAATAACAACTCAAATACTTATCCTTTATGTTTGTGTGGTTGCCTCCCGCTTGATCTTCTAAATGTCTTTTGAACTTCTATTCATTCTGTACCACTGTGCATGCTCAAGTGTGCACTAGTGTTATCCTCATGATCTCATACACAAACATACATTTATTAGTATATTATATAAATATTATCAAAACATTATAATTCTAAATAATCTTGAATATGTATATTCATGATCATAGATAATAAACATTAGTATTCAAGATTTCAGGGAAGTCTTCTTTTACTCATGCATATCATCAATCAAGATAAAAGACATAATATACATAATCCCTCGATTACTAACTTTATGAATAAGCATATCTAATCATACCAAGTATACTTATATAAGGGATCCTAACACAAGGTAAGATTCATAGGAAACATACCTGGATTAGTATATCTATTTAACATACCTAATCAATATCTTCTTTGTTCTCTTCAATGATTTAGAGATCCTGTGCTGGAACCTACATATCTCATATAATAGAACAAAGTCATACATACCTCGTAAGTAGAAATTCTATGTGATCAAATATTATGGATGAGTCTTTGTCTTCATGTTGTCATGGTTATGGAACTTGATTTGTCTTTTGTGATGTACCTGTATCTTGTTAGCAGACAACATCAACCTCATACAACACCACAATGCATTAGTACAATCATATAGCCCTAATCAATGAATGTCTTCTATCATTCACATGCATTCATACTGTTACTAGGGTGATAAGACAATTCTATCATTAATCAAGATTGTACTAATAAATAATATGAAGACAAACATATTATGAACTTAATCAGGAATCAGATTTCAAGACATACCTGAACCTCCTTAAGTCATACCTGTCGAGACTTCTTGTAGTCTTCTTATGTAAGGCCTTAGTATCAACTCCCCCTGAAACTTGATCTGGAGTTTGATTAGGGTTTGCTAGAGAAACCCTAAAAATTCAATCTTTGACTTTCACACTTCTGAATGGATGGAAGGATGTGTCTTGCTGAGCTGATCAAACTAGCATACTTCAATTTTGAAATCTCCAAAATTTGACCCCTCAAAATTGCCTTCAAAACTTCTGGATCTTCTGGACAGGATCCCGAACTAGGGTTTGATGAAGCCCGCCCTTCTGCCCAATAAAAAGGTTTGATCCAAGGCTCTAAATTCTTATTTTTTCTGAGGAGCTTCCAGCCGTGGTCACAGACTTAAAAAATTCTAACTTTTGTTGAAGCCCTAATTTTTCATCTTTCCGATCAAAATCCCGAACTGGGGTTTGATCAACCCGGTCTTCTACCCAACCAAAAAATTTGATCTTGGTCTCTAAATTTCGATTTTCCTGAGTAGCATTCAGCCATGGACTCTGATTCCAAAAATTCTAACTTTCTCCGAAATGCTAAATTCCGGAAGCCATGAATGAAGGTGCTCCAAAAATAATTCTGTTTTGATAGAAATATGTACCTGATTGTTTTTGCTGTAACTCCAAAATTTTCTATCCATAGGGTCTGAAATTTTTTTCTATGGTATCCTGACCTGTCGTATTTCCATCCCGACAAGTCTGACCTCAATTGGATTTTCTGAGAGAGAGTTATGCAAAGTGTCGCAACGTGACCTGTTTATGGGATAAAATAGGAGAGCAAACTTGTACGGCATGCCATGTGTCACTGGTTCAACTTCGGCCTCTAAAAACATTTTTTGCGATAGTAAAGTATGTGTACTACCTGTCACTTTTTACGAAATTTCATTTGGAGCTTCCTATCCCAAGTTATGACCTTTTTTCCTAGGTCACCTGATTTTGAATGAGATCTAGAAGAGGCAGAAACCCTAACTTGTACTGATCATAACTCACAAAGTACAACTAATTTGAGGGTTCCCTTTGGACACAAGGTACCTGGGGATGTTATCTATGACCTGGAAAGGTTTCAGATCCTGAACCTTCGCCAAAATGTATTTATAGCGAAATTTCCACGATGACTAGTTTTTGCTATATAAAACCCTAACCTTCAAATTGTCGCAAGAGAAGCAAGTGTCGTAAGTGCTATACATTGCCTTCCTTCAGGTTAGCTCTGATACCATGTTAAGATTTAATATGCTAAGACAGAAAATAGCAGCATTACATTCCATTTCACAATAATAGCATATACAGGGTCACTGAAGAAACAACAAGCACAGCATAAACACAAGAGACACAGATTTATCCTGGGAAACCCCCATGGGGTAGAAAACCTAGCAAAGCTTCCTCAATATAGATGACCAACAATATACAAAGATGCAAACCAAAGACATGATCTCCTCCTCCACCATAATAGACCTCTCCTCCACAAGTGCGCTACATTCTGAGTGAGGGAAGTGTGTGTATAATGAGGAACACACCTCCTCTATTTATACACATCTCCGACTTGTACTTTATATTAACTAGGTCGGCCCCAAATTTACCACTGGGTTAAACACCCCACTACAAATGACTGGGCCGACCCCACTAGGGTGGTCTAACAACCCTTTGACCCACATAACACATACAGGGCCGACCCCCACTAGGGAAGTCTAATAACCCAAGTTACCACATTCCGGCGGAGGAATCAACATCTCCGGATATACAATAAGATCTTCACGGAGGAATGAAACATCTCCGGAATAATAAAGTACAAATATAATATTCTTTGAAGTTACAATATCTCAACACATTTTAAGTTAAAAATCATTTAAAGACAAAAATACAGAAATCAAAATTTGACCTCTTTGAAAAACTTCTCCTTTGACCTCCTGATTTTGAATGTTTGTCTGCTCTCTTCTTCAAATCGCTAAAGACATGAGAGAACCACTTTCTTGAAATGACTTTAATATTTCCTTCACATGACTTGCCAAAGAGATAGAGATTTATATTTTGCACATGGATCTGATTTCCCATCCAATTTTTAACTAACATTGCATCTCCATATACTTATAAGTTCACGATACCTTGTAACTAACATTGCATCTCCATATACTTATAAGTTCATGATACCTTTTAATAAGGGCATATTTTATTACATAAAAAAAAAAAGCCTTTATTTCTCCCAATTTATTAGTCCTTCTCTCATATTAGCCTGAACATGAACAAATATGAAATTCGAATGAAAGATTGCAAATCCAATACTGGGCCTTGGCAAGTCCCATAAAAAAAACTCAAGGAGTGCTCATTGCTCTTTTGGTTTACTCCTTTCTGAGTGGACCTAAATGAAAAGTTAGTGCCAAAACCTGGATTGCTCTTTGGAAGAAGAAATCTACTTCTTCTCAAAGAAACTAGAGTTTTAGCTAATGAGACCCCACAAGACAATATAAGGGATTGCCATGAACAATTTAAGTTCACTTCTTAGAAACCAAGCCTTTAACATTTTTCGATAGTCTTTCCCCAAAGATTTTGCACGACTAGTTGTGCCTCCCAAACTTCTTTTTATGTAAGGACAAGTCAGAAAAATGTGAGTAGTATTTTTTTTTAATTTGAAATTCAAAAAAATATATATTTTAAATTGATAGAATTACAAATATTTAAATATTTATTCATTATTCCATTATTTATGACAATTTTTATCTCATTTTACTACATCAATAATGCAAAATATGTAACGTTATTTTGTTGAAATAGACTTGGACACCTGCAGGTTGTATAAAAAGAACAAATAACCCATGGCTAACAAATAGAATTTACTTCAATTGTAATTAATTTTTATTAATAAAAACCTTTTATACTTAAAAGTTAATAGCTAACTTATCACATGTACTTTAATTATAATTTATTTTTATTAATTAATAAAATGATTGATAGTTAGACATTAATCATTAATGGTTGGCAAAATACTAAATACTAAATTAATCTTTCTTTGGACCTCCTCCATATGTCCATGGGGCTCGTTAACCTAAAAACATGTTTGGTTAACGTGGACATTACGAGTATTTAATCATGGTAACACTTTTGGTTTGGTAAATCTCAGCAAGAGTTTTGTAAGACCTATGAGACACTGACCATTGCCTGTAAAATGATGTTCTCTTTTTCCAGTCGATCAACTAAAAGAAACAAATAGAAATAATGTTTTAGAGAAATGTGATATAGGTTGTTGCAACTACTTATAAAAAGAGAATGGATTTACAAGGAGTAGAAATGTTTATGCTACCTTGTTCCTTGTATTGGTTTTTTCATTGTCTACAACTAATTGGTACTACATGAACATAGCCAAAAAAATGTGAGCTTGTCGCACTATATATAAACCCTATGTATAGATATATTAAAACCCTAGAAAACATATAATATTAACTAAAATTTCACAATTTTTTGAACATTTATTGTTCCTTTCTTCAAGTTGTTGTTCTAGATGGAACGGATGGGGAATCTTCAAGGAATTGTTGCCCTGGCCTTCACATGCCTTTACAAGATTCTCTTCAAATACTTTCAAAAGGTGATATGCCTTATGAAAGGATGCAAAAACTAGAAAATACCGTTATTCTGGCCATTCATAAAAACAAAGCATCCAAGCAAAGCGACCTCTCCTCATCTACCTCCACGTTGAATAAATACAACCTTTATATTGAGAGCTACGACCACTCCTATTGTGTTGTAAGTCTGCATTTTATTGTGCTTTGTTGTGAACTATCTATATTGTCAGAAGACGTGTGAATCCTTGATGTGGTGAGAGTCGTTGATAACTAGTTACTTTCCTCGGTTTATTAGTGTTTTTCAGAAGATTAATTCATATAGTGACATGTCTGTTCGCCCTTATATGGTTGAGAAGCATGTAAAGTTCATTGTTTTCATTGATATTATTGTAGAAATAATTTTTTCAAATTGCTTATATATTCCAGATATAGTAGTAATCTATAGTGTCGAGATTACTACTACAGAGATTGTGAGAAAAGCAATTGTAGTTGGCTCACTGTGTTGATGAACTTAACATTATTTTTTGTTATGGGTTGAGTGCCTATGTCTTTGTAATATGAGATTGTTACAAACTTTTCTCTTTTCTTACCAGTATCCTTTGCTTCCCGTGCCTATGTTTTTGTTCCTTCCAACTTTCCTCTTTTCCTATCGGCGTTCATTTTTGCCCCTCAAGGGGCAAATACTAGTTATATGCTTTTTAACTTTAAAAAATATTCGAAAGATCTTATTGCAAATGTATTAACATGCTTTGACCACATATTACCATCTTCCCAATGAAAGATATTACCTCCTTTACCTCCTTATGCATCATCGCCCCTCACCATAAGTAGAGGGCGCGAAAATTCCAAGATTCCATAAAATCAATAATTGTTCCTTTAAATTATGGCGCTTCTCTATATGCTAGACCCACGAAAATATTGAATTTTCACCCCTTCTTTAGTACAGATTTTCGTGCATTCTGCAGCTTTAAACTAGCTAAAAAATTTGTAATTTTTGCTTCCCTCCTCACGATGGATAGAGCAATAATATTTTTCAGCAATCTTGTTCTTTGAGGCCTCTTACCTTGTTCTGATACCACTTGTTGGATCAAGCAGCCACATAAAATAATATGCAGTAGAAGATATTAAATGAGAAAGCAAATAACGACAAACACATAAAATGTACACATAGATTTACGTGGTAAAATCCTCGAGAGGGAAACATCCACAAAGCAATGGTATCAGTTCTCTTATTATTCAAAACATGAAGATCACAACAGTCTTTCCTCCTGTGACTCTCATCAGTCTTTTTTTTCTATAAGAATAGAAGAAGAAATAATTTTTTTTTACACAGTTACTCATAACTGACTAATATGATTATTCAATTAGACAATTACACAATTACCGGAAAAACCAGTTGTCACCCATTTCCAACATTGCCATCCATCCGAACTTAACACTTACGAAGGTTGGAAGAAATACCAAGGCTAAGTATTGTGCACGTCTTGTCGTAGTGATTGGGCTCTTCAATTTGTTGTATTCAAAACTATGAGTCTAGTACGAAGAACTTTCACAATCGATTATATAACTGCCCTTTTATCACACATAATTTTTTTTAATACATTACATGGGTAAGGATATTAGAAAGAACAATATTTTTTTACATGACATTGTTAAGAAAATGACGATGGATTCTTGGTTTTTATTAAAAAACTAATCAATGATATTCTCAAAGCATTAATTATGTCTTGTAAAGCACAAAGGTGATAAAGGATCAAGATCACAAAGAGAACTCAAATTCACTATGGATAGACTTATAAGTGAAGAGAGAGGGGAATGACATGCCGTTTATTCAATCTTGATAAGTCTTAAAGGCTCTTTCCATTATATTGAAAGTGCAGAAGAGTTGAAATGCACTTTCATTGATATATGATTTAATCACATCGTTGGATAGTTAAATCAAGGTGTTAGACTTGATTTACCAACAAGTTATTTTTAGGGATTTAGTCTCACTAATGATTAAAATTTCTAAGGATGAGGTGGGGACACTTTGCCCCTAAAGAGAATAGAGATATAACAAACAGTTTTAAGTGCATATTTTTTACTTTGTCTAACTGTTCTCGATGATAAGAGTCGTTGTTGATGATGGCTGTATGTTCTATGTAATGTCTTGATGTGTTATTGAATAATCGTCGCTCTCTTAAAGTATCAGTGTTACTATTTTTTTGTTGTGATTGAGCCTTTGAGATTTTTGAACATGAAAATGTAATCTTTTATTATTTTAATGGAAAGGTTAATATGTTTTTTTGGTAGACAAAACTTTCCATTATCATAGGATGTGCCAAAAAAGTGATTGCATGGTAGTATTCGTATTAATAAGGAAGCATAGTAGCTTGTTATGTTTTTGATTTAAGAATAATTGAGAAATATTGAAATACACCTTTTCAACTCATATTTTAGTGGAATCACTTGAATTTTATGTTATTCCAATATTTATTCATCCATGTTTAAAAAAATTTAAAAACGGAAAGTGAAGTCTGAATTCTTGAATGGGATTTTGAATGCCTAAAAGCAAAGAACAATTATTAAAGTATTTGTGAAAATATGTATGCTACACTTATTAAGGGTCCAATCTTTTAATATTTACAACTTATAACAAAAACTTTCACAAGATTGTTTAACAAAAGTCTTCTTAATCAACATATCCACAAGATTTTCTAACAAAAAAGTATTCATAAGATTGTCTAACAAAAAGTCTTCTTAATCAACATATTGACAAGATTTTAAAAAAAAAGTATTCATAGGCAATTTTTTCTATGTTGCACTCTTCTCTATGGCTATGGTTTAGTCATTAATATTAGCTTAATATCTATATATTTCGCTCCTTCCTTTTCTACATCTTTTGATTTTTCCACTTCTTGCCCAGTAGCTTGTTGAGCTTGATCAATCACCAATTTCTACCCAATCTTGTTTTTGTAAAGCAGCAGTCGTCGAATGAAATAACTATAGGATTTGAATTGTTGCCTCTATAATAACTTGAATTGGGTTAGAATTTTATATTCATGTTATCTCAATGCTTCACTACCTACAATATGACGAACAACTACTATTTTTTACCATTTTGCAAACAAAGGTTTCTAAATAGCATAATATTGATCTCTTAGAGTGCATCAACATCACTCGTTTTGTATCCAAGGAATCAACTTTAGGAAATTTCAAACAACAACAATAGGTTCAATAAACATGTACTTATTGTATTAGAATATTGTTTTACTTGAAGGCTTTGAATGCTTGCTCTTAAATTGTGGGCCAATTAATTCCCTTTCTTCGCCATAATTGCATGCAATGTCCAAAAATATGCGAGCCTACCAAAGTTAATTTATTTTAGGGGTGAAATTTAGTTCATGGGCTAGTTTTTGACCATTTAAAAAAAAATTCACCAATTTCCATTTTCTCTAAATTGATTTGCCCAAATTTCAAGGGATAAAAAACATTAATCTAAAAATCGCCAAAATTGTCTATAAACTATATAAAATACTTAAAAAATTGGATTTTTTTATAAAAGTATTACCTAACATTTTATAGTTGAAAATTTAAGAATCAGTAAGATTAAACAAAGTTTTTACATTTAAAAAAAAATATAAATCTTTAAAATTTTCTTTAAACTATTTACCAAAATTATTCATCTTTTAAATTCAAAATCTATTTATTAAAATTAATCCATTCATTAAAATTAAAATCTATTTATTAAAATTAATCCATTCATTAGAATTAAAAGTTCTTGTATTTGCCTTTTAGTTTCCTCTCAAGATGAGTGAGGTTTAATATGTTTCAAGACGAAGATGAAACATGTGGATCAAATGCTATCTAAAATCTACATGGTGAACACTATATATATACATGGAATAAAGAAGTTTGTAAACATAACAATAATATCAACATATATACTTTTACATGAAATCATTTTTCATTAATATTATAATAAATTTTATTGTTATTATTAAGATATTGAATATTTTTATTTATTAATAATATAATAAAATTTTAATATAAAAAGGTGGGTGTTTGTGTAAATGTAATTAGTAGAATTAAATCAAAATTTCAATTTTTTTTGTTAGTTTAAGTAAAAACATTCGAACATAATTGAAATAATAAGGTACCTAAAACACAAAATAACTAAACCATACTACATACAACTAAAAGGGGTTCACAATGATCATATGGGGTCGATTCCGTATGAATGACATCAAAGGGCTCCTCCAAAGGTGGATTACATCCATTCCTAACCTTAAGGGAGTTGGGGTTTGCAGATATAATTAGAGTTTAAGTTGAAAATCCTTGCCACACAATATGAGGTAGGCATGTCTTGCACTCTCTGTCATCAATATAGTTAGTTGGTTTTGTGTGGGTTACTCGAGTGTGACTATGTGGACGTGATATGGGAGAGGTTAAGTGGCTCCTCACACATTGTACATAGATTATATAAAAAATCTTGTGTTTTCTCCCTTTTCATTTTATCACATTTGTTTGCACTGGAATTTGTACTTAGAATACGAAAGTGCAAAGCCAGAACATCCAAAACAAAATATGAAAAATGGTTGAATTTTTGTGAAATATGAAGGAATTATCCAGGTTTAGGGAAGTGAAATATAAAAGAAGTTATCAATAACATATAATGATTAAATCCATAAATACAACTTTGGAGACTGGGTGAATAACCATAACATAAACCAAGTTTAATAAACTAATACTTGAGAGAGAAATATTCCAGGTATCAGATGCAAAATATCATACACAGAAAAACATTCTAGGCATGAAACGTAGAAAAGTATACTAATCCAAAAGCATTTTAGGATAACTTTTTTATCAGAAAATGAAATGATGAGCAAGGTAATTAAACAAATTAACAACTTTCACTAAGATAATAGATCAAACTAGCTTATATGTATGTCAATCCAAAATATAGTCTCCAAGAGTACTCACAAAGAATCAGTCATAAGTTTTGATGGAACAAACTTGATCTCATCTAGCCCATTTTCCAGAAAAACCACCTCCCCCTATACTACTATTGTTTTCCTTTTTATAATTACACAGAAGTTTCAAAAACAATTTTTAAGATCCACTTCTCAGGGATCGTATTTGAAAAGAGATTTGTAAACTTAACTATTTTCTAAAAATAACAAACTAACTCCTAGAATATATGTCTTCTTGAAAATATCTTGATGAGTCATCTCAAAATTAATTGACAGGTGCATAATTATCTACTAAGTAAAAGTTGACGAGCTGCCTCAACCAAAACTGTGAGTCCATCTAATACTTGAGATATTCTTTGCAGTTGAGCATGCTATGCTTCCATTGCCTGAATTCTGTATTGAAGTTCTGAATTTTGTTTTGTCAATTCTTAATTCTGTTGTTGAACACTCCTCTTTCTTTTCAGTACTTCCTTTGAAACTGTTATCAATTCCTGATAATTACCATCAATTTCTTCTAGATATTTTCTCAATCTTCTGTTGGCTTGCATGAGTTTATCATTAGAGTGATTTAGATATTCATTTTGAGATTTATAATATTGCAGTGACCTTTTGAGCACTTCAATTTCTGATGATATCTCCATGGGTGCTTGATGTGTAGGGCTTTCCACACTTTGGCTTGGAATGTTTTCAACCTGTTCTTGAAATTTCCATATTCTATCTGCATCAATATCTTCTTTTTGATTTCTTGGAATGATGGGTTTCGAAATCATACCTATTTCAAAAACCTGAACCTTTTCCTTGCCTTTAGTCTTATGATCTTTTTCAAGGATTTTTGGAAAATTTCTAAGTCCCTTTTCAATATTTTCTAAGATCTGTGCCACATTTTTAACTTCAGGATCTTCTTCACTTGAAGAATATTCAATTGTGTTTATCATGTCTTTTTTAAACTTTGGATCTAGAATATCTTTCATGGTCATCCTTAATTTATTCTTTGGCCTGGTTCTTTGCCTCACTTGAATATTTTGAGGTTCTGAGAAAGAAGAAACTGGAATTTTGACATTGGAATAAATATCTTCAATCATACCTGTCCCTACTGATTTTTCTTCCATATCGTTAGGGGTATCTGGAATTTGCATGGCCTCAATAGGAATCTTCTCTTCTTGATCTGAATTTTGATGAATTGGTTCAATGATTGGTTCATCCTTCAAAATGCATTCCTCTTCAAATTGTTTTGTTTCTTGCCCTACTTTCCTTTTTTGTTTCATGTGAGTATCCTGTCCCTTATGAACTTTCTGATTACTGCTAGAAAACCTTGTCTTTTTTCCATTGATCTGAACATTTGGACTATCATAATTCTCAAGTGTTTCTAGATCCAAACCTGACCAAAATAAGAAATGTTTCCAAGAATGACTTTGCTTTCGAAGTTCAGTTAGCACCAGTAATTTCACAAACCCACGATGAAAGATTGATTGGTTAATGTAATCAAGATGATTTTTTACTCTGTTGTCCATATTAACAAGGCTTTTGAATAAATAAAAGGGTAATTTCAATTTTGATTTCCCGTTTATATGAAGAAGAAATCTTAGGTGATACCTGTAAATCATAGCAAACCTTCCTTCATAGGTGACATATCGCTATATGATACTTAAGACATCTCTCCATTTCGGTTTTACTTTGCTCAGATGTATCCCTTTACTCCAATTTAGGGATTGATACCCAGGTAATAGATACATATCTAAATCAATTCCAAAGAGATGTTTTTTAAAACAATGATCCCCTTCAATAGGAAACCCTGTTGCCTCTGTAATCGAAGTGTCGCTCAACTAAAGATTTAAAGTTTGAAAATTAACAGATGTGCCTGTGAAATTCTGGGCAAAAGAGCGAGTAACCTCAATGTTGTAGCCTCTAATTCTTTTGAAGTAAGATTACCATCTCGCGGTCATGAACAACTTGGCGCATTCATGATTTTCTTCTACCCATTTCATGTTGACTGGCTTGAACCTACAAAGCTTACGACTGATTTTATTCATAATGTCGTATGCCAGACACCAGCTAGATCACAAACCTCTAAAAAAAAACTCATATCCAACTCAAAACAGATGTTACATAATATCAGAGCCAACGAACTGAGAAATTTAGGGCAATGATTTAAATAATAACCCATGGTGTGTTGGTGCGATTCTCAGGGTGTATGATGAGATAAACAGATGTGAAATCGAGTCTGACATTGATGATGAATGGAACAATTTTCCAAACCATCATTTTATAACATAGGCGTCGAATCATGAATTTTCATAATTTAGCATTCTGACAACGCCAGCCTGTGTATTCTTCATTCATTACGCTGCCAGAATGTGTCAAATCACATATGCTAAAAAAACAAAAGCGAACCTTGGTAAAAAAAACAAAAGCGAACCTTAATAAAATAGGTTAGCACATATATAAAATCACTAATTAGAAGACTTTATGA
This sequence comes from Larix kaempferi, assembly GCA_027924585.1. NCBI lineage: Eukaryota > Viridiplantae > Streptophyta > Pinopsida > Pinales > Pinaceae > Larix > Larix kaempferi. The sequence goes on from BSBM01000681.1 coordinate 5,522,189, forward strand.
AAAATTTAAATATATGTAAGCCCAGTTATAACTTATAATCTTGTAAAATGCATAACTATAAGTAATAAAATAAAATAAAAATAAAAAAACCTCAAATTATAATTAAACTTATAGAAAAACATTTGTAAAATAAATAACAAGAAATAAAAAGATGACAAAAATATAAAGATACAACTTCAGTACTAACACCATCTATTTTACTTTCCTTTTGTTTTTTTCCTTTTAACATTCTTTTACATTTTCAAGCAAATTACTAATATGTATTTTATGCACATTCATAGAGCTTTGACATTTCAAAGTGAACCATCTAAATAATTGAATATTATAACCTTATTTTAATAATCAAATTATTATAATCTTAATTTATAGGAGGATTTTGATCCCCAAATGATACTCAGGACTCAATTAATCTTTCACTAATTTGTGGGACCCACAAACTTTAATTGATGATAAATTAGTGTATGCTGTATTTACTTTATAAGACACTTTTTCATCGCGCTTCAGAAATACTTGCTTGTAAAATATAGCAAGTTATTACTTCCATTTAAAAAAATGATTTGTGAGAATCGTGGTCGTTGAATAAGTGGTTATAATTTTATAAGTTATACATTTTGTAAAACGGCATTGTTATGTGATAGTTTTCTTATAAGTATTGTAAGTTAAAGTTCTTATGAATATATAGAAATCTATAGTATGGAATTTTCATTGTTGATATCGAATTGATAGTTATATTTATGGTAGTTACGATATTCAATAAGTATGAAATATAAATAATATAAGTAGTTTGGATATTTATTATTAAAAAATTTAAGTTGAAATTGTTATTGTAAATATGTTGAGATAATGATTTATTTTAATTACATATTTATTAAGTATTAAGAATGATTAAATTTTTGAAGGTATAGATTTTTCTCTATTTTTTTAATTATTAATTTTATGTTATGTATTAATTTCTTCATATTAAATAAAAAATATTACATCTTAAGAAATTTGATTTTTCTAGGTACCAAATTTTGGAGGAGTTTTGAATCTCTAGTAGAGTATTTGGTGTCATGAATTCCACTTTTATCGCTCTCATCCCAAAGTGCTCAAATCCAAGGTATTTCAATTATTTCGGGCCAATTTCATTATGCAACTTGGTTTACAAGATAATTTTGAAGATCATAGCTCGCAGACTAAAACCCTTATGATCAAAGCATATATTTATGGAACAATTAGGGATTTTGGAGAATCGTCAAATTTTGGACGCAAATGGTGTTGCACAGGAGACTTTCCATAATATTAAATCTCACAACTTGAAGGCTATGGTTCTCAAATTGGATCTGGGCAAGGCATATGACTGAGTTGATTGGGGCTTTTTAAGACTGATACTGCTTAAAATTGGTCTTAGTTTGGAGGCCACAAATTGGGTGATGTCCTGTGTAACTTCTGCAAATTATATTGTATTAATTAATGGTGCTCCAACAAATTTTTTCAAGAGGACAAGAGGTATTTGTCAAGGGTGTCCATTATTCCCTCTCTTGTTTCTTTTAATTATTGAGGGTTGAGCAGGTTGATAGAAGGTAAAAAATTTGAGGGCTCTTTGAAGGGTGTCAAAGTATCAACTCTTGTGCATATTACACTTCTACTATTCATGGATGATGTAATGCTTTTAAGCTCTAGTTTGGTGGAAGAATGGTCGGTATACAAGGATTTATTGGACCTTTTTTCAGGGCATCTAATATTCTCATTAGTGAGTCAAATTCCTCATTTAGAACATGGGGTAGACAGGGATATTGTTTTGCAGATCGGCCAGGGGTTACCCTTTCAAGTTTCTCCTCTTAACTTGGGCATGAAATATCTTGGATATTTTATCAAATCCAATAGTTATGTGGTTGGTGATTGGCATTGGATTTTGAGAAGTTTTGATAAAAGGAGAAATCACTGGTGGGTCAGATGGCTCTCATGTGGCGACGATTTACTCTGGTGAAGTCTGTTTTGGAGAACCTCCTAGTTTATTGGCTTTCATTATGTAATATTTCTAAGTCGATATTAAATTGCATTCATATGAGAGTTTATAATTTTTTTATGGTTTGGTGTCAGGGATACAAATAAGTATCATTTGGTCAAGTTGGAATGTTTGGCTAGGCCTAAACATTTGGGAGGATGGGCTCTAAAAAATATCTACTTATTCAAAAAAGCGTTGTCTGTCAAAAGCATGTGGAGGGCACTCTTTGTGGACAATATTTGGAGCAGGGTCATTGCTGGAAAATATTTAAAGAAGTTTCTATTCTGCAATGGATCAGATCAGAGAACAAGCCGATAAAAGGGGCGTCTAATATCTAGAATTGTCGTGTTTGTTCGTTTCAGATTATGGGTAAGTGGTTGGCTTGGATGCTTGGAGATGGTTGTTCGATTAGGGTGGGTGAAGATCCTATCATAGGTGGCCCCAATTTATTCAAGTTATCCCCTGAGTTAGTAGCGGTTCTCAGAGCCAATGGTTTTTTCACAAGATCATGGCAAAAAAATTGGGTCTTTTCGGGCCTTTGTGTGAGGAATGAAACAACTATCTTTTGGGTCTTCATAGGGAAGACATACATCTCTCAGCTAGTGAGGATTCTCTCTTTTGGTCTTGGAATGTGAAGACAGGTGTGATTAATTCCAACTTACCTTATGAAGCCTTAATAGAAGATTTGGAAGTGGAGGAATGTTGGTGGCATTGGGATGTCTGGAAGTGGCGATATCCATTAAAAATCAAGCTATTTATTTGGTTTTCCTTGGTTAATCGTGTTCTCACTTGGGCTAATTACTTAAATAGGTGTGGGATTGGTCCCAACAATTGTATTCTGTGTGGGTGTGAGGCAGAGTCGGTGGATCACTTGTTGATATTCTGCTTGTTTACCTATCAGGTTTGGCATTTTGTTAAAGGGTTATGCAATATTTCCTAGGACTTGTCAATTGCTCCATTATCTTCTTGTTTTAAATCTTGGATTTTAAATATTTAGGATTAGGAAGAGTTTCCCAATTTCATATGTTGGGAGGTTTGAAAAGCTTGAAATCACTTTCTCTTTGAAGGGGGAGGATGCTTGGCTGCTCGAGTGGGAAGCAGAGTTGTTGCGTCCTTCAGAGAATTACATAAGGAATGAGTCCCTTGTTAGTCAAATCCTTTCAGGAGGAAGGTTGCTCCTACTCAATCATTGGATCAGGTTAGGGGTTAATTCTACGGGGATTCTCAATTACATTCAAGTCGTGGCAAAGCTGGGGAAGTTCTGTGGTTGGATAACACTAGATATTATAAATTAAGATTGAATTGCAGTGTAGAGAGAAACACGAGAAGCGAACTGATGGCTCTTTGGATGCTATTTTTTTTTCTAGAATTAAAAATATTGGTTTTCTATAGTGGCAAGTGATTCGAACATTATAATTGATTGGGATAAAAACAAATGTGTTATATAGGTATCGGTTCTGAGGTTCTAGATGGAGAAAATAAATATCATGATATTTGAGCTCTCAGGCTTTAGCTTTCAACATATATTCTGGGAACATAATCACGAGGTAGATATAATTTCCAAATTTGCTTTATAGGGGAACGGGGGTTGTATATTCAATGTATTTTTGTATGATGGTGTTCTAATAGAGGAATATTGCATACAATTATACCATACTTGATCTATCTGACATCTACTTGCTCGTTGATACTTTTCTCCATCCACCTACTTTTATTCGAGCTTCGTTTACATCTTTTTACCTGGTGTTTTTGGTATATTTTAAATATATACCTATGCATATTTTTGTTTCTTGGGAGTGGGTGGAGTGATCCATTATCCTAATGTTGTTTGCTTTATAACTATTGCAGATAGTCTCTACTCCTTTTTTTTTTTTTTTTTTTTTTTTTTTTTTTTTTAATTTCTGGCACTGTTTGTGATTTTTGTCTTGGGAATTGGCTATTGAGATCCACCTATTGTTTTTGTATGTCATATACCTATTGTAACATACCCTTTTTGCTGGAAAACATTTTATGTTAGAAAACATTATGATAAATTTTATTGTAAAGTTTTATGTTGGACAGGTGTCCAAGGATGACTGTAATTTGTACAATATATTATTATTAAATAAATAAAATAGGAGACAAACACCTAAGAGGACTGTTGAAAGAGTTGTTACTGATCCACTAGGTGGAATGGAATCTGGAATAGAAGGTAATGGACAAATGGTAGCATCATGATGCAACTAACTAGCTATTGGTATGGGACAAATCCCTTGAAATGTGGTCATAGTGCCTTGAAAGATGGGACTGGAGATTGAGGCTCATTTATTCCAAACTGAACACTAAAAGACCTAGGTAGTCTATATAATAGCCATCAAATTATGAACTGAGGTTCATCACTTTTCCTGACGAGGAAATTTACATTGGGGTTTTGCTGTGTTTGCACCCAAGAGATTTGATGAGGGGATATGCTATGTTGTTGATCATGCTGTGAGTATGCCAAACTCTTATTGATTTTAGGAGGTTGATGCTGAGTGATGAAGGCATTTTATTTCAGGAGGTTGATGCTGAGTGCTGAAGGCATTTTTGAGTGCCTTCTACACAGATTCCATCTACTCAGTGGTTCAGTAATTAGGATCGGGGGTTCACAAGAAGCTAGTAGTTGGGCTGCTTCTTCTGGAATAGGTTGGGAGGAACAGGCCTCCTTGGGTGTTTGTCAGCCCTATCTTCAAATTACAGGTTCCATTATTTTATCTGTTTTCTTACATTTTAAATTCTGCTACCTAATAACTTCTACTGTTTTTTTTTAAATTTATTTCGGTTCCCTGAGTAAGTTATGATTCTGTGTAAAATTGATTTTGATTGAATATAATTAGTCTCTGCATTTTTCCCCATGCAATGGATCCGCATCGTACTCCAGTACAGAGATACAAATTAAGATAGATAGATATGATAGGCAAATTGCCAAGATGATGGAAATACCATTCTGTATATTCTGTTAATTTTCCTACTGTTAGTAATTAGTATTATTTACTGTATTTTCCTTACAGTACTGTTCTTTATTTTATTTTCATCAAATAGTAAGTTTACTGTCTTAAGATTATTATTGTGATTTGTATTCATTATTGAAATAATTTATGATAACCTCATTGTACAGAACTAATCTGTCATTTTCAAGCTTTAAGACAAGGTTTATAGTTTCCATATTTTTCTTCTCAAAAGTTTACTATAGTCTACTATTATTTTCACTACTGAATATACAGGATAGACAAGTAAACGAAGTCTATTTTAAGTTCTGTAAATTTTCCAAACATACAGTAGAAAAACCCTAAACCCTAACAGTCCATTTACAACTCTCATAACACAAAACTAGCATATCATGTCCTTATTCTAGTAACATAATCAAATCATAATCATCATTCTGGTCATTGAACAAGGGTAATACCCTTCCAATCAAACATTCTACAACATTCTAGAATTGTTCCAAATTTGCCAACTGTTAACACCCAAAAAGTGCTCACTAGCTCATTTCCTTATTCACATGACCCATTTGTCCACTTTTCCACCATTTGAGCCTCTAAAGCCATCAAAGGGTCACCAAAAGACCATAATACACCCCTTTTTCCTCTCAAAATGAATATTTTTCCTCAAAAAACATAAAAAACCCTAAAAAAGAGTCCAGAATTCCCAAAAATATTAAAAATGGAATAAAAATATTAAAAATATTCAAAAAAGGAAAAAGGAGAGAAAATGTACTTAAACTATGTTGGTCAATACCATTGGTTTCCTCAAAACCATAATAGTATTCCCCACCACCAAAAACTATAAAATGGTGGTAGGGGCTCCTCACTTTCCATCCATCCATCATCCTATCCTTACACTGTCAAAATCTCTCATGAGACTTTTGGCCATTTGCAACATCTTGGAGAAGAGACCTTTGGAGCTTGGAGCTACTCACCTTGGGAGTTGCTCAACACAAATCCTCACCAGTTGAGGTATCTTAATACAAAATATTTTTTCTTTTATTTCTTGTTCTTGAATCGTTTAAAAAAAAAATTATTTGTTATATGCACATGCTAGTTTAGATTTAGATTTAGATTTATAATTGTTTTTTGCTTTCAATATTTGAGACTGCTATCACTTGTTGATAGGTTCCCATTGCACAAAGCTTGGTTGCAAAACCAAGCCAACAGTTTTTGGCGACTCTGCTGGCTTCGAATTCTTAGATCTCAGTTTTTTGCTTTAGATCTTAGTTTTTCTTAGTTTTGATCATTTTTATTCATAGATCTGCCATCCTAGATAGCAGATCCATTGCTGTTTTAGATCTTGGCCCCTTCTATTGCCATTAACAGCCTGAAATTTCCATTTTCGGGTTTGTTTTTCGGCGTCCGTTTTTCAGCTTTCGCCTCGCGGTTTTTCGCCCGACAGTCGCGTGGTTCATCGCGACCTCGTGGCTTTTTTCCACGCGGCGCGCTGCAACCTCGCGGCCATTTTACGCGCTGCACATCGCGGCTTCGAGGCCATTTGCCGCGCTGCACATCGCGATTGTGTGACCTAAACCCGTGCTGCACATCGCGGCTTCGCAGCTGAAACCCGCGCTGCCCATCGCGACTGCGCGGCCGAATCCCGCGCTGCACATCGCGGCTTCGCGGCCGAAACCCGCGCTGCCCATCGCAGCTGTTTTCCCGAAACCCGCGATGCAATTTTTTTTTAATTCAGCCAATTTTTTGAAAATTATTTTTTGCTGCATTTTCTGCCCATTTAGCATATTTTACAGCATTAATTTTTCTGCATTTTTACAACCACATTAAATCTTTTACTATTTAGAATGCTCCATTAAAAGTCTTTTTAAAAAATTTCAGTAATTGAAAGAGAGATTTTTTCTGCATTTTATTTAGATCAAGGTTTTACTGTTTATTTGCTCGATACTTTGCCCAAGCAACTTTTAAGAGATCCATTTAGTTCTTGAAATATTTATGTTATTTGTTTTCCTTCAAATTATTTCAAAGATCCATTATTTTTTGAATAGTTTTTTCAAGCATTTACATTTCAAAAATGCCTTTATTTTTTGCAAAACTAGAAGCGTTTTTTCTTTCATTTGTAATCAATTGCCCAAGCGAGGCAAATCAATTTCAGTTTAAATACCACACTTGCACCCACTCTGCCACATAATTTAAACTGAGCCTTAAAATTGACCTTAAACTCAACAAACTTTTAACCCCACTTGGGGAGCACTTAAAAGAATTTTGTAGTTAGGTAGAATTGAGGGGATAGGTGTTCCAATAAAACCCCTCAATTATTACATTTGAGACATAGTGGTTGTCCTCTACGGTACAAAAATCCCTTATAATTTTGACACGGTTATCAACCAATTTATCGAGAAAGCCTCTCCCTTAGGAGGGTTGAAGTAGCCAGACTGGTTCCGGAAGTCTGAGTGGAATACCGCAATCCATTCAGTAACCGAAGGATACCTTTTGAAGTTCTCGGTGTACACCAAGAGGGTGTATAGTGGCGATAGAACCAAACTGCAGATTCACCCAACCGAACGTGTCATGAACGGGGTATCCTAGTTGCCACTCTTTAGGATTGTCTACCCGGTATCCCTCCCGGTAGGGGGATATCTAGCCGTTGATTCAACACTCTATATTGTCTGACTTGGATTTCATCACCTTGCAGAGGATATCGTTTGTTGACTCACAATACTTCTAGTTAGGTGTTTGCATGATACATTACCCACCTTTGGTCTAGTAACAACCCTTTTTTCTAGAAACTGTTTGAATTTTGGTATTCTGACCAATTTTGTTGCATCCCTCCACTTATTATAGCACAACTGCTATAATAGTTCTTTTTGAGGTTGATTGTTGGCCTGAGAGCCTTTATTTTTTTTCACTCCCCTTTTGCACTCATTGTTGGATTAGGGTTTCGAGTTTTTTTTTTTTTTTCACATCACCACCTTACACTGAAATTTTAAAAAAATATTTCTCACCATTGAGAAATTTAAGACGATCTCGTCGTCTTCAGGGTGAACCCCCTCAGTTCAATATACTTGGCTCTACACATCACCGACGTAGAGCCTTATCCCTTGACTCGATACGTCATCGGCCAAACACACAGTCATCTGATTCTGACACGCCTCACTTCACATCTGATTCTGAGGCTGAATCGAAAAACCCTATTGAAAGATCACCAACCAACCTAATGGTTGGACTATAATACGACCCACTTTTCACCAGTACTATTGGAGATACATCCAAAAACCCTTCTACTACTGTGCCATCCATGGTAACAACAACCCCTCTAGGCATGCCTAATATAGGGGACACTCCACCTTTAGGTATGCCCAACATAGGACTACCTCCTATTATGGGTATGCCAAACATAGGAATCACACCACCTCTCATTACCACAACCCAGATCCCAGGAATTCCTGGCACTATTCCTAACCCCAGTGTAACCCATGTTGCACTTGGGAATGCTGGCCCATACCAAACCACAACGGTTGGGAGGACACATACCTTCAATACCTAGCATATCCTTAGGGGCTACTGGGACCACTACATAATGCCACCATTAATAGTTATGTACCAGTCACTACGCCACACCCATCTGCTAGTTTACCTTACATGGCTAGTCTGAACTTACCAGACTTAGCCAAGCTAACCCACGATCCTATCAAGCACAACCCTACATGGCCACCCATGCCTACAAATCTCCCTTCGGACATCCCCAAGTTTGAAGGAAAACCTGGGGAGGATCCCCAAAACCACATAATGTCATTTCACCTATGATGTTCATCTAACTCCATAGTGGATGACTCCATTCGACTAAGACTGTTGCAATGAACGTTCATTGGCTCTGCAGCCAAGTGGTACATCGAACAACCACATGGGACCCACCATACTTTTACGTCTCTCGCCTCCACTTTCCTTCAGTTTTTTCAGCTACCTGTACGCTATGAGGAAGGAGTGAAATATTGTTGTCTTGCAGACAAAACACAGCTACCCACCATCACCGACCATATCCATGAGTGGCGCAAGCGTCGTAGCCTCTGTAAGATAAAACTGGATGACCGTATATTTTTGGACTGGTTTCTTAAATCACTCCTACCCCTCATAGCAAGAGACGTAGCTTCCGAATCGACCCCAGTCAGAGGAAGAAGCTATCTTAAAAGCTCAGCAATTCGACTTGATTTATGCCTAGTCAGGCTATCTCTACACCATCATACCAGACGCCCCATGAGGCGATTCTTCATGCGGTGATGCTCTAGGGGCATCACATGCCGCTGATGGTATTATCGACCAAGTCACGACGCAAATTAAACCTTTTAGCATGGTGAGCACCATAAATGCCCCAGACCTTTCTAGGGCTACATCTAATTCTGGAGCGACAACTTCGTATGCTCCAACGAATCAGACTCATCACACTCATGGACACTCTTGTCCACAACATTGCTATGGGAAAGCGCCATTGACATATGTACCACCCACATACTATAACCTACCGGCCACCCAGAACCCAATTCATTTACCGACACAACCAATGTATTACCCGCAGCAAGCTACAACAGCTAACCCAACACCTCCAATAGCTCAGGGTTACCAACAACCCCAGTAGGCAACTGGACCATCTCCAGCCCCACCAACTTATTATCCACCGCAACCTGCTCCCGCACCTGCGGCACCCCAAAATCCTCCCACTACTCAAGGGCAAGTGTACACACAACACAATCAGCCCCAACATCAAAAACAACCAACGCAACCAAGGTGGACAACAAAACCGTGGAAGAGGACATAACCGCGGCAACAACCAACAACATAATCAAGGTCCACCACCTCCCAATCCTCCAAATAATAACAATGCTGCTCCTGCCCCAACCATATCCTGATCGTCATCCCAAGCAGCCAAAAAAAAATAACCTGGAGAACAAACCATCCATGTTCTATATGTGGGAGTCTATGGAAACTACACTCATAACTGCCCCATTAGAGAAGCATGTAAACATTGGGCTGACGATGCCCAACGCCAGGGCCACGCTGGATAGCCAACTCCACTTAATCAACCACAACCAATGATATTACAAAACCCATTGCCAAACCAGGGAGTAGTAAATACTTGCCCTATGGATCCCCCACAAGGTTCTGCTGCACCCCAGCAGCAAATCACCTATGCCGCAACTGATTATCAGCATACGGATCCAGGCACACACCATTTATTAATGATGTCATCCAATGACATCAACCTCCAAACTCGCAGGAATCGGTACGGCCCACCCCCAGAAATTCCTCCCACTGACGCATCCACCTCCCTTCCACCAAATCAACCACTACACATACCAAATATGTCGTTGGATGGAGGACCTAAAATCCCTTGCATCCCTTTGCGAAGGATTAACAACAATCTTAATGAGATGCACCTGCAACAATTAATTACTAAGAATATGTGAAATAGCAGAATAATAGAACATAATCACTTTTATATTGATCACGGGCCACTTCGAGGGGGCAACCTCCTTTGAGCAAGCTCAATACAATTAACTTCATCGTGCCTTCAATGACCTCAACACACACTTATATACTAAGTCTATGCCCCACACCATGAGTCAAAACCATGGGACATATAATATTACGGGACGACTTACAAAGCATATGCGTCCAATACTATGGGTCAATACTATGGGCTAATATAAACTACGGATCAACAAATACTACGGGACGACTTACAAAGCATATGCGTCCAATAACAATATACTAACATAGTAAAGAGAAGGGTTTACATAGGTTCCTAACATCCCCTCTCCCTTAGAAAAAGCTTTGTCCTCAAAGCTTTGGTTGGAGAAATTGCTGCAGAAGCTGAAGGAGTGGTTCCCCGGTAGCATCCTCGGGTTGCGTTTCAGGCCACTGACGCCTTTGGAGTGTCAAGGAGGATTGCCTGGAAGGCTGTAGATGAAGAAGAACCCTGTCAGCTGCGTGGAAAATGTGCTCAGAATGCTACTGATCGGCTTGTTGATTCAGGCAAATTCTGGCCATGTGAAGATTGTCCTGCAGAATGAGAAGAATCTGATTGCGGTTTCGAAGAACCGAGTCAATTGCCTGAACTGGGGAGCTGCTAAGGGTGTATGGAAGAAGAACTGGTGGTGTTTTTCCATAGACCGCTTCATATGGTGTTTTGTGAGATGTGGTATTGTACCACAAGAGTGCTGCTAGGAAATCCATAGAAATAGTTGGCCAAAGCTGTTTAGGGATGGGAAAGGGTTTGAGCAATCCCGAAAGGAGTGTCGTTTCACCCTTGTTGACTTGGAAAGTATCATCGTCAACCACCATCTGTTGAATTGTCATTTTTAGTCCCTGCCAAAAGAAGTTACATTGTTCTTGATCATACCTGTTGCAGAACCCAGAGTGCCCTGTTGATGAAGAAGCATGGAGTTCATAGAAGAGAGAGCCCCGTTGAACATATTGCACCCAATTTGGAACAAGCAGAGAAAGAGTTGTAAGAGAAACTGGGTCATCAATTGTGCAAGAAGGAGCATCTTCCACCATATTGTCCTTACCCTTCTTGTAAGTGATCACATAGGGATAACCCATGAGGTGGATAACCCATTTCAGGTGTGTTGGGGAGGAGACCCATTGTTCTAGGAAATTTTCCAGACTCGGGAGATCAGTCTTGATGCAGAAATAATTCCCTAATAGGTATGGCTGCCACTTCTGTATTGCATGCAAAATAGCCATCATTTCCTGCTGAGAGGTAGATGTGGCTAAATTCTTACCGAAAAGGTCTCGTGAAGGTAGCAAGCGCATTGGTTCAGCAAAGATACTTGCATATCTATCCAAGGAAGTAGTGGAGACTGTTGATGGGTGCATCTGAATGGAATTGAGCTGAGTGATGACACCATGTGAATTCTTCTTAAGGAGTTTTTCCAGGCGATGTGAACTGATGATGCAGAGAGACCCTGGTTGTAAGCCCATAAATTTGTGTTGTGCCCCATTGACTTTAAACTGCATCCAAAGTTCAGCAAAATCCCATAAGATGGGGCCAAGTGTGCGTAACCATTGAACGCCCAAAACCACATCACATCTGCTTAAGGGCAAGGAAAACATGTCAGAGCGTAGGTTATAATATTCCATAGAGATATGCACATTGTGACACTTCCCCTTGCAAGGTAAGGTGCCCCCATTGGCAACCATGACTTCAAAGCTGGAGCAAGGATGGACAAAACAATCAGCCTGTTTGGCAAGCCGAGGGTCAATGAAGTTATGAGTGCTACCAGAATCAATGAGTATGGTAAGAGGGAGCTTCTTGAAGTATCCCCTGACCCGCACTGTTTGTGGGGTGGTGACGTCGGTTACAGCATGGAGAGAGATCTCAGGTGGGTCGTCCTCAAATGGGGTGTCAACAGGCGGCTGTTGAATGTGGATCTGATCATCCACTGTATCCATAGATGCTTCACCAAGTTCTAAGGCAGGCGGAGAATCCACATCCAAGAGATAGAGCTTTTGCTGAACACATCTATGTCCCCGAGTGAATTTCTCATCACAATTATAGCAAAGCCCTTTTTCTCGGCGTGCCTGCATTTCTATTTCAGACAAATGCTTGATAGGAGTTGGTTGAGGAGAAGGCGTGATGGGAGGTCGTTGGGAACCCATATTTCTGAAGGGAACAAAGGTGGGTTTGGAGCGTTGTTGAGCTGCAATTTTGTCCTCAGCCAGCTTAGCCAACCCTAGGACTTCCATCATTGTGTTGGGACAAAACATTTTGACCTCTGAGCGAATTTTATCCTTGAGACCACTTATAAAACAACTCCTGTAGAATGCATCAGACAATCCTTCTGTGTGATTGGCCAATTTCTCAAATTCTGTCTGATACTCTCTCACTGTGCCAATTTGGTGAAGTTTAGTGAGTGCTCCTGTGAAATCATCAAAAGCACTAGGGCCAAATCATGGCAAAATGAGTTGGCAAAAATCTGTCCAGTTTGGCTCGAGATGAGCTTTGATGTACCAACGGTACCATTGAAGGGCTTCATGTTCCAAATGAAAGGATGCAAGTGGAACTTTCTGGACATCAAAAGTATTATGCAGACTGAAATATTGTTCTGCTCGGTATATCCATCCAGTCGGATCAGTACCATTGAAGCGAGGAAAATCAAGCTTCGGCCCACGAAAATTGTTGGAAGAAAAGAACCCGGTGGCTGCAAAAGATTCTGGCTGTCGGTTATTGTTCATGGATGAATGCTGAAGATGGAGGTTGAGAAATTTTTCATCAAGATCTTGGAGTTTGGTTTGGATGGCTGCAAGTGCTTCCTCCATGGCTCCTTCTTTTTTTTTTTTTTTTTTTTTTTTTTTTCATTCAGACTGGAGCGGCTACGGCTCGAAAGGGATCTGGAACAACGCCGAATGGATTGAAAACGGCTGAATCTGGAACGGCTTGCAAATGGATCTGAAACGGCGCAGCAGTGATCAACAATAGTTCAGCTGAAAGTAGATATGGACCTCAGGTATGTGCGGCTTCCTAACAGTTCAGGGGTTTCACTCGGCCACCAATGCTGTCTGACGGCTTGCGTATTGGGGCAGTACCCCTCACTCCACGGCTCAGGTAAAACTGATAACCGATTTGCCACAAATGACAGCTCTTGGTTTACCTCACGGGTGGGAACTAGTCAATCAGGTAGGGGTCGTTGCCCTTTTCGCTGGCAGGTCCTCTCAATGGGCCAGCTACTTCGGGGTTCCTGTGGTACTCCTCACAATGAGTTTTAGGGCTTATTCCCAAGTACTTCCCATAGTTAAGCGGATAGGGATGATTCCCAAATCCGAACCTGCAACAGAAAAAATTTGGGCAGAAATTCCACCCAATGTTCAAAAACCGGATCTATATTGCTCATAATCGCTATTATAGCATGTTTCCGGAACTGGAACAATCACTCTGCTTCTACCCATGAAAGCGGAATAGAAATCTGGGCACTCAGTCAAAAGATTTTCTCGCCGCAATTTCCGCGGCCGTCATCGAAATTCTAAACAATTGCTGATTTTAAATCCGCGATATCTCCACTTTTAGAACTCCAAATGAGATGATTTTTTTTTTGAAATTGCGTATTTTTGAAAGAGGAATTCAAATATGCAATCGGTTTATTATGATTTTGTGCAGAAAGTTTCAGAAATCGATCTGAAAGTCGCCGCCCCAAAAAAAAGAAAAAAAAAATTCCCACTTGTGCCAAGGAAAGTGCTCTGATACCAGATGAGATGCACTTGCAACAATTAATTACTAAGAATATGCGAAATAGCAGAAATAATAGAACATAATCACTTTTATATTGATCACGGGCCACTTCGAGGGGGCAACCTCCTTTGAGCAAGCTCAATACAATTAACTTCACCGTGCCTTCAATGACCTCAACACACACTTATATACTAAGTCTATGCCCAACACCATGAGTCAAAACCATGGGACATATAATACTACGGGACGACTTACAAAGCATATGCGTCCAATACTATGGGTCAATACTATGGGCTAATATAAACTACGGATCAACAAATACTACGGGACGACTTACAAAGCATATGCGTCCAATAACAATATACTAACATAGTAAAGAGAAGGGTTTACATAGGTTCCTAACACTTAATGCTCGCGCAGCATCCAATTATAACGTCGTGGAAGACCTAGCACAATCCCCCACTGCTATGTCTGCTTTAGAGCTATTGAAAACATGCCTTGCACAACGAAAACTACTACTATCCACCATCAGAGGAGTAGACCCTAACGACACACACATGATGGCTTTCGACTTAGACCAAGCTGAACCTCGATTGCCATCAAATTTGGCTTTCCAAGTATCAGTAAACATTCAAAACCTTGTTGTGCATCGATGAAGGAGCTTCCACCTGCGTTATGTCCACCCTGGTGTGGCAGAAGCTTGGCTTCCCCGCTTTACAACCATCCACCACGGCATTACGAGCTTACGACGGACGCTCAACTCAACCACAAGGCCTCTTAGCGAATGTACCCGTAGAACTAGGCGGCAAATTAGTTCTTATCGACATTGAAGTGATCAATGCCCAGCTCGACTACAACCTCCTTCTTGGACGTAGCTATATGTACAAAATGAAAGTAGTGGCTTCATCTGTTTTTCGCCTCATGATGTTCCCACATGAAGGACGTGTTATCAAGATCGATCAACTCACATATTATGATCCTAACGCCCCCGCAGCTCCTCAAAATGTGCTACCAATGATTG
Source organism: Larix kaempferi (assembly GCA_027924585.1). Taxonomy (NCBI): domain Eukaryota; kingdom Viridiplantae; phylum Streptophyta; class Pinopsida; order Pinales; family Pinaceae; genus Larix; species Larix kaempferi. Next base: position 5,537,383 of record BSBM01000681.1, read on the forward strand.
AACAAACCATTCAAAATGCACCAACATCATTTGTGTCGTCAATTGGTCCTGGAATCTACACCGAGTCACCTATGACTTCCACATTTCCATCGATCTCACCACCTTCACCGATAACAAAAACATCGGATTTGTGCACCCTGTCGCACACCACACAGCAGCCTTTGTCACTACCACAAACACCCACAGTGCCTACTCATATTGGCACAACGCCAATTCACACTATCCCGTTCTTGTTCCCATTTTCCGGAGTTGTCAGTTCGCCAGTAATGGCTACACTCAACCTTCCTGGCTTGACATTAGGGCTACCTGTATGGTACTTACCTACTCCGAGCCCCCCGCCGACTCCTACTGTTATTTTACAACTGGTACAACCTATCCCTACTACCAACAACCCACCCCCTCCGGTCACTCATCTACAAAACATACCACCCCCAATAGTGACTACGACATCAACATCCAAAAACGCCCACCTCCGTTACGGAACGCAGGGGGTAGAGGCCCACCAACTTATAACACTGGACTCATAACTCGCACCCCCCCAACAACCACCAAGGTAGCTAAAAACCCCCCAACTATTCGCATTCCCCCTAAGTGCTCGTTGTGTGACGACGTAGGCCATGCCACTCATCAATGTCCACAATTACCTGCACTCCAAGAACACATGAATATGTTGGATGACGACACCGGAATTCCAGTGGTAAGACTTGAACCACCTCCTCACCCTCGCGACAAAATGCTCCGCACTAACCACCCTTGTGCGATATGCGACATTTATGGCCATTATTCACACCACTACCCTGATCTCCCAGATTATAGAGCAGCCTTGTACAAGATGAACAATGCCGACTTAGAGATATCTCCTCCCCTCATTGAGGAGATCTACCCTCCGAAATCATCTTCTTCGAAAGAAATCAATACCATCTATATGATTTCAACCACATACAAACCAGAACCCGTTGATTTATGGTTTGATTACTTTCATACTGCTGAGCAAATTTTAGAAACACTCACTGCACCGGACTACCCTTGGGACAATATGCACCATCGCTCATACTTCCTCCCTGAGGCGTCTACATCCACCGCAAAAAACCAGCTATCAGTCGAATCGAAAGATTTCCTACCAACTAAGGTTGATTGGTTCAAAGACCCCATCCCAGCACCAAATGCCTTTGAAGAAGGGAACATGTCCAACATTTTCCCTATTATACAAATCGACATTTCCACCACACCTGGAAAACCTGAGCTCATCTCGCTAGGTGCATCATGCACTCAAGCAGAAACTCAGGCATATAAGAAACTCTTCCAAGAGTTTCGTGATGTCTTTGCCTGGTCTTACACTGAGATGCCTGGCCTGGATCCCAAAATTGTGGAACATCACATCGACACTTGGCCCAATGTGCCTCCTGTCCGACAGAAACAACGACCAATTCACCTGTCCAAGCTCCCAGCTGTTAAAGCTGAGATTGAAAAACTCCAAAAAGCAGGATTCATATATCCTATTGCCTACACCACCTGGGTTTCAAACCCAGTGCCAGTAAACAAAAACGTGGGCGCCATACACGTTTGTACTGATTTTCGAGACCTCAACCTTGCTTGTCCCAAAGACAACTTCCCCACACCTTTCATTGACCAACTAATCGATGAATGTGCGGGAAATGAGGTCCTTTCTTTTATGGACAGTTTCTCCGGATATAACCAAATAAAAATCCGTAAAGAAGATCAATACAAGACAACTTTCACTACCCCATGGGGCACCTTCTCCTATCGTGTCATGCCTTTTGGTCTCAAGAATGCTGGAGCCACTTTCCAACGTGCCATGACTTATTGCTTCCACGATCTACACATGATCATAAAGGTTTATCTGGACGACCTCACCACTCGATCCAAGAAGCGATCTGACCATTTAGACGACCTTCGACAAGTTTTCTTGCGTTGTCGAAAATACAACATCCGCTTGAACCCTCTCAAGTGTGTCTTTTGCGTTACATCAGGTCGCCTGCTGGGGTTCGTTATCTCAGAAAAAGGCATCACTATAGACCCCTTAAAAGTCCAAGCCATTATAGAATTACCGTCACCCCGTACATTAAGACAACTTCAAAGCCTTCAAGGGAGGTCCAACTTCCTCCGCCACTTTGTCCCTGACTATGCCACAACGGTCCACGGTTTCCTACCACTACTACGTCTGCATACTCGTTTCATATGGGACCAACAAGCAGAGACAACTTTCACCAACTTAAAGAAAGCACTCACAAACACCCCGTTGATTTCTCCTCCAGATTTCACAAAAGATTTCACCCTCTATGTTTCAGCATCCGAACATGCTGTATCTGGAGTTCTTGTACAAGAAGATACTGCTTGCAAAGAGCATGTCATCTACTATGTGAGCCAAACCTTGTCCGACCCACCCCTCCGCTACCCACATGAAGAAAAGATGGCCCTCACCGTCGTCTTTTCAGTACAAAAGCTGCGACATTACATTCTCCTGAGCCACACCACAGTTGTAGCCAATTCCAATCCTATGGTTTACCTTTTGATGTGTCGCCTTCTTCAAGGCTGCGTAGCTAAATGGGTGATTATCCTACAAGAATATGACCTAACTTTCAAGACCCCAAAGAGCACCAAGGCCCTAGCACTCGCTCAACTCATCATAGATCTCCCATCCTCTTCGTCATCACCCGCTATCCAAACGGATTTCATTGATGATCACATTTTCATCATTTCTTCTGACGACCCATGGTACGACGACATCTTAATCTACCTCCGCACACAAAAATTTTGGCCCCACATCGATCGTGATGGACGCCATAGTATATGACACCACGTCCCCCGATACCTCCTATTAGGCGATGTACTTTATTGACGCGGCGTCGATACCATCTTACGACGCTGCCTATCTCATAAAGAGGCAGACCAAGTCCTTAATGACTGCCATAGCGGTGCCTGCGGAGGCCACTTCTGCGGCATGGCCACCGCCCAAAAGATCATCCACACAGGTTACTTTTGGCCTTCATTATTTACTGATTGCATCACCGCAGTCAAACATTGTCAAAACTACCAACTTTTTGCCCCCAAGGCAAGAACCCCACCCGCCCCCCCTTCATCTAGTCGTCACTGTCGGACCATTCTGCAAATGGGCCATCGACTTCCTCGATTGCAATCCCATGTCAGCCGACGGTCATAAACACATTATTGTGGCCGTATATTATTTCACCAAGTGGGCGAAAGCCATGCCCACTTACAATTGCAAGGCCGACACCGCAGCATGTTTTTTCCTCAACCATGTTATCACTCGTTTTGGAGTGCCAAAGCAACTCGTCTCAGACCACGGCTCTCACTTCGAAGATGCTGTCTGGAGAGAATTATCAACCTTACTGAAATTTGAACACCATTTCTCCTCCGCCTACTACCCCCAAGGAAACGACCAAGTCGAAGCGATTAACAAAATTTTGAAAACCATCCTCCAGCACACTGTAGACAAACACAAATCAAATTGGTACCACATGCTCTTCCCGGCACTATGGGCACCGCACGTCAACCAAAATCGCCACCAGTTTAACCCCTTTCCATTTAGTTTATGGTGTCGAATCCGTCCTCCCCATCGAGTGCCAGATTCCAGCCCTACATATGGCCGTTGAACTCCTACCAGACACTTCCCCAATTGAGCAACGCTTACTACTCCTGGAGCAGGCTGATGAAGATCGACGCACAACCCTTCAAACCATGGAAGCAGCCAAGAACCGATCCAAACTCAGTTACGACAAACATGTCCACCCAAGAACTTTTAGTGAAGGGGACCTTGTCCTCGCCTATGATCAAGCTCATGATAAAACTGGGAAAGGAAAGTTTGTGTCCATGTGGCAAGGCCCATACATTATACACACTTGCCTCGGACAGGGGGCATATATTCTGACCGATTCAGAAGGCAACCCCCTACGCAACCCACGCAACGGGTTGTACCTCAAGCGATTTTACCCATAGCAAATCTGATGGACACCACCGTCCATTATTGTACAGTCTTATGTTTTTTTTCACAAAAAATTCAAAAATTCAAAAAACCTAAATATTTGTTTTCTTTGCATGACCACAGATGGATCCTGTTCCACTCTGCTACGTCGGTTTCGCTGATGGTGCAAGCCGTTGGTCCCCCAATCTGGCCTCCGCAGCTTGGGTAATATATTCCCCTTCACATGAGTTGATCCACATCGACGGAGTGTGTTTAGGTGCCTCCACCAACAACCAAGCTGAATACGATGCCGTGACCGGTCTCCTGGCCGCAGCTCTCCAAATGAGCATACGTCACCTTAACGTTTTCTTGAACTCACAACTCCTTGTTTCCCAGATCAACAATGATTACCAGGTACGCGATCCTTGTCTTTTTCAGAAAATTCTTGCGTACTAAACAAATGGTTCGACAGTTCGAATCCATTTCATTCACACATATCCCAAGGAATCTCAACAGTGTAGTAGACCATATGGCCAACAACATTCTTGACTGGCACACTAATCAAACCATATAGTAAACATAAATGTGCCTCCACAGGCATATATAAAAATTACAAAAATGCATCCACGTGCATAACATGTGCCTCCACAGGCATATACAAAAATAAAAAATGCATCCACATGCATAACATGTGCCTCCACGGGCATACAGAAAATCAAACATGCCTCCACGGGCAAGCAAAAATACAATGAATGCATCCATGTGCATATACGACTATATACCAAATCATATATATATATACATCATAATATAGTCAAACATGTCATAGGTGCCCTCAACACCTAATATACAAAAATACATCAGCTGTACAAAAAAGTACTTCCCCATATGCTCATCAGCATTTGGGGGCAGATACAAGATCATCTAATCATCACGGTCTCCAGGCTCCTCTGGCGCCTCCTCCGCTGGCCCCCGCCGGATCATGCCGAGCCCGAACTCTCCTCTTCACCGGCCCCACTGGATCATCTCGCAAATGAATCCTCCCCTCCACCGGCCCTGCCGAATCATGTCGAGCCCCATCCCTCCACTCAGCCGCCAACAATGCTGTTATGAGCAAGATTGAGTGCCACTCACGAGGCGCATCGAAACAATGCTCGACAATGTCCCGATCCAAATCCCTCCACCCATCCTCTGGAAAACCTGCTAGGATCATGTCTAGTGTCTCTCTGACACCCTCCATGGCATCATCTTGAGGCCTAGCTCCTCGACCGCGAGCCCCAAATCCTCGAGCATGAGGAGGAGGTACCGCTACAGGAGGTGGAATGACCACCATCGCCCGTCCCCTATGAACCACATGGTCGGCTGTTGGTACAGGACCAACATCTGCACAATCACGCAAGGGAACCTTCATATAAATATCTAACTATAATCATAACAAACACATCTAAAACACATGATATAGTAGCGAACAAAACACAAAACATACCATCTAAACCCCAGGCCTGTCCCTGGGCTTGAGGCATCTCTGGATCTCCTCAATAATCCATACCGACATATGGATAGTCCTCAATCAACAGGGGGATCTACTCCCACTGCTCATACATATCCTGCGAAAAGAACCCGTGGATACCACCACCACCACGGGGCATCATCTGCCCCCACCGCACCATGTGCGGATCACTCACCAAACCGTCTCGAACCGACACCCATGGCCTCAAAGTCGGTACCCGCTCAAAGAAAAAACAACACAAAAAGGAGGCATAGCAAAACTCTCCCCCCTCCCGACTGACCTTGTCCGGATCTCTCCGGACACCAGCCAAAAACATCTGACCCTATGCATAGTAGGTCCCCCTCAGCACAGAATCCACCATCATCGTTTGTCCCCCCGACAAACGATGTGGCACCGTGGCACCCAACACCCGCAGAACACAAGCCCCAACAGCCCGCATGTCCCACTCCCGCAAAGATCTCAGGCTCAAAGCGTTGTTCTGCACAATCGCCCCAGCAACACAGAAGGTCTTCAGGAGATCCTCCATGTCCACACCTGCCGCGATCCTCGACAGAAGATCCCCCACCTCCCCTAAGCGAGGTAACCCGGTAAGAAAATATACATCAGTAAGGGTGATCTCTAACCTCTCACCCCCAACAATAAAGGCACCCTCTGCAGGGACCCACAGACTCACCAATTTGTTTAGTAGCAGTCCTACTGAACGCATCGGTGGAATCTGAGCAAACTTCAGGAGCCCACTCACAACCAGAGCCTGCCGGACCCCCTGATTGGTCCGAATCCGAATCATCAAATCCTCCTCCATCTCTCGCTCTCGCCATGACACCAATGGTCTCCTCAACATCGTGCCAAAAAACAAAGAAATTTTTTAGAACCGGAGAAAAAATTTCAAAAACTTCCATCGCGGCTTTTCCATTAAAAGCCGCGATGATCATCGCGACTTTCATCCAAGAACCCGTGATAAACATCGTGGCTTTCATCCAAGAACCCGTGATGAACATCGTGGGTATTGACCACACAGTCACGATGAACATCGCGACTTTCAGCCCGACAGCCGCGATGAACATCGTGACTGTCAGCCCCGAACCCGCGATGTTCATCGCAGAAAAAGACGTGAAACCCACGATATTCCACGTTGGAAGGCCAACATGGAATTTCGCGGCCTTCGGGGGCCCGCCGCTAACCAAAAAAGACATAATTAAAAAGGCTAAGGCGAATAGGGTTACCTGAAACTCGCGGAATCGAAAACCAATGGTCAAATCTCCCGAAAATCAAGAAAGAGCTATGATTTCTTTGCCAAACTCACACGTAACAATGACACGTCATATGGGCCCCCACACCCTATTTATAGAAATTTCATAATTTTTCAAACAACCATTACGGTATCATACGATGTCCATTCCTCAAACCATTGGTACCGTTGGAATCAACACAGCAAGAACTTCATGATAGTTCTTTCCTTTTCCTGTTTTCACTAGGTCCATTTTGACCATTTTTTCACGCCCTCGTCGCCTCGGTTTGCGTGCCACATCGGCCATCGTCCATTTTTGGAGAGTCTTATATCGCCGGATTCAGTTTTCCGCGCTCGTGATGACGCTTGAGATCATTTCTTGCTCTCATGCCTAGATTTTCCAGGAATTTTTCCCATGCCCCCTCGTCGCCTCGGTTTGCGTGCCACATCGACCGTTCTCCATTTTTGACAGGTCTTATATCGTCAGATTTAGTTTTCCGCGCTCATGATGACGCCTGAGATCATTTCTCGCTCTCACGCCCAGATTTTTTGGGCATTTTTCCCATGCCCCCTCATTGCCTCGGTTTACGTGCCACAACGACCATTCTCCATTTTTGACGAGTCTTATATCACCGGATTCAGTTTTTTGCACTCGTGATGATGCTTGAGATCATTTCTCACTCTCACCTCCAGATTTTTTGGGCATTTTTCAAAATGTCACTCATCACCTCGGTTTGCGTACCACATTGGTCGTTGCCCCTTTTTGACAATCTTTATGTCACCAGATTCAGTATTCCGCACTCATGACGATGCTTGAGACCTTTTCTCGCTCTCATCAATCCCTTTTTGTTCGGTATAGTTTTACCCCTTTTTTGGGCCGAGCAATCCCTTTTACGAAAAAGGCACTTAGGGAGTTTCTGTTAAGCTCTTTTCTGACTCCTAAAACAATGAAAAGATTGTCGAGCACTCTTGCTTCCTTTCATGCTCACTAAACGTATCTGAAAGGGCGTCTACCTGGTATAAGTTTACCCCTTTTTCGGACCTTGTAGACTAATTACGAAAAAGGAATACTCTAGTCACATCGGCTAGAAGAGTTCTCCATTTGCATCATTTTATGCTTTTTCGGGCCTTGGAGACTAACTTATGAAAAAGAACACCAATGGAGTCCACTTACCACTTGGAGACTCTCTAAACATGAAAGCGACCATGAGAAATCACCATCCTGGGCTCGTAAAAACCCACAGGACGGTACTCACAACCACTACAGAGTCTTCTTATCGTTTTTAGACTCCTTAAAAATGAAAGCACCCATGAGCACGAACAGTCCTGGGCTCACAAAATCCACAGGACAGTACCATTTCAGAGCACACTTTTATCCCTTCTTGGAGCTCATTAAAACTATGATGGAGGACCCAATGGTGCTTCTCGGCACCACAACAGATCACGTCTACTCATATGGCAGCTTCCCCATTTTGGTCGCCTTTGTTCAGAGTTTTCTGCAGCACTCATCAGCTTGACCCCCCAGAGTCAATACATACCCTTCAGTCCCTAAAAGCTATGATCCCCACACTTACAAGTCAGTTCCTTACGCTGCCAGGTCAACCATGTCATCATGCTCTGAACAAAGAAAATTTGAGTCTACCCACTCTATACCCCAGTTACTTCCCATCCCCACAAGTATGTCAGTCCTACCATCAGTACTACCACACTTCAGTTCTACACCTCGTGCTCCTATCAAGGAAACATCATTGCCTTGTTAGTTGTTGGTCTCTCTCTGTCGACGACAACCAAGTTTATTCCAGAGGATAGACCTAGAGGTCCCCGTGTCTTGGACTCATCACCATTCATGATGAGTGCCTACGAATCATTTCGAGAAGAGTCCTTAGTGCCTCTCCAAATGGTTGTTTCTCACATGCTCGACTTCAACACCTTGATCGCATCGTTGAGACTCGCACAGGGTATTGGTCCGTTCAGTTATTTGTTGAAGACCTTGGATACCACCTGACTCTTCCACATTTGAGAGTCTACCTATGGAAACAACCAGTTACATTTTTTCTATAGATATCTGGGTTGTGCATGGCGACAGTATTCCAATGTACCCCAGTTTTATACTCCCTCGAGTATAAAGTTACATGTACTTCTCAGAGATGACTCACAGTCATTGAGTCCCTACAGATGTTGGACACCTTCAGTTTCAGCAGTTCATCAACCCTTCTGAGACCTTATTCAGAATGGTTGTCGCTTTATTCCAGTGTATCAGTTATTGAGATCAGTCATGTTATGATCGTGAGTACATCCCAAAATAGTGTCCCCTTTGGACCATTATGATGTACCAGCATATTTTTTATGTCTTATTTAGGTCCCCCTTCTTGGGACTAATTGTTATGTATATGTCTTGATACGAGCATGGGTATGCCCGCCTCGTCCATTATCAGAGATTATTCCTCATTCATATTGAGGCCATGTAATGTTTTTCGTTTTTGCAGCTTCCAAGGGTCGTTGATCCAGTCTCCAACCGATCTCTTCTCTTCCCCGAACCCCAGGAAAAAGATAAAAGAACTATGATGTCTATCGGCCATACGATGAGCTCCTGCCCTCACACATTAGGGGGCAATCTGTTAACACCCAAAAAGTGCTCACTAGCTCATTTCCTTATTCACATGACCCGTTTGTCCACTTTTCCACCATTTGAGCCTCTAAAGCCATCAAAGGGTCACCAAAAGACTATAATACACCCCCTTTTCCCCGCAAAATGAATATTTTTCCTCAAAAAACATAAAAAACCCTTAAAAAGGGTCAAGAATTCCCAAAAAATATTAAAAAGGGAATAAAAATATTAAAAATATTCAAAAAAGGAAAAAGGAGGGAAAAGGAGGGAAAATGTACCTAAACCATGTTGGTCAATACCATTGGTTTCCTCAAAACCATAATGGTATTCCCCACCACCAAAAACTATAAAAAGGTGGTAAGGGCTCCTCACTTTCCATCCATCCATCATCCTATCCTCACGCTGTCAAAATCTCTCATGAGACTTTTGGCCATTTTCAACATCTTGGAGAAGAGACCTTTGGAGCTTGGAGCTACTCACCTTGGGAGTTGCTCAACACAAATCCTCACCATTTGAAGTATCTTAATACAAAATACTTTTTCTTTTATTTCTTGTTCTTGAATCGTTTTTAAATTTTTTTATTTGTTATATGCACATGCTAGTTTAGATTTAGATTCATATTTATAATTGTTTTTTGCTTTCAATATTTGAGACTGCTATCACTTGTTGATAGGTGCCCATTGCACAAAGCTTGGTTGCAAAACCAAGCCAACACCAACTGTTGCACATTTCTTCAAACATTTATAAATTCATTTTATAACCATAAACAGTGTTACTAACTCTCAGCACACAGTTAACATTTTAACAAATCATAAGCATGAAATCAAACCATTAGTTTATTTCCATATAAACCAAACATTTAAACCATAATTGTTTCTTTGTGTCGAACAGTTAAATTCTTAGTATCATCTCCAGGATTCAGTTATTATAATATCTGTAGGACAACTCTAAACAGAATTACCAAATACCAATTTGATGCCAAGATCTTGTCGAAGAGCAACATCAAAACTATGCATTCTAAACAAAGTCAAACCCTAACCCTTGGATTTCTTATAGAGTGAAAACGTAGCAACATTTTATAAAATCGACGAACTACACATAGGCTAAGAACTTTCCATGGATTTCAAACAACTGTCATTACTTATTGAAAACATAGGGTTTACATTATTTAAGTCTGAGAATAAGAACTCTTCTCCACGACAGATGCATTTCACAATCAACACGACTTTTCCCTGTGGGTCGAGGTATTATCCTCCCCATTTCTTTTTAAAGTTTACAAATCCTATCTCGACGAGTTACAAACTCTTTGAGTTAAAAACAAGTACACAGAACAACACACATGTCGGCCATCATCCTCATCTATTCAGAGTTACAAGGCAACCCCCGAGGCTTACCGGTTGGTGTAGCCATTGCCAACCTTCTTCACCCGAAACTAGAAAAGCTACGAACCTCTACACCTGCAACAACAGTAACGGTGTGGTAAAAAAGACAGTCCTCTTTTAAAAGAAACGAATGCAACTGAGAGCAAATAACCATTACTGTGTTAAGGTTTTAAGGGTTAAATTTTTTTTGAAATTTAATTTTTGTTAGTGTTAAATTTTTTTAACGTTTTAAATTGGAATTAATAAAGTTTTAAAGTTTCATTAAAATTATGATATAATTTCAAAAAAAAAGTTGGTTTTGTTAATGATTTAAATTACTCATATAAGAGCAAACTATTAACAATATTATTACACATTGTGAAATTGAAATGATTTATAATAATAAAATAGTTTAAAGTCAAATTGATAGTTAAACTAACTTTTAAAAAAAATGTAAATAACTCCTTAACTCTTAAAAAAATTAGATAATCTTAAAAAGCAATTAACAAAATGCTTCTTAACCAAAAAAACTGCCAACAACATTAATATCTTTCTGCCACCGAAAGAAAACCGCCCACAGATCAGTACGAAAGTGACCTTAAATAAGAAGAGTGTTATTTCATTTATTTCAGAAAGAACACCAACCATATATACACAATATTTCATATATTTCGGAAAGAATACCAACCATATATACACAATTGGTGGTTGAGAATCCATGAAAGGTAAGAGAAAATGTGACTTTAAAAGGGAAGTAACGTACGATTGATAATAAAAAAAAGTAGTTGACAAAGATTCAATTATCACGAAATTAATGGTTTATAATTTTTTTATGGTTTGTTGTCAGGGATACAAATAAGTATCATTTGGTCATGTTGGAATGTTTAGGCTAGGCCTAAACATTTGGGAGGATGGGCTCTAAAAAAATATCTACTTATTCAAAAAAGCGTTGTCTGTCAAAAGCATGCCGAGGGCACTATTTATTAAAATTAATCCATTCATTAAATTTAAAATCTATTTATTAAAATTAATCCATTCATTAGAATTAAAAGTTCTTGTATTTGCCTTTTAGTTTCCTCTCAAAATGAGTGAGGTTTTATATGTTTCAAGACGAAGATGAAACATGTGGATCAAATGCTATCTAAAATCTACATGGTGAACACTATATATATACATGGAATAAAGAAGTTTGTAAACATAACAATAATATTAACATATATACTCTTACATGAAATCATTTTTCATTAATACCATAATAAAGTTTATTGTTTTTTTCAACCGAAATAAAGTTTATTGTTATTATTAAGATATTGAATATTTTTATTTATTAATAATATAATAAAATTTTAATATAAAAGGGTGGGTGTTTGTGTAAATGTAATTAGTAGAATTAAATCAAAATTTCAATTTCTTTTTCTTGGTTTAAGTAAAAACACTCGAACATAATTGAAATAATAAGGTACCTAAAACACAAAACAACTAAACCATACTACATACAACTAAAAGGGGTTCACAATGATCATATGGGGCTGATTCCTTGTGAATGACATCAAAGGGCTCCTCCAAAGGTGGATTACATCCATCCCTAACCTTAAGGGAGTTGGGGTTTGCAGATATAATTAGAGTTTAAGTTGAAAATCCTTGCCACACAATATGAGGTAGGCATGTCTTGCACTCTCTGTCATCACTATAGTTAGTTGGTTTTGTGTGGGTTACTCGAGTGTGACTATGTGGACGTGATATGGGAGAGGTTAAGTGGCTCCTCACACATTGTACATAGATTATGTAAAAAATCTTGCGTTTTCTCCCTTTTCATTTTATCACATCTGTTTGCACTGGAATTTGTACTTAGACTATGAAAGTGCAAAGCCAGAACATCCAAAACAAAATATGAAAAATGGTTGAATTTTTGTGAAATATGAAGGAATTATCCAGGTTTAGGGAAGTGAAATATAAAAGAAGTTATCAATAACATATAATGATTAAATCCATAAATACAACTTTGGAGACTGGGTGAATAACCATAACATAAACCAAGTTTAATAAACTAATACTTGAGAGACTTTAATTCATCATTTTAAACTCACCTTGTCCTAAGTTACTACCTAACTTACCCTATGGCACATTAATCAAAATTTGACCAGGAGCCTTGTATGGTTACTTGTCAATGGAGTATGCAAAGAATAAACATCTCACTTATAAAACGTTTGGGCTAATGGTTGGCCACTCATATTTAGACCACGCAATGTACCAGAGCCAGTTCCCTGCCTTCAGGTGCAAAAGACTAAGAAGGGAGCGAGGGTAACTTTGTTGCTTTTTGTTTGGAACGAATTTGGGAAGTTTATGTGTATAGAGGCGGTATGCATAGTTCATGCCGAGTTCTCCGTCCTCTTAGTTATAATCCTAAAATAGTGAAAGGTATGTTGTGCCCTGGAAACCTATGGTGAATAGAACGCAAAGAGTGTAGAGTTGCATTGGATTCTCATATCATTAAGAAGCTTACATTCAGGTGATAGATTCGATTCTACCCGATGTTGCCTGATAAAGCATAAATAAGGCTACTCAGCTCCAATAATACATAATAAACCAATAATCATATTTGTTACTTAAGTCCCAATGGATACAATTTGAGGAGGCTGAGCGAGTCAACATATACTAGGGTCAAGTGCAAGGGTAAAGTACATCAACAGATTACTTAGCATCAATATTTGCGTTTTAATGACTCTAGGTTTAATCATGTGCGAAGATCCGCAAATTCCATTGTAGATTGGCTTGCTAAACTAGCCATAGATGTGAAGAGGGAAGTGTGGTGAAGGTAGAAAAAGAATATTCCAGGTATCAGATGCAAAATATCATACACAGAAAAACATTCTAGGCATGAAACGTAGAAAAGTATACTAATCCAAAAACATTTTCGGATAATTTTTTTATCAGAAAATGAAATGATGAGCAAGGTAATTAAACAAATTAACAACTTTCACTAAGATAATAGATCAAACTAGCTTATATATATGTCAATCCAAAATATAGTCTCCAAGAGTACTTACAAAGAATCAGTCATAAGTTTTGATGGAACAAACTTGATCTCATCTAGCCCATTTTCCCAAAAAACCACCTCCCCCTATACTACTATTGTTTTCCTTTTTATAATTACACAGAAGTTTCAAAAACAGTTTTTAAGATTCACTTCTCAGGGATCGTATTTGAAAAGAGATTTGTAAACTTAACTATTTTCTAAAAATAGCAAACTAACTCCTAGAATATATGTCTTCTTGAAAATATCTTGACGAGTAATCTCAAAACTAATTGACAGGTGCATAATTATCTACTAAGTAAAAGTTGACGAGCTGCCTCAACCAAAACTGTGAGTCCATCTAATGCTTGAGATATTCTCTGCAGTTGAGCATGCTCTGCTTCCATTGCCTGAATTTTGTCTTGAAGTTCTGAATTTTGTTTTGTCAATTCTTAATTTTGTTGCTGAACACTCCTCTTTCTTTTCAGTACTTCCTTTGAAACTGTTATCAATTCCTAATAATTACCATCAATTTCTTCTAGATATTTTCTCAATCTTCTATTGGCTTGCATGAGTTTATCATTAGAGTGATTTAGATATCCATTTTGAGATTTATAATATTGCAGTGACCTTTTGAGCACTTCAATTTCTGATGATATCTCCATGGATGCTTGATGTGTAGGGCTTTCCACACTTTGGCTTGGAATGTCTTCAACCTGTTCTTGAAATTTCTGTATTCTATCTGCATCAACATCTTCTTTTTTATTTCTTGGAATGATGGGTTTCAAAATCATACCTATTTCAAAAACCTGGACCTTTTCCTTGCCTTTAGTCTTATGATCTTTTTCAAGGATTTTTGGAAAATTTCTAAGTCCCTTTTCAATATTTTCTAAGATCCGTGCCACATTTTTAACTTCAGGATCTTCTTCACTTGAAGAATATTCAATTGTGTTTATCATGTCTTTTTTAAACTTTGGATCTAGAATATATTTTATGTTCATCCTTAATTTATTCTTTGGCCTGGTTCTTTCCCTCACTTGAATATTTTGAGCTTCTGAGAAAGAAGAAACTGGAATTTCGACATTGGAATAAATATCTTCAATCATACCTGTCCCTATTGATTTTTCTTCCATATCGTTATGGGTATCTAGAATTTGCATGGCCTCAATAGGAATCTTCTCTTCTTGATCTAAATTTTGATGAACTGGTTCAATGATTGGTTCATCCTTCAAAATGCATTCCTCTTCAAATTGTTTGTTTCATGTGAGTATCCTGTCCCTTATGAACTTTCTGATTACTGTTAGAAAACCTTGTCTTTTTTCCATTGATCCGAACATTTGGACTATCATAATTCTCAGGTGTTTCTGGGTCCCAACCTGACCAAAATAAGAAATGTTTCCAAGAACGAATTTGCTTTCGAAGTTAAGTTAGCACCAGTAATTTCACAAACCCACGATGAAAGATTGATTGGTTAGTGTAATCAAGATGATTTTTTACTTTGCTGTCCATCTTAGTAAGGATTTTGATAATATAAGGGTAATTTCAATTTTGATTGCCCGTTTATATGAAGAAGAAATCTTAGGTGATACCTGTAAATCATAGCAAACCTGCCTTCATAGGTGACATATTGCTATATGATACTTAAGACATCTCTCCATTTCGGTTTTACTTTGCTCAGATGTATCCCTTTACTCCAGTTTAGGGATTGATACCCAGGTAATAGATACATATCTAAATCAATTCCAAAGAGATGTTTTTTAAAACAACGATCCCCTTCAATAGGAAACCCTGTTGCCTCTGCAATTGAAGTGTCGCTCAACTAAAGATTTAAAGTTTGAAAATTAACAAATGTGGCTGTGAAATTCTGGGCAAAAGAGCGAGTAACCTCAATGTTGTAGCCTCTAATTCTTTCGAAGTAAGATTACCATCTCGCGGTCATGAACAACTTGGCGCATTCATGATTTTCTTCCGCCCATTTCATGTTGACTGGCTCGAACGTACAGAGCTTATGACTGATTTTATTCATAATGTCGTATGCCAGACACCTGCTAGATCACAAACCTCTAAAAAAAAACTCACATCCAACTCAAAACAGATGTTACATAATATCAGAGCCAACAAACTGAGAAATTTAGGGCAATGATTTAAATAATAACCCATGGTGTGTTGGTGTGATTCTCAGGGTGTATGATGAGATAAACAGATGTGAAATCGAGTTTGACATTGATGATGAATGGAACAATTGTCCAAACCATCATTTTATAACATAGGTGTCGAATCATGAATTTTCATAATTTAGCATTCCGACAGCACCAACCTGTGTATTCTTCATTCATTATGCTGCCAGAATGTGTCAAATCACATATGTTAAAAAAACAAAAACAAACCTTGGTAAAAAAAACAAAAGCAAACCTTAGTAAAATAGGTTAGCACATATATAAAATCACTCATTAGAAGACTTTATGAAGAATTTAAATATATATAAGCCAATTTATAACTTATAATCTTGTAAAATGCATAACTACAAGTAATAAAATAAAATAAAAATAAAAAAGCCTCAAATTATAATTAAACTTATAGAAAAACATTTGAAAAATAAATAACAAGAAATAAAAGATGACAAAAGTATAAAGATACAACTTCAATACTAACACCATCTATTTTACTTCCCTTTTGCTTTTTCCCTTCTAACATTCTTTTACATTTTTAAGCAAATTAGTAATATGTATTTTATGCACATTCATAGAGCTTTGACATTTCAAAGTGAACCATCTAAATAATTGAATATTATAACCTTAATTTAATAATCAAAATATTATAATCTTAATTTATAGGAGGATTTTGATCCCCAAATGATACTCAGGACTCAATTAATCTTTCACTAATTTGTGGGACCCACAAACTTTAATTGATGATAAATTAGTGTATGCTGTATTTACTTTATAAGACACTTTTTCATCGCGCTTCAGAAATACTTGCTTGTAAAATATAGCAAGTTATTACTTCCATTTAAAAAAAAATGATTTGTGAGAATCGTGGTCGTTGAATAAGTGGTTATAATTTTATAAGTTATACATTTTGTAAAACGGCATTGTTATGTGATAGTTTTCTTATAAGTATTGTAAGTTAAAGTTTTTATGAATATATAGAAATCTATTGTATGGAATTTTCATTGTTGATATCGAATTGATAGTTATATTTATGGTAGTTACGATATTCAATAAGTATGAAATATAAATAATATAAGTAGTTTGGATATTTATTATTAAAAAATTTAAGTTGAAATTGTTATTGTAAATATGTTGATATAATGATTTATTTTAATTATATATTTATTAAGTATTGAGAATGATTAAATTTTTGAAGGTATAGATTTTTTTTCTATTTTTTTAATTATTAATTTTATGTTATGTATTAATTTCTTCATATTAAATGAAAAAGAATTACATCTTAAGAAATTTGATTTTTTTAGGTATCAAATTTTGGAGGAGTCTCGAATCTCTAGTAGAGTATTTGGTGCCATGAATTCCACTTTTATCGCTCTCATCCCAAAGTGCTCAAATCCAGGGTATTTCAATTATTTCGGGCCAATTTCATTATGCAACTTGGTTTACAAGATAATTTTGAAGATCATAGCTCGTAGACTAAAACCCTTATGATCAAAGCATATATTTATGGATCAATTAGGGATTTTGGAGAATCGTCAAATTTTGGACGCAAATGGTGTTGCACAGGAGACTTTCCACAATATTAAATCTCACAACTTGAAGGCTATGATTCTCAAATTGGATCTGGTCAAGGCATATGACTGAGTTGATTAGGGCTTTTTAAGACTGATACTGCTTAAAATTGGTCTTAGTTTGGAGGCCACAAATTGGGTGATGGCCTATGTAACTTCTGCAAATTATATTGTATTAATTAATGGTGCTCCAACAAAAGTTTTCAAGAGGACAAGAGGTATTTGTCAAGGGTGTCCATTATCTCCTCTCTTGTTTCTTTTAATTATTGAGGGTTGATAGAAGGTAAAAAATTTGAGGGCTCTTTCAAGGGTGTCAAAGTATCAACTTTTGTGCATATTACACTTCTACTATTTGTGGATGATGTAATGCTTTTAAGCTCTAGTGTGGTGGAAGAATGGTCGGTATACAAGGATTTATTGGACCTTTTTTCAGGGCATCTAAGATTCTCATTAGTGAGTCAAAGTCCTCATTTTTAGAACATGGGGTGGATAGGGATATTTTTTTGCAGATCGGCCAGGGGTTACCCTTTCAAGTTTCTCCTCTTAACTTGGGAATGAAATATCTTGGATATTTTATCAAACCCAATAATTATGTGGTTGGTAATTGGCATTGGATTTTGAGAAGTTTTGATAAAAGCAGAAATCACTGGTGGGTCAGATGGCTCTCATGTGGCGATGATTTACTCTGGTGAAGTCTGTTTTGCAGAACCTCCTAGTTTATTGGCTTTCATTATGTAATATTTCTAAGTCTATGTTAAACTGCATTCATATGAGAGTTTATAATTTTTTATGGTTTGGTGTCAGGGATACAAATAAGTATCATTTGGTCAAGTTGGAATGTTTGGCTAGGCCTAAACATTTGGGAGGATGGGCTCTAAAAAAATCTACTTATTCAAAAAAGCGTTGTCTGTCAAAAGCATGTGGAGAGCACTCTTTGTGGACAATATTTGGAGCAGGGTCATTACTGGAAAATATTTAAAGAAGTTTCTATTCTGCAATGGATCAGATTAGAGAACAAGCCGGTAAAAGGGGCGTCTAATATCTAGAATTATTGTGTTTCTTCGTTTCAGGTTATGGGTAAGTGGTTGGCTTGGATGCTTGGAGATGGTTGTTCGATTAGGGTGGGTGAAGACCCTATCATAGGTGGCCCCAATTTATTCAAGTTATCTCCTGAGTTAGTAGTGGTTCTCAGAGCCAATGGTTTTTTCATAGGATCGCGGCAAAACAATTGGGTCTTTTCGGGCCTTTGTGTGAGGAATGGAACAACTATCTTTTGGGTCTTCATAGGGAAGGCATACATCTCTCAGCTAGTGAGGATTCTCTCTTTTGGTCTTGGAATGTGAAGAAAGGTGTGACTAATTCCAACTTACCTTATGAATCCTTAATAGAAGATTTGGAGGTGGAGGAATGTTGGTGGCATTGGGATGTCTGGAAGTGGCCATATCCATTAAAAATCAAGCTAATTATTTGGTTTTCCTTTGGTAATCGTATTCTCACTTGGGATAATTACTTGAATAGGTGTGGGATTGGTCCTAACAATTACATTCTGTGTGGGTGTGAGGGAGAGTCGGTGGATCACTTGTTGATATTCTGCTTGTTTACCTATTAGGTTTGGCATTTTGTTAAAGGGTTATGCAATATTTCCTAGGACTTGTCAATTGCTCCATTATCTTCATGTTTTAAATCTTGGATTTTAAATATTCAGGATTAGGAAGAGTTTCCCAATTTCATATGTTGGGAGGTTTGGAAAGCTTAAAATCACTTTCTCTTTGAAGGGAGAGGATGCTTGGCTGCTGGAGTGGGAAGCAGGGTTGTTGCGTCCCTCAGAGAATTACATAAGGAACGGGTCCCTTGTTAGTCAAATCCTTTCAGGAGGAAGGTTGCTCCTACTCATTCATTGGATTGGGTTAGGGGTTACTTCTACGGGGCTTCTCAATTACATTCAAGTCGTGGCAGAGCTGGGGAAGTTCTGTGGTTGGATAACACTAGATATTATAAATTAAGATTAAATTGCAGTGTAGAGAGAAACACGAGAAGCGAACTGATGGCTCTTTGGATGCTGATTTTTTTTGCTAGAATTAAAAATATTGGTTTTCTATAGTGGCAGGTGATTCAAACATTATAATTGATTGGGATAAAAACAAATGTGTTATATAGGTATTGATTCTGAGGTTCTAGATGGAGAAAATAAAGATCATGATATCCGAGCTCTTAGGCTTTAGCTTTCAACATATCTCCTGGGAACATAATCATGAGGTAGATATAATTTCCAATTTTGCTTTATAGGGGAACGGGGGTTGTATATTCAATGTATTTTTGTATGATGGTGTTCTAATAGAGGAATATTGCATACAATTATACCATACTTGATCTATCTGACATCTACTTGCTCGTTGATACTTTTATCTATCCACCTACTTTTATTCGAGCTTCGTTTACATCTTTTTACCTGGTGTTTTTGGTATATTTTAAATATATACCTATGCATATTTTTGTTTCTTGGGAGTGGGTGGAGTGCTCCATTATCCTAATGTTGTTTGCTTTATAACTATTGCAGATAGTCTCTACTCCATTTTTTTTAAAATTTATTTCTGGCACTGTTTGTGATTTTTGTCTTGGGAACTGGCTATTGAGATCCATCTATTGTTGTTGTATTTCATATACCTATTGTAACATACCCTTTTTGTTGGAAAACATTTTGTGTTAGAAAACATTATGATAAATTTTACTGTAAAGTTTTATGTTGGACAGGTGTCCAAGGATGACTGTAATTTGCACAATATATTATTATTAAATAAATAAAATAGGAGACAAACACCTAAGAGGACTATTGAAAGAGTGGTTACTGATCCACCAGGTGGAATGGAATCTGGGGTAGAAGGCAATGGACAAATGGCAGCATCATGATGCAACTAACTAGTTGTTGGTATGGGACAGCTCCCTTGAAATGTGGTCATAGTGCCTTGAAAGACAGGACTGGAGCTTGAGGCTCATTTATTCCAAACTGACCACTAAAAGACCTAGGCAATCTATATAATAGCCATCAAATTATGAACTGAGGTTCATCACTTTTCCTGATGAGGAAATTTACCTTAGGGTTTTGCTGTGTTTGCACCCAAGAGATTTGATGAGGGGATATGCTATGTTGTTGATCATGCTGTGAGTCTGACAAACTCTTATTGAGTTCAGGAGGTTGATGTTGAGTGCTGAAGTCATTTTATTTAAGGAGGCTGATGCTGAGTGCTGAAGGCATGTTTGAGTGCCTTGCTTCTACACAAATTCCATCTACTTAGTGGTTCAGTAATCATGCTCGGGGGTTCAAAAGAAGCCAGTAGTTGGGTTGCTTCTTTTGGAATAGGTTGGGAGGAATAGGCCTCCTTGGGTGTTTGTCGGCCCTATCTTTAAATTACAGGTTCCATTATTTTATCCGTTTTCATACATTTTAAATTCTGCTACCTAATAACTTCTACTGTTTTTTTAAAATTTATTTCGGTTCCCTGAGTAAGTTATGATTCCGTGTAAAATTGATTTTGATTGAATATAATTAGTCTCTGCATTTTTCCCCATGCAATGGATCCGCATCGTACTCCAGTACATAGATAAAAATTAAGATAGATAGATATGATAGGCAAATTGCCAAGATGATAGAAATACCATTCTATATATTATGTTAATTTTCCTACTGTTAGTAATTAGTATTATTTACTGTATTTTCCTTACAGTACTGTTCTTTATTTTATTTTCATAAAATAGTAAGTTTATTGTCTTAAGATTATTGCTGTGATTTGTATTCATTATCGAAATCATTTATGATACATAAATTAAAGAAATATGCATAACCTCATTGTACAGAACTAATTTGTCATTTTCAAGATTTAAGACACGGTTTACAGTTTCCATATTTTTCTTCTCAAAAGTTTACTATAGTCTACTATTATTTTCACTACTTAATATATAAGATAGACAAGTAAACGAAGTCTATTTTAAGTTCTGTAAATTTTCCAAACATACATTAGAAAAACCCTAAACCCTAACAGTCCATTTACAACTCTCATAACACAAAACTAGCATATCATGTCCTTATTCTAGTAACAAAATCAAATCATAATCATCATTCTGGTCATTGAACAACGGTAATACCCTTTCAATCAAACATTCTACAACATTCTAGAATTGTTCCAAATTTGCCAACTGTTGCACATTTCTTCAAACATTTATAAATTCATTTTATAACCATAAACAGTGTTACTAACTCTCAGCACACAGCTAACATTTTAACAAATCATAAGCATGAAATCAAACCATTAGTTTATTTCCATATAAACCAAACATTTAAACCATAATCGTTTCTTTGTGTCGAACAGTTAAATTCTTAGTATCATCTCTAGGATTCAGTTATTATAATATCTGTAGGACAACTCTAAACAGAATTATCAAATACCAATTTGATGCCAAGATCTTGTTGAAGAGCAACATCAAAATATGCATTCTAAACAAAGTCAAACCCTAACCCTTGGATTTATTATAGAGTGAAAACGTAGCAACATTTTATAAAATCGACGAACTACACACAGGCCAAGAACTTTCCATGGATTTCAAACAACTGTCATTACTTATTGAAAACATAGAATTTACATTATTTAAGTCCGAGAATAAGAACTCTTCTCCATGACAGATGCATTTCACAATCAACACGACTTTGCCCTGTGGGTCGAGGTATTCCCCATTTCTTTTTAAAGTTTACAAACCCTATCTCGACGTGTTACAAACTCTTTGAGTTAAAAAAAAATACACAGAACAACACACATGTCGGCCATCATCCTCATCTATTCAGAGTTACAAGGCAACCTCCGAGGCTTACCGATTGGTGTAGCCATTGCTAACCTTCTTCACCCGAAACTGGAAAAGCTACGAACCTCTACACCTGCAACAGCAGTAACGGTGTGGTAAAAAAGACAGTCCTCTTTTAAAAGAAACGAATGCAACTTAGAACAAATAACCATTACTGTGTTAATGAATGATTTTTTGAAAGCTACAAGAGAAGGGTTCGAAACGTATTACCTTTAAAAGTTGGCATATAGCCGAAAACACCAAACAACAGCATCTGCAAACTATAACTGTAACTCACATTGTCGAATGCTGAGATAGAAGGAAACCACACCGAGTCATCAACTTTTGAACAGTTAAACAGTGCCAAGACTTGTATCAACCATGGCGAGGACTTGGCTTCTCACTTGAACCCAATTATAAAAGAAAAACCCTCAACAGGTCTGAGTATCAAACCACATTAGGAAAATAGACTTTAAGCTGGAAACCATGACAATTACCACTGTAAAAACCTGGAGAGTTCGGCTCTTAAACATTCCACAGGTCACGGGTTCAAAATGCAGGCATGATGCCTCTGGAATGCAAAACAAGAACCCTAAAAAATCTCAGCCTGTCGGCCAGATGCAGAGCCACTACTTCCGAATGTCAAAATTACAATAAACACTTTGAACATAGTGGAGGTAGGGTTTAACCCTCATCCATCAAAACCCTGCCAGATCAACGGTGGAGATCACCGGTTAGTTTCACGAAACACCAAACAATCTACCACATTAAATGAGCTATCATTGCCACAACCACGAAGGAGCCAGCTCGGCAACACTTGAACCATTGTTAAATTACAACTCTTGACATAATTGTTACACTACGAAACTATCACGTGCCCAAAGCTCACTATGCCAACCACGGTGGAATTCCACTGTCTCGACAGTTGTATGCATTCAATGCATAGGCAGCATTTATATCTGCCAACCCGTGACATAATAACGTTCACATTACAATATTAAATACAATGTGGATATTGTATATGGTAAAGTCGTGATGCACCACCCTATTACAAAATGTTAAGGGTTTGGTTAACATGTCGCTAGGGTTTGCATAGTGTCACATAGGGTCACTTAAAGTGCACACAACACATATTATATAAAGCTTATTTATATAATAGTTTGTTAATATTTTTATAAACATTGCTAATAGATTATATAGATAATCCAATAAATTACAATACACATGCATTTCAATGTGTAGTGTAATGAAATTTATAATCGATAAATCAAATTATCACCATCATTGTAGGGTATAGTCCCTAGGCAAAATATCAATCACTTATATATAGAATTTCTACGAATTGCTATGGAGGGAAAAGATAGACATTTGTGTGTGGCTCAACATGAAACTTAAATGAAAACCATATATAATTCTGAGTATAAAATTGAGACACGATCAATACAAACCTTCTCTTGAGTCAAATACAAGCTTATAATTTACAAAAATTAAGATGCACTATTTGCATCAGCAATCATATTGAGATATCTTTATCTTAAACGATTTCAGTCTCGAACCAAGTTTCTCACCCGGTAGAATGCCCAAAGTTTTATCTCTTCAAATATTTACAAAGGAGATTACTGAAAAACTGTTTGGTCACTTGTCGCAACTTTAAATCCTTACCTGTAAGCTACCACAAGTACGAATTCACATGCTTTAGCATGAATACTAAGTAAGCCTCGGGGCATCCGTAGGACCTCTTCATAAATCAACAACATCACATTAGTTAAAAATAGCTGATTCATCAATCATTAACAATAACAATAAAAGTTTGCAATAGTACAACTAAGTATGAATAACATCAAGTCATAGACGTAAATCATCTAGTCGCAAATCTTATACTATGAACCAGCATGGAACTTAGTACAGTAAAATAAACTTTTATGCATCGTTCTATTCTGCACACTTTAAATAGGCATTAATTGTCATGTCGAAAAATTTTAAATTTTTGTGATTTTTTTTGGGATGTTACACCTATTGTGGATAATCTCTACACCATCAGCATATAGTTTTTCGGGTGCTGTTGCTAGGCCTTTCGTGATTACTATGGTATATTTTCATAAACATTGTGGTTAGTCTTCCTAGATTTGTACCGGTTTGGCTATGTCGGGTTCATGGTCGATTATTGCTAGTCGTCATATGGTCGATGTGTTTTCTTTTACTGCGATGTGCTATGTTTGTTATATGTTTGGTCTTTTACTTTATTGCATATACAACTACTTGTACTATTTAGTTTACATATACTTAATATATAATATAGTTTTTTTTTCATGTGAAAAAAAACACTTCATTATTCTACATGCAATAATAAAACTTATAATTATTATGAATATGACAAAGACTCTTAGGACATATAAATGAAAATGTTAAGAATATGAAAGATGATGAATTCCCTTCCTAAGTTAAACTACCAAGCTTGTAGCAAATAAATCCCTTTTTAAGTCATGATAACGTTGATAAGACTTTGGAAAAAAATTAAATCTTCTAATAAACAAAACTTCTTTCTTGCCACAAAAATATATGTCATAAATAAAGTTATACCATGATCCAACTAGAACAAATTTTGCATACTACTTATCTATGCATGATTATCATTACTAAATCTTACACACAATATTAACAACTTTTAACTAAAAAATCAAACCTTATCACAATTTATAATGGTGTTCATTAAATCTTATACAATATTAACAACTTTTAATCAAAAAATCAAACCTTGTCACAATTTAGAATGGTGTTCATTAAATCTTACACATAATATGAGCAACTTTTAATTAAAAAATAAACCTTGTCACAATTTAGAATGATGTTCATTTTTGTTTGTTTATTTTGTAGACATTCCATTCTTTAACTCATTTTAAAATTTTTTAAGGTTTTAAGGGTTAAATTTTTTTTGAAATTTAATTTTTGTGAGTGTTAAATTTTTTTAACGTTTTAAATTGGAATTAATAAAATTTTAAAGTTTCATTAAAATTATGATATAATTTCAAAAAAAAAGTTGGTTTTGTTAATGATTTAAATTACTCATATAAGAGCAAACTATTAACAATATTATTGCACATTGTGAAATTGAAATTATTTATAATAATAAAATAGTTTAAAGTCCAATTGATAGTTAAACTAACTTTAAAAAAAAAGTAAATAACTCCTTAACTCTTAAAAAAATTAGATAATCTTAAAAAGCAATTAACAAAAAGCTTCTTAACCAAAAAACTGCCAACAACATTAGTATCTTTCTGCCACCGAAAGAAAACCGCCCACAGATCAGTACGAAAGTGACCTTAAAAAGCGTGCTCCATACATTTAAACAAGAAGAATGTTATTTCATATATTTCGGAAAGAATACCAACCATATATACACAATATTTCATATATTTCGGAAAGAATACCAACCATATATACACAATTAGTGGTTGAGAATCCATGAAAGGTAAGAGAAAATGTGACTCTAAAAGGGAAGTAACGTATGATTGATAATAAAAAAAAGTAGTTGACAAAGATTCAATTATCACGAGATTAATGAAATGCAAAATCCATTGCGGGGTTGACTGCTTTACTAGTCCTCGAACACATAAATGCCTTGAAAAATATGGAATCTCATGGTGATAATTAATTAATTGACAGGTGACGATGCCTGCGGAATCGGTCGGTTTGAATCGTTTGATACGCTAAGTTGACAAACATCTACGACGTTGATTGCTGTGAGGAGGAGAAGGTATGGTCTGGTGAGATTTTAGGATTTAAATTATTTTATCTGAATTGGAGCGTTAGAGTAGGTCGCGCGAATGGCTGAATTTAGATATGAGGAGCGATCGTTGGAGATGGCTAACTACTACCTACTTTGGCAGGAAGAAGTAAATGAAGGCATCTATAACAATTAATTCATTCTCTGCTTAATTTCCATACGTGGCGTTCGCTTCTTCCTGTTTTTTCTGCGCTCCTTTAATACAAAATACATACATACACGCATTTAGTCTTTCATCCGGGCTCTGTCAAGCAATCCATGGCTTGTTGGTTTGCACAAAGATCCCATCACGCCTTCGCCCAACACTGAATTTTGTCGACCCAAGAAAACTGTACGACTCTCGGTCTTCATGCAGATGGGGAAATGATTTTTTTTTCGTTTTTCGTTTGTATCGACAGTCTGGCACTGGCATTGGCATTCACGATTGATTGTATTTTAGGCCTGCTCGGCAACTCCAGCTACAATCTTCGGATCCATGGCTGCAATTTCAAAATTCCTGGATCCATGATTAGGTAGAGATGGCTGGAGTTGGAGGCAAAGTTGATTTAGAGGTGTTCAAGTATATTTCTAAGGTCAAGATGGGTCGATTTATGATGGCATGGTTGCAGAGGGCTTTGATCATGGCAGGCAGCATTCTTGTGTCCATTGTTAGTTATATTGTTTTCACATTTCTGGACCTACTTGATCCTCTGCTCTGTGTTGTTTACAAACTCATTGACTATGTCTTTGAGTCTGAATGGAAGCCCTGCTACTGCTACAGTTCTTCAGTACAGGATCAGGCTGATGGCAGCAGCAGGTCTGGCAGGATTCTTGTTAATTCTACTGAGGGGAAGACCAAGATAGCTGTGTCACATTGCCTTACAAATGTTCAGATGGAGGATATCTCTGATACTTTGTATGCCAGGATGCCTGTATTTCGAGAGCTCGTCACATCCACTGCGTTTTACTTTAGAAAGCTGTGGATTTCTAAGAGAATCATGGATGAGGCCACCGAAGCTGCAGCAATTAGATGGAAGCAGAGTGTTAGACTCAGGACCACTACGTTGAAATCTACGTTCCATGTAAATTCTACCATGGTTGAAGGTCTTCACAGCCACAAAGCCCAGCAGACGGATGTCAGCCCCAGATGGTCTGACTGTGATTGCACCACCTGTGCTTCATGGCATTCTTCATGCAAGGAGACTTTGTATGTCAAAATTCAAGGAAACGGTTAGTGGCCTTCTTTCTAATTATAAATTCTTTGCATTTGTTTTGTTGGGCTTTGGTCTGCCGAGTTCAGCACAACCAGCCCTGGTTCGATTTATATGGATTGTGTTTTGATAAGGTTTGAAAAATTAACTGTTTGCCACTTAGGTTAGCGATATTATTTTACGAAAATGATGTAGTAAAAGTTTCTTATATTGTTGGGGATTTCAGTAATGGTTATTAAGCTTTTTGCTTATAACTTCTGGAAAATAATCCAGTAAAGGTTATTAAGCTTTTGTTTTGTGACTTCTGGAAAATGATTATTTTTCCCTTAATCTGTTTTGCTACACTATTTAAGGTAAAGCAGTAAGTTTTCATACTTTATTCTAGTCATCGTATATCGTACAATGAAGGTTATTTTCAAGATAAATTGAAGAAAAAATATACAATTCTAGACCATTACAGTTATTTTTTTGAGAACTTAAAGTTATAGTATCACTTTTAAAATTATTTCCCAAGCTGGAATTTGATTTGCTTTTTAAGGATTATTTATAATGATAATTTAAGTATTTTTTTGAAAAGTTATGTAGATTTCATTTTTAAATGATAATTTAAGTATTTTTTTAAAAGACTGTTTTTTAAAGATTATTTATAATGATAATTTAAGTATTGTTTTTAAAAGTTATGCAGATTTCACTTTTAAATGATTAACTTATTAAGTTGATTTTGCTATTTGAATTGGTTGAGATCTTGTACATCTCTCCAATGGTTTTGGTGACTCTTCTCACCAAAGCAAAAACCTCGAATAAATTAAACATAATTTATCTCTGGTGGGTTTGGTGATTCTTCTCAACAAAGCCAAAACCTAAAAAAGTCAGTGACAAACAAAACAACCAAATAGATAGAAAAACAACTTTGAGCAATCCTCCACCCAAATTTTCAGCATCTCAAGAAAACTAAAAATCCAACCATCATCAGAATGTGATTTACTACCTAAACATACTACTAATTCAATCACTTTTTAAAATTAATTATCAGAAATATTTTGCTATTTAAACAGTGCTTGATGTATGTAATTTAAATTTATGCTATTTTTATTTAAGAATAGATATTTTTATATGTTGAGGAGTACCAATAACCATAAGAATGTTTCGAATCTAGAATCGAAACAAAAAGATCCTGAGCCACACATCCCAAGAGTTTCGATCAGCTTAGATCTTTTCACCAGTACAAGGTTGACTTTGCTGCTGCGCCCTGGAATGACCTGAACCTCAACCTACAATCATTTATGGTCGGGCCTAATGAATCTCAGCCACTTGTCGTAACAAGTTTCGATCAGCTCCGGTCTTTTTAGCAGCACAGGATGCATTGAATATGAACACTGGCATAGGGTCTGATTTATTGATTAGTTCGGATTCTTTGCTTCTTTTGGATTTGGTGCTGTTCTGGTTTTAATTATTTCACTTTCTTATTTTTAGCAGGACCAGACATGGATGTTCAGAACGACAGCCATCCCAATACCCACTCCGACGTTCTATTTATTCATGGATTTATTTCTTCATCAACTTTCTGGACCGAAACAGTTTTCCCAAATTTCTCAGATTCGGCAAAATCAAGCTACAGGTTTTTCGCTGTCGACCTCCTGGGCTTTGGAAAAAGTCCCAAGCCTACAGATTCATTGTACACGTTAGGAGATCACGTAGACATGATAGTGCGCTCTGTTCTGCAGCCATATCAGGTGAAATCTTTCCACATTGTAGCACATTCATTGGGCTGCATTATTGCTCTCGCGTTGGCAGCTCGATTCCCCGGGTCGGTCAAATCCTTAACGCTGCTGGCACCGGTAAGTAATTATTATTGCAAATGGTGTTAAAATTCGACTGGCGATTGTTTGAAAATCATGATATGTAATTGAATCCCCAATGTACAATTTTTTTTTTTAAACGCAGCCATATTTTCCAGTACCCACTGGAGAGCAAGAGAGCCAGTTTGTGCTGAGGCAGCTCGCGCCGAGGAAAGTTTGGCCGTTGATTGCATTCGGGGCTTCCATTGCTTCCTGGTATGAACATGTTAGCAGAACAGTCTGCCTCGTCATCTGCAGGCACCATCGACTTTGGGATTTTATCGCTAAGCAGATTACAAGGAACAGGTATTCAATTCTTCGAATTTTTGTAGAGTTTTCTTTCTACGATTATCGAAGATAAAATTTTAATAGGGTTTTATATTTTGCAATTCAACCATCACTGTTTTCGTACTTATTCGATCAAAACAGTGCTCAACCAGGCTTCCAAAACTTACTATATTCTGCATTGCCTGATTTTAACGAATTGGGTCCATTGCAATGCATCCTCATGAATTATAATAAATTGGGTCAAATAATTTCAGAATAAGGACGTTTCTAATAGACGGATTCATGTGCCACACGCACCACGCTGCCTGGCATACTCTTCACAATGTTATATGCGGGACTGCGGGCAAGATGGATGCCTACCTGGAAATTGTGAGAAAGCTGGACTGCAAGGTGACCATTTTCCATGGAATCGACGACGAATTGCTTCCTGCTCATTGCAGCTTGGCTCTCAAGTCCAGAATTCCTCGAGCGCAAGTGAAAATTGTCGAGAAAACTGATCACATTACAATAGTTGTGGGCAGACAGAGAGTATTTGCCAGAGAGCTGGAAGAAATATGGAAGGAGAAATAAAAAATCATAAATTCACAGGTTCATTTTATTATTTTATATATTCAAAGAGATCATAGCAAGAATGAATGATTTCTTTGAGATCTTAGTGTCAGTAAGATGCTGATTACATTTCTTGTTGTAGAAAGCTCCACTGTGTTCAATCTTTCTGTTATGCAACCAATTGTATTTTTCATAAAACAATTGTCCCCCACGAAATAGCTGTTCTTGTGTAATAGTATTTTGATCAATCAAATTCTATTCATATTTCAATTTGAAATTTGGAGGTTTGAGATATATGATTGTGTGGAAGGATAATTTCCGAAATACAGTATATATTATACAGGAATGTATGATATTATTTTGATATTTTATATGAAATTATCATTTGGAGGTTTGAGATATATGATTGTATGGAAGGATGATTTCCGAAATACAGTATATAATATACAGGAATGTATGATATTATTTTGATATTTTATATGAAACTATTTGATAGCGTATGATATTATTTTGATATTTTATATGAAACTATTTGATAGCTTCAGGAACGTATGATATTATTTTCATATTTTATATGAAATTATTTGATAGCTTCGTTGTTATTTTGGTTTGAATATTTTTTTCAACTTACTCTATATTAGGTTCAAAAATAACTCCATGAAAATGTTGCTAACTCATTTGAGTCCATACGAAGTTAGTTGAAAAGTTCAATTGAATTCTCTTAACAGTAGAGTTACAGTAACTCTTTTACATGCATTAGTAAATTGGATGTAACTCTTTTACATGCATTAAGTAAATTGGACAAGCTTAACAAACATATGTTTTTCAAATATATATTAAAAATTAATATATTTTTAAAATAAAAAAACAATCCAACAAATATTTGAAAGTGAAATAATTTCATTACATAAAGAGTGTATATATATCATTCTAAAACAATTTAATGTCCATAAAAGCTACAGTTTGTTAAAGAAAGTTGGGCACAAGTTTTCAAATATAGATTAAAACAGTTTGTTAAAAAAGTTTGACATTCTAAAACAATTTAATGTCCATAAAAGCTACAGTTTGTTAAAGAAAGTTGGGCACAAGTTTTTAAATATAGATTAAAACAGTTTGTTAAAAAAGTTTGACATTCTAAAACAATTTAATGTCCATAAAAGCTACAGTTTGTTAAAGAAAGTTGGAAGAAAGTTGGGCACAAGTTTTTAAATATAGATTAAAACAGTTTGTTAAAAAAGTTTGACATTCTAAAACAATTTAATGTCCATAAAAGCTACAGTTTGTTAAAGAAAGTTAGACATTAAGTAAATTGGACAAGTTTTTAAATATATATTAAAACAGTTTGTTAAAGAAAGTTAAGCATTCTGAAACAATTTAATGTCCATAAAAGCTACCTTTGTTAAAGAAAGTTAGGCAATAAGTAAATTAGACAAGTTTTTAAATATATATTAAAACAGTTTGTTAAAGAAAGTTAGGCATTAAGTAAATTGGACAAGTTTTTAAATATATATTAAAAATTGATATATTTTTTAAAATAAAAAACCAATCCATTATTCATTTATAAATTGGACAAGTTTTTAAATATATATTAAATATTGATATATTTTCAAAAATAAAAAACCAATTCATTATTCATTTATAAATGTTTGAAAGTAAAATAATTTCATTACATACAAAAATGTATATATATACCATTCCAAAAAAACAATGTCCATAAAAGCTAGAGTTTGCAAATAAACAATAGAGGGGGATTTGTAAATATAATGCATTTAGTAGATGTATGGATTTGTAAGTATAATGCACTTAGTAGGTGTATTTAAGGGAAGTTTATAATAACAAATATAGTCTTGGGTAATGAGGGTTTTTTCTGGTTTAAATTAAATGTTAATTTTATATTTTTAATTTAAGTTTAAATTTAAGTTTAAGATATTGTGGTGTTCATTGTTTATAAATTTGGATTATAAAAATTAATTTTTTTTAAATGATTTAAATTAGTATGACTTTTGTCACAACCATGAGATATTGGTTAGAAAAAAGAGACAATATTAGGAAAATGTTTGGATCACTTTGGTTATCCTAAATTTAGATGATAACAAATGTTTTCTTTGTCTTTATAGATGATTTAAATTAGTATGATATTTGCTACAAGGTTTGAGATGATATTATGAGAAGGTTTTAAGATGATATTTTATTTAAATTTGGATGACAAATAATATTTTGTTTTCTTTTATATATTCTTTAAAATAATATAACATTTCTATTATAAACATATGCATTTGCTAAAAAAAAAGGCTATATGAAGAGGCTTGGAGGAATATAGTATTAGGTAATGAGGGATTTTTGTGGTTTAAATTAAATGTTAATTTTGTGTTTTTAATTAAGTTTGAGATTTTGTAGTGTTGATTGTTTATAAATGTGGTTTATAATAATTGATATTTGTTTATATAGATGATTTAAATTAGTATGACTTAAATTGTCACAATCATGAGATATTGGTTAGAAAAAAGAGACAATATTAGGAGAAGGTTTAGATAACTTTGGTTATCCTAAATTTGGATGATAACAAATGTTTTCTTTATCTTTATAGATGATTTAAACTAGTATGATATTTACTGCAAACATTGATACGTTGGTTAGAAGGTTTGAGATGATATTAAGAGAAGGTTTGGCTTGGAGCACTTTGTTTTCCTTTACATAGGAGTAATCCCTTTTCTACTATCACCATGATGCATTGGCTAGAAAAAAGAGGCAATATGAGGAGGCTTGAGGCTTGGGGCACTTTGTTTCCTTTTAATAAGAGGTTAAGTCAATTTCTACATCTATTTTCCTAATATTAAAGACAATAGAGACAACAAAAGATGCAATGCTCTTAAGTGTAAGTGTATAAGCTACATAATTTACAAATTCAATATTTTTTTAGTTCACGACCACTATGAGGTGACATAAATAGATAATAATTTGTACTAAAGAAAACCTCAAACCATAAAATGTCTTTAAAGGTGCATCAAAAGAGTAAAACCTTTATAGGTACATGCATACATTGTTCAATATAAATTTAGGAATCTTGTTAGGCCATGCATTATGGCTATATTAATATAGATATCCATCCAACCACACTCATTAATCTCTTCTTTTTTTAACAATGATGTGCATTGTTTAAAAACATAACTCATCCCTACAAATATTATTGTTCTTAAATAGAAAATAAACTCTTAAATTCTAACATTGCTTAAATGCTAATATTGTAGATAAATTAGTTTTTAAGAAAAATAAAATCACAAGTATAGGTGTATGGTTATCAACTATACATCAAATAGAAAAGAAACTCTTGATTTCTAACATTGCTTAAATGCTAATATTGTGGATAAATTAGTTTTTAAGAAAAACAAAATCACAAGTATAGGTGTATGGGTATCAACTATCCATCATAATTTTTGTAAACAAGTGATAAATCTAAAGATAGTTTTTAGAACAAGGGGTTGAATGTCCACTTGTAACTAATAATGATGTGTAAGATAAACATTTGAACTGTTTCCAATGATTTATGTTTCATTCAACGAAGATCCATACCTGAATCATAGACATTAACTTGACCAATACATTAAAAAAAAAATTACAATTTGGAAGGGATATCTTCAAGGTTAAAGTTGAAAATATTTTATCCAACATAGCAAGGGAGACATACCCTTTTCATTATTACTATATATATATATATTAACCATTATATCATTATAATTTTTTGAAAAATGTTTTTTATGATTTCTTTTTTGAGTAGTTGTGAGTGAATTTCACACATGCTTCTCATATTCCAATGTAGAAAGCATGTACCTTCCCAATAACATTTAAGTACTCTGAAAACTCCTTACCTTGTTATTTAAGACTTCCACCTAACCCAAACCACATTTATAAGCATGAACATCATTATTTAAGACTTCCACCTAAACCAAACCGCATTCATAAGCACAAACATCATTACACAAAGTACATGTTCTTGGATAGACTTGAACCATGGTTGAGGGAATAACAATATTCTTCTTTCCCAATTAAATAACCATCATTAATGCCCAAAATTAATACAAAGTAGGTATGTTGTTTTACAATATCCCTATATAAGGAAATCATCTGATGAAATGTCACTTGTTTTACAATATCCCTATATAAGGCAATCATCTGATGAAATGTCACACCAAGGCCAGGTTTCTTAGGGGAATTTGCCACCCCATAGGCCATATTCACGTGAGAGTATTTTTAATATGCTAAGGCCTAGTTCATGCAAAGGTTGTATCTCCCACCCCTTTGTCTAAGATTTGTTCTTAGTCTTACAATCAATCATTACGTTTTCTTAATGTCTTTGTAGGAAATAAAGGATGGTTACAAGGTTGAAAAAATGTGAGTGGTTAGGGGCCATCACTCCCTTATAAATTTCATGTTTTTCATCTCCCTATAATTTTTTCATATCTCCATAGCTCTTAGGACCATCACGGTCACGCCTCTATAGCTTTTAGGTACGTGGTTACACCCCTAGATAGCTTTTAGGGTAAAATACTATTGCAAAAAATTCTAACTAACCACAATGAAAAAGAGTAAGACACCATCATTATTACATAAAGTAAAATGCATATCATTGTACACCCTGGAAAGAACATCCTTTCCTATAATGTTGCTTCAATGAAATAGTTTGAAAAGTGTACACATGAAAGGAAAACCATCATTGTTATCAATGCAAGAAATTTGAAAGTCATAATAGAACCCTACATGGACTCGATATTCGATATTCGAACCAACACATATCAACTAATGTGAGATATGTGTCGATGATTTTAGCATTATGAGGAGTATGGTTAACCAACACCGTTTTGTTGCATGAGTCGAGAGTAGCGAGGTGCTTTACAACCTAGTATGGGAGATGTTGTCATCTAATGTAACATCGACTAAATTAATGCTATTAAAAATAAAAAGATTGAAAAAATTCAAATTTATTTTAAAATTTCTTAACGCGCAATTTTTTTTATTAAAGTATAATTTTTTTTTTATAAAAAATTACACCTTAAGAAATTGGATCCCAGCTCAAGCTTTAAGATGGATCTTGGAAATTATTCATATTGGAAACATCATTGATTTTGTTGATCGTAATTATTTTGTAATTACTCATATTGGAAATAATCACTATTTTGATTTTGTAAATTACATAAGAATTCTAAGACATAGGAAACCTAACAAAAACCAATTGGTTAAAAAGGTCAATCATGAGGGCCTCATTTCTATCTTGTGAAAACCATCTATTTAATTTACCTTTGGAAAATTAAATCCCAATTCTAGACGGTGCATGGTTCGAGTAGTGCAAAACATGGAAGTCATTCCTACAGGTAAAGGGTGTACGCCTAATCCAAATCATATTGAATTCACATGATCATGTTAGCCCCAACCATAGAAAGGCAAGAGTTCACTACCATTGGCCAATTTTGATTCTCAAAGCAATCAATATTGCTCTTCTTGATAAACCACAAACCCAGATGTCTCAGGACATTGACCCCACTCCCACTCTGGCCAGAGAAAAAAAATAGGAGTAGGGCATTTTCTGCAAGGACAATTGTCTAATTTCTTCACTTCGTTTTCTAAGATCTCAGGTTTCAAGTTCACACATTTAAAACCACTACAAAAATATAATGCACAAATACATAAATATGAAAAAATGAACAATCTCCACAAATATGATGTATGTTTGTCATTATCTAAGCACTTGCATATTGGACTGTCCCTACCATAGTTGCTACCTTACAGAGTTATCCCCAACCATAGAAAGGTAGGATTTCACCACCATTGGGAAATTTCGATTCTTAGATCATTCAATATAGTTCACATGATAAACCACAAACCTACATGTAATACCTCTAGTTTTGACTTGGAATGTATTGAATCAAAATGATGTAAATGCTGTAAATATGTTAGTATGGATTCCTAGTGTAGAGCTCAATGCCAAGACTCGAATAGTGAATGACTAGGCATGTATGATGTAAATATTTTAATTGGACCATATGGTTGGCTTGTCATGCTAACTCAAAAGCTATGTAAATATTATGTTGGAAAAATAATAAAATGGTCCAAGATGGCAGTGTAAAGGGAACTGGAGGGGCTATGATTCCACTATAGGGGAAGAGGAAAGGGCAACTATGGAAGATTAAATCCTCTATTCCAAGTGTCAACCTTACAACTCATCCAATTGCTTCCATGTATTACTTCCTTTTGACTATTAAATCCAGTCATTGAATGAATGTATGAAGTTGGTGGGAAAAGTCACCTCATGTAGTTATGGGAGCATGGGGATAAATGTACTCCTATGAAAATTATGTCATCTGTCAAAAGTCCTTTCTTCTATGGTCAAAAGTTATGTCAGTTGTCGTTTCACCATTCTCTCATATCCTTTGGGCTCAACCCTTTTTTGTCATTATCTCTTATTATTCTCATGTAGATTTACACTACGTAGAGCTTCCTAATGTTGTTCATTACCATTATTAGACTCTACATTACCCAAAATTTTGAATTTGGACATAGAGCTGCAGATTTGAGGGGAAAAGAGATGGATGTAGGTGAGAATAGAGGTTAGGAAATCTAGGAACCTTTACCCATTGAGTTTTTCTACTTACAGATGCTTGAGAAGCCATGAATTAATACTACACAAGGTTCTCCAACAACATACAATAGGTTGGACTCTTACTCCACACACTGGTAAGCATTATAAGGATGGATTTCCTGAGGGAACCGTGGATCAATGAAGAGGAATGCTTTGCTTATGCTGTGTGGGATAGTTGGAAAGAGTTCCATGAATGTGATGGATGGATGAGATCCCTTAGAGCTCTAGATGAGAATTTGGCTAAGCATTGAGTGCATAATGGGCTGTGGGATGAGAGAAAGAATCTTGTAGGTGTTTCCTTCACCCTGGTGGCCTCATATCCCATCTTGGGGGTGGCCTCTCAACAAAAGAGTATATGCTAGACAAAGTGTCTACGAATGGGTGAAAAATTACTCTTACACAACCATCTGCTTGGATATTCTTTGTTTAATAATAAGTATTCTCTTGTATTTTGATGTGCAATGTTTTATTTTATGCATGTGATAATTATGCTTGTATAGTCATGATGTGTGTGTGTGGATAGAGTTTATTTCCACCGTGTTTTTATTTATGCATCCACACAACATTTTTGTTGTTATGAAGTTGTAATATGTCCATGGGGTGAAATTTAGAATACCATAATTCGTGAATGTCCACCTTTGTTGGTTAAATCAATGGATGGGCACGTGACACCACATGTCCCATGACATTGACCCCATACCACTCCAGGTAGAGAAAAAAATTGGAGTAGGGTAGTTTCTGCAAGAGTATACCCTGCCCCTAATTTATGTTTTCTATGGTTTGTTTCCCTAGGGTAGACTTTGCTAATTTTTGGTTTGGATGTAGATTTTTTTATCCTTGGGCCTATGCTTTTTTGCTAATGGAGGTCATTTCTCTCTTATTTAATTTTTAGGGATAAAATGCCATGTACAATTTGTTATATTAATAATTCAATGAAAGCATTTTATTCAAAATATAATTAAACAAACAATAACAACAACAAAATTGCAGTCCTTCATACTTTAACCTAACATTTGCAAATACATAAATTCTGAATTCTTAATTAACGAGGGATCCAGGATTCCAACCATTATTTCCAATGTGGTAATATTTTCCTAGTAATTTCAAGCCAACAAAGTCAAAGAAAAGTAGTACAAAAACTCTAAGAGAACATTATCCAGTCTTTTCCACATAAATTCTAAATTCTTAATTAACGAGGGATCCAGGATTCCAACCATTATTTCCAATGTGATAATATTTTCCTAGTAATTTCAAGCCAACAAAGTCAAAGAAAAGCACTACAAAAACTCTAAGAGAACATTATCCAGTCTTTTCCACATGACCCAATTTTCTGCCTCTATTGAACTTACCATTGACTCTGCTGAAACCATTCCCTAGCTCCCATTATCGCATATTTTTACCATAATTATGTGACCTAAACTTAGGTCCATTGGCTAAATTAGTCCCATCATGCAATAGTTCACTCCCTTTCCAACATGAAGCCATGCCCACATTTCTCTATCATTTCAAGCTACCATTTACACACTAGGTGTACGGATCGATTTGGAAACAATGAGATAGAGCCAGTCCCACCAAACTCCATAGCATATACTGTACCGCGATTCATTATAAATTCTCCTTCATTTCATCTATAACAAAATAATCCGGTGTCCAATTACACATATTTTCCTGCTATGTCAAATTAGAGAGATTCATCTCATTCAATAAAATTCGTAGGTGATTTTTTCCTAAAATTTGACCTATATTGTCCAGATAATTAGGGGTCTAGAAAGGATTCTGAAGAATTTCTTTACGATACGCGTCAGAACTTACTATCTCCAACAAAGCATAGTGTTTCTAAGAACAAGATGACAAATTTGTCGAACCAACCCAAATTTGTTGAACTAGCCCATAATAAAACTAGAACTTAGTCTATAAAATTATAATTGTTATTGTGCGTAGACAAGAATCATCCTCTGTGAGCATTGCATAAATCACAAATTTGCAATAAAACACAAAAAATAATTCCCCCAATACATAGTTTTGGGATTATTGCTAAGGTTTTATGGCTATGAAGATCAAATCAAATTCAAAAACTAAAACTAAAAATAAAAATTAACTTGATTATCAGAAAATAATAATAATAATAATAATAATAATAATAATTCTACCGTCCAAAGACCATGGAATCATATGTGAAATCCACCAAAAATTAATATGGGTTCTCCTTGTCTCAGTCAAGCACAAATAGTCCAATTTTTTTATGAGTCAGGACCGATATATCATGAGGAGCCATGTTCTAGCCATGGATAACTAGAAACAAAACAAACCTACAAGATAACATGAGATCTAAATGAAGTCTCATTCATTCGAGTGGGTTTACTGGTTCTATTTTGGTTACCTTTCCGAAGCAAGGCCATGAATTTCAACAACAAAGGAAGGATACCATTTTTTTTTTTACACGATTATTGGAAATTGTTGAAGGGAGCACCATACCTCATCGGTAGATAAATCTTGATATTGAGTAAGCCCAGTTGCGACAATTCCCTAAAACATAACAATATCAACAATAAACTGCAAAGGGATCAAATGAAACTAAATTGGACAATGGAAGCCTTGTTTCAAACAATACATGTAAATCATGATGGCTGGTGCAGTGATAACGAGGTGGTGGGGTAGATGAAGTCATGTGAAACAGACCCAAAGAGGGCCAAATGAAGTCACATATGAACATCCAGATGGGCTAAGCTTAAAATGACAAGCTGGAGTAAACCTCATGAACATGACACGACATAAAAGAGTTTTGATAACATGCTAGATATGCTAAATTTTCGTTTTAAAAAACGACAATTCTTGAAATACCTGGTGGGTTTTTATTCAGAAGAGGGACAATGAATTTGGAAACAATATCCCCAAATCCCGACCTCGTTGAAAGAACACCTTCGATGTGAAATTAAGTAATGATTTCCCCACCTTTAAATTTAAATTGCACAACTTTACTTCCCACCTTCTAAAGTGTACAACATCTCAAACTTCACACTCGTCTTTATGAGTGAAAAAATAGTAAGAATTAATGATTTACCCACCTTTAAGTTGCACACCTTTACTTTCCACCTTCTAATGTGTACAACATCTCAGACGTTCACCTGCATCTTTATGTGTGAAAAAATAGTTTCACTTTGATGGGAAAATGATTTTGGATATCATACATGAGAGGGTTATGCTTTAGGTTTATAATGTGACATGCTTTTTAAAGTATAATTTATTTTAGTGGTGGGAAGTGAAGTTGTGTAATTTAAGGATGGAAGGTTTTTAAATATAATGATCTATTTGATGATAATTTTTGAAATTCTTGTATTTTTAGAAGTTGTATTTAGTTATTATTTTTATTTTTGAATTGCAAATTAGTGTTCCTATAATTTTCATATTTTATGGGGTTAAAATTATAAGATTTTACAACCACATTTTTTAACACCCCATGTTGTTGTGAACCAAAATCTTAAAATGAATCCCAAATAAAAAAAATGGTGCTCCTAGAAACACCCTTTTTTGGGTGTAAAATTAAAACATTTTGCAACTACGACATTAATATTTCGTAATGTTGCGAACCAAAACCTTAAAATCAACTTGAAATTGAAAAGTTGTGCTACTAGTCGCATCCCTTTCTTTTTTCGGGGTTAAAATTTCAACTCATTGGACATGGCGGCCTTAACAATTAATATCATTGCAACCAAAATATTAAAATCAACCCCTAAGTTGAAAATTGATGCTACTAATAACATCCCAAATTTATCTTTAAAGTTAAAACTACAACTTATTTGAAACAATGACTTTAATAATTAATAATATTACAAGTAAAATCTTAAAATTAACCTCCAAATCAAAAAGAAGTGTTACAAGTAATCCTATTTTTTGAAATTAAAATTACAACATTTATAAAACCATCCCCTAAATTCATAATATAATATTGTGAAAAATGATTTAAAAAACTAAAAAAAAAACATATTTTATAAAATTGAAATATAAAATTATATAAAAATATTAAGGAAAAAAAACTCACTAACTCTTTCTTCACTATTATTTTAAATAAATAAAATTTAAAAATAAATTTAATTTAAAAAAACTCGAAAACAAACTAAATTAAAACAAATTTAAAAATTAAAAAAAATTGGGGAAAGGGGTGATCCCAACCGCTCTTTCCCAAATAAATTAATATAAAATACACAGTCAAAATACAAACTAAATTAAAAAATAATAAAAAAACAAGTAAGTTTCGGGGAGAGGGTGATTCCCAACCGCTCTCCCCCCTCCCATAATTCCTTGCACACCCAAATGAACAATAACATCTTAAACCTGCCAGTCGTTTTTGGGGCATGGCCCCTCTCATAACATCACCCCAATCCCTAAAAGGAGCGACGAGTTAAAGAGGAGGGGAAGGGCTCGAGGGATGGAAGGAAGGCCGTGTTTCTTAAAGTTTCCCATCCACATTTCCACGTTCTCCTTCTCGTTTCCCCTATAACCCCCACCGCTAGGGTTCGTGTTCTTTCCATAATTTTGGCTAGGTGGTGGGATTAATTTGTTAGAGAATATATTTATATCGATAAATGTTTATATTTTAGAAATTGAGGTGGATTAGCAAGTATGTTATTTTTAGATTGCAGGAGGATAAGACAAGTGCACTGTCCAAGATTTTATGGTCATCGTTCCAAATTCGAAATAAACAATTATACAAAAAAAAGAATATCAATAATAATTGGTAGCTGATGCATGGATAACTAGTCGACGCATGGATAACTGGTAGTATATGCATGGATAACAGACAATTTGTGGTAGACAACCCGTTTAACTAGAAGAAGGCGAGAGATAAAAGGTAGTTGAGGCATTGACAACCGGTGATTAAAACTACACATGGAGAAGAAGTAAGAGATAACTTGTTTGTGGCACTTAACTTGTGGCCTATCGGTGTTCACTGACCACAAGTTAAGGAGCTATGCTAGTTTGATATTGGTGATATCTTTAATATTTTTCAATTGGGAAATAATATAAAGAGTTTAAAGTTATATAGATGTAGATTTAATGGGGTTAGGTGTATCTTTCAAATATTATGACACTTTTTCCATGTGTACAACCTTGTGGGCCTAATGGTTAAGAACATGTGTTTCCTCCTAGGACTCGGTCATAGGTTCAAATCAGAAGGGTGGTAGGACATGCACACCTATGTAGACTTTAGCAGTCACATCGCTGCATAGAGGGAGTCCCTTGTCCCACAAACAAGGAGGTATCATAAACCAAATTGGTGTCTAGCTTGAATGTGACCTTACAAATTTATTATTATTATTATTATTTTATAAGCTTGAAAATTATATTAACTAAAAATAAACTGTACAAAGAAAATAGTCGAAAAGATTCCAAATGGTCGAATATAGGAAGAGTCTGAGCCAAAGAAGAGCTTTGAGGACCATAACTACAACCGGTTTGAAAAAACTATAGGCTACTAGTTTTCCATCGAAATCAAAATCCCCCACAGGGTTTTTTTTTTCACATAGTAGTTAAACCGACAAGCTCAATATACGAGAGCGCCGAAACTACCTGGGTCACGGGGTCGATCCTGGGTGGGGACGGCCACAGCCGACCGCCCCAGCCACCTAGCCATAAAATCCCCCACAGGGTTATGATCACTAGACTACCAAAACTTAAAACTAAATTCCCATTTCATAAAAAACAACAAAGACAAGACTAATAATCTATTATAATAAACTCAGGAAAGACATGAGTGCCCATGCTAAGTGGCTAGACTAATATTCTATTATTATTAAGGTTAATAACAAGTTTCCCCACACCGATTGCCCCCCCCCCCCCCCCTCCCCTCCCCTCCCCCGAAATGCATTTCACATGACGCATCTTGATCTGGACATATGGATGTT
The DNA here is from genome assembly GCA_027924585.1 of Larix kaempferi. Classification (NCBI taxonomy): domain Eukaryota; kingdom Viridiplantae; phylum Streptophyta; class Pinopsida; order Pinales; family Pinaceae; genus Larix; species Larix kaempferi. Next base: position 5,579,798 of record BSBM01000681.1, read on the forward strand.
TTCCCTGTCCCGAAGGTAGATGACTCTTAATGCCATTAAGGCAGTTTCTTGTTTTATGATCGCACACATTATGTTAACTCATGGTAACACCTATCTCCCCCGTCGAAAGTATAAGCTCCTGGATCTCTCTCCGATGGTTTCGATTTCGATCATGGGAACCTGGTTCTCTACTAGTGCAAATGTACCTTGGTTTAGAACGTATGTTTGGATCGCCATCATGATTCGTTTTGGCGTTAAAATATTCGGCTGAAAGGTCAGGAAAAATATGTATAGCTTTGACGAGAAGGTGGCTTGGTTGTTTGGACGTCTTGGTTTGCTCCCCTCACTATTTCGCACTGTGCCTTCTAGGTCACCTCGAATTCTAATTCTCTGATTCAAATGGTTCATATGAAGAGAACTGAGTGTAGGACACTGTTTGGCCTAAACGCTCACACATGCCCCAGCCGAACATAAGAAAACAAAATCTTCTTTCTGTGTCATTGTCTTGCTACCCACGCAGGAATAGATTCACTACATGGAAAATAGAATTGAGAATCAATATGATATCTTGATGCCTGAGAAGTTGGCTACATATTTTGGCAGGATGGAAGATGACCCTAGAAAAACCCATACTAGGGACACTCTCTATACAAAGACTCTAGCTCTCCTTTGGCAAACAGAAATGCTCCTGGATGTTGTGACACCTCTTTTTCGACCCCAACATGTAAATATGTAAATATTGATGAAATAACTACAAGTCGGATTTGAATGGTCTAGCATGACCAAATTATGTACATCTTCACTTTTTAATATAAAAGCCACGACTACTGTATAATAAAGGATGAGGAAGAGATGAGGGGCCATAATTCCACAAGAGGAAGAGTGATAAGGGGGTTAAAAGGGAGATGGTCTTAGTGACTTATGAGTTAAGTCATTAACCTTAATATTTATTTTGTCCTAAGTTTTATTAATCCCTCTTTATAAAAGTTCATTTACCATAATCTTGGGTTAATTATCCTAAGCTTGGGATGAGAGAGTAAAAATGTGTCCAACCCCATGTATGTCATTTGCCTAGTTCCTATCATTCTTCATGCCACTTGGCTAGTTCTCAACATGCATATAATTTTTGAGAAGTGGTCCATTTTGCGATCATTCTCCCATGATTGAGCCATCAGCTATTGTCATACATGAACAACCTTCAACCGTACCACCATCACATGTACTCTAGATTGGATCCATACTGAGATCAATGGAATTCCCTAGAGTCCTGGCACAGAGAGTTCCTAGCTAGCCTATGCTGGATCCTTGGAAAAGAATTGGGGTAAGAAACCAAAGGGATTGTTAACTCAGAGAAAGGATCTCGACGGACTGTTAACTCATAGAAGGGAGCCCCGTTTCTTGGGTTGTGCAAGTTGACGGGGAAGGAGTGCAAGTGGATTGGGATAGTTGTAGCAAAAAAACTCGGTAACTTCTTGTGGTTTAATAGACCTAGCACGACCAGGGTTGGCAGGTGCGGGGGGAGTAATCCTAGACTCCTTGGGGAACAAGCAGAAAGACTTTGCCTGGGGCATTGGGAGAAAGACCAACAATGCATCAAAATGGTTAGGACTCATCAAAGGTTTGGAGATTGCAACCAACTTGGGAATTAAGAAACTCACTGTTCTTGGAGACTCTCTATTCATAATTAGAGAAGCTAGGCGTATTATAGCCAAACGGAAAGATCCCATCTCCAAAATGCATCTCCTTCTTCAATGCAGCAGTATTGATTTTCATGAGCTCACCTTCCTTCACATTCTAAGAGGGCTGAATGAGAAGGCAGACAAGATGGCGAATATTGGTGTCGAGCTTGATTATGGCAAGCTAAGGCTTGATGAAGATAACATGGAAAACTCTTGGATTCCTTAAACCAAGATTAGATTTTGGGGTTAAGACCCATCATTACTCCCTCTTACATTAATGGACCTCTCTCATTTAATTAGCATCATAATTAATTTTTTTGGGGATTTCTCCCTTAAAGATTCAACGGTCCTCTTCCTCCTTGATCGCACCCTTTGCATGCACGAAGTTAATGCTCCCCAGATCTCAGACAGCTGGTTGGCATGCGAGCTCCTTGGATTGATTAAATTCTGCCCCCGGGCTTCCCTTAGATCTCAATCTTTTGTTCTCCGTCATCCCGTCGCCCTTCCTGGTCTGAGTTTGCTGTTTGGGTATTGGAACAGACTTTATTTAGGTAAGGAAATGGCTCACCATGGAGCTGGGAGTGGAGGGGATCACTATTGTCATGGCGGTGGGAGTTACCAGGGGAATGAGAACCCATCCTGTGGGAATTGCTGTAAGATGAGACACAACACCAATGTTGGGTTTGGAAAGGGAGCATAGCCCGAGGAAAGGTGGGGTGATTCTGTTGAACTGGAAAGTCATCCAGGGCTTGGACCTTGTCGAAGGAACGCAGGAGCTGGAAATGTTATTGGACAGGACGGGAAACACAATATTTCCAAGTTTGAGGTGGAGTTCTTGGATCGTTTGCAGGACCTGGAACTGCAGATGAGGATGATCCGTGGAGAAAACATTGAATTCAAAAAGGTAATCTCTCGACTTTACAACTTTGCTACTGCTTCACATTCTGAGGTCAAAGACCAGTATTCACGTATGGCTGACAAGATAGAGCACCTGGAGGAAACCTTGGGTCTGGCCTACCCCCGCAAGGTTCGGAATCCCAAAGTAACAGACAGCGAGCTCGTGGACATCAACCGAAAGATGGAGAAGTTGAAGAAGTCCATAGAAACAGCTGGTAACTTTGTGGACCTAAGAACTGAAAAGAATAAGGCTGCGAAAGTTGGAGACGCGGCCATGGACGTTGGTCCTCACTAGCAGTTTATCTACTCAGGCCTCGGGACGACTTTCTAGTTAAATTATGTTATCTATGATATCTAGTACTATGCATAGAAGCTCTGCTACTCTCAGTTTAGGCTCTAGTTATATAATGGTGTTCTGGATGGGCTCAATGTCCAAATTTTGTATAAGGCAGACTATCATAAATGTTTTGCACTTGCATATTCCTTCTAGGACATTTTGTTAGATGTTATAGCTTCAACAAAAAAGATAGGTATCAAGCTAAATTTCAGATGGAACTTGATGAACTTGGATTGATGGTTGACTTCCTTTCATGGGAGCAATCAGATCAGTCTTTTTGATGTAATATTATTTTATATATAATCAATACAATTAGCCGTTTCCGTTAAAAAAAAATATCCCTAGCACGGGGCTGGCCCGTTAAAGAAAGATATCACTTGGCAGAGCCTACAACTAGGAGGAACATCCTTGGTTTATAGTCAGTCGATTTATATTTTCAAAGAAGTATTGACCCATGTATAAAATGTGTTGTGTTTATATTTGATATGTGTTTAATGTTATTGCTAATATATAATGATTTAACTGTATACAATTCTTTACACTATGTTATTGCATTCATGTGGAAATTTCCTCCAATAACTTCATTTATGTAATATAAATTATGAGTAATCATTTATGCATTTAATTCCGATCTAAATATTTAATTTAAATAATGGAAAACAAAATAAAATGTCAGAGGTGTTTTGGTTAATAACTTGGGTGTTCCACGGCCCCAATGTCATCATGAGGACACATGGAACATGAAATTTGTGTGCTCACGAATAGTGCCAGTGGCTTGATTGGCCATGGGGACCAGGGCCTTAGTCTTGCACCTTGGATGGATTGACTGGAAAAAATGGATTTAGAAAATCGTATTGGGCTAGTTGGAGTAGGATACTAAGATAAATACTTTGGCTCGTGTGGTCAGAGGAAAAGTCTTTAGAGGACTATCGCTCCTGCTCATTCTAGGCTTATGTTCCACTGGTAGCCAAACACCGAGAAAACAAGCAATGCAACTGTAGATGCCAAAGCGACTGGTTGTAAGGTGAATCCCCCCATTACCATATTAGATGATACTTAGTCTTATATGTTGTTACCTGTCTAAGATGGTTTTGTGTTTATCTGGTCACTTTAGTTTTGCTTCAAATTCAACTATTTTACATTTAGTGGCCAGTAACGATGACCTGTGGGGAAGTTTGTCTTTTAATTGTAGCATCAGGGTATTCATAAATAGTGGTATGAACACCAGTCACCGTCTCAAACTTCTTATTTTCTTTAGTAATAATAACTACAAAGTTTAGGATTTATAAAAAATTACACCTTAAGAAATTGGATCCCTCTCGGTGCTTAATAGATCTGGGTTGGGGAGATGATTAATGAACTAGATGTTAGTGTGAGCTTTGTTAGCAAACACTGCTAGGGTTTCTGCAAGATCGTTGCTAGTCTGCACGAAGTGTTTTGTATGGACCCTCCCCCGGACCCGGGTCGGGAAGCCTTGGATGATGCTCGGCTTCTCATCACGGATCGTTTCAGAATGCTGGTGGCTTCACAACCAGCAAACCCTAAGACGACCCCCGCGAAAGAGTCTAAATTTGTCAAAAAAGCTGAAGTCCCAGAAGTGAAGTTGACTTCAAATGCTTCAAAACGCAAGGCTGTGGCCCTAGTTGACAAGGGTTTAGTTGGTCACTTCACGGGCTTATGGCCGTCACCTCGCTCTATTGAAATATGGCTCAACAAAAATTGGCGACCACTAATTCAAGGGGAAGTGCAACAAATTTTCTGTGGCAAGGGGTTCTTTGTTTTCTATTTTGAAAAGAAGGAAGATCGAGATCTAATCTTCAGGAATGGACCTTACTTCATGGGGCCAAGAGGAATGTATCTCAACAAATGGGATCTCTCATTCGACCCAGAGAAAGACATCCCAGCAGCTGTTCCAGTCTGGGTTAAGCTTCCACACCTTCCTCTTCATTGCTGGAATGACGAAGATCTCCGAGCCATTGGAAATACATTGGGGAAATATATCGACAAGTCTGAACCAAAACCCCCAATGTTTTCATGTGCAAGAATATGTGTAGAAGTAGATTTGGAAAAGGGGTTACCAGAAGCAATAAATCTAGCAATGGACGGATGGAGCCATAGGAAAACAGTTGATTATGAGCAAATGCCATTCAAGTGTAAGGCATGCCATGAGTATGGACATTTCGCCAGGCTATGCCCAAAAAGGAAAGCCCCAGAAGATGAAGAAACCCAAGGGGGGGAATGGAATGAGGTTACAAAAAAAAAAGGAAGCAAAAGAAATACACAGGCGGCCTCTAAAACCCCAATGAGAAACCCAGGAAACGCTAACAAATTCCAAGTTTTGACGGTAGAGGAGGAAAACAAGGAACAGGAAAAAGAGAAACAAATAGATGAGGAAAAAGAAAATGAGGAACAGACAAACTCAAAAAAGGAAGGCACTTGTAACCCAGCGCAGCAATTTTCAGTAGTAGGAATAGAGTCTTCATTAAACTCAGGAGGATTAATAACACGAGCAAAACCGAGACTTTTTTCAGGAAGAAACTTTAGATAGTAAAGATGAGGAGCAGGAGCCCACTATTAAAAGAGGAAGAAGACTCAATAAATTAATAAGAGAACAAGAAGCACCTCGCGAAAAGGTGGCGGGTAAGCAAACTAGTCTAGAGCAGCATGTAAGGATTATCAATAGCGGCAAACAACAGCAAGGAGCTCAGGAGGAAAGAAAGGACAAAGCAGGACCTCTTCCAACAAAGAAATAATGAAACTAGTCTCCTGGAATTGCAGAGGGTTAGGCGGAAAGCAAAAAGCAGAAGCAATAAAAAGAATAAAAAAAAAGGAAAAATTTGCAATACTTCTGATCTAGGAGACTAAAATGCAAGAGGAGGAGAGTCTCAATCTCATGAAGCAACTATGGCCCAACGAAGAAGGGAATGCTGTGAATTCCTTAGGAGCTTCCGGAGGAATCATCACGTGGTGGGAAAAGGGTATGTATCAATGTAAAGATTTTTTCTCAAATCGTCATTGGATTTTTGTTAAACTTGAAGAAAAAGCAAGTAATAGGAACTTTTGGGTTGGAAATATTTATGGACCTACTGTCTATGGACAGAAAGAAACCTTTTGGGAACAGCTAATAGAGCTAAAGCACAACCTTGATGGGCTCCCCTGCATCCTAGCGGGGGATTTTAACACCACCATCTCAGTGGGGGAAAGAAAAGGGGGATCCAAAGTTAGAGATCCATATGGAGAAAGAATGGAGGATTTGATGTCCACATGGAGCTTAGTCGATATCAAGCCCAAGCAGGGCACCTTCACATGGAATAATAAGAGAGTAGGACCAAATCATATAGCTGCCAGGCTTGACAGGTTTTTAATAAGTTCTTCATTTCTTAATGATTTTAAGATACCAAACTCGAACATCCTTGCTTCAGCAGTCTCAAATCACAAACCTATATCTCTTTTTTTCTCCTCCCCTGGAAAGTTAGGCCCTCTTCCCTTCAGATACAATCCTGCCTGGCTTGAGGATGAACGCTGCTTAAATGAGGTAAAAGCTGCGTGGAGGCAATTCATTCCCGGGTCTCCGGGGTTTATTTGGGAATCAAAACTAAAATTGGTGAAAAGAACTCTAAAAAACTGGGCTAAATTGAACTACATAAAACCAGGGGAGGAGCAGGAGAAATTGCAAAAGGAGCTAGAAAGACACCAGATCAAAATGGAGCAAATTCCAGTGACTGAGGACATGTTAAAGGAGGAAAAAGATCTAGAAGAAAAAATCCAAAAAGCTGAGAGAAAGGAAGAGGAAGAATGGAGGTTAAAATCTCGGAGCCTCTGGCTGAGAACAGGTGACAGAAACACCAAGTTTTTCCATGCTCAGTGCAAGGAGAGATACAGGAAGAACACCATCGAGAGCATCACAAAGGAGGACGGAGTCAAAATCGAGGGACAGGATCATATCTTAAGAGAGGCAAAAGCTCATTTTGAAAATTTGTACAACAACAATGATTTGTCCCTTAAGGAAGAAATGGAACAAATGAGTAAAGAAATTCCTAATCTAATAGCAGAGGCTGATAATAAAAAACTAATGGAACAGATATCTGAAAGTGAAGTAAAAAAGGCTATCTGGTCGCTTCACTCGGACAAAGCTCCTGGACTGGACAGATTTACAATAAATTTTTATAGAAAATGCTGGCACTGGTTAAAAAATATCTCATAAGAATGCTAAACTGGACTAGGAAAAGAGAAAAGATAGGGGGAGCCACAAATTCCTCCTTCATTGCATTAATTCCCAAGGAAAAAAATCCACTCTCTATGGGAAGATACAGGCCGATCTCCCTTTGTAATTCCTCATATAAAATTCTCACAAAAGTCATTGCAAACATAATCAAGGGCCATCTTTCTCGGATTATTTCCCCAAATCAAGGAGGCTTCATTGCGGGACGCCAAATTTATGACAACATCCTGCTCGTGCAAGAAGCTATACATTCTAGCATACAAAGGAAGGACTCAGGTATGGTCATTAAATTGGATATGGCAAACGCTTTTGATAGAGTTAGGCATGAGTTCTTATTCTTAGTAATGAAAAAATTTGGGTTTGAACAAGAGTTCATAATCTGGATCAAAGCTTGTATTGGCTCTCCATGGGTCGCCCCTTTGATAAATGGAAGGCCATCTTCCTTTTTGCAAATGTCTCGCGGATTGAGACAAGGATGCCCTCTATCTCCTTGTCTATTCGTGATCATGGCAGACTCACTCAGCATAACTCTTAATAAACTCCAAGATTCTGGATCTCTTCCTGGAATTGAAATAGCAAAAGATGTCCCTTCAATAAATCACGCTCAGTTTGCAGACGACACCATTTTGCTAGGTAGCGCCTCTCCTATCATCGCCTCCAGATTCAACTCCTCTTTGTCCCTTTTCCTGCGGGCGTCCGGGGGTAAAACCAATAACCAAAAATGCAATGTATATGGCTGGAATTGCAACAACCTTCAACTCAGAAATCTAGCCAATATATTGGAATGTAAACCTTGCTTCGATTGGACATCATTCAAGTACCTGGGCATCCCTATCTTTCAAAAAAAATATGCCTCTTCTGCTTGGACTCCCATACTTGAAAAATTCAAAAGCAAAATAAGCTCCTGGGGGACCCGCTGGCTAAACCTGTCAAGCAAAGTGATCCTAATCAAAGCTGTACTTTCTTCAATCCCCATATTCTCTGGAGCTATCCTATTGGCTCCAATCTCAGTTACTAACTCATTTTGTTTGGAAATCAGAAAGTTTCTTTGGCAGGGTGGAAAAACACAGGGGAAGAAGTTCCATTTATTTAATTGGAAAACAGTCAAAGAAAAGCGCCATAGAGGAGGGCTGGGAATACGAGACCCCGCAACAATAAGTAAGGCTCTGGGAGCCAAGCTAGTTTGGAGAATGATAACAGGGAAAAGAGAATGGTGGAAGGATGCCATAAGGAAAAAATATATCAGCGGACCCCGGCAAAGATGTCTGAGCAACCTGAAAAAAAGAAAAGGAACATCAATATGGAGGTTAATTCACTCATCAGCTGGGCTAATCAAAGATCATATCTACTGGATTCCTGGCAATGGAAGCAAAATTAACATTTGGAAAGATAGTATCAATGGAGCTAGCCCCTTAGGAGAAAATGGTGAAATCCAGAATGTCAAGACTTGGCTTTAGGAAAGGGGAATTCCAAAACTGGCTGATATGGCTACCTGGAATTCCAATGGGAGGTGGAAAGGCTGGAAAAACTTAGAACCCCCGGATAACCTTGAGGAGAATTACAAAAAATTTCTGCTGTCATTACATGGGAAAGCTCCCATAAATATCAGAACCAAAGACACCAGAGGCTGGGGGAAAGAAGGAAGGTACACTGTCAAAGCTGGGTATGATCTTCTCACCGCAAATCGTCTTCCAGTCCAAAAAATTTGGAAGAGTGTCTGGAACTCAGACAGCATACCAAAAATCAACTATTTCTATTGGGTTCTGGCTCATAACAAGCAGCTGACTGCTGACAATTTAAAGCTCCGCGGAATAGAAGGACCTTCCATATGTCATCTATGTCAAAATTCGGAAGAGAGTTCTCAGCATTTATTTTTAGAATGCAATTATTCTAATCAAGTCTAGAACCTGGTTCTTGGTCCGCTTTCTAACGCCATCTCCATCCCCAACCAAATTTCGCTGATGACTGAAAAATGGGCTAATGGCTTTCAGGGAATACGGAAGAACAAACCTACAATTTATAGAATTTTAAAGCTTCTTCCGATGAACATATGTTGGCAACTTTGGCTGGAAAGGAACCAGCGTGTCTTTGAAGGAAAAAGCAACACAGAAATAAGAACAGCAAACAAAATCATTTCCCTGACTTCAGAAACCCTGACGGCAAAGGAAACAACAATCCAACAGCAAGATTCCTTAAGTTGGCAGGAATATCAATGGTGCAAAAACTTTATCAAAGGGAGTTCGCTTCAGTCCAAAAAGACATCAATTTTACAAAAATGGGAGATAAGGAAAGATAAACAGTCCTTCAACGACTGGTGGAGAAATAAAAAAAGACATACAATCTTTTTTGATGGAGCATCTAAAGGGAACCCAGGGGAGGCAGGTGTGGGGGGGATTATTTTCGATCCCGGAGGAAGAAAAGTAGCCGAATTTGCTTGGGGACTTGGCACAAGAACAAATAACGAAGCAGAATGGATGGCGATGTACCACTCACTCGAGCTAGTCTCTTCTTTAAATGTGGGAAAGTTACAGGTAATTGGAGATTCCAGGCATGTAATTCAGAATATGAATAACATCTCTTCGAGAGGAGCAAAGAACAAAAACCTACGAAAAAGAATCAAATCCCTCTCTCTTCCCACTGATATAAAATATCTCCATGTTCTTAGAAGCCTCAACTCGGCAGCAGATGGACTCGCAAATGTTGGAGTCTCCTTGGGACAAGGCCAAATAGTGCAAAATAAGGTTTTGGGATATAAATTCATCCCCTAGCAATGTTAGCTATGGACGCGTTTCAATGCTGGGATATAGAACACTCTCTAAGGTTATCAAAGTGTAATGTTTGGAGGCGAACTTGTCGTGGTGGGCTCCCCGCTGCATGCCCCATTCAGCTGGCACGTCGAGGCCATGTGCCTTCCCACCTGGCCCCAAGACTCTCACGCTCCAGCATTTATTGCTGTGAAGCGGTTTATTGGATTGACATCGAATTTATGGAGTAGCTCAACCCCATTCTGCTTGGCCCAGGGTTTCAGCGCCTCTCTGTGGTGGATTTGGAAACACAGCAGCACGAAGAAGATCCTCGCGAGCTCAGATTTATGGAAGGAATCCGGCAGGCCATCGCCACCCTCAGTCAGATAACTTCGGAAGTTAAGGTGTACTTGACAAGGACTTATTCGACGGTTTGTTCAATTGCAGACCAGAACAAGGAGCAGAATCTAGAATTCAAATACGTTCACTCCCGTCTTTCCTGTATGGAGTCTCGTCTTGACGATATAGAAAGAAACACAGTCGAAGTTCTGGGGAAAATGGATAGCATCAGAGAGGATCTCTCAGTCTTCATACATAAAACACAATTCAGCCAGGTGCACGAAGCCCCGTCTGTCAATCAGGGTATGATGGAAGCTGCGTCCTTCCTGCAGTAGAACAACAGATAGTTTCCATTTTCTGGAATTTAGGATGTCGATCCACAGGTTTCACATGAACTTTTTCTGAATGTTCTTCTGTTTACTGCTCTGTAATCAGTTTGTTAAAGTTTATACTAGTAGAATAACTGGAAATCTCAGGAAAACTAGGAAGAAAGACACAGAAAGCCAAACTCTTTGTAAATTCTGCAGCTTATCCCTTTTTGAAGCAGAATCATGGCAAAATTTTTGTACTGTATGGCTGTGCACAACCTTTTATATATAGATATAAATTTCCCTATTTCTGTTAAAAAAAAATAATAACTATAATGAGATGTTAATTTATGAACAATGGAGGGGTGACTCATCTGGTTTCCACTATAGTAGGTTGGTCACCCAGCATCTATATCTTCTTATTGTTAATATGATATAATAAAATATGAATTTCACAAAAAAAAGTTAATAATAAATTATATTATATACACATATTAAGTTATGCATTGGTATTTAATCTCTTTGTGGAATAGGCATATACTTATTGGAAATAACAATCCACACTTTTAAATTAAATTTTGTAAATAATGCTCATAATGAATTAATATGAATCTTAGTAGTAGAAAAGCTTTTCATCGAGGGGAACTCCTACCTAACCTTACACCCCTTACTGCGCAACCTTTACCATTTAGACCTAATTGAATTCTCACAAATTAAATATACACCTCACAATGAATACACAAAATAATGTAAAAGTTAAAGAATTGAAAAAAAAAACGATGAAAAATTACTTTGATTCAAATTACCCCCCCTCACACACAAAAAAGTAAATATCATTTATTGTTCTCGAATTTTTATCATTATTCAAAGCCATTATAATTCCAAGAATATATCAAAGGGAAATCCTACCTAACCTTATACCCCTTATTGCATAACCCCTTTACCATTTAGACCTAATTGAATTCTCACAAGTTAAATATAAACCCTACAATGAATATATAAAACTACGTGAAAGTTAAAGAATTGAAGAAAACATTGTCAATGGAGTCTAGAATTTATTGATAATCTATTTTCTTCTCCAAAGGTTCAAAATCTCCTTTTAAGATGTTTTCCAACTTTACATAGTCTTCCTCTCTCGTCTTGGCCCTTCGTAAAAGACAATCTATTAACACCCAAGCTAAAGTTTCTTCATGCATCTATGTGGTCCCTTTGAAATTAGAATATCAGGTAATTTAGTTAGTGTAGAGAAATACATAATGTTTGGATGTGGTATTCACATTGCAAATTATTTGGTGGAAGTTTGGAAAATATATTACGAAATAAATGTTGGAAAACTAGTTTTGGGTAATTACATTACTCCACATTTATTAAAGTTATTATATATATTCTAGGAAATGTAATATAATTGAGGTATTTTAATTTTTAAGTTAATTTTTAATAATGTTTCATTATGAGTAAGTTTAAGATAAAATTTAAATTATAGTTTTTTATACTTAACTTAAACTATTTAACTGGAATTGTTAAATATCATCATAAATGATATAATATGTTGAACTTTTGAGAAAATGCTTATTGTTTGTACATCATATCACATGTTTGGTAAAAAAGGTTGGATATTCTGATCTTATTTTAAAACAAGGGCAACTACAAAGTAGCTAGTTCCTACCCTAAATGCATTGTATAAGTTGTCCTAGTTAATAATAAGCTCTAGCCTTAAGGAGATGTCGTATAGAAGCTAGACATCCACAATTATAAGGAACTGGCATATAAATGTTAGACATCGACATAGATCTTGTGGCTAGCGTGTAGTGGCTGCATGTTTTTTGGAATCCATCAGAAATCAATCACAACATTATACAAAAAAAACAGTCATAATTTATTGGAATAACATGTCATCAATGTGATCTCTTAGGAGGATAAACTAGCAGAGATAGTGCAATTACACAATATGAAGAAGCCATACAGTTGGCAAGTGCAAATCCTGAGATGATTAAATATTAGTATTTATCCCATTCGCAATAATTTTGATAAATTAGTTGAAGAATGGGTGAAGATCATGTATATTAATTAAGTTATGGGCATTGAAGAATGGAAAATAGAGGGAAAGTTAAAATTGAAAAAATAACTAAAAACACGAAAAAATAATTCCTATCAATTTTAATGTCTTTCATTGCTTTGAAATCACCAAAGGCTATGAAAATTTGATAAAATCCTTTGAAATTAAAGACATAAACTACCTTGTTATGCAATTTCCCCTTGTTTCCTTCTTTATGGACGAGATAGTTGGTTCTAATTAATTTAAGAATGATTCCAAGATCATCATTTGTTTATGTCATTATTTAAACATGTTATAATGTTGTTGACCTATGAATGCAAGGTTATCTTTTCTCAAAGAAACCATGGGCCATTATGCAATGTTTAAAAAAAGTTATATTCAAAGGGAAGTGGGTGGGAATACTCCAAAGTCGAAGAGTTAGTGGTAATTATGTTTTGTTGTGTTCGTCATGAAATGTATTGACATTGGAAGTGTTTATATGATATCTATCAATAACACAAAGGGAATCAAATAACATAATGCATGTATATCTTGATGGTATAACCTAATCACGTAATTTTTAAGCATTTACCAAACTTAGCATGGAAAGGCTATTCAACAACGTTTCCATGTTTTATATATCAATCATATATAACATTCAAATCAATACAAAAGTTCCATCCTTCACATAATATCTCGTCATTATAAGATAACCCCCCACTCGGTAACTTGTTGATAAGAAATGTAGAATTTTATATTGAGTTTTACTTTTCTGGCGAACAAATTTGCTCTCAAATTTGGTAGTCTCATCGTATAAAAGTTTACCATAAGAAATTATGTGAAATTTATACATAACATGAGCATGCGAATAACTTTTTCGAAGAAAAATAGCGTCAGAATATATGACTTTGACACATGAACCAAGGAAGAATGGCACGATAAGTAAGTGATCGAAAAGTGAGAATTTTTTTTAGACTTCAAAGAGCACTTCATGGGTCTAAAGGCATCAGAGAAAATGCCCCCCATGCTAAGCGAAAGTTGCATGTTGGATGCTTGCATTGCTTTGCATCTTGTAGACATGCCTTTTTTTCGACAACTGCCCATCTGCTCCCATGCACATTACATTGCGCTCTTTGTGCTCGAGATGCAGGTCACTTTAAGCCATTCATTAACAACTGTAACGATCACACTTAAAGGGTTGAGCCACCTATGACCGATGCATGTTGATTCTGAAAGTACATGAGCATCCTTGGAACCTTCACTTCTTTTATGTACCAGTAATAGTTGAGTTATATTAGTGTAACACCCAATCCACGTGTTATGGTGAATCCGTATAGAAGAGATTCATCTTCATAAATAATGCATATTTAAATAATAATTGAATGTTGATGAATAATATTACATTGAGGACCTTTTTTATATATTGTTAGGCATCATTTGAGAGGAGTCATGTCCTCTTATAATTATAATTATTATTAATTAATTGTTAATTTATATTTATTTATTATTTTATTTATGTTTGTGACATTGCCTTCCCTTTAAGGGAAGCTTTGTCCTCAAAGCTTAGTTTGCTGATGTAGTTTTTTTTATTCTTGCTCTATGTCAAACTAATGACTTGAGACATGCAAGTTTGATTACGACCATTACTTCCCGTTGTTTCTTTTGCTTCGGAATCATTATTAAATCTATATTTAGTGAAGTTTCATTTATGCTTTTACCGCTTGCTTGGTTATCGATCTTAACTCTTCTTGTCGTCAACTGGAGAGACTAGAGAGACTTGATGCCAATCTTGTCTTGTGTCTGATTAATCTTATAGTTGTTCTCACTGATGTTATTTTGAGGTGAGAGGATAGTCAAGGTATAGTTTAAATCTAAAACATTTAATTTCTCTGATTTGATTTCTTTTGCACACTGTGGGATCCATCCCTTATCATTGTATTGATCATTGTTATTATCAGCAACACTGGCTTGGCTCTTCTCACAAACTTGGTCAATATCATCTCCATCTTTATCATATATATCATTTGTATTTTCACCATCACTATGATGTTTGAAATCCTTGTCTTGTTTAGTATCTTGATTAATATTATTAATCTCATCTTGATTTCCACAATGATTTTCTATATCTTCTTCATTTTCGTCATTTTTATGTTCGTTATCTGGTTTTTCTTCGAGACTTTGAACATCACATTTAGATTTAGGTTCCGAGTCCTTGTCTTGAGAAGCCTTCGATTTGTTTTTTTGTCTTATTTTAATGAAGGTGTTGTCAATAACTTTTTCAGGAGCTTTTATAATTGATTGTTCCATACGATCAAGCATTTAGTCCATCTTTTTCTTTTGCTCATAAAAAAACATATCCAATTCTTTCCACTTTGACCTCATGGCTAACGTAAAAGTTTTCCAGAAGTAATGAATAATAGATCCTAATTAATTATGAAGAAGATATTGATAATTATTATTATTATTTAAAAAAAATAGTAATAATATTTTGTATATATATAGATTTTAATATATTTTATTTTTTTCAAAAATACTTTATAATATATATATATATATTTATTTAAAAAAAATAATAATAATATTTTGTATATATATAGATTTTAATATATTTTATTTCTTTCAAAAATACTTTATAATAATATATATATATATATATATTTGTTGTTGGTTTGTGTGCAGGGTGGCGTGGATAGGGAAGGAGTTGGCGGAAGGAAGGTTGGATGGTGGCGGGGGTTGGAGAGGGTGGAAGGGTGATGGGGAGAGGTAGGGCACACGTGGAGGGGAATGAACGCACGCATGCAGGGAGGAGGGGGCGCCGGCGTGGGCGTGGACAGGCAGCGCGAAGGGAAGTTGCGAGTGAGAGGAGGGGGGGACCAGATGGAGATGGGGCAGGTGAGGAGCGCGGAAATGTTGGATGAGTGGAGGAAGAGGGAGGCGCTGGATTAGGAGTTGAGGGACAACGCGAGGAGTGGATGGAGGTGGATCAGCGTGGGTGTATAGTGGAGGAGCGCAAAGCAGGTGTGCGCGGGAGGGAAGATGGAGGGAGACATAGTGAGCTGGAATGGTAGGCGGGGAGGAGGTGAGGGTGATGACCAGTGCAGCGTGTGATTAATGGCGCAAGAAGGTGGCTGGAGTGCGTGGGAAACAGGAGTGGTTGGGAGTGGTCGCGCTGGTGTGAAGAAATGTGGAGGCGTAGAGCTTAGAGCGGGAGTTTTCCAAGTGGAGATGTGAGGGGGAAGAGCTGGAGAGTGCTAGCGTATAAGAGGAGAAGAGAGGAGTGGAGGAAACGCTGGAGTGCAGCGCAAGAGAGAGGGTGCAGCGTGGGATGCAGTGAGAAGGAAGATGGGGGGTTTGTGTAGGGAGAGGTGCAATGGACGCGGGGGAGGAAAAGTGCGGGAGTTGTGAGAATATGGGAGAGTAGATATGGAGAGAGAATAGCAAGAGCAGCCTGAGCGAGCTGTATGAGGGACGAGTAGCGGTAGTGCAGCGGAATAGTGTGGAGAAGGGAGTAGAGGTGTGGAGAAAATCAAGGAAGTTTGAGCGTGAGGGAATGTAGGGATAAAGAGTGAAGTGGGGATATAACTGAAGCGAAGTGGGCGAGGTGTGGAATGGTGCAGAAGCGCGATAGAGAATGAGTGGTGAGCTTGAATGAGTGGTGGGAGTAGCCAAGGCAGGATCTTACTAATACCAATGTAACATCTAATCCGTGTGTTATGGTGAATCGGTATCCGGATAAATAAGAGATTCATTTTCATAAATAATGCATATTTTAATAATAATTGAATGTTGATGAATAATATTACGTTGAGGGCCCTTTTTATATATTGTTAAGCATCATTTGAGAGGAGTCTTGTCTTCTTATAATTATAATAATTATTAATTAATTGTTAGTTTATATTTATTTATTATTTTATTTATGTTTGTGACAACTAGTAGCATGCATGAACCAACGTTTGGATGAATAAGATGAGCCTAACCGCTCATGCATGAACCAACAACAGGTAGAGTGTTTCAATGCATAGTAGCATAATTCGAGTACGAATACTATTCAATACGGAAAAAATACGTAATAAAATATCTATTACGAATAAAATACATCTAGTACGAATAAAATACAGAAGTAGCCTGCTTACATATAATATTTTTAATCCAATATTCACAAATATACCATAAATATACATAAACATTTCTATAATAAAATTTAACATATATTTAAAAAACGAAAAATATAAAATCTTAACAACCTATGATATGGAAGTGTGAGAGACGACAACTACTTATTTATAGTTATTTTAATAAGTAAGCATGAAATTGAATGGTATTTTTGTTTTATAGTGTTTAAATAATTAATGCTTTTTTTTCTTTCTTTTTTTAAATTGGTTTTCAAAATTTAGTTCTCCACTAATAATATGTATCCGTATTATACCTACACCGAATATTCGACCAATTCGAATTTATTCCGAATTTTCGTACACGAAGTACCAATACGACCGAATTATGCTACTATGTTTCAATGTAGTTCCAAGGGCACATAGGGTCTTGAGTATGAGCATGTATCAATGCAGAACGTTCTATGAAAGCTCCGTAATCTGAATTGGTTGGGGCAAGCAAGTGGTGAGCTTTTGGTTTTGCTAGGGGATGATTAGCTTTCTATTCGATTTAAGCTTATTTTGCACACTTTCTTATGTTAATATTTTTCATGGGGAGGATTCCAGTAGTCCATCCACTCTTTTGGTGCATAACATTTTTTTCTTCACCCGTGAACTCTAGGACGGGCTCTCTGTTATACCCTTTGTAGGGGTTTTGCATCTGGCAGCTTAGAAATGGCACTGCCATGCCCCTAGAATCTTTGTAGGATCACGATCACATTGGGGGTATCTTAGTAATGTTTAGGAAATATCATAGGAAAAGGCTGTTCATTACAGGGATGAAATGCCTAACAGAGATGTTATCATCGTGAAGAAGCTTTGGGCTCCAAAGAAGGAAGCACAACAAATCAAGTACTTATTTGGTGCAGAAGTGAAGACACTAGGCTCCATCTGGCATAGAAACTTAGTGAGACTTCTTGGTTATTGTTCCAACAACACAACCAAGCTTCTCATGTATGATTACATGCCCAATGGAAACTTGGGTGGTTTGTCGCATGAGATGAGAGGATCACTAGACTGGGAACACAAGTACAACATCACTTTGGGATCTGCACAAGGGATTGAGTATCTGCAACACCACTGCATCCCAACAATTGTTCACCGTGATGCCAAAGCTAACAATATATTGTTGGGTCATCATTTCAAGCCTTACCTTGAATATTTTGGGTTGTCAAGGTCGTAGATTCTTATGATGATTACACCAAGTCTTGACCGAATGTAGCTGGATCCTATGGATATATTTCTCCCAATATGTATTGTTACATCCTATATTGATTTCATGTTCTATTAAAAACTGTTTATAGGAAACGAATTTCATGTTCTATTAAAAACTGTTTATAGGAAACTTCAGAATCGATATTTTCAATAATGGAATCCATTGGAGCAACATAAGTGATCAAAATAGTCTTCTTCTTCTGTGAACTTCCATGCTTAAGAGCTTGCAGCTCTTTCTGCATCCACTACAACAAATCCTTATGATGCACTTCTTTTTTAGCTCCCTTTTTTGCTTCCACTAATTGTTTCAATGTATTTTTCTCCAATTTTTTGAAAAATTCTGAGTGTTATTCATTGGGATGGCACTATTTATGGTGTTTTTTGTGTTGAGTACCCCAATCTGACACTAAATTTGACACTATTTAGCATAGAATTTAGCTTCTAGTTTAACTTCTTATTTAGCTTCCTTTTTTGCTCCTGGTTTACCTTCCTTCTTAGTTTCATCTTTTTGCTTATTTTTTGCTCCTCTTTTAGCTTCTAGTTTAGCTTCCTTTTTTTTTCTTGTCTTAGCTTCATTTTTAGCTTCTAGTTTAGCTCCCTTTTTATCTTCTAGTTTGGCTTTCTATTTAGCTTCCATATTAACGCCTACTGTGCCTAAATAGTTAAGTTGTTGAGGTCTTGGGGTTTATGTGGATATGGGCATTATGGAGCATGGTATTTAGGGATTAGGGTTTTATAGATTAAGGGTTAAGGGATTAGGGATTATGGGTTAAGGGATTAAGGGTTAAGGGCTAAGGGTTTAGGAGCTTAGGGGTTCTATAGTTTAATGGTTAATGGCTTAGGGATTATGGGTTAAGTACTTCATGTTTAAGGGCTTAGGGCTTAGGGTCAAGGTATTAATGTTTAAGGGCTTAGGGAATAGGGGTTTATGGGCTAAAGGATTATGGATTACTTCATAAGGGTTGAAGGGTTAATGGATTAGGGGTTAGGAGATTCATGGCTTATGGGTTAAGGGATTGGGGATTAGGGGTTTAGGGCTTAATGGTTAAGGGATTAGGGATTTAGGGTTAAGGGATTAAAGGTCAAGGGCTTAGGCATTAGGGTTTGACGAGGTTTAAAGGGTAAGGGCCTAGTGATTATGGTTAAGGGAATTTTCTTTTTAAATTTATAATTGTTTTCCTATTATAAATTTTATTTTACAATATGTGATGTAATTTTTTATATTTGCTTTTAATTTAGTTTAATTTGGATTATTATTTATGTTAATTTAAAACATATTAATAATATTGAATATTCATGTTTTGAATATATAAATTTTTATAATCTTTTGTATTGAATAAATAAATAATGTTTTTCTTAATGTTAACTACAAAAGATACCATATTAATATTTACTATATTTATATTAAAAGTTTCAAATATACCAATTTAGTCTTCAAATTGTTCATGATAATAAAAGACACGAATTTATTTCATATAGGTTTTTTATGATTTTTAAACCTTGTATTCATAATGTAAATATAACTAAGGCAACATATATTAACTTTAAGTTTCCAATTCATAGTGATCAACTAAAAAATATATCTATGTGGCTTGAAATTTTATTAAGTTTTGTGTCTTCCCAAATATGTTTTGATACAAAATGAATGGAAGAAGCATATGAAATTGAAAATTGGGGTTAGGTAGTATAATGGTTAATGGATTATGGATTATAATGGGTTAATGGATTAATTTCATCCATCAACCCTGCATAGTGAGCAATGAATGGGGCCAATGTTGACATTTCTTCAAACTGGGATTGTATTCGTTGAAATTTGACATGGTTAGAATAGACACATGCCTTGATGGTATGAGAGGATTTCAATACTCAAGGATGAATGATGTCCCCACATATTATTTGACATCGTCCACGTTTCCATCAACATTCATGATGAATGTCTCATTGTCATCATTCGTCATTCCCTTATATAAAATATTTGTCGGAACTCTCTTGAAATGTCATGGGACTTCCAACACGTCCATCATTAATGTCATCCATCGACCTTGCATAGTGAGGAGTGAATGGGGCCAATGTTGAAATTTCTTCAAATTGTGCCTATATGCATTGAAATTTTACATGGTTAGACTAGGCGCATGCCTTGACGATATGGGACGGTTTCTAGACTCAAGGACATCATCGTCATCATCATCACCACCATCATGGTTTTCATTTCCATCATCATCATATTCATCATGAACCAATTTGTCCATCCATGCCACAAAGATCAAACCTGAGATACCAACCATCTTTGAAGGGAAACCTAATGAGGATGCCAATGTCCATGTCTTTGCCTTTTTCTTGTGGCATTCTTCAAGATGATTAAACCATGATTCTATTAAGTTAAGACATCCCCAAATAATTTTATAGGATCCAACATGCAAGTAGTTTAATGGTTAATTGCTTAGGGATTATATTGGGTTAAGGACTTAATGTCATCCATCGACCCTGCACAGTGAGCAATGAATGGGGCCAATGTTGACATTTCTTCAAACTGTGATTGTTTGTGTTGAAATTCGACATGGTTAGAATAGACACATGCCTTGAAGGTATGGGAGGGTTTCAAGACTCAAGGATGACTGATGTCCCCACATATTATTTGGCATCAACCACGTTTCCATCAAATTTCATCATGCACGTCTCATTGTCACCATTTGCCATTCCCATATATAGAATCTTTGCTGGAACTCTCTTGAAATGTCATGGGGATTCCAATATGCCCATCATCAATGTCATCCATCAACCCCTCACAATGAGGAATGAATGGGACCAACGTTGAAATTTCTTTAAACTGTGCATGTATGCATTGAAATTTTACATGGTTAGACTAGGCACATGCCTTGACGATATGGGAGGGTTTATAGACTCAAGGAAATCATTGTCATCATCATCACCATCATAATGGTTATCATTTCTATCATCATCATGATCATATTCTCCATGACCCAATTTTTCCATCCATGCCACAAAGATCAAACTCGACATATAGGCCATCTTTGTAGTGAAACCTAATGAAGATGCCAATTTCCATGTCTTTTCCTTTTTCTTGTGGCATTCTTAAATACGATTAAACCATGATTCTATTAAGTTAAGACATCCCCAAGGAATTTTATAGGGTCCAACAAACCAGTGGTTGAATGGTTAATTGCTTAGGGAGTATATTGGGTTAAGGTCTTAATGTCATCCATAGACCCTGCATAGTGAGAAATGAATGGGGTCAATGTTGATATTTATTCAAAATGTGATTGTATATATTGAAATTCGACATGGTTAGACTAGACACATGCCTTGACGGTATGGGAGGGTTTCATGACTTACGAATGAATGATTTCCCCACATATTATTTGACATCGTCCACGTTTCCATCAACGTTCATCATGCACATCTCATTGTCATCATTCCTCATTACCATATATAGATTATTTATAGGAACTCTCTTGAAAAGTCATGGGACTTCCAACATTCCCATCTTCAATGTCATCCATCGACCGTGCATAGTGAGGAGTGAATGGGGACAACATTGAAATTTATTCAAATTGTGCCTATATGCGTTGAAATTTTACATGGTTAGACTAAGTGGATGCCTTGAGAGTATGGGATGGTTTTAAGACTCAAATATATTATCGTCATCATCATCGCCATCATCATGGTTGTCATTTAACTCATCATCATAATCATATTCATCATGACCCAATTTGTCCATCTATGCCACAAATATAAAACTCGACATAGCGGTCATCTTTGCAGTGAAACCTAATGAAGATGTCAATTTACATGTCTTTTCCTTTTTCTTGTGGCATTCTTCGAGACAATTAAAACATGATTCTATTAATTTAAGATATCCACAAATAATTTTATAGGGTCCAACATGCAAGTGGTTTAATGGTTAATTGCTTAGGGATTATATTGGGTTAAGGTATTAATGTCATCCATTGACCCTGCACAATGAGTAGTGAATGGGGCCAACATTTAGATTTCTTCAAACTGTTACTGTATGCATCGAAATTCGACATGGTTAGACTAGACACATGCCTTGACAATATGGGAGGGTTTTAAGACTCAAGGATGTCTGATGTCCCCACACAATCTTTGAGATCGTCTACGTTTTCATCAACGTTCATCATGCATGTCTCATTTTCATCATTCGTCATTCCCATATATAGAATATTTGTTGGAACTCTCTTCAAATGTCATGGGACTTCCAACATGCCCATCACCAATTTCATCCATTGACCCCACACAATGAGGAGTGAATGGGGCCAATGTTGAAATTTTACATGGTTAGACTAGGCACACGCCTTGAAAATATGGGAGGGTTTCAAGACTCAAGAAAATTATCATCATCATCATCACCATAATCATTTCCATCATCATGGTTTTCATTTCCAACATTATCGTCACCATATTCATCTTTGAAGATGGGTTGGAGACTTGTGTAGGAATTGAGTTTGCTTGACGCGTTTTGGACTTAGGAGTAGAGTCCATCTTTAGGAGAAAGAATGCCTCAATGAAATAGTGGGAATCTCATTTTAATAAACAAGTCTTCAATTGTTTAAATACAATCCTATCCGACAAGATATTAATAAACGAAAATTATTAATTTTTTGATTTACTTTAATAAGTAATATATATAAGGGTTAGAGACAATTATTAATAATGATAATTGTTAAGACTTAATATTGGATAATTAATGATTAAAATTTAAACTTAATAATAATAATTGATAATATTCTTTCTTTATTATTATTATTATTAAATTAAATTAAATTAATAAATAATAAATAGTATTTTTTTTAAGAGAAAAATAATAAAATAATAAATAATAAATAATAACTAATACTTAATAGTAGTCTCCCCTTTAATACTTAATATTTTGATAATTAATACCTAATTCTTAAACCTTAGTATTTCTTGTTTAATGATAATAATTTAATATTACTTAATTTTTAAACCTTATTAATTCACATTTAATAATAATTAATTAACTAGTGATTAGTTATTAGGGTTCATTTTAATAATAATAATTGATAATATTCTTTTATTATTATTATTATTAATAAATTAAATTAAACTAATAAATAATACTTAATAAGAGTTCCTCCTTTAATACTTAATATTTTAATAATTAATGCCTAATTCTTAAACCTTAGTATTTCTTGTTTAATGATAATTATTTAATATTACTTAATTCTTAAACCTTAATAATTCACTTTTAATAATAATTAATTAATTAGTGATTAGTTATTATGGTTCATTTTAATGTTTTTTAGGGGTTACTTAATGTTTTTTAGGGGATGAATGATAGGTTCCCATATATCCCTTGGGGTTAGGCCATCGTCCCTATTAAAGTTATTTGGGTGTTTTTCAATTTCAATTGTCTCCCTCATGCTTCTTTAGTAGTAATGATTCTCAACGACTATAACACGAGCTTCCTCAATGCAAAAATGGTGGTTAGTTTTTTATGAGTGCTCAACAATGGCCCACTTTTTAACCCTACCATGAACGGTATCAACACAATGTTCCTTTAATATTTTTTTTATTGAGCATCCTGTTTCGCTGATGTATACATCACCACACGAGCAAGGGAATGAGTAAACACCTTTTTTTAATTTTGTGATCGACTAGGTCTTTCGCTTTGTCCAAAATATTTCCAAGGGAGCTAAGTGGGGGAAAATATGGTTTTATTTGTTTTATTTTTAGGATCTTTGCAATCTTATCCGTAGTCCCTTGAATATATGGGAGAAATTCCCTTATCGTGTCATCTTACTTGGGGTGTCTTTGCTCATCAACCGACCTCTTTGCTTTATTAATGGCTCTCATGATATCCATCTTTTTATACCCATTATCTTGGCGAGATTTTACTAGATACCTTAATTCTTCGTCTAAATGCTCTTTGTCCGAGATTCTAACCTCTCTCATTGCAAGGGTATGTAGGATTCCAAGCGTATGTTTGCATTGACAAAGCTCGTGTCATAGCCATTGAGGATCATTACTACAGAAGACGCATGAGGGAGGCAATTGAAATTGAAAAACACCCAAATAAATTCAATAGGGATGATGATCTAACCCTGAGGAATACATGGAAACCTATCATTCATTCCTTAAAAAACATTAAAATGAACCCTAATAACTAATCATTAGTTAATTAATTCTTATTAAATGTGAATTACTAAGGTTTAAGAATTAAGTAATATTAAATAATTATTATTAAACAAGAAATACTAAGGTTTAAGAATTAGGCAGTAATTATTAAAATATTAAGTATTAAAGGATGAACTATTATTAAGTATTATTTATTATTTATTTATTAGTTTAATTTAATAATAATAATAATAAGCAAAAAAACAGTATCAATTATTATTATTAAAATGAACCCTAGTTAATTAATTATTTTTAAATGTGAATTACTAATGTTTAAGAATTAAGTAATATTAAATCATTATTATTAAACAATAAATACTAAGGTTTAAGAATTATGTATTAATTATTAAAATATTAAGTATTAAAGGAAAAACTATTATTAAGTATTATTTATTAATTTAATTTAATAATAATAATAATAAACAAAGAATATTATCAATTATTATTATAAGATTAAAGTTTAATTATTAATTATCCAATATTAAGTCTTAACAATTATCATCATTAATAATTGTCACTAAGCTTTATATATATATTACGTATTAATGCAAATAAAAAAATTAATAATTTTCAATTATTAATATCATGTCGGCTAGGGTGTTATTTAAACAATTGAAGATCTATTTATTAAAATGAGATTCCTACTATTGCATTAAGGCATTCTTTCTTCTGAAGATGGACTCTACTCCCGAGTCCGAAACATGTCGAACAAACTCAATTCCTACACAGGTCTCTCACTCGCCTTCAAAAATGCATTCTTCTTGTGAAAGCCTTAATCAAATCATATTCATCATTACCCAATTTATCCATCCATGCCACAAAGATCAAACCCGACATACCGACTATCTTTGCAGGGAAACCTAATGAAGATGATAATTTCCATGTCTTTGCCTTTTTCTTATGGCATTCTTCAAGACGATTAAACCTTGATTCTATTAATTTAATACACCCCCAAAGAATTTTATAGGGTCCAACATGCAAGTGGTTTAATGGTTAATTTTCTAGGGATTATATTGGGTTAAGGTATTCATGTCATTCATCGATCCTGCACAACGAGTAGTGAATGGGGTCAACATTGACATTTTTTCAAACTGTGATTGTATGCATTGAAATTCAACATGGTTAGACTAGACATATTCCTTGATAGTATGGGAAGGTTTCAAGACTTAAGGATGATTGATGTCCCCACATATTATTTTACATCATCCATGTTCCATCAACGTTCATCATGCACATCTCAGTGTCATCATTCATCATTCCCATATATAGAATCTTTCTCGGAAAACTCTTGAAATGTCATGGGACTTCCAACACACCCATCACCAATGTCACCCATTGAACCCACACAATGAGGAGTGAATGGGGCCAATGTTGAAATTTATTCAAACTATACCTATATGCGTTGGAATTTTACATGGTTAGACTAGGTGCATACCTTGACTGTATGGGATGGTTTCAAGACTCAAGGGCATCATCATGGTTGTCATTTACATAATCATCATCATCATATTAATCATGACCCTATTTTTCCATACATTGAGCAAAGATCAAACCCGACATACCGATCATCTTTGCAGCGAAACCTAATGAAAATGTCAAATTCGATGTCTTTGCCTTTTTCTTGTGGCATTATTCGAGATCATTAAACCATGATTCTATTAAGTTAATACATCCCCAAATAATTTTATAGTGTCCAACATACAAGTGGTTTAATGGTTAATTTCTTAGGGATTATATCGGGTTAAGCGCTTAATGTCATCCATCGGCCTTGCACAATGAGTAGTGAATGGGGCCAACATTGAGATTGATTCAAATTGTTACTGTATGCATTTAAATTCAACATGGTTAGAATAGACACATTCCTTGATGGTATGGGAGGGTTTCAAGACTTAAGGATGTCCAATTTCCCTGCATAATCTTTGAGATTGTCCACATTTCCATCAACGTTCATCATGCACATCTCATTGTCATCATTTGTCATTCCCATATAAGAATCTTCGTCGGAAATATATTGAAATGTCATGGGACTTCCAGCACGCCCATCATCAATGTCATCCATCGACCCTGCACAGTGAGGAGTGAATGGGGCCAATGTTTAAATTTCTTCAAAATGTGCCTATATGCATTGAAATTTTACATGGTTAGACTAGGTGCATGCCTTGACAGTATGGGAGGGTTTCAAGACTCAAGGAAATCATCATGATAATCATATCCATCATCATGGTTTTCATTTCAATCATCATTATCATCACATTAATCATGACCCAATTTGTCCATCCATGCCACAGAGATCAAACCCGAAATATTGGCCATCTTTGCAGTGAAACCTAATGAAGATGCCAATTTCCATGTATTTTCCTTTTTCTTATGGCATTCTTCTAGATGATTAAACCATGACTCTATGAAGTTAAGAAATCCCCAAATTATTTTATAGAGTCCAATATACAAGTGGTTTAATGGTTAATTGCTTACATATTATCTTGGGTTAAGGTCTTAATGTCATCCATCAACCCTACACAATGAGCAGTGAATGGGGACAACGTTGAGATTTCTTCAAACAGTGACTATATGCATTGAAATCTGACATGGTTAGACTAGGCGCATGCCTTTCCAGTATGGTAGGTTTTCCATCAAAGTTCATCATGCACATCTCATTGTCATCATTCGGCATTCACATATATAGTATCTTTGTCGGAATTGTCTTGAATGGTCAAGAGGTTATATGTTAGGGGGGTAGGGGCTAGATTTTTTAAAGGTTAAGGGATTAGGTTTATTCCTATTGAAATATTTCAATTTGTTTTTTAATATAAAGTAATGAATAAACTTTGCATACATTGTGCCTAATGGTTTGGATTTACATTGTTTTACATATACTATATATGTATTTATATTTTTTAACAATTGCATATTTCATTTATTGTTATTTAGTAGGCTCTTCATCCTAGATCAGTCTGAGTCTAACCAATAACTTGATAACACCTCTAAACCATTATCAATCAATACAAGACCACTAACCATGTTAATTGTTATCCAAGTAATCCTATTTTTTTTTTGCCAACAATTCATACCAAAGATTGAGCACTTTAAGGAGATTGCAATCGGTAATTTGTATCAAGTCTAATAATACTGAAGCATTTCAAAGTTTGGGCCTTAAAAATCATTAATTTTTAATCATGGATTACAATTTCTAAAAATTTAGAGTTTTTGATCATTTACATTATTGTCTGCAACAATGTCATCTAGTGTATCCTTGTTAATGTTCACGTGTTCTTGAAAGTATTTAATATTATTCTTGATACACTATCCCACTAAGGTGGTATTATAATCCAGGGGAGGTAGGCGCGGGGGGGATTATTTTTGATCCCGGAGGAAGAAAAGTAGTTGAATTCTCTTGGGGATTAGGCACAAGAACTAATAACGAAGCAGAATGGTTGGCGATGCATCATTCACTTGAGTTGGCCTCCTCCTTAAACATTCAAAGCTACAGGTATTTGGAGACTCTCGGCACGTAATCCAGGCTATGGAGAATGGCTCCTCGAGAAGATCAAATAGCCAAAATTTTTGAAAAATAATAGATCTCCTTCCTCTCCCCTCCGACATTCTTTATTTCCACATTCTTAGAGGTCTAAATTCTATGGCTGATAGGCTTGCAAACACTGGAGCTAAATTGAAAAAAGGTCAATTATTGCAAAATCAAATTATGGAATATAAATTTATCCCTTAATGAGTTAGCAAATGAGCAAAAAATCAAATTCTATGGTTAGTTGGAGGTGCTCTCCCCGTCATGGGCACTCGGCCTCGTTTTCCAGCGCTCCTCTCCATCTGTCACGTCCTCACCCATGTGCCTTCACCATGGGCTTTAATGCTCTCATGCTTCAGCACTTAATGCAGCAAGGCGGTCTTAGGGGCCCGTTACGAGGCATGGAGCAGTCTAATTTTCATTCTCTCGGTCCTGAGCTTACGCAGTTGAACCTCTCTGTCGCAGACTTCGACCCTCGGCAATTTGAAGATGTCCCTCACAGCAGCAGTTTACATCACGGTAACATGGAAGGGATTCGGCAAGCCATTGCCACTCTTAGCTAGCTCACCTCGGAGGTCAAAGTCTATCTAAGCAGGACGTATTCGGCTGTTTGTTCTATTGTGGATCAACACAAAGAACAAAATATGGAATTTAAATACATTCATTCTCGTCTCTCCTGCGTTGAATCTCGTCTGGATGACATTGATAGGAACACCATCGATCTTTTGGGGAAGGTGGACAATATCAAAGAAGACCTTTCTGCCTTCATCAACAAAACCCAGTTCAGCCATGTTCAGTAAGTGCCATCCGTCAATCAAGGAATGCTGGAGGCGGCTTCCTTTCTGCAGCAGAATTACAGATGATTTCTCTTTTATGAAATTTTGGAAAGCTCTATCCACAGGTCTTTAATGAACTCCTCTCTCTGAATGTTTTTTTGCATATTTCTATGTAAACAGTTTGTAAGGGTATATCCCAGTAAAATGAATAGAAACTCCAGGAAGATTAGAAACAGAGACTCCAAGAGCCAAACCCCCTGTAAATTCTGCATTTTACCTCTTTATGAAGCAGAATCTTGTCTCAAATTTTGTAATGAATGGCTGTGCACAACTTTTTTATATATATATAAATTCCCCTATTTCTGTTAAAAAAAAAGGTGGTATTATAATCATCCTCGTCTTCACCTGCATCATATTCAAATCAATGAAATTTGAATGTAGACCATCTATATTGTTACCATGTGTATTTGGATCATCATTTTCTATATCATCCATATTGTGGTCTTCTAGAAGATCATCTAAATCTGGATTGTTGTCTTGTTGTGCCTGAACATAAACATCTTCAAAATCATCATCGATGTCAATTTATTTGATGTTCTCTAATCCCTCTCTCACATTTTGTTGGCCATCATTGTTCTACTATGTATTCACTGAGGCATAGTCAAATACATGCCTTAATCTTGGATCATAATGTATGACAAATATCCATTTCATGTCCAAAATATCTTCATAGAAAAATACCTTGCACATGAATGACATACATATATTAGACATATGTTATAACATTTTTATTGATTAATAAGCACATATATATATTCGCAATAAACTATGAACTAATAGATTAATGATCACTACCACTTCTTGTTTGAGTTAAAGAAATACCTGCTCACAATGAATTGGTATAACATAAGGCTCCTTATCCTCCGGTAGGAACCTTGAGGAATCTATAGAAAACAATGTCATGTCTTCATGTCCTCTCAAATGTTTCATACCATCTACACTTAAAAATACAACATTTAAAAGAGCAGTAATCCAACTCAATAATTTCTTGGATTTTCCCAACATATTGTATATTCCCTTTAATAATATTCCTATCTTTTGAGCTTGCTCAACTAGATTGCTTGAAATCAACCATAATACCACAATCAAAGGATCATCTCTTCACATCTACAATTTCTACACGATAATGTCAACCATATGCCCACATTGCAGAATATTTCCTCGCCTGTGAAAGACCATTTATTTAAGTGAAAAAATATACTTATGCATATTTAAATAGTTAATAGTGTCAAAATTGTATTGAAACAACATTTTGTAAAATTCCAAATGTACCTTTATTTCAGATCCTCTAGACATGTTGATTTCATCTTTTATTATGTTTGAATCTATACCTGGATCATCTATTCGATTTTTGAATTTGGTCACTAACCCATTGTAGTGTGCAATATTTTCCCCATCCCCCAAGCAGATCAGTGGGAAGTGGAGTATTCCTTGTATTCAATCTCTTAAACTGTTTCCTTGCTTCTAACACTTCTTCTCTTTATTTATCATACAAATCAATCCATTTGTTCATAAAGTCCATGTGGTACAGAACGAACTTGTTGAGTAGAAAACTTTTGTCTACACCTATTACATGTCAACATGTATATTTCAAACTCCAAATGTCATGCTGTTAATTTGACAAAAAATTTATAGAGTAAATTAATGATTACAATAAAAATAACCATAGTTATCATGAATTTACTTACTAATTTCGACTTGAACACCATTAGATTGTGCTTTTTCTCCATCAATAATATCCGATGCACGTTCTTCATCCCATATTTGTGGCCCATCTTCAAAATATTTACCAAGGAATTCACATAGGAAGAAAAATGATTCATTCAATACATACCCTTCAGCCATGCAACCCTCTAGATGTGCCTTTTGTCGAACATATCTTTCTAGAGTTTTCATATACCTTACAAAAGAAAAAAATCCACCTTGTTGATACGACACCCGCCAATTGAATGCCATCGACTAGGTGTATAAGTAAATGGACTTGTAGGTCCATGAAACTTGTAGGGAGCTCCTTCTCAAATTCACATACAATTTTTTCAATTTCCTTCTTCCATCTCGACAGCTCACATTTGTGTATCTCCTTGGAGGTCACCCACCTAATATAATAATACTAAATAGTATAAACCTTTAGTCAAAATTAAAATGCAATATAATATCTTTATGTCTCTCACACATGACCATTTCATACCACATACCTTGTAAATGTTGACAATCGACTTATGGCATTCCTTAAGTTAATTCTAAGACATGAATGCACCCTAATTTCCAATGGCATGATATGCTATCAAACACATTTTTCAAAGGTCATTAGTAATTTTTATCTCACAATAGAATATAAAAATATATTTAGTACTTAATTAATGTTTGCACTAATAGTTAAATGATGATAATGCCTTCATAAAATTATGAAAATCATGTGTTTTAAATCCTGTGAATGTCCACCAACTGTAAAATCTATATTCAATGATGACCCATAGCTAGTAGTTGTCCTTATTGAATGAGTGACTATTTTTAGTTGGTCTAGCTCTTTATTCTTCAAAATCCATAGAGATTTTGCATATGTTTCATTTTCCCGGTTTGGCCACAAATGTCTTCTATCAAATTTGGTACGCGAAAGAGCACTATCTCTCCTCGAAGACAAGGTGTCCTTCTCTTGTCCTGATATATGTTGAAATATAGAATCTGGGACATTTTAAAGATGTGCATAGGATCTAATAGGTGAGATATAAATAGATCCTTCCAGTAAGGAGTTCATAAAATATGGATTTTCTTTTAATTCCTTTTCGCATATTAACTACAACTTGTTTTGGTTCTTCAATTGAATCACCCCGATCAAAACAATCCTCCCAAGATTTCAATTCAACATATTCATACTTCTTAAGCTAATATCCTAGACCCATAACCATGGGAGGGCCTCTATTTTCAACTTTTCCATCAAATTGATTCTTCAGACAATTTCTAAACTTATGATCTACTGGTAGAAAAGCCACGTTGTTTGCGTAAATAAATTTATGTAGATATTTAGAATACTGCACCTCAAATTGTTCTGCACATCTTGGATATGCAAATATCCCCTTTTTTTGAAGCCCTGCAATTCAATAAGTAATTTTAATGACATCAAAATAATAGTATAAAAGTAAGTATGAAAGTTGTGCTGAAAATAAATTATGATTGTAAATATGTAACTATTATTTATTACCTGAACAAACACCAAGTCCTGGGAGATCATGAATATTCCAACATAGCACACCATACAACATGAACGACCTATATGATGGAGGATGTGATATGTCATACATTCTTATTCCTTTCCATAATAATTAAATCTCATCAATAAAAGGTGCTATATAAACATCCATGTGTTTTACTTGATGTTTTCCTGGAAAAATGAGAGTCAACATAAGGTGCTCCTTTCTAACACTCATCCATGGGGGAATATTGTATAATATCAATTCGACTGGCGAAACAGTATGATTTTCTCTCATGAAAGAGAATGGGCACATTCCATCTATTTCAAGCCTAAACTTAATACTACAGGGTTCATCTTTGAATTTTCTTGACCATTTTTCCTCTATGTGTTTCATTGCTTTGCAGTTTGTCGAAATTCGCATGAATCCATCTTTACTCCCATTTTTTGCATCCCAGTCCATCAATTGTGCAAGTGACTTGCAACAAAAAATTCATTGAAGTCTAGGTATAATTGGCATGTGGCGTAAAACCTTATTTGGAACAATAGGACCGTATACATTTGTATGATATCTCTTCTCTTTGCATATAGGGAATTCTACCTTATTTTGATATTCATCTCTATCTAAAAAGCAATCAATTTTACATGATTGAATTTTCTTATATTCAATCCCCAACTGAACCAGCAACTGATGTGCTTCTCTAAAAGTTGATGGCAACACATTCTCTTCAAGGAATATTTTAGTTTTTAGTGCCCTGTAAGATTGCCAAACATTAAATCAATTGAATGTTTGACTTATTATGAATATGTTTGATATGTAATTCTATACTAGTACTGTTTATATACAATATATGGTTTTAAAATCCCCTTAAAGAAATATAAAATAATACAATAAATATTTATGAATTACGTACATCAATTGACAATGCAAATAAAGAAATATAATTCAACTCACTTTAGTAGGGTATTGAAGCATTCGTCTGACCAACCAAATAGTGATTGGATTTCTAATAATATTAATGCACATGCAAGTTTTGATGTTCTACTTGAACCTGATCTGAATATGGGTGTTTTTGTTGCTTGCTTGATTGAGTCACTTAGGTTTTTATCATCAAGATTACATTGGTGGTAATTACCCCTGCTATCACCATTACTGTCAACCATAGGATCATCATCCTCATCATTGTTTCCAACCCCAAATAAAACCGTGGGAATTTCATTCAATCCTTATTCATGCACTACATTTTCAATATCCTCATCATCATTAAGGATAGGTGGTGTGTTATCATTGTATGCAAACCTCATAAGTTCTTCAAATTTATCAGGTGGTAGTGTTCTCTTCAATGCTTCTCTTTTCACCCTGGTATGTTTTAAAGGATGGTTTGGATTGTCCCGTCCAAATATTAATAACCTATTTGGATCTTGGGTATTAGTAGGTGTATCATCAATATCTTCTACCTATCAATGAATTCAATCATTAACCAAGAATTGGATAAATCATAAATGTATCAATTTCAAAGAAATATAATCAAATACGTCCTAAGAAATAAACACACACACACACACACACACACACACACACACACACACACACACACACACACACACACACACACACACACACACACACACACACACACACACACACACACACACACACACACACACACACACACACACACACATCTTGAATAATGGAACATTATATTCTAGAGTTCATTTTTTTATACAATAATTTAAGATAAAACATATTTTTACCAACATAGTTTAAATAACAAGCCACGCTCATTTATTATTCTTTGGTTTTCTTCCCTGAAGAACATCCTTAGGGAGACCTTGTTCTTCCCTTTTCCTTCATGATCCGTGTCGTGTCCAGGAAGAATAAGGGGGACAATAGTTCGACTGAAGGAGTCGGCTCTGTTATGGAAGAAGCTTAATAAACATAATGAGCAAAGCAGGATTACACTACACAGATAAACACAATATGCACAGACAATATGCAGGAATGCGAACTGTTCTTCTATTACTTGTAAACAGATACATTTCGATGTATGTTACAATATTATACATGCTTATATAGAATTCTGAGATGCTTGGGATCCTGCCCGTTATGTTTAGTTACAAATAATAAGTTAGAATGGTTTCAACAGTTCACTCGTTACAGTCGACTGGAAGATAGAGAGACAGTATGTCTAAGTTTGACAGTCGCTGGTCGCATGTCAACGCTGTATGTTGATGTTGTGAACTGTGAGGTTGCTGAACATGTTGAAGGTGCGGAATGTGTCGCAGTATGTCGAAGTCGAGACTTGTCGGAGTTCTGTCGAAATTGGAACTTGTCGAAGTTGTCGAATTCATGTCGAGTCAAAACTTGTCGAAGTTGTATCGACATCGATGACTTGTCGCAGTCGAGGTTAGCATTCGACAACAATGCCAACTGCAATATGGATCCGACCTCCTTCCTTAAGAAAGCATGGTCTACATTGTTTGCTCGCGAAGGTGAGGAAACTTGTCGGCTATGTCAGTAACAGAGTACCACTTTCCTTGAGATGGGAACGGGCCAGCTTTGGCAACCTGAAACAAGGGAATTGTGTTCGTCCTTGTAAGGCGTACTCATCATCCCACAATGGTGTAGCAAGGAAGAGGCCCCTGAACATCTGGATGGATGTCTTCGGTTTCTATTGTTGATAAGTCGTTCTATTCCAACAAGGGTGCATGGTATGGTCAAAGTAGATCCACATTGAAGACTGGATGCAGATCCAGGCATGTAGGAATGTCGAGCTGGAAATCATTTTCGCTAATCTGTCGAAGAATATTGTACGGACCATATCATAAAGGTTTTAACTTCTTGAATGGACCAGTGAAGCTCTCCTTCTTAATATGTAGCCAGAACTTATCCCCAATTTGGAATGTATGAGGAATACGATGCTTGTCATGTCAGGCCTTAGCTTTCTCGTTTTCTCTATGCAACATATCCAGTGCTTCTCGCTGGATGCCACAAATGTGTTCTTGAAACTTGACTGCTTTGTCAAATTCTCGCTAGCTGTAGTCGGTGTCGGAGTTTGGCTCTGTCGAGGCACTGATCAAGTCGATAGGCGCTGAGGGTTGAAATTTGTAACATATCTCAAATGGACTCTTGCCTGTAGAGATGTGCTGAGCTTGATTTTAGCTGTGCTGTACGTATGGAAGACTGTCGTACCATGTGCGTCGATGCTTGTGGTTGTACATGCGAAGCATTAATTGTACTACAAGGCGATTTACAACTTCCGTCTGTCCATCGGTCTGAGGATGGAAAGCTGTCGACAATGAGAGTCGTGTGTCTAGCTATTGCCGTAGGGTCTTCCAAAATATGCTGACGAATATGGAATCTTGGTCGGAAATGATGGTTGTGGGTAAACCAAAGTGTTTCCAAACATATGTAAAGAAGAGTTGAGCGGTTTGCTCCGTTGTTGTGGTCTTCTTACATGGTATGAGAATGGCCATCTTGGAAAATCGCTCGACTAGTAGTAATCTCACGTCATGCTGATGTCTGGTAGTAGGATAACTCGTCAAGTAGTCCATAGAAATAGATTCCCATGGTCTACTAGGAACTGTCAGAGGTGTGTACAATCCCTATCATCGATTAGGCGGTTTAGAAATGGCACAAACCACGCATGATCGAATGTACTTGTTGACGTCAAATTTAAGTGTAGGCCAAAAGAAATACTTCTGCAGAATAGCAAGTGTCTTTGCTACTCCAAAGTGTCCTGCAGTCTTGCTGTAGTGGGCGTCCCAAATGAGATGTTGTTGATGCTCACTAGTCGGTACACAAAGTTGTCCAAGCTTGTATAGAAAGGTGTCTTTCAGGAAGTAGTCGGAGGTCGATGACTTGTTAGTCTGTAATTGTCGAGATTGCTGAGAATTCGCTGTCATCCTCATACAAATATGGCCAAGTGGTCATGTCGTATCCCTGCATACTCATCATTGTCAAAAGGAGAGTAATGGGTTGTAGACTGAGGAAATCGGCGGTGGCGTTAGCTTTACCCTTCCGATACTTAATCACAAAATGGAATTGTTGTAGGTAATTAATCCACTTGAGTTGTCGGTTTGTCTGCAACTTTGATTGTGTCGGAGCGAACAGTAGAGGCTTGTGATTAGTGAGAATGATCGTTTCCTTGCCAAGGATGTAATGCCTCCATTGCTTGAGAGCTTGCATAATGGCATACAGTTCTTTTTCGTACGTCGAGTATCTTCTAACCGTGTCATTAAAAGTCTTGGAATGAAAAGCGACAAGGTAACCAGACTGAGTGATCACTGTGCCCAAGGAATAGTTCGATGCATCCGTCTCAATCTCAAAGGGATAATGCAAATCAGATAACACAAGTACTGGTGCAGTGCAGAGCCTGCGTTTGAGCTATTTAAAAGCTGCTTGATGTGTTGCTTTCCATTGGAAGACAGTTTTCCCACTTCCCTTCATCAACTAATTCAAGGGCCAGGCTATGTGACTGAAGCTGAGTATGAACCGTCGATAGAAATTCGCCAAACCAAGAAAAATTCTTAGTTCTTGAATGCTTCTAGGAATGGGCCAATATTTGAGGAACTGTACTTTGTCTGGATTGATGTGAATGCCTGCAGAGTCAATTACATAGCCCAAATATTTGATGCTGGTCATCACAAAAGGGCACTTGTCCATGTTCAGATAGAGTCGATGTTGCTGGAGAGTGTCAAGGACTTGTCGAAGATGTCTGACATGTTCTTCCCATGATCGACTGAAAATCAATATATCGTCGAGATAGACAATGACCCATTTGCTGATGAAAGGTCGAAGAATGTTATCCATATGTCGCATGAAGGTCGCAGGTATGTTGGTTAAGCTGAAAGGCATGACTAACCATTCGAACAATCCTTCCTTGGTCTTGAAAGTATTTTTCCACACATCTGAGGGCTCGATTGGAATTTGATGGTATCCCGACTTGAGGTCGAGCTTAGTAAAGAATTTAGCACCTTTCAGAGACATTCGATGATATCGTCTATCCGTGGCAGAGGGTAGGGATTCTTTACCAAAATTTTGTTGAGAGCTTTGTAGTCGATGCACATGCGCTAAGTCTCGTCTTTCTTTGGAACTAGGATGACTGGACTTCCACAAGGAGAGGAATTGGGGCGAATATGTCCTTTGTCGATTAATTCTTGGATTTGTCTACGAATCTCTTCATTTTTGAGAATGGATCTTCTGTAAGTGAATGCATTAGGCAAAGAAGAACCAAGAACAAGTTCAATGGAGTGTTTTACCTGACAATGTTGAGGTACTCTGTCAGAATCTTGAAAGAGGCTCTGGTACTCATCGAGAATATGATCGACTTGTTGCTTCTATCGGGAGCTGCATTGGTTGATGACTCGACTCGTTGCTGCAGTATTGTTAGAATGTTGCGGCTTGATTGTGATTAATGTGAACTTCTGAGCATGATTGATGAGATTCTTTGTCTGTTTGGAAGATATCAGTGCAACCGTTGGTGTGGGTTGATGCTCTAGTATGCTGAACCATCGATTTCGGATTTTGACAATCACCTTCTGAGGTCGTGACTGATAACTTCCATGTCTATCCTAGAGTTAAGGTTTCCCAAACAGGGCATCGGCTACAGAGAGTGGTGCCACGTTGCATAGTACTTCATCTTCAAAAGGTTTTATGAAGTAGGCGAGCTTGCATTGTTGAGTGATCCATAGTTCTTGTCCATCCTTCATCCAAGCGATTTTGTAAGGCTGAGGATGTGGAGTAGTAACAAGACCTAGTTTCTTTATGAGATATTGAGAAACAAATTTCTTCTGGCTACCATTGTCCACAATCAGATGTAAGGGGTTGCTCTGGACCCATATCATTGTATGGAACAGGCGTTCTCGTTCCTCCCCGTCGACGATAGTTGAGGCTGTTGGAGTTGTCGATGTCAAAAGGGTTGTTGCGCCTGGATCAAATTCTTCCACCGCCTTGTCGAACACGTCGAAGGTCGACACTTGTCAAAAATGTCTTCCAAGCTTTGCATTCAGACCTATCATGCCAAGATGAGTGGTGGTAATCGCACCATTTTTCGGTCGGTGGTTGTTTGCTACATTCCCTCTTGTGAAAAGGATTTTTTCCGTGATTTGGCTTTGGCGGTGTCGGCTAAGAATATTTTGAATTGTTGAAGTCGGCTGGTGCCTTCTTGTTGGTTGGTCATCCTGATGTCGGCTTTGTCGCGAAGCGTGCTTTCCCTTTTTGCTTGGTTTCCAGTTTGCTGGCGTAGTGGAATGCATCCACAAGTGTATTAACAATCAGAAATTCCATCTCCTGCTAGATGTACCGGGACAATCTGCTAATGTACTTCAGAACAAGCAGTTTCTCTTCTTCTTGGATGCCAAGTCTAGCCATGAGTTGGTAGAACTCGTCGGTGTAACTCTGTACTGATTGGTCTTTCCATTTCCTTAGCTTCTGCCATTTCTTATACTGCTGCTCGAGGTATTTGGGTGGGTAAAATTCCTTTCAGATTTGTTCGATGAATTTATCCCATGTGTCTATGGGGTCTCTGCTTTTATCCATCTTTGTCGAGAGGTTCTCCCACCAATAGTACACAGATGTTGACATCTTTAAGGATGCAATGGTGACTTTTTTAGCTTCGGAGAGTTGATTTACAACATAATAGGATTCCAATTGTTGCACCCAATTATCGACAGATTCCGTGTCAATAGTACCTTCAAGATTTAGTATGTCCAAATTCATTTTCACTTTGAAGGGGATGATTTTATCGAAGTGAGTTCTCGTCGAAGATCCTCCGAATGTTGAAGCGAATCACATGAGAATTTCATTGAACTGGGCAAACATTTCAGTCTGTTGTCGAGCCAGAGCTTACTCAATAAGTTGTGTTGTCTCGTCGGCTACATGTCTATCGTCCGTTTCTTCTGTCATTTCTGGAGGTAGCATCTGCTTGCATTGCTAAGATTTCGAGCGAGTTTGAATCAACATAAGTCAGGTAACTTCGAGAGAAGTGTATATGCATAACTTAAGCATGAACAAAAATGAGTGCTCTGATACCAATGATCTGTGTTGTGTCCAAGAAGCATGAGGGGGACAACAGTTCGAATGAAGGAGTCAAATCTGTTATGGAGGAAGCTTAATAAACAGAATGAGCAAAGCGGGATTACACTACATAGATAAACACAATATGCAGGAATGCGAACTGTTCTTCTATTACTTGTAAACAGATAGATTTCGATGTATGTTACAATATTATACATGCTTATATAGAATTCTAAGACACTTGGGTGCTTGCCTATTACGTTCAATTACAAAGATGAAGTTATAACGGTTTCAACAGTTCAACCATTACAGTCGATTGGAAGACAAAGAGACATTTTGTTCATGTTCGATAGTCACTGGTTGCATGTCGACGCTGCATGTTGATGTCACGAACTGTGAGGTTGCTGAACATGTCGAAGGTGCAGAATGTGTCATAGTATGTCAAAGTCGAGACTTGTCGGAGTTGTGTCGAAATCAGAACCTGTCGAATTTGTCGAATTCATGTCGAGTTGAAACTTGTCGAAGTTGTATTGACATCGATTACTTGTCACAGTCGAGGCTAGCATTCGACAACAATTCCAACTGCGATATGTATCATTTCATGCATGAGTGCATTTTACGAAGTTGTAATTAATCAATAACTTGTCCCCAATAGTAAGTTCCATAATATCCTCAACCATTATCAATCTATCAACCTCTCTTTGCATATATCCATATTTATCATTTATAACCTCAACAAATTGATAGTTCGGTCTTACAATAGGGTCCCTTCCCTTACTGCTATTTATAAATCCTGCAATATTTTTGTGTGTGTATGCACGACCATCTATATACATAATATGACCTCTATTCGTTTCTTTTCCACTTTCCAATTGGAAACAATGTGTATACATATATGAATTTAGTCCATATGTTGGCATGTCGTGCTTGTATTCTATTAGACTTCTCCATTCACCACTGTAATATGATGGACCATAATATGGCATTAATCTCCTAGTGGTTTGTTGCGAATTGTTTCTATGTTTACCTCCCACATGGAAATTTTGGACAATAAAGAGACCTAGATTCACTCCATGAATATTGGAGGGTCTTATCATGTAGACGTATCCCCAAAATTGAAACACCTCAAACACTTTAGGTAGTTTTTGATCACTAGGACAAGATAAATTTAGTCGACGATCAAATGTCTCTTTGTAAATTATTCTCAAATTCATGGGAAATTCATCATCTCCATCACATTCATTCTCATAGGGTATGTAGTCGACCTTCGCTTTGTCTTTAAGTAAATTATGCATCTTTAAATTGGATATTTTTCTGCTACTTGTTTTCATCAATTCCTCATTTTCTGAACTGGCATATGTGCACATATTTTTGTTAGATGTATCATCTAAAAAATGATCATCACCATGTATGATGGAAGTTGGTGCGCCATGAAACTTTAAATCGATAACTTTATCTTGCAAGTATTCATTAAGAAAAACTTTAATTATTCAAATAATATAAAATTGTATTTAAAATAAGTATACATATTATCTAGTCTGTTGTACCTACCAGCCCTCTAAAGAGATGTTGGCAATCAATCAAGAACTATTCGGGTATAACCCCTGTTTATAGACAATACCCTACGTAGCGTGAATTCAAGCATGTGCTGATGATGCTCAGGTGCATCGTAAGTGAATGCATATCACATTGGAAAATTCTTTACCACAATTTCTATTGATTCAAATTGATTGTAGGAGGCATACTACCCAATGGAAGCTCATCATTTAAGTAATTTCTTTGTACAATCCCCCACTTGAATTCTTCTTTCCACCACATATAGAACATCCATAAACAACAATTTTCTCAAAGTATTCATTGCATGTATTATAGTCCTGACCAACCTCTTATTTGGTGCACTCATTTGTTGTGTCTACAGGATCCATTGTCATATCCTCTTCCACCCACTGTCCTATATGTTATTTAACTATTTTAGGTCCACGCCCATGTACATATATTTTTCTTTTGCTAGTTGAATGGTAAGGATATCCATTCTCTCCAATCTCCATCTAACTTAATCAACAACATGCATTAATTTATGTCAGGATTGGATAATACACTATAAATTTTAATAAAAAAAAATAAAAAAATCGATGTATCACAAAATTCCAGCAGATGAATTTTCCCTATGTTAAGTCAAAATATGAGTACCTGATGTCCCACACCATCTATTATGTCCTCATTTGATATAACACGAGCTATTGCCATGGCCTCATCTGGCTCTTGTAATACACACCATCATCAATAATTTTAAGTACACCAATTATATTATTTCAAAGAATATTCATTGAGCCAAAATTTCAGCAAGAAAAGTATCCAACATGCCTATCCCACATGTCCATCCTAATTTACAAACTTTTCCTTTATCCTAGAATCACATTTAATCACCATTCATGTGCATTTTAAACCAATATTTTTGACCTCAAAGCCCTCAAAGACAATAAATTGAGGTTGCTTTGTCTTCTTAGCCTTATTGTATCTACAAATTTCGTTGTCATATCTTATTCCACCCACTTTCCGCTATGTGATTTAGTAGTTCTACACCATCCACATCCTCTATCCATGACCTCCTCTAGATCCTGTAATACACAACAATGACAATAATTTTTAGTGAACAATCAAATCCAATTATCAGCTAATAAGTTTAGGCAAATAGGGCCACAAGTTAAAATTAGATTGGGAGCAAAGGGCACAAAAATAATACTTTGTAAAAGGAGCACTCCAATTAAGTGTTGCAATGAGCTCTAATAAAAGGCTAACATTAATAATATAACCAGTAAGAAAAGGCTAAGTTTATTTTTTATTATAAACACTACGAAAAGTATTAACTGTATCAATTGCATAGCGTACTTTGATCATGATATGTGAATGGTAGTCTCCTTATTAAACCCTTTATACATGCCCCTTAATGTTGTACTCCTTTTAAGAGGAGTAGGCAAGTTAGGTTGGGATAAGTTTGAATGTTTTTTCCCTTTACTTAATTGAAATCTTTTGTCAATCTTTAAATATTTTTTAAATTTATTTGCATCATTCTATCCTATGGGTTTCAAAGACTTAAGTGTTTTCTTAATGCACTAAATGACCAAGGTATTGCACACTAAGGGGTATCTTGATGTACTGAGAAACCAAGGGAAGGGTGTCAATTAATTGTGTGTTGGACATTAACATAGTTAGTGTGCCCATGGGATGGTCCTAAAAAATGAAGGCATTGGGACAAATATCATAAGGTGACCTCTTTCCTTTCCTAGTAACAATCACCTTTGTGTATAGTTATTTTTCTTTTGGGTTTTGGATTCATCCTAATACACTAAGACTAGGAATCCTAAGTTAGCTAGAAACACAACTTTAAGTTAATAAATTTTAATTTTAATATAACTAAAATAATACATACATACATACATACATACATACATATATATATATATATATATATATGCTAATATATTACTTATATATATTATATAGGCTAATATATATAGTCCAATGTATTAATTTTAGCCCCGATGGTGCTAAAATAGGTGCTATTTGCACCGAATTTGGCACCCAAAAAATCCTACTATTGGAACCCCAACTACTATTGCCAGATTCTTTAGTTGATTGTATGCCTCTCTTAAACATTATTGAGGTTGAAAGCTAGTCCTCAACATACAATTCTATAATTTTTCACAAGTTGTACAGTTCCATGTGGATCTTAGGGACCAACATAATAACCTGCAATACTATATTAGCATTACTTGGTGCTATCATAGAGTGTGTAAGAAGGCTCATTACCATTAAATATCACATCATTATTCATTCTCCAAAGGTATTCAATTAAAAAAACCTTCTACATTAGGTTAAATTATATTTTCCAAGGAAATTAATCTACTATGATTGTAACTTTCCATGTAATACAAATTGGAAGTAAGGAACCAAGCCATTGTGATGTCCCCTTCACGCGATGTTTCCTATAGGGATGAATTAGTAGCCTATTAGAATACCATAGGCTATAGTCACCATATCTAGGAGTTACATTGATGCCACTTAGCTTTTTAAAGGATTTTTGCTTACAAAAGTGGTTAAGTGGTATTGGACAACCCATGGTATTATCCATAGTATTGCGTCCAAAAAGAATATTAAATAGGAGGAACTCATCCATTATGGACATATTGACTTGGTGTGATTTCTTGTGACTATCTGGGGTAATTCCATATTTTCCATCAAGGTTTGGAAAAACCCCTCCATTCCTTGCTTGGTCTCGATAGTGAGAAATATACCCTAGCTAAACCATTGATCTATTCATGATTATTTGAGCCAATGAGTTTCTATCTTGAGTATCTTTTCACTTGTTTGGATATCAATCTATTTCGGGAGCAATTTCATTTGCGAAGGCTATGGCCTTGAAGGTTGATCTCGTTGAATAGGGTATTATTATAGGTGGAGGCCGAGTTCCTCTTGGGAAAATCACATTGGGCCATCAGGGTTGATCTTGTGGGTGGCCGATATTTTGTGGTGGGAACCTATGGCATGATTTTGAGGTGAACATTAGCTTGTAGAGGTTGTGTGGGATTGACTATGGAATTGGGCACTTGAGAGGGATGATTGAAGGGTTTAATCCCGAGTTTTGTATAGGCATGGAGATAAAGGTGTAAGGGATCCATGAAAGAGAGCCTGTGTAGTAGAAAAGAACGGCCGCAACCCTAGTGAAGAGACTCAACAATGTGAAGGGAGCATGTGTAGCAAAGGTATAGGATGCAACACTGGGGAGAAACACAACATAGTGAAGGGGAGATTGTGTGTAGAGAAACAGGTTGCAACACTAAGAAGAAGATTCAACAAAATATAGGTTTTGAGCAGTAGAAGTGGGGACCGATCGCTGGTTGGAGGAAATCCAAATATATTGGAGGGACAAAGCAACAAATAAAGGTTGAGTTCAACCTCCCTAGTATAGTTTCCAACCACTGAGGGAAGTCACGATCTCTAATAAGAAGGAGGATGAGTTCATTGGTGAAGATCAATTTCTGTACATAAAGGTCGAATTCATCTACAACAACAGTTGGGGTTCATTGGCATCATCACTTTCTAGGTTTACCGTGTTAGGTGTTTAGTTCAAGGTAGATTCTATAACAACCATTATTTTATTGTACTGTTACCATCCACCTCCATAATAAAATTCCAATGATATTCTTTCTATTTCATGTTCAATTGGGATGAATGCATTATGTTTGGTAGAATGCAAAATTGCATAAGAAAGTTATAAATCAATGTAATTCAAACTAATTGATTAAATTTCTCAATCAACACACACTTTCAGCATTAGCAACCAACATTACAAAATTTACTACTTATCCTACTTGGGGACATCACAGTGGTATCATAGCTGGTGATATTTCCAACTTGTGTCATTGATGGTCAGGGGACATGGAGGAGTTCCACTCATAGGTTCAGATTCATCAGAAGAGGAAAGGGATATGGGTGATGAGTGAGATTCTCTAGAGGATAGGGTCTACCAAAACTAGATCAACTAGTTAATGGATAGGAGCAAGAGAATCAAAGACAAGAAGGATTGATCGGGGTGTTCAATCAATTGTTGGAAGTACGAGGAAATTAGTTTGCTACAGGACATGTCGGATTGAGTAGATATCATAGAGGTAATAGATATCACATAGAGGGAATAAATACCCACATGCTAATGTAAAGTGCTCCATGATCTGTTGGGGAACCTCTTAACCTTGAACCATAGAGCATAAATGATAGAATAGAAGGAACAATATTCCAAGAAGAAAGGTGGTGTCTAAATACACCATTACAACACTTAATCACAATGCATCATGATCAGAACATCATAATGCATATGAGTATGAAATACGTCTCAAATATCGATATTAGACAACCCATAGGGTTGCCTTTTTATAGTCTCCAGATCTAACTAACATCCTGGAAGTAAGGAGGATCTCATCCACAAATAGGGTACATTAGTCTTAACCATTTCCGTAATATCCACAACGTACCAAATTTTAGTTGGTTGTTGTAGTCGCGTCGGCCCCAGTATTTTCGACCATTCAGTCATCCCATCGACCTTCCTAGTTGGGCCTCCAATTGACTACTCCACTAGTCACCTTTCATCTAATGAATTGTTGTTTCCAGAATATCTAGAGGTGTGATGAACGACCAAGACCTT
Source organism: Larix kaempferi (assembly GCA_027924585.1). NCBI lineage: Eukaryota > Viridiplantae > Streptophyta > Pinopsida > Pinales > Pinaceae > Larix > Larix kaempferi. The sequence continues at coordinate 5,624,641 of BSBM01000681.1, forward strand.
AGGTTCCAACACCCCCCCATCAAAACAACGCTCTAGAGATTCAAGAGGTGAAATTACTTTCTTTGAACACCCACTCATAATTGCAGCTTCCTAAATCCTGATCATAGCCCAAAATTTCACAAACTTAGCTTCTGGTAAAGGCTTCATAAAGATATCAACAACTAGATCATTTGTCCTACAATAAATAAGTGATACACCATTCTCCTATATCAACTATCTCAAGTAATGAACACGAATTTAAACATGCTTCATCTTGCTATGGGAAACATGATTATCAACAACTTGAATAGTACCCTGATTATCACAGTAAATAACGGTGGAGGCCTGAATAGGAAACCCAAGCTCATCGAGAAGCTAGCGAATCCAAACTACCTCTATAGTTGCATTGAAAACGTCATGATACTTAGCTTTTGTAGTTAAAGTGAAGACTACCTTTTGTTTCTTACATGACTAGACCAAGGGTCATGAACTTATCAAAACACATAGCCATAAGTGGACTTTTGGTTGTTAATGTCACCAACCTAGTCGGAATCAGTGTACCCGACTAATGGCTATGTGTTGCGACAGTACTTAATACCATAATGATCTGTGACCTTAATGTAGCGAACAATTCTCTTGGCATCCTTCCATTGGATTTCTCGAGGATCCTGCATGAATCGAGATACCACACTAACAACAATGGAGAGATCTGGTCGACAGTGTGTTAAATAAATCAGGATACCAACCAACTGTCGATAAAGAGTGGTGTTGACATGTGGAGAGTGGAAACATTTTGACAATTTAACTCCCAACTGATAAGCTGTAGCACATGACTTACAATAATCCATATTGAATGGTTTTAAGAGATCCAAGGCATATTTAGGTTGAGAAAGAAAAAGACCATCATCCATTTGCATAATTTGAATTCCAAGAAAGAAATACAAGAGACCAAGGTCATTCATTTCAAAGGTACTTGCAAGTTATTTCTCCAAACCCAAAATCAGATTGACATTATTTCTAGATATGAATAAATCATCAACATACAATGCCACAATCTAAGTATTACCATGAACATGTAGTACATAAATACTATGATTAGATTCAGAACATTTGAAGCCAAGATTAACCAAGAAGAAATGGTCAATCTTCTCATACCAAGCACGAGGTGCCTATTTCAAACCATACAATGACTTCTTTAGACAACAAAGAAGACTAGAATTTGTCACAAAGCCAATAGGTTGCTCCATATAGATTTTTTCAGTCAGACCTCCATGAAGAAAATCACTTTTAACATCCATTTCATGAAGCTCCCATCCAAAACGAGCAGCAAGGGAAAGTATCAGTCAGACAGAATTAATCTTTGCAACAAGAGAAAATGTTTCAATGTAGTCGATTCCTTCTTGCTGAGAAAATACCTTGGTGACCAAGCAATCCTTGTGGCGTTAAAAAACACTGTCACAGGTAAACGTGGTATTATAGACCCATCAACACTTCATGACATTATTCCCTTGAGTGTTGAGGGACAAGTTCCCATGTCTGATTCTTCTTCAAGGAATCAATTTCAACAGTCACAATAGTTTCCCATTATGGTACTCCCCTATCATCAACATACATATCAGGATCACAGGTGTTGAGAACACACACCATTAGAGAAACACTTCCACATTGTTTCTAGATGTGAGCATGCCAACCAATGCTAGGATATCCATCATCCAATATAGAGACTTCAATCATATTAATAGATCACTGAGGCAATCAAGTTTTCAATGATTCATATCAACTATTATTAGGTGTGTGAATCGAGGAAGTCATACTTTCAACTTCAATAGTCACAATAAACTGACTACTAGTTGACTAAGGAGCATAATTCATCAATATGGTTGGAACTCGATAGAGGGATATAGTCAATCCAGACTCCTCAAGGATGTCAAATGGATCACTATTTAATAGGCTAGAGGAGGGATTCAATGAATTACAACCTAAATTATTTTCATCAAAGATCACATTTCGACTTAATATGATCTACTATTTGACATGATCAAATAGTGTATAGGATTTTGTCTCTTCAAAGTAGGTGATCATGATGCAAGCATGAATCTTTGCATCCAATTTATTTCTGTAATCATCATTGATATGTTCCCAAGAAACACATACAATGTTTATGAGGTGTCCGACAAAGGGATTCCTTCCATTCCACTTGTCGATGGGAGACATGTCAGCAACTTCTTTGGTCAGAATGAGGTTTAGGATATAATTGGAGCAGTAAAAAACTTTTGCCCAAAATTTCGTTGGAAGTTCTTTGGTCTATAGTAGGCACCTGGCCATTTCTACCAAAGTCTAATTCTTCCTCTCTGCAACACCATTTTGCTGAGGAGTGTCAGGGACATATCTTTGCCAAGAAATACCATTTTTCAAGAGATATTCTTGAAATTGTCAGCTCACATATTTTTGACCATTGTATCATCTCAAACATTTAATGGGTTGAATGCACCGCTTCTCATCCGGTGCTCTAAATTCCTTTTTATCAAGATAAAACATCAATAAAATTCAAAATATACTTCGCACTTGCTAGTGAAAGTTTTTTCATGGAACATAGATCACTGAGAGAAAGCTCCAGTCGGTTTTGTGCACACCATGATTTCCCTGAATCAAAGGGTTCCTAATGATGCCTTCTAAGCATACATCCTTTACAAAATCCATTAGGTGGAAAAATATTTGGAAGATCAGTAACCATGTTGTGAGTTACCATCATCTTCAAACTTCAAAAGTTTAGATGATCAAGTCGTTGATGCCAAGTTCGAATTCTGACATTGAATTGAGTGATGAGTGCAATCGGTCCAGTCATTTAGGAAACATTCATGGGAGGAGTAGAAAACTTATAAATTCTGTCTTTGGAATCCATAACTCCTGAAGCAACCGCCCCCCCTAAGCCTCATATCCTTTACAATAAAGTGATCCGACCAAAACTGAATAGTTTTCCTAGTCTTTATCAATTGAGCAACCGACATCAAGTTTGCGCTTGTTGGCTGCTTTCTTGGGCAGACCCGGGTTTTAATGAAGCGCAGCAACAAACCCCTAGGCGCACTGGCCCTCTCGGCAACGAGCTGCGCAGCAGCTCGAGGTCTCACCCGAAGTGGCTATGGGGGGGTTAAGGAATTAGATTTCCTTAACCTTGGTGACGCGGAGATTGTTCTTCCTTTTCCGGTTCCTCAGATGTCGGGGGTCTGACTTTCCCGCAGGCCCCTCGGCTCAACTGCGCGGCTTCCTCCCTCAGCAGGCCCGCTGCGCAGTTTCTCCGCTCTGGCGCAGAAGGAAACTATTCCTTGCGTCAACGCGTTAAGTATCTCCTTGCCCTGCGCGCCCAGCGCAGTAACGCCTTCCTCGATCGCTGCCGCGACAGCGCTCCACCACTTCTTCAATACTTAACAATTATAGCTATCAAGGGACCTTCCCAAACTCACTTAAACGGTCGCAAAGATAATGCAAGAGTCTTGTATACACAGGTAATGAACTTAAACAGTTAATCATTCACGCAAACATTATAACAAGAAGAAATATGTGAAGTTCACCTCCTCGAGGGAAACCACGTCCACGGGAGTGTTATATTAACCAGAAAACGATAGAGTTATACAATATGCTGCGCACACAGCTGCAGCCTTAGATCTTTCCAGGAAACTCCACGCACACAGCTGGGAGCCCTTCTCTCAATCTAGTCTCTTCTCTACAGAGATTACAAAGGAACATACGTCAACTCAGACTGTCTGGCAACTCAGGGATTAGCTCCTCGGCTATCCGATTTCCACCCTAGTTCTACACACTCGGTAGAAAACATAACAAAGGATAATCAACGCATGATCTATCCTCGAGACTGACTATCTAACAGTCTAACCATCTAACTATCCCAAAAATATCTAACTCTTCTTCTTATCATGTATACATATATATAGGTGGCCATGACGGTCACACCTTTACAAAACTGTGGGCCTTTCCCAACAGTGATTCCCAAAAACCCTAACCACGCACATGGCTAGGTGTACTGTAGGCGCCGCTTGTAGTCATGTCGCCGCTTCCTGCAGGCTCCTTGACTTCCGGCGCAGATTGTGGGTATGGGCGCTTGTCCTTCGCCTTCAATGCTCTGGTCCGTTGCTCCTCCTTGATCCGAGCAACCATAACTTCTGTACTTAGCCTTTAAATGAGGGTAGCTGAGCCCTCTTCTCCATTGCCTTATTTATTATGGTAGCTGAGCCACCTTCATTCTTCTATGACGTGCGCGCGAGCTCCGCGATTTCTGGTCCGTGATCCTCGCTGAGCTTGTCCATCTGGCACCGTACTGCGCACCGTCTCCTTCTTGCCCAAAACTTAGTGCTTGTCCCAAAATTAGCACTTTCCTTTCATACTTGTGCTTTTTCCCCAAAATTCGCAGCTTTACCGCAGCTACGGCCTAGGCTCCAACAGGCCCCTAACACTCACTTGTGGCTCGCCCTCGAGCCACTCGCACTAGCGCGTGGTCGCTTGATTTGCGCATCTGCTTGTGCTTGGGTCTCCGCGAATGTTTTCTTCCACTGCGCAATAGCGGAGTCCAATTCATCGACACACTCCACAGCTGTCTGCACCGTTTCTGCGGTGGCTTCTTCTTTAGTGATGGTATCAATTACCTCTTGAGATTCAGCAATCTCTTTGATTTTTTCCTCAACCTGACCGATGATTTCAGCATACTCATCCATGAATGGCTGAATGCTGTTGGTGAGCTTCTCATCTTCAGTTCTGAGCTTGTGCAGTTGCTGCTGCATTCTGCGCACTTCACTCATTTTCTTCATTTTTGCTAAGCCTGCTAAGGCCTTAGCTTCTTCAGTCAGAACAGTGAGAGACTGTTCTGCGGCTTGCACCTGTTCCGACAGACCAACTTTAAAAGGGAGCTTCTCAAGCTCCGCCCAAGCTTCCATAGCTTGGCTCATCAGGTTCTCGGCTTCCTGTATTCTGTCTTTCATCTGTGTGGAAGCTCTGCTCAGCGCTTCAAATTGTACCTGCGCATCATCCGTAAGCTGCGCAGCAACGCGAGATTCTAGCTCAGCGATCTGGGTTCTATGGCCCTCAGCCATAGCAACTCGAGGAAAGTAACCCAAAAATTATACAAGTGTGAGGTATTTATAGCCAGAGGTGATAGTAAATGCGACCAAGTGGGGTTACGTAGCTGTAGGCGGCTATACATGAGTTGAAAACACGCTATCCTCCTCGCCGCAATGGTGCATTTATTGTGATTGACGGGCTCTGACAGCCTTCCGGGAGAAGCTAATGCTTTCGGCGCCTGAGTTAAATGCAAATATTTCAGAGATCAAGCCAAATCCGTCAGAGCGGCTAGACTTAAATAGCGGACTTATCCTTCATTTATTCAGACGCGGCTACATAACTGCGGTAATTCAATGTTTGGCGGCGGGTCATTTTAGCTTAGGTAACTGTGCATAAAGGGGTCCATGCTGATAACTCCTCAAGCGGCAGCTTTGACATAGGGAACTCCGCAAGAGCGATGGTTCAACGGTCCAAAAAACAAAACTTCGCCAGAGCGCAAAGATAAGCTCGTTTCAAACAAATTTTATTCAGGATGCGCGGATATTTCAAGGAACTGCGCGGGAAGCTGGAAACTGAAGGTGTCCCGCAGCTTCCGTGTAGACTGTGAATGCGATGTCTCTTTCAACTACACCGGACATTTGCACCTCTTTAGCAATATGTTAGGTCGACAGAGCGGAGTGGCCGTCGCGATAAAGATTGAGCCGACTCCCGTTGATCATTGTAGGTAGTAATTCTCCATCAAGCTTTGCAAGCTGAACTGCGCCTCCTCCTGTTATCTTTGTCACCCGAAAAGGGCCTAACCAATGTACACGAAACTTGCCCGGAAACTTGATGAATTTACTATCATAAAGGAGTACCAAGTCTCCTTCTTCAAAGTGCTTATGCTTAATGTGCCTGTCATGCCAAGCTTTCTGTCTTGCCTTCTGTACCTGTTGATGGAATCCGGCTAAAAGTCGGTCTTCTTCTAAGGCAAGCAGCTGCGAGAGTCTTTCATTCATAGTATCAGGATCTGTCATTTCTGTGATTTGCGCAATTCTGAGACTAGGAATAATGTATTCCATAGGCATAACTGCTTCTTGTCCATACACCAAACTGAAAGGTGTGTGACCTATTAGTTTCTTGCAAGTGGTTCTATAAGCCCATAATACAGCTGTGACTCTAAGGTCCCAATCATCTCTTTGTTGATTACAGATCTTCGTCAGGGCATTCTCAAGAATTTTATTGAATGCCTCCACCGTACCATTAGCTTGAGGGTGGTAGGGTGTACTCTTATGGTGTCTAACTTGGAATTCTTCAATAAGGGCTTCTATAGTCTCATTGAGGAAATGTGTACCCTGATCACTCATTAGAATTAGTGGACATCCAAATCTAGTGATAATATTCTCAAAAATGAACTGTGCGGCCGTAGCAGCGTCGCAGTTCTTAACTGGCTTAGCCTCAGCCCATCTGGTGAGGTATTCAGTAGCTGTGATGATGTATCTTGTGCCAGTTCTTTTTCCTGGTGGGTTAATAGGTCCTACAAAGTCAATGGCCCATTTATCAAAAGCACGTAGTGTGATCTGGGGTCTTAGCGGCATTTCATCTCTCCTTGAGGGTTTTCCTGTTCGCTGGCACACATCGCAACATTTACAGAACGCCTTAGTATCCTTGTGCAATGTCGGCCACCAAAGACCTGCGGCTAATATCTTTTGCGCAGTCGGCTTTCCTGCGAAATGGCCTCCTGCGGTACCTGAATGCGCTTCTGCGATGATAGAGCTCTTTTCATGTGGTAAGATACATCTGCGCAAAACATCGTCAGGGCCCAACTTATAAAGCTGGCCTGCTATCAAAGTGAAGTCTGCGGCTCTGACAACAAGTTTCTTCTTCTGCTGGATTGTAAACTCAGCCGGCGCTTTCCCGGTAGTGAGAAACTCAAGAATATCAGAATAATATTCGTCTGCTGCTTGAATAGAAAACAACTGTGCGTCAGGCAGATTGTCCTCCAGACTTGTAGGTTCCTCTCCTGACTCTATCCTGGATAGATGGTCAGGCCCTGCATTCAATCTTCCTGGCTTTACAATAACCTCAAAATCATATTCTTGAAAGAGCAGTAGCCATCTGCAAATTCTTCCTCCTAACACTGGTTTATTGACCAAATATTTCAAAGCAGAATGGTCAGTATACATTTTAAAATGAGCGCCTAAAAGGTAGTGTCTGAATTTCTGTAGGGCATACACCATAGCTAGTCCTTCCCTTTCTGTAGTGGTGTAGTTCTTCTCAGCTGTAGATAGCTTTCTGCTGGAGTAAGCAATCAGGTGGTCAATACTTCCTTCTCTAGACTGTGTAAGCACAACCCCCAATGCTATGGAAGAAGCATCAACATGAACATGAAAAGGTTTTCTCCAGTCCGGGAAAACTAGAATAGGCGCTGTGATTATCTTTTCTTTAAGTGTGTCCAAGCTCTGTTGGCATTCTTCTGTCCATTGGAACTTCGAATCCTTTTTCAGCAATCTTTCCATAGGTGCTGTGATCTTTGCATAACCTTTGATAAATTTTCTGTAGTATCCAGTATGTCCCAATGTAGTGCGCAATTGCTTAACTGAGTTGGGCGCAGGTAAATTGGCAATGATGGCAACCTTCGCAGGATCCATCAGGAGTCCTTGTCTGCATACAATGTGTCCCAACAAAATACCAAAGGGCGCACAAAATATACATTTTTTCAAGTTAAGGGAAATCTGATGCTGTCTACATTTTTCTAACATCATGCACAGATTTGCAATATGGTTCTTTAATAGGCCAAATACAGTCCAGTCATCAAAATAGAATTCTAAAAACTTGTGAATGAATTCTTTAAAAACAGCAACAAAAACTCTAGAGAAGATAGCAGGTGCATTTTTAAGACCAAAGGGCATTACCGTATACTGGAATGAGCCCCATTCAGTTGCAAAAGTAGTCTTGTGGCGGTCGTCCGGATGGATTCTGATGTGATGATATCCCGAAAAACCATCAGTGAAAGAGTAAGCCTCTTGTCCTCCAACATTATCAAGTACTTCATCTGTGAAAGGAGTGGGAAATGGATCGTGCGCTGATGCATCATTGAGTTTGCGCAATTCGACACAGATTCTTATTTCACCTTTCGTTTTCTTTTCTTGGACCACCATAGGACTAATCCAATCGCTTTCCTCTACTGGCTCAATAATACCTGCTGCGAGCATTTTATCAATTTCTTCTCTAACTTTGTCTTTATACCAGGGGTTCAATCTGTACGGGCGCTGTTTTACTGGCTTGGCGTCTGGTTTGAGAGGTATGCGCATCACTCCTAAGTCTCCTAGGATGCCTTTCATTTCTGTGAACTTGGTAGGAAAGATATCCTGGTAGTCACGTAATAATTCTGAAATATGTCCAACAGTTTCATCATCCCAATAATCTCCTATAGAAGCAAACTTTGGTTCAGCTTCTGTACCAATGTTAATCTTCTTGAGCTTGATGTGTTCTGTGATGGCAGGAATATCAAGCTCAGGACCTTCAATATTGCGCGTCCCTTCTGATTCTGGGATATTGATGTTGCGAGGATCGTCCTCCTCATCTTCAGCGGTGAAGTTATAACATTCCAGGGCATGTTCTATCTGGACAGCCCAATCTGGTTGGGAATATTCTGATAACGGGCATTGTTCAAATATCTTCTTTTTAATACACTTCAAAGCCTGATCGATGCTTGGATGTTCTGACTCAAAGCTGAAGGTAAGTTGAAAGCTTTCTATCGTAAGAGGCCAACTGATAGTGCCTTTGCGCAATTCTGTTTCAGTATACCAGTTCCTTGGAACTGTATCCAATGTGTGGATGAATAGGTGAACCCATTCATCTTCCGGAATATCTGACCATTGCTGAATACATGCTTCAATGTGTGACCTGGGGTCACTCTGTCCCTCATACTTGCGTAGGACTTCAGCTGTGGTGTCCTGAAATCTGCGCAGTATCAATCTGCGACAGTCTTGCCATGTATGAATATTCTCCTTATGCGCAACCCACCATCTTGCGGGTGTAGCGCGCAATGCTACATCCAGTGCCTGTATGCGCTGCTGTTCTGGAAGCTTTTGTTCATATTCATGTATGAATTTAGTTACTTCAGTTAAACCATCAAAAATTGGAGTGTCAGTTAATTCTGTGCCAATCCATCGAATGGATTTAGTGATCATAGCGCAACGCCTTGCAGAGACCTCATGTAAACGATTCTGCCAGTTTTCCAATCCTGCATCTGAGTCTGATGTGCACGAGCTATCGCATCGCCAGCTGATATGGCCATCTACTGTGGGGTTGACATAGTCACTGTGGTTAGTAGTCATTTGGTACAAACTTTCCATGTGGCGCACTTCCTCTTCTGCGCGAATGGGTTCTATATACCTTGGTCCTTGAATAGGATCAAGTGGTGCGATGACCCTAATCTGGTCATCCTCAAAGGTCATCTGTCTTTTCTTCAAATTAATGACAGCCAAATTATCAAATGCCCAGTCTATTCCTAAAAGTGCTGGGTATGGTCTACTATCATCCAGGATTTTGATTACTTCAAAATCTGCAGAGCTTCTTACTCCTTCAATATCAATAGGTACATTGGGTAATCTTCCCAATAGAGAGACTCGTTGCTGATTCGCGAGTCTTAGCTGGATAGGGGATCTTGTAAGGTGAGGGATTCCCATCTGTTCCCATGTCTGCATAGTGAGAACATTGGCTTTGGAGCCCAGATCTAACATGACTTCGTCCATTTCAAATGCTCCAATCTGCGCTGTGAGCCTCATCTCTTTTCCAGTTCTAATGTGACTCCTAATCTGGTGAACAGCACACTGCGGTGTGTTCGTCGAAGCAGACTGTTGGCACTGATCCAACAGGTGTTGGAGTTCTAGAGTTTCCTTTTCATTGCGCAACAATTTTAAACATTGTCGCAGGAACGCATGAACACTGCCTAGTGCATGCTCCTCGTCAGGCCTTCCAGCTGTAGTGGCCTGTTCTTGTACCAGGTTGTCTTGTCTTAGCACTTGCGATCTAATATTGTTCTGCGGAATTGCGGCAGAACTTGAAGCTCTCGGATCTGAGAAATACTCTTGAGCTTGCTTGAATGCTTCTTTTTGCTTCTGCAGGTCAAGTGGGGCTGATTTAATATTAGCGCGGCGCACCCATTGCGTCGCTTGCTTTCCCATTCCCATCTCTTGCGCACCAGTGGTTGCTCCACTGCGTGTCACTATATTAACTGTAGGGTCTGGTTCTCTTTTTTCTGCTCCAATCAACTGAATATTCTGATTGACCTGTGGGGTCTTTGCTTGCATCTTAGCCTGTAACTGAGGGCATTCTTCAATGATATGGTCAGAAGATTTACAATACCTGCAGAGGGTTGTAGGATTTTGGCAATCCCTGGCAAAATGACCTTGTGCTCCGCAATTATAACAAGTGATCTATCCTCTTCCGCGACCAAAATTTGTTGTGCGTCCGCGTCCCCTGTAATTTCCTGCTCGGGCGTCGCGAGTTTGGTCATATGGTGGACCTGCTGTGGGTCCTTGTGTCTCTACTTGTACCCTATAAACATCATGCTTTCTTTCTATCATAAGATCATATGCTCTACAATTGTTCTCATCATGACCTACTGATTTACAGAAATTACAATATAGATTCTTTGGAGTTTGTACATATTTCTGAAGTAAGTGACATTCTTGTGGTCTATGACCTCTAGTTCTACAGATTTCACACCAAGGCCCCTGTGCCTGTGGTAAAGGGTTAGGTGCTCCAGTTGCAATATAGTCTATGAAAACGGGGAAATGGTCCTTTGAATGACCTTGGGTTTTACATTTTGTACACCAAATTTCTTCCTTAATCTCCTTGCCTTTCTTAATATCATGCACTTGCAAGGTTAAGTTTGCTAATTGGTTCTGCAATTGCGCAACATCGTTGCTTGTTCCCGCAATGGGCGAAGCTTCTAGTTTCATAGCCATCTCTAGAGCTTGTTCCTGAGTATTGAGATTCTGTTGCATAAGAGGAAGTCTAATGTGTGGGAGCAGCGCAGCAATGAACCATTCCTTATGCTGCTGTGGTGCAAACTCGAAGCTTACTTGATCTATCAAGGCTTTGAACTTCTGGTCAAAGTCCCATACTGATTCTGTAGGTAGCTGTTTGATGTCTTTGAGCTCTGTTATACACTGTGATTCTGATTTAGGTTTCTTAAATTCCCGAATCATAACATTTCTTACATCAACAAGCGTCCTATTCTGTGCTGCTGAGTATTTCATGAACCAAGTTAAGGCTCTTTCTCTTAGTGTGGTTGCTAACTGAACCAGTTTAACAGCATCATCATTAATTTGCTTAATTGTCCAAATGGATTCACATAAGAACCAGTGCTGCTCAGGGTCTTCTATCCCTGTTCCTCTAAAAGTTGGTAGCTTCATGTCATCACCCATCCTTCTTGTGCTAGGTTGAGGTGAGGGTGCTGTAGCAGTGCTTCTGGGCTGGTTAAATAAAGGTGGTTCTGAGGTACTAGAAGTACCGTGTGGGCTACTAGAAGGTGTTACTGCGGGGTTATACTGAGCTCCGTCTGGTTTTTGCGGTGTAAAGGGGTGATAAGGGATATGAGCACTCCCTTGTCTTTCTATATGGCTTGCTCTAGGGACTTGGCTATCGTCTGGGCTAGACTCAAAAGAATATTGGTCAAGGCCTACTTTATATCGTTTTCCACTACGAGTGCAACCAATAAGTTCAGGATCACTATCAGAATCTACGGACATTACTTGTCTATGCTATTCATCAGAAGCAATACATAGCTTTCCTTTTTCATACAGAAGCATTTTAATCCATAAGTTCAGAGAATTTAAGAACTTACCTCTGTGTACTTGGAAGAAATTCCTCTCAGCTTCACTGAAACTCTTTCTTGTATCTACTGCAAACTCGGTGATGAAACCTTTTAGTAGACTATTCAACCAAAGTCTACTGCGCGGGACACAGGATTGTCTATCTGCTTCACAATACTAACTAACTCAGGCGTCCAAGTGACGGGTCGATCAATATGCACAGTAGGTCTAGAATCTGCTAACTTGGCTATCCAAGCGTGCAACTCCAGTGCGAATGTAACAAAGAAAATTTCGTGAAGGTCAGTATAAATATACTTCTGCAACCAGTCTTCTGTTTGGAGCGTAGAGCTTCTATTTTCTTGTTCAGCGAACTCTTTAGCCTTTAAATCAAACCAGTCTCCAATTTCTTTAGCTGTAGGATTCCAGTAACACATTTGTTAACTGAGCAGGTCTCAGTGTAACAGAACCTTGTGCTGGCTTCAGCAACAATCTCAGACGTCGCGGAAATAGTTAGTCTCACAGCAGCAAGTCGCAAGACAAGGGAACCATTTGTTCTCCTCGATCTCGCGCGTCGCCGAAATAACAAGTCTCACAACAGCAAGTCGCAAGGCAACGGAACCATTTGTTCTCCTCGATCTCGCGCGTCGCCGAAATAACAAGTCTCACAACAGCAAGTCGCAAGGCAACGTAACCATTTGTTGGCTGCTTTCTTGGGCAGACCCGGGTTTTAATGAAGCGCAGCAACAAACCCCTAGGCGCACTGGCCCTCTCGGCAACGAGCTGCGCAGCAGCTCGAGGTCTCACCCGAAGTGGCTATGGGGGGGTTAAGGAATCAGATTTCCTTAACCTTGGTGACGTGGAGATTGTTCTTCCTTTTCCGGTTCCTCAGATGTCGGGGGTCTGACTTTCCCGCAGGCCCCTTGGCTCAACTGTGCGGCTTCCTCCCTCAGCAGGCCCGCTGCGCAGTTTCTCCGCTCTGGCGCAGAAGGCAACTATTCCTTGCGTCAACGCGTTAAGTATCTCCTTGCCCTGCGCGCCCAGCGCAGTAACGCCTTCCTCGATCGCTGCCGCGACAGCGCTCCACCACTTCTTCAATACTTAACAATTATAGCTATCAAGGGACCTTCCCAAACTCACTTAAACGGTCGCAAAGATAATGCAAGAGTCTTGTATACACAGGTAATGAACTTAAACAGTTAATCATTCACGCAAACATTATAACAAGAAGAAATATGTGAAGTTCACCTCCTCGAGGGAAACCACGTCCACGGGAGTGTTATATTAACCAGAAAACGATAGAGTTATACAATATGCTGTGCACACAGCTGCAGCCTTAGATCTTTCCAGGAAACTCCACGCACACAGCTGGGAGCCCTTCTCTCAATCTAGTCTCTTCTCTACAGAGATTACAAAGGCACAGACGTCAACTCAGACTGTCTGGCAACTCAGGGATTAGCTCCTCGGCTATCCGATTTCCACCCTAGTTCTACACACTCGGTAGAAAACATAACAAAGGATAATCAACGCATGATCTATCCTCGAGACTGACTATCTAACAGTCTAACCATCTAACTATCCCAAAAATATCTAACTCTTCTTCTTATCATGTATACATATATATAGGTGGCCATGACGGTCACACCTTTACAAAACTGTGGGCCTTTCCCAACAGTGATTCCCAAAAACCCTAACCATGCACATGGCTAGGTGTACTGTAGGCGCCGCTTGTAGTCATGTCGCCGCTTCCTGCAGGCTCCTTGACTTCCAGCGCAGATTGTGGGTATGGGCGCTTGTCCTTCGCCTTCAATGCTCTGGTCCGTTGCTCCTCCTTGATCCGAGCAACCATAACTTCTGTACTTAGCCTTTAAATGAGGGTAGCTGAGCCCTCTTCTCCATTGCCTTATTTATTATGGTAGCTGAGCCACCTTCATTCTTCTATGACGTGCGCGCAAGCTCCGCGATTTCCGGTCCGTGATCCTCGCTGAGCTTGTCCATCTGGCACCGTACTGCGCACCGTCTCCTTCTTGCCCAAAACTTAGTGCTTGTCCCAAAATTAGCACTTTCCTTTCATACTTGTGCTTTTTCCCCAAAATTCGCAGCTTTACCGCAGCTACGGCCTAGGCTCCAACAGCGCTCAAACTCAATACTCATATACATTGCATATGTGACCATGTTAACATTCAACATCACTATTGTTGGTGATAGTGAGGTTGTAATCATCAACGACATAAATATTCTCTTCAGGAGTACCACTTAGGGAAGAGAACAAAGAAGCATACTTTTCCATATGATGAGTACATCCAGAGTTGACTATCCATTCAGTCCAAGTGGTGTAGGAATGTAATTCCTGAGAAGTGCTGACAGAGAATGTGTAATTTTTAGAGTGTCAATTGGTCAGTTGTCTAGTTCATGCTTTATCCTCAAGGTGCTTGACCTTACCTTCTAAATCCTTCATCTTCTTCCATCAAATATTCTCGACATGTCCCACCTTTGCATAATACCGACAAGTCTTCTTATTACATTCCTTCTTCGTTGACGACAACTCTTTAGTCTTCCATTTTGTAGGTTGGTTGGTACATTCTAGTCGTTGATCTTGTTGACCACATTATTTAGGATATGGCTTGTCCTTTCCTTTCAATAAGCGAGCTTGGTGCTTACTTCTAATCTTCCCTTCTTCAAGAAACTTCTATTGGTCCTTAATCAACAAATCACAAAAAGTATCAAATGTAAAATCCTTACCATCTTGCCTGAGTGACATTTGATTGGGGCTAAAGGAGGAACAAAAGACATCATATGGTGTCTTCAATTAATCAAAATCATCTCAATGAGCTGTCCATCCTTCTTTGGAAACTCCTTTCCACATTGGCCCAATTTTATATGTAGCTCCTTGATGTGAGCTAAATAGTCCTCGATCTGATAAAAGGAAATAGGTTCCAAAGAGATAAAATATTTCTCTATCTGCATTACTTCACCTTCATTTATCTTGTTGAACAGAGTATTCATCTTGTTCGAGATGGCATGAGGACATTCGATCCCACTTGTATGGAAGTGAATCTCTATGAATATGTAGGTCGTGATAACACCTACAACTTTGGATTTCTTAACTTCGATGGAAAACTTAGCATTGGAATCCGTTGGGTCAGCGATATCAATATTCATGAACTTCCATAGGCCTTTTCTCTTCAACAAGGTCTCCATGTCCATTTCTCGGATTGCATAATTATGTCCACTGAGAACAACACGATCTATCTTGGAGGTCATCCTTCTTATTTAACATATATGATCAAAGTTAAAGGAGAGGTATCAGTCGTCAAATATTCTTCCTGGATTCAATCAACGCTAGATCAAACTCAACACGATTTGTACACGATAGGGCTATGTCAAAACCATCGCTTTGATACCATGTTGGGGAACCACTTAACCTTGAACCATGGAGCAAAAAAGATAGAATAGAAGGAACAATATTCCAAGAAGAAAGGTGGTACCCAAAAGGAACTGTTAGAGCACTTAAGCAAAACACATCATGATCAAAACATCATAATGCATAATGAGTATGAAATAAATCTCAAATCACCATATTGGAAAACCGATAGGGTTTCATTTTTATAGTATCCAGATCTAACCAAATTCTTGGAAATAGGGAGGATCTGGTCCACAAATATGTTTTGTTGGTCTTAATTATTTCCACAATATATGCAATGTACCAAAGTTTAGTTGGTTGTTGTAGTCACGCCACCCATGGTATTTTGGACCATTCAGTCATCCCATTGACCTTCCTAGTCGGGTCTCCAGTCGACTAATATGCTAGTATCTTGTCATCTAAGGAATGATTGTATCGATAAGATCCATAGGTGTGATGAACCACCAATACCTTAGGTTCCAACACAGTCAAGGATCAGGAGGGCCTCAAGGCTATTATTTCCAAAATTCCTAGAGGAGCAACCTCATGGAATAAAGGAGAAGTAAGTGGATGTGGAAACGTGCCTAAAATACTATTAGGCACTAGGATTGGAGGCCCAAGAATTTGTATCAATTATTGATTACTACAACACAATGACATGGGATAGGCTGAGGAACAAAGCATCTTAGTACCAACAAAACTATGACCTGATGCAGAGGGTGGGGTGATTTTCTATTCCACTTTTTGGTGGCTCTACCCGGAGCATAGCTAGAACATGGGTAAATAAGTTGGACACTCACTTCTAACTTAACCCATTGATAAAGACAAAGGCAATTAAATTTTCCACACTACACTTGGAGGGAGGATCCCATGAGTGGTGCTACCATGGGATAGTGACATTGGGGCATGCTAGTATCACATCTTACTCATATTTCACCTAGAGGATGATATCTCATTTCGACAAAAGGACCCTAAAATCCACTTCACGGAGTTATCCCAGTTGAGATAGATGAGTACACCTACAATGTACATTATTGAGTTCTAGAGTATGGCAGTCATGGCAACTGATATTTCTGAGCAAGGGCTGGTGATTCTATTTACAAAGGGGTTGAATGAGCCATTGAGGGGATGGGTGAAGGAATTTATTCATAAAACATTAAATAATTCTATTATGAGGACCCAAGACATGGAGGATGTTGTGTCCAAGAAGGCACTATCTAGATCCTTTATCTCACAAAAGGGTAAGGAGACCAAACCCCCCTAGAGGACTTGGGAAGGGAAAGATAGGATGGATGAGGAGACTTGAGATGAATTAAGGAGGAATAAAATTTTCTACATCTACAAATAACCTTGGTAGTTGGGCCACAGGTGCATGGGAAAGGGAAAGGTTCAATGTATAGAGGTACTTTTTGATGATGAGGATAGTGGTGAGGATGAGGCACTTAGCCTACAGGAGGGTAGAGTGGGGAGGAGCCACCATATTTGGAGTCCATAGAGCTAAAAAAACTACATGATGGTGTCAAGAAGATGACCATTTCCACTCTTTCGAGATTTCCTATGTACTACACCTTTAGGGTTAGGGGCATCTTGCAAGGACAGAGAGTTACGACATCGATCGATTGTGGGGCTACCCATGACTTCATAGATGCAACATTGGTTTCTAGGAAGCACATTCCCACAAAGTATTTTGAGGGGTTCAACATAGTAGTAGCATATGGGTACACCATGAATTGAACTCAAAGGATCAGGGGGTTGAGTGTGACCATGGGAAACTATGCGTTGAACGATGAATTCTATGTAGTAGATTTAATAGATGCCTGCAATATGGTATTAGGAGTTCAGTGGTTGTACTCGCTCGGGGACTTAAATATGAATTATCAACTCATGAGGATGAAGTTCATGGAAAAAAGGGGCTAGCAGGTTGTTCTGAGAGGTATGCCAACAAGAGTCCCAAGGGTTGTGTCCAATAGACACATGAAGGCTATTTTAAGATAGGGTGACATAGCATGTACCACAGAGTGTATAATCACCACACAGGATCCTTCACCAGGAAGTCGACCATATCATGTGGATATACAAGAGGTGCTTGGGAAGCACAAGAGGGTATTTGGTCCACTATCTACAAGGAGACCAATAGAAAAGGGATTTGAGCATGTTTTTGAGCTTGAGGAGGGGTCAAAGCCCATGATCACCACACCCTACAGACATTCAAAGAAGTTTAAGGATGCGATAGATAAGGCCATACATGAGCTACTAGATATGGGATTCATTCGATCTAGATCTATTCCTTTCACTTCTTCTGTGGTGTTGGTGAAGAAGAAGGATGGCACAATGAGGATGTGCACCGATTATAGGGATCTAAACAAGAAGACCATAAAAAAATGGTACCCAATACCCATTATCGATGACCTGCTGGATGAAATACATGGGGAAATATATTTCGTGAAGATTAATCTTCGATTAAGATACGATCATATATGAGTCAGAGAGGAGGACATACACAAGATGATATTTAGATGTCACTATGGGAATTATGAGTTTTTGGTCATGCCTTTCGGTTTGATGAATGCACTAGCTACCTTCCAGTCATGCATGAACCATATATTCAACAAGCAATTGACGAAGTTTGTATTGGTATTCTTCAATGATTTGTTGATCTGTAGTAGAATGTGGGAGGATCACTTGAGGCATGTGGAGGAGGTTCTCAACATCATGGAGGAGCAGTTGCTTTTTTCCAAGGAGTAAAAGTGCGAGTTTGGATTGGCATAGATTCTCTACTTGGGACATTTTATCAATGATCAGGGGGTACAGATGCACCAGGAGAAGATCCAAGCAATAATAGATTGGCCCACTCTTTGATTAATATTCAAAGATGGGGCAGTATATTTCCTGAAGATTAATTTTTTATTAGGATATGATCATATCTGAGTCAGAGAGGAGGACATCAACAAGATGATATTTAGATGTCACTATGGGAATTATGATTTTTTTGTCATGCCTTTCAGTTTGACGAATGTGCTAGCTAACTTCTAGTCATGCATGAACCATATATTCAATAAGCAGTTGATGAAGTTTGTATTGGTATTATTTGATGATTTTTTGATTTGTAGTAGAATGTGGGAGGAGCACTTGAGGCATATGGAGGAGTTTCTCAACATCATGGAGGAGCAGTTGCTTTTTTCCAAGGAGGAAAAGTGCGGTTTGGATTGATAGGGATTCTCTATTTGGGACATTTTATCAGTGCTTAGGGGGTACAGTTGCACCAGGAGAAGATCCAAGTGATAATATATTGTCCCACTCTCAGATCTCTTACTAAGCTATGACAATTCCTTGGATTATGCAGCTATTACAGGTGGTTTGTTAAAGGTTTTTCACAACTCAGTGCGCCATTGATTGATATTACCAAGACGATAGATTTACAATGGTCCGAAGCTGCATAGAGAGAATTTGATAGGTTGAAGGAGGTGATGATAAATTTCCCATTACTATCATTTCCAGAATTCTCACGACCATTTATATTGGAGTGTGATTATTCCAAAGAGGGGATAGGAGCAGTGTTGATGCATGATTGACATCCCGTCTCTTTCAAGAGTAGGAAGTTTAGGGATCTGGAGAGGCTCTACCCTATCTATGAAAAGGATATGTTGGCCATCATGCATGCATTGGCCAAGTTTAGACAATATCTGGTTGGAGGACATTTTGTGGTGAGGACTGACCAAAATAGCTTGAGGTACTTTTTAGAGCAAAAGGATTTGAGCGAGAGACAACATAAATGGGTTATTAGGGTACATGCATATCATTTTGACATAGAGTTTGTCAAGGGAAAGTATAATGTAGTTTTTGATTCCCTTTCCATGAGACCTACAACCTTTTCCATGAAAGAGATCTCGTGGCAGATTGGAAGTCCATTCTCTCAGTGGAATACTCCAAGAATACATTCTCCTATGAGATTATGGATGGTATCATTTAGGATGATCCATACAAGGTAGTGGATGACATCATTTAACAGAAGGATATGATCTACCTTGTTCCTGGGTTCACACTCAAGGACAATATTTTGAGGGCAATACATGAAGCACCCTTAGCAGGGCACCCGAGGTATCTGAAGAATTACATGTAAGTGCGGGAGAGATTATCTTGGAATGGTATCAATGAGGATGTAATTTTGTATGTGAGGGAGTGCATGAATTTTTAACAAAACAAGTTAGAGGCTACTATTATAGATGGAAAAGCAGAGATAGTCAACAAGTGGATTGAGGGGTATCTACATAACTGTGTGTCAGGGCAGCATAGGGCTTGGATAAAGTGGTTGCATACAAGACAACATTGTTATAATACCACTTATCACATGTCCATAAGGATGATTCCATTTAGAGAATTGTATGGGTATGATACCCAATTGTTCATGGATTTGGATTTTGGAGAGAGCATCCCCCCAAGGCTAAATATTGGCTGCAGGAGAGCCAATACAACTTAAGAATCCTGAAGGAGAACTTATATATTTCCAAAAAATAACATAAGATGTATGAAAATAGGAATATGGTTGAGTGCAACTTCAAGGATGGGTATTTGGTCTTCCTAAGATTGTAGCCATACAGACAATACTCACTGAAAAAGAGTGGCACAGAGAAGCTGAAGCCTCACTTCTATGGACCATATAGGGTGACCAAGAGAGTCGACAATGTGGCATATGAGATAGAGTTTCCTAAGGGTAGCATGATCCACAACGCATTTCATATATATTTCCTCAAAAAGGCATTAGGAAAACAGGTCATCACTTCGGCAGAAATTCCTCCTTTGGATGAGGATGGATAGTTCGTGTTGACTCCAAAAAGGATTATTGATGTCAGGGAGAAGATATTGAGGAAAAAATTAGTTCAGGAGTATCTGGTTAGATGGAGATATTTTCCTGCAGAAGATGCTACATGGGAGGTGGAAACAATCTTATAGCATCTGCATTAGAGTTGCTTGAGGACAAGCGATGCATATGCAACCTTGGCCACCTGCAAATCATGGTGCAAAAGAGAATGGACACAACAAGAAAAAAGGGTTCCAATAATAATGGACTTCTATTAATTAGGAAATCAAATACAAATATTAAATTTACAATTCAGATACAAATCTCTATTTTAGTCACTCTCACCAGTTGATTGTTCTATCACTTCTTAGCACTGTTACATTAGTATGTGTGCGCTTGCACACTCAAGGACAATATCCATTTATCCAAACTTGAGAACTGGTATTTATAGGTGCTCTCAGGCTCAACTTCCTACTCAATCCTTCCTCTACAATCCTCTCGATCTTCTAGGAACAACTCACCTTCCTTCTTCCATCACTTCTTGCTATGATTCTGCAACAACCTCCATAACTGCACAATAACTGCCCCAAATACTTCCTCCTTTATGCATCATTTTACTTTGGTTAGCTTGTCAACGACTTCTTTTCATTGTCAACTCACGTTCTAACTTCCTCTATCTATCATTTGGCACTATCTTCGACCCTTCCCACTCTTCCAATTGTTGTATCTTGGCTAGACCCTATTGCCTTTCATCATGACTTACATAATACTCCAATTGGTCTTCATTCATCGACCACCACCAGTTGGTACTTGCATGACTTATGTCCCATCGACTGCTACTCTATTGCTATCTGGAGGTCGTTGACCATCCTCCAACTAGATTCAATCATCATAATTTTGATTGTTCTACTTGGGTACCGATGCCCATGCATAAACCTCCCTGGGTTGAAAAGAAATACGCTTGTGGTTCTGCAATCCCTTGAGATTCTCCTCTAAAATCCACATCACTTATTTCAAATCCCTGTCCTTACATTAGACTAAATATTCTTTCCCCTTCTAAACTCTAATTCTCCCGACCTCTTGCTAGTTGAGTATCTGAGTGACCTCTTCCATCGGTTTTTCTCGTATCTTCTCTTTCCAATCGACACTTGGTCCTCCTCCACTTGTCGATCCTTCTTCATACCTATACAGTTTAGCGATGTTGAACGTTAGTGAAATGTTAAATGCCTTTGGTAGTTCCAATGCATAAGCATTATCAAAAACCTTCTTTATAATCTTGCATGGTCTAATATTCTTCAACTTCAATTTATTGTATGTTCCTCTTGGGAACCTCTCCTTAGGTGTGAATACACCAAGTCTCCCTCTACAAATTAATATAGTCATTTCTTCTAATTGGCCCTAAGCTTGTAAGTGACGTTTCTCTTCTCTAGTTGTCACCTCACCTTATCATGCACTTCGTTCATATGGTCAGCAAACGACTTTGTGTCTGCGATTTGATGTGTTCCGGTCAACAACACCACTAAGTCAAGTAATCCATGTATACTTCTCCCTTGAACTATATGGAATGGTCTCATCCTAGTTGACTTGTTTATCGAGTTGTTGTATGTGAATTCAGCCTGCACCAACGCATTTTCCCGTTGATTTAGGCATTCAATGGTCAAACACCTTAACAAGTTTCCCAAGATCCTGTTGACAACTTCAATCTTCCCCTTAGTCCGTTGATGGTATGTAGAACTAAAATACAATTTCATGTCAATATTATTCCACAGGGTTATCCAAAAATGACCCATAAAATTTGTGTCTCTGTCCAAAGTGATACTCTTCTGGAAGTCCATGCAATCTCACGACTTCCTTGAAGAACAAAACAACATTTCCCCTGCCATCACTTATCTTTTTGCAAGGGATGAAGTGATATATTTTCAAAAATCCGTCAACTACCAAAAATATGGATTTTTTACTTTGTTGTGTCTTTGAAAATCCTAGCATAAAATCCATGTTGATATCTTCCCATGGGATAGTCAGCACCAGAAAAGGTGCATTCAGTCCTATATTCTGAATCCTTCCTTTGGCATGCTGGCATATCCTACATAGTCAAACACACTTCTTCACATCAATCGACAATCCTGGACAGTAATACTTCTCTTCAACCAATGCCTTGGTCTTGTCAATGCCAAATTGTCCACCGAGTCCTCCACTATGCTATTCTCTTAACAAATTTTCCCAAACTAATCCTCTTGGGATGAAAAACTAATGACCTTTAAAAAGGTATCCTTCCTGGATAAAATAGTCCAAGTATGGAGTCCTATCGACACTCCATGGATCCTTCGATACCTTCCATGATTATGCTAAATCTTTGTCGGTTTCATAGTCATTTTTTATTGACTATAACCCTATCAACTGAACCATTGTCATTACCAGCAATGCGAATCTTCGACTTAATCCGTAAGAGAATATGTTTGAATTCCTCGATTTATGCTTCAACACAAAAGTGTAGCTCTATAAGGACTCAACCCACTTCATGTGCCTCTGTTTCAATTTGGTCTGAGTACTTAGGTACCTCATATCTTGGTGACCAGTGAATAACATGAACTCCTTGGGAAAAAAATAATGCCTCCACTTATTCAAGGCATGTATAATGGCATACAAATCTTGGTCATAGACCGGATATTTTTGCTTGGTGTCATCCAAATTTTTGATGAAAAATGTAATGATTTGGCATTCCTAGCTCAACACTGCTCCAATTGATAATCCACTTGCGTCGTAGTAAACCTAAAATACTTTGTCGAAATCTAGTAATGATAAAAATGGTCACTCCATTACTTTTTGCTTCAGTTTCTCAAAAGCTCGTCAGGAAACTTCTGTCCACTTAAAATCACTTTTCTTGATGCACATCATCAATGGTGCACATATCCAACGAAAATATTTGATGAACTTCCAATAAAAACTGGAAGGTCCATGAAAACTCCTTACCTTTGTGGCGCTTGTCGTCTTAGGCCACTCTAAAATCACCTTCACTTTCCCATGGGTCCATCTTTAATCCCTGGCTGGAGATTATGAATCCAAGAGACAGTAGATCCTCCCTCATGAAGGAACATTTATGCATATTCACCAACATATTTTCTTGACTCAGCTTCTGTAGTTGTAATGTCCCTTTTTCAATTTTTATACAAATGCCCAATTTTTCACTTTTTTTCCCAATTTCGATCCTTGACTAGTTTTGATGCCTAGGTCCCAATTTTGCCCCAAATGCTCCCAAATATTCTGAGAAGGTATGTGAATAATGTTAGAAATTGAATATGATGTTCAGGGATGATATATGGCCACCAAAATACCTCTGCAAACTCTCTTAATATTCTAGACCAAGTATGGAATTTTACTAGTAAATTGGGGTTCAAATCCCCCTGGGGTAAGTACTGAAAATGGCTTCCCAAATGCCTCCCAACCCACTCCAATTTCTGAACAGAGGTAGGGGATGTCTCAAATTTTTTATTAAGGTCCAAAATGCACCATTCATCAATTATTTAGTCTGTTCCAAACCCCTCCCAAACAACAACAAAGAACCACTAATTCGACCCTTGGGAAAATGGCACCAAATCTTCTTCAAATGCAACTTGTAATACACATCAATGGAAGTCCATCCATCACAAATATATCAGAGAAACATTCCTTTATTCGAAATCATCATCATTATAATGGTATACATCAATGTAGTGGGGAAATGGACATTGTTTGCTCATTAATATTCATTTTTACATACAACCACTTGGTATTTCAACCTGAGACTTTCTGAAGATGAAGAACAGAGTATATAATGCTTATTACAATCAGAAATACATCAAGAGAATCTCTCCCAAGAAGCACAAGAGCTCACCAAAAACGCCCTCCCTCAAGGAGCATGAATATGCCTTCAAAACTGGAAATGGTTGAGAGATGGTGCTGCACTAAAAAAAACCACGAGCTTCCCTGTAGTTGATACCTGCAAATAAAACTCCATTAAAGCTCCATGAAAGACCTGAGTGGCCTCTCCAAACACCAACTTGGATGGGAATATTTCACCCTCGAAATTGGCTAAGGCAAGAAACTAGTCATCCACTACCTCTCTCTTCACAAATGCAATTTTTCTCAAATCATCAAAAACCATTCTCATACTTGATTTCTAAATTTTATAACCAACATTAGCCTTCTAAGGGTCGAATTTCCCCCATTAGATTCTAGATATTTCCACTTAGGAAATATTCCACATTTGCCACTTGTCTTCTAGTTTCCAACCTTCCATCTTCTCCCAATTCAAGTAGGAGTCTCTTTGGCTTCTTCATCTCCCATGAGCGCCTTCCTTGAGCCTATTTTTGGGGCTGACATGTCATAATGGTTAGATGTTAGAAGTCATATCTGAATTTTGTCATAGATGTCATAGATGCTCCATCATTGTTGTCATAAGACTAGGGAATCTAGCCCAAGTATCCACTAGCTTCCAATTTGACTCTTCCTCTTCCATGGAGGTTACCAGTCCATCCCATTTCGACATAATATGCTCCATGCCATGTGTATGCTTTACCAACTCACCCAGTAATGTTTTCCTTCCCATGGATTCGAAATGGCAAGAGAGATATGCCATGTGGCAGTGAGAAACTAGGCTAGTGTGGGTCCCACATCCTCCAAATGCCTTCAAAACCATTTTCCACCTAGAATTTCTCTTGAATTTCTTTATTCAACCTATTTATTAAATACTTGAACCTTTCTAATGTTTAAACATAATTTATTAGCTTCCTTATTGCAATTCCACATGTGCCCATTCAACCTAGGAAACTAGTAGGATTGATGGGATTGTCTTACTATGCAATTATTTGAATGGGGACATTACAGTAGTAGTTGTCTCAAATGAGCCAAGTGATCTACGTTGGTATTGCTAAAAATTAGAATTTCATTGAGATATACAACGACAAATTTTCCCCAAAATGGATTCAAAACTTCGTTCATTGGGCTCATTAATTTACTAGGTGCATTAGTCATCCCGAACGACATAACCAACCACTCATAGAGCCCTTCCTTTGTCTTAAAGGTTGTCTTCCACTCATCACCTTCTCTAATATTGATATGATGATATCCACTCTTTAATTTGATCTTAGTAAAGTATTTTTCTCCACTCAAGCAGTCGATCAAGTTGTCCATCCTCGACAATGGAAACTTGTACTTGATGGTAATCCTATTGATGGCCCTTGAATCAATGCACATCCTCCATTCTCCTCCTTTATTTGGTGCCAATAATGTTGGTACTACACACAGACTCAAACTTTCTCTGGTCAATCCCTTGTCCAACAGCTCCTAGACTTGTTGGTCTAACTCAACATTCTAGGTCAGCGTCATCCTATAAGGTGCCTTTTTTTGTAGGCTCGATCCTAGTATTAAGTAAATCTGGTGTGATATACTCCTTTTCGTCAACAAGATTGACGACATCTCTTCGACCAGTATGCCCTTGAACTCTGATAACACTTCTTCGACTTCAGTTGGCATGTCCTTCATCAGTTTGTCGACGCTCAGGCCTTAAAGAATGACCACATAGAAAAATTGTTTCTTTGTTCCTTCTACAGGAACTCCTTAGATGAGCACGTTAGCACTCTCCTTTCCCAATATTTTTTCTCATTTTCCTTGGGAATCCCATCCTCTGCCAATGGAATCCATTGGAATTTCCTACCATCCTTCTCGACTACGATGGTGTTCCTGTGACCGTCATACACCATATTCCGGTCGTACTACCATGGTTGTAGCAGTAAAATATGAGAATCATCCATGTGAATCACGTCGCATAACACACTATCATAAAGCTCGCCAATATTCAAATTAATCAAGCATTTCCTTTTCACCGTGACATGGTGACCTTTCTGTAACCACAAAACATGGTAAGTATCTGTATGTGATCGATACTTTAGACCTAGATGTCTATCACTTCTATTGACATCAAATTATCCATGCTGCCTCCATTGACAATAGTCATATAGAACCTATCCCTGATCTTCACCTTCATCCGGAATATAGACTTCCTCTATGTTGGTTCCTTCTCCTCCTATTGGGTAGGTTTCAATAACACTTGTCAAAACATCAGGTTCTTGCCTCCTTCTGATGTAGTCTCCACTGTACTCTCTCCTTTCATTGGTCCTGAATTTCCATAATTTTCCAACCTTTAGTCTGTCAAGTCCCCTCCCATCAGACCGAGCCAGGGAGAGAACATGGCACTAAAATTGGGCATATAGCCCCATATCCATTAAGTAAAAACTCATTGATAATAAAATACATATACATATGCATATTGTAATTAAACACAGCTGAATTAAAATCATCTACATATCTAACATACATTCAATATTTTCATGACAACCATTAAATAAAGCCATTGCATAATTTATAAAAGAGAGTACTTATCTTGAAACGAAGTAGCCCCGAGCAACTGGCTATGCAACTGTAACGTTCCACCCAACCATAGGCCAGTTGTGCTCATCAATCTCTCAACACAACGACCACCCCCAAGCTGGGCATGATTTCTACAAGGAAAAAGGGAACAACAGACTCACACATAGCCAAAATACACCAAAATCAGCCAAGCCAATCCACAGTTGGGTTTATCAGGCTGCTAAGGCAATGGAAAGGAAGAATTGCTAAGATAGTGAGCTCAACCACAGAGATATGGATTCCCTCTACAAGATATATCTAGCTTGGTCCCCACAATACCTACACACCTGGAACAAGGAAGTATTCCCTTTACTACTGCACAGCCCCTCAGGCCATACCTCCCATTCTAGTGTCCTTCCAGGTATGCATAGAAGAGTAACCAACCCTTTTGATCTTCTTGAGAGGTTACCTTCCTCATTAGGTTTATCAAGCCAATTCTGGTCCACTTCCACTCCAAATTTCTTGCTCACAGGTTTAAACCAAAAAAAAATGCACATAACAGCAAAATCACAAGCGCTGGGCATGAAGGGAAATGTTTTTACAGTGGGATGTCCAAAATGGGGTTTCCATTAGCTGTATAAAAATGTGGGCAACCAAAAATGAAATGGCAATTGGGGACACAACCCCTGGAGGGATTTTCACTACCTCATCGATAATCTAATGCAAAAATTTTGGTCGTGCCTTCATATTTTCTCGTTTCATCATCTACTCCCTTATTTACTCCACTAGTATATCTTCTAGCAGTAGCGAATCTTTGGATTTGAGCCACCGACTTCCCTCTTCCTATGGGGGTATTTCTTGACAATTTATCCTCCCCCTTCAAGGCTAATTGATAAGCCTCTATGACTGTCCTAAAACTTGATAGGCTCAATTCATCCTAAATGGAATATTTCATCCATTTACATACCTCGTGACTACCTCTTCTTCTTCTTCATTGGTCTATCCCAACCTAATAAACAGTCGATAGAATTCCTTAGTGAATTACTGAATGGCCAACTCCTTTTGTCTTAGTTTCTACAACTTCCTAAACAAGGAGATCATATAGTCAATGGGAAGGAACTTGTCCTTCAACTTGGAAACCATTATGTCCCAAGTATTCACCTTTTATTTTCCTTTATTCACCCTGTCAGCATGTACATTGTCCCACTACAATGAGGCATGACCCTTCAACTTTAGTCAAGCAACTTTTACCCTTTTGGAGTCTTCTATCCACTCCATATCAAAATATTTATCCATCTCCCAATATAGTCTATCAACTCTTTAGGGTTGAGGGTCCCTAAATAGGTAGACAGATCTATTTTAGACCTACCCTTCATCTCAGACAGAAATTTCAACAATTTGTCTCCTGGGCCTTCTTCCTCTTTAGCCTTAGGATAATTTTCTTCATCCTCAACTTCTACATCACTATGGTTAAGGGTTTCAACACCAAATCCCCTTTTTTGTGGTTCATTTACAACAATTAGTTCTCTCTTCAGAATTCTCATGGTATGAATGCATTATTTGGACATAACCTAATCAATAGTTATGTTTGCGCCTCGCTGTTCTCTACCACAAACATTTACACCTCTCTGTGCCATGTCTTTCTCTTTAACCAACCAAATCACCAATCCCAAATTGTAGCTAGGTTTACCTCCACCGTCATCATCTCTACCCAACCACAACTAGAGTTTCCTTAACGTCCAATCGCAACTCGACTCTCATGCGGACACAACTTTCTTTGATACCAACTGATGCAGACTCAACCTTGGAAGCCTACAAATTAGGTTGCACAACATAATTGACACAACAACAATGACAAGGTGACAAGAATTATGGCATTCTATTAATTAGGAAATAAAATACAAAGATGAAATTTACAATGTATAGACAATGCTCTATTCCAGTCACTCTCATAGTTGACTGTTCTATCACTTCTTAGCACTTTTACATAAGTATGGGTATGCTTGCACACTTAGCGACAACATCCTTTTATTTGAACTCGAACTCGTATTTATAGGCACTCTTAGGCTCAACTTCCTACCCAACCCTTCCTCTGGAAGATTCTCAAGATTCCAGGCACAACCCACCTTCATTAAATAATCACCTGCCTTCTTCTAGCGCTTCCTGCCATCTAGCGTTCTGCAAAAAATACCATAACTGCGCAATAACTGCCTCAACTAATTCCTCCTCTGTGCATTCTTTTAATTTAGTTGGCCCGTCAGTCACTTCTTGTCATCATCGGATCAAGTTCCGACTTCCTCTACCTATCATTTGGCATTATCTTCGACCCTTCCCACTCTGCCAATCGTCGTATCCCGACTGGAATCTATCACCTTTTTCCATGACCTACCCAATCCTCCAACTGGTGTTTAGTCATCAATCACAACTATTCGATACCTTCCTGAATGATCTCCCATCGAATACTACTGTATGCATGTCTAGAGGTTGTCGACCATCCTCTAATCGACTTGAACTGTCCTAACTTTGGTTGTTCTTCTTGGGCACTGTTGCCCCTGCATCAACAATAAATATCAGGAAGGGAGGACTATGATGTCCCCTTCCGCATGATGTTTCCTATAGGGATGGCTAAGTATCTTGTAGCGTCCCCATCACCCAATCCGACCATTGGTAGGGGATGCTGGGGAAACCTGGGCTCTAAAATTTAATCCCAAGTCCATAATACATTTTTCAACAATGAAATGTGTGCATAAATGTAAATAAACATGCACAACATAATTAAAATATATCCACAAACATCTAATATGCAAATACATAAGCATAAACATTATGGGCATGAAATAAAACATTTCAGATTCAAATACATGAGAGTACTTATCTTTACCCAACGCAGACCTAAGCAACTGGCTGTGTAAGAGCACTTTTCCACCCAACCATAGGAACTCAGTCCAGTATATACTCTTTCTATTGCTAAGGCCACCCCCAAGATGGGATATGAGGCCACCAGGGTGAAGGAAACACCTACAGGCTTCTATCTCTCATCCCACAACCCATTATGCTCTTTGTGCTTAGTCAAATGCTCATACAGAGCTCTACATGTGTCTCACTAAGCCTTCACAGCCTTGGCTTCCACAATACCAGCCCCACACAACACCCTTCTAGCTCATATATACCCTTCACAGATCCATGGTTCTCTTGGGTGATCCATCTTGTTGGGTGCTTCTAGTGTGTGCATAGAAGAAGTCCAACCTAGTATTGGCTGCTATAGAACCTCATGCAGCCTCCATTTGTGGCTTCTCAAGCACCTATGGGAAACAAAAATCAAGGGTAAGGGTTCCTAGCTTTCCCAACCTCTCTGTTCACCTACATCCAGCAATATCCACTTCCCAATCTGCAACATGGTCTCCGAATTTGAATTTATGGGTTCAAAACATCATGGTAAGTTCATCGATAGCAAGGGAGAGCTCTGCATCTTCTAAACCTGTATGTAAGAATGAGACAAATGAGGGTTAACTCCAAGGGATATGGGAAAATGGTGAAAAGACAACTGACATAACTTCTAGTAGTAGGGAAAGGACTCTTGGGAGCTACAAACTGACATCTGTTATGACAGAACTGTCACAAAAGTGCAGTTAGTCCCATCCTACAATAACTACATGAGGTGACTTTTCCCACCAACCACACACTGTTACAACGTAATCTTCCACCTTGTGAGAATCAACACTCTTTGGCCTAGAGGATCCATTCCACTGACTCAGAACCATTTTATATCCTTTAGATACTATTTTTCCCTATTTTTTTCCTTGTACGCTAGCTACATCACTATAGCCAGCGTACCCGCGAGTTGCATCACTATAGCCCGCGGGTAGCATGTAAAATGGTAAAAATCACTAGTTTATTACTTTTTACTCCCAAAAAGTGGCCATTGGGTGACCTTTGACTCTCCATCTGCCCAAGAAACGCCTCGATGTGTCCTTTCACTTACCTTTGAGAGGACTATATATTGAGCACATATGGCTTATGGACGGGAAAAGAAAGAAGAGCAAGAGAACTCTAGTGGATTTTTTTCCCAATCTTGAGTCTACACTCATTGATCCTTGTAGTTGTGAACCCTTTATGTTCACCTTCCAAACTCCTACCATAGTTTTAGTTTTCCATTCATGGAGGATTGAAGTGGTGGAGGCACAAGTGAATTGATCTAGATCTTGGTTCAGATTGGTTGCCGGCAAGAGGTCGTATCACATTGTACTTCTTCTTGTTTATTAATAGAAATACTCATATTCTCGTCCATTAATGTTGTAAATGTTGTTTATCTTACATTGGGTTGCATTTACTTGTTATATCATGGGCCATTGCTATTGATGATGTTAATGTCGTTTATCTATTATATGTACTTGTTGTATATTGACTGTCAAGACTAATTTGCAGATTCAAGTGCACGAATTGAAAGCTCCAATGGGGATCTACATTAAACGTTTGGATCGAGGTTGGTTATATTCTTCATTATCTTAGTGTTAACACCCAAAAAGTGTTCACTACCTCATTACCACATTATATGGCTCATTTGTCCATTTTCCTACCATTTTTCCCTTAAAATCCCAAAAAATCCCATTAAAAAGCCTCCAAAAGGCCTAAAATGCCTCCAAAAGGCCACAAAACCATCAAAATAGCCTAAAAAAGGCTAAAAAACCCCCTTTTCCTCCAAAAATAGCAAAAATCCCCTAAAAAGGGAATAAAAAATATAAAATAATGAGGAAAAGGAGGAAAAAACCCTATACAGCTGCCCAAAACCATGTGTTTCCTAAAACCATGGGTCAGCACTCCACCACCAAAAAACTATAAATAGGTGATGGAGATCCCTTATTCCATATCCACAATCACAAGCACCCTTACTCTGCCAAAATCTCTCTCGAAACCCTAGTTCACCCTTGAACTATTTTCACCTTGAGAGCCACTTTGGCCCATCCCCACCATTGGAGAAGGAGAAGGAGCATTCAGAAGCTTGGAGCATCCTCTTGGACACTGCAAAGGGCTTCACCAACCTTGACACTCAAGGTAACATTAATATAAAACCATTTTTTACATCTTTTATTTATGTCTCATGCAATGTTTAAAGTAGCTTGTTAATTGTTGTTTTAGCTTAATCATTTAATCATTATTGAACTGCTACTAAGGAGTCCATTCTCCTTAGTAGGTGCTCATTGGCACAAGCTAGGGGTAAAACCCTAGCTACAGTTTTGGCGACTCCGCTGGCGACTCCCCTAGTTTTCGAATTTCTGGTTTCCGTTTTTAAATTTTTTCCTTTCGGCTGTCCCTTTCGGCCGCCGCATACCGCGTCTTTTTACCTCTACAGTCGCGTCCCGACCGCGCCTTTCAGGCCTTTACCCGCGATCCGACCGTGGCTCTCAGACTGCTTCCGACGCTCTGCCGGCGGATTCAAGTCTGTTACCTGCGATCCGACCGTGGCTAATCAGCCTGTTTTCCGCGATCTGACTGCGCCTGTCGGCCTTTTTTACGCGTCCCGACTGCGGCTTTCTGCCTCTTTCGGGCGTCCCGACTGCGCTTGTTAGCCTTTTTGGCGCGACCCGACTGTGTCTTTTTCCATTTTTCCTGCGTCCCGACTGCCACTGTTGGCCTGATAGCCGCGACCCGACTGGGTCTTTTCCCCTGTTTCCTGCGTCCCGACTGCCTCTGTTGGCTCGATAGCCGCGACCTGACCGCCGCTGTTTCCCTCAAACCCGCGGTCGGCCTGTTCTGATTCGCCACAGACCCGCGGTCTGATTTCTGCTCTTTTCCTGTTTTGAGCCCAGCCCCTCTTGCTGCAATATTTTCTGCATTTGAACAGCCCTTTGTCCCACCTGCAGCCCACTTCCTTACAGCCTTTCTGCAACATAATTGCTGTTCCTTTTATAGAATCTTTTTAAAAAAAAAATTTCAGTATTTTTATTTCAGAAAATTTTGCAAGTTAAAAGAATCAATTTCAGCATTATTGATAGATTGGAAGTTGCCCTCCCTTGTGGCACTTCTATTTTTGGGATCATTACCTCACGAGCACACACTCTGTCACATAAAATCAAGTGAGCCTTAAAAAGTACCTAATTAAACCAACATTCTAACCCCACTTGGGGAACACAAAAGAATCATTGTAGTTAGGTAGGATCAGGGGGATAGGCTTCCAATAACACCCCTTGGTTATTTCACTTGAGACATAGTTGTTGTCCAAATAGGGAACCAAAATCCCCTAGTACTTTTTGGCACGGTCACGACCAGTTTATCAGAGGGCCTCTCCCTTAGGAGGGTTGAAGTCGGGAGACTGGTTCCGGAGGCCTGAGTGGAATACCGCACTCCATTCAGTAACCGAAGGGCTACCTTTCGCGGTTCGCGGGATATCCCTGTATAGGGGTATTGCGGTCAACGAACTAAACGGCAGATTCACCTTTCTGGACGTGTCATGAACGGGGTATCTTAGTTGCCATTCTTCTAGGATTGACTACCCGGTGTCCCTCCCGGTAGGGGGATATCATAGCCACTTGGCTTTCCTACTCATATTGTCTGACTTGGATTTCATCACCTTGCAGAGGATATGTTTAGTTGAGTCAGAATACTTTTAGCTAGGTGTTTGCATGCTCCTTTACCTCCCTTGGGTCTAGTGAGTCCACCATTTTTTCTTTTTAGGAAACCTACTGCTTGTTGGTATTCTGACCATCTTTGTTGTTACTCCACCTATTGTAGCACAGCTGCTGCAGTGGGTGTTTTGAGTTGGTTGTTGGCCTGAGTGCCTTGCTTTTTAGCTCTCCTTCTGCACACTCGGTTGCATTAGGATTTTTGAGCTGTTTTTATACTCACCTCAACCCACAGAGACTAGACACCATCTGTCACCATTGAGTCCCCGAGACATTCTCGGCGCCTCAGGGGCGAGCCCCCACAGCACGGTTCTCTTGACACCACTCGTCATAGATTCCGATCATTGTCCGTTGATACCACTCATCACAGATCTAGAGCCTCGTCACTTGACTCCACTCGTCAGCGACGTAGGTCTCCGTCACCAGATAGTGACGCACCTTACTTTACCTCTGATTCTGACGAAGAGTCTGAGAACCCTATTTATACTGCCCCTACTAGCCCCATGGCTGGCACGACTTCCACTCCATTTGTCATAGGGACCATTGGTGGCACATCCACCACTACACCAGTTACTACACCTATTTTGGGTATGCCCTCCATGGGGAAACCATCTACCGTTCCCCTCACGGTACCTATTCCCACAGCGGGAATACCTATCCCCACTACATCAGTGGCTCACACTACCAATGGTGGTGCTGGACCATCCTTCACTACCTCAGTTCCCCCACTTGGGGGCACCACCTCACATCTTGTCCCTCCACTTGGGGGCACTGGCCCCAACTTGGTCCACAGCACTCCTGTGTCACAGCCTTCTTCCAGTTTGCCATTCATGGCTAGCCTCAACCTACCTGACCTGGCCAGATTGACCAACGATCCTATTCGACATGACCCTATGTGGCCTCATATGCCTACCAAACTACCCTCTGACATCCCTAAGTTCGAGGGTAAGGCCGGTGAGGACCCACAAAACCATATCATGTCTTTCCACCTATGGTGTTCCTCTAACTCCATCGTGGATGACTCTGTTCGCCTCCGTCTCTTACAGCGCACCTTCACTGGCTCTGCAGCCAAGTGGTATATTGAGCAGCCTCATGGGACCCACGCCACCTTTTCTTCCCTGGCCTCGACCTTCCTGCAGTTCTTCCAATTGCCAGTCCGCTATGACGCGGGCGTTGAGATCCTTCTATCTTGTAGACAAAACACGGCTACCCATATCACGGACCACATCCATGAGTGGCGTAGACGCCGTAGCTTATGCAAGATCAAACTAGACGACCGTATCTTCCTCGATTGGTTCCTCAAGTCCCTGCTTCCTGTTATCGCTAAGGATGTAGCTTCAGAAAGACCCCAGTCTGAAGAAGAGGCCATCCTTAAGGCACAGCAGTTCGACCTCATTTACGCCCAGTCGGGTTACCTTTATACCATTATACCTGACGCCCCTCGCGGCGAGTCCTCCCATCATGATGCGCCAGGGGAATCCCACGCTGCAGATGGTATCATTGGCCGTGTTTCTTCGCATCCCCAACCGTTTTCTATAGCACGTCCTACCCCTGGCCCCGACCTGTCGAGGGCTACCTCCCAGTCTGGAGCAACCAACTCATATGCTCCCATGACACATCACCATTCCCATGGACCTTCGTGTCCACCTCAGTGCTTTGGGTATGCGACTCCTGCTTATGCTCCTCCAGTCGCCCCTCAGCCTTATTACCATCAGCAGACTGCCCCGGCTCCTGCGCCTTCACAAGCCCCACCAGCTTATTATCCGCCACAGGCAGCCCCTGCGGCACATCCACAACCTGCTCCGCAGTCCTATCAGCAACCCCCTCAAGTTGCTGCACCTGCTCAGCCTCAACCTACATATCATCCTCCGCAGCCTGCTCCTGCGCCTGCGCAACCTCAGAATCCACCTGCTGCCCAAGGGCAAGTTTACGCCCAACAGAACCCGCAGCAAAACCAGAATACCCAACGCAACCAGGGCCAACAGAACCGCGGCAAGGGCCGTAATCGGGGAAACAACCAACCTGCAGACCAAGCTGGTCAACCGGCTAATCCCCCTGACAATAACAATGCGGCCCCCGCTAATCAAAACCCTGATCGCCCGCCCAAGCAGGCTAAAAACCCCAATTTGCGAACGAACCACCCTTGTTCTATTTGCGGGGTCTACGGACACTACACCCATGCTTGCCCACACTTGGAGCGAGCTCGGCAGCTTTGGGTTGACGAGGCCCATCGCCAAGGGCATGCGGCTCCCCAAGCACCGCCCAACCCCCCCCAACCTCAGCAACCCCCTTTGGTGCTGCAAAACCCCTTACCGACCCAAGGCGTGGTGAACACTCAGCCGTTGGCCCCTCAAGCTAACGTGAAACCCCAACAACAACAGATCACCTATGCTGCTCCTGATCAACCCATGTTCGACTCAGGTACCCACCACTTACTGATGATGTCATCCGCTGACGTCAACCTCCAGACCCGTCGGAACCAATATGGCTCCACCTCTGAAGCCACTCCCACGGATAAACCTGCTAACGCCCATCCCACCGACCAGGCATTACGTATACCTCCGCCTCCCATAGACGGCGCTGCGAAAGCACCTCATTTCCCACTTCGCCGAATCAACAATAACCCTAACGCGCGCGCTGCGTCAAACTACAACATCGTAGACGACCTAGCCCAATCTCCCGCAGCCATTTCTGCGTTAGAAGTCTTGAAGAACTGCCCTTCCCAACGCAAGACTTTACTCTCCGCCATTGGG
Source organism: Larix kaempferi (assembly GCA_027924585.1). Lineage (NCBI taxonomy): Eukaryota > Viridiplantae > Streptophyta > Pinopsida > Pinales > Pinaceae > Larix > Larix kaempferi. Next base: position 5,660,448 of record BSBM01000681.1, read on the forward strand.
GGGATTGACCCAACTGATTCGCATTTGATGGCGTTTGATTTAGACCAGTCTGAACCACGCCTACCTTCCAGTTTAGCCTTCCAAGTTACTGTCTCCGTTAGGAACCTTGTTATCCATCGGTGCATCATCGATGAGGGTGCCTCCACATGCGTTATGTCTACATTTGTATGGCAGAAGCTAGGATCCCCTCCTCTCCAGCAGTCCACCACTGCGTTACGTGCCTACGACGGTCGTTCGGCCCAGCCCCAAGGCCTCCTGCCCAACGTTCCAGTCCAGTTAGGTGGTAAAACAGTCCTTATTGACATAGAGGTAATCAATGCCCAATTGGATTACAACCTTCTACTTGGCCGCAGCTACATGTATGCCATGCGGGCGGTTGCCTCTTCTGTCTTTCGCACCATGATGTTCCCTCATGAAGGACGCGTGGTTAAGATTGACCAGCTCACCTACTATGATCCCAGTGCTCCGGCGGCACCGGAAAATGTTCTCCCCATGGTTGAACAACCTGTTTCTCCTGCCAACACCTCGTTTGTTTCCTCTACGGGGCCTGGAGTCTACTCAGACGCGCCGATGACCTCTACCTTTCACTCCATTCCTCCGCCGTCATCTACGCCCGAAATGTCTGACTTATGTACCTTGTCCAATGACATCCTACCACCTAACAATCAACCATCCTTGTTGCCTAAACCACCATTGGTACCTAGTCACATTGGTGTTACACCGATCCATACGATCCCCTTCCTAGTTCCTCCAGCAGGAGTAGTAAGCGCCCCGGTCATGGCTACCCTTAGCCTCCCTGGGTTAACCTTGGGATTACCTGTATGGTACCTTTCGCCTCCCGTTCGCCCGCCGACACCAGATGTCGTCCTCCAGCCGGTGCAACCCATGGCTACTACCACCCACCCACCTCCCGGGGTCTCTACCCCTTCGTCCGCCACGACACCTCCTCCTCCTCCTCAACCCACTGGGGGCAGAGGTCCTCAACCTTACACTGCTGTACCACCTCCAAAGACAGTCAAGAACCCTCTAGTGTTTCGTGCTCCTCCCAAATGCTCGCTGTGTGACGAGTTGGGCCATGCGACCCACCAATGCCCACAGTTACCCGCATTGCAGAAGCACATGCAAATGCTCGACGACGATCCTAACATTCCAACTGTCGAACTAAACCCTACTCCTAAGCCTAAAGATAAGTCCCTACGTACCAACCACTCCTGCGCCATCTGCGGTATTTACGGGCACTATTCACATCATTGTCCCGATCTCCCGGATTACAGAGCGGCTCTCTATGAGATGAACAATCTGGATCTTGAGACGGCACCACCTACCATTGAGGAGATCTACCCCCCAGACTCTTCACCTTCCGGAGAGGTTAATACCATCTATATGATCTCTTCCACCACTACTCCCTCGTCAACCGATTTGACGACGCAAACTTTCCGTACTGATGAGGAGATTCTTGAGGCCCTTACTGTCCCGGATTATCCCTGGGATGACATGCACCACCGTTCCTATTTCATCCCAGAAGCGTCTTCCTCTAGCACCGCTACCCAATACGCGGTCGAATCCAAAGACTTCCTCCCCACTAAGGTTGACTGGTTCAAGGACCCTATTCCTACTCCTGATGCCTTCGAGGAAGGTAACATGGCCAACATCTCACCTGTCATCCAAGTTGATATCGCTGCCCCAGGACGTGCCCCTGAACTCATCACTTTAGGAGCATTCTGCAGTAAACAAGAGATTGAGGAATACACTCACCTCTTCAGAGAGTTTCGTGATGTCTTTGCCTGGTCCTATACCGAAGTGCCCGGTCTTGACCCCGCCATCATAGAGCACCACCTTGACACCTCTGAGTCAAGGAGCATAATAGATTACCTCGACCCTGGGATAAGGGGCATGATCAATCATTTTGAACCTTCCCCATCACATCTATCTCAGCATGTCAATGAACCCATCGTTCAAACCAACACAGCTGTGATCCGCAATCACAAACCCTATGCACATAGCATGGGGGCAGGTCATTAACCCTGCTCACTTTTTCACATTTGTGATCTCAACCATTTTTGAGGTCACATTTCACTTGTATATTTCATTTTTTCCTTTGACCATTCCGGAGTCCTTATGACCTCCATTTTTCACACCATTTGCACTGCCGGATTCATATTTCCGTGCCCGTGATGATGCTTGAGATCATTTCTCGCTCTCACTAGGACCAATATCAATATTGTGTCCCGACACCTTGTCATCTCGGTTTGCGCACCACATCGGCCGTTCTCCACTTTTCACATGTTTTATATCATCGGATTCAGTTTTCCGAGCTGGTGATGATGCTTGAGATCATTTCTCGCTCTCACCTCTAGATTTTCCGGGCATTTTTCAAAATGCCCCCGTCACCTCGGTTTGCGTGCCCCATCGGCCGTCACCCGTTTTTGACATCCTTTATATCGCCGGATTCATTTTTCCGAGCTCGTGATGACGCTTGAGATCATTTCTCGCTCTCACTTGGTACAATTTCAACATTGTGTCCCAACACCTTGCTGCCTCGGTTGGCGTACCACATCGGTCGCTATCGGATTGTTCCACATTTTGTACATGAGCCATTCACTCCTGTCATACTGCAAATGTCTCGTTATTTTGCCACCATTTCATCCACCCCGCAAGGAGGTCCATCAGTGTTCCCACCTACCCTCGTTCTTGGTCATCATTACTCAACCTTGATTGAACACTTCCTCCTTGCCTGGCCATTCCTTTTGTTCGGTATAATTTTATCCCTTTTTCGGGCCGGACAACTCCTTTACAAAAAAGGCACTTAGGGAGTTTCCGTTAAGCTCTTTTCTGACTCCTAAAAGAATGAAAAGATCGCCGAGCAATCTTGCTTCCTTTCATGCTCGATAAAGTACCTGAAAGGGCGTCTATCTGGTATAAGTTTAACCCTTTTCCGGACCTGGTAGACTAATTACGAAAAAGGAATACTCTAGTCACACCGGCTAGAAGAGTTCTTCATTGCATCCTTTTATGCTTCTTTGGGCCTTGGAGACTAAACCTACGAAAAAGCAACCCCCTGGAGTCTTCTTACTTGCTTTCAGACTCTCTAAAATTGAAAGCAACCACGAGCATGAACTGTCCTGGGCTTGTAAAATCCACACGACAGTACCATTCCATCATTTCAGAGTCTTCTTATTTGCTTTCAGACTCCTTAAAATTGAAAGCAACCACGAGCATGAACTGTCCTGGGCTCGTAAAATCCACACGACAGTACCATTTTACACACACTTCTTCTAGTTCCTTAACCCATGAAGAAGTTTTCCCCCGTGCCTCTTGGCACTTTGATCTATCATCTCGGCAGCACCCCCAATCAGGTCGCCTTTGTTCAGAGTATTCTGCAGTCTCCTGCCATTGTACCCCAGCTTGAGTCTCCCTCAGCCAGGTAACCTTCCCAGATCCATTACAGCTATGATCCCTTTCCCCTTAGTCAGTTTCATATGCTGCCAGATCATTTCAATTATCATACTCTGAACAAAGGAAGTTTGAGTCCCTCCACTCTACTTGCCCAGTTTTCCCCCCACAGTTTATCAGTCCTGCCATCAGCACTATCACATTTCGGTCTTGTACCTCGCGCTCCTGTCAAGGAAACATCATTGCCTTGATAGTTGCAGGTCTCCCTCTGTCGACGACAGCTCCTCTATTCCAGAGGATAGGCCCAGAGGTCCCTACGCCTTGGACTTATCACCATCTGTGGTAAGTGCCTACGGATCATTCCGAGAGGAATCATCATTGCCTCTCCGAGTGGTTGTTCCTCACATGCTCGACTTCAGCACCTTGATCGCATCGTTGAGGATCGCGTAGGATTATATTCCATCAGTTTTTTGTCGAAGACCCCGGATTTCCCCCGACTCTAGCACATTGGTGAGTCACTTCGGAACACCCAGTTATATGTTCCCGTGGATGTCCGGGCTGCGTTGGCGATTGTATTCGGAAGCCATCCAGCTATATGCTTCCTTGAGTACCCAGTCTCAGTTCCAGTTCAGTGTACCATGGAGAGTTTGACCCCAGTCACTATGATCCAGCAGCTCATCAATTCCTTTGGTACCACACTCAGTAGCACTGTTGATTGTTCCAGTGTATCAGCTCTTCAGCACAGACATGGTCAGCTCAGCAGTATGTCCCAGATTTGTGTCCCCTCTGGACCCTTATGATGTACACAGTGGCTATGTATCTTACAGGTCCCCATTTTCGGGCCTCACAGTTCTGTTTATGTATCTTGATACGAGCATGGGTATGCCCGCCTCGTCCATATATTGAGATTATTCCTCAGTCAGTTTTTGAGGTCATGTATATTTCAGGTCCCCATTTTTTGGACCCCATTGTTGTTATTATATTATATCCTGATACGAGCATGGGAATGCCCGCCTCGTCCATATGATCAGATGATTCCTCATCCTTTATTGAGGTTATGTACTTTTAGTTCTTGCAGTTGTTCGGGATCGTTGTTCCGGGCTTCAGTTTGTTTCTTCTCTTCTCTCCACATCCCAGGAAAACCATTCATGACTTATGATGTCCATCGGCCATACGATTAGCTCCTGACCTCGCACATCAGGGGGCAATCTGTTAACACCCAAAAAGTGTTCACTACCTCATTACCACATTATATGGCTCATTTGTCCATTTTCCTACCATTTTTCCCTTAAAATCCCAAAAAATCCCATTAAAAAGCCTCCAAAAGGCCTAAAATCCCATTTTCCTACCATTTTCCTAGCATAGCATTGGGAATTGAGTTGATTTCTGGTAGTCATCTGTCTGTTGTGGTCTACCCCAAGCCATAGTGAGTTTTCTCCAACACAAAAATAGCGACTCCGCTGGGGAAAACATCCATTTTTGGGGATTTTTGAGCATTAGTCCTTAATTAGAGTTGTTGTTTGTCGAAGCTCTGTGTCACTTATTTGCCATTGAGATACACTATAGAAAACTTGCTTTTCTGAGCCATTGGACTCTCGGTTTTCCCATTTTCCTTTCCTTACCCGCGAGCTAGCTTAGCTTTGCCCGTGTATACTCGCCTCTGTTTACTCTGCTGCTCGCGGGTACCCGCAGGTATTCCTTCGACAATAGCATACAAATCCGGCTTTGGTTGTTGCTGGGTTGGTTTTGGTTGATACTGAGTTTTTGTTGGCCTGTTTCTTGACTATTCCATGCCTTGGTTGTGACCAAAACTCTTCTTTTCTCTTGGTTGAGCCTTGTTGGTTTTTTACCCATCTTTGGATTTAGCCTTGTTGGTTTTTTCCTTTTGAGCTCATTCCATTGGCTGAGTCTTACTGTTTGGTATCTGCCTAGTTGTCTTAGTGATCTCCTTGGCATATCAGTGACTAGATAGTAGGATTTTGTTTGCATTTTTCATTTCCATATATTGAAAAATACAAAAATACACATAGTTTTGCATTTTCCTTTTGTTTATAAGAGAAAATACAATTTTATTTTTTTGCTTTTATGTATTGCATCTTGCATTGAGTGCTTTCTGCCTTCATTTAGATTCTAATTGTGCATTGAAAAATATAAACGGATTGCATATTTATTTCGAAACCATTGGTTTGATTTTGCATGTTAGTGGCATTGTTTTCATTGGATAGATGAGTCTAGGATTTGACGATTTTGCATACTATTGAGTCTTACACATCACTAGTTTCACGATCATATCCCTTGAGTAATCACAACCATTAAAATTAATGCTTAATCTCAAAATTGATTAGACCGATTTTATTTATAGGGTACACCAACTAGCATAGGTTTAGAGTCTTGGAATAGATCATTGTGAGTTAACAATCTAAGACTACTAGATGAAACATTAGGTGTCTGACCAGGGAGTGGAGGAATCCATGGTATATATCAGTGTTCTCAGGAAGCTCTACCCATGCCAGAGTTAATCACGAGGTCACGGGAGGTTGGTTGAAGAGATATCCCTCTGATACCGGCTGAACGTGGGAGATATTTCTAGGGTTTGTTCGTATCTGGGGGTACCGGAGGTTCGTCCTCTTGTGCTTCAGGATTAGCTACCCTTCCCATATGACATATCCCACCTGCGACTGTCCCCCTGAGCATTGGTTATATTGCAGTGACCATAGTTTCCTTACCTAGGTATCGCATAGGGTACTTGCAGTGGTTATGCTGTTTGTGTCTTGAGTCAGATAGGGTTTGGACAGCATAGTTTCTGTTGTATAGGGACTTGACCCTGTGCACACAGTGAAGTATGGGGGCCATTATAACTAATTCTGTTACCTCCTGCTATAGTTTGGGAGTCTCAAGCCTCTCCTAGGCGAGACATACCAGCTCTAGTGTCAGGAGCTCATTTAGCCACTCTGTTTGTCTGCTCTTGCCTGTAGTTTCTCTAGGTGTGTGATTTTGATTTACTGTTTTTGATCGATAGTTGGCCTTTAGGGGGACGTTTCGATTCTATATTATCTCCGGAGATATCATAGCATGGAGTCCTACTCTCCGTCGATCCCATCGGTTGGATGGTTTAGAACCTACCGATATTTCACGTCGTGTTGCTAGGGGACGTCGACGGGCTCCCTCTGAGTCTTCGGATTCTTATGAGACATACGTCCTAGATGTCATGACTGTTGCACATTTTGATACTGAAGAGATACCTACGAGTCCATCGGGTAGAGTTGATCCCACTTCTGACACCCCTACACCTCGAGAGGCCTGGGGGGGTGATCCACCTGAGACTCAACCTGGTTCAATTTGGCCGAATCCACCTGAGACCTGACGTAGTTTGTTTGGTCCAGATCTACTCGAGGATGACTCGTTCGATCCTTCGTTTCCACACAATTATAGATACGGGATGCAAGATCATGACGACACTAGTTCTACAGTCAACCCAACCGCATTCTCTTTTGGTATGCCTAATTATAGTATAGTTGATCCTTCAACTACGTTTGGTAGTCACGTTGGCACTAGTCATGGTGTTAGCCATACTATATCCATTGGGGGCACTACCCTCACTGGGGGCACCACGTTGTCTACTCATACACATAGTATGGGGACCCGTCAGATTCCTCCTAACAATGCTAATGATGGAAGACGACCACCTCCTAGGACTGCCCAACCTAATAGGAACGATGTTCGAAACACGACTCACCATACACCACCTAATACACATGCCACTACTCGTCAACCCAGGACTACTTTCGCAAATGTTAATGCTCCTCCTAACCATGGGGTTGGACATATACCGCATACTTTTGTGTCCACTGCCACCACTAGTAATGCCAATGTAGGAGGTGGGAATGTATCCTATCCATGTAGACATAACGCCACCATCCTTGCTACTAGTAACACCAATGTTGGGGTTGGGAATACATCTCATGCTTCTGGTCACCACACGAATACTCAAGCTAATCCTAATGCTGGGGGTGGGAACATACCATACCATTATGGTCATTACAACACGGTTCCCACTACGAATAGTATGTATATGCCCCATACTCATGGTGGTAACCCTTACTACAACACAATCGGTGCTGGCCACCAGTACAACCCACCTCAATATGGTGCCCAAAACACTTATATACCTGCTTACTCTCAAATGGGTTAGGCAGGAGGAGGTTATCAATCCTATGGCCATGGTCAAGCTTATGGTCCGTTAGGTCCTCATTATCAGCAGTTTAATCCTCATGGTCAAGCTTTTGGTCCATCTTATAATTCGGTTCCATTCAACCAACCTTTTATGGGGGCTTATAATCAAGCTTTTCAGCCTCAGCTCCCGTTCCTTGCATGCTTGAATCTTCCAGATCTTTCGAAGCTCACGAATGATCTAGTGTGTCACGAACCTACTTGGCCCCTGGTCCCTACCAAGCTCCCTTTGGACATTCCTAAGTTTGAGGGGGAAGGTGGTGAGGACCCTGGTGATCATGTCATGACATTTCACCTTTGGTGCTCCTCCAACTCATTGAATCACGATTCCATTAGATTGTGACTATTTCAACGCACCCTCACGGGGGCAGCCGCGAAGTGGTACGCCGAGTTTCCTGGAAACACTTATAGGGGTTTTAACGAGATCGCTTTGGTTTTATTAGATCATTTCCAGTTGCCGGTTAGCTATGATACTGGTATTGAACTTTTATCTACCTTCCGTCAGAACAAGGCCACACATATTTCTGACCACGTTCAAGAGTGGCATCGGCGGAAGAGGTTAGTGAAAGCCAACATTCCTCCAGAGTTCCTGTTGGAATGGTTCCTCAAGTATCTACTCCCATACATTGCTAAGGATCTTTCTATGTCCGACATTGTGACTGAGGAACAAGCCATCTTGAAAGTCCATCAGTTAGACTTATTATACTCTTAGTCTGGAATTTTGTATGACATTATTCCTGATGCACCGCGCACATGTTATGAGCCTTAGTTAGTTCCTGGACCACATACCAATGGCATCGTAGGATCCGCAAGCACTCGCCCTATAGATTTGGTAGCTAATCAAATGCACAATTTGTCCCTAAACCAGTCTACTCCCGGATAGGTTCATACCTTGTCCACTTCCACCCCGTTGTCTGATGTACACAGTGTGCAAACGACGAACCAATCAGGTAACCAGCAACCTGGTGGTAATAAAAAGGGGAGAAACAATCGTAAGGGTGGAAACAATGGGAATAACAATAGCAATCACAATACCCCCCGTAAGGATAATTCCAACCCTCCTCGAGAAGGCAGAAATGCTGGTGAGGACAGTAAACCTAGGCGTAAGGTGAAGTTTCCTTGCCAGCTCTGTGGGGAAGACCATCTTACTCACTTATGTCCTCGAATTGAAGAAGCATCGAAGCATTTGGCACAGAGCCTAGCTGTGTTAAAGGATCCCCAACCTCATCATCAAAACATGGCTTCGCATGCTTCCACCACTGGTTATGGACCTACTGAGACGACAATGTCTTCTTCCAATACTGGTGGTTATGGATGTGTGAACATGGTTCAGTCAGAGGTTAGTGTTGCCACTCGTCAACGCAATTATGATGCACCACAACCCAATTTGGGGAGTGAGCCTCCCCCTCCTCCTGACAACTTGCATATCGAGAATCCCTCTAATATACTGCGGATACCGAAAGTTGTTCTTAAGCACTCTACGCATAATCCTAATGCTCGAGCTGCCCATAACTACTCCATCGTCGAAGATTTGGGCCAAAATCCGTGTGCCATGTCGGCTCTTGAAGTCTTGCAAGCTTGTCCTTCTCAAAAGCATGCCCTTTTGAGTGCGTTAGGAGTTCAGTACGAGGGAATTCCCACTGTTATCAAGTTCGACACTACTGATTTCCAACCTCGCTTACCCTACCATGTGGATTTTCAAATCCAGGTGGCATGCCTTTAGAATTTTTCAAACGTACGATGGTTGACGAAGGTGCATCTACGTCAGTAATGTCGTTATCTTGTTGGAAAGCTCTCAGCTCTCCTCCTCTAGTCACGTCTAGAACCACGCTCACTGCATTCGACGGTCGTTCATTTAAGCTGCATGGAATTATCCCTTCCCTTGTTGTTTGCTTGGGAGGTAAATCTGTTCCTATTGAAGTCGAGGTGGTTGATGCGCCCATCGACTACAACCTTTTACTGGGTTGGAATTGGATGTATGCCATGAAAGCTGTCGTGTCCACTGTATTCAGAGTTATCTACTTTCCTCACGAAGGCAAGAGTGTGAGCATCGATCAGCTGGATTTTGTTAACTCCTCTTCCACAGCATGAACAGGATCCATAGTCCCACAGGTTACTCATTCTCAGCCGACAACTGGGAACATGGGTGTTGGCATGTACCCTTCATTGATGGGAACTTATGATTTTTCCGCACCTGTGAATTTTATTGGAACCATTACCGACGATGCGTCTCCTCCTTCACATAATATGTCATTCCAGACTTCCTATTTTGATCATCCATGGACTTTACCATCCATAAGTTCCACGTCTGGAAGCATTACGCATATCGGGATGTCTATGCCACTGTTTGTAGCTGAGCTTGTTTACCAGCATATTCAACAAGCCACTGCAGAGCCAGATCTCTCTTCTTCTCATATAGTCGAGGAAGATCCCTTTACGATGCCAGTTTGGGAAGCCAACTCATCTTGTTCACACGATTTCCTTGATGATACTTTGCCTTCTGATGAAGCTATTATGGAGGCCATGTGTGGTAGTGAGAGACCTTGGGAAGATATGCACCATCGCTCTTATTTCCTTCCCAACCTCGAGCTCACCGAACGAGAAGAGTTTAGGATGACTCTAGCAGAGATGGTTGGTCACCCTGTGGCTCTTTTAGAGTTGCATGATGTTTTTGCGGAAGGGAATATGGCTAACATTTCCCCAACTACGTCGATCAATATCTCTTGTACTCCTGGAAAAGTTGAGAATTTCTACATCGGTGACGATTGCACTCCTGAGGAGATTGCTATTTACATTGAATTGTTTACAGAGCTCCAGGAAGCTTTCGCCTGGTCATATGAGGAGATGCCAGGAATAGACCCCCGCATTGTTGAACATGAGATTAGAACGTATCCCAATGCTAAACCAGTTCGACAACGCTTACATGATGTGAACCCTAGAAAAGTAGCCGCTATCAAGGCAGAGGTGGAGAAACTGCTCAAAGCTGGTTTCATCTACCCCGTTCCCCTTACCGAATGGGTGTCAAACCCCGTTCCTGTGGATAAGAAGCAGGGAATGATCCGTGTATGCACCGATTTTAGAGATTTGAACCGTGCATGTTCGAAAGACAACTTCCCCACACCATTCATAGATCAAATCTTGGATGCTTGCGCCCGAAGTGAGATTTTTTCCTTCATGGACGGCTTTTCCGGATATAACCAGATTCAAATGAAACCCGAGGACCAACATAAGACAACTTTTATTTGTCCTTGTGGAACGTTTGCATATCAGAAAATACCCTTTGGCCTTAAGAATTCCGAAGCTACATTTCAGTGTGCAATGACCTACGCCTTTCATGATCTTAAAACGATTATGGAGGTTTTCTTGGACGATCTTGCTGGCCATTCTCGTAAGAGGATGGACCGGCCCAAGCACCTCCGCATGATTCTTGAATGATGTATACGATACAAGATTCGATTGAATCCTAACAAATGCATCTTTGCTGTAAGGACGGGTCGCCTTCTGCGCTTCATAGTTTCAAAAGAGGGTATTAGAGTTGATCCTCTTAAAGTTGAGGCAATACTTCAGTTGCCTCCTCCGCGCAATTTGTTACAACTTTAGAGCCTCCAAGGGAGAGCCACTTTTCTACGTCGTTTCATAGTAAATTATGCTAATCTTACCAAAGGTTTCGTGTGCCTAGTGAAGAAAGACACACCCTTTATCTGGGATGGGCGAGCCCAGCAGTCTTTCGACGCCCTTAAGAAAGCATTGGTATTAGCCCCTGTGCTTAGTCCACCAGACTTCGCACGAGATTTTATTCTTTACCTGGCCGCGTCTCAAGAGACGATTGGCATGGTCTTGGTTCAGGTTGATGATGCGCTTGTCGAGCATGTCATCTATTAACTTAGTCGAAATCTAGTAGATGCTGAGCTAAGATATACTCATGTGGAAAAGCTGGCACTTGCGACTGTTCATTCAGTCCAATGGTTACGACATTACATTTTTCTTAGAACAACCACAGTTGTTGCGCATATCAATCCGTTTCAGTTCGTGCTATCACGCGCCTTATCGGGGGGAAGTACAATAAATGGATTGTTATCCTTCAAGAGTTCGATCTCGATCTTGCTTCGGCAAAATCTGTGAAATCGTTGGTCTTTGCTGAGCTTATGTCCGACCTCCCGAGACTTGAGGAGGATGTCATCCATGAAGACTCCTTTGTGGATGAGCACTTATTTCTTATCTCGTCCGAGGACCCTTGGTATGGGGATGCCATTGTATATCTCCAAACTTTGAAGTTTCCTCCGCACTATTCACGAGATGAGCGATGGCGTGTAAAGCATCACGCTAAAAATTATACTATCGTCGGTGACACTTTGTGTCATTGAGGAAAGGATTATATCCTCCATCGTTGCTTAACTCACGAAGAAGCGGAGCGGGTGCTTAATGATTGCCATGCTGGGGTGTGTGGCGGTCACTTATCCGGGCTTACTACAACCCAACATATTATGCGAGATGGTTATTTTTGGCCTTCCATCTTTAAGGACTATGTTAATGCTATGAAGAGATGTCACCCTTGCCAGGTGTTTTCTCGGAACATATGCTCGCATCCAGCGCCCCTTCATCCGGTTGTCACCGTCGGTCCCTTCACCAAGTGGGGGGTGGATTTCATGGATTGCAAACTAGCTTCGACTGGGGGGCATCACCATATCATAGTGGCCGTGGACTACTTTTCGAAATGGGTTGAGGCCATGCCTACCGTTAAAGTCGATGGTGCTACAACAACCCATTTCATGTTCAATCAAATTATCACTCGGTTCGGTATTCCGAAAGATATTATCACTGACCATGGCAGTCACTTTCAGAACAAGATGATGGAGGGTTTGTCTCTCAAGCTTGGGTTTTGTCAAGAACACTCATCTTCTTATTATCCCCAAGTGAATGGTCAAGTTGAAGCAGTTAATAAGTCTTTGAAGACCATTCTCCAACGTACCATCCAACAAAGCAAGACCAACTGGCACATCATGTTATATCTTGCTTTGTGGGCATATCGAACTGCAGTCAAGATTGCCACTGGGTTCTCACCGTTTCAGCTGGTTCATGGTGTGGAGTCACTTTTATCGATTGAATGTGAGATCCCTTTGCTTAAACTAGCCATAGAGATCCTCCCTGATACGACGGGTCTTGAGCAACGTTTAATCCACCTTGAGCAACTTGACGAGCAACATCGAGATGCCGCTGTGGCTATAGATGCCAACAAACGTCATGTTAAGGTTCAGTATGATAGGTCTGTCTATCCCCGGAAGTGTGCTGAAGGTGACTTGGTCCTCTTATATGACCAAGCTAACGAACCCCTGGGGGCAAGCAAGTTTAACCCCATGTGGCACGGTCCTTACATTGTGAGGCGTGTCCTGGAAAAAGGAGCCTATGAATTAGAAGACTATGAGGGGACTGTCTTGAAGGAGCCTAGAAATGGGCTCTATCTCAAGTGGTATTACTCTTGAACCTCTGGTTCAAGCTGATACTTTTGTATACTATTGTATAGTTGCTTCTGTACATAGTTTAGCTTTCTTTTGGTTTTCAGGTCTGCTGATTAGCTTCCGTTTGATTGACAGATGTCAGTTGAGTTTCCTACATTCTTAGGGTTTGTCGATGGTGCTAGCCGTCATACGCAGTAACTTGCTTCTGCTGCCTGGGTTATTTTCTCACCTGACCACCTAGTTGTGTCCTCAAGAGGTGCTTGTCTCGGTTCTACATCTAACAATGTGGCTGAGTGTAGTGTCGTCATTGAGCTACTTCGGGATGCCATTTCCCATGGTATCTAGTCTTTAGAAGTTCGCCTGGATTCACAACTAGTTGTGTCTTGGCTGAATGGGCAGTACCGTGTGCGAGATCCTACGCTACTACGAAAATTCCTAAGGGTAAGACTCTTGGAACGACATTTTGTTTCAATTACATACATACATGTTCCAAGAAGTGTTAATCATATATCTGATGCATACGCTAACTATGTATTAGATTGGAATTTGTCACATTCACCATGAAGCACACAAATAAAATAAGACATTCATACATTTGTACATACACACATATAGTAGAATCGGAGAACCAAAGTTTTTTATAAATATGTCCAAAAATGGTAGTGTCATACAAAAATGGAGCCCGTAGCCCTCAAAAATATACATATCGATACAAAAATGAGATCCTGGGATATCTACTCCTTACGAGGAGGCCTAGCTGCCACCCCGACAGGATGTGTCTCATAGCAATAGTGAACTGCATTGGATACTCGCTGCAGTAACCACACCCAATCACCCGAAACCCCCACTACTTGGCACTGCATGGCCTCAGGTAGTCGTGCCACCTCTATTTGTGGAATCCTGACAACCATCTGTGATAGGTTGCGCCGCAAGGTCTGTAGAGTGCGCTCTGCTATAGCACCACCTGCCTCATCACCCTTGCCTGGGCGACCATGTCTCGGGAAACCATTGGGTCTCACTAGGCCCTTGTCTGCGAGCAAACAGTCAAACATTAGCATATGATACTACCACCAAAAAGATTTTTGCATTTACATTTATAATAAAAAATCCATAAAAATTTAATACACAAAAACCTAAAAAGAGTACTCACCAATGTCTCCGAACGCTGCGTCTGGTGGGAGTGGCATGTCCCGATCCTAGCGAAAGTCTATCCTTGCATAGGGATAGTCCTCTATGGCAATGACCTATCGGTCCCACCAGTGGAAGAACTCCTCAGTATATGGTGATTCCAGATGGCCACCACCTTGTCGTGTCAAGATCTCTGCCCATCGGGTCAGGGTTGGATCGCGGAGACTATGAGGAGGGACATCCACCCTCGGACTAAGCCCCGGAACTCTCTCAAAGAAGAAGCTGCACAAGATACTGCCATACCTGAAGTTTTTGGCCTTCCCTTCTTTGCATTCTGTCAGTTGGGTCTTCATAGACCCCAGTAGTGTGGTACACCAATCAAATGCTATAGGCTGCATGCATTGTGATGCATAGAACATCACTAGCCTGGATGCCTGGTGTAGATATTTTGAACCCGTTATCCACACTAAGGTAGCCACAATGATCTTCATGCTTAGATCTACTATGGAATTGATGGGCACCTGACTTCCCACTGCTTGTGTGTTTGCGGGACAATACCGCACTATGTAATCAAGGACGATGATCCCACCACCCACAGTACGAGACCGAAGACTGGCCACCTCACCTCGACGGGACAAACCGGTAATGAAGTAGATGTCTTCCACTTCCAGTGTGAGGATTTTCCCATTGAGACTGAAGTTCTGTGCATCAACATCCCAATAATCTATCAAGCGGCGGAGTAGTAGGTTTTGGGCCCTCAAACCCCCTATACTCAAGAATTTGTGCAACCCACATGCTTGCAATGCTTGTTGTGCTTGCACAGCATTGCGCACGGCCTCATTTACTTGGTCATGATCCCTCTCCCTCCACTCTAGAACCCTCCCGGAGTGAGGAAAAACAAGGATTTTAGTCAATTTTATTTGCAAAATCAACTTCACGGCCGTACCCGTGGGATAATTTGTATACAGGTGCAGGTACCCGCGGTCAACCTGTGCATTGACTGCACGTATCGTGCCCTACCCGTGACCTGCATAGTGATAGCCCGCGGGTAGCGCCGAAGCCATTTAGGGCTTGTCCAAACTAAAAATCCCACCGCTGAAAACTAAAATGAATGCAATGAAATTAAAGGTATGGATGAGACTACCAACCTGCTCCGGACGGTTCGATGAATGGACGCTTGTAGCTCCTAGAATCGACAACTGAACTTTCAGGTGAAAACTAGCCACAAAGATCCAAATAGGTGAATACTAAAAATGAATTGTAAATTGTAATTTTTTATTACTATTTATAATTTTCAGGACCCAGTTCTCTATAGTTTTTACCGTTTGATGCCGTTATGGACTAATATAATGTCATGGAGTAGAATTTTTAATCAGATTTCTTCGACGAAAGTTGTTTTGGACCATTTCACACCTACGGTAGGCACGTTTCACACCTGGCATATAGGTTAGATGTCATTTCCACATGCATTATGCATTTGACCTTTTGACCACTTTCCTAAACCCTAGGTGCGACCCCGCTTCTTAACTGACATAGAACCTTCACACTGCTATAGAAGTGTCGTTATGTGGCGGTAGGGCTTTTTCGAACATGGGTACCCTAGTTAGAACCCCTTTGTGCATTCTGGTGCCCATGCCGTTGTTTGTCCTTAGGATTGGGAGTCCTTTGTAGTTACGCCATGACGTTGCGATAAAGACTCATACTCTACTTTGTCTTATGCTGGACATCTCCCTTAAGGACTCCCCTCAGTTATATCATGTTGTGATTGCATTGCATCATCCTGCTTACCGCTTGAGCCTTGTGCCGGCTTCCACTTACTCAGTTGATAGCCTGGTGCCTGAGCACTTTTCCCTGTCGAGCCCTGGAGAGCTTATATTTTTCCTTCACAATTTGATGACCTTTTGACCCTGAGGGAACACACCCCGCGAGTGTCCACATCCTGCATGCACTTCCTTGCATTGATCATAGGTATGTTCCACTGCTTGGAACTAGTCTGCTCGCTATTTGACACTCGTTCCCTCACTTGTTGTACTATAAGCAATTTTATTCTTTTTCAAGATTTCACCAAATATGAAAAAGACCAAAAAAATCAAATATTCCAAAAAGCCGGACGGGATTATGGTTACTACTTCTAGTTGGCAGTTGTTGTGTCGCCTTTGAACAGAGCATTCATTCCACTCCATACATTATGAGTCGGTACTATAGTTGGACCTTAGGAGCTGTACTTGTTTCTCAATTTTCTCCACCGATTGGTTAAGCTTCTAGTCATTATGGATCCCTTTGTAATTCCTCCTGCATTGCACAGTTTATGTCAAGTCTATGCTTCCTGAGTCTATCCATCTGCTCATGCTCTTGTTCAAAGGAAGTCCTGAACCCAGAGTCGGCCACTCCTTATATCTCTTGACTATTGAATGTCGGCCATCCCTATTGAGTCATTCCGTTTCACCTGAGTTCTTCCAAATGTTTCAGCATAGTTGGTACCTCGTGCTGGTTGATGGGGGATGCCTTAATTCCCTCCTTCCAGCGAGTCTCGTTCCATCAACTTCAACCCATTTATTCTGAAACTTGAGGCTTAGATTTTGGTTGAGTACCTTGAGGCTTGCAGTCATTAGTGGCAGGTTCTCTCGCCATCGACATTTTTGGGAATACATCAATGTCCCCTGATTGATGGATTCATCCTACTGTTTGACTTGAACTCATTTATTCACACTCCTATGATTGTGCTCTGTGTCTTGATGCCCATTTTCATTATTGGTGGGTTATCTCGTGTCTATTAACAGTATACATCATTGACCTGTAATCAAACAATGTCACATCAAGTTTGACCTCAACTCCTTTATTCACTTGATGGGACTTGCACCCTCGAAGACTTGTGTAGAAGACCCCAGGCGATAGTGGCATTCAGTATGCTACTTATGACTATGACTTTACATCTGATATATCACCTCTCAGATATCAGCAGTTTGTACCTCCAGTTTGCACCAATTGTTTCCTTTTCAGCAGGAGACCATATCTTATTGTAGAGGAATCATGGCTATGATCACTTATGACATATATTCACTATGTACTGCCTATTCATGGCCATTGTATCAGATTGTTGTACTACTGACATGTATTCAGGGATACTATTGTATTATGACAAGTGAGCTGCTCTTTCCACTTGTGTCTCCATCACTCCACTTATGAGATTTATAATGTATTTCGGCCATCGTAGCATCAGTCTTTGACCTCACACATTAGGAGGTATTTGTTACAACGTAATCTTCCACCTTGTGAGAATCAGCACTCTTTGGCCTAGAGGATCCATTCCACTGACTCAGAACCATTTTATATCCTTCAGACACTATTTTTCCCTATTTTTTTCCTTGTACGTTAGCTGCATCACTATAGCTAGCGTACCTGTGAGTTGCATCACTATAGCCTGCGGGTAGCATGTAAAATGGTAAAAATCACTAGTTTATTACTTTTTACTCCCAAAAAGCGGTCATTGGGTGACCTTTGACTCTCCATCTACCCAATAAATGCCTCGATGTGTCCTTTCACTTACCTTTGAGACGACTATATATTGAGCACATATGGCTTATGGACGGGAAGAGAAAGAAGAGCAAGAGAACTCTAGTGGATTTTTGCCCAATCTTGAGTCTACACTCATTGATCCTTGTAGTTGTGAACCCTTTATGTTCACCTTCCAAACTCCTACCATAGTTTTAGTTTTCCATTCATGGAGGATTGAGGTGTTGGAGGCACAAGTGGATTCATCCAGATCTTGGTTCAGATTGGTTGCCGGCAAAAGCTTGTATCACATTGTACTTCTTCTTGTTTATTAATAGAAATACTCATATTCTCATCCATTAATGTTGTAAATGTTGTTTATCTTACATTGGGTTGCATTTACTTGTTATATCATGGGCCATTTCTATTGATGATGTTAATATCGTTTATATATTATATGTACTTGTTGTATATTGGCTGTCAAGACTAATTTGTAGATTCAAGTGCATGGATTGAAAGCTCCAACGAGGATCTACATCAAACGTTTGGATCGAGGTTGGTTATATTCTTCATTATCTTAGCATTGTCATTTATATAGCATAGCATTGGGAATTGAGTTGATTTCTGGTAGTCATCTGTCTGTTGTGGTCTACCCCAAGCCATACTGAGTTTTCTCCAACACACACACATGCATTAATGATTGGAAAAAATGGTAAAAAAAGGAGATATTTGGTTTATTCTCATCATATGACATAATTTTGGGTGAGTTCTTGTAATGTCCCCTCCCATCATACCAGCATGATATAGAGAACATGATGCTAAAGCTGGGCATCTAGCCCCATGAAATTTTAAATAAGCATTCACATAATATAAAAAGACATATGGAAATGTATAATTATAAGAAAACACAGCGAAATTAATTTCAATAACACATCCATCATACATTCACGATATTCATCAAATAAATAATTGCAAAGTTAACACAAGAGAGTACTTATCTTATAACAAAGTAGCCCTGAGCAACTGGCTATGCAACTGCAATGTTCCACCCAACCATAGGGCAGTTGTGATCATCAATATCTCAACACACTGCTACCCCCGAGCTGGGCATGATCTCTATAAGGAATCAGGGAACAATAGACTCACACATAGCCCAAAGATACACCAAATCAGCCAAGCCAATCTACAATTGGGTTTATCGGGCTGTTAGGCAATGGAAGGGAGAATTGCTAAGCTAGTGGGATCATCCATAGAGATATGGGTACCCTCTACAAGATCTATCTAGATTGGCTCCCACAATACCTACACACCTGGCACATGGCAGTACTCCCTTCACTACTACACAGTCCCTCAGGCCATACCTTCCAGTCTAATATTGTTCAAGGTGTGCATAGAAGAGTAGCCAGCCCTCTTGATCTTCTTGAGAGGTTATCCCCCTCACTAGGTTTATCAAGCCAATTCAGGTCCACTTCCACTCCTAATTTCTTGCTCATAGTTCAAACCAATGCAGGGATGCACCCAACAACAAAAATACAAGTGCTGAAAAACGTGGGCAACCAAAATGAACTGGTAGATGGGAAATAAACCCTGGAAGAGCCATTCATTTTCAGAAAACGTTTATATGCATTCCAAGGGCTGAAACGACCACAATAAACCCCCAAAACATGACTCCCTTTCTCCCATCCACTGTGCAACACAAAAACGAGCTCCCAACTATGGAAAAATGCAGGAAATTGGTAAAAAAATGTGATGGGGAAAGCCCAGCTAGCTCAGAATGCATGAGAGAGGAAAGACTATGGGTTCATAATGGCTTTGGGAACCATTTCGTGGGTGTTTTCTTGCCCCAGAAGCAAAAGTACGTTTTCCCAGGTTGATGGCTTGCCCATGCACGAAATTGGCTGCCATGCCTCTTCATTCCCAAGGCATTAACTGCCTCAACCAGTTTCTGGAAGACTTAAATGATTGGGTGCATAACCCAAAATGGGTAGTTGGTGGTTTATTGGTTTTCTCATTGACACGTGGATTAACACCATTGGCTCAAGGGTTTGAATAATTTCCCTCCCTATTCCTTGTAGAATCATGCCCCCATCTCTTTGTTGCATTGCATAGCCAGTTGTGGGTTTTTCATTAAAATGTGTATTTACATGATGTCTTAATTTACATTGTGCCTATCTAGCACAAGAACCATAGGCATCTATTTTTTTAATTGCCGATACATAAAACCCCAAATCAATGGTGGGGCCTTGGCCTTGAGCTCCTCACCATGATTGAATAACAATATTTACATCATTTACGATTTAATGCAAAGGGGGTCAAAATGGGGACATTACATTCCCCTCCCCTTACATTAGCACTATCCTCAGTGCTCATCAAAATTAAACAAAAATTGATATGCCACCCTCATGGCATCCTCCAGCTCCAATGTAGCCTCATCGGGACCGTAGTGCTTCCATTGCACCTTTACCTGTCCGATGGCTCGGTTCCGGAGCAATGCTACCTTCTTGTCTAGGATGCACAACTGATCGGTTTGGAATTCTCCCTCGGGTTCCACCTGGATCACATCCCAATTAATCACATGGTCAGGATCATGTACATATTTCTTAAGTAAAGAGACATGAAAAACATTATGAGCTTTAGTGCTAGCAGGCAATGCAATTCTATATGCAACTGGCCCTATTCTTTCAAGCACTTCAAATGGCCCACAATATCTAGGTGATAGCTTGGCACAACTCCCAAGCTTCAAGGAACTCTTCCTTGATCTCACTCTAAGATACACATGATCCCCAACATTGAATTCCCTATGCACTCTATGTTTATTTGCATAGCTTTTCTGTCTATCCTGGGCTTTTTTTAAATTCTATCTGATCTTGGCAACTTCTTGCTCCATTTCCTTAAGCAATTCTGGCTCAAGTACAATTTTGTTCACTGGATTGTCCCAAGTCACTGGTGTCCTACACCTTCTGCCGTACAAAGCCTCATAAGGACTCAGTCCCAACGATGCTTGTTGCCCATTGTTATATGCAAATTCTACCAAGTGTAGATAATCCTCCCACCTGGATGGTTTGTCCATTACATACATGCAGAGCATGTCTTCAAGCACCCGATTTACTCTTTCTGTTTGCCCATCTGTTTGAGGATGGTATGCGGTACTAAAGCTTAGATGTGTACCCAAATCTGCAAAGAGACCTTTCCAAAAATTGGAAGTGAACTTGGTATCCCTGTCAGAAATTATTGCCTTAGGCAACCCATGTAATCTGAAAATTTCCTTCATGAAAATATTTGCAATGGCATAGGATTTATGTGTGGACTTAACCGGTATAAAATGTGCTGCCTTTGTTAACTTGTCTGCCACAACCATGATGGAATCATGTTGTCTCACAGTCATTGGCAATCCTGTAATAAAGTCCATGGATATTACTTCCCATTTCCATTATGGAATTGGCACTGGGAGCAATAAACCTATTGGATGTTGGTGTTCACTCTTCACCTGTTGACATTCCATGCACTTAGAAATGTATTCAGCGATGTCCTTCTTCATGCCTGGCCAGAAATAATATTTTCTTGCTGTAGCAATTGTTTTTTGATATCCTGGGTGACCAGAGTATGGAGCTTTATGGATTTCATCCAGAACAATCCTCCTCAAATCTACCGCATTTGGAATATAGACTCTATTCTTATAAGTAAGAAGTCCGCCTTCTTCCAAATGATAGCCTTCATACTTCTTGCCAAGGTATTGCTACTGCAATTTTTCCTTTATCTGCACGTACACTTCATCCTCAACAATATGGTTAACACTCTGCTGCTTCAAATCTGGTTGGCAAGTACTAAGTGCTGCCACATGCATTTCGTGTACCTTCCTGCTGAGTG
Organism: Larix kaempferi; assembly: GCA_027924585.1. Classification (NCBI taxonomy): domain Eukaryota; kingdom Viridiplantae; phylum Streptophyta; class Pinopsida; order Pinales; family Pinaceae; genus Larix; species Larix kaempferi. Next base: position 5,682,014 of record BSBM01000681.1, read on the forward strand.
CATTAGCCACCTTGTTTTCTTTCCCTGTTATGTGTTTGATTTCAAAATCAAATTCACACAAAAATTCCAACCATCTAGCTTGCCTAGCATTTAAAGTTGGTTGATCAAACAAGTATTTCAGACCATAATGGTCTATCCTTAACTCAAATTTTCTTCCCATTAAGTAATGCCTGCACATCTTTAAAGCATGTACTATGGCTGCAAGTTCTATATCATGAGTAGCATAGTTCTTCTCATGCTCCTTCAACTTTCTTGACTCATAGCATATCACGTGGTTGTCTTGCATAAGAACTCCTCCAAGTCCTTGATTGCATGCATCAGTACACACCACAAAGTATTTTTTTGGGTCTGCAATTTTCAAAATTGGTGTACTTGTAAGAAGATTCTTCAACCGTTGAAAACTTTCCTCACATCTTGGTGACCATTCAAACTTTATCCCCTTCTTTTGCAAAGAATTGATCGGGTTTGCAACCTTGGAGAATCCTTCGATAAACCTCATGTAGTAACCAACAAGGCCCATAAAAGATCTCACATTAGTCACATTCCTTGGAGTTGGCCAATTCATAATGGCTTCAATCTTCTCAGGGTCTACAGATATTCCTTCGTCGAAGATGATGTGACCCAAATAATGAATTCTATCTTTATAAAAGTCACATTTGCTCAACTTTGCATACAGCTTATGCTCCCTTAGTAATTGCATTGTCATTCTCAAATGTTCTTCATGCTCTTCTTCATTCTTAGAATAGATGAGAATGTCGTCTAGGAATACAAGAACAAACTTGTCCAAATACTTGCTAAAAACATTATTCATGAGACACATGAATGTAGCTGGTGCATTTGTGAGACCGAATGGTACCACTACAAACTCATAGTGTCCATACCTCATTCTAAAGGTGGTCTTATGAATATCTTCTTCTTTGATTCTTACCTGATGGTAACCAAACCTCAAGTCAATCTTTGAAAATACCTTTGCTCCTCTCATTTGGTCAAAAAGGTCATCAATTCGGGGCAATGGGTATTTGTTCTTCACAGTGAATTTGTTCAATTGCCTGTAGTCAATACATAACCTGAGTGTTCCATCTTTCTTTTTCAAAAATAGAACAGGTGCTCCCCACGGGGACACACTTGGCCTAATATATTTCTTTTCTAGCAACTCTTGTAGTTGCATTTTCAATTCTAGCAATTCCGGTGTACTCATCTTGTAGGGTGTCTTAGACACTGGTGCTGCTCCTGGCACAAGTTCAATTGTAAAGTCAATGTTTCTCTTTGGAGGGAGTCCTGGAATCTCATCAGGAAAAACATCCCTGAATTCTTGCAATACATGATAGTCCTCCAATTTAAGATTTTCATTCTCTGCTGCCTCTAAAATGTGGGCTGCATACAATTGAGATCCCTTCCTACAGAACTTCTTCAGCTGCATGGCTGTAACCTGTCTAACAGAAGTCACCTTTGGAATGCCTTTTACAACCCTCGGGTTTCCTTCTTCGTCCATGCATTCAAATGTCTTATTGTAGCAGTCAAGTTTAACCCTGCGTGCTTCTAACCAATCCATTCCAATGAGAATATCATAGGAACCAAGTGGCAAAATATTCAGATCTGCATAAGTGAATAGCCTATCCATCTCTAATGGACATTTCTCTACTATTTCACTAACTTTTCTCTTGGTTCCAGTGGCTAGTTGAACTAACCATGATTTACTATGCTTTAATTTCTTGAAAGCACAAATCTCAACAATTCTAGGAGTGACATAACTGTGAGTAGATCCAGGATCAATCAAAATAGAAATAGATTGCTTAGCAATCTTACCTTCAACTTCAACCACAGTTGACTGATGATCTGCCTGGCGGTTGTCTAGTGCTTCATAGATTCTAGGGATTGTCCTCGCCACTTGACCCACATTTTCAGCTCTCTGGATGTTGTGGACTTGATTTGCATTCCCATTCCGATGTGGACAGTTCCTAAGCATGTGGTCTTCTCTACAACCCCAACATTGAAGTGGTTCTCTTGGCTCCTTTGGATCTCTTGGCTTGTCTCCCATCATCCTATTTGGCTTAGTCACAACCTGTGAAGGTTTCCTTTGCTGATTCTTGAATTGAGGAGGCTTGAAACCCTTCTTCCTTTGATCAAACTTTTCATTTTTCTTATCCTTCCATGCCTTATGGAATTCTGGTTTGCTTCTGTTTTGATCAAAGCAATACTTGGCCTTTCTTATGGCCTCCTCTAGAGTTCGAGGTTCATCAAACTCAATTCTGTCTTTATATGACTGGGGCAGTCCACTTAGGAAACGTTGAATTTTCACCTTATCATCTCGAATGTACCTGACATATCTTAGTAGCTCCAAGAATTTGCTTGCATATTCTTCCATGGTCAATTGTCCCAATCTCAGCTCATGGAACTCTTTGATCTTATCATCATAGTACCTATCAGAGAAGTACTTCTGCTTGAAGTATTTCTTGAACTGCTTCCACACAATCTTCCTTTCATTGATCTTCCTCACTTGCCTGATGTGTTCCCACCATATAGATGCTCTTCCATTCAAGTTGAATATGGAAACCCTTGCCTTCATATTCCCAAAGTAGTCTTGGACTTGGAAATATTTTCTCATCCCAAGAAGCCAAGCTTCAGCTTCTTGACCAGATTTTACCTCTCCGTCAAATGTAGGGGGTTTCACATTCTTAAATTTCCCATGCGAATTGTTCTTGTAGTGCCTCTTCCTCTTGCTTCTGCGGGATGAAGAGCTCGAACCCTCAATGGATTCTTCAGAGTCAGATGATTCATTAGAAGAGATTTCTGGAGTATAATTTCGGTCTGTAGAAACTCTTCTTGAGCTACTAGCCCTCTTACGGGAATTCCTTCTAGAACTACTCCCACCCCTTTCTGGATTTGATGTCTGATGCCCAGAGTTTATTTTCCTTTGGATGTCTGTCAAACTCTGTAGCATGGCTGTATTCAACTGATTTTGTTCTTCCTGAGCTTTAATCATCCTTTCATTATCTTCTCTACAGCTTTGCAACTCCACCCTTAGGCTTCTCATGGTGGCTGCAATACCTGGAGGAGTCTCTTGATTTCTTCTCTCATTAGATTCTGTTTCAACATTTTCAACATGTATGTTCTCCCCCATGGCATCTGTCTCAGGCTCATAGAGATCCTGTGCATCATCCATGATGTTGATTTTCTTGGCCCAACCAAGATCCAAAACTTTCCAACTGTACTATCTAGAGTGCTGCCCTGATGTAACTGTGATTCTGCAAGATGTGTTCATCAACACAATTGTTAGCTGCATTATATTCTCCGAAATTCATAAATTACTTTCATGCACGTGGGAAAAATATTATATTGACAATTTGTCAAATCATAGAATTTTCTCACAATCAACAACATATGAGGGGGACGACGGGGGTCAAGGGGGATTGCCCCCTTGTGGCTTCCCCGCGCCACTGCAGGGCGGGTTGAGGGTAGTGCCCTAGTTTTTTTTTTGTAAATCTTTCCATTTCATGCAATTTAGCGCATAAGTTCCATGGCAATTTTTCCATTTTTGACACTTGAAAATCTCCTTGAAAAACAGTTGAAATTTCCTGTTTCGGAGCGACTCATCCATTTCTTCCGCCTTGTTGTGGAGCAACTCGCAGATTTCTTCCGACCTGTTGCGGAGAAACTCGCTGAGTTCTTCTGCCGAAAACACTTAGAAAAATTTTGAGATTTTTCGGACCAACTCGTCGAGTCCTTCTGCCGTTGCGGGCCAACTTGTTGAGTTCTTCTGCAATTTCAGACCAACGTGTGGAGTTCTTCCGAAATTTCCCTTTGATGCCGAACACTTAGAAAATTTTCCGCTGTTTTGGGGCAACTCGCGAGTTCTTCTGCCGTTGCGGACCAACTCGTGGAGTTCTTCCGAAAATTTCCTTTCGATGCCGAACACTTAGAAAATTTTCTGCTATTTTTGGGCAACTCAACGAGTTCTTCCGCTGTTACGGACCAACTCACGGAGTTCTTCCGAAAATTTCCTTTCGACGCCAAACACTTAGAAATTTTTTTTCCATTTCGGGCCAACTCGGCGAGTTCTTCCGCCGTTGCGGACAAACTCGCTGAGTCCTTCCGAAACTTTCCCTTTGACGCCGAAAAACACTTAGAAAATTTTTGCTATTTCAGGCCAACTCGGTGAGTTCTTCTGCCGTTGCGGACCAACTCGCTGAGTCCTTCCGAAACTTTCCCTTCGACGCCGAAAAACACTTAGACAAAATTTTCAAAAACTCTTAGGAAAATTTGAAATCTTGCCTTCTTTCTGTGATGACTGCTGCTCATCAGGAGGTGATCTTACCTCTGTAATTTTATTCAACTTAGCTAGTTTAGGCCCGATGTTGATACCTGTGGTGATTAGGAAGGGACCTTCCCATGTGACTGTAATCGGATTTGGCCCATAGAGGTCCAATGCTGCAACCAGCAGCTCTGATACCAAAATGTAATGTCCCCTCCTATCATACCAGCATGATAGAGAGAACGTGATGCTAAAGATGGGCATCTAGCCCCATGAAATTTTAAATAAGCATTCACATAATATAAAAAGACATATGGAAATGTATAATTATAAGAAAACACAGCGGAAGTAATTTCAATAACACACCCATCATACATTCACGATATTCATCAAATAAATAATTGCAAAGTTAACACAAGAGAGTACTTATCTTATAACAAAGTAGCCCTGAGCAACTGGCTATGCAACTGCAATGTTCCACCCAACCATAGGCCAGTTGTGATCATCAATATCTCAACACATTGCCACCCCCGAGATGGGCATGATCTCTATAAGGAATCAGGGAACAACAGACTCACACATAGCCCAAAGATACACCAAATCAGCCAAGCCAATCTACAGTTGGGTTTATCAGGCTGTTAGGAAATGGAAGGAAGAATTGCTAAGTTAGTGGGATCATCCATAGAGATATGGGTACCCTCTGCAAGATCTATCTAGCTTGGCTCCCACAATACCTACACACCTGGAACATGGAAGTACTCCCTTCACTACTACATAGTCCCTCAAGCCATACCTTCCAGTCTAATATTGTTCAAGGTGTGCATAGAAGAGTAGCCAGCCCTCTTGATCTTCTTGAGAGGTTATCCCACTCACTAGGTTTATCAAGCCAATTTAGGTCCACTTCCACTCCTAATTTCTTGCTCATAGTTCAAACCAATGTAGGGATGCACCCAACAACAAAAATACAAGTGCTGAAAAACGTGGGCAACCAAAACGAACTGGTAGATGGGAAATAAACCCTTGAAGAGCCATTCGTTTTTAGAAAACGTTTATATGAATTCCAAGGGCTGAAACGACCACTATAAACCCCCAAAACATGACTCCCTTTCTCCCAGCCACTGTGCAACACAAAAATGAGCTCCCAGCTATGGAAAAATGCAGGAAATTGGTAAAAAACGTGATGGGGAAAGCCCAGCTAGCTCAGACTGCGTGAGAGAGGAAAGACTATGGGTTCATAATGGATTTGGGCACCATTTCATGGGTGTTTTCTTTCCCCAGAAGAAAAAGTACGTTTTCCCAGGTTGATGGCTTGCCCATGCACGAAATTGGATGCCATGCCTCTTCATTCCCAAGGCATTAACTGCCTCAACCAATTTCTGGAAGAATTAAATGATTGGGTGCATAACCCAAAATGGGTAGTTGGTGGTTTATTGGTTTTCTCATTGACACATGGATTAACACCATTGGCTCAAGGGTTTGAATAATTTCCATCCCTATTTCTTGTAGAATCATGCCCCCATCTCTTTGTTGCATTGCATAACCAGTTGTAGGTTTTTCATTAAAATTCGTATTTACATGATGTCTTAATTTACATTGTGCATATCTAGCACAAGAACCATAGGCATCTATTTTTTTAATTGCCTATACATAAAACCCTAAATCAATGGTGGGGCCTTTGCCTTGAGCTCCTCACCATGATTGAATAACAACATTTACATCATTTACGATTTAATGCAAAGGGGGTCAAAATGGGGACATTACAGTTCTAAGGTTGACACTTGGCAGCAAGGATTTAGTCACCCATGGACCCCTTTCCTCTTCCCCTTTGGTGGAATCATAGCCCCTTTGGTTCTCTTTACACAACCTTTGTTGGACCATTTTATCATTTATGCACATCATATTTACATATATTATAAATCAGCATAAAAGCCAAATAAATAGTCCAAATGAAATATAAACATCATACATGCCTAGACATTCACTAGTTAGGCCTTGGCCTTGAGCTCTGCACTAGGAATTCGCACTAGAATATTTACATTATTTACATAATATTGGATAAATACATTCCAAGTCAAAACTAGGGGTATTACATAGCCTATTAGGCTCCCATAGGCTATAGTCACCATATTAGGGAGTTAAATTGATGCTAATTAGCATGGAAAACAATTTTTTCTTACAAAAGTGGTTAAGTGGTATTGGATGACCCATGGTATTATCCATGGTATTGGTTTCAAAAAGAAGATTAAAGAGGAGGAACTCATCTATTATGGACATATTGACTTGATGATAATTTCTTGTGACCCTTTGGGGGAATTTCATGTTTTCGTTGGGGTTTGGCAAAACCCCTCTATTCCTTGTTTAGTTTTGGTAGTGAGAAATAAACCCTAGCTAAACCATTGATCTATTAATGATTCTTTGAGCCATTAGGCTTCTATATTGGGTATCTTTTCACTGCTTTGGATATTAATCTATTGGGGGAGCGATTTCATTTGTGGAGTTCGTGGCCTTGAGGGTCGATCTCATTGGCTTGGGTGTTATTATTGGTGGAGGCCAAGTTCCTCTTGAGCAAATCACATTAGTCTATCAGGGCCAAGCATTTGGGTGGCCGATATTTTATGGTGGGAACCCATGGCATGTTTTTTAGGTGACCATCATCTTGGAGATGTTGTGTGGGATTGACCATGGCATTGGGAACTTGAGAGGGATGATTGGAGGGTTTAATCCCAAGTTTTGTAGAGCCATGAAGATAAAGGAGCAAGGAAGGCATGAAACAGAGGCCGTGTAGTATAAAATAAGGGTCACAACCCTAGTGGAGAGACTCTTGTAGAAAAAGGTAGAGGATGACAAAACACTAGGGATAAATGCAATAGTGTGAAGGGGAGATTGTGAGCAGAGAAATAGGTCATAGCTCTAAGAAGAATACACAAGAAAAGTTGAGTCGTGAGAAGCAAAAGTGGGGGCTGATCTCTGGGTGGAGGAGATTTGAATCCGTTGGAGGGACGAAGCAACAAATAAAGGACGAGTTCATCCTCCCTAGTTTAGTTTCCAACCACTAAGGTAATTCACGATCTATGGCAAGAGGGAGGAAGAGTTCAATGGTGAATATTGATTTTTGTCCATAGAGGCCAAATTCATCTACATCAACAATTGGGGTTCATTGTTATCATCACTTTCTAGGTTTAATGCGTTAGGTGTTTAGTTCAAGGTAGCTGCTATAGAAGCCATTATTTTATTGTATTGTTTCCATTCACCTCCATAATAAAATGCCAATGATGTTTTTTCTATTTCATGTGCAACTGGGGTGAATGCATTCTATTTGATAGAATGCAAAATTGCCTAAGAAAGATATAAATCAATGTAATGCAAAATTTTTGATTAAAATGCTCAATCAAGACACACTTTTAGCATTAGAAACCAAAATTACATAATTTACTTCCTATCCTACTTGGGGACATCACAACCATTCCCACACAAATTCCAATTGACTATAACATCAAAACAATTGTTCTAGGGACATGTGTCATCCACAATATTAGAACTATGTTTTTAAAAGTATTAGGTAAGAGATCCTTTTACCTATTGATGAGTCCCCCATAACTGAAAGTTGGGGAAACATAAATACTTTTAATTCTAGGAGCAACTTCAAAAGTCTCTTCAAACTAAGAATCCAAGTCTATAAATTAGGCTTCACGCTCATTTCTCTTTAAACTTATTGACAATGGCTAGATTAAATTTTCACTTATGTTCTAACCAATAGATCCATTCAATCATCTCACTATTGACCAATTATTTGGCTCATTGTATGCCTCTCTTAAACATTATGGAGGTTGAAATCTAGGCTTATTTACCAAATTCCCCATTAACATTGATGGATTTCACCATAGATATCACTAACAACCAATGTTCAAGTTTCAGGTTCAAACTAGCTTCTACCAATTACACCATGGTATTATATTGGTCCATATTCATCCTTTGTATCTTTTTGTTAATTTTATTTTTAAAAATGTACAATATCCCTTACATTGCTTAAAGGATGAAGTAAGGATTTAGATAAGGGAATGAGCCAAAGGATATTTTATATCTTTAGTTGAGTATTCATTGAATGCATCTTAGCACACCATCAAGTTGACTATTATAACGCCACATTTTTGGGGTTAACTATAGAAATTATAATCAAAGCTAACTCTTCAATATTTTAGTTAATTAGTTGTAAATTTAGTTAAAGTAGCTAAGTGTTAATATCAACTTCTTGTTGTAAACTATCATAAGATCCAAAGGCATAACACTAAATGATAGAGAGCTTTAGTCTACATATTTGTCCAAATTTTGCACTTGTCTTATTAGTAGAAGTGATCTTCTCTTGAATTGATCCCTAATTTAATGTGTATATGTTTTTTCATTTTTATTACTTTCTCCATTTGGTCTAACTTAGTAGCACCAATTTGTGTAAGTTTCCTCATATTTAGTGCGTTCCTTATTTGGTCTAACTCAATGGCACCCATTTACATTGTTGGAATAGAACATGTACATCATTGAAGAATGCGCTTAATGTCCCTTTTCCCAAAGAACTAAAGAGCCACTCTTTTGTCCCTTCACATTCTACTAGTGGCCATTTTATATTATAACAAACCAATAGTGAGATAAATCCATTCTTGTTGGTGCTGCTTAGCTAGTCTTGACTTCCTCCCCTTTCACATGGCCTTATCCACAATTTTTTTCCTTTTGCATCAAGTATGGGCCCTACATCTTACACTTTAGTAGATGGTGTAATATACATTATCCTTTAGAGATGTCAACACACTAAAAATTGGGAAAGGAAATATAACAAGGTTAACATCAGTTATCAATAATAAGACTAGGTATGATATACACCTCTTTTTCAATCTCTCTCTCAACTCTCTACTTTATCTTAGGGTTTTTTCTTGCATGGCATAGTCCTACTAGTACATTATATGCATTAACATCACCTTCATTAACCTTAATGGATTATGCAATTGGAGTATTTTTATTGCAAGAGAGAAGTTTTTGCACACAACATTTGCACTCATTTGTTATCTGTAATGGAGGTCAATGACCATATGATAATGATCACTAGAGATCTTTAGTCGTACCTACACACCCTTGAGGTTGTGAACTACTTATATTATGTCAGTATCCTTGTCTAAGATAATAATCCATTTAATATATAATATACATAAAGTAATGTCATATATATATATATATATATATATAAATGTTATATATAATTAATATTAATGTTATGTGTGTGTTACATATTTATCCATTACCCAAACAAATTTTTAGGCCCAATCAAAATATTTTTTTCATTCATAGCCACTATACATTGGTTAAGCGATGTCTCGAGCATTAAATGTACACACAACTCATCAGATATATGACACTTAGATGTCATTTCTACATCATATACCTTTCTCATAAACTAATAGACATTGACATGAATTTGTTTAAGCGACATCTACTATGTTTCTTAAACATCAATTAGATGTTTTTTTTTTTCCATGGAAAAAAGCGTAATTTCATTTCAACGGGTGAAGAAAATTACATTCTGAATATGCATAGTAAGCATACAATTGTCCACTTAAGGAGCAAAATAAGTTCACAGCGATGTAATAGAAACATCCAATGGTCCTCTTAAGGAAAACATAAAAAACCAGTCATAATATCATAACTGTTCATTTACTACCAACCGATCGGTTCATAATAACTACCTGCAGTAGAATGATACCAAGTTTATAAAAAACTATTAAGCAAAAAAAATAAGAAAAAAACCAAGAGGACTCCCCGAGTCTCTTGCAAGTGTCCACTGATATAACTGTAGCATTTATGTTTTAACAAAAAATCTCCCTGCCATCTATTTCCTTGACTGTTCATATTCCAAAAAACCATCCCTAAGTATGTGCTAGAACCGCAACCATGTCATCCATAAAGGGTCTATGATAGTACTCATAGAGAGTTCCATTGTTGTCTTCCTTCACTTTCCACAACCCCACTGCCAAGTCCCTTCCAACCTTAGAAGCCTCGTCTGCCTCCTTGTTGTTCTCCCTATATACATGTCTGCATGAAAAATGTAAAAATGAAAATTTCAGTTGCAGAATGTCCTGAAGTATATTATCAAGCCGAATATCCCTGCAAAGTTGTGTGCCATTTGTCCAATTTGTTGCATTCATAGAATCACCATATACATTAATCCCATGACATCCTTTTTCCTGTGCAAATATGAGGAGAAGTTTTAAGCTCATAATTTCAGCAAAATTATTTCCCCCCTCCCCCAGTCCCCAAGAAAGGTTGAAAGAATGGTTTGAAGAGAGATGTAGTATAGCCCCACCCCCGCATTTTAAACCCAAAGCAGAACCGTCATAAAAACCCCAAGGCATCGTCACATCAATGTCCAAGGGAAGGACCTCTCTCTGTTTTGCCACAATGATGTGATGAGGGAAAGCCTCTCGGAAACCACAAATCCGAACAGCAGTTACCACCGGAGTGCATAGTTTCTCATTGAATATCATCATATTCCGGGCCATCCAAATGCCCCACGCAACCAATAACGGAAGGTTTAAGAAATTTTTTCCAATCGGTTCCGAAACCCACCGAGTCCAGGCCTCCAGAACAGTTAGCCCTGCCCAGTCCAGTAAAACATGTACAATTCTGGAAACTTCCGCCCAGACTTGCACTGTAAAGGGACACTGAAGGAATAAATGACAACTAGTTTCATCGCTGGCTTTGCATAAGATGCACCAGCCCGGCCCAACCCGATTCTTCCTCTGTAAAAAATCCCAGGTAGGAACAGTGTTTTCGAGGACATTCCACATAAAAAGGCGATGTTTCAGTGGACAGTGTATCTTCCAGATCATTTTCCACCACCCTACCAGTTCACGAGGATTCTGGAAATGACTCAGGCTGATGTATCCCTCCTTAGGTGTGTATAAGCCAGTTGGGGCGCCTTCCCATACCAAGTAATCGTCCCTGTCCCGAATATGTATATATGATCGAGTTAAGGCACCAAGATAAGCCCGCAAATCTACCCGCTCGGCCACAGAAAGTGTCAGGGAATCCACATCCACCCATGACTGTGTCCATGGATGAATATCCGGGGCAGCCAAATGAGAGAGTAGTGTTATACCCAAGTCCCGTAGAGAAGAGATCAGATTTGCATTTAAAATATGTTGACCAGCGCTGCCAAACCATGGATCCTCCCCTACACAGAGTGTCTTCCCATTACCAACATTCCACGCAAGCAGATCTCCTATCACCGGGAATGAATTGATGATAGCTTTCCAAATGATGGAGCATCCCCGATGTGACTTATCCACCGTCCGCACCCATTCCAAAATTGAAGCAGGGGCAATATACTTCCGAAAAACAACTTTAGTCCAGAGGTTCTCCGTTTTTAACAGTCTCCACACTCCTTTTGCAGCCAAAGCCCTGGCGAAGAGATGTATATTCTTAAGACCCCATCCCCCTAATGCTTTTGGGATGGCGATCTTCTGCCAGCGAACCCAGGGGGATACATAGTCCCCTTTACCGCTCCATAAGAAACGAAAGCATAATTGACGTGCTTTCTCCAGTGTTCCTTTTGGGATCCATGAGAGGGACATCCAATAGACCGGAATGGCCTCCAATACCGATTTCACCAGAACCAGACGACCTGCCCGCGATAACCACCTATGGCTCCAGACCTTCAACCTCTTGTGAATTTTTTCAATAAGCCATTGCCAGTCCTGTTTAGTATAGGCATTCGGTTTTAAATGAAACCCAAGATAACAGAAGCCATCATCAAGTGGTAGGGAGGTAAAAGGGAAGATCCTTCCTATAGCCACAATCTCAAAATCCCTGAGCAGGTGAGTTGATAGAGTGGATTTCCGCTCATTGATCTCCATTCCCGTGGTAGTAGAGAAAAGTTGTAAAATGTCCTGTAGAGTTTCCAAGTCCCTAGCCGAACCAGTGCAAAAGATAAGGATATCATCCACAAACAGTAGATGTGTGATAAAAAAATCAGGAGCCACTTGGATACCATGAAGGGTTCCCTCCCTGCATGCTTTCTTCAATGCTTTACTAAGCCCCTCAGCGACCAACAGGAAAAGTAATGGAGATAATGGACACCCCTGTCGAAGGCCTCTCTCAGCCCGAAAAAAAGGAGAAGCAGCACCATTGATGAGTACCGCAAAGGATACAGTAGTAATACAACTCATAATCCACTTGATAAAATCCACAGCAAAACCCAAATGAGTGAGGAGTAAATGTATATACAACCAACTCACCTTATCATATGCTTTTGACAAATCAATCTTGATAATGGCTCCTTTGATTTTCCGAGCTTTCATACTATGTATGCCTTCCTGCGCTACCCCAATTGCCTCATGGATTTGTCGTCCTTCCAAAAATCCAAATTGTTCCTCTGAAATATGAGTGGACAGTATACCCTTAAGCCACCCAGCAATGATCTTTGACACAACTTTATATACACAGTTGCACAAAGAAATGGGTCTGAAGTCACATAAGGAAGAAGAGTTATCAGTTTTTGGAATAAGGGCAATAAAAGTGGAGTTCATGGCAGCAGGAATATTTCTGGAACGACGAGTATCATCAACCATTTGCAGAAGATCATTTCCAATAAGATCAAAGAGTGCAAGAATAAATTCCACCGTCCATCCATCCGGTCCCGGGCTTTTGTCTTTTTGAAAGCTCTGTAAGACCCCCTTCAATTCAGCTTCAGTTACAGTAGCCATCAGGGAAAGATTGTCTTCCTCTTCCACAAACCGAGGAAACATCTGATCCATCCTGACCACCTCCAAAATGTTAGCCTGTGTGGGTGCTTTAAAGAGAGTTTTGAAATGATTTACCCCAACCCCAGCCATACCATCAAAAGACGTCTGGGAATTCCCCAAGTTGTCTTCCAGACTCCAAATGGTATTGGCCGCCTTTCTTCTCTTTGCATAGGCATGAAAGAATTTTGTGTTCTCATCTCCAGCCGATAGCCAAAGTGCCCTGCTCTTCAATCGCCAAGTTTCCTCTTTTTCCAATAATAGTTTATTTCTTTGACCCTCCAATGAGACCATATGGGCTTTCTCATCCTGTGATCCAAGACCCCCAGCTCCAGACTCATAAATGGTTTGCAGCTCCAGTTCAATAGTCTTAAGTTCCCTATCATCCCGATGTTTCTTCTCATAAGCCCAAGTCTTCACCGGCCCTTTAATCCTTTTGATATTGTCAGAGAACTGTTGTGAGGCAGAGAGGCCTATCCCAGGGTTGTAGATTTCCCAATTGGTGCCAATAAGTTCAATAAAGGTCTCATCATTAAGCCAGATCTTATTAACCTTCAGTGGCCCAGCAGGTTTCGACGGACCATCCCGCATCTCCATGAAAATAGGAAAGTGATCAGAGGAGCCCCCCGAGCCAACCCACTGCCTCAAAAGGTAGTTCCTATCTACAAAAAGTTCAGACACCAGAAAACGATCTAATCGTTTTTCTACTCCGTAATCTCCAGTTCTGTTATTTCTCCAAGTAGGTTTAAGGAGTGTCGGCTCTATATCAAGCAGATTTTGAGTGACCAACTGGTGAGTGAAGAAATCAGACAATGGATCAGTCCGAGCTCTGCTGCCCCACACTTCAGTCGGCCCAAGTGAGAAATTCAAATCTCCCCCTATTAGAAGATTCCCCTCATTTAACAAGGGGTGAGAGAAAAGGCCTTCCCAAAAAGGAACCCGGTTCAAATAGGGTCCATAAATATTCACCAACGAGAAGATCTCACTGAAGTCCAAAGATGTGCATTTCATCCCCAAAGCCCCTTCCATTCCCCAAAGATTATGACACTAAACCGAGCGATTATTCCAGCCTAAAGCCTGTCCACCAGACCGACCCCGGGCATCCAAGGTGGAAAAAGTCCAGCCACCAAACCAACCTTCAAGTAAAGACTTAATAGTCTCCCCCACACCCAGTGTTTCCTGAAGCAGAATGATATCCGGGTGTTCAAGAGATACCACTCTGCGCAATGCTGATCTTTTATGGGGACCAGCTAGACCCCTGCAGTTAAAGGACATTACCTTCATCAACGACCCCGCTTCTGGGCTCACACCGCTCTAAGTGCCCGATCAATAGTCACTTGTTTGCCGTCCATGAGGTCCATCTTAGCCTTGGTTTGTGCCTTAGCTAGATGGGATTTCCTGCCTCTGCCCTTTCCAGGTTTGACAGTAGAATTGACCCCAGTACCCAACCCACCCGGGGAGATCTTCGACAGGGAACGGTCGATGTGGCACGCAAACCAAGGTGACGAGGGGGGCATGGGAAAAAATGCCCAGAAAATCTAAAGGTGAGAGCGAGAAATGATCTCCAGCATCATCACGAGCGCGGAAAACTGAATCCGGCGATATAAGACACATTGAAAACGGAGAACGGCCGATGTGGCACGCAAACCGAGGTGACGAGGGGGGCATGGGAAAAAATGCCCGGAAAATCTAAAGGTGAGAGCAAGAAATGATCTCAAGCGTCATCACGAGCGCGGAAAACTGAATCCGGCGATATAAGACACATCGAAAACGGAGAACGGCCGATGTGGCACGCAAACCGAGGCCACGAGGGGGGCATGGGAAAAAATGCCTGGAAAATCTAAAGGTGAGAGCGAGAAATGATCTCAAGCGTCATCACGAGCACGGAAAACTGAATCCGGCGATATAAGACACATCGAAAACCGAGAACGGCCGATGTGGCACGCAAACCGAGGCCACGAGAGAGGCCAAAAAATGGTGAAAAAATGGACTTCGTGAAAACGGGAAACGGAAAGAACCTGTATGAAGTTCTCGCTGTGCTGATCCCAATGGTACCAATGACTTCTGAGAAATGGACTTCGTATGCTACCGTAATGGTTGTTTGAAATTTGTGGAATTTCTATAAATAGGGCGTGGGGCCCAAAATGACATTTCATTGTTACGTGTGAGTTTGATAGAGCTGTCAGAGCTATTTCTCGATTTCCGGGAGATTTCACCGTTGGTTTTCGATTTAGCGAGTTGCAGGTAACACTATTCGCCTTAACCTTGTCAATTATGTCTTTTTTGTTTGGCGGTGGGCCCCTGAAGGCCGTGAAACTCCACGTTGACTCTCCAACGTGGAACCGCGCGGGTTTCGGGTCTGAACCCGCGATGAACCGCGCGGGTTCTAGGCTCACAGTCGCGATGTTCATCGCGAATGTGAAGTAGGAACCCGCGATGTTCATCGCGAGTTCATGGTGGATAGTCACGATGTTCATCGCGACTGTCCAGCCAAAACCCGCGATGTTCATCGCGCGTTTTTTCATGGATCCCGCGATGGCCATCGCGGCTTTTTGTGTAAAAGCCGCGATGGGATTTTTCTAAAATTTTTTGTGCTGGGGCTAAATTTTTTTTTCTGTTCTCCTGGCAGGATGTTGCAGAGAGCTCAGTCCATGTGGCGGGAGAGGGAGATCGACGGTGATCTTATGCTGAGGATTGAGACTGATGGAGGGGTGAGACAGACCCTGGCCATGAGCAGACTCTTGAAGTTTGCTTAGATTCCTCCTATACGTTCAGTGAGGCGACTCCTGAACAAGCTCGTGCAGTGGTGGGTGCCGACAGAGGGTGCCTTCATTATTGGTGGTGAGAGATTAGAGATCACTCTCACTGATGTATATTTTTTGACTGGGTTGCCTCGCTTGGGTGAGGTGGGTGATATCTCGCCGAGGTTGCCTCCGGGTGTAGATATGGAGGACCTCTTACATACTTTCTGTGTGGATGATGCTGTTTTGGTCAACAGCTCTATTACTCTTAGATTCCTACGTGAGTGGGATATGCGAGCTGTTGGTGCTTGCGTTTTGAGGATACTGGGTGCTGCTGCACCACATCGTATGTCTGGGGGGCAGACGATGATGGTGGATTCCGTTCTACAGGGTACTTACTATGCCTGGGCGCAGATGTTCCTGGCCGGTGTCCGGAGAGATCTGGACAAGGCCATTAGAGAGGGAGGCGAGTTTTGTTATGCCTCGTTTTTATGCTGTTTTTTCTTTGAGCGGGTGCCGACCTTGCGGCCATGGGTACCCGTTCGTGCTGGGCTTCCGAGCGAGCCTCGTATGATGAGGTGGGGGCAGATGATGCCCCGTGCTGGCGGTGGTATCCGCGGCTACTTCACAGAGGATTTATATCAGCAGTGGGAGCAGATGCCTCTGGTGATCGAGGACTATCCCTACGCCGGCATGGATTACCGGGGTGACCCAGAGATGCCTCGTGCCCCAGGACAGGCCTGGAGCTTAGACGGTATGTTTTTGTGTTTTATTCGATATTATATCATGTGTAGTTTGATTTATCATGATGATTTTGTTATATAGTATCTAATGGTTTACTTGCTTTGTGCAGATGTGGGTCCAGTGCCACCACCTGACTATGTGGCTCGGCAGGGGCGGGCGATGGTGGTCGCTCATCCCCCTGTACCTGTACCTCCTCCGCGTGGTGGAGGATATGCAGCCCGTGGGCGAGGGGTTGGCCCTCAGGACGACGCCATAGATGGTGTCCGACGGACCTTAGCCCGGATCGTAGCTGGGCTCCCCGAGGATGGCTGGAGGGACCTTGATCGGGACATTTTGCAGGGATGTCTTGGTGCGCCGCCTGAGTGGCAGTCGCTCCTGTTGAGGGCAGCGGTGTTCGTGGCGAGGCACGGGGGTGGTGGACGGGGTGCTCCGGCAGGGCCTGCTCAGGGGAGGATACGTCTGAGGGACGATCCAGCGGGGCCAGCAGAGCGGCGAGTGCGGGGTCGTCATGACCCGACGGGGCCGACGGAGGAGGAGCCGGAGGATCCTAGGGATCCTGATGAGTAGATATATTGTATCTGCCCCCAAATGCTGATGAGCATATGGGGAAGCATTTTTGTACGACAGATGTATTTTTTGTATATCGGGTGCTGAGGGCACTTATGACATGTTCACCATTTGATTTGTATATATATGTGGATATATATTTTAGATATATTGTCGTGTATGCACGTGGATGCACATTTGTCTTTTGTATATGCCCGTGGAGGCAGTGTGTTTGTTGATTTATGTATGCCCGTGGAGGCACCTGTTATGCACATGGATGCATTATTTGGTTTGTTTGTTTTATGCCCGTGGAGGCACATGTTATGCACGTGGATGCAATATTGGTTTTTGTATATGCCCGTGGAGGCACATGTTTTGCACATGGATGCATTTTTTGTTTATGGATATGACATGATGTGATTGGTGTACCAGTCGAGGACACTGTTTGCCATATTATCTGCTACACTATTGAGGTGTCTTGGGACATGTGTGAATGTAATGGATTCAAACTGTCTAACCATTTGTTTAGTGCACAGGAACTTTCTGAAGAGACAGGGATCGTGTACCTGGTAATCATTGTTGAGCTGGGAAACTAGGAGCTGTGAGTCCAAGAAAACGTTGAGGTGACGTATGCTCATCTGGAGAGCAGCGGACAGGAGACCGGTCACGGCATCGTATTCAGCTTGATTATTGGTAGCGGCACCTAAACATACTCCGTCAATGTGAATTAACTCATGTGAAGGGGAGTATATTACCCAAGCTGCGGAGGCGAGATTGGGAGACCAACGGCTTGCACCATCAGCGAAACCGACATGGCAGAGTGGAAGAGGTTCCATCTGTGGTCATGCAGAGAAAAACAAATATTTAGGTTTTTTGAAATTTTTTGTAAACAAAAAATGTATGCCTATACTAAAATGGACTATGGTGTCCATCAGATTTTCTATGGGTAAAATCGTTTAAGGTACAACCCGTTGCGTGGGTTGTGTAGGGTGTTGCCTTCTGAATCGGTCAGAATGTATGCCCCCTGCCCAAGGCAGGTGTGTACAATGTAGGGGCCTTGCCACATGGACACGAACTTTCCCTTTCCGGTTTTTTCATGAGCTTGATCGTAAGCGAGGACAAGGTCTCCCTCCGAAAAGGTTCTTGGGTGGACGCGTTTGTCGTAACTTAGTTTCGATCGTTGTTTAGCAGCTTCCATGTTTTGAATGGCTGTGCGCCAATCTTCATCGGCCTGCTCTAGGAGCAGTAAACGTTGCTCGATCGGGGAAGTGTCCGGTAGGAGCTCAACGGCGATATGTAAGGCTGGGATCTGACACTCAATGGGGAGGACAGATTCGACACCGTGAACTAAATGGAAAGGGGTAAAATCGGTGGAGGTTTTGGTTGATGTGCGGTAGGCCCATAGTGCCGAGAAAAGCATGTGGTGCCAATTGGATTTGTGCTTGTCTATAGTACGTTGGAGAATGGTCTTCAAGATTTTATTGATCGCTTCGACTTGGCCGTTTCCTTGGGGATAGTAAGCGGAAGAGAAATGGTGTTCAAATTTCAACATGGTTGATAATTCCTTCCAGACGGCATCTTCGAAGTGAGAGCCGTGGTCAGAGACTAGTTGCTGTGGTACTCCGAAGCGAGCGATAACATGGTTGAAGAAAAACCGTGCTGCAGTATCGGCTTTGCAATTATAGGTCGGCATGGCTTCTGCCCACTTGGTGAAATAATCTACAGCCACCACGATGTGTTTGTGGCCGCCGGCTGACGGGGGGTTGCAGTCGAGGAAGTCAATGGCCCATTTGCAGAATGGTCCGACAGTGATGACTGGATGAAGGGGGGCCGGGGGGGTTCTTGCTTTGGGGGAAAATAGTTGGAAGTTCTGGCAGTGCTTGACTGCCGTGATGCAATCAGTGAACAATGATGGCCAAAAATAACTGGCCCGAATGATTTTCTGGGCGGTGGCCATGCCAGAGAAATGGCCTCCACAGGCACCGCTATGACAATCATTGAGGACTTGTTCTGCCTCACTATGGGATAGGCAGCGGCGTAAGATAGTATCAACGCCGCGTCGGTAAAGTACATCCCCAATCAGGAGGTATCGGGGGGCGTGGTGTCGTATGCGACGGCGTCCATCACGGTCGATGTGTGGTCGGAATTTTTGCGTACGAAGGTAAGTCAAAATGTCTCCGTACCAAGGGTCGTCAGACGAAATGATGAAGATCTGCTCGTCAATCAGGTCCGTTTGGATAACGGGTGATTGAAGAGGATGGGAGGTCTGTAATGAGGTGAGCAAGCGCGAGGGCTTTGGTGCTTTTGGGCGTTCTGAAAGTGAGGTCATATTCCTGGAGGATAATGACCCATTTAGCAACACGACCTTGTAGGAGCTGTCGGGTGAGGAGATAGACCATGGGGTTGGAGTCGGCCACGACCGTGGTATGACTAAGCAAAATGTAGTGTCATAGTTTTTGTACAGAAAAGACTACAGCTAGGGCTAATCTTTCCTCGTATGGGTAACGTAGAGGTGGACCAGACAAGGTCTGGCTGACGTAATAAATCACATGCTCTTTGTGTGAGGCATCTTCTTGGACCAAAACTCCGGATACAGCATGTTCAGATGCCGAGACATAAAGGGTGAAGTCTTGAGAGAAATCCGGTGGGGATATCAAGGGGGCTTGTGTGAGAGCTTTCTTGAGGGCTTCGAATGCCGTGTCTGCTTGCTCATCCCAAACAAAGGGTATGTGGGTACGAAGTAAGCGTAAGAATCCATGGACTTTGGTGGCGTAATCAGGAATAAAGCGCCTAAGAAAATTGGACCTCCCTTGTAAGCTCTGAAGCTGCCGAAGCGTGCGAGGAGGGGGAAGTTCTAAGATGGCTTTGACTTTCAGGGGATCGACAGTGATTCCGTCTTGGGAAACAATGAAACCCGCCAACCGGCCCGCCGGTACGCAGAAGACACACTTGTGTGGGTTCAAGCGGATTTTATATTTGCGACAACGCAGGAAAACTTGCCGGAGGTCGTTAAGGTGGTTTGATCGTTTTCGGGAACGAGCTGTGAGGTCGTCAAGATAGACTCGCAGGATATGGACCAAGTCATGAAAGCAATAGGTCATGGCTCGCTGGAAAGTGGCACCAGCATTTTTAAGGCCAAATGGCATGACGCGATAGGCAAAGGTGCCCCATGGGGTGGTGAATGCAGTCTTGTACTGATCCTCCTTGCGGATGTGGATCTGGTTATATCCGGAAAACCCGTCCATGAAGGATAGGACTTCATGGCCCGCGCACTCATCAATGAGTTGGTCAATGAATGGTGTAGGGAAATTGTCTTTTGGACAAGCGTGGTTTAAATTGCGGAAGTCAGTGCATACTCTAAGGGTGCCTTGCTTTTTGTTGACAGGGACGGGGTTCGACACCCAGGTGGTGTACGGAATAGGATAAATGAATCCTGCTTTGCGGAGTTTCTCGACCTCAGCTTTAACAGCGGATAGCTTGGAAGGGTGAATGGGTCGCTGTTTCTGACGAACAGGGGGTACCTCAGGCCATGTATCAATGTGGTGTTCAATAATGGCGGGGTCGAGACCAGGCATCTCGGTATAGGACCAGGCAAAGACATCACGGAACTCTTGAAAGAGCTTTTTGTACGCCTGAGTTTCTGCTTGAGTGCAAGATGCGCCCAGCGAGATGAGCTCAGGTTTCCCTGGTGTTCTGGAAATGTCTATCTGTATAGTGGGGGAAATGTTTGACATGTTCCCTTCTTCAAAGGCATCCGGTGCTGGGATGGGGTCCTTTAACCAATCGACCTTAGTGGGTATGAAATCTTTCGATTCGACCGAAAGCTGGTTGGATGCAGTGGATGTAGATGCTTCTGGGAGGAAGTACGAGCGATGATGCATATCATCCCACGGGTAGTCGGGTGCAGTGAGTGTCTCCAAAATTTGCTCATCAGTATTGAAGTAGTCAAACCATAAATCAAGGGGTTCTGGTTTGACAGTTGTTGAAATCATATAAATTGTATTGACTTCTTCCGACAAGGATGATGGCGAGGGGTGGATCTCCTCGATGAGGGGAGGAGATATCTCTAAGTCGACGTTGTTTAACTCGTACAACGCTGCTCTATAGTCAGGTAGATCAGGACAATGGTGAGAGTAATGGCCGTAAACACTGCATATAGCACAAGGATGGTTGGTGCGTAGTGATTTGTCGCGAGGCTGTAGAGGTGGCTCTAATCTGACTACTGGGATGCCGATATCATCGTCCAACATATTCATATGCTCTTGGAGTGCTGGTAAGTGTGGGCATTGATGAGTTGGGTGGCCTATCTCATCGCATAATGAGCACTTGGGGGGAGCTCGAAACACTGGTGGGGGTTTAACTGCCTTAGGGGGTGGTATAGCAGTGTATGGTTGTGGACCTCTGCCCCCAGCGGGCTTGATAGGAGGGGGAGGATTTGTTGACGACGAAGGGATATTGAGGCTAGGAGGAGGTGTCGTTGACGACGAAGGGATTGCGACACCAGGAGGAGGTTGATTTGTGGTAACAATAGGTTGTACCGGTTGGAGGATGACGTTTGGTGTCGGCGGTCGAACGGGAGGTGGAATATACCACACAGGTAATCCCAATGTTAGCCCGGGTAGACTAAGGGTAGCCATAACCGGGGCGCTTACTACACCCGAAGGAGGAAATAGGAAGGGGATGGTGTGGATAGGTGTAACACCAATGTGACTGGGGATCAATGGTGGTTGACCACCGGATGTTTGCGTATTCTGTGAAAGAGTACAGAGGTTTGCGACTTGGGTCTCTGGTGACGGTGGTGGAATGGCCTGGAATGAAGAGGTCATTGGTACATCCGAATAAAGTCTGGGTCCCAAAGAAGAGACAAAGGAGGTAGTTGCACTAGAAGTTGGTTGTTCAATCATGGGAAGAACATTTTCGGGTGCTGCAGGGGCATTGGGATCATAGTAGGTGAGTTGGTCAATTTTGACCACGCATCCCTCGTGGGGGAACATCATGGTGCGGAAAACGGAGGAGGCGACTGCTTTCATGGCGTACATGTAACTGCGTCCAAGTAAAAGGTTATAATCGAGCTGGGCGTTAATGACCTCTATGTCGATAAGCACAGTTTTCCCACCCAATTGGACGGGGACCTTGGGTAGTAGACCTTGAGGTTGAGCTGACCGGCCATCATAGGCCCGCAATGCAGTGGTGGATTGCTGGAGAGTAGGGGATCCCAACTTCTGCCAAACAAACGTGGACATGACACATGTGGAAGCACCCTCGTCGATGATACATCGATGGATGACAAGATTCCGAATAGAAACAGAAACTTGGACTGCTATGGTGGAAGGCAGACGTGGTTCGGACTGGTCCAAATCAAAGGTCATCAATTTCGAATCATTTGGGTCGATCGCCCCAATGGCGGAAAGTAAAGTCTTGCGCTGCGTAGGACAGTTTTTTAAGACTTCTAACGCAGACATGGCTGCGGGAGATTGAGCTAAGTCATCTACGATGTTGTAATTTGACGCAGCCCGTGCATTGGGGTTGTTATTTATACTACGGAGAGGGAAACGAGGTGCTTTAGAGGCACCATCGAGTGGAAGAGGTGGTATCCATAACGTCTGATCGGAGGGATTAGCGTTAGCCTCCTTATCGGCGGGGGTAGTCTCGGAGGTAGGACCATACTGGTTCCGTCGGGTTTGGATATTGACGTCGGCTGTGGACATCATCAGTAAATGGTGAGTGCCTGAATCAAACATGGATTGATCAGGAGCGGCGTAAGTGATTTGTTGTGGTTGCACGTTGCCCTGTGGGGGAGCTAAGGGCTGAGTGTTCACCACCCCTTGTGTGGGAAAAGGGTTTTGTAGCACCAAAGGCTGTTGTTGAGGTGGTGGAGGGTTGGTTGGCGGCTGAGGAGCCGCCTGCCCTTGACGATGGGCGTCATTGGTCCATAGTTGTCGAGCTCGCTCCAGATGTGGGCAAGCGTGGGTATAGTGGCCATAGACACCGCAAATGGAACAAGGATGGTTTGTTCGTAAATTAGCATTTTTGGGTTGCTTAGGTGGTCGCTCAGGATTCTGATGAGCAGGCGCCGCGTTATTGTTTTGCGGAGGATGGGTAGGTTGTGGAGCTTGGTTACGGTTTTGATTGTTTCCATGGTTGCGTCCTCTTCCGCGGTTTGGTTTCCCACCCTGGTTGCGTTGGTTACTTTGGTATTGGGGCTGCTGTTGTTGTGCGTACACATGCCCTTGAGCATTGGGGGGATTCTGAGGAGCCGCAGGTGCGGGAGCAGGTTGCGGTGGATAGTATGCAGGTGGAGCTGGAGGTGGTCCAGTTGCCTGTTGGGGTTGTTGGTACCCCTGAGCTGGTGGAGGTGTGAGGTTAGCTGGTGCAACCGGTTGTGGGTAATGCATGGGCTGTTGTGGGAACTGCATGGGGGTTTGTACCGTAGGTTGAGCATAGTATGTAGGAGGTACATATGCTGATGGCGCTTGGCCATAACAATGTTGTGGACAAGAGGGTCCATGAACGTGATGGGTCTGGTTTGTTGGAGCATAAGAAGTTGTCGCTCCGGAACTGGATGTGGCCCTAGAAAGGTCTGGGGCGGGCATGGTGCTCACCATACTGAAAGGTTTTGCTTGCGGTGTAATTTGGCCAATAATGCCATCAGCGGCATGTGATGCCCCCGGTGCATCACCGCGTGCAGAGTCGCCTCGTGGGGCGTCCGGTATGATCGTGTATAAGTAACCCGACTGGGCGTAGATGAGATCAAACTGTTGGGCCTTGAGGATGGCCTCTTCCTCGGACTGGGGTCTTTCAGATGCTACATCCTTCGCAGTGAGAGGAAGGAGGGATTTAAGGAACCAGTCTAAAAAGATCCAGTCGTCTAATTTGATCTTGCATAGGCTTCGGTGACGGCGCCAATCATGAATATGGTCAATGATATGCGTGGCCGTGTTCTGTCTGCAAGACAGTAGGATTTCGACGCCCGCATCATAGCGGACAGGTAGCTGAAAGAACTGCAGGAAAGTCGAGGTAAGGGAGGTAAATGTGGCATGCGTCCCATGGGGCTACTCGATATACCATTTGGCTGCGGAGCCAGTGAAGGTGCGTTGTAAAAGCCGTAGGCGGATTGAGTCATCCACTATGGAGTTGGAGGAACACCATAAATGGAAGGACATGATGTGATTCTGGGGGTCTTCTCCTGCCTTACCCTCAAACTTAGGGATGTCAGAGGGAAGCTTAGTGGGCATATGGGGCCACGCAGGATCATGTCTAATGGGGTCATTTGTGAGCCTAGCTAAATCTGGCAGGTTCAGACTCGCCATATATGGTAGACTAGCAGATGTGGTGACTGGAACTGGGACATGCCTGGCCATAGTGGTATGGTGAAGGGGTCTAGTAGCGCCTAAAGGTATGCTAGGTATGGAGGGTATATGCCCTCCGATAGGTGTAGTCTGGTATGGGCCAGCGCCTCCAAGTGCAACTTGGGTTACACTTGGGTTAGGAATCGCACTAGGGATTCCTGGGATAGCATTCCCAAGTGCAACATGGGTTGTACTTGGGTTGAGAATCGTACTAGGGATTCCTGGGATAGGGTTTGTGGAAACCAAAGGGGGTATGACCCCCATGTTGGGTGTACCCATGACAGGTGGTGGCCCTGTGTTAGGCATTCCTAAATGTGGAGTGTTACCCATATTGGGCATACCCAGGGGGGTGGTTGTTGCCGTGGATGGTGCTACAACAGAAGGGTCTGCAGATGTCTGACCTATAGTAGTTGTAAATAGTGGATCAAATGGTGTTCCAGACATAATGGTGGTTGGTGGTAACTCTGTGGGGTTTTCGGATTCTACCTCCAAATCAAAGGTGAAGTGGGGTATGTCAGAATCGGATGACTATCTAATTGATTGACGATGTGTCGAATCAAGGGATAAGGCCCTGCGTCCGTGACGTGGAGAGCCAAGTGGACTAAACTCTGGGAGTTCACCCTGTAGACGGCGAGAGCATCTAAAATTCTCAATGGTGAGAATATGTTGTTGTAAAAAATTTGTTTAAGTATCAGGTGGTGATATATATGTAAAAGACTCAAAACCCTAATGCAACCAAGGGGGTGCAAGAAGGGGAGTGAAAAAAGAAGGCTCTCAGGCCAAAAAACCAATCCTAAAAAAATGCACTTATCCTAGCAGCTGTGCTACAATAAGTGGAGGAATGCAACAACCGGTCAGAATACCAACATGCAAACGGCTCCTAGAAAAAATAGGTGTAACTAGACCACAGGTAGGTTGAAATCATGCAAACACCTAATCTAAAAGTATTGTGACTCAAACAGACGATATCCTCTGCAAGGTGATGAAATCCAAGTCAGACAATATGAATGTTGAGACAACGGCTAGATATCCCCCTACCGGGAGGGACACCGGGTAATCAATCCTAAAGACAGGCTACTAGGATACTCCGTTCATGACGCGTCGAGAAAAGGTAAATCTGCCGTTTGGTCCTTTGATCGCAATATCCCAATACAGGGATATCCCGAGAACTGCGAATGGTAGCCCTTCGGTTACTGAATGGGTTTCGGTATCCCACTCAGGCTTCCGGAACCATCCTCGCGACTTCAACCCTCCTAAGGGAGAGGCCTTCCCACAAACCGGTTGTGACCGCGCCAAAAAGTACTAAGAGATTTTAGCTCCCTAATTGGACAACTTCTATGTCTCAGATGTAAGAACTGAGGGGTGTTATTGGAACACCTATCCCCCTAATACTACCTAGCTACAAGAATTCTTTCAGTGTTCCCCAAGTGGGGTTAAAAGTGTGTTCAAATTAAGGTACGTTTTAAGGCTTAGTTCAATTAAGTTATCGTGTGAGTGCACGTGAGGTGTTGTAAACTGAACTTGAAAAGAATTAAATGCTTTAAGGAAATTTTCAAAAAATAAAGGATTTTTCGAAAAAATAAAGGATTTTTCGAAAAAATAAAAAGCAAATATTTATGACTTTTCACTAAAAGGAATTTAAATGCTTTTCAAAAAATAACTCAAAAAATAATGGATTTTTTGGATTTATGAAAGCAAATAAAAGACTTCTTTTTAAAAGAAATAAATGGATTTCTTCGTTTCAAGAAAAATTGCTAAGGGAAAGATTTTAAAGAAGTAAACAAGAAAAAATTTGAATCTAGATGAAAATGCAAAATGAGTCTTTCTTTCACTTTCTTGAAAATTTTTAAAAAGATTTCTAGATATGCACTTTTAAATAGTAAATTTTTTTTTCAAAGCTGTAAAATGTGCAGGATTTAATACTGTAAAAAATGTGCTATGGGCAGAAAGTACAGTAAAAAATATTTTTCAAAATCGGGATGGCCGAATGAAAAATTCAGCCGCGCGGGTTTTGGACGCACAGCCGCGATGGGCCGCGCGGGTTTTGGACACACAGTCGCGATGGACCGCGCAGGTTTTAGGCTCACAGTCGCGATGGACCGCGCGGGTTTTGGGCACACAGTCGCGATGGACCGCGCGGGTTTCAGCTGCACAGTCGCGATGGGCAGCGCGGAAATAGTCCGCGAAGCCGCGGTGTGCAGCGCGGAAAAACGCAGAAAAGTCGCGATGGACCGCGCGACTGTCTGGTAAAAGGCCGTGATGGACCGCGCAGAAAAACACAGAAAAGTCGCGATGGACCGCGCGACTGT
This sequence comes from Larix kaempferi, assembly GCA_027924585.1. Lineage (NCBI taxonomy): Eukaryota > Viridiplantae > Streptophyta > Pinopsida > Pinales > Pinaceae > Larix > Larix kaempferi. The sequence goes on from BSBM01000681.1 coordinate 5,708,738, forward strand.
CTGGCAAAAAACCGCGAGGCGGAAGCCGTGCACGGAAACCGAGAAACGAACCCGAAAATTGAAAATTTCGGGCTGTTTATGGGGCCAAATCTCAGAGCAGCAATGGATCTGCTGTCTAAGATGGCAGATCTATGGATCTAAAGGTTAAAAACTCATAAAAAACTAAGATTAAAGGCAAAACTAGAGATCTATAGTTCAAACCAAAGCGGAGTCGCCAAAATCTGTTGGCCCGGTTTTGCAACCAGGCTTAGTGCTATGGGCACCTGCTAACTAGTAGCAGCAGTTTCAATGTAAATTAATAACAATAAACTAATTAAACAAGACTATTCATGGATCTAAGCAAAGATATTAAGCAAATAACAAAAATAATTTAAGATCAAGAACAAGAACATATAAAATAAAGAATTTGTATTGAAAGAATGGGGCAAGCAAGTGCTTGCGGAATCAATACCTCTAATGGTGAGGTTGAATAGCTCCAAGGATGAGCAACTTCCAATCTCCAATGGTCTCTTCTCCAATGTGGTTTGCAATGGCTAAAATGCTCAAGGGAGATTTCAGCAGCATAAGGATGAGATAATGGATGGATGTGAAATGAGGAGCCCCTACCACCTTTTTATAGGTTTTGGTGGTGGGAAATACCATTTGTGGTTTTGTGGAAACCAAATGGTATTGACCAACATGGTTTAGGTACTTTTCCCTCCTTTTTCCTTTTTTTGAATAAAAATAATATTTTAATTCCCTTTTTAATATTTTTGGGAATTTGGACCCTTTTTGAGGGTTTTTTATGATTTTCTTGGAAAAATAATCTTTTTTAATGGAAAAAAGGGTGTACTAAGGTCTTTTGGTGACCTTTTGTTGGTTTCAGAGGCTCATATGGTGGAAAAGTGGACAAATGGGTCATGTGAATAAGGGAATGAGCTAGTGAGCACTTTTTAGGTGTTAACAGTGGGGGAGGAGGGGGAGAGGTCTTCAGTGGGCATGGGTTCAATCACAGTGGGATGGTCAAGTAGCAGCACCCCAGAGTTTGATGAAGAGCAGGAAGGGAGAGTAGGGTCTAAACAGTTAGGTAAATCCAACTCCATAGCCGTAGAGATATTCAAATTTTTCAAAGCCTCTATCCAATCAGGTTTATCAAAAGACAAATTATTTAAAACAAAATGTAAGGACAGAGGAGTAATGGAATGAGGTATACCCGCGGACGAAGACCCAGGTTCCGTAAAACAGTCTGACGAGAGGGCTCCAAAGTAGTAGTAACCGTAAATGCATCCCCAGTGTGTGGCGCCTCCACTCCCATTTCCTGTGGTAAGACCTCAGCCCCTTCCACCAAAGTACCCGAAACCGGTGTAGTAGTGCAAGCAGGACGAGCATCCGCCGAATCCCGAGGAGAACCATGACCCTTGTCCCCGGCCAAAACCACATTAGGGTGGGTTACAGCCACAGGGTCCTCCAGAGGAGGAGAAACAAACTCAGCATTTGGGGCTTTTTGCGACCTGAAATTTTTCCGACGAAAAGGAAGTTTACATTCAGCGACCGGATGACCATAAGCATGGCAGCGGCGGCATCTGAAAGGCACATTTTCATAGTCCAATTTCTGTGAATACACATAAGGTCCCCAGCTGAGGGTAACATCCGGTACGAGTCCATCTCTGATATTCAAATTGACCAGGATCCGGGCAACCTTCCTCTGGCGGGTTTGTAGAAAACTATAGTCCCCATCTAAATAAGTACCAATCATGTTTCCAATCCCCCTGAAATGGCGCTCCGACCAATAATGAAGGGGTAAACTCAGGAGCCGAACCCATAACGGAACAATATCCAGTCGTTCCCTGCTAGCATCAAACATCGGATGCCAGGGTTTGATCATCACCGGGCAGTGGTCCCAACTCTAGTTTGAATTCAGAACCCATCTGGTATGTGCTTCCTCATTGAAATTTAAAGCAAACCAGTTGCGAGTTAGCTCCACAACCTCCGGAGTATAGCCCAGGGTTCCAGCCCAATGTTCCCCCACCCATGCTTCGATGGTGCTGAGAGAAAAAGATCTTCCTAATGCTTTGCCAACCAAGGTGATACCCGTCATCTTGACCAGTCGATTCCACTCGATATCTTCCCCCAGGGCGTAGTTGTATTTTGTCCTGCTAAGCTTCAGCCAACACTTTTTACCCCGTTTCCCCTGCTGTGCATTTTGCTGCGTATTATCCCCGGAGGATGGTCCGCCCCAATCATCCGAGCTAGTACCAGAGCCCAAACAGGGACTGGCAAAACCCCTGTGTTCGTAAGGTTCTAATTGGCCCGACCACGAGCAATCCCCACTGTCCGCAGCGCATAAGACAGGGAGTGGATCCGCCGGAGGAACAAAACTTCCAACAGTTCCAAGATGACCCGTGGCTGCAAAGACCGGACCCTTCTGCCTGTCCACCGAGCCCTCCAGTGCAGTTATGACCTGTTCCGAAGACCAAAGAACCCCCGCATCCTTCAAAGGCGAAATAGGAAGAATATCGTGGGAGGGCGCAGTTTTCGTTCCCAAGTCCGGAGAGAGATTTAAGAACCCTGATGGTGAGAAACCAAGAGCGGCACAGTCCGCTGCAGAGGTAACCACTGCCCCTCCTTCCCCAGGAGATAACCCTACCTGCCACCCGGCGCCCGCAGGTTGTGTCCAAATGGCCACATCATCAGAAGGGTCAAATGAATAATCTAAACATTCTTCATAGATAGCCATGGTTACCAGCTACCTCCAGCCCACCGTAACCCAGGTAAGAAAACACAGCCCAGGGTAAAGTAACCTGTGATTTGAATTAACCGGGCAGGGTTCCAAGATATACGCCAATAAACCGTGCAATCAACCCGCGTCACTGACAGCCGCGGTCCGTTCTGCGCACATCCCCAGCTCCTAGGATTCCGCCATGTCCAGAAAACCCTCCGTCGCTCCAAGAATAACCGCCAGCTTCCTTCTCACACCATGAACTTAACGTAATTCTTCATCCAAATCTTCTTGGAGCTCCCAAAATCCCCTAGCATTCGAATCCTATAAATCTCAACTAATTGGTGGTCAAAACTCGTTCCTCAATTAGATGTTACATAGAGAACACTTTTAATTTTTTTACTTCGTTCATTTTCATGGCTTGGTTTCAAATGATATCCACTATACATTGAAATAACGTCGATTATATGTTGACAAAGTGGCGTCTACCCCGTTTTAAGAATTGAAAATATACTCTCTTTGATGTCACTTAAGCGACATTCATGTGACAATTAATCGACGCTACATATTCAAATGAGAGTGAAACTTTTGATCAAAGTTTAACTAATGTCAAACAAGTATAAATATTTTTCATCAAATGTAGTAGTGGTAGTAGAGGTGGATGTGACAAAATACTAAGGGCAACTTTGAGAGAAAAATAAATAAATAAATAATTAAAATTTTAAAAATAATCAAGAATCACTATGTAGAGAGGGGTATACACTGGGCATTGATTGAGAATAAGTGGATGTGACAAAATACTATGGGGGTAATTATGATACAAAATTAATAAATAAAAATTTAAAAATAATCTAGAATTAACACGTAGAGAGGAACATGCATTGGCCATTGATTGGGAATAAGTGGATGTGACAAATTATCCAAGAATAATTATTAAATAAAAATAAAAATTTAAAAATAGTTGTGAAACATCAAGTAGAGAGAGTCGTAAGATGGTCATTAATTGAGAATAGATCAAAGTAATTCTCTATTATATTTATTTTCTTTAATTAAAAGCACTTGATATGCTTGATCTACTTTAACTAAAAGCACTACTAATGGGGAATGCTTAATTCAAACTTACCTTCTAGGGGGTGCTTCTATTAAGAAAAATACATGAAATTCCTTCCTATTTTTCCCTCTGCCACTAGCGGTACCTTCATGTGAAAGATTCTGCACCAAGTTTCTTCTTGTGATATTGAAAATATAAAAAAAATATATTATCTTCAATCCTACATTGAATGGTGTCAATTAGAATTGACCTTCAGGACTACTTATAAACATGTAGGTAATACTATAATGAATGCAATGTATACGAAGAATATTGATTAATAGTAGTGGATATAATATGAAAACATATGAAAGGATTTAAAAATAGAGATTTGTTTTCAACGTGTGGTGGTACGTACATGTTTGGACACAATGTACCTATATTCTTAGTAGAGGACTACAATATCTATCTCCATTAAATATCAATCAACACCGTGTTGTCATGGAAGGATTTGAGGATAATTGTGCTTGATTATGCTTAATTGACCATGACTCTTCAGTGTTTAAGATACAACATTTTGGGTCTACCAAAGATAGGGGAAAAGGTGAAATAAAGGTATTTGTACCTTTTTTGAGATGTTGATGAAATTCTCGAAATGCTAGACTCATTTGGCCTTCTTGAAGCAAAAAGATACCAAAATGAAGAGCCCCTAGTTGAGATTTTAAGATAGTATGTAAAATTGTTTTCAGTAAATCCAAGAAAACTGTATCATTGGTTTCCTTTGTAGAAACCTTTTGAATATACTAAAAAAACTCATAAAGAGATTTATTGAAAAATTTACCTTGCATCGAATAGTTTCCAGCTTTTGTAGAATTAGAAAAACTGCAATTCACATGTATTGAAATTTTATCTGATCACCTAGACATAAATCAACAAGTGATCAAAGGAAGACAAATTGTGTTGGTATTGTTTATTGACTTGTCTCTTTTATTTATTTTTAACATGATTTGATCTTCGTATTTCTCTTATTGTTCAAAGCTAATGTAATGTGAATACAAGGCAATCAATTTTGTAGTTGCTGGTGAGCTCCTAATATGGATGCCTAATGAGGGCAGCTATACCAAGAGCCTACTTTAAATGCAAACCTGGGGAATGTACAAACTTTAGAGATGCATGCACTATCTGTGCTCTTATAGGATAATCTCTGTCACAGTTGGAGGTCGGTATTGATGTTCTAAAGCTTGTCTACTAAATATGTAAACTGGTTATGCTATGGAATTAAATACTGGAAATAAATCTAATTAAAAAGAATTAAAGTGCTGAAAGCAGTAAACCTGTTCTAAGAAATAAAGATACCAAAAGCAGTAAATCTGTTCTAAGAAATAAAGCAGTAAATCTATCTTAAATAATTAAAATGCTGAAAGTAAAGGGGATGATCTTATAAAATTACTTAATGCAGAATAATAAATCTAAAAATGAACATGCCATAACAGATCTATTCTAAGATTGGGGAAAACAAGGTCTGTAGTTATTTTATGCCTAAAACTAGAATTCTGATCTAAACCATTTTAAATCCCAAGACTAAAATTGAAGTGCAATCGTTTCAAGCTATCCATCTACTACTAAAGAAATTGATCACAATGAGAAACAGTCAAAAACCTCAGATATAAACCATGATATTGAAAGCAAAGCTGATACACATGCAATCATTGATTCAAATATGCGTTGAAAGAAGGAACCTACAGGACTACTGAAATTGTTCTGTTGTACTACAAAATGTATTATAAACTACTACAGAAATAATAAATCATTCAAGCGCTCCCATATGTAATAGAACTGTTCATCAATGTAAAATGCATAATTGAAAGAAATACCTGCAAATAGAAATCTCCTGACCTACGTGTTGGAGGGGCCCTCCCCAACCCATACTCAGGAGAGAATAAAACTTAGAAACGATGGCTGGATTTAATCATCAATCTCTTATTTAAAATTTAGAATCCATGTCAAAACAAAGGTCTGTACTTCGCAGTATCGATAGGGTAGAAAATGTTAAAACAATGTTTTTCTCAAAATAACAGTAGGGGCCTCTCACTACCCGAGAGGCCCATATTTCTATGATTTAATGTTGATCCTAACTAGTTGTCTAAATGCCGATTCCTCTTGAAAGTCGGAGTGCGTCCTCTATAAATCAGGAAACAGGGCGCCAAGCTTGGTGATCCTTTAATCTTCTACACGTCCATCCTTGAATGACCCTGAACCTGCTCAATCACGCTTGATTTCCATATGATTAGTTTATTTTATACGCATTCTAACATCCAAGAATAATCATAAAACAATTTCATTAAATAATTAAAGTAAAACATTTTCCCCCACAAATGAGCATGTTTCATCACCATTGCTTGAGTTTGGCTGTTGGAAAAAAGGTTATCAAATACCTAAAAACTTGACTCATCATTCTCTCCCACACTTGAAGGATTCACCCATCCTTGGGTGACTTATTCGATTCATCGATGACCTCCCTGATGTCCCATGCTACCACCCTAGGGATCCCTGCCTGCCTATGATACCCAAAGTTCTGATCCTCCCTGGTCCATGTCCTCCTTTCTTCCTCTTCATTTATATGTTCCTTGATGACTGGGGAAAGAAAAAATGGGGGATTTAGCCTCATCCCGATCCATCTGAGTTGGTTTCTTGCCAGGGATTCTTTGTAGAGTGTGGCTTTGAAAAGGGCATCATCAAGCCTGAGGGGAGAGTGGATTTCTCTCCTCTTCAGATCGTTTGAGACTCTGCTCCATCTTTCCTTAATGGACTCATTAACTTCCTTCTGCGTGCTGCGGAGTGTAATGTCAAAATGAGTCACGGCCTCCTGTTGTTTTGCGAGGAGAATGGGTATCAGTTCCTCGTCCTGAGTGAGGATCCTATGGTTATAGATTATTCCCTCAGGGTGAGTTGGCTCAGGTCTGATCATCAATGGGGTTTCCCATTTGGATGCGACATATAGATGGTAGTCTTGTGCTCGCTCAATTTCATGGTTCATCCACTGACATAATGCCCTCAACTGGAAATTGCCCACATATGGTTTTGGCAACCAGTTGGGTGAGCCAGAAACCACGAAGTTATGCAAAAAGAACTCACTTAATTTGTCTTTCTCCAGCTCTGATGAGTTCAAACATGCATCCATAAACTCCTTGGGGGTGCTTACCTTTATAGGGAGTCCTTGCTTCAACCTCTCGAGCTGGAATTCACCCCATTTCTCCTGCATATAGACTGCATAGATTGCCGACGGGGGTCTGAGGTCCCTCAGTTTTTCATATATGCCGACAGTAGTGGCCAAAACGTCTTTTAATTTGGTGACCTCCTGGTCCTTTTTGGCCAATTCGGCTTGTGCCTCCGCCAACTTTTCTTGAAGCGCTAAATGCTTCCGCTCGGCCATCCATAGCTCCTCTGCATGGTGCATCTTCAGTATTTGAGTTTTCTCGACTGAGAATGGGGGAGGTGTGGGCTGGCTTCTTGGCTTAATCCTTAATGCTGCCAGCTCGTTTATGAGCTTCTCCAATTCTGCTCGTGCCTCGGCGAGTTGGGTGATGACCTCGAGGTTATCTTGTGCTGGAGGATTTCCCTGGAAGTTGCCTTGATCTCCTAAGTTCTGCTCTTCTCTCTTATTCATTTCTTCCCCTCCATCCTGCATTTCTTCATCCTGTTCCTCTTCTATAGTGGGGTCTTCCTGATCTACCCACTGATCATCGTCCCCATCCGACACATTTTCAACAATGGGATTGGGTTCTCTACTCTTTTCCTTGTCTGTTCGGATTTAGGCTGTTTGGTTGAATCTCGTACTCCTCCTCTTGGGTTCTTGATATTTGGCAGGAATTTCTGATTTTTCCCTGGGGGAGTGCTCTCTTGAATTTTTGATTTCCACCAGGGTCTTTGCTACATTGTCCAGGTCAATCTTCCTTTTCGCCCCTGATACAGAGGTAGCTCCATTCCTTCCTCTAGGTGGTATGCTAGCTGTGGGTGTACTTCTCATCCTTTGAACATCTTCTGTGGATACCAACACGAATTCCTCCCATGAAAGTTCTGGTATCTGCGCCTTCAATTCCTCACAAACAATTATCTTGATTAGCCCATAATGGGCCAAGGCATCATCTTTACCCTTCGTCACCTTCTTGCTCATTTCTGATAGGGATTGGAGCAAGTAGAATGGGATACTAATGTTGTTATTTGAGGGATGATGGATCCTATGTCTTATTAGTTCTAGGATCCAAAAATGAAAGATGGGAACATAACTTAACCTACCAGAGTATGTGATGTACCTTAGAACGATTTCAGCTACGTCCTCCCATGGCGCTGGCATGGAGAGTCTTTTGACTCTGTTTTTTTCCTCGTCATAGACCTCTCCTTGCTCAAAGAATGCTGCTTTTGATTCTTGGTTTGCCTCCCTGTCATCCCTACTCCAATACAAACCCCTCTGTAGGCCATTGAATTTGGCAATTGTCTCCTCATCCAACTTGATACGTAACCCCTTCACCCGGGTGACGTACTATTCATCTTTAATATGCTTGAAATTTCTTGCGAATTCCTGAGCTATCCCTGCATCATGTCCTTTCAGACCCAGGATGAAGGGCATCGAGCTTGCGCTGTGAACGATCTGCAGGACTCTCATGTTTTGGTATATGATGCTGTGATCCTCTGGTTCACTCTTTTTAAAACCCTTTGTCATTTTGAGAACCTCTCTTATGATCAAACAAAACCAGGGATTTTGGAATGCAGTTTTATACCTTCAACTTGGTTAGGCTCTGCCTATGGGTTCGAGGAATACAAATGGTAGCTGCTTCTTGTGAAGTCCGGGTGGTTACTTATATGTGCAGTCGTGGAATATTATGCACCCCGATTCGCTGTATTTCTGCACCTGTTCTTTCCATCATACCTGTACCTGCCCCTTTTAATCCCCTATTTTCCAGGATTGATCTTTGTCTTCGCATGATCGACCTCTGTACTGAAGGTTGCGATCATGATTTGATGAGGTGACTGAATTTTAAGTAGCGATCATGACTTTTTAGGGTCATTCCACCATGCCGCCAATTTAGAGTAGAAGTTGTCCTCAGCTGACGAAAATCTCATGTAGAGTGGGATATTGTTTTACTTTAATCATAAAATAAAATCGTGTTAGAGATTACCTTGGTATTTATGCGTACCTGCTTTGATGCTCTGGTGTGATTTTTATGGATGGTGGATTCTGTAGTAGATTTGTGCATGTCAGTAGTTGCGCGTGTGAGCTGCTTTTTCCGTTTCTTTTCATTTTGAATTTGCTGCATTGCCTTCTTTTGAAAGTTGTGCTTGTTGAGGATACGAGTCATGCGATGTTTTTTTTTATTGGATTGTTTAATGGATGTATGTGACTGGCTGTCTTGAATACATGGCAGCATCGCTCAAATAATTTTGCAGGCTCGCTTGAATAATTGGCACCCTCGCTTGAAGTATTTTGCAGGCTCACTTGAATAGTTGGCAGCTTCTTGTGATGATACTGTAGAGTGTCTGTAGTTGTAGAAATTTTTGTTGGCTCTCTTGAATAGGTGGCACCCTCGCTTGAATTATTTCGCTGGCTCGCTTGAATAGATGGTAGCCTCGCTTGAATTGTGGTCGATGCCCTGTAAATTTTCTGTTACCTTTTGTGTGTTGTTTTTTCTTTTTTCTATTTTCTCTATTTTCTCTATTTTCTTTTTTTTTTATATTTTTTCTCTTTTTTTTATGATATGCATTGAACTTCACTGATTTGTAGCATGCTCTATCAGCATCAATTGTTGTTGGTAGAGTACTTGTGTAAATTCTTCTTTGGACTGTGGTTTTTTGTATATTTTTAGGCGATGCCCATTCACTATCAAGGGGAACTCATCATCATCAATTGTAATAATTCTCACAGCAGCATTGTCATAAATTTTCTGTATAATGTAAGGTCCAAGCCATCTAGTGGTTAGCTTTCCTTTGAATGTGTGAAATATGGAGTCGTAGAGTAGTGCCCAATCACCTTCGTTGAATTTCTTATCCTTCAAATGTTGGTCATGCCATTTCTTTCTTTGCTGTTGGATGATTTCAGTATGTGTAAGTGCTTGTTGGCAGTGTTCATCCAGTTGATTTAGTTGTAGCATGCGTTCTTTTTGAATGTCTGATAGGTTCATATTTAGATCGGCTGCAATTCTTAATATTTTTACTTCAAATTCGATTGGTAGCATGACCTTTTTCCCATAGACCAGTTCATAAGGTGTGAATCCTGTTGTTGTTTTCCATGTAGGATTGTAAGTCCAGACTGCTTCACTAAGTCTGTTAGCCCAATCTCTTTTGTGAAGTTGGATAGTTTTTGTCAAGATTCTCTCTAATTCCCTGTTGGTTACCTCAGCTTGACCATTTCCTTGAGGGTGATAGGAGGATGACTGTATGTGCTTTACATTGTTTCTTTTCATCAAGTATTCAATTAAATTTGATGTGAATTGTGGTCCTTGATCAGAAACTACTTCTCTTGGCACCCCAAATCTGTGAAAGATCTGCTCAGTAAAGAATTTGGCCACACTGGTTTCATTTGCAGCAGCCAGTGCTGCTACCTCTGTCCATTTTGTAAGGTAATCTGTGCATACAAGGATGTAGATCTTCTGATTGGACTTTGGATTGAATGGGACAACAAAATCGAATCCCCACTTATCGAATGCCTCTAAAGAGATTTGTGGATGTAGTGGCATTTCTTGTTTTTGTGTTGGTTTTTCCATTCTCTGGCAATCGTCACAATGGGACACATACTCATAAGCATCTCTATGTAGTGTTGGCCAATAATACCCTGTTTGCAAGATCTTGTAGGCTGTCCTTTTTGCAGCGTAGTGTCCTCCACAGGGTTCATTGTGGGTGGCATGCATTATGTCATGTACCTCGTCTTCCCTAATGCACCTTCTAAGTACTTGATATGGTCCCTGTTTAAAAAGAATGCCCTCTATCCATGTATATGTGGCACTTTGTCTTATTACTTTTGTCCTTTCTTTATAACTGTAATGTTTTGGAAACTTCCTGGATACCAAATAGTTTGCTATGTCAGCAAACCATGGGCTTTTTATTGATATGGCAAAAAAGGTGCTCATCAGGGAAGTTATCTTGGACCAATTCATTATCTTTCCCATGTGTTACTCTTGACAAAAAGTCTTCTACGACATTATGCTTGCCTAGTTTATCTATTATAGTGATGTCGAATTCCTGTAGAAGTAGCATCCATCGAATAATTCTTGCACTGGTATTAGGCTTGTTCATAAGATATCTGATCGCTGAGTGGTCGGTATGGATAAAACTTTGGTATCCTGTAATGTAATGCCTGAATTTATTGATTGCATGTATGACTGCCAGAATTTCCTTCTCTGTGACTGTGTAGTTGAGTTCTGCCCCAGCCAAATTTTTGCTTATATAGTATATGGCATAGGGTTTCTTGTCTTGTTCTTTCCCAAGCACAGATCCGATGGATTTATCTGATGCATCGGTGTGAATGTGAAATGGAATTTCCCAGTTTGGTCCTTGAAGTATTGGTGCTGTGATGGTTTTCTGTTTAAAACTTTCAAAGGCTGACATGCAGTTGCTTGTACATATGAACTCATTGTCTTTTGTGAGAAGTGCAAACATGGGGGCAACAATTCTGCTATAATTCTCAATAAACCTTATGTAGTACCCTGTCTGTCCAAGGAAGCTTCTCACATCTCTTTGTTTGACAGGTGGGGGCAGTGTTTTGATTACTGAGACTTTGGCTTGATCCACCTCTATACCTCTCTGTGATATATGATGTCCTAGAACAATTCCTTCTTCCATTAACATCCTGCATTTGTCATTGCTTAGGCACAAGCTCATTTCAATACATTTTTTAATACTAATTCAAGATTTTTCAATGCCTGCTCAAAGCTCTATCCATAAGGTGTGAAATCATCCATGAATACTTCCATTTTTTTATTCAGAAAATCGGAGAAAATACTCAGTATGGCTCTTTGAAATGTTGCTAGGGCGTTACATAGACCAAAGGGTAGGACCCTATAGGCGTAAGTTCCCCATGGGCATGTGAAGGTCATCTTATCTTGATCAATTGGGTGTATTAAAATTTGGTTGTACCCACTGAAACCGTCTAAGAATGAAAAGTACTTGTTTCCAGATAATGTATCTAGCACTTGGTCTATAAATGGAAGTGGAAAATGATCTTTCTTTGTTGCTTTATTCAGCTCCCTGTAGTCCACACAAATTCTCCATTTGCCTCCTTTTTTGGACACTATGACTAGTGGTGAGACCCATTCACTATCGGATATTGGATAGATGAACCTCGTGTCTAATAACTTTTGTAATTCCGCTTTGACTATGTCTTTTAGTGCAGGGTTCAGCCTTCTTTGTGGTTTCCTAATGGGAGTAGAACCTTCTTTGATGTAAATGTAGTGTTTGCAGATATCAGGATGTATTCCTTTCATATCTGCATATGTCCATGCAAATGCTTTACTTTGTTGTGTTAGTATCTTCATCAATTTCTCTTGTTGCTCCGGTTCTAAATTGGAATTTCTGTTGACTGTTTTGCCAAGGTGAATTTCCACGATTTTTACCTTCTCAATCTGTTCTGGCAGTACTTCTGTCCACAAGTCATCCATGTTCTGTTTTGAACTTTCACCTGTTTCTGTAGAAAAAAATTCTTGAATAACATGATTGTTAGGAGATATATTTTGTATAAATCTATCTATATGGCCATCTTCATCTATTGCCTTTAAAGATATTGCAACATCAATTGTTAGGATAGGTCGGAGGTTGTGATTTGGTGTGTTCTGGTAATCATCAGTCCAATTTTGATATTCTAACTCTGAAGATTTCATTGCTGGTGGGTAGATTGTGATTTTCTTCCTAGTATGTCCACTGGTGATTGTCATATTTCTTGATTGACAACTTATGTAAGCGTCCGCAGTTGCTAACCAAGGTCTACCCAGGATAATTGGATAGCCACTAAGTTTGCTTTTGATTTCGATTATTATAAAATCAGCTGGGTATTCCCAGGACTCGATATTGATCATAATGTCTTTTTAGCATTCCTTCGAGCTTCACAGTGGATGTGTCTGCTAGTTGGAGTACTGTTGTGGTTGGTATTACCATTGATTGGAGTCCCAGGTATAACATGGTTTCCTTAGTCATGACATTGATCGCAGCTCCTAAATCGATTAAGCTTTTATTTATTTGCTTGTTATTTATGGTGACGTTTACTACAGGACTACCAGGATCAAGATATTTAGGATTTATTATGACACCTAGCATCAAATCGACCAATTGTCCCACTACATTAATAGTTGGTGGGTTATGCTTCCTCCTTCCTGGCTTCTTTAGGAAATTTTCTCTAATGAATTTGTTGCAGATCGGAACATCCCTTATGTCTTTTAAAATCGGGATTTGGATGTTTAGGTGTTTGAATTCGTTTAAGATTGTATTCTCTTCCTCTTCTTTTGTATTCCGGACAAGTTTTTTTGGAAATGGGGGATTTCTGTTGCATGGAAGTGGTTGGGTTTCGTCCTCGCGAGGTTTTGGTTCATCAGGATGCTGAACATAGGGTTCTGATGTGTGGTCTTGAGCTTCAGGTTTAGGTTGTTGGATGTTGTGTGGGGATGTATTCTGCAACATTTTTCGAGATCGAAGGTTTATTTCATTTATTTCTATGGTGTCTACAACATAAGTTGGGAATTGTGTGATATCAGTGTTATAAGCTTGCTGCTGTTGTGGGGGTCTGTTATTATTAAGATTTGGAATTGGTTGGGTTGGAATAGGTGGAGGTCTGGGGGGTGGTTGAGGTTGTGGGGGTGGATGTTGTAATGGCACCCTCTAATTTGATGGATGGGGGTACTGGTTTGCATAATTTGTGGTGGATGGAAAAGGTGGGGGGTATTGAGGATAAGACGGTGGATAATATGGTTGTTGATAGGATGGTTGATATGCTTGCTGGTTTTGCTTCCATTGGTTTTGATTTGGCTATGCTTGCCATGGGGTTGGTGCAGAGTTCCAATTTGGCTGTCCTTGATTATAGTAAGTTTGATTGCTCTGCTGATATGGCCTAACAAAATTATTCCTCCTCTGATTTATAAAAAAAAGTTGTTCTACTGTTCCTTCAGCTGCTGGGTCTTGAGTAGCTGCCTTACATGAGGGTAAGAGGGGACATTTATCAGTGGAATGGTCATCGGTGTAGAGACCACATATTTCTATTGTGTTCAAGGTGCACTGCCCCTTCTCATGCTTCTTTCTACAACGAGGACAAAATACTGCCAAGGCTTGGTTAATTTCATCTTTTTTCTTTTTGATTTGAAGAGCATCAAGTTGCATGGCTAGGGATTGTAGTATGTCAGTTTTCATGTCATCCAGCAGGTTTCCTAAATCAGATTTTGTAAGTGTTGGTGTTGAGGATGATGATCCACCAGTGGTTGCATGTGTATCCCTCGTCCCATTCTTAGTTTTCCTAGATCTTGAGTAGTTTTTGAAGATTTGCAGGATCTGGTCAAAATATTTTTGGAATATATCTCCATCTCCAAGGAGATTTAAGACTTCGAAATTCTCCTCTTTTACACCTCTGAGAAGGACAAGATTTAGTGATTTAGGATCCAATGTGCAATGGTTGGCTCGTTTGTAGCTGAGTTGAAATCTTTGGGCATAATCTTCTAATGATTCTCTATCTCCTTGCTGCATCCTAAAGATTTCATCCCTAGTATATTTGGCCTTGCATTAGTCCCTATATTTTTCTAAGAATGACTGTTTCATTTGATCCCTACTAAAGATACTATTTCCTTCAAGGCTCATGAACCACTGAAGTGATAGGTCTTTTAATGTGGAAGGAAAAATCGTTAGCTTTTGTGCATCAGTAGTGTAATCAAATGATCTGCAAACTACCTCAAATTCAAACAGGAATGTGTCAGGATCTTCTGAAGTCAAACCATGAAAGTTTGGCAGATTATTAGGATTTATGTTCTTCTTTCTGGCATCTTCGAGAGGTATGCTAATGGGAAAAGTGAAAATATCCCTAGGTTCCTCCTCTTCATTTTCCATTGAGGTGTTTGAGCTAGAACTGGTAGTGAAGTTTTCTCTGTTTGGGTCGTATGTGTGGTCAGTTTCATCTTCAGAGTGTACCAATTAAAACTGAGAATGGTCAGAACTGTTATTACCGTTGTTGCTCATGGGGTTCTTGGGTAGAAAGCGACCAAATCTATCCCTTTGCCGACGAGGCATTCATTGGTACAGATATTTATGTTTTTGTTTTATGTAATTTTTGTTTTCTTTTTGTGGTTTTTAGGTGATGTCTCCTAAAATATTTAGCACCTCCCCGGCAATGGTGCCAAAAAGTGGTGAGCTCCTAATATGGATGCCTAATGAGGGAAGCTATACCAAGAGCCTACTTTAAATGTCAACCCGGGGAATGTACAAACTTTAGAGATGCATGCACTATCTGTGCTCTTATAGGATAATATCTGTCATAGTTGGAGGTCGGTATCGATGTTCTAAAGGTTGTCTACTAAATATGTGAACTGGTTATGCTATGGAATTAAATACTGGAAATAAATCTAATTAAAAAGAATTAAAGTGCTGAAAGCAGTAAACCTGTTCTAAGAAATAAAGATACCAAAAGTAGTAAATCTGTTCTAAGAAATAAAGCAGTAAATCTATCTTAAATAATCAAAATGCTGAAAGTAAAGGGGATGATCTTATAAAATTACTTAATGCAGAATAATAAATATAAAAATGAACATGCCATAACAGATCTATTCTAAGATTGGGGAAAACAAGGTCTGTAGTTATTTTATGCCTAAAACTAGAATTCTGATCTAAACCATTTTAAATCCCAAGACTAAAATTGAAGTGCAATTGTTTCAAGCTATCCATCTACTACTAAAGAAATTGATCAAGATGAGAAATAGTCAAAAACCTCAGATATAAACCATGATATTGAAAGCAAAGCTGATACACATGCAATCGTTGATTCGAATATGCGTTGAAAGAAGGAACCTATAGGACTACTGAAACTATTCTGCTGTACTACAGAATGTATTATAAACTACTACAGAAATAATAAATCATTCAAGCACTCCCATATGTAATAGAACTGTTCATCAATGTAAAACGCATAATTGAAAGAAATACCTGCAAATAGAAATCTCCTGACCTACGTGTTGGAGGGGCCCTCCCCAACTTGTACCCATGAGAGAATAAAACTTAGAAACGCTGGCTGGAATTAATCATCAATCTCTTATTTAAAATATAGAATCCATGTCAAAACAAAGGTCCGTACTTCGCAGTATCGATAGGGCAGAAAACGTTAAAACAATGTTTTTCTCAAAATAACAGCAGGGGCCTCTCGCTACCCGAGAGGCCCATATTTATATGATTTAATGTTGATCCTAACTAGTTTTCTAAATGTCGATTCCTCTTGAAAGTGGGAGTGCGTCCTCTATAAATCAGGAAACAGGGCGCCGAGCTTGGTGATCCTTTAATCTTCTACACGTCCACCCTTGAATGACCATGAACCTGCTCAATCACGCTTGATTTCCATATGATTAGTTTATTTGATACGCATTCTAACATCCAAGAATAATCATAAAACAATTTCATTAAATAATTAAATTAAAACATTTTCCCCCACAAATGAGCATGTTTCAGCACCATTGCTTGAGTTTGGCTGCTGGAAAAAAGGTTATCAAATACTTGAAAAATTGACTCATCAGTTGCTTCCTCAATCCTAAGCAAGCATTGGCATCTTCTCTAACCACAATGTTCACCTAGCTCAATCCACCCATTGCTAATTTTGTAACTCGGACCAAAGTTTGTTTCTCCCCATGATGTTTCTTGAAGGTTTGTTCATCGATGCTCTTTATCAACTCGATCAACTACTATATTCATAAGGTCACACATACACTATTTTAAGCAAACATGAAACAACAATTCTAAAGCAACTAGGAGGATATTCGTGGCTTCAAACATGCTCTAAAAAAACATGAAATAGTTTCCTCCTTGAAAAGAAAGCATGAACTAAGTACATTAAACACATTTCATGTCATTGATAAGATTTATCATATTGATATTAATAACTATCCTAACAAAGAACATGACCTATTATCCTTACTCTGTCTAGGGTAAAACCCTAATTTTTTGACTACCTACTCATCATGCACATGCATTTGAACTTATTACCCTTAACCTTACACAACTAATGTGTATCGACTAGAAGGTTATGAAACCATCCTACTAGAAATATCAAATCACGGGAGGCAAGGGCATGTGTTTTGTGTTTTCTTTACATGGTCATGGAAATAAGACCGACATATGGAAATAGATAAATCAATGGGTTATGTTAACAATAGTGTGTCCAAGCATCCAATGGTGAAAAAAATGTAACTCTAGCAGATACACATGGAGGCTCCCATATCTACTACGAATAGAGAGAAAGTGGAAAGAGGTTGTTCATTTCTTGATTTAGTTTTACAAGAAAGTGTAAAGATCGATGTGCTAATCAACATGTACAATTATTGCACATTCGTTCAACACTTATTGTTTGTCACACCTTAAAACTTTATTCAACCTTATAAATATATGCCCATTCAATAATATGCTGAGTAATGTATTCTCTATCATATGTATCCATTGTCTTTCATTTTCCATTCTCTAATTTATCTATATTTAATTCAAATATGTCACTTTGTGACAGTGACGATTTAAAATTGGGTATCGGAACAAGAATATTAGTAGTGTTATAATCCCTTGATAAGCCTCTATGTTATTGCGCCGAGAGGCGCTCTACAACCCAGTATGAGGGAGATCTTGTAATGTTTATCGAGTGTTTGTCGAGTTTGTCAAGTAACACAATAATAAAAATAAAATATTGTAATATGAGGGAGATCTTGTAATGTTCATCGAGTGTTGTCGAGTTTGTCAAGTAACAAAATAATAAAAATAAAATATCGTAACGTCGACCATTAATAAAAATATAAGAAGTAAAAATTATTATAGCTGACATACAAAGTAGAAATATAAGAAATAAAATAAATAAGTAAACAAATATATTATAGTAGACATAAGAAGAAGAAACAAAAGAACTAAAAAAAAATTACTATAGACGACATAAGAAATAGAAAAAATAGAAGGTATTTGAACCTTAATAAGAAAACATGGTTGCATTGATTTCAACAATGGGTAAAACAAATATTAGAAATATAAAAGGTAAAAAAGATAAAGAATAACTGACATAAAAAGTAGAAACATGGTTGTATTGATTTCAACAATGTGTAAAACAAATATTAGAAATATAAGAAGTAGAAACATAGTTGATTTGATTTAAAAAAAAATTACTATAGCTAACATAAGAAATATAAAAAATAGAAGGGATTTGAACCTTAATAAAAAAACATGGTTGCATTGATTTCAACAATGTGAAACAAATATTAGAAATATAAGAAGTAGAAACATGGTTGCATTGATTTCAACAATGCGTAAAACAAAAATTAGAAATATAAGAAGTAAAAAAGATAAAGAATAGCTGACATAAAAAGTAGAAACATGGTTGCATTGATTTCAACAATGCGTAAAACAAATATTAGAAATATAAGAAGTAGAAACATGGTTGCATTGATTTAAAAAAAAATTTACTATAGCCGACATAAGAAATAGAAAAAATAGAAGGAATTTGAACCTTCATAAAAAAACATGGTTGCATTGATTTCAACAATGCATAAAACAAATATTAGAAATATAAGAAGTAAAAATATAAAGAATAGCTGACATAAAAAGTAGAAACATGTTTGCATTGATTTCAACAATGCGTAAAACAAATATTAGAAATACAAGAAGTAAAAAAGATAAAAAATAGCTGACATAAAAAGTAGAAACATAAAAAATAAAAGAAAGAAGTAAAAATTATATTATAGTAGCCATAAGGAGTAGAAACAAAAGAAGTAAAATAAATACTATAGCCGACATAAAAAATAGAAAAAATAGAAGGGATTTGAACCTTAAGCCCAATCATCTCACTACTTACTAATATACAACAAACAAATAGTCTTAAAAAACACAAGATGCATATTGATTTGATTCGTTGCATTGATTTCAACAAATGCATTGTTTTTTTTTGTTATTTACATCTGTAAATTGAATTCATCAATTTAATAAAAAAATGTTACAAAAAAATATTATAGCCTACATAAAAACTAGAAATATAAGAAGTAAAAAAGATAAAGAAGTAAAATATTATAGCTGGCATATAAAGTAGAAATATAAGAAATAAAATAAAGAAGTAAAAAATATATTATAATAGACATAAGAAGTAGAAACAAAAGAAATAAAAATAATTACTATAGCCGACATAAGAAATAGAAAAAAAAGAAGGGATTTGAGCCTTAATAAAAAAACATGGTTGCATTGATTTCAACAATACGTAAAAGATAAAGAAGTAAATAATATTATAGTTGACATAAAAAATAGAAATATAAGAAATAAAATAAAGAAGTAAAAAATATATTATAGTAGACATAAGAAGTAGAAACAAAAGAAGTAAAAAAAAAAATACTACAACTGACATACGAAATAGAAAAATAGAAGGGATTTGAACCTTAAGTCCAATCATTTCACTACTTACCAATAGACAACAAACAAATGTTCTTAAAAAACACAAGATCTCCCTCAATGCATTGTTTTTTTTTTATATGTATGCATTGAGTTCATCAATTTAATAAAAAACATTGTTGCATTGATTTTAACAATGCATTGTTTAATAAACCACAAACAAATGTTCTTCAAAAACAAAAGATGCATATTAATTTGATTATTTGTATTGATTTCAACAATGCAATTTTTTTTTG
This sequence comes from Larix kaempferi, assembly GCA_027924585.1. Classification (NCBI taxonomy): domain Eukaryota; kingdom Viridiplantae; phylum Streptophyta; class Pinopsida; order Pinales; family Pinaceae; genus Larix; species Larix kaempferi. The sequence goes on from BSBM01000681.1 coordinate 5,728,332, forward strand.
TTATTTACATCTATAACTCCAAGCAAAAATGGTTTTGAATCTTGGTCTCTAGGTTAACACAAGCCCAATAACCTTATTGCATACCAATAGACCACACACAAATGTTGTTAAATAACACAAGATACATATTTATTTGATCGTTGCATTGATTTTAACAATGCATAGTTTGTTTTGTTTTTTACATGTATGTATTCAATTTATCAATTTAATAAAAAATAAAAAAATTGGCATTGATTTCAACAATGCATCGTTTTTTGTTATTTAAATTTATACATTGAATTTATCTATTTAATAAAAAAACTATTTGCAATGATTTCAACATATTAAAGTTTTTTTTCTCTATTTTAGGGTATATTGTGGATTTTCATGATAATACTGCAAATAATGAAGACATTAATGACCAAAAAAGAAAAGTACAACAAATGTATAGAAGAGAAAGAGAAAAAGAATCATCAGAACATATAGAAGAACCTAGAAAACACGATCGTGAACTAAAGAGATTATGAAGAAGTGTTATTTGTGGAAAGAGATTCTCAAAAGCATGAATGAGATATAATTTCAGGGTTATATAGGAATCAATATATAAATACCAATGAATATGACATACTTGGATACATGGAATGTGATAACAAGGAAAATTGGAACTCTAATTTTGTTGATATGGAAACTTCCAATTGTGCACTATAGTTCATATTTGAAAACCGACAATTCAGTGCCATTGTTCATAGTAATCGTACTCAAAATTATTCAATTGAAATCTTCGCGGAGAAGTAAAGAAAATCATTTGAGATTATTCTTGAGCATTACAGAGGCTGGAACAATGAATCACTACGAATGATTATCCAAGGAACTGCAGGTACAAGAAAATCTTACTTGATTGGAGCTATTAGACAAACACTAGAAATTGATTATTTTCCAGATAAGTCACCATTACTTCTTTTGGCCCCAACCAGTGTTGCAACGTTTAATATATCTACATCAATAGTGCAAAAAAAAATGGGGATTAGCATTGGAGAAGGAAACTATAAATATTGGAAACAAAGAACGACGAGGACTCCCATTTACAACAATATCATGAGTAAAAGGTCTGTATGGTCTTCCTCCTTTCACATATAATTGATGCGAGAAGATGTCAAAGGGAGCATGTGTGGAATCAAGAAAAAAGGAAGAAGAAATATCAAATTTGATCACATTGTAATATATTTGATCAAATTCCTTGAGGTGCAAACCTTTGCTTTCCTTCACTAAAAAAAGGTGCAAACCTTTGCTTTAAGAATTTACTCGATCCTTAATACTTATTACTTACATTATGATAATCCTCATAATTCTATCCGTGTTTTCAACTTAACTTGTTCCTTACAATGTTGATCAAACTCCAGTTTTGTATCACCATCCATGACTGGAACCAACCTATATCTTGTTAGGAACCTGGGTCAACCCTTCTCTTTACTTTGTTAGTATATTGTTTTTGGACGCATATGCTTTGTAAGTCGTCCCGTAGTATTTGTTGATCCATAGTTTGTATTATTGTTGTTGGACGCATATGCTTTGTAAGCTGTCTCATAGTATTTGTTGATCCATAGTTTGTATTGGCCCATGGTTTATATTGGCACATGGTATTGACCCATGGTATTGGTGCCTAGAATTAGTATATAAGTTTGTGTTGAGACCAATGAAGGTACCGTGAATTTATTTGTATTGAGCTTGCTCAAAGGAGATTGCCCCCTCGAAGTGGCCTACGATCAATAAAGCGATTCTGAGTTCTGTTATTTATGTTATCTCGTGTATTTTCATTAATTAATTATTGTAGGTTCTTCACATCTGGTATCAGAGCACTTTCTTGGGCTCACTAGGTGAAATTTATGTCAATTTTTTTTTGCATCTGTTGCAGGTTCAGATCTGGGAATAATCCCTATTCGCTTAACTGTGGGAAGTACTTGGGAATAATCCCTAAAACTCATTGTGAGGAGTACCACAAGAATCCCGAAGTAGATGGCCCATTGAGAGGACCTGTCAGCGAAAAGGGAAATGAACCCTACCTGATTGACTAGTTCCCACTCGTGAGGTAAACCAAGAGTTGTTGTTTGTGGCAAAGTGGTTATCAGTTTTACTTGAGCCGTGGAGTGAGGGGTACTGCCCTAATATGCAATCTATCAGACAACATTGGTGGCTGAGTGAATCCCCTAAACCGAAAGGAAGCCAAACATACCTGGGGTCCATATCTATTTTCAGTTTCACTGTTGCCGATCACTTTCGCGTCGTTGCAGATCCATCTGTTACTGATCACTTCTGTGCCGTTGTAGATCCATTTGTTTCAGATCCATTCTGAAAGCCAGTTCTGATCCAGCCATTTCAGATCCATTCTAAAAGTCGTTTCAGATCCAACCGTTTTCTATCCATTCCGAGCCGTTCCAGATCCCGTCGTTTTCGATCCATTATGAAAGTAGTTTCCCTGAAACTTCACTGACACCCCTGCAATCCCATTCTGCATATTTCATTCCTGAGGACCCTATCCCAAATTCCACTTCCAAAGCTCGAAATCCCACATTTGTCTATTTTTAGGGTTTTCCATAACTCCTTCAATTTTCACCCAATCGCTTTAAAAGTTTGCCACCATGATCTGTCCCTATTTCTGCTTCTTTGTCTCTCTCTGACAATTTTTTCTATTCTTTCACTCTGCTTCTGAAATCCTCATTTTCTGCTTCTCTATCCATTCCAAAGTGTCCAAAACCTACTCAAACCCCAATTACCCATCCAAGCTTTTCCCAAATCCAAATTTCACTTTACTAAATAAGCTTTTGTTTGTGTTTTTCTATCCATTCACAAAAAAACTCCTGGTCACCCACGCAGGAGCAAAAACCATGGAGGAAGCACTTGCAGCCATCCAAACCAAACTCCAGGATCTGGATGAAAAATTTCTCGGCCTCCATATTGAGCATTCAACCATGAACAACAAACAATAGTGCGAGTCTTCATCAGACAATAGGTTCTCTTATTCTAGCAATTTCCATGGTTTGAAGCTTGATTTTTCTTGCTTCAATGGTACTGATCCGACGGGATGGATCTATCGTGTAGAACAATATTTCAGTTTGCATAATACTTTTGATGTCCAAAAAGTTCCACTTGCATCCTTTCATTTGGAACAGGAAGCCCTTCAATGGTACCGTTGGTACATCAAGGCTCATGACGAGCCAAAATGGACATATTTTTTCCAACTCCTTTTGCAACGATTTGGTCCTAGTGATTTTGATGACTTCACCGGAGCACTCACTAAAATTCGTCAAATTGACACTGTGAGAGAGTATCAGACAAAATTTGAGAAATAAACTAATCACATAGAAGGATTGTCTAATGACTTCTACAGGAGTTGTTTTATCAGTGGTCTTAAGGATGAAATCCACTCAGAGGTCAAAATGTTCTGTCCCAACACAATGATGGAAGCCCTGGGGTTGGCTAAGTTGGCAGAAGACAAGATTGCAGCCCAACACCACTCCAAACCCACTTTTGTTCCCTTCCGAAATATGGGTTCTCAATGACCTCCCATCCCGCCAGCTCCTCGACCAACTCCTATCAAGCATTTGTCTGAACCAGAGATGCAAGCATGTAGAGAAAAAGGGCTTTGTTATAATTATGATGAAAAATGCACTCGAGGACATAGATGTGTTCAACAACAGCTCTATCTCTTGGATGTGGGTTCTCCGCCTTCCTCTGAAGTTGGTGACGAAGCTCCAGATACATTGGCTGATCAGGTCGACATTCAGGCGCCTCATATTGACCCTCCATCTTCGGATGATAACCCAGAGATATCTCTCCATGATTTAGATAGAATCACCACCCCCCAAACAATGCGAGTTAGGGTTTACTTCAAGAAATTTTCTCTTACAATACTCATTGATTCTGGTAGCACTCATAACTTCATTGACCCTCGGATCGCCAAACAGGCTGATTATTTTGTCCATCCTTGCTCCAACTTTGAAGTCATGGTTGCCAATGGGGGCACCTTACCTTGCAAGGGAAAGTGTCACAATGTGTGTATCTCTTTGGAAGATTATAACCTGTGCTCTGACATGTTTTCCTTGTACTTAGGCGGATGTGATGTGGTTTTGGGCATTCAATGGTTACGCACACTTGGCCCCATCTTATGGGATTTTGCTGAACTTTGGATGCAGTTTTCAATCAATGGGACACACCACAAATTTATGGGATTACAACCAGGGTCTCTCCGCATCATCAGTTCACATCACCTAGAAAAGATCCTTAAGAAGAATTCACATGGTGTCATCGCTCAAATCCATTCCATTTAGATGCACCCATCAACAGTCTCCACTACTTCCTTGGATAGATATGTAGGTGTCCTTACTGAACCAGTGGGCTTGCCGCCTTCAAGAGACCTTTTCGGTAAGCATTTATCCGCATCTACATCTCAGCAGGAAATGATGGCTATTTTGCATGCAGTACATAAGTGGCAGCCATACCTATTAGGGAATTATTTCTGCATCAAGACTGATCTCCAGAGTTTGGAAAATTTCCTGGAACAATGGGTCTCCTCCCCAGTACACCTAAAATGGGTTATCCAACTCATGGGTTATGCCTATGTAATCATTTACAAGAAGGGTAAGGACAATATGGTGGAAGATGCTCCTTCTCGCACATTTGATGACCAGATTCTCTTACATCTATTTCTCTGCTTGTTCCAAATTGGTTGCAATCTGTTCAACAATGCTATCTCTTTTATGAACTCCATGCTTCTTCATCGGCAGGGCACTCTGGGTTCCTCAAAACGTATGACCAGGAACAATGTAACTTCTTTTGTCAGGGACTAAAAGTGATAATTCAATAGATGGTGGCTGACTGTGATACTTTCCAGGTCAACAAGGGTGAAACAACCCTCCTTTCGGCACTGCTCGGACCCTTTCCATCCCTACATAGATTTGGAAAACTATTTCTATGGATTTCCTTGAAGCGCTCCATTGGTACAATCCCACATCTAAAAGGACACCATATGAAGCAGTCTATGGACATGAATCGCTAGTTCTTCTTTCATACACCCTCAGCATCTCCGCAGTTCAGGAAAATGACTTGGTTCTTCGAAACCACGATCAGATTCTTCTCATTCCGTAGGACAATCTTCACATGGCAAGAATTTGATTGAAACAACAAGCCGAGTAGCACCGTTCTGAGTGCACTTTTCATGCAGTTGATATGGTTCTTCTTCGTCTACAACCTTCCAAGCAATCCTCCTTGAAACTAAAAAGGCATCAGTGGCTCGAAATGCAACCCGAGGATGCTACAGGAGAACCACTCCTTCGGATTCTGCATCAATTTCCACTAAAGCTTTGAGGACAAAGCTTTTTCTAAGGGAGAGGGGATGTTAGGAACCAGTGTCAACCCTTCTCTTTACTTTGTTAGTATATTATTGTTGGACGCATATGCTTTGTAAGTCGTCCCGTAGTGTTTGTTGATCCATAGTTTGTATTGGCCCATGGTTTGTATTGGCATATGGTATTGACCCATGGTTTGTATTGGCACATGGTATTGACCCATGGTATTGTCGCCTATAATTAGTATATATGTTTTTGTTGAGACCAATGAAGGTACCGTGAAGTTATTTGTATTGAGCTTGCTCCAAGGAGGTTCCCCCCTTGAAGTGGCCTGCGATCAATAAAGCGATTTTGAGTTCTGTTATTTCTGCTATCTCGTGTATTTTCATTAATTAATTGTTGTAGGTTCTTCACATATCCAAATCCTAGGCTCTATCAAGCGCCGGGAGGGATCAAATCTCTCGAGGTGCAAACCTTTCCTCGAAAAGCTCCTTGAGTACAATACCTGAGAAGAGGTTTGCACCTCGGGAGATTTGATCCCTCTTGGCACTTGATAGAGCCTAGGATTTGGATCTAGGTTGGTGTTATCATACTAATCAAAGTTGTGCATTGTTCCTAATATTATAGATGTCATTGTAATTGAATTGTGATGCACATGAATATCATATTTTTCATAATATATTTCCTTGTGAGGTACTTTGCACTTTAAAGTTCGATTACGCTACACTAGTGTAACAAAAAAATATTGAAAAATAATATAAATCAATCAACACGGGCTTTTATGACCCTGCATTCCTTGTCAATTCTCACTTATAGATTTCAGGGGTCTAAAAATAAAAGCTACTAGTTGAATCACACAGGGGAAATATGGTATTTTGGCAGATCTTGTCCAGTGCATTGGGAATAGTTCTCACAAAAGAACCAATTTAAAAAAAACATTGACTTAAATTGAATAAAAAAATCAAAATTTCTTATATTTCAAACCAATACATATTTTACCATTTAAATTTCAAATAATTTAAAGTTTTAAATATATATTTCAAAAATTACATAAACAAGTAAATATGTCAAGTGCTTAGCTCTTACCAAATATTGAAACTAAATTCTAAGTTAAATATACAAGTTGAGAAAGTAAAGTGGAAATCATAAGAACATTAATATTTTTTTTATAGATTTCTCATTTCAACAAGTGAATATGCCAAAAAGTGGCTAGTCTTTCTCAAATATAAAAATTATGAAAGTAAATAAGTTATAAATTGAATATACAAATTGAGAAAGTAAATGAAAAACCATAAAAAAATTTAATTTTTTTATTACAAGTAAATAAGTTATAAATTGAATATACGAATTGAGAAAGTAAATGAAAAACCATAAAAAAATTTAATTTTTTTTATTACATTAAGCATTTATGTTTCATCTATAACCTCTTTGACCAATAAAAAAATAGAATGAGTGAAATTTATTTATTTATTTTAATTTTCAAGAAATTCAATTTAATAAATTGATTTGTGAAAACATTCAAAATATTTAAAATATATATATATATATAGCATGCAATTAAATTAATACAAATTCAACACACTTTGACTTGCAAATGAAAAGTGTATTCCCTTAATTTGGCAATGACAAATAAGAACATATTTTTTTCATAGATTTGTCATATCAATAAGTAAAAAACACATCAAAATAAAAATATATAGAATTAGTCATATCAAAATCAAAATATTACATAGGAAACAATAACAATCTTTTATTTTTAATTTTTAGTAAATAAAAAGTTAACAATGGCATGTGAAAGTTGTCAAATAACACTTTTAAAAAATTCCATATTAAATATTTTTTAATTTTTTTTTGTGTGTTTTAAAAACAAAGCCACACCCTCAAATATTTATGTCTCATTGATAACCTCTTTAATCAATTAAAAAATGAAAAGTGAAATTTTAAAATTCTAAAATTTATTTTTAATTTAAAGAAAAAATAATAAACAACAAATTGTTTTTTGAAAATATTGGAAAGTTCATATATATAAAGCTTGAAATTGAAATAATGTGAAGTTGAAACACTTTAACTTGCATATAAAAAATATACTCCTTACTTTAATAAAGAATAATAATATTGAACATATTTTATACAAAAATAACTTTCATCTTAAAATATATATTCATTATACATATTTTATCATATATAATATTTATTTACTTCTTATTTATTTTAATATTTTCCTAAATGTAATGAATTAAAAGCTCAACCTTTTAAACATTTCTTGATATATTGTCTCTCAAATAAACCCCTCACACAATCTAACCATATATATCTTAACATATACACCATTTATTACCTTGTTTTCAGAGTACATAATATTTTCCTAAATACAATAAATGTGTTTTCCTTAAATATAATTTTATTTCATAAGTTTTAAGCTTGACATTTCATTTTATTGAATGGATTTCCACTTTCTTTAGAGTACATAATATTTTCCTAAATACAATGAATGTGTTTTCCTAAATATAATTTTATTTCATAAGTTTTAAACTTGACATCGCATTTTATTGAATGATTTTCCACTTTCTTCCCAGACTTGTTATATGGAATAAAAAATCCTTGATTAGAAGTTATTGATCCTCCACATAACTGCGTTTTGCAGATTTTCTTGTTGTAAATTACTACATTGCTTATAATTGAGGTAACAATGTGATGTAATAGCATGATAACATCTTTGAAGTTTTGGCAATCCTACCTCACCTAAAAATATTTTCAGTCTATTTTGGTTTAGTTCCAAAATTTTCATATTTCCAACATGTAGACAATGATCTAGTATTTTCATTAACGCTCTCTCATACCTTGGAATTAGATGTCTAAGGAAACATATTTATACATACTCACTAAGTTTCATCAAGATTTGATGTTACGAAGGTCGCTAAAACTAATGTGTACTACTTTCCATATTTTATTTCTACGTTGACAGAGGCCTATTATTTTGATCAGTGTTCTCTCATAATTTGGGTTGAGGTGTGAAATTTGGATATGTTATAGATGAAACATTCGTCTAACTTATCACCAAATTTTATCAAGCATTATTGAGTTTAAGTATCATGCCCAAGCCATGCCATGTTTAGAGGCTACACAAAATTTTCAAGAAACAAAGTTTCAATGGTTTACCTTGTATGTAGCTTCAAGAACTTTGATAAACCAATGTAAAGAAACAATATACCAAATAGAATCTAAAACATAAAAATTAACGATGCCTCACACACACATTACAAAAAAATTTACCCTGGAAATCCATAACTGGGAAACCAATATTCTTGAGAATTTCTCCACCCTCAATTTCTTGTATTATTATTTTTGTTTATAATACAATATTATAGAATCCATTAACTCAAATTAGATTAAAACCTCAATTCCTTGATTGGAATTAGTTTACAGTCGACGACAATACCATGGGATGAAAACAACTCAAAACGAACCAAATATGAGCTCATAAAATTTCTTCCAGGGGCACTAGCCCCACATGGCCCTAGAAAAGGGGGATAATCACCCCCCCTCGGACCCCCCTTTCTATGGGAACTTACAAAGACTACAAAACATGTCCACTAAAACCAATACTTGGAATTAGATTCTGAAATTTTGAAAAGGTTGTATAGTACAACTTCCTCTATCTACCCTCCAGATTTCATCAAAAAATATTAGTACTCAGTAGTAGTCATTTACAACTGTGAAAATGTTTGAGCTACCCAAGGGAAATGAAAAGACTTGGGAATCAAATAGTCATGGCCCTATAGCTTAAACACTTGGGAGATTCATGTAATAGGGGCCTTTGTCTCTCCGTTGTTTTGTAAAAGAGTCACGAGAGCACTGGCCATTCAATTATAATAAAGATTTCAATCAGTTGCTAGAAGTTTTGTTGTGTACTTACTATTGTTATTAATTCTCTCTTTGTGTTATGTATTGAATTTTGTCTCTACATAGTGTATGGTATTGTAATTCCCTTGTGTAACTTTGAGTTGCATTGGAGGGGTATGTCCCTACTACATCACAATGACTACCCTTACACTCTATGAGTGACTCATGTTTACAAGTCAGAGTGATAGGTTTTGATCAAGTTACATTTTAGAAAGTAAAGTGATCATCAAGGGAAAAAAGTTTTACACCTTTTGCAAAATAAATGTCAAGAGTGTTGATCATTGTCACAATGATAAGGTATCTTAATTACATTTGATTTAATTTTCAAAATGAGTATGGGAATTTTGATTATTGAATTCTAATGAGTATGGCCACAGAAACCATTGAGCATATAAAACTACAACAAAGGTAAAAAAAGATATAATATTAGAAACAGTTTTCCATGCATTGACAAGATTCAGTTTGTATTTTCCTCCTTAGCAATTGTAGCTTATCCTACATGTGCTTTCTATAAACATGGTCAAAAATATTTAAAAAATATTTCGAGAATGGGCTCTTGGTAGTCTTCAATTTTTTTTTTCCTCTAGTGTTTCTTACACTGAGCCTCCAAAGTCCATACACCTTCTGGTGGAATTTGTTGAAAGGAATTTTAAAAATCAACTGGTTGTCCCTAGCCTTTCCCATGCAATTCTCAAGCACATCCCAAAATTCAAAGGTATGTAAACTCTTTTTGAGATGCTCATCCACTATATATGTGCAATGCTGAATATATCTCATATATTGAATTTCATACAAATTTCCATCTATAAAAGGCCAATACTATCTAATATTGTTACTATCATTTATTAATTACAGAAGAATTCCAAATTCTAATGATAAAAATGATCATCCAACTCCAACACAATGCACAATAATAATGTATGCTTTAGCATATAAATTTGTGTAAAAAAAAATTATATTTCTACATCTCATAGAAAATCACCTACTTAAAATATACACAATGGATATTTACAATGGATGAAGGGGTAACTCGATCATGGGGTCTATAGGATCTTTATGGAGGCTCCTAGGGATTTTGGTGGATCTTTGTTGCCTAGATACTTTGATGGATCTGTGACAATAGTGGTATATGGCGGTGGAAGGTCCATCGGATTGAAGGAGGAAGGTTTGTCTTCTAGGCCTTCTAAAAAGAGTAAGAAGAGACGTATTCAAGCCAGAACCAGGTATCTCAAAGTAGATATCCCATTTGACTGGATTTTGAAAGGTGTTGAGCAAATGTGTGATTCTTCCCTTTATGGGTACTTGTATGGGAGTAAGACAATCCTTTCCAAGATGTATCACTGGATTGGTAGGTCTAGGGAGGTCTCCTCACTGGTAAGGTCAAAATACCCCCTTTCCAAAGGGGTTTCTTCTCTTTCATTTTTGTCAATTCCAATTACAATAGGGAAGTTCTATTGATAGGCCCTCAATGTTTCAATAATGTGGGTTTGGTCCTTATTCTATGGTAAAAAAAAATTAATACATCTTTTGCATATATACATCTTCATATCTAATTGGTTCATTTAGTTGTATTGGCTCCTCAATATTATTTCCTGCGAGTATTGATGACCATTTGCAATTCACTAGGTGAATTTTAGAAGGCTTTGAAGGAATCCCTTAACATGGAAGGTGTCCCTCAAATTTTAGTCATTATGCAAGTGAAAGGCAGTCTTCCTGATAATATTAACCTGGTATGTGGAGGAAATATGTGGGTTCAAGAGCTCAGTTATGAGAAACTACCTTTCTTCTACAGGTTTTGCTTCTAAGATGGCCGTATTCTTTATGATTTTCCCAAAAAGGCCCATGCATACAAAAATATGTAGGCTAGGGTTTTGTCTTCTTCTTGTTTAGTGACTAAGCCTCATTTGAAAAAGGTTGTGTCTCCTTCGTATGTGGGGGAGGAGGATCCTTTATTTTCTCTTCATAGGAGTTTCCATATTGTGCACAAAGGTTCTGCTAGTGTTTTGAATATTGATGGATTGGAAAATGCAGTACAACCTGAGTGGGCCTAACGATTAAGAGCATGTGTTTCCTCCCAGGAGGTCATAGGTTCAAATCCGTAGGGGGGTAGGGTATGTACACCACTGTAGATTTTAGTAGTTACATCGTTGTGTAAAGGAGGGGTCCTTTGTCCCACAAACAAGGGGGTCTCATACACCAAATTGGTGGCTGGCTTGGATGTGACCTTTAAAATAGATTATTATTATTATTATTTCAAGTGTGGATGTTCTGGTGGTCAATTTCCCCGGGGATTTATCCTAGTCCATTTCACATATTTGACCATTTCCAATGGTTGGGTCTAACGTGGGGCTGGTAGATGATCTGCAACTACTCTTGTGTGGGTCTATTGTTCAGAAGAACGATCTTGAGGTTTCAACCAATTTGGAGGATCCATTAGGTATCATTCTAGGCCATGGAAGTGGAGTTTGTTTGGATGGAAGGTTGTACATTTGCTTGGGATGGGATCAACTTGCACTAGTTTTAAATCTTTGGGACAATTTCCTGAGGATGGAGGAACTCCAAATTTGGAGGTTAAAGGTTGTGTGCCCTTATGCTAGCTTGATTTATAGGATCCAAGTTATTTTCCTTCTTTAGACTCTGTCTCTATTGTGGAACATTAGTCAAATACGATTGTTATTGAGAGTGCTCCTTCTTTCTTATTTTTTGATAATGGGAATCCAGAGGGATCTTTGCTTATGGAGTCTTCGTCTCATTGTCTTCATGGTCATGGTTTTCCTATTTCTGCTTTAGGTCCTACTTCAAATTTAGTCAATCCTTCGTATTTACTTCCCAACATTTATACGATTCAAGGTGCGACATATTTTGGTAAAGGTAAGCTATTCAAATTAGTTCCTTTGTAGTTGTCTCCCCCATCTCAAGGACTAGGAGGAAATTCAAGCCAAATTTTGTTTTTCTTCATTTTGTTGGAGGCTTCATGTCTGGACCATGGTTCCAATTTTATGTTTGTGTGACTACTTTGAATTATTATTATTTTGAGGGGCCTTTTTTACCATTTCTAAGATTTTTTTGCAACAATAGTATGTCTTTTTGGCCTTTTGTGTACTAGAGAGGATTTTGGACTTTTTTGGTTGGACTTATATGATGTATCAGAGACTGTTTTTAAATGTAATCCAAGAGGGGTTTGTAAATATCCAAAGGTCTTGTAGGAAGAAAAATATTTGAATAGGAGCCTATGTGTATCACATATTTATTTTCTTTTTCAACATACGTGAGCACTAGTTAGTGCAATTTTATTATGTGACAAATAAGAAATAACACTTTTAACTATGGAAAAGCTCAATCATATTGAAATGTGGGAAACAGTTATTTGGTATTGAAACATGTATTCTTTCCGTTATTAACGCCAATTGTATTTCTACCATGTTTTTTGTTTTGCATATAATCCCATGTTTTGTGTTTTACATGTGATTGCATCCTTTAACATATTGGTAAACATTGTTTTATCCTTGAAAACTTCCCAAATCGACTCTCTATTTGAAATCACTTTATTCTTATGTAGTTACTTAATTTAGAATATAAATTATTCAAAATTTTGAAAACTTTCAAAATAAAAATAAAATTATATATATTTTGATTGTATAATATAATTACTTTATTTTTATATAAATAAGGGAAATAGAAGTAAGTCTTCGAGTCCCTACCAAGTCATACAAGTCGTTAGAATGATAAAAGTCTAAATAGTTTTTTTAATTTTATGTCATTACATTATGTGGCATAGTACATGTTAATTATTGGCATACTATTTTAAACTTGTTTGCTTATGTATAGATATTGTCCAACACTAACGATGGTTCTTAATAGCAAGAATAATGATAAATTATATGAAAAGAGGTATGATATTGACAATGATGAGCACTTTGTTTAAAAAAAATTAAGATCATTATAAAAAAATAAGATCATTATGTCAAAATATGTTTGTCACGTCCCCTCCCATTCCATTAGCTAGATGGAGAGGATCGTGAGGTTAAATCGGGCATCCATCCCCATACATTATAAACAAACATTCAGATTTAATTGAAAATATACATATGACAGTGCATAACAGACGTGATGCTGAACTGGGCGTCTAGCCCCATGAAACTTTCAACCATAAGCATTCACAAAATATAACAGAGACATATGGAAATGTATGATTTTAAGAAAATCACAACGGAAGTAAATTCATTTAACCCATCCACATACATTCATGATATTCCTCAAATGGTAATTGCAATTTAACACAAGAGAATACTTATCTTATACGAAAGTAGTCCCACGTAACTGGCTATGCAACTGCAACGTTCCACCCAACCGTAGGCCAGTGTGCTCCTCAATCTCTCAGCACCATTGCCACCCCCGAGCTGGGCATGATCTCTACAAGGAACCAGGGAATAGCAGACTCACACATAGCCAAGCATACACCAAGATGAGCCAATCCAATCTACAATTGGGTTTATCAGGCTACTACGAGATGGGAAGGAAGAGTTGCTAAGCTAGTGAGCTCCAGCACAGAGCCAGGGATAACCTTGCAAGATCTATCTAGCTTGGCACCCACAATACCTACACACCCAGCACAAGGAAGTATTCTTTTCACTGCTATACAGTCCCTCAAGCCATACCTTCCCTATCTAGTGCTCTCAGGGTATGCATAGAAAAGTAACCACAGCCCTCTTGATCTTCTTGAGAGGTTGTCTCCCCCACTAGGTTTATCAAGCCACTTCTGTCCACTACCACTCCAAAACTTCAATTCACAGGTTCAAACCAAAAACGAGGATGCACACACAATAGCAGAACACAATTATGGGGTAGGATAAAACGTTTTTACAGTGAGATGCATGAGAGGGGGGTTACAGCTAACTCAGAAAAACGTGGGAACCCATAAAAACGAAATGGGAAGTTGGTGAACAACCCAGGAATCCCAATCCGTTTTTAGAAAAACGTCCCTGGACATTCAGGGGCAAAAACGACCTCCATACTGTCACCAAAACGTGGCCCTTCTCTCCCAGGCTACTACATATGCAAAAATGAACTCCCAGGCATGGAAAAATGCAGGATTTGGATGAAAAACGTGTAGGGAAAGACCCAGCTAGCTTCCACTGCGTGAATGAGTGAAGACCCCCCATTCAGAATGGCTTTGGGCACCATTTCGTGGGTGTTTTCTTGCCCAACAAGCAAAAACACGAATTTCCAGGTTGATGGCTTGCCCATGCACGAAAATGGCTTGCCCATACTTATTCATTTCCAAGGCATTAACTGCCTTAACCAATTTCTTGGAAGAATTAAATGATTGGGTGCATGAGACAAAATGGGTAGTTGGTGGTTTATGGGTTTCCCCATTGACACATGGATTAATACCATTGGCTCAAGGGTTTGGATAGTTTCCCTCCCTTTTCCTTGTAGAATCATGCCCCATCTCTTTTGTTGCATTGCATAGCTAGTTGTGGGTATTTTTCATTAAAATTCGATTTTACATGATGTCTTATTTACATCGTGCCCATCTAGCACAAGAACCATAGGCATCTATTTCTTTAATTGCCAATATATATATAAAACGCTAAATCAATGGTGGGGCCTTGGCCTTGAGCTCCTCACCATGATTAAGTTACAATAATTACATCATTTACAATTTAAATCAAAGGGGGTCAAAATGGGGACGTGACAATGTTAATCACGATGCCGTAAAAAGGTGGGACAACTATAGTAATGAGAATTATGGTTGCTCTGAATGGTCACGGTCTAAGTTACTACTTCCATTATTGGGTGTATTCATCTTTTTATTCCAAAAGCATATGAGTGAAGTACATTCATCACTTTTATTACTAGGTGGATTAAGTTAACCTTACATCTATGACTTAAACTTGTATGCAAAATCACAATAAATATTCAATGATCATGTATATTATAGGATTATTAAATGATGGCATGTTTTCCCTTTTTCTTTTGTATATAATGTCATTTTAAGCTGTCATTTTAAGAAGTCTATTAAGGTTGATTGGGTAGAATAAGAGAATGATGAGAATGGAAGTTGGGCCTTTTGGTTTGAGCTACTCAGTCATGAACTATTCCCGCGACTGGTTGGAGTAAAGGAAAATTCTTCTTACACTCTAGTGAAATGGAGGAATGAATACTTAATAATTTTTGAAATAGACTTTCATATAAGAGAGCATATAGAGCATTATTGTATAAGATAAGAACCTTGCAAAGAGAAATATGACCTTTACAAAAGAAAGATAAGGATCAATGAAATATAAGGATGCCATACTTGTGATCAAGCCAGAAAAGAAGGCAAGGAGGTGCTCGACCTACACCACTCCATAGTTTACTTTTGAAAAAATGGGGGCTACAGATGATAATCCTGGGGCACATAACTAATTATAAGTAAGGTATAAAATAGTCAACCGTTTTGCTAGCTGGGGAGGGCATGTAGCCGGTTGTAATTGGAAGGTAAGCTGCCCATTCTCTATCTATCGTCCGTCCAGCTAGATAATTGTTTGAAATTCCAATGGGTGCAACGTATATAATGTGTTTACCCACCCCTTAGATGTTAGTGAACACTCTATAGTGTCAACTTGGAATCTTGATACTTCCTTTCAATTTTACATAGTGTATAGTTGTATGTTACCTCTCCCTTTGGTATATATTACACTTATTGCATTTTATTTTAATATTTTTATTTTTTATTAAGAAAGTAAGTTACAAATTGCAACATTTTTCTATGTTAGAAATGGGTAATACATTTTTGAAACATGAATTGTTTCTCTCATTTTTGGTTTCTAGCTCGGTAACCATGGAATAGAGATGATTACCGCAAAATCCATTTAAGACACGAAAAATGATTTGAAGGTACATTGACTCTTGATACGGGTAAAAGAGTCATTTTGCCAAACTATGTGCCACTCTAGCATACGTTCCCACATAGAGGCAAGCATGCACCTGGCTGACCACGTTGAAACATCCATACCATGCAACCAGAAGTAGCACGCCATGTCTAACCCATGTAAAGAAGGTGGGATAGCCCCTGTATTTCTGTTTGCTTTGAACAGAAATGTGGTTCCGTTGGGCCATTGGTGGAGGCCATTGCTCCATTCTTTCTCGTCAATCGATTCATTCACCCATTCTCTAAGACATTAAAGGGGACGAAAGACCTGCAAGTTGAACAACATTACATTTAAGGAAGGGGAAGCAAGACCTGCAAGTTGAACAACATTACATTTAAGGAAGGGGAAGCAAGACCCACAAGCTAAACAACAAACATTACATTGGAAGCAAGACCCAAAAGCATAACATCATTCCAAGTTCACGAAGATAGCTTATCTTTTCACTTCACCAATAAAGGGAATTTCCTTGATAGCTTGGGAGATAAAATTTATAAGGTTACCTACACGGGCTATTTCTTCTTTCTGAGTAAGAAATCTTTGAGGTTGTGTACATTGAGGTAATTAGTGTCCAAATGGTAAGGCACTAATTTGACAAGTGCAGCTACCGGTTATTCGTAAAAAGGTTTCGAATTATTTGATTGAAAATAGCAAAATGATCTCTATTTTCTAATGGAGGATATGTATCAGAATTCAATTCAACCTCTGATTGAAATGGTAACTTGTTGGAGCATTCTTCATTTATGAAAATGCCTATGATATTGTTCTTGTCTTCTAATTTAAACTGAATAACTACATAAATCCCAACACTTTTTATTTGATTATGCACAAATGATACAATCAAGGTGCTAGAAAATTCTTAATTTCTACAGTAGGACCGATTGGCTACATTTCATATGATGGTGCCATCAATCTAGTCTGAATCCTTGAACGAGTTTGTAAGGGCATACGATGAGGGCCATGATGTAATTGACTTTATATACTTCAAAATAGTTTCGTGAAATAATGGCATGAAGCTAAAAGAAATTTGCACTCTAACACAGTAAACTTTTCAGGGGCCTTTTATGATCTAACATTTTGTTGATATGTAGCCATCAACCTCTATGATACGTATTGGACCAATGCAAGGCGTGAGTAGTGTCATAACTTGTTCAAGAAACATCCCTCAAGTCTCACTCTAGTAACAAATGAACAGCCAACAACAACAAATAAACAGCCAGTAGCAGCATTTTTCCTTCGTAATTTGACGAAACAAACCAACCTCATCAGAACATGGAAGAGTTCCTGGAGAAAATGTTCTTAATGGCTCCCTGGTTGGAAGTAGCCTGCGTGAAGTGTGAAGACAATCACTCCAACGCATCCCTGACGCTACAACAATGGCCTATGGAGAAAACGTGGGAAAAAAACATGAGCAAACAACCAGGCATGAAGTACACATAATGGAAGGAAAATTTTACCAAAGGTATGAGCTGTATTTCTGATGCTTTGTTCCTTTCTCTACTAGTGATCTTGCTCAAAAACAACAAGCAAAGGTTAACAAACAGAAAATTACAACAAGAAATATAATCATTCATAACATACGAATTACATTTGAAATGGAGATGGACGATTACCTTAATGGTTATTCAGGGAAAAAAGAAGGCAGCCATAAGCCTACTCCATTATAGAACCCCACCTTTCTACGGCACGATAGCTGTACAAGAAGATGGAGTCATAAATAAAGTTTCACTAGTAGAAAGGAAGAGATTAATAAAATACCCCGAATGAAAACGACACCGTAAATGTCAATCGTATACAATATAAATCTGAACACTAGTGAACTCACCAAATGTTGGTGATTTAAATTTTAGTCGACAAGATGTCTCAACCCTTCGAAGCCAGGAATTGTCTCCCTAGCCACAAGTACAATATAACTCATCCAAACTCTAGCGACGACTGTAATAAAAAGAAAATGCCAATATATGTTAACCGACAAAGGCACAGGAGTACGACCATAAATATTGTAGAAACTATTTTAACTTATGAACTAATACTTGGAAGTATGAAATCATGAAGGCATTTGCCAGTCAATCAACTCTTGAGGTAACCATCCATCCATGGTGGTAACACTTCTTCATCTCTCTAGTATTCCCCCATAGTTCTTAATCTTCTAATAGAAATTACTCGCAGAGACAAAGTAGGGAATCACAAGTAAAATTTCAAATGTCAAACAAAGTGAAATTTTCCCTGAAGGATAAGTGAGAAGGTTGAGACCATAATGGTACTCATTACTAGATGAAAGAGCTGGCCAAGAGTACATGCCACCCATTATTACCATAGTTTATACTTCCATTAATGATCATACCATCCACCTGAATAAGTACCAAGACAATTACTATATATCGATTATGGCGGTCTATCCAATCAATAATTGATGTCATTAGAAAAAGAAGAACCCATCAAGGATTTAAGGAAAACATATCACATAGGGATTAGATGAAGGTAAGTCAAAATAATCCCCCATTCTTCCTTCTTGGCCCCTTTAGTTCCTCCACAACTATCCAATTACTACAATATGTCAATCCAATCAAATCGAATATGTATGTATGAAAATTATTTATTTATAAAAATATTAATTTGGGAGAGGAAAAAAAACAACTATATTAAACAAAGACCTGAATTTGTCTGTAAAAGGTTGAACAACTGCAGGAACCACCCATTTCTGACGCACCCTTCTCTTCACGCTATCGTTGTTAATAATATCATTATCACCCATTGAACGAGAATGGCATTGGGTAGGGGTAGTGGTCTCAGAGATGGGTAGTTTCCGAATGTATGGATTAAGGCATTATTACAATCATCATGATGCGGATGAAGATCATGTAATTCCTTTGACATCGATAGAGCCTTTGAATGGCCAAGGAATCTGAAGCAGATGAAAGAAGAGAATGAGTTGGATGAAATGAATACGGATGGATGGATTCCAAAATGCACAACAGACGTTGTGGAGTACCTAACTTGTATAAATATAAAATCAAAGAGTGTGGGAGAAGGAGTACCCTTCAACATAGTCGACCTGCAGAAGTTCGAGGCATGTATCCCATTTATTCGCAATGACCTGCACACACAAATAAACCAAAAACAAAGATTAGAGAAAACCCCACTAAGCCCACACATAAGAAGCCATGCTCAAAACTCTGAAAACAACTCCACATGAAAAAATACACACACACAAAGAACAATTCACAGAGAAAATCTCACCTTTCCGAGGTAAAGCATCGAAGGGAGATAGTCATTTTCACAGACCACAAGCAAGCAAGCAGAAATGGTTTCTACTCTTTGTGTTACACTGAATGTTACGTTGAAATCTCTGCCTTTCCACCGCTTTTCGGCAACAAATGCACAACGATCCGGAGGGAAGAATGACATCTGTATTTGGAGAGAGAAGGGGAAGAAGAATGAAGTTTGTATTTGGAAAGCAAGGGTAAGTAAAAGGATTTATGTAAAGGAGAGGATGCATGCTAAGTTTCTTATATTTTACTTTACTTTTCTTTAATTCACGAATAAAAAAATGGTTGGCCTCGATTTGAGGCCAAATAAGATTCGAAATCAATTGATTGGCCAGAGTATGATTATTTCAACAAAACTTTTGTTAAAATGCTATGTTTTTCATACCATGTTAATAGAACTTGGCAAAATCGATTTCTAGGACAAGGACTAATAAATGATTTCAATATTTTTTTTTAAATAGTAATATATATAAATTTGCATTAAAAAAGTTGTAATTAAATTGTATAGTTGGGTAATATAAAGTATGAAGTGGTATTTTATGTTTATTAGATCTTCTAAAACACAAAAAGATGCTATAATTGTTTTAAAGTCTCTTTCAAAGAAATTGGAAAGACTCCTAAATGTATAAACTTGATAATATACACTTAATACAAGAAAATATTGGCATAACATGTTAGATATTTAGTGGAAGGAATGTTGGTTGTAGGCTTCTCCCAAATCTCCATTGTCTAGTATTGTGGGCCTAAATTCTCAATTTCCATGTCTTCAATCATCTATGAGAATATTTCTTCTTTTTGGTGAACATTGGAATAGAGAGCCTATAGATTGTAATTGGTTGGAGGTTGTTGAGAAATTGCCTTTGATATTAGCATCAACTGTGGATTTGAGAGTCATACATTATACCTCAAGAGCTTGAATTTGTCCTTTTTGCTGCAAAAAACATCTTTCAACTCATAATAAGTTGAATGTCCATTGCTATGGGCCGTGTTGGAGAGGGATATAAAGGAAGTCTTTTTTTCATTATAACATTATTTTTTCCTTCTTATAATCATTTGTATGTCTAGGATAACATGCTGACATTTTTCATGTAAGCCTAAGTAGTGCATGAAGATTGGAATTTCCCAAGTGTAATTAAACTACAACAAGGGTGTATGGATTTGAGAATGTATTTTCATCACTGAGAGTGGGGCAGTAATTGACCAAAAAATTAACTACAATCCACCAAAAATGGCCCTGCCATTCTCTAGAATTTGTTGCTAAGAAATAGTATGCAAAACCCAGAAAGATAAAAAAGTCCTCAAATCAACAAACCATAAAGGATCACGATCAACACACATAAGATGTCAAACCAATTGAAAATGGACAATAAAGTCCAATGAAAAATGACGGCTCCAAGCTTGACCAACTAACTATGAAACAACAAAATCCAAACCAAATACCAACAAGTCCACTTAAGGAGCTCTTCAATCCACAAGTGGCACAAACATTGAGATCAAAGAAAAAACAAAAGGATCAAGATTATGCAAGGATAAAATGACCATCTATACCATGATGGGGAGCTCTTCAATCCACAAGTGGAACAAAGATTGAGATCAAAGAAAACACAAAAGGATGAAGATTATGCAAGGATCAAATGACCATCTATACCATGAAAAGAGATGGGATTTTATCCAACATACGTTAACCAAATTAGGAATCTTGGAGCCAACTCCGCTTACTTATACCAAGTGAGATTGAATAGGAACAAAGAGTTCCATTATCCCACCTTCATGGTGACCCATGAGCATTCAACTTGAAAGCACATTGGGAGGGATGGCATGTGTGGTGTCATCCCAATCCTATCATGGCCTTTAAATGCTCCATAATTAATCTTATCCCTCAAATTTTTATGTGTCCCCTTGAATAGACTATGATTAATGGTGGTTGTCATATACTTAAGAAAAATTAACATTAAAATATCAAGAGGAAACTTATATCCCCATTTTTTTGTGTTGACCCTCTCTTGGCTATGTTGGATTACAGGTATAATTCTCCTTTTAGGTCTTGAAGAAAAGGGAATATGTTAATCTCTTGAAACCAACATGCTTCTTTCTTTATTCATGAGACAAGCTTTGCTAGAGGGACATTCGAAGTTTTGTGGTCTTTATTAGTGAGCTTGATTATTATCGTCGAGTCCTTGATCACTAAAATAGACTTGATTTTGGTCAAGTTAATTTTCTAGATCCCTTATAAGAGCACATAGGCCTTTGCTTGATTGTTAGTAGTGATTCCAAAACCCCAATCATAACTAATTTCATTATTTCCTTTAAGATCAATTATGATCCCCCACACCTACCACCCCTTTTTAAATTTGAAGGACATGGGCCTGTGATTTGATCTAGTTATGTGTGCATAAGTCATGATTAAATTTGAAGGACATTGGGGTGAGTTTTGATCCACTTATATGTGCAAAGATCACAAGATCATTTAATATAATCTCTCTAGGTACAGCCACATGTTCGACCACTACCTCAAGGTTACCTCATAGCTCCAAGAACATACCTCATAGGAATTGAACCTTGCCCACTAGTGAAAAACTCCTCACTCCTCACCAATTGATCCAACCCCTTTGGAATTTAAAATTTGAAGGACATGGGGGTGGAATTTGATCCACTTATGTGTGCATGGGTCACGATATCATTGCACTGAGAGTAGTGAGGTGCTCTACAACCCAGTATGGGGGAGATGTTGTCACGTAACGTAACATAACATTATGTTATATTACAAAAAACAAAAAGTAATTAAAAAAAGAATGTTGGTTCAAAAAATAAAAATTAAATCCAAATGAAAAGTCATTACAAAATTCATGTCGGCTTATAAAATAAAAATATAAAATATAAAACCAACATAAGATGGAATCTTAAACACGAAGTAAATTTTTCCGAACATGTAAAAAGGTTATGATAAAAACACTTTTCACCTCAAGAAATTGGATCCTTCTCGGTGCTTGATAGATATGAGTTTAAGATGGATCTATGGGTTTAATACAATCTCTCTAGGTGCAACCAAAAGTTCGACCACTACCTTAAGGTGACCCC
This sequence comes from Larix kaempferi, assembly GCA_027924585.1. NCBI lineage: Eukaryota > Viridiplantae > Streptophyta > Pinopsida > Pinales > Pinaceae > Larix > Larix kaempferi. The sequence goes on from BSBM01000681.1 coordinate 5,750,817, forward strand.
ATGGCTCCAGGAAAATCCCTTGGAAGAATTGAACCTTGTCCATTGGTGAAAAAATATTTGCTTTTCACCAATGGATTCAACCCATTTGGGATTTTAATATGAAGCACATAGGGGTGAGATTTGATCCACTTATGTGTGCAAGGGTCATCAGATCATTTAGTATAATCTCTTTGGGTGCAACCACACAATTGGACACTACCTTGATGTGACCCCATGGCTCCACGAAAATCCATAATGGGAATTAAACCTTGTCCATTGGTGAAAAAATTCTCACTCCTCACCAATGGATATAACCCCTTTGGGTTTTTAAAATTTAAAAGACATGGGGGTGGGATTTGATCTACTTATGTGTGTACAGATCATGAGATCATTTAATACAATCTCTCTAGGTGCAACCACATGTTCAAACACTACTTCAAGACGAGAACTTAACTTTTCACATTGGTGAAATACTCTTCACACTTCACCAGTAAATCCAACACCTTTGGGTTTGTTTTAATTGTATTCTTTAATAAAATTTATATACTTATTAAATAATGCATTTATTATATATATTTGAAGAATTATATATATATATAAAGAGGTGGATAATTGTTGTAATGTTGCATAAATTTGGACTTTCACATATTATTTATTATAATAAAATCATTTTTTTATGATATGATATTATAAGTATAATTTCTTTTATATTAATATGCATACAAATTTAAAATTATTTTTATAACAATTGCATTTGTAGATATAGCAAAAATTGATTTTCAATTTGTCTTTTAAAAATAATTGTTAAAATAAGCATTATCAAAATTAAAAATTCACAATAAAAAAAGGGATTATTTGCATCATTTATATTTTTTTATTTATAAATGAAAATGGTTTGATTTTGCATGAATTTATTTTTTATTTTCATAAAGTTTTTTATCTTTCTAAAAAAATTATATTAAAACCAATTCAATTTAGAATTTAAAATAAAATTCTAAATTCAACCTAAAATTTTATTTACTTTTACTTTTTCACTTTTTATATTGGCAAAGCCCGACCAAAATTTATTTACTTTTTATATTGGGCGACCTAATCACTTTGTAATCTATATTCACTTGTTTCATTTAAGTTTTAAAAGTAGTTCGTTTTCTATATAAATGGTTGAATGCTTGGTTGTCACACCATTAAATAGTTTTGCAAAATATGACTCATATCTTGTTTATCAATATTATTTGCGTTGAATTGAGTAACGAATTATTGAGGATATGGATAGTATCACTTCATATACAATATACGATATTCGAGTTGTTTTTTGGTTTTTTGTTTATTGTTTTTTGGTTTTTGTTTTTAGTTTGGAATCTCAATTTTTATTATTGATGAGAGATGAAAAGTTTTTGATATTATTTATTTGATTTTTATTTGTATTATTGGATTTATTTTTGATTTTATCATTTGAATTTGATGAGTATTATGTAATGAGATGCTTAACTTAACTTGATATTTTGTAGTTTATGAACTTTTAGTTTGGATTTAATTAGTCATAGAGCTAGACGAGTCATTCTCACTTCAAATTAAGTGTGCATTTGAAACACACACTTACTTCCCCATGTACACCCTCCTTTATTATGAGAGTAATGCACACTTACTCCCCCACACCCACCATCCCTCATCATGAGGGTGAAGGTAGGGGAAGTGTGCACTTACTACCCTCACCCCCTCCTTGCATTTAAAATGCATACTCACTTCCTCCACCCTTACCTTCCCTCATTATGAGGATGAGGGTGGGGGAAGTGTGCATTTGAAATACACACTTAAAAGGGTGGGGATGGGGATGGGGATGGGGATAGTAAGTGTGCATTTGTTCCTGTCATTCCCACCCTACTACTTCTCTCTCATTATGAGGGTGGGGACTAGAGTAGTAGGTGTGCATTTGAAATACACAATTCTTTCTCAATTATGAAGGTGGTGGTGGGAGGAGCAAGTGTGAATTCCACGGTGTGGAGGTTGGGGGAGCAAGTGTGCATTTGAAAGGGCCACTTACCACTCCCTCATTAAGAGGGTGGAGATGAGGGGAGTAAGTGTGCATTGGAGTAAATGTACGTTTGAAATTCACACTCATGGTGTCTCCACACCCCATATTCATCCCACGGTGTCCCTGCACCCTCACCTTCACCATTGCCCCCTCTCTTTATTTATCTTAAATTATTGTTGTGTAAGATAAGTTTCACCAATATAACCAACTATTTTGATCATAGTAAAAAAAGTCATTTTGGGAATAATACATCTCCCACCCCACTCTAAAATTCTTTAAAATATAAATAAATAAACAAACAATATTTAAGCTACTTACTTATCCCACCCCACTTTGAAATTCCTTGAAATATAAATAAGATACAAACAATATAAGCTACACATATAGTGATTCGATCAATTTGGTCAAAATGCTCACATACTTCACATGTACATTTACTCCAATGCACACTTACTATAACCACCCTCACACCCATATTGTCCCCTCTCTTTATTTATCGTAAATTATTATTGTGTAAGATAACTCTCACCATTGTAACCAACTACTTTGTAGAAAATTGTAAAATTTATCATAGTGAAGAAGGTTCTTTTCACTAGACTGGTTGAATGATTACATGCCTTGCTTTTATTATTTGTTTAGCTTAAAGAATTTAATCATTAAAAGTTAGATTTTGTGAGAGAAACTTGTAATAAATGTTATGTTTGAGCATATTAATAAATTATTGAAGGAATTATTAAGGGTTTGTGTTACATGAGCGAATTTAACGTGTTTCCAATTAAAAAAAGACTTCTTAAATGCTTTCAAAGGGGATTTAGAAGATTTGTATTTGGTGAACACAGTCACAAGTTAAGTCTCACAAACTATGGCGACCATCCATGGTGCCTAGGGTTTACGAGAGGCTCTTCAATGGCTAGGGTTTATCAAATGTTTTTTAATTACTGTGCATCCTAGGATTTTGAGTTGGAACATTGATGGCCAGAGGCCACATTCCCAAGTTTATTATTATATTGAATTGACACATGTTTTATTGGATCCCAGGTGCTTGGGACAATCTCCGTCACCTTGTTTAAAGTATTGTGTCACTGTACTCTTGATGTCTTTGCATTTACTGTAGTTCTTTGTTTTTTCATACCACAGATGAGACCCTTGTCTCTCTTAGCCTCGTAAACTATGCAAGTGTTTACACATGGAGGTATCACATGATCTTGGATCAATGTATCACATCTTATTAATAAGGCTATGCATTCCGAGGATGGTTTTGACACTCTACCACCCTCTCTCTCTAGAGTTTCTTCTCCGCTCATTGTTGAAAACATTCAAAAGCCTGTTCCTACTGCAGTCCCTTAGAGTACTATTGGCTCATCAATACGCTCAGGTCTTATGTTGGCAAACCTTCATCAGAAAAGGGTCTAGACTTGGGAGCCTCCATTTCAGCTACATGAACAAATTGTATAAGCTGTGTGAAGAAGAAACCAGAGGTTAATCTTGACTTAAGTGAGGATGTCCCTATGTTTGAGTTTTTCTCCATGTTTGAATAAACTATTGTAGGTTATTTTCCAGGAAGCAGCATGTCTCTTCCCACTTTTCGTAACTAGGTGGTGAACTAGTGGAGGTTTCTAGACTATCCTCCACAATTCTTTGGCCTATCCAAAGGATGGCCTGGAGTTATTCTCCGTTCTACTGAACAAGTCAAGAAGATACTTGAAGGCACCTGGTTTTGGGGGAAATATCCATTCATGGTCAAGAGATGGGTGCCTATATTTGATTCCCACAGGGAGAAAATTTACTCACACCCCACTTAGGTGAGACTCCCGGGGTTGTCTCCTGAGTTGTGGACCCTTGAAATCTTCTTAGTTATTGGTGACACACCGGGAGAATACATTCTCGCATATGATAGATTTGAAGCAACAAGAAAGATGGTAGTGGCTAATATATTGGTAGACCTAGACATCATATACGGTTTACCTGGAAAGATTAACATTACCAAAGGACCCTATACCTACTCTCGGGAACTTGACTATATAGGGTTTCCTTTTAGATGCAACTATTTCCATGTATATGGACACCTCATCCAATATTTCTCAATGCCCTTTGTATGTAATTTTTTGAGGAAAAATAAGGCAGATAGACTAGTAATCGATGATTTTTTAGAAAACCAACACTTCCTAAATATTGAGTTTTCTTTGAAGTATTGTGCATATGATCATGAGTCTGGCCTCACACCTCGAATGTCATTATGGATTCCACTCTTCCTATGTAGTTTATTACAAGTTCTATGGCATATTAGGGGACTGCTAAAGTATAGTATGAGGATCCTCCTTCATTACTTGAGCCTACACTGCCTATATTGTTGGTGGAATAGATGACTGTGGACTTGGCAGCTCAGATGCTCCAGACACTTTATTTGAATCTTCCTCGTGTTGTCATAGTAGAGGAAATCCAACCTCTAGGGGAGAACTCGAAGGAATTAGAAGATGGCATATTGCAGAATGAAGTGTGGGAATATTTGGCTCTATCTGGACTCCCTTCTTTCGACTCTTCTCCCTTGGGTAAGTTTAATCATGCCCCCAGTTTTTGCTGTAATACCTGTTTTATTCTCCACTCCTCCTCCCAACTTATCCCTATATTCTAAACTAGTTACTCCTTTGTGTACTGTATTGGTACCATACTTTTGGTTCTTTCGAGCTCTATATAGTCTCTTTGATAACTCTCTAGATCTCCACTGAAGATGGTCTAAAAATCATTGGTCCCTCCTTTCATGTTGAACCCTTATCCATATATCCTCTCTCCCATATCCATAGCACCCCATGTCCTTTATTACTTCTCCTGAGAGAGAGTCTTCTCTCTTGATCCCCCCTTCATCCCCAAAACCCTTCACGGTATCCCCAGAGAGGATCCCCCCCTTTTCTCTCCCCACGAGCTCCACTTTTAGCTCTGAAGATGAGTCTGGATGACTTCCCCTTATATCCTATTGACTACAATTCCAAACCTTCACAAACCTGTCCATTTGATGGGAAGACAAAAACCTCAGCTAGAGACCACTTTAGGCCTAGATCATCTCATAATATGCAAGTATCTTCTGAAGCAGTTAAAGGTCTTTTCAAGTTCTCTCATGGAAGTCCCAATCGTCTGCAGGGGCGCAGTTCTATTATGGCATCTGCTAGAACTCAGGCAGTTTTAGATGTCAGTGAGGGAATACAAAGAACTATCAAGGGGGACTTAAAGCACCCCCATACAGGTGATTAATTGATGTTGTGCTTACCCTTGAATGTAATAGGCCTAGGCCATGCCTCCAAAAAATTGGCTCTAAAATTATTACACTCTGCATAATCAAGATATAGTTTTATTATAGGAGACACTTGCTATAGATGATTCTATGGTCAAATAAATTAAGTCCATTCTTCATGGTTGGGAAATTTTATCATTGGATGTTGTTGGTAGATTGGGTGAATTTTAATTGGCTGGAACCTTAATTCTTCATGTTGGGGAATATCCTCAGGTTTGGGAGTTGAGATTAATTCTAGAGATTTGGGAATATCTTTCACCCTCTTAAATTTATATGGTCCTCACTTACATAGAGAGGAATTCTAGGATAATCTCTTTGAAGTAGGATTCCATCTGGTACATAATTCATACTAGATAGGGATTTGATTTTTTCTATAGGTGAGGGAGAGACTTGGGGTAAATCAACTCATAAAGACCCACTTTTTGAATACTCTGTTAGAAAATTGGAAGATGTTGGCCTTTTTTTATCTTCCTCTGATGGTTCTTAAACCAAATTGGAGGAACAACAGAGAGCAGGAGATCAAGCTGTCACTAAAAGACTCAACTGTTATTTACTCAATGATGGATTTTTGAACTTAGCATATTGTGCCAAACAATGGATAGGAACATGAGGTGATTTGGATAACTTTACTTTTTTCCTTGATGTTAGAGGGGATTAGAACAAAACACCTTCACCCTTCAAATTTGATGCAATGTGGTTGGATGATGAGGATTTACAACTTCTGGTCAAAGCTACTTGTGATCCCTTTAACCCTTCTTCACATTGCTTGGATGTAGTTCAATTTATAAACAATCTCAATAGGTTGAAAGCACATACAATCCCTTGGGTGGAGAATTTATAAAAGGATAGGAGTAAGGAAATCCTTGAAGCTGAAGCAAAGATGGAATCCTAGCACTCATCAACTATTGACAATTTGAATTCAGATCAGAAAGTACAGATGATGGAACTAGATCATAGAAGAAGGAAGCTTTTGCTTGATGAGGAACCCACTCTCTAACTCAAAAGCTGAGTTATTTGGCTTAGGAAAGGTGACAGTAATTCCAAGTTTTTTAATAACTTTATCAATTACATAGAATATATTAATTCTATATAGGAGACTGAATATGATCAAGGACAATTGGTTTCTAGTTTTAATGATATTGCAAATGTGGGGGTGAGGTTCTTCTCCAATTTGCACAAGGAGGACCAAAGGGAACCTATTGCTTCAATGCTAGGGATTATCACACACTTTCCCCCCTTTGTTTCAGAAGAAAAAAATCCATCCCTTAAATATCATGTTACTAAAGAGGAACTATCAGCTGCAATGAATTCTATGCACATGGACAAGAGTCTCCGATCAGATGGTTGGCTAGTCGAATTTTATTTGGGCATGTTTGAGCACATTGGTGCATATATTCTTGTCATCATAGAAGAATCCAAATTGAAAGGTAGGGTCTTGGAAGATTTTAATTCAACTTTTCTCACTTTGATCCTGAAATATGACAGGGTCAAAATAATGGAATATATTCGACCAATTTCATTATGTAATTGTGTATACAAGGTGATAGCCAAGGTCCTTTCCAATAGAATAAGGGTAATTCTCTCTAAATAAATATCCCTTGAACAATTTACCTTTCTGGAAGGCCGAAAGATTCATGATTCCATTTACATATCTCAAGAGGTGCTTCACTTGACAAAAACTACTCGCTCTCCCATGGTGTTTATTAAAGGAGATTTGTCTAAGGCATGTGGCAAGGTTAACCAGAATTTTCTCCACTTGGTGCTCACTTAGATAGGATTTGAGCTTTCAATGATTAATTGGATACTATCATGTGTAGAATCAGTCAGCTTTGTAGTACTCATCAATGTCCCAACCTTTTACTCATGCTTCTTCAAACCTAGTAGAGGGCTCATGCAAGGATTTCGTCTGGCTCCCTTATTATTCTTGTTGATAATGGAAGGTATCGGTAGAATCCTCTCCTCTACCAGATCTAATGTATCCCTCAGAGGATTTCTCTTTGGTGGATTTTTATCCATTACACATCTCCTCTTTGTGGTTGACATCTTACTCTTCTATGATGGAAGCAGAAGGGAGATTAAAAATATCAAATCTCTCCTAGCACTATTCTCATAAGCCACATGTATGTTATGTAATCCACTTAAATATTTTATGTCGTTCCTTAATCTAGAAGATGAGTCAACTGAATGGATTACTAATCAATTTGATTTTGAGACTGTTGATATATCTCTGGGGATCAAATATATAGGTTTTTCTATTATACCAAATGATTATACCTGCAAAGACTGGGCGTGGATTATAGGAAAAGCTAAAAGTAAATTAAATTTATGGTGCAACAAGTGGTTATCGAAAGCAGGTAGAATGATCCTTATGAAGTCCATTCTAGAAAGTATCCTGGTGTTTTGGGTTACACTTGCACATGTCCCTTCAGGTGTTCTTGAATATATTTGGAAATTTTGCTTTAGTTTCTTGTGGATTAATAATCTCTTTGGAAAATATTATCATTGGATATGATGGAACACACTCACCCTACCTAAAAATATAGGATGTCGTTGACTAAAGCATCACTTGTGCTTCTCAAAAACACTTGCAACAAAGGGTATTTGGAATTTAATGCAAGGCATATGTCTTTGGGTCAAACTATTCACATCAAATATATGTATCCAATGTATGTTTTGGAATGGATCAGGTCAAGTTCCAAATTGACTAGGAACATGTCAATTATGTGGAAGGAAATGGTATCTGTATTTGACATTATTGGAGACTGTATTACCCAAAAAATTGGTAATGGAAGATCTATTAGGTTGGGTATTGACCCTTCAATTGGTTGTACATCCTCTTACAAGTTACCAATGGATATGGTCGATTCTCTCACTGATAGAGGTTATATTTTCCCATGTCAAATCCAAGGCTTACTCAATACTAGTGTGCTTAAGCAAGAATGGTTATCAGTTGACCATATCGGATTTGTGAATGATGAGAAATTAAAGTGGGACAATTATATAAAGGATCTAAAAAATAATCACATATCTCTTGCTGATGGAAATGACCAATTGATTTGCGCCAAAATTGAGGTTGAAGGCAACTATCTACCAAATATTAAATATCAGATGTTAGTTTTTAATCATTTAATGCAATATGATCTATGATCTTAACTAAGAGAACAACATGTACAACATATAAAACACAAGAGAAAAGAGACACAAAGCATTTCACCGGGGAAAACCAAGAAGGTGAAAAACCCCGCAACTTCCTCAAAGATAGAATAAGCACCAATACAAAGATCACAATTATCAAACCCCAAAAGATAGATGTCTTCAGCAGCTACTCCTCCTCCACTTTTGCACACTCCTCTCTCTCAACTATACGAGTTTGATGAATGAGTGAATGGACAAATAGAGAGGTGCTCCTCTCTATTTATACTTTACCTTTACTTGCCCTTTACTCTAACTGGGTTGACCTCCCTTAGGAGAGTCTAATAACCCATTACCACTTGTCACTGGGCCGACCCCACTAGGGTGGTCTAATAACCCTTTAACTCATACTGGGCCGACCCCTCTAAGGTGGTATGATAACCCATAAAATATAAGTTACGACACTTACAATATAACTTGCGACACTTGCAAATACAAATGACGACACTTCCAATCGGAGGAATAATACATCTCCGTTGGGGATACAATAAAGTACAAATGTAACACATACAATATACAAGTGAATATCTTCCGAAGTTACAAATACATCAACACTCCCTCTTAACTAGGAAGGTATTCTCTTGACACAAGTCGTCAATACATATAGGCACACGTCTTCAATACTGGCGCTGGATCATCATCACTGGATCACGGAGCATCATTGTCACTGTTATTGCACTAGTCATCTCAATCACTAGTGCTATCTCTCAATTCTTCTCGTCATAGGAAGTTCTACAGAGCCAACGCTTTTTCATGTTGGATGTAGCCCTAGCCTCCATGTAGGTCTTCATCATCTCTATGAGCGGGCCATCCAATGGAATCTCAGGGTTGATTATGTGCATCTTGCAAAACCTCGAAAGAGCATCCCAGGACTGATTATGTGCGATGCACAACCTGCAAGATCTCCTAGGGTGCTATTATATGCAAGCAAGAAAAACCTCGAAAGAGCATCCCAGGACTGATTACGTGCAAAGCACAATTTGCAATATCTCCCAGGGCGCTATTATATGCCATGGAAAAAACCTAGAAGGAGCATCCTAGGAATGATTATGTGCAAAGCACAACTTGCAAGATCTCCCAGGGAGCTATTATATGTCCGTCCAAGCAAAACCTAGAAAGAGCATCTTCCAGATCTCCCAGGGAGCTATTATATGCCATAGGAAAAACCTCAAAAGAGTATCTGCAAATATCCCAGGACTGATTACATGCTATTAGGAAAAACCTCGAAAGAGAATCCCATGACTGATTACGAGCTTCCTGCTCAACCTATAGGATCTCCCAGGACTGATTACATGCCTCTGCACAAGCAAAACCTCGAAAGAGAATCCCAGGACTGATTATGAGCTTCCTGCTCAACCTATAGGATCTCCCATGATGCTATTATACTCTCATGATACTGCACAACCTGTCCACGGCCACGGAGTATCATCCTGATACTCATGATCATACTAATCATCCTCGCACAGAGCATCGTGCTGATGCTCATGATCATACTAATCATCATCATATAGAACATCATCCGAATTTTCATAGCAAAGCATCATCTTGATGCTCTTCACACAACACTTACATCCACAGCCATGGGAAGGATCCTCCTACATCCATGCTTGGAAGGGATCCTGCATCTATGTCCCATCACTTCCTCCTGGAAGTATCTTCAATTTGAAGAACACCAAGCCTTTATTTGAAGTACTCGAACTTCACCCTGGCTAGTGGCTTGGTCAACACATCTGCAATATGCTCATCCGTCGCAACATACATGAGCTTCACTGCTCCTCTCTGCACCATATCCCTGATATAGTGATACTTGATCTCGATATGCTTCGACTTGTCATGGAACACTGGGTTCTCGGACAACTTCACACAACTCTGGTTGTCACAGAAGATACAAGTAGCATCCAACTGGAGATCAAATAAATTAGACAGTAGCTTCCTTATCCATACTGCCTCACAATTGACCGAACATGCTGTGACATACTCTGCTTTGGCTATACTCAGTGCCACGCAGGATTTCTTCCTGCTAAACCAATGTCATGGGTGCTTGTTTCAAATCGTACAAGGATTTCTTCAATTTTCACACATGTGAATCCCTGTCATGTGTCTCAAATCTGAGTGGATGCTCCACATACACTTCCTCTTCCACTACACCATTCAAGAAGGCTGTCTTGACATCCATCTGGTGTATCTTCCACTTCATCACTGTAGCCAGAGCAAGTATTGTTCTGATGGAAGTGTATCTTGCTACAAGTGCAAAAGTTTCTTCATAATCTATCCCTTCTTTGTGGGAGAAGCCATGAGCGACAAACCTTGCCTTGTATTTTTCTATGCTACCATCTGCATCATGCTTGATCTTGTAGATCCACTTGGAAGTCACAACAGACTTCCCTTCTGGTCTCAGGACCACATCCCAGACATAATTCTTCATGATCGACTGGTACTCCTCAATCATGGAATCCTTCTATTACTGCATCCCTAATCCTAGGAACTTTATATTCTTCAAAATCTTCAATAGGTAGTTTTCTTGAACTTCATCGCTGGAACAAATGTCATTGTCCTTCTTTTGTATGGGTTTGTACACGATCTTTCCTACAAGTCAAATTCAATTGCATGATTAGAAACATCTCATATTTTTCAGAACAGAATCTTACGCATAAGGACATATGTCATACAGTCATGCAATTATCTTAGCCAATGCTTCAATACAACATTTATCCATATCTAGTAACTTTCTAGATGCCTTCCATCTCTACCAGAACATTGTTAAGAGTGTGCACTACTCCCAACATGTCAGCAAAGAGGTTTCATTCTAGATAAGTGGCAATGGAGTGTTGTACAGTACCATAGGCCATTTACCCATTACTATTTTAGTAGTATCTTGTTTATTAATGCAAGTTTTCTAAAATGCATAATATACATCCTAAATCTAGGAACATAAGTATGTACATGACTAAACAACATCATTTAAGTAATCATATGTACAAGAAATGATAATTCAAATACTTATCTTTGTTTGGGTGTTGGGTGGAGTCCCTCTCAATCTTTGCTTCCTTACAGGAATTACTGAAGTGTGCTCCCTCTTGATCTTTTCTTCCTGGATTATCCGTCTTTGAACTTATATCCATCTTGGACCACTATGCATGCTTAAGTGTGCACTAGTATCATCATTGTGTCATCCTAAAGATCTCATACATAATCATATATGCATTAGTATAATCTCAATACTATCAAAACATTATGATTCTAAATAATCTTAAACATGTATGGTCATGGTCATTTCATACACAGGTAATTTATCACAAGCGTTAGTATTTCAAGGTTTTAGGGAGGACTTCTTTTACTCATGCATATTCTTATTTGACCATAGGACTCTTCTGGTTTGTCATATCATCAATTAAAGTAAGAAGCATAATATGCATAAACCCATGATTACTCAAACTTATAACTTCATGAATAATCATTATCAATCATACAAAAAGTATACTTGTATAAGATCCCAACACAAGGTAGGATTCTAACTTGATACACGAAAAACATACCTAGATTATCATGTTTGCTAGTTATGTCCAACATACCCAAACAATGTCTTCTTTGTTCTCTTTAATGATTTAGAGACCTTGTGCTAGTAACCTGCATATCTCATAAGTTAAGCATTGTAGAACCAAATTATACATACCTCGTAAGTAGAGATTTTATGTGATCAATGGCTATGGATGAGTCTTTGTCTTCATGTCACCATGGTCATATGTTCTTGATCGAGAACTTTATTTGTCTTTCTTGATGTACCTTTCATGTTAGCAGACAACATCATCCTCATACAACACCACAGTGCATTAGTACAATCATAAGTGTCATAACCCTAATCAATGAGTGTTTTCTATCATTCCCATGCATTCATACTTTTTACTAAGGTGATAAGACAAGTCTAAAATTAGTCAAGGTTGTACTAACCTCAATAATATGAAGACAAACATATCATAAACTTAATCATGAACAGATTTCAAAACATACCTATATGTCCTCAAGTCATACCTGTCGAGATTGCATGTAGTCTTTTATGTAAGGCCTTAGCCTCATATCCCTCTGGAATTGGAACTTGTTCACTTATTTAGGTGTCCAATTCATTATCTTCTAGGATTAACCCAATCCTATACACTTGATTTGTTGAAACTGGATTTGGAGCTGGCTAGGGTTTGGCAGAGAAACCCTAAAAACCCAAAATTGGAATTCAAACTTCCGTCTGGACAGGGAGATGCAATTGAATGAGGCAAGAAAGCCGGTGTGCTCAAATTTTGAAAAATCCAAAAATTGACCCTCCAAAAATGACCTACGAATTTCAGATGTGCAACTTTTGTCAAAATTTGTTTTTTCGGTTTTTCTGGTCCAAAAACCAAACTAGGGTTTGATAGTCCGGGGGTTCTACCCAACCAAAAACTTTGATCTTGGTCTCTAAATTTTGATTTTGCTGAGGAGAGGAATCCTATGCTGAGAGCACTCCAAAATTCCACTTCTGTCAAAAGCCCTAATTTCTCGTAGTAGTGACAAACCAAAAATGAAAATGCTCAGAATCCAATTCTGTTTTGACAAAATATATGCCATATTGTTTCTGGAAATTCTCTGAAATTTTGGATCCTCAGAGTCTAAAACTTCGACCTGTGGTAGAATGACCTGTCATATTTCCAACCCCATAGATATGAGCTCCAATGGATTCTCCATGAGAGAGATATGCTAAGTGTCTCAACATGACCTGTTTATGGGATGAAACAACATAGCGAACTTGTACGGAGTGCCACGTGACACTGTTTCAAATTTGGCCTCTGAAAATCGAACTTCTCACACTACAGTCCATGCCCTAACTGCCACTTTTTACAAAATTCCATTTGTAGATTCCTAGCTCGATATATGACCTTTGTTCCTAGGTCACCTGTTTAGGGATGCATTCTGGAAGAGGCAGAAACCCTAAATTGTACGAATCATATCTCACAAATTACAACGAATATGAGGCTGATATCAGGACACAAGGTACATGAGCATTTCATATTCGGCCTGTAAAAGTGTCAGATCCTGATCCTTTGCCAAAACTGATTTATAGCGAAAGTCCCACGATGACTAGTTTTTACTATACCAAGCCCTAGCTTCCAATTTGTCGCAAGTGCAACAAGTGTCGTAAATGCCATACGATGCCTTCCTTCAGGATAGCTTCAATACCATGTTAGTTTTTAATCATTTAATTCAATATTATATAGGATCTTAACTGAGAGAACAACATGTACAACATATCAAACACAAGAGACAAGAGACACAAAGCATTTCACCGGGGAAAACCAAGAAGGTGAAAAACCCCGCTACTTCCTCAGAGATAGAATAAGCACTGTTAACACCCAAAAAGTGCTCACTACCTCATCTACCACATTATATGGCTCATTTGTCCATTTTCCTACCATATTTCCCTTAAAAACCCAAAAAATCCCATTAAAAAGCCTCCAAAAGGCCTAAAATGCCTCCAAAAGGCCACAAAACCATCAAAATAGCCTCAAAAAGGCTAAAAAACCCCCTTTTTTTCCTCCAAAAATAGCAAAAACCCCCTAAAAAGGGAAGAAAAATATAAAATAATGAGGAAAAGGAGGAAAAAACCCTATACAGCTGCCCTAAACCATGTGTTTCCCAAAACCATGGGTTAGCACTCCACCACCAAAAAACTATAAATAGGTGATGGAGATCCCTTATTCCATATCCACAATCATAAGCACCCTTACTCTGCCAAAATCTCTCTTGAAACCCTAGTTCACCATTGAACTACTTTCACCTTGAGAGCCACTTTTGGCCCATTCCCATCATTGGAGAAAGAGAAGGAGCACATTGGAGCTTGGAGCAACCCTCTTGGACATTGCAAGGAGCTTCATCAACCTTCACATTGAAGGTAACTTTAATACAAAAAAGCCATTCTTTACATCTTTTGTTTATGTTTAATGCACAATGTTTACAATAGTTTATATCTTTGTTTTAGCTTAATAATTTACATTTACTGAACTGCTACTAAGGAGTCCATTCTCCTTAGTAGGTGCTCATTTGCACAAGCTAGGGGTAAAACCCTAGCTACAGTTTTGGCGACTCCGCTGGATTTTGAATTTTTGGTTTCCGTTTTAAAAAATTTTCCCTTTCGGTTGTCCCTTTCGGCCGCCGTACATCGCGTTTTTTCCCTCTGCAGTCGCGTCCCGACCGCGCCTTTCAGGCCTTTACCCGCGACCCGACCGCGGCTCTCAGACTGCTTCCGACGCCCCACCGGCGGATTCAAGTCTGTTACCTGCGATCCGACCGCGGCTAATCAGCCTGATTGCTGCGATCTGACTGCGCCCGTCGGCCACTTTCCCGCGTCCCGACCGCGCCTGTCATCTTCTTTGCCGCGACCCGACTGCGTCTTTCACCCTGTTTCCTGCGTCCCGACCGCATCCGTTGGTCCGAAAGCCGTGACCTGACCGCGTATGTTTCCCTCAAACCCGCGGTCCGCCTGTTCCGATTCGCCACCGACCCGCGGTCTGATCTCTGCACTTTTTTCCTAATTTGAGCCCAGCCCCTTTTGCTGTAATATTTTTTGCATCTGAACAGCCCTCTGTCCTACCTGCAGCCTCACTTCCCTACAACCTTTCTGCAACATAATTTCTGTTCCCTTTACAGAATTCTTTTAAAATTTCAGTATTTTTAATTCAGAAAATTTTGCAAGTTAAAGTTTCAATTTCCATATTATTGATAGTTAGAAGTTGCCCCCCTTGTGGCACTTCTATTTTGGGTTCATCACCTCACGAGCACACACTCTGTCACATAATTCAAGTGAGCCTTAAAAAGTACCTAATTAAACCAACATTCTAACCCCACTTGGGGAACACAAAAGAATCTTTGTAGTTAGGTAGGGTCGGGGGGATAGGCTTCCAAAAACACCCCTCGATCACTTTCACTTGAGACATAGTTGTTGTCCAAATAGGGAACCAAAATCCCCTAGTACTTTTTGGCACGGTCACAACCAGTTTGTCAGAGGGCCTCTCCCTTAGGAGGGTTGAAGTCGGGAGACTGGTTCCGGAGGCCTGAGTGGAATACCGCACTCCATTTAGTAACCGAAGGGCTACCTTTCGCGGGATATCCCTGTATAGGGGTATTGCGGTCAATGAACTAAATGGCAGATTCACCTTTCTGGACGTGTCATGAACGGGGTATCTTAGTTGCCATTCTTCTAGGATTGACTACCCGGTGTCCCTCCCGGTAGGGGGATATCATAGCCACTTGGCTTTCCTACTCATATTGTCTGACTTGGATTTCATCACCTTGCAGAGGATATGTTTAGTTGAGTCAGAATACTTTTAGTTAGGTGTTTTCATGCTCCTTTACCTCCCTTTGGTCTAGTGAGTCCACCATTTTATGTTTCTAGGCAACCTGCTGCTTGTTGGTATTCTGACCATCTTTGTTGTTACTTCACCTATTGTAGCACAACTGTTGCAGTGGGTGTTTTGAGTTGGTTGTTGGCCTGAGTGCCTTTTTTTTGAGCTCTCCTTCTGCACACTCGGTTGCATTAGGCTTTTTTGAGCTGTTTTTACTCACCTCAACCCACAGAGATTAGACCTCATCTGTCACCATTGAGTCCCCGAGACATTCTCGGCGCCTCAGGGGCGAGCCCCCACAGCACGGTTCTCTTGAAACCACCCATCATAGATTCCGATCATCATCCGCTGATACCACTCATCACAGATCTAGAGCCTTGTCACTTGACTCCACTCGTCAGCGACGTAGGTCTCTGTCACCAGATATTGACGCACCTTACTTTACCTCCAATTCTGAGACAGAATCTGAGAACCCCATTTACACTGCCCCCACTAGCCCCATGGCTGGCGTGACTTCCACTCCTTTTGTTGTAGGGACCATTGGTGGCACATCCACCATTACACCAGTTACTACACCTGCTTTGGGTATGCCCTCCATGGGGCCCCCATCTACTGCCCCCCTCACTGCACCCATTCCTGCAGCTGGGATACCTATTCCCACTTCATTAGTGGTTCACACTACACATGGTGGTGCAGGCCCCTCCTATACTACCTCTGTTCCCCCACTTGGGGGCACCATCCCAAATCCTGTCCCTCCACTTGGGGGCATTGGCCCCAACTTGGTCCAACCCACTACTGTGTCACATCCTCCTTCCAGTTTGACATTCATGGCTAGCCTCAACCTACCTGACCTGGCCAGATTGACCAACGATCCTATTCGACACGACCCTACGTGGCCTCATATGCCTACCAAGCTCCCCTCTGACATCCCTAAGTTCGAGGGCAAGGCAGGTGAGGACCCACAAAACCATATCATGTCTTTCCACCTATGGTGTTCCTCTAATTCCATAGTGGATGACTCTGTTCGCCTCCGTCTCTTACAGCGCACCTTCACTGGCTCTGCAGCCAAGTGGTATATCGAGCAACCTCATGGGACCCATGCCACCTTTGCTTCCCTTGCCTCGACCTTCCTGCAGTTCTTCCAGTTGCCTGTCCGCTATGACGCAGGCGTTGAGATCCTCCTATCTTGTAGACAAAACACGGCTACCCATATCACGGACCACATCCATGAGTGGCGTCGACGCTGTAGATTATGCAAGATCAAACTCGACGACCGTATCTTCCTAGATTGGTTCCTCAAATCCCTTCTCCCTGTTATTGCTAAGGATGTGGCATCAGAAAGACCCCAGTCTGAAGAAGAGGCCATCCTTAAGGCCCAACAGTTCGACCTCATTTACGCCCAGTCAGGTTACCTTTATACCATTATAACTGATGCCCCTCGCGGAGATCCATCCCCGCATGATGCACCGGGGGCATCCCACGCTGCAGACGGCATCATTGGCCGTGTGTCTTCGCATCCTCAACCATTTTCCATAGCACGTCCTAACCCTGGCCCCGACCTTTCGCGGGCTACCTCACAGTCTGGAGCAACCAACTCATATGCTCCCATGACACATCACCACCATTCCCATGGACCCTCATGTCCACCGCAGTGCTTCGTTCATGCGACCCCCGCTTATGCCCCCCCGGTCGCACCTCAGCCCTACTACCATCAGCAGGCTGCCCCAGCTCATGCGCCTTCACAAGCCCAACCCGCTTATTATCCGCCACAGGCAGCCCCTGTGGAAAACCCACAACCCACTCCGCAGCCATATCAGCAACCCCCTCAAGTTGCTGTACCTGCTCAGCCTCAACCTACATATCATCCCCCGCAGCCTGCTCCCGCACCTGCGCAACCTCAAAATCCACCTGCTGCCCAAGGGCAAGTTTATGCCCAACAAAACCCGCAACAAAACCAGAACAACCAACGCAACCAGGGTCAACAAAACCGTGGAAAGGGTCATAATCGGGGTAACAACCAACCTGCAGACCAAGCTGGTCAACCAGCTAATCCCCCCGACAACAACAATGCGGCCCCCGCTAATCAAAACCCTGATCGCCCGCCCAAGCAGGCTAAAAACCCCAATTTGCGAACGAACCACCCTTGTTCTATTTGCGGGGTCTATGGCCACTACACGCATGCTTGCCCACACTTGGAGCGAGCTAGGCAACTCTGGGTTGACGATGCCCACCGCCAAGGGCAGGCAGCTCCTCAGGCGCCTCCTAATCCCCCTCAACCTCAGCAGACACCTTTGGTGCTGCAAAACCCATTACCAACCCAAGGCGTCGTGAACACTCAGCCATTGGCTCCCCCTCCAGCCAACGTGCAACCCCAACAGCAGATCACGTACGCTGCTCTCGATCAACCCCTGTTTGACTCGGGAACTCACCACTTGTTGATGATGTCATCCGCTGACGTCAACCTCCAGACTCGTCGGACCAGTATGGCTCCACCACTGACGTACCTCCCACTGATAAACCTACTAACGCCCATCCCACCGATCAAGCATTACGTATACCTCCACCTCCACTTGATGGTGCTCCCAAAGCACCTCATTTCCCACTTCGCCGTATCAATAATAACCCCAATGCGCGCGCTGCGTCAAACTACAACATTGTAGACGACCTAGCCCAATCTCCCGCAGCCATGTCTGCGTTAGAAGTCTTGAAGAATTGCCCTTCCCAGCGCAAGACTTTACTCTCCGCCATTGGGGGGATTGACCCAAATGATTCGAATTTGATGGCATTTGATTTGGACCAGTATGAACCTCGCCTGCCTTCCACCCTAGCATTCCAAGTTTCTGTTTCCATTCGGAATCTTGTCATCCATCGATGCATCATCGATGAAGGTGCCTCCACATGCGTCATGTCTACATTCGTATGGCAGAAGTTGGGATCCCCCACTCTCCAGCAGTCCACCACTGCATTACGCGCCTACGACGGTCGTTCGGCTCAGCCACAAGGCCTCCTAGCCAATGTCCCCGTCCAGTTAGGTGGCAAAACTGTACTCATTGACATTGAGGTAATCAATGCCCAATTGGATTATAACCTTTTACTTGGCCGCAGCTATATGTATGCCATGCGGGCTGTTGCCTCTTCCGTCTTTCGCACCATGATGTTCCCCCATGAGGGACGCGTGGTTAAGGTTGACCAGCTCACCTACTATGATCCCAGTGCTCCCGCGGCACCTGAAAATGTTCTCCCCATGGTTGAACAACCTGTTTCTTGTGCCACCACCTCGTTTGTTTCCTCTACGGGGCCTGGAGTCTACTCAGATGCGCCGATGACCTCCACCTTTCAATCTATTCCTCCCCCGTCATCTACGCCCGAAGTGTCTGACTTATGTACCTTGTCCCACGACAACCAACCACCTAACAATCAACCACCTTTGTTGCCTAAACCACCATTGGTACCTAGCCACATTGGTGTTACACCGATCCATACCATCCCTTTTCTAGTCCCTCCATCGGGAGTAGTAAGCGCCCCGGTCATGGCTACCCTTAGCCTCCCGGGGTTAACCTTGGGATTACCCGTCTGGTACCTTTCACCTCCCGTTCGCCCGCTGACACCCGATGTCGTGCTCCAACTGGTGCAACCCATGGATACTACCTCTCAGCCACCTCCTGGTGTCTCTACCCCTTCGTCCTCCACGACTCCCACTCCTACTCCCAAACCCACTGGGGGCAGAGGTCCACAACCTTACACTGCTGTTCCACCTCCCAAGACAGTCAAAAACCCTCCAGTATTTCGTGCTCCTCCCAAGTGCTCGCTGTGTGACGAGTTGGGCCATGCGACCCACCAATGCCCACAATTACCAGCATTACAGAAGCACATGCAGATGCTCGACGATGACCCTAACATCCCAACTGTCGAACTAAACCCCACTCCCAAGCCTAAAGATAAGTCCCTACGTACCAACCACCCCTGCGCCATATGCGGTATTTACGGACATTACTCACACCATTGTCCCGATCTCCCGGATTACAGAGCGGCTCTCTATGAGATGAACAATCTGGATCTCGAGACGGCACCACCCACCATTGAGGAGATCTACCCCCCGGTCTCTCCCCCTTCTGGAGAAGTTAATAACACCTATATGATCTCTTCTTCCACTACTATCCTTTCGTCAACCGATTTGACGACGCAAACTTTCCGTACTGATGAGGAGTTTCTTGAGGCCCTCACCGCCCCTGATTATCCCTGGGATGATATGCATCATCGTTCCTACTTCATCCCAGAAGCATCCTCCTCTAGCACAGCCGCTCAATTCACGGTTGAATCTAAAGACTTCCTTCCCACTAGGGTCAACTGGTTCAAGGACCCTATTCCTGCTCCTGACGCCTTCGAGGAAGGTAACATGGCCAACATCTCACCCATCATCCAAGTTGATATCGCTGCCCCAGGACGTGCCCCTGAACTCATCACTTTAGGAGCATTCTGCAGTAAACAAGAGATTGAGGACTACATAAACCTTTTCTGAGAATTCCGTGATGTCTTTGCCTGGTCCTATACCGAAATGCCTGGTCTTGACCCTGCCATTATCGAACACCACATTGACACATGGCCTGATGTACCCCCCATCCGTCAGAAACAGCGCCCCATTCATCCCTCAAAGCTCCCAGCTGTCAAAGCCGAGATTGAGAAGCTGCGCAAGGCAGGGTTCATTTATCCTATCGCCTATACCACTTGGGTGTCAAACCTCGTTCCCGTTGATAAAAAACAAGGCACCATTCGAGTATGCACTGACTTCCGCGATTTAAACCGTGCTTGTCCCAAGGACAATTTCCCCACGCCATTTATTGACCAGCTCATCGATGCGTGTGCGGGGCATGAAGTCCTCTCCTTCATGGATGGTTTTTCCGGATACAACCAGATTCAGATCCGTAAGGAAGACCAGTACAAAACTGCCTTTACTACCCCATGGGGCACCTTTTCCTATCGCGTCATGCCTTTTGGCCTCAAAAATGCTGGTGCCACTTTCCAGCGGGCCATGACCTATTGCTTTCACGACTTGGTCCACATCCTGTTAGTCTACCTTGATGACCTTACAGCTCGTTCCCAGAAACGATCAGACCACCTTACCGACCTACGGCAAGTGTTTCTGCGTTGTCGCAAATACCAAATCCGCTTGAACCCACACAAGTGTGTCTTTTGCGTTCCGGCAGGCCGATTGTTGGGTTTCATTGTTTCCCAGAAAGGAATTACTGTTGATCCTCTGAAAGTCCAAGCCATATTAGACCTCCCCTCTCCTCGTTCGCTCTGGCAGCTCCAAAGTTTGCAGGGGCGAGCCAATTTCCTTCGACGTTTTGTCCCTGATTACGCCACTACCGTTCACGGTTTCTTGCGCTTGCTCCGTACCCACATACCCTTCGTCTGGGATGAGCAAGCAGAAGCTGCATTCGTAGCCCTCAAGAAGGCTCTCACGCAAGCTCCCCTGATTTCCCCTCCGGATTTCACACAAGACTTCATCCTTTACGTTTCGGCATCCGAACATGCCGTATCTGGAGTCTTGGTTCAAGAAGATGCTTCTCACCAAGAGCACGTCATTTACTATGTCAGCCAGACCTTGTCTGGTCCACCCCTACGTTACCCATATGAGGAAAGACTTGCCCTAGCAGTGGTCTTTTCCGTCCAAAAATTGTGACACTATATCCTAATGAGTCATACCACAGTCGTCGCCGACTCCAACCCCATGGTATACCTTTTAAACCGGAGACTCTTGCAAGGTCGTGTTGCTAAATGGGTCATTATCCTCCAGGAATATGACCTTACCTTCAAAACACCTAAGAGAACCAAAGCCCTCGCGCTTGCCCAGCTCATTACTGATCTCCCTTCCCTTCTCCCGGCCAAACCAGTCTCCGATGAGTTACCCGACAATCACCTATTCACTATCTCGTCCGATGACCCATCGTACGGTGATATCTTGTTATACCTGCGCACGCAGAAGTTCAGACCCAAAGTTACCCGTAATGGACGCCGTCGCATCCGTCACCAGGCCTCTCGGTATCTCCTCTTAGGCGATGTCCTTTACCGGCGCGGGGTTGACACAATTCTTCGTCGTTGCCTTACACACGAGGAAGCTGAACACGTCCTTAATGACTGTCATAGCGGTGCCTGCGGCGGCCATTTCTCAGGGATGGCCACCGCCCAAAAGGTCGTCCGCGCCGGATACTTCTGGCCCACACTTTTCACTGACTGTATCACTGCGGTCAAACACTGCCATAACTGCCAACTTTTCTCCCCCAAGGCCCGGACACCTCCTGCTCCGTTACACCCAGTCGTCACCGTTGGTCCCTTTTGTAAGTGGGCCATAGACTTCATGGAATGTAGACCCCAGTCTGCAACAGCCACAAATATATCATTGTTGCCGTGGATTACTTCACCAAATGGGCGGAAGCCATGCCTACCTTCAATTGTACCGCCGACACTGCTGCCCGTTTCTTTTTCAACCATGTCATCACTCGATTCGGGGTTCCTAAGCAGTTAGTCTCCGACCACGGGTCACACTTCGAAGATGCCGTCTGGCGTGAGTTATCCACCCTCCTCAAATTTGAACACCAATTTTCCTCTGCTTACTACCCCCAAGGGAACGGTCAAGTAGAGGCCATCAACAAAATCCTAAAAACCATCCTCCAACGAACTGTTGACAAGCATAAGTCCAATTGGCACCACATGCTGTTCCCTGCCTTATGGGCTTACCGCACATCCACTAAGACCGCCACTGGTTTTACCCCATTCCATTTAGTTCACGGTGTAGAGTCTGTCCTCCCCATCGAGTGTCAGATTCCTGCCTTACAGATCGCCGTTGAGCTTCTCCCTGACACCTCCCCCCTTGAGCAGCGTTTGCTGCAGCTCGAACAAGCTAATGAAGACCGTCGCGCCACTCTCCAGAACATCGAAGCTGCCAAAAACCGTTCCAAAGCCGGTTATGATAAACATGTTCACCCTCGAACTTTCCACGAAGGGGATCTTGTCCTCGCATATGACCAAGCCCACGATAAAATTGGTAAAGGGAAGTTTGAATCCATGTGGCAAGGACCTTACATTGTGAAAACTTGTCTCGGCAAGGGGGCATACATTTTAGCCGACTCCGAAGGCCACCCTTTGCGCAACCCCCGCAATGGGTTGTATCTTAAACGTTTTTTCCCATAAATGAAACCGCGGCCTCATTGGTCCGCATTGTACAGTTTGCTCTCTTTTTTGTTTTTCACCTTTTTTACCATCATCTTACATTCATCATTCTTGCATGATCACAGATGGACCATCTTCCACCTTGTTACACTGGCTTTGCTGACGGCGCAAGCCGCTGGTCTCCCAACCTGGCTTCTGCAGCATGGGTCTTGTACTCCCCTTCCAACGAGATGATTCACCTTGACGGAATATGTATAGGCGCTGCTACCAATAACCAGGCGGAGTATGATGCTGTGACTGGTCTCTTGACTGCCGCCCTCCAAATGGGCATATGTCACCTTCATGTGTTCCTTGACTCCCAGCTACTTGTCTCCCAGCTCAACAACTGCTACCAGGTGCGTGATCCCTGCCTTTTTAGAAAATTCCTGCGCACAAAACAACTTAGCCGACAGTTTCAATCCATCACATTCACACATGTCCCCAGAGCCCAAAATAGTGTCGCAGACCAAATGGCAAACAACATCCTAGATTGGCATATCAATCACACCATGTAACATCATGCATCACAATCCCATAGCATCTCATAAAAATATATAAAAACCCAAAAAGATTGCATCACATCCACATTTGCATCCATGTACATAAACCACATGCATATCCATAGGGGCATCCACGTGCCCAAATCATACATACATCATAAAACTCCATAAAATACACAAGGGGCATCCACGTGCCTAACATCCTAACCTACTTGCATCCACGTGCAATGTCAACATATCATAACCCATAAAGCGCATCCACGTGCGTACACATAAAACAACATCATACAAAAAGATGCATCCACGTGCATATATATATATATATATCAAAAAATATACATGTTCAGTGCTATACATGTCCTGAGTACCCCTGTACTCAGCTATACAAAAATGGCTATACATCCCTAAAACCTCATCAAAATACATGCCGTAGCTACAAAACTCGGGGAGAGTCCCCTGCACTCCCTAATGGGAGTCATATCCTGCATCACTGCCTGCATCGACTGCCTCTGAGTCCTCCCCTCGCTCCTCCTCCGGTAAGTCCTCCTCTCCTCCGGCCTCCTGTGCTCGTACCCGGTCCACTAGAACCGCCACCCGTATCGCGATGGATCTGAATTCTCGGGGTGCCATCATGCAATCCTGCACTACAGCAGGGTCGATATCTTGCCATCCCTCGTCAGTCACCCCTATCAATAACCGATCTAGTAGTGCCCGCACAGACTCCAGAGTCCCCTCCGCATCCCGGCGACGAACCTCACCTCGCCCCGGCAGAGCTGGGACGGCTACAATACCCCTCCGTGCCACATGTCCTGGAGGCGGTCTCGGGCCCACATCTGCAAAATCACCCATATGTCAGTCACAGTATATCAATCTCCTATCATATAAATAAAACTTGACATACATAACATGCAACAAAAACACATACGTACCGTCGGGACCCCATGCCTGTCCTGGTGCTCGTGGCGCCTCCGGATCTCCCGTGAAGTCCATATCCCGATACGGGAAATCGTCCAGTGTCAATGGTATCTGGAGCCACTGCAGGTACAACTCCTGTGTGAAATACCTGCCCACGTCGCCGCCACCACGGCGGCGCATCATCTCACCCCACCGCAGCATCCGCGGCTCCCTCATACCTCCTGCCCTGATCGGCACCCGTGGCCGTAGTGTGGGTACCCTCTCCATGAAGACGCCATTAGTCGCCTCGGTTTGTGTGCCACATCGGTCGTTCTCCGTTTTTCACATGTTTTATATGATCGGATTCATTTTTCCGAGCTGGTGATGATGCTTGAGATCATTTCTCACTCTCACCCCCCGATTTTTTGGGTATTTTTCCAAAACGCCCTCGTCGCCTCGGTGTGCGTGCCATAGCGGCCGTTATCCATTTTTGACACCCTTTATATCTCCGGATTCATTTTTCCGAGCTCGTGATGATGCTTGAGATCATTTCTCGCTCTCACTTGGTACAATTTCAACATTGAGTCCCTACACCTTGCTGCCTCGGTTTGTGCACCACATCGGCCGCTATCGGATTGTTCCACATTTTTACATGAGCCATTCACTCCTGTCATACTGCAAATGTTTCGTTATTTTTCCACCATTTCATCTACCCCGCAAGGAGGCCCACCAGTGTTCCCACCTACCCTCGCTCTTGGTCACCATTATTGATCCTTGATTGAACACTTCCTCCTTGCCTGGCCATTCCTTTTGTTCGGTATAATTTTATCCCTTTTTCGGGCCGGACAAGTCCTTTACGAAAAAGGCACTTAGGGAGTTTCCGTTAAGATCTTTTCTGACTCCTAAAAGAATGAAAAGATCGCCGAGCAATCTTGCTTCCTTTCATGCTCGTTAAAGTACCTGAAAGGGCGTCTATCTGGTATAAGTTTAACCCTTTTCCAGACCTGGTAGACTAATTACGAAAAAGGAATACTCTAGTCACACCGGCTAGAAGAGTTCTTCATTGCATCCTTTTATGCTTCTTTGGGCCTTGGAGACTAAATCTATGAAAAAGCAACCCTCTGGAGTCTTCTTACTTGCTTTCAGACTCTCTAAAATTGAAAGCAACCACGAGCATGAACTATCCTGAGCTCGTAAAATTCACACGACAGTACCATTCCATTACTTCAGAGCCTTCTTATCGCTTTCAGACTCCTTAAAATTGAAAGCAACCACGAGCATGAACTGTCCTGGGCTCGTAAAATCCACACGACAGTATCATTTTACACACACTTCTTCTAGTTCCTTAACCCATGAAGAAGTCCCCTCCCGTGCCTCCTGGCACTTTGATCAATCATCTCGGCAGCACCCCCAATAAGGTCGCCTTTGTTCAGAGTATTCTGCAGTCTCCTGCCATTGTACCCCAGCTTGAGTCTCCCTCAGCCCAGTAACCTTCCCAGATCCATTACAGATATGATCCCTTTCCCCTCAGTCATTTTCATATGCTGCCAGATCATTCCCATTATCATACTCTGAACAAAGGAAGTTTGAGTCCACCCACTCTACTTGCCCAGTTGTCCCTCCACAGTTGGTCAGTCCTGCCATCAGTACTATCACATTTCGGTTCTTCACCTCGCGCTCCTGTCAAGGAAAAATCATTGCCTTGATAGTTGCAGGTCTCCCTCTGTCGACGACAACTCCTCTATTCCAGAGGATAGGCCCAGAGGTCCCTACGCCTTGGACTTATCACCATCTGTGGTAAGTGCCTACGGATCATTCTGAGAGGAGTCATCATTGCCTTTCCGAGTGGTTGTTCCTCACATGCTCGACTTCAACACCTTGATCGCATCGTTGAGGATCGCGTAGGATTACATCCCATCAGTTTTTAGTCGAAGACCCCGGATTTCCCCCGACTCTAGCACATTGGTGAGTCACTTCGGAATGACCAGTTATATGTTCCTGTGGATGTCCAGGCTGCGTTGGTGATTGTATTCGGAAGCCATCCCGCTATATGCTTCCTTGAGTACCCATTTCAGTTCCAGTTCAGTGTACCATCGAGGTTGTTGCTCCCAGTCATTGTGATTCAGTAGCTCATCAGTTCCCCTGGTACACCATTCAGCAGCACTGTCGATATTCCAGTGCACCAGTTCTTCAGTTACCACATGATCAGCTCAGCAGTATGTCCCAGATTTGTGTCCCCTCTGGACTTTTATGATGTACACAGTGGTCATGTATCTTACAGGTCCTCCTTTTCGGGCCTCACAGTTCTGTTTATGTATCTTGATACGAGCATGGGTATGCCCGCCTCGTCCATATATTGAGATTATTCCTCAGTCAGTATTTGAGGTCATGTATATGTCAGGTCCCCATTTTTGGACCCCACTTTTATTGTTATGTTATATCCTGCTACGAGCATGGGAATGCCCGCCTCGTCCATATGATCAGATGATTCCTCATCCATTATTGGGGTTATGTACTTTTAGTTCTTGCAGTTGTTCGGGATCGTTGTTCCGGGCCTCAGTTTGTTTCTTCTCTTCTCTCCACACCCAGGAAAACCATTCATGACTTATGATGTCCATCGGCCATACGATGAGCTCCTTCCCTCGCACATCAGGGGGCAATCTGTTAACACCCAAAAAGTGCTCACTACCTCATCTACCACATTATATGGCTCATTTGTCCATTTTCCTACCATATTTCCCTTAAAAACCCAAAAAATCCCATTAAAAAGCCTCCAAAAGGCCACAAAACCATCAAAATAGCCTCAAAAAGGCTAAAAAAACCCCCTTTTTCCTCCAAAAATAGCAAAAACCCCCTAAAAGGGGAAGAAAAATATAAAATAATGAGGAAAAGGAGGAAAAAACCCTATACAGCTTCCCTAAACCATGTGTTTCCCAAAACCATGGGTCAGCACTCCACCACCAAAAAACTATAAATAGGTGATGGAGATCCCTTATTCCATATCCACAATCATAAGCACCCTTACTCTGCCAAAATCTCTCTTGAAACCCTAGTTCACCATTGAACTACTTTCACCTTGAGAGCCACTTTTGGCCCATTCCCATCATTGGAGAAAGAGAAGGAGCACATTGGAGCTTGGAGCAACCCTCTTGGACATTGAAAGGAGCTTCATCAACCTTCACATTGAAGGTAACTTTAATACAAAAAAGCCATTCTTTACATCTTTTGTTTATGTTTAATGCACAATGTTTACAATAGTTTATATCTTTGTTTTAGCTTAATAATTTACATTTACTGAACTGCTACTAAGGAGTCCATTCTCCTTAGTAGGTGCTCATTTGCAAAATATATATGTCTTTAGCAGCTACTCCTCCTCCACTTGTGTGTACTCCTCTCTCTCAACTATACGAGTTGGATGAGTGAGTGAATGGATAAATAGAGAGGTGCTCCTCTATCTTTATACTTTACCTTTACTTTCCTTTTACTCTAATTGGGTCGACCTCCCCTAGGAGAGTCTAATAACCCATTACCACTTGTCACTAGGCCGACCCCACTAGGGTGGTCTAATAACCTTTTAACTCATACTAGTCCGACCCCTCTAAGGTGGTCTAATAACCCATCAAATATAAGTTACAACACTTACAATATAACTTGCGACACTTGCAAATACAAATGATGACACTTCCAATCGAAGGAATAATACATCTCCGTTGGGGATACAATAAAGTACAAATGTAACACATACAATATACAAGTGAATATCTTCCGAAGTTACAAATACATCAACATCAGACTCTAAGAGAGAGGAAGAAAAAAGTCCTCCTCCATGGTGGAACAAGCTGGTTTGGGATATCAACTGTCCATTAAAGAACAAATTATTTATGTGGCTTACTTTGGTTGGAAAAATTCTTGTTTGGAATCATATCAGAAGGTTCTTTTGTAATGGGCCTAGCAGACGCTTTTTATGCAGAATGGATGAGGATTCCATCAATCAAATTTTTATCAATTGTTCCTATATGAAGGATATGTGGCAGTTTGTTGCCATGATTTTGGGGATTAGTTTTATTTGGGAATGGGAGGAGATATCTGTTGTATTCCAGAGTTGGATGAATAATCCGGCATATACTGATTACCGTGCTCTTCTTGTGATCATGATATGGGGTGCATGGCTTTCCCAGAATAAATTAACCTTCATGAACATCTTCATTCCATCGCATATCTATGCTACTAAGAGTCTTGCAATATTGGAACATTTCCCTTAGACCTGGAAAGAACCCATGGGGAGAAGGATATCCAAGGACAACTGTGATTAAAATAAGCCTGGTGTTTTTTTTTATGGTGCAGTGCAAAGTAATCCTAGTTTTTGTGGCATAGGAGGTCTTCTATATTTTTTTGACTATCAATGGTATAAACTCTCGTCTAGTATTGGACCTGCTACAAACAATAGAGAAAAACTTACTGATGCCTTCAAGATCATCAAATTGGTTATTTCTCTTGGAGTGAAGACACTTCAAGTTTTTGGGGATTCACTTCTTGTCATTGATTAGATCTCAGCCAGAAGGACTCCCAAGAATATCTTCCTTAAGCCAATTTATGATGATGTTTGCAGATCTCTAGAACTCTTTGAAGAAATATCATTCCAACACATCTACAAGAAACATAAGGCTGAAGTTGATCTTCTCTCCAAACAAGCTCTTCTGCTTCCTAAAGGCTACACACAAGTATGGGAAATAAACAAAGATTCCATTAAGGAGTATGATCCGCCCCCCCTGCTTATTTGAATGTATTTCCCATGCTAAACGAGCCTGAAGAGTTTTTAGGGAAGTATAACACTCTTTTTTAGTGAAGTTACAAAATTGTAGAATCTTATTGAACTGGAATTTGTTGTTCTCTTGAAAATTATATATGGATGGAAGAAATATGTAATACTATGTATAGGGGAAATGATGATGACATCATACTATGCTGGAAGTTGAAAATATATGACTTCTTGCTTATGAACAATATGGTTCGATTTCTAATAAAATTTTAGCTATAATCTTTTTTATATAGAATTTTTTTTTATAAGCCTATGAAAATGGTAAACAAAGACTCCATAAATAATTTTATGATAACGATGTAATTACTTGAATATAACAAACAAGAAAACATCTGCAAGTTGTTAAAAGCATATACAAGTAGACGTATTTTTTTTTTATGTATAGGTATATCGAGGATTTGAGATAATATGCATTTGTTTTAGGTAAATTTTGGAAATGCCATTGACCATGAGTGGAAGTACATAAAAGACAATTAAAAACTATTTAAGCGTAATGCATATGAGGATTAATTCACCTAAAAATGGTTTTGCGTTGTAATAAATTAGGATAAATAAAAGTTGTAAAAGTGATTTTTTTTTTGGTAATAATTTGAATAAAATAATAATATTTAAATTAATAAAAAAATTACTAATATTTAATATTAATTAAATTGATCCAATCAATAATATTAATAACAATGAATTGAATTAATTCTTTAGATTACAATCAAACATGATTTATATCAACCATATACACTTAATTTAATATCTTATAATTTTGACCATATACTTATATTAATCCTAAAACTACTTAATATACTTAGAAATATGAAACTATATCTTTAAAAATATATTCTTAATTTTAATACAATTAACCTTAAACTTCATAACATACTTAAAAATCTCAAACTTTATTATTTAATTCTTAAACATTTTTCACCTAACCAAACATTTCCTTTTCATGTAAAAAGATTAATATTAATTAAATATTGCATGCTATAAGATTTTTCTAGCAGAAAAAATTGCATTTTTACTATTCAGTTTGAATCAAAAAGTACATGCTAGATCTTCATGACAGCCTCAAAGACTATCCATTACACAAAAATAGTATATTTGCTCGGTTCAATCATTCCTAATCTTAACCAGTCATCATTTCTTACAAAAATACTTCCCAAAAATAAAAGTAGGAGCTACCAAGCTTAGATCGAGCATACCGCAAAAAGACTAATCAAGCAAAAATATAATGAGATCCAATATCCATCAAAGTGTTTTCTTGAAATTCCTCACAAAAGAGGATCCCTTCCTTCCTAGCTAGAGCAAGTTTTGAAAGACTATCCATTTTAGTATTTTGTTCTCTGAAAATATGTTTGAACTTGATCATGGGAAAAGTCTTAAAAAGTGCCTTTAATTTGTAGCACCAAGCACTTAGCATTAGAACATTCAAATTGAAATTTCCCTGAGCACATTTAATTGTCACCCTGGAGTCTCCATAACACATCAAATTACCAATACTAAACTAGGAAGCCATATTTTTTTTTTGACTGAAACGATTAACAATATTTTATATAAAAAGGAGAACTAGGTTACAAAAAAGATGGGAAGACTGATCCCAATATAGAAGAGCTTCCATGAGTCCTAGCTCATGTTTTTCCAGTCTGATATGTTCATGATAAAAACCTATTATGCGGAAACTATACCATCTAACAAACTGACCTTGGATCAAAATATAGAAACAAAGCATTGCTGAGAAAGAAACCTTAAAAAAAAACCACTATACAGCTATTCAGCTACTACAACATGCTTAACCAAAAAAACCACTATCTAATATAACATAAGAAAGGAAAAAATATTCAAAGAAAAACTGGAAAGACCCATGAAGGTTGAATTACTGGTTTCCCGCTTTGTTCCCATCAGTATCTCCCTCTCTGCCTCCTATGCCTCCTTGTAAAACCGTGTTGCACTTTCTGATCTTTGTCCTCATGTTGTTGATCTTGGCTTCCACAATCCCGAGTCTACTATTCAAAGCCATGATTTTAGTGTCCAAATTGACAGAACAAGATCATCCATTTTCAAACTTTCCAACCAAAAAGGAAACCTGCTCTTTCAACTTGCTGCTATTGCTTCGAATCTCAAAGTTCATAACTTGGACGAGAGAATAAAGGTGGGAGATGGCCCATTTGAGATCAGAGTTCTCCTCTCTGATCTTGTGAACTTCAACTTCCATATCTTTCAAATAAGTTTGAACCTCAACTGGAAGGATTCCAAACCCCAACGAAGACACTGGGTTGTTTTTTCCGCTGTTTTCTCCTGCGAGGGAGCTCCAATTCTTACCCATTCCTAACACCTTTGTTTTGTAATGTTCGTGCATAGCATGCTGCACCTTGACAGAGCCACCAAGGTCCATTTCATGTGTGGCAACATTTGAAAATGGCATTCTCAGGATTCCAACAGACCCGATTCCTGAGGTGTTGATGTTCTTCTTACATCTCAAAAAATGCAGCGAGGGAAGGCTCAAGACGGCGGTAGGATCATCCATGTTAACCCAAACTTCAATCTCCCTACTCTGTATGTGAAGACTTCCCAACATTATGCCAGGATTAATGCCCTTGACCATGATGTAGGCTAACACAACCTCGATTTTCGACCACCTTAGTTTCATGCATGCGATCTAGATGTGTCCAGCGTGTGGAAGGCTCCAGAAACGCTGAAAGGGCGCAAGGAGGATCCGAGGAGGAGCAAGCGATCCCAATATAGTTTTAAATAAACCATTTTCAATATATTTCAAGGTAATATAGATCAAAAACATAATAAGGTTTCTCCAAAATAGTGGTAGTTTTCCCTTCCAAATGCCACGGAAACCTTTGCAGTTCTTCTTCATGAGTAAAAGAGGGGGAGGATTAAGGGACCCAAATGTTGCCAAATTCTTGACTATTACTAACCATAATTCCACAATTGATACCAACTTCGAAAATAATCATAGCATTAGCATTTTGATTGTTGATCCTTAATAGATGAAGAAAGTTGATAGATTTGAATTCGCTGACAATGTAATTAAAAAGATGATGAAACTTTGTGACAGGCTTATTTCGGTTCACAGCTAAGGCTTCCCTAATGACCAGCATTGAGTCTCCAAAGACTACCAAATCCTCAATGTCTTCGTTCCTTGTGGTTTCCAGTCCTTTTATCAATGCTAAACAATCAGCTTCATTGTTGGATCTCCTGCCAATTCCCCAAGCATAGTCTTTCAACTTGTTTCCCTCAGAGTCAGAAATGACTCCTCCCACATCTGCCAACCCAGCAAACTAGGAAGTCATATTGCAAAGAAACCAAAGTGCTAATACCTCATATTTTATATTTGTGTCCCTACCACAGTTTAATTTAAAAGTAAAACTGTGATAAATATTTAAATGTAATACTGCTCCGACTGCGCATAAACCATCTTTAGCAGCACCATCACAAAAACCTATAGCACCACTGAAATGCTACAATATCATTGGAATCCTTTTTTCCTTTTCAATGCCTTTAACAATGCTAAATTATTTGATCAACTTTAAAATATGATGACAAACAGAATCAAAATCCCGAAGGTGATCTTCAAATATATAGAAATTTTGGACATACCAGATTTTCCAAGAGATGACATCTGGAACCATTTTAAAATTTACACAATTTTTATGCCATTGGTAGCAGTTTTGATCAAAATATGTAGAGTCCCACTCCTCTTTAATATTTAGGTCTGAACCAACCTTGTTCCATATATCATAAGTGTATTTACACCTCACCAGGATGTGATCAATAGTATCTGAATCCGATTTGCATAGATAACAAATGATTGGCCTGTTCCATCCCCTTTTAACAAGATTTTCCCAAGTTTTTAAGCAATTCTGAAGTGAAAACCACATAAAACATTTCATTTGTAAAGGTATATTCCAATTCCATAACACCTTAAACCACCATTTTTCCCCAAAAGTACTATTATCCCGAACTAGAGAAAGAAAAGATGACTTTGCAGTAATTGTTCCTGAGACAGGATTTGAAATCTAGATGATAGTGTCCTCTTCCCCATTCAATCTGTACCGTGAAGAGTTAATTCTAGAGATATAGTCCTCCCATTCTAAATCCATGTCACCACTTATACCCAAGTCTTTTTCATTGTACTAGTAATAATTTTGCTGATTGATGCCAAAAGGCTTTCTAATCCCATTAAGAGTATTATATCCAAAATCTGTGAGGTATTCTAAAAGTATTGTAGACATATGAAAATCTCCCTCCATGCTGAGGATAGGATCAATACCCACCATCACATCTTTCCCATTTCCGACTTTCCCTGAAATTGTTTTCCCAAACCACTGATAGGTTTTGATGAAACCTTTCCAAACAGGTGAAGCATTCTCATATCGTTTCTTTGGACCTTCGATCCAATGAATGATATTCTGTTTTATATACTTACTTCTTAGAACAGAAGTCAACAAATTTTTACCAAAGATACCCCTCCAAAATCTCTTAAGTCTTAATGTAGTGCTGAACCAAGAAATATTTTCAATCCCCCATTGCCCGCATAAATTGGGTAATGATAATTTATCCCATCTAGCCATGATTTTTACTTTCTCATTTCCTCCGGTCCATACAAATTTAAAAATGATCTTCCTCATAGAATTAATAACTGAGATGGGAACCTGTAACAAAGAAAACCAATACACTGGTATACCAACAATAACTACTTGTACCAAAGTAAGTCTACCTCCAATTGAAAGCATTCGATACATCCAATGCTTAATTTTCCTTTCCAATTTTTTGACCATCCATAACTGTTAGGATTTAGGAAATAGCCTAAATATTTAAATCCATTCACCAACGAGCAAAAGTTGTAAGGGAAGAGTGAAAGAATGCTATCCATAGTGCCTTCCTCCATTTTATGTTGATAAAAACAAGACTTCCTTAAGCTTACTTTCATACCTGAAGCATTGCAAAAAACAATGATAATTTCTAGATAATGCTTCCATTTCGCCACAGAATTAGTTCCAAAAATTAATACATCATCAACAAACAATAAATGTGTGATATGAATGGCAGAAGAATTTTTTACTCCTTTAATTTTACCTTCATTTTTTGCATGCATGATGAGTCTGCTTAAGCCTTCAATAATTAACAAGAAAAGAAGGGGTGATAAAGGAAAACCCTGTCTGATACCCCTGGAGCTTCTAAAAAAACCCGAAGGGGCCCCATTCACAAGAAAAACAAAATGTGTAGAAGAAACACAAGCTAGAATCCAATTGGTTATGAAAAGTGGGAGACCAATATGAATAAGAATCAATCTTGAAAAGACCCAATCCATTATGTCATAATCCTTTTCCAAATCCATCTTTAGCAACAATGCTCTAAAAATTTTCTGTTTTATGGAGTCAATAGCTTCTTGAGTAATCCCGATAGCAGCCATTAAAATTTGTCTGTCATGAAGAAACCCAAACTACATAGAAGACATATGTTTGGACAAGTATGGCTTGATCTTATTTGCAATAATCTTGGTGATAAGTTTGTACACCATATTACACAGAGCAATTGGCCTAAAATCAGATAAAGTTTTTGGCTTATTATACTTCAGGATCAAAGTTAATAAAGTTGAGTTTATAGCACTAGATACATAACCTTCAAATCTAGAATACTCCACCATGTTCAGCAGATCATAACCCATAATATCAAAAAAATGAATGAACAGTTCCACAGTACAACCATTAGGGCCAAGAATTTTCTCTGTTGCAAAGGATTTCAAAGTTTTCTCAATCTCCTCCAAAGTGCCCCGATAACCCATCGCAATACCTTCTCTTCATCAAATAATTTTGGAAAGTGTTTTATAGTGGATAATTGTGCCTCCAAAGAACAACATCCAAAATACTTATAGATTTAAAAAAAATCTTTTTTTCCAACTTCTATAAATCACCTTGTCCTTTAACAACATTTCCATGTTCATTTGAAATCTCCCAAATCGAGTTTATATTCCTTCTATGTGTGGCATACGAGTGAAAAAAACTAGTATTATTATCACCTAGTTCAATCCATAACGCCCTTCTTTTTAAGCGCCATTTCATGTCTTTTTGTTTTAAAGATTGATCCTTTCTCTCCTCATTTTTCTTTTATCATCTTGATATCTTCCTCAGTAATAGAAATATCATCATTTCTTGTTTTGATCCTTCATATATGTTCATCTACAAATTTAAACTCAACCTCATCCTTTTCATTCTTATCTTTATCCCACTGAATTACCACACCTTTTAGCTTTCTTAATTTAAAAACCAAAAGTTCCATCGGATTTAAACCTTCAACATCAACCCAGCTTAACCAAGAGCTTCTAACAATGTCACACAATCCATGATTTGAAATCCACAAGGAATTAAATTTGAAAGGGTAATATAAATTTGGTGAATCCACTTCAAATTGGAAGAAAATTGGCCAATGATCTAAAATCTTTGTTTTATCAACACAAGTTTTGTACCTCTGAAAGGTTTGATGGAACCTTGATTTAATAATAAACCTGTCAAGTCTCTTGTGTATCCCCCCATTTCCACTACAACCATTTTTCCAAGTAGGCTCCAATATATTGGGAACAATGTTGACCAGATCAAACCTATCAAGTAAATTGCTGAAAAAACCAACTAATCCATCCATCTTAACTGAGGAACCCTAGACTTTTGCAGAACAAGTAATAAAATTAAAATCACTAGCCAGTATAATATTCCTCAATTCCAACAAACTACACTGAGCCAACGAATCCCAAAAGGTTTCTCTGCCTTTATAAGGCCCGTAAATTTTTAATATAGAAACATCAAGATCAAAATTACATAATATTCCATTCATTAAAATCCCCCAACGAGTCTTAAACGTCTGGAAAGTTAAATCTCTATGGTTCCAACAAGAAACAAGTCCTCCGGATAAACCCCTGGCACTAATAGCATATATTTCCCAATTAGGAAGAATCTTAGCTAATGTTTCTATATCAACATAATCAACACACATAGTTTCCTGGAGTAGGATAATGTTTGGGTTAGTAACCCTTAATATTTTAGATAAATCCCTAACCCTCACAGCTTTACCCAACCCTCAAACATTTAAAGACAAGATAAACATTAATGCACAAAATCAGTGGGGATTTGTGATCTAAGTGCCCCAGAAGAAAAAAAAATCCTTATGACCATTGTTACCTGCATCAAATTCCTCCAACCTCGCGTACATAGGTATATACTCTTGAGAAGACGACACCGGTCCCACTTTTCCTAATTTTTCTTCTTTTTTATGGATTGTAAAATTTTGAAAATGAATAGAGTTAACCAGTGGATTGGAGGCTGAATTTTTAGAAAAAACTTGTAAGGGAGAAGTAAAATTTTGGACCTCCAAAGACTTATACCCACTATCTTTTAATATGTTTAATTCAAGAGAGGAGTCCTGAGGAAGAGGAGAACTATAAGGACTCTCACAAACACCCATGGAATGATTTGAGGACTTAGGGTTTCTATCTAACATTGCCTGATCCATTTCCCCACCCGAATCAATCAAATTATCAACCACTAGGGACTTAACTAAAGAGTTTGGATCAATTAAACCCTCCCCTGACTTGTCTAAGTAAAGAAAATTATTAAGATCCGCCCCACATAAAGGTTTCTCAGACCCTAAATTTTAATTTTCAGTAGAGAATAATTCCACTTCCCCCAAAGAAATCCTTTGGTCTAAATATTTTTATACAAAAACATAGAAATCCAATTATTTTTTGATCACATCAATATACAGAGTGGGAGAATCACTAGAGGTTGTAGCTTCCTTACCCGAAGTTGTAGAAGCGTCAGGGCTTGGAGAAGTGATCTTATTCGTGCCAGGTTCCGATTTTGAAGCCGAAACAGGGTCAAAATATGAACTGTCAAAAAATAAGGAGGAACCAACTAGCAAGGATGGACCACCGGGGGTTCACTAGTGAGGCAATATCATATCACGTCCATTCATATTGGGGGTTTGAATACTCGTAAAAAACTCAAAAATATATTGCCCTGTATTAAGGGGTCAATGGGTGTTTTTTAATTTGACATAGTAATATAAATATTGGGGGTTATTTTATTTGGGTGGGATGAGGAATAACCCCCAAATCGTGGGATGGATTCATACCTCCAAATCATGGGCTCAATTCATACCCACCTAAAACTTAAGGACCCTCCATTTTTATTTGATATTGCTTATGATCCTAAGATTTGCATAAATCTGATAATAGTGCACTAGTGATAATATCGATGGAAGTCTCTTTGGATTACTGGCCTTGAGCAATCCTCATTTAATAGCGTATTTAGGCTTGGTTTGAATTGATAATATATTGTTTTTTATCTTTAAGTTAAGAGATGTCGCTAATTGGGAGTTCCGGATTTGAACAATTGTATTGTATTTTTTGTAGGCATTTGAGTAAAAGATCTAACTCTTCATTTTCTAGGTTGGGGTTTAGGTGGGTATTGAGATTCAATCAAACCTTGCTCCATTAAAACCAAGAAAAGTGAGATCGATCTTTCTTGGCTCACTGGAACCAATAAAAGTTAGATCAATCTTTATTAACTAATTATTTATTTCAACTTTTTGTATTCTTATTTAACATTTTCACATTTCCAGTTAGAAATAGTTGTTAGATTGAGTTATATTTGGCGCATTCATAATTGTAATTTAAATTCTTATATGCAAGGAATCCATCTTAATATTTTATTGGAACTGGCATGAAAATAGGTGAAAATCTAAATCCTTATTTAGATACCCTATGTGCTATCGTTGCCATGAAATGGTGTCATGTAAGATTCACCATTTGTGTATCTTTATAACTATTGCATGCTTGAAACCTCACAATGGAGATTTTTCCCTCTCCTATAAAGATACAAAAAAACTAGATATAACCTAATAAAAGGTATCTAAATGTTGTTAATTCCCTTGATTGCAAGAATACATGTAGAGGAACCGGAGGAAATTCATATATTCCATCTTGTGAATGACCCAAATCCAAGTTATGCACATTATCACATTGTAACCTACCTAGTACTTGAAACATTTTATGTTTGTGGAAAAACATTACTTTAACTTTTATTGTAAAGTTTAATATTAATGACCAAGGATGGTCAAGGATGACTGTAAATGAATAATATTATTATTTAATAAATTAAAATAGGAGACACTCACCCAAAGAGACTATTGAAAGAATGTTCACTGACCCACTAGGAGGAATGAAACTGGTGTAGAAGGCAATGGAAAAGTGGTAGCATCTGCACTCACTTACTAGCTGTTGCAGGGGGCAACTTCCCTAAATATGTGTTCATGTTCCCCAAGGATGGTGGAACTGAGCTGGTAGCTCATTAAATGTGAAACTGACCAAAGACCTAGGCAATCTTTTATAGCTATCGAATTTAGTTGCTGGCTCACGAATTTTCCTTGTGTTGTTAGAACTGAGCACACAAAAGATTTGATGAGGGGAAGCTAGGTAATGACTTGGAGAGTAAGATTGTCTTTCCTGCTGAGTGAAGAGGAAATTTTATGTATGCAAGTATTCATGATTGCTGAAGTACATATGAGTGATTTGTATGCAAGTCTCCAAGTTTGCTGAAGTACAAAGAGAGTTTGTATGCAAGTCTTCTTGATTGCTAAAGTACAAACAAAGTGTCTTGCTTCTACACAATATCTTTGTCCTGGTGGTTCAGTGAATAGGCTCAGGGGTCCAAGAGCAAGTGATCTTGGTTGCTTTCTGGAGAAGGTTGGGAGGAACGGTCCTCTTTGGGTGTTGTCCACCCTTTCTGTCAACAGGTTCTACTTTGTTTTTATTTTATTTACTTCTAAATTGCTGATCTATTTCTGAAAATTTTATGTATATGATGTCATAAGTTTCCAGATGTATCCTAGACTCAGTTAGTTGTTAGAAATGATAGATTTATGAACTAATAGATTATTTCTGTACAATGAATGGAAAATATAGAATAGATGATTATAAATTTCTTCCTGTATTTTTCCTTTCACTTTTGTGATGTACTCTAGTATAGGAAGATGTTTAATTAACATAAATGAAATGATTTGTAAATTATGATTTAAGGAATTGTTCTTTTAAATCTGTCAATTATAGATTTCATTATAGTAGTATACTAAAATTAAATTTACAGAATCTAATCTTCCTAGATATTATCTCGTTTTCCTTGATCTATCCAAGTTTCAAAACAATAGTGCTTATTGTTCAAAATAGAATAGTTTTCTATAAGCATAATGCTACTCTCTTTAAGCTATAGAAACATTATTTATTTACAAACAGTTAATAACAAAACCTAGCTATAAAATCCATATTTAAATCATCATAAAATTTTACATAGTAGATATATTTATAAAAATATAGATAAGTCAATATTGTTATTTATGCGATTATTTATACATAGATAGGTTATATTGCATATAAACTAGAAAGATTTACAATATCGATTCATAGAGAAATTCCAACCATTTAAACCAAGTATTATACTATCAAAATATATACAGGATCATTATGAAGAAACGAGTATAATGTACAAAACTCTATAGAAATAATATCTTTAGAAATACCTAGATAAACCCTATAGGTATCGAACTACATAGACAAAGTATGTTATATAATAACAAATCAAAATTGAGTTCTTAAACCCTGGAAACACATTCACATAAACATTAATACAACTGATAAAGTATATTATAAAATTATTCTGAAACTGCTCGATATCTCCATAAGGGATCAACACGCATTATACTTTCATAATCAAATAGCATATCAAGTTCAAAGAATAGCTCAGGGTAGGATCCTGTAACGAGTTTACAACTTATAACAATATTCACTTTGTCAAGGGTCGAAATCCTATAGTCTTCATGCATTAACAAATAATCATAAGGCTGAAGTAAAAATATAATGAAAATACCAAAACTATTATAAATACTGTAACAAGGGTGATGGAATATTCACACCATCATTTTTATATTTGGCATGCCTGCATGCTTTGCATACCACTGCATGCATTCAGTCATCATCATGGTGGTCTCTCCAACACCTAGAGCTTGCTTCTAGCTCTCCAGAGCCTGTCTATAGCCCCCATTTGGCCTCCTACCTACCTGATGCACCCTTCTTGACTGTTTTGCATAGAAAGTGTGCCTTTATCACCTACCACACTTAGTTAGTGCACCTTTACTCACCTACCTTCAGTTATCACTCAGTTAGGGCGCCTTATCTCACCTATTGGGAGTTATCATTCAGTTCATGCATTGATTGAGTAGTTTTTCCACTGATTGCTCATGCTGACTGCATGTAGGTTCTAGTTAGCTAGTTCCAGAGCTCCACTTAACTATTTGACAGCCTCATGCACCCCCCTTGGAGTCTCCATTCCCTAATTTATGCCTAGATGGTTCTGTTAGACTCAATTAGACAGACTTGACTGACTATTACCATTTATGACTGATAGTATTGAATGGATGATGTCTCCACTTTTATCCAAACTAGACTTTGAGTTAGACATCCTCATGCGCCCTCCTTGGAGTCTCCATTCATTGATTTATGCCTAGATGGTTCTATTAGACTCAGTTAGACACACTTGGTTGGCTCTTACCATTTATGACTGATACTACTGACTGGATGATGTCTCCATAGTTATCCAAGCTAGACTTTGAGCTCAAATTTGAATTTCCTACTTGGCTAATTCGAATCCTATATGATGCCTCATCATAGATTATTGTATCAAATTCTCTACATTCACTATTCATTGTATGATACTGTTATTGTTCATTATTCTTTGTTTATGAGTGATTATTGAGTGTCTCCTTCTCTTATTCTTTGCAACATAATTGAGAGTTTGATTGTGAGTTTGTTACAGTTGCTAGATCCCTTGCAGATTATCACATGGTATCAGAGTAAGAAGCAACTATTCGAATTGCAATAGTTGCAACATTTCTTTGAGAAACTATCTTTCACTTGAGCACTAGAAGCCTCTGAGTTTCCACAGCAAATCCTGGTGCTAGTACTTGAATTCATTGGAGAAATATAGTGAGGTCTAGCTAGGTGTGAAGGACTTAGTCTATGTGCTTAGTGTTCAAAAGGTAGTGTTTAGTCGAAGTGTGGCATTCTCCATAAGCAAAAACTCTTCTTGTTTTGTAGGTTTCGAAGTTTTCTGTAGTTGCAGCAGTAGATTTGAATTGAACAACATCTTCTATGTATCTGGAAGGAGTTCCTTCTCTCACTCCATTCAACTATGATGAGTGGAAACCAAAGATGACATCATATCTAAAGAGACTTGGTCTTTTGATGTGTGTACTAGTATTAAGAGAGATTTTTCTTCCTATCAAGAGAAAGAAGATTGTCTTGATGATTGTGAAAGAGCCTCAGGAAATATATGTGTTACTATGTTTTACAATATGGAACGCCTCATTGATATTGATGAACATCCAAGTGATATATGGACTAGATTGGATAGATTATTTGGACGTCAGGAAGAAGAGGTTGATGCTAGCCATGTGGAAAGCAATCCCAGTGATACTTCCTACAGTGCTCTCTCTATTCATGACTCAGTTTCCATCATCTCTCATGATGAATTTGTTTAAGATGAAGTCGAAGTACAACACATGGTTTCAGTTGATCCATCTTCCTATCTGAAGTTTGAGCAAAAGATATCAGTTGCTCCTCTAGAAGTTGAAGAGACCTTCACAATCTATACTTCCCATGATCTTGCTGATGTGTAAGATGATTACCTACTGAGCATCTTGGAAGATTTGGGAGGCAATGCATTCTCCCTCGATCAAAATATTCCTATGGACTCCTATTTGGCCATTGGCACATGTTTTCAGAGATTCACCGAAGATGGAAGATTGTATCATTCGCTTGAGTTCAAGTATCATACATATCCTTGTGATTTTGGTTTAGATCTCACCACTATTGGTTCAAAGAAGATCATAAAAAGCCATCCTCAAAATATTGGATCTGATTTGAAGTTCAAGCCATCACCTTTATGTCATAGTTCTTTTGATAATGATCTTACTCCTGCTGGTTCAAAGGAGATATCAAATAACTACATACACTTTGATGGAGTTGATGCACCTGTTGATGTGCAAGATGATGACCTACTGAGTATTTTGAAGGAAAAATCAGATTTGGAAGGTAATGCATTTTCTCTCCCTCATCATATGATTTCTTTGGATTCCTATTTGGTCATTGGCACATGCTTTCAGAGTTTCACTGACAATGGAAGACTCTATCATTTGCTTGGGTTCATGACTCATGCAACTTTCTGTGATTTTGGTTTTGATTTCACCCCTATTAGTTCAAAGGAGATCATGAGAAACCGTCTTCCAAGTCTTGGCTCTGATTTGCTTGAATCCATTGTTGGAGAACTCAAGCACATTTTTTTGGAGCATGATTCATTTCTTCCCAAGAGGAAGATAACTTTTTTTGAGAGAATGATAGATCCAGATCCACAAGAACCTAAAGATCTAGCACCTATTGGTTCATGGGCCACCACCACTGTTGCATCCACCAGTGATCTTGTTGAATATTCACCATCATCGTGTCATAGTTTCTTTGGTTACGATCTCACCTATGTTGGTTCAAAGGAGA
Organism: Larix kaempferi; assembly: GCA_027924585.1. Lineage (NCBI taxonomy): Eukaryota > Viridiplantae > Streptophyta > Pinopsida > Pinales > Pinaceae > Larix > Larix kaempferi. The sequence goes on from BSBM01000681.1 coordinate 5,793,689, forward strand.
TATCAAGGAACTATCTACACATTCATGGTTTTGATTCTACCTCAGTTGGTTTGAATCACATGCTTCATGATTATCTTCATATTATGTTTTTGCAGCATGATCCACTTCTTCCCAAAAGGAAGATACCTCCTCTTTTGATTGATGATCAAGAGAGCGAAGAATCATCACATGAGATTTCAGATTCAGAGTTTGGATGTGATGATGAGCCAGTTGTACTTGCTTCTTCACATGAGATTTTAGATTCAGAGTTTGGATGTGATGATGATCCAGTTGTAGATGCATCTTCACATGATATTTCAGATTCAGAATATGAAGATGGAGATGATGATGATGGAATGCTAGATCCAGATCCACATGAACCTGTAGGTCTAGCAACTGATTGTGAAGATGAGCGAATGGGAGATCCAGATCCACAAGAACCTGAAGATCTCTCACCTAAATTTTGTCCTCTTCCTTGATGGGAAGCCACTACACTCTGATCTTTCAGTGATTTGGTTGGTGATCCACATGATCATAGATCAGATTTTCAAAATGGAAGGTTTCATCCTTCTCACACTGCTGATCCATTTCAGATTGATCGAGCCTTCTTCGGAAAAGAAGGACACTTACCTCCTTCAGGGGTGAGATATGATATGCTTCATTAGCATCCTTGAGTCTATTTTGAGGGAGGGATTTCTTCCCATTGGGTTTTCCCTCTTTCTTCACTTAGTTTATTTAGATTGATTGTAAAGGGTGACCTTTGGTCTTAGTCACCAGGGCCCTATTTTACTATTTTTGGTTATTATCTCACAGTATAACTTGCGGGGGGGTGTTGGAATATTCACACCATCATTTTATATTTTGCATGCTACATGATTTGCATGCCGCTGCATGCATCCAGTCATCATCATGGCGGTCTCCTCAACACCTAGAGCTTGCTTCTAGCTCTCCAGAGCATGTCTACAGCCCCCATTTGGCCTCCTACCTACCTGATGCACCCTTCTTGACTATTTTGCATGGAAAGTGCACCTTTCTCACCTACCACACTTAGTTAGTGCTCCTTTACTCACCTAACTTCAGTTATCACTCAGTTAGGGCACCTTATCTCACCTACCGGGAGTTATCATTTAGTTAGTGCATTGATTGAGTAGTTCTTCCACTGATTGCTCATGCTGACTGCTTGTAGCTTCTAGTTAGCTAGTTCTGGAGTTCCACTTGACTATTTGACAGCCTCATGCGCCCCGCTTGGAGTCTCCATTCCATGATCTATGCCTAGATGGTTCTGTTAGACTCAGTTAGACACACTTTACTGACTATTACCATTATGATTGATACTATTGACTATATGATGTCTCCATTGTTATCCAAGCTAGAATTTAAGTTAGATAGCCTCATGTGCCCTCCTTGGAGTCTCCATTCCCTGATTTATGCCTAGATGGTTATGTTAGACTCAGTTGGACACACTTGACTGGCTCTTACCATTTATGATTGATACTACTGACTGGATGATGTCTCCATAGTTATCCAAGCTAGACTTTGAGCTCAGATTTGAATTCCCTACTTGGTTAATTTGAATCCTATATGATGCCTCATCATAGATTATTGTATCACATTCTCTACATTCATTATTCATTGTATGATACCGTTATTGTTCATTATTATGTGTTTATGAGTGATTATTGAGTGTCTCCTTCTATTTTTCTTTGCAACATACTTGAGAGTTTGATTGTCAGTTTGTTACAGTTGCTAGGTCCCTTGTAGATTATCAAACAGGGTTCAAGACTCGTAAGGGCTCAACCTAAGTTCTTTAAATATTATGAACTGGGGGTAATATAAACCAGGAAAAGTAAACAATCAACCACGACAGGGTTTAGGGTTTACACCCTGTAGCAACTAATACTATTAACATTACATTTCCAAACTAACACATTAATAAGCTATACGCAGAGTTAAGTTAAGGCTTGGCCCAAAAAAGCTACACCTTCATCATTTAACCATTGAATTAATAAATCTGCCAAGACAAACCTGATACATTTTCGTATCCGAAAAATGATAATGTTGAAACAGAGATATTATTTACAAACCCAGAAAATGATTTGGATAGCTTACGATTTTCACCATACAGTAAATTATTTCATATATTCTTCTCATTGATGAGATTCCATTTAAAAGCTTCAAGCCCAAAACATAATCATATTAAAAAGACAAGAGACAAGTAATATTGGTCTGGACAGAGACTTTTATGCAAACAGAGAGAAGCTTAATGCCATCGCTTTCATTTAAAAATGCTGGTTGAATCCCAACTCCCACCTATACAAGCTACTAAACCATTCGCATGCCTGAGGGCTTACAACATTGTAAGCATCAACACTGATAGTGTTTTCAAACATGTTGACAGAGGAGACTTCATGGATAAACCGAGGGCTTACCATGGTATTAAATCACGGGGGTTTGCCTTTAAACTCAGAAATATCAAAGCCATAAGCCTAAGAAGAGAATAGCGAGCAACTAGGAATTGGAATCACTCTACCAAAGCACATGAAATAGTTAGAATTTGACATTTGATAAACCAAAGAATTTAAAAGTTTGAAAAAAGTCTCGGTTGGTACTTTTCTTACCTATTGCAGAGATGATGAAGCACCATGAGCGTAGCTCACTGTAGAAACCAAGACCATGGTGATAGAAATACTTTGAACAATCCTGAAACCCTGAAGGCCATTCTACATTATAAAATCTTAATGTTGGAAACTGCACAGAGGTGCCCATTTGGCCATGGTGACCAAGAGAGAGCTTGACTCTCCATACCCTCACGCGAGAAACAAGTAACAATGCTAAAGATCAGCGAATAGTTAGGGATATGTTCCTTACTTGGTAGCTTTCACCAACCTTCACGTGGCTCATAAATGAGCTTGTTGGTGCCCACTACTATTTCAATTTTACCCACCATCATATAGTTTAAGCACGTTGTTTGACATTTCGAATTCTAAGTTAAAAATGTGCCAAAGACCTTGTTTATTGTTGTAAACACTAACGTTATAACATTTAACACCAACGTTAAGATATGGTACGCCATCACCATGATACAAGCCATTAGGTCTAGAACATCCACACCCATAGTTAGGGTTTAATATTTAATCTTTGCAAGTGTAATTATATAGCTAGGTATAACCTTAGCCATTAAAATATATGAAAACTGTATATGAGTCGTGCATGAGGGTCCTACCTGTAACCTGGATAGGTAACGTGATAATGATTTATATTTAAAAGCTAAGTAAGCCTCACGGCTGCTCCAGAACTCACTTGCCATTCAAAAGGAGTTAAACATAATCAAATATTAAGATTAAACATGTTATGACATAAAAATGATAGACAAAATAACAACGTTAATGACCGAAAATAAGTTATGGCTTTAAGACATTGAGCATTGAATGTCATCTTAATTACATTATACATTTATTAACCCATGACTTAACAGTTTGTAGGAATAACCAAACGTTCAATGTATTGTAAATAATTCATGAGATAATTGTTGAATTCATGAACATCATAATAGACTTAATGAATACACAAGACATTTATATAAAATGGATTGAAGAGAATTTCTGCAAGTGTAATGTTGTTTTATGGAAAATATAATATTAACTTTATACATAGGATCACATATCTATCTAAATGTCATTAAGACACTTTTAATAATTGACGACAATTTGTAAACAAGTAAGTGTCGCATTTAAGAGTTTAGTTAATCAATTAATAAAGATGCTAAACATACACATTTATACTCCCGCATAGTAATTAATAGCAATTAGACTGCTTAGAAAATTTTTAATTTTTGATGAAATTTGGGGATGTTACATGTGGTATCAGAGTGCAAGTTCAAACACTAGGCCTGAAAGTGGCTCACCTGCGCAATAAAAAATTTAAACAGAAAACACAGTTATTAATTTTTGTTTTAATTTGATTCTGTAAAGAACATTTGGTATTTAATTGCAGGTAATGGAAGGACCAGAAGAGTCTGCTGAGGACAGATCCCAGAATAATAATTAGAATAATAATGAACATGAACATGTTAACGAAGAAAATACTTACGTGGAATTAAATGATAATTCATCTGAACTTCTTCCATAGTTAAAGATTTAAAAGTTGAAATGAAAACTGTTAAGGAAGAGAATGAAAGAATTTTAAAAGCACAAGAAGAAATGAATCAGATTTTACTGGATAAATATCATAATGACGAAAAAGATAAAAAAAAAAGAATTTAATTCTAAATCTGCAACCATGTCCTACCAACACAAAGGTAAGAAGTTAAAATTCTGTAATGATGACAGTATCTCTTCTTCTGAAATCAGTGTTAAAATACATAAAAATAAACATAAATATTCTAGTCACAATAGTGAAAGTGATTGTAGACCAAAAAAGAGGAATTATAAGCCATATGAACAGATTTCAGGGGAGTTCAAGAAGATAAGACCCCCAACATTTAACGTTGAAAATGAAAAGGGAGAAGCAGCCAAATCATGGCTATCAGGTATGAAGAAATACTTTCACATTTATGATTATTTAGATAAGCTGAAAGCTAAGATGGCCATTTATAATTTGATTGGGAAAACAGATATTTGGTGGCAGGATATAAAAAGAGTAAAAGGCATTAAAGAAAGGAGTGTAACTTGGAGTACATTTAAGAAATATTTTAAGAAGAAGTTTCTATTTGAACAGTACTATGAAGAAAAAGAAAAAGAGTTCTATGATTTAAAACTAGGCTCTATGAACATGAAAGAATTAAGCAGTAAATTCCTAAGTCTGTTAAGGTATGTACCTTACATTGTAGACGAGAAGCCGAAAATACAAAGATTTCTGAGTTGCTTACCTTTTAATATTAAAGATAGATTTGAGTACGACAACCCTAAGACTCTTGAGGAAGCTATGAGAAAAGAAAACTTCTGTTTTGAACAGAATAGAAAAGGAGAAGGTGACTCTAGTTGGAGAATTAATAAACCAAGTAATTTTGAACATAAAAGGAATTTTTTTTTTTTTAATAGGAATGCTAGAAATAACAAGTGAAATTTCCATAGTAGAAATTTTCAAGGAAATAATTTTAAAAGCAAGACACCACAAAAATTTTTAGTTGCAAGAAACATGCCTAATAATTATGCTAGAAATAATGAACAAAAAGCACCTTTAAAATGTTATGAATGTCAAGGACCACATATTGCAGCAAACTGTCCTAGCAGGAAAAGAACAATCAGCAACATCCATACAGTGTAGGAAGAGCCAACCATTGGTGACTTAGCGAGGGAAATTCCCAGGATCAATGTAGCCTTGGAAAATCGAGAGGCTGATCATCAAACCTCAATGGTCAAAATCGAAGGTATGTTACAGAACATACCTATTTCTATTTTAATTGACCCAGGTGTTAGTTTGAGTTATGTATCACCAGATATAGTAAAGAGCTGTAAATTGAAAGTAGAAAAGTTAGAAAATTCTTGGCTGGTTCAATTAGCTACAGGAACCAAAAGAAAGGTAGTTGATGTTAAAAATTATGATTTGCTTATGAGTTAGTTAAATACACAAGTAAAGCTGAATGTACTACCGTTAGGGTCTTATGATGTCAAAATCGGAATGGATTGGATGGAAAAGCATAGGGTAGTTCTGAATTGTTTTGAAAATACATTTACATGCTTGAATAATAAAGGAGAAACAAAAACAGTAAAAGGAATCCCTAGAAAAACTTCAGTTAGACAGATTTCTGCTTTGCAAGGGAAAAAGGCTGTACGAAAAGGATGTAAAATGTTTGCTGTGAATGTAATTAATGATGAACACACAACTAAAGAGTATAAGTTAAAACTTGAAGATATACCAATCCTAAGAGACTTTTCAGATGTATTCCTGGAAGAAATTCTAGGATTACCTCCGAAAATAGAATTGGACTTCACCATCGAGTTAGTACCTGGAGCGATACCTAATTCCAAAGCTCCTTACCAGATGAATATCCTAGAGCTTAATGAATTAAAATCACAGTTAAAAGAATTAATTGATAAAAATTACATAAGACCAAGGTGTCTACTTGGGGAGAACCTATCATCTTTGTTAAAAAGAAGGATGGTACTTTGCGTTTATACATAGACTACCGTCAGTTAAATAAAATGAGGATTAAAAATAGATATCCTTTGCCCCACATAGATGATCTGTTTGATCAAGTATGTGGAGTGACGATATTTTCAAAAATGGACTTGAGATATGGATATCATCAAGTCAGGATAAAAGACGCAGACATCTTTAAAACTGCTTTTAGAACCCGTTACGTGCATTACGAATTTGTAGTTATGCCTTTTGGGATAACTAACGCTCCAACAATTTTCATGTGTCTAAGGAATAATGTTTCATAAGTATTTGGATAAATTTGTAATTGTTTTCATTGATGACATTTTAATCTATTCAAAGACTAAAGAAGAACATGATGAACACTTACGTATAATATTACAAGTCTTAAGAGAACATCAATTGTACGCTAAATTCAATAAGTGTGAATTTTTAAAAGATATAACATAGTATTTAGGTCAGGTGATATCCAATGATGGAATATCAGTTGACCTAGATAAAATAAGAGAAATTAACGAATGGCCTATCCCTAAAGATGTAACAAATGTACGATTGTTTATGGGAATCACAAGTTACTGCAGAAAATTTATAGAAAGATTCTCAAGAAGCACAAATTCCATAAACTCTTTATAGAAAAAGGGAAAGAAATTTGTTTGGGATCAAAAGTATGAAGAAAGTTTTAAGAAATTGAAAGAACTGTTAACTACATCACCTATTCTAAAAATTGCAGATCCAAACAAGGAATTCGTTGTATGCATTGATGCATGCAATGATGGCCTTGGCAGAGTCTTAACACAAGAAGGTCACATAATAGCATATGAGTCAAGAAAGCTAAAAATTCATGAAAAGAACTACACTACCTATGATCTAGAGTTGGATTTCGTGATACATGCTTTAAAGATGTGGTGCCATCATTTGATCGGTAGAAATTTTTCATTAATGACAGATAATAAAGGTCTAAAATATTTGTTGGATCAACTAGATCTGAATGCAAGGAAAGCTAGGTGGTTAGCTTTCCTTAGCGAATATGATTTCGAGATCCAACACATAAAAGGTAAAGAAAATAAGGTGGGTGATGCATTAAGCATAAATGAAAAATTAAATTTTATGGCAGCAATCAGTACTTATAAAACAGATTTAGAAAATCAGCTTGAAGAAGGAATAAGGTTGGATAAAAATTATCAGAAATTATAGGAAAAAGTTGCAGAAAATAATTCTAAAAAATTAATAATAGATTATAGATTAAATGAAAAGGGTTTAATGATGTATAAAAATAGACTGTATGTGCCTAATGTACCTGAAATTAAGCTGCTGATTTTAATTGAAGTACATAGAAGTCCTTATTCAGGACACCCTGGTTACCAAAAGATGATAATGATGTTAAGAAAAGATTACTTTTGGTTGAATATGAAGAATGAGGTGGCTTAATACATAACTAGGTGTTTTGAATGTCATCAAGTTGAGGCTGAGCATCAACACCCAGCTAGTTTATTACAACCATTACCAATTCTAGAGTGGAAGTAGGAAATTATCAGCATTGATTTTATAACTAGTTTGCCTAAAAATCAAAAGCAGAATGATTCAATAATGGTAGTAGTAGATAACCTTAGAAAAGCAACTCATTTTATACCCGTCAGAACTAATTTTAAGGCTACTAACATTGTTGATGTATTTATGAAGCAAGTTTTTCGTTTGCATGGAATCGCTAAGGTAAAAAATTTTGATCGAGATTCTAAATTTACTGGAAATTTTTGGAAACCATTGCTTAAAGGTTTGGATACTAATTTTAAATTTCAGCACATCTTTTCATCCACAAACTGACGGACAAACTAAAAGAGTAAATCAGATTCTAGAGAATATGTTAAGAATGTATGTTAAAGATCAGCCAACTAAATGGGAAGACTATCTGCACTTAGTTGAATTTTCTTATAATAATCACTATCAAGCTTCTGCTAAACTTAGCCCGTTTGAAATTATGTATGGTATAAAGTGTAATACTCCTATCTCATGGAGTAATCCAGTTGATAGATTGATGTTAGGACTCGAATTATTGAAAGAGATGGAACTAAAAGTGAAGCATGTACAAAGCAATTTGAAAATTGCACAAGACAGACAAAAGAGTCTTGCAGATCTGAAAAGAACTGAGAAATAATTCCAAGTAGGTGAGCATGTGTTTGTCAAGGTAAAACAAAAAAAGAGCTCATTTAAGTTGGGGAGTTGTGCTAAGTTGGCACCTAGGTATTGTGGACCATTTACAATACTATCAATAATTGGACCAATGGCTTATTAGTTAGCCTTACCACCTAATCCGAAAATACATAATGTCTTTCATATTTCTATATTGAAAAAGTATGTATAGGATACTACTCATGTAATCGATTGGAATGACATACATGTGGAAACAGAAGGAGATTTTCAGGTGGAACCGGATTGTATCCTTGATAGGAGAGAAATTTTACTCCGGAATCGCACCATTGGACAGGTAAAGGTTTAATGGAAGCACCTTAGTCCAGATGAAGCAACCTGGGAATTGGAGAGTCATATGCGGGAAACATATCCAATTATGTTCCAGAAAGGCTCTAATGATGAATAAGCAACATCGAGGATGATGTTGAACTTAAGAGGGGGTGTTTGTAACCTACCTAGTACTTGAAACATTTTATGTTTGTGGAAAAACATTACTTTAACTTTTATTGTAAAGTTTTATATTAATGACCAAGGATGGTCAAGGATGAATGTAAATGAATAATATTATTATTTAATAAATTAAAATAGGATACACTCACCCAAAGAGATTGTTGAAAGAGTGTTCACTGACCCACTACGAGGAATGAAACTGGTGTAGAAGGAAATGGACAAGTGACAACATCTGCACTCACTTACTAGCTATTGCAGGGGGAAACTTCCCTAAATATGTGGTCATGTTCCCCAAGGATGGTGGAATTGAGCTGGTGGCTCATTAAATGTGAAACTGACCAAAAGAACTAGGTAATCTTTTATAGCCATCGAATTGAGCTGTTGGCTCACAACTTTTCTTTGTGTTGTTAGAACTGAGCACACAAGAGATTCGATGAGGGGAAGCTAGGTAGTGAGTTGCAGAGTAAGACTGCCTTTCCTGCTGAGTGCAGAGGGAATGTTATGTATGCAAGTCTTCATGATTTCTGAAGTACATATGAGTGATTTGTAAGCAAGTCTCCATGATTGTTGAAGTACAAAGAGAGTTTGTATGCAATTCTTCTTGATTGTTGAAGTACAAATAGGGTATCTTGCTTCTACACAGAATATTTTTCCTGGTGGTTCAGTGAACAAGCTCGGGGGTCCAAGAGCAAGTTATCTTGGCTGATTTCTGGAGAAGGTTGGGAGGAACGGTCTTCTTTGGGTGTTGTCCACCCTATCAGTCAACAAGTTCTACTTTGTTTTTATTTTATTTACTTCTAAATTGTTGATCTATTTTTGAAAATTGTATGTATATGATGTCATAAGTTTCTAGATGTATCCTAGACTCAGTTAGCTGTTAGAAATGATAGATTTTTGAACTGGTAGATTATTTATGTACAATGAATGGAAAATATAGAATAGATGATTATAAATTTCTTCCTATATTTTACCTTTCACTTTTGTGATGTACTCTAGTACAGGAAGATGTTTAGTTAACATAGATGAAATGATCTTTAAATTATGATTTAAGGAATTGTTCTTTTAAATCTGCCAATTATAGATTTCATTATAGTAGTATACTGAAATTAAATTTACAGAATCTAATCTTCCTATAGATTATCTCGTTTTCCTTGATCTATCCAAGTTTCAAAACAATAGTGCTTATTTTTCAAAATAGAATATTTTTCTATAAGCAGAATGCTACTCTCTTTAACCTATAGAAACATTATTTATTTACAAACAGTTAATAACAAAACCTAGCTATAAAATCCATATTTAAATCATCATAAAATTTTACACAATAGATATATTTATAAACATCTGGATAAGTCAATATTTCTAGTTATGCAATTATTTATACATAGATAGGTTATATTGCATATAAACTAGAAATATTTACAATATCGATTCATAGAGAAATTCCAACCATTTAAATCAAGTGTTATACTATCAAAATATATACAGGATCCTTATGAATAAATGAGTATAATGTATAGAACCCTATAGAAATAATATCTTTAGAAATCCCTAGATAAACCCTATAGGTATCAAACTACATAAACAAAGTATGGTATGTAAATACAAATCGAAACCGAGTTCTTAAACCCTGGAAACACATTCACATAAACATTAATACAACTGATAAAGTATATTATAAAATTATTTTGAAATTGCTCGAAATCCCCATAAGGGATCAACACAAATTATACTTTCATAATAAAATAGCATATCAAGTTCAAAAAATAGCTCAGGGTAGGAGCTTGTAATGAGTTTACAAATTATAACAATATTCACTCTGTCAAGGGTCGAAACATTGTAGTCTTCACGCATTAACAAATAATCGTAAGATTGAAGTAAAAATATAATCAAAATACTGGAACTATTATAAATACTGTAACAAGGGTTCGAGACCCATAAGGGCTCAACCTAAGTTCTTTAAATATTATGAAATGGGGGTAATATAACCCAGGAAAAGTAAATAGTCAACCACGACAAGGTTTAGGGTTTACACCATGTAGCAACTAATACTATTAACATTACATTTCTGAACTAACACATTAATAAGCTATATGCAAAGTTAAGTTAAGGCTTGTCCCAAAACAATTACACCTTTTTCATTTAACCATCGAATTAATAAATCTTCCAAGACAGACCTGAGACATTTTCGTATCCGAAAAATGATAATGCTGAAATAGAGATATTATTTACAAACCCAGAAAATGCTTTGGATAGCTTACGATTTTCACCATACAGTAAATTATTTCATATATTCTTCTCATTGATGAGATTCCATTTAAAAGCTTCAAGTCCAAATCATAATCATATTAAAAATACAAGATACAAGTAATATCGGTCTCGACAGAGACTTTTATGCAAACAGAGAGAAGTGTAATGCCGTAGCTTTCATTAAAAAACATTGGTCGAATCCCAACTCCCACTTATACAAGATACTAAACAATTCGCATGCCCGAGAGCTTAAAACATTGTAAACATCAACATTGACATTGTTTTCAAACATGTTGACAGAGGAGACTTCTTGGATAAATGGAGGGCTTACCATGGTATTAAACCATTGGGGTTTTCCTTTAAAGTCAGAAATGTCGAAGCTGTAAGCCTAAGGAGAGAACAACGAGCAGCTAGGAACTAGAATCACTCTTTCAAAGCACATGAAATAGTTAGACTTTGACATTTGATAAACCAAAGAATTTAAAAGTTTGAAATAGGTTTCGGTTGGTACTTTTCTTACCTCTTGTAGAGATGATGAAGCGCCATGAGCGTAGCTCACTGTAGAAACCAAGACCATGGTGATAGCAATACTTTGAACAATCCTGAAACCCTGAAGGCCATTCTACATTATAAAAGCTTAATGTCGGAAACTGCGCAGAGGTGCCCATTTGGCCATGGTGGCCAAGAGAGAGCTCAACTCTCCAAACCCTCACACGAGAAACAAGTAACAATGCCAAAGATCAGTGAATAGTTGGGGTTATGTTCCTTACTTGGTAGCTTTCACCAACCTTCATGTGGCTCATAAATGAGCTTGTTGGAGCCCACTACTATTTCAATTTTACCCACCATCATATAGTTTAAGCACGTTGTTTTCCATTTCGAATTTTAAGTTACAATTGCACCAAAGACCTTGGTTATTGTTGTAAACACTAACGTTATAACATTTAACACTAACGCTAAGCTATGGTACGCCATCACCATGATAAAATCCATTAGGGATAGAACATCCAGACCCGTAATTAGGTTAACTTTAATATTTAATCTTTGCAAGTGTAATTATATCGCTAGGTATAACCTTAGCCCTTAAAAACTATGAAAACTATAGCTGATTCGTGCATGAGGGTCCCACCTATAACCTGGACAGGTAATGTGAGAATGCTTTAGCTTTAAAAGCTAAGTAAGCCTCACGGCTGCTCCAGAACTCACTTTCCATTCAAAAGGAGTTAAACATAATCAAATATTAAGATTAAACATGTTATGACATAAAAATGATAGACAAAATATCAATGTTAATGACAGAAAAAAAGTTATGGCTTTAATACATCATGCATTGAATGTCATCTTAATTACATTATACATTTATTAAACCAAGACTTAACAGTTTGTAGGAATAACCAAACTTTCAATGTATTATAAATAATTCATGAGATAATCGTCGAATTCATGAGCATCAGAATAGAATCAATGAATACACAAGACATTTATGTAAAAATGAGTTAAGAGAATTTTTGCAAGTGTAATGTTGTATTATGGACAATACAATATTAACTTTAGACATAGTATCACATATCTATCTAAATGTCATTAAGACACTTTTATTAATTGACGACAACTTGTAAACAAGTAAGTGTCACATTTAAGAGTTTACTTAAGCAGCTAATAAAGATGCTAAACATACACATTTATACTTCCGCATAGTAATTAATAGCAATTAGATTGCTTAGAAAAATTTTAATTTTTTATGAAATTTGGGGATGTTACATACATGGTGTTATTGGAAAGTAAGAGGATTTTTTCTATGTTCATTTGGGTACAAAGATCAATGATGTTTCTTTTGATAGGAAGGTAAGGGAGTCCATCCATGAAAGGTTTTCAATTTTGCATTTTTATAGAGTTTAATTTATTAAGCTTATCGAAAACATGAGCTCTCTATGGCTATACTTATATTTACATGATATAAAATTGGTAGATTGGGAGGCTGTGGTGTGAAGCATTTGCAACTCTCATATTTTATAAGCATTGCATTAAATATTGGACTATTATCCTTTTACATTATTTTTTATGTTGATCTCTTGACTGGGTTTTCTTTTACACATTTTTCCTTCCCAGTACTATTTCGTTGTGTCTTCCACTATACATTTTTTAGAAATTGATCAATCACCCCTGCAATCCTGGTGGGATCATTATTAGAATTATACTATTATTTTATTTAGAATCATGTTTTATTATACTAATATGTTTTAGGGCTTATGTTTGTTATTTAATATACCTTTATTTTTATTTTTATTAAAATAGTGAAATTTTCAACTTTTTTCCCTAGTTCGACCGTTGACTAGTTTTGAAGTCTAGGTCTCCAAATTGCTCCAAATGATCCCAAATATTCATATAAGGTATATTAATGATATTATGACTTGATTATGATGTTCAAGGATGATTTATGGCTATCAAAAGACTTTTGAAAACCTATTTAATATTATATCCAAGATAGGAGGTTTTACTGGCAATTTGGGGTTCAAATCCCTCAAGGGAAAATTTTGAATATGGCTCTCCAAAAGCTCTCAAACCCACTCAAATTTATGAAAAGAGGAACAGGACATATAAGGGACAATTTTAAGGTCTCATGTTCATATTTATTCAGTTTTTTAATCCTGTTACAACCATATCCAAATAGCTACAAAATTACTAGTTTCAACCTTGGGGGAAATGGCATTAAATCCTCTCCAAATGATATAAAACTGAGCAAGATGGCTCCAAAATATTAAGTAATGAACATGGAACTCATGAAATTAATTAATAACAGTCAATTCATCATAAATACATTAGTGAAACACTCTTCCATTCGAATTCATCAACATTTCATTGGTATACATCAATATAGTGGGGAAATGGTCACTATTTGCTCATTAATGATCAATTTTACATATATCCACTTGGAATCGTGACCTAATAGAGTTATGAAATTTAAGAACAGAGTATATGCATCTTATTAGAAAATAAATGGGGCATTAGAATCTCCTCGAAAGAGTAAAATAGCTCACCAAAAGCGCCTCTCCTCAAGGATGAAGAATATGCAAAGAAAATTGGAAATGGTTGGAGGAATGAGTTGCACTAGAAGAAACCACGAGCTGTCCTATAGATTACAACTGAAAATAAAGAATCCATTAAATCTCCCATGAAAGGTCTGAATGGCCTTTCCACACACCAACTAGGATGGGAATCTTTCACCCTCGAAATTGGCTAAGGCAAGTAGACTAGTATTCCACTAGCTCTCTTCACAAATGCAAATTGTCAAAATGATCAAAATCTATTCTTATTGTATTTTATAAACTTATAAGGTCCTCCTTGGGTCGAATTCCTTCAAAGGGATTCACGCCAACTCAAGTTGGGAAGAGATTCCAATGTGTGCCATTTGTCCCTCCAATTCTAGCCTCCTCTTCCACCAAATTCGAATAGGTGTCTCTTTGGCTTCCCTAACTCCTTTGAGCGCCCTCTTGGAGGCTATTTTTAGACCTAACATGTCATTTATGTCATATGTCAGCATTCAGGTCTGATTTGTGTCATAGGTGCCATAGAATCTTCATCATTATTGTCATAGAGCTAGGGAATCTAGTCCAAGTGTCCCACTAGCTCCAAAATGCCTCTTCCTCTTCCATGGGAGTTACTCTTCCACTCCAATTCGACCTGAAATGAGTCATGACAAGTATATTGACCTTCCAACTACCCAATAACATTAGGCTCCACCTTGTATTCGAATGGGTGAGAATAGAATGCCATGTGGCATGAGTAATCTAGCTTTGTGTGGGTCCCACATCCTCCATGTGTCTTCATGATCAATTGTCACCTTGATTTTCTCTTGCATTTATTTATTTAGATACTTCATTAAATATTTATTCCATTCTAATTTCCAAACACCATTTATTAGCTCCCTTATTGCAAATCCTCATGTCTCCATCCAACCTAGGGAACTAGTTGGATTGATGGAATTTTTGTGTTATGAATTTATTTGAATGGAGACATTACAGTCCTCCCCACCCAAGATTTCTTGCCCTCAAGAAATCTCAATTTATCATGCTGCAAACTTGTTCCTCCTCTATCAGGTGGCCTTCCATGAGGAATGTCTCCCAAAACCTTTCCATTCTTGTGTTTCATGCTGTGGGAGGAGACTACCTAATTCAGATAGGCATGTTGCCCTCTTACAACCCTTAGTATTCCTTTCGAATCTTGGAATTTCATTTCAAAAATTTTATAGTTCATTGTATGCTCCCCTATAGAGTACAACCATTGCACTTCCAAAACTACATTAGTATCAGCAACATCAACTACATAAAAGCTATCAGAAAAAGTATAGTTACCTATCGTGATTTGCAGCTTTGGAACCCATGTTTTGCACTCCATTGTGTTGTGACTTGGAATGACAACTATGAAGTCATCATGTTACAATGTAATTTTCCACCTTCTGAGCATCAACATTCTTTGGCCTTCAGTATCCATTTCACTGACTCCGATTCACTTTATGTCCTCTAGAAATACTTTTTCCCTATTTTTCTTCCTATACGCTTGTTGTTCCACTATAGCCAGCGTACATGCGAGATGTTCCACTATAGCCCTCGAGTACCAAGTAAAATGGTGAAAATCATTAGAAAATTACTTTTTACTGCCAAAAAGCGGTCTTAGGGTGACCTTTGGCCCTCCATATGCCCTGAAACTCCTTGATGTGTCCTTTCACTTACCTTTGGAAGGCTATATATTGAGCTCTTATGGCATATGGAAGGGAGGAGAAAGAGAGAGCAAGATAACTCTAGTGGATTTTTTCCATGACTTGAGTCTACACTCATTGATCCTCGTTGTTGTGAATTCCTTATATTCACCTTCCACACTCCTTTCATAGTTTGAGTTTGCCATTACATGGAGGATTGAAGTGGTGGAGGAACAAGTGGAGAGACCCAGTTCTTGGTTCAGATTGGTTGCCAACAAGAGGTCGCATATTATACTTCTTTTTATTCATTAATGGAAATACTCATTTTCTCATCCAATTGATGTTGTGAATATTGTTAAATTACATTGGGTTATATTTGCTTATAATATCATAGATCATGCTATTGATTATGCTAATGTATTTCACATATTATATGCATTTGCTTGTACATGTTGTTGAGACTAATCTACAGGTTCAAGTGTAGAGGTTGAAATCTCAACGGGGATCTACTTTGAACATCCAGTTGAAGGTTGGTCTTTTCTCCATTATCTTAGCATTGTCATTTATATAGCATTGCATTGGGAATTGAGTCATTTTCTGGTAGTCAGCTGTCTGTTGTGGTCCGCCCCAAGCCATACGAAGTTTTCTCCATAACACATCAAATGGTTCATTAGGTATCTTCCTTCTCTCCACCATGTCTGCATCAATGAAGTTATGAGTGGCTCCTCCATCTACCAAAGTTGAGGTCCTTTGTCCTAGTACCACACCCTTGCATGGAATAGTGTGATAATAGGCACTGCTGAAAGTACTGCCATTCTTACTTTATCAGGTAAGGGATGATTTCCCTCTTGTTTTCCTTCTTCTGTTGTAGTATATCCCTCTTATTGGGATGAATATGTCCTTCTTCCTCCATGCCCCCTTCATACTCATCGTCACAAAATACTTGAATGAATTGGGACTTTTCCTTAGCACACTTATGTCCTGGTGCCCATGGTTGGAAGCATGAGTAACACAATTTGTTCCTTCTGAGTTCTTCCCTACTTAGTTACTCTTTCTTATCCTTTCCATATTCATCTTCTTGCCATGGCTTCTTTTCAGATATGAATTAGGGAGGTAATTTGGGCTTGGGAGGAAACCTTGTCCTTGGTAGTACATTTTGTAAATCCCTTATCAAACTCATAGCATCCTTCAATGAATTGGATTTGTGGGCCTTAACTAAACCTTTTAAGGGTTCATCCAAACCTTCAGTGAATAGCAATACTAATCTTACCATATATATATCAGCTACCTTCACTGATAATTTTTTAAATTCCATCATATACTCAACAGGGGTTCCCACTTGCTTCAATTAGGCTAGTTCTTTTAAAGATAATTCTAGGTCCTTTTGCTCAAATCTATCTAATACACTGTCAACAAATTCTCCATAGGTAGTAACATGATCGTGTCCCAAATTTTTCAGACCATGAAACCGCCATTCATTGGCATCTCCTTCTAGATGCAAAATAACCATTTTTAAGGCATCCTCTTCCACCATGGGATTCAGCTGAAAATACACATCTAGTTTTTGCACCCAAGTGTTAGCAGAACTTTGAGAGGAACCATCAAAAGTGGGAAGTGGCCTTTTACCAGTAGCACAATTTAATTCTTTGTTTTGGAATAGAGCCCTATTATTTTCCTTCTTTTTGAGTTTGTTTGAAATCGAAAAATATTGATCAAATGGTAGAGTCCTTCTACAATCTTCACTCAAATTTTCCCATTCTTTCACCATTGCATCAAGATCAAGTTGGGTGTTAGGTTCTTCTTTTGGCACAAGAAACTTAGGTGTAGTAGGCGTTGGTGTGCTCTGAAATTCATTAGGTCTATTATGGGGTCCTGTGCTTGAGAAAATATGCTCACCCATTGTCTTCTTTCCTTCTGAATGTGAACTACTGTTGCTTCCTATTACTCCTTTGCTTCCAAGTTGGCTAGCCATCAATTTGAATCCTTTCATAAGCTATTGGGTTATGTTCTTGGTCATGTCCCTGGTCATGTATTCAAAGAGGGGTCTTATGGGTTTAATATATTCCTCACCATCATCTGAATTTCCCTTAGTCATAGTTTCAACAAGATATTCTTCTTCTCCTACTTCCTCCTCTTCAACAACAACAACTTCAATTTCAGGTTCTAAGGGTGGTGGCTTATTTATTTGACTCCTTGTATTCATGAATGGTTAAAAAAATTAGGTTCCAAGGCCATGCTCTGATACCACTTGTAATCCCCCCCCCTTTTTTATTAAAATAGTGAAATTTTCAACTTTTTTCCCTAGTTCGATCTTTGACTAGTTTTGAGGTCTAGGTCCCCAAATTGCCCCAAATGCTCCCAAATATTCAGAGAAGGTGTATGAATGATATTAGGAATTGATTATGATGATAATGGATGATTTAGGACCATCAAAAGACTTCTGCAAACCCATTTAATATTCTTTCCAAGATAGGAGTTTTTACTAGCAATTTGGGGTTCAAATCCCTCAAGGGAAAATGCTGAATATGGCTCTCCAAAAGCTATCAAACCCTCTCGAATTTATAAACCGAGGAAGAGGAAATATAAGGGACAATGTTAAGGTCCCATGTGCATATTTATTCAATTTTTTAATCCTGTTACAACCCTCTCCAAACAACTACAAAATTACTAGTTTCGACCTTGGGGGAAATGGCATTAAATCCTCTCCAAATGATATAAAATTGAGCAAGATGACTCCAAGAGCTTAAGTAATGAACACAAAAATTATGAAACTCATTAATAAAATTAAATTTATCATAAATACATCATTGAAACACTCTTCCATTCAAATTCATCAACATTTCATTGGTATACATCAATATAGTGGGGAAATGGTCACTATTTGCTCATTAATGATCAATTTTACACATATCCACTTGGAATATCGACCTGATAGAGTTCTGAAAGTGGATAAAATAGTATATGCATATTATTAAAAAATAAATGGGACATTATAATATCCCCCAAACAGTACAATAGCTCACCAAAAGCGCCTCTCCTCATGGATGAAGAATACGCAAAGAAAATTGGAAATGGTTGTAGGAATGAGCTGGAATAGAAGAAACCAAGAGATGTCCTATATATTACATTTGAAAATAAATACTCCATTAAAGCTCACATGAAATGTTTGAATGGCCTCTCCACACACCAACTAGGATGGGAATCTTTCACCCTCGAAATTGGCTAAGGCAAGTAGACTAGTATTCCACTAGCTCTCTTCACAAATGAAAATTCTCAAAATGATCAAAAGCTATTCTTCTTCTTTGTTATTGTATTTTATAAACTTCTAAGGTCCTCCTTGGGTCTAATTCATTCCAAGGGATTCATGCCAACTCAAGTTGGGAAAATATTCCAATGTGTGCCACTTGTCCCTCCAATTCTAGCCTCCCCTTCCACCAAATTTGAATAGGTGTCTCTTTGGCTTCCCAAACTCCCTTGAGAGCCCTCTTGGAGGATATTTTTAGCCATGACATTTCATTTATGTCAGATGTCAGCATTCAGTTCTGATTTGTGTCATAGGTATCATAGCATCTTCATCATTGTTGTCATAGAGCTATGGAATCTAGTCCAAGTGTCCCACTAGCTCCAAAATGCCTCTTCCTCTTCCATGGGAGTTACTCTTCCACTCCAATTAGACCTGAAATGAGTCATGAAAAGTATATTTACCTTCCAACTGTTGTTCGGGATTTCTACACTATAGTGAGGATATGGACACTACCAACTTAAGGGGTGACAGGTAAATGCATTAATCATATTACATAGGCTTCTACAAAAGGAAAGAGATCAAGATCATAGAGGGTGTACCTTGTTAATGAAGTTTGATCCTAGCTTTCACTTGCTCTTTCGATCGATCCTCCACTTGATCTTCCGTCCAACGAACCTGCAATACAAAGATACCTTCCTCAGCGTATCTTGACTGATATAACAATGATGAAATTGAAATACAATTTAGACATCAAATACAATCAAGCATTATCCGAACAAATATACAATCCATTAGACATTTGATTGGGACAGGAAGGGCATTTCAACCTTTATTTTCAAAAGCAAATAATCAGTACAAGTATACCTGATCATTTAGAGTGCTTATGCAACCGGATCCTGGGCTCTTGCTCTTCATACTAACTTTAGAATTCCTCTAGCATAACAACCCTTAATGCATAGTTTCTAGGTCCCTCTCTCATGCATCTCCCTAGTATTTATAGGACAAGGTAGGCAGTTCAAATTGAGAGGCAGTTTGATTGGGAGGTTGGGGAAGTTGTAAAACCAACTGCAACTAATCCCAATCCGTCAAATTAATATATTTTTAATCACTTTTTGAGGTGTATGCTACTTTTATTAAGAAAAGTAGAGTATTTCTGATGAAAAACACTGCTTTTATGAAGCAAGTAGAGTTTTTCAAGGAAAAAAGCTGCTTTTATGAAGCAGAGTAGAGTTTTTAAAGGGAAAAAACGCTGCTATAGGCTTATAGACTAGCGTTTTTGCTCAAAAAGTGGGAAAAAGTGAGTTTTTGTTAATTGAATGAGGGTAGTTCTAGGCCATTCATCATCTAGGGTCAACATGCTCTTCCATCCCTTTTGTCCTTTTGTGTGATCTTCAGCTAAAGGAGATCACGGACGGAGAAGTGCAGTTTTGATCTATAACTGATGCCCCCTAATGTGTGAGGTCAGAGGGAAGCGATGGCCAAAATACATTATAATTTCAAGGCAGCAGAGGAGCAAGAAACCACAGAACCAATTCATAGAAACACCTGAAACAAAGATTAAGGTCAGCGAGGAATTACAATCTTGACATCATATAGATGTGTAGTGTGATACAACATGATCTCTGATACATAACTAGGAGATGTATATATAGCATGGCCATTGAAATACAAGCGTGGATGCATGTTAGAATGAGAGATCATAGCCATAACAACAAACTGGATCTATGTCTCATGGAGAGCCAAAATGAGTGAGGCTCAGTCTTGCGCAGCTTGGGTGATAACATAATGAGGTGATGCTATCAACAACCCAAGGTCTTCATCCAAACAACCCAAGGTACAAACCCTAACCATGTGAATAAATGAGCTGAAAGTCGAACATGGGGGGTATCGTTTGATTACCGGTCATTGATGTATACCGTTAACAAATGCGAGGACTTCCACCAATAATGATAATGGAGCCCAAGGTACCTAGTATGATCCAACAAGTGTGAATAAGTGGACTTGAAGTCGAACACTTGAGGAACCCATCAAATAAGAGACATTGATGTATTCTCATTATTCAATGACGAGGAAGATTGCCACTAGTGACTGCAATCTCCAAGGTACTAATCGAAACTCTAAACTTCATTCCCAGAGAAAAATGAGTTGATGTTGATGGGAAGAAGTCCATTGGAAGGGAGGCCTTAAAGCATCCTCCATCATCCAACACGAGGGACACTCAAATGGTAATGAGTTAATGAAGTGTAGGACATGTAACAATACTGACACTAGGATGGTTGACACATGAGGTTAAGGTAAACTGCAGAATGGCTGATATAGGTTGTATCCTTGAACAGTGAGCACGACACAAAGTGACTTAAGAAGTTTTCAACATGATGGGGAAAGTGATGTAAGCCTGTAATGTAGGAGACATTAACAGACGATCCATATTTTTGGAAGAATAAACAATCGGGGGAGTAAACAAATCGGAGATCAGGTTCACCCTAAGGTCAAAAACTAAACCCAATTGACATGATAGAATCAAGTAGGTGCTGTGTTCAAGGACTTGACTGACTGAACTGCCTTTGAAATGGTAAGATGTGATATACCCTTCTTATCCGTTATTCTTTTTAGATAAAAGAATACCTTTTTTGTTGTTTTAATGAGTCCAGGAAATAATGATAACTCAATAGATCCAACCATGTAAATAGTTTAACGAGCCCATGGGAGGAAGACTCAGCACCTTATTCATTGTTTATCGAGTTCGAAGAAGAGATAGAAGAATACTCTATAATACTGATCTCTGGATTTTAATATCGAGTCGAGATCTGTTCTTGCTTGTCGATTTTTTCAATTTTAAGGAGTCTGAAAAACTTAAACAATAACTCCATTCACCTACTCGTGGATTTTAATATCGAGCCCAAGTAGGTTAATGCTCGCTGGTGTTTTCCTGTTTATAGAGTCTGAAAAACTTAAACAATCCTCTATTTAACCTCTCATGGATTTCACGTCGAGCCCAAGTAGGTAAGTGCTCGCTTGGTGTTTTCATATTTAGAGAGCTTGAAAACCCTAAAGAATGGCTCCGAAAGGTTCTTTTTCATTAAATTAGTCTCCTACCCCGAAAAAGTGTAAAATAATGGAAGAAGAACTCTTCTAGCACATACAAGAGTATACCTAGAGTATACCTTTTCCGTAAGTTATCCACCAAGGCCCGAAAAAGGGGTAATTCTATACCTAAGTGGATGTGCCTTCAGTTCCTTTAACAAGCTTGAAGAGGACAAGTTTTCTCGGCAATCTTGTTTAGGTTTAAATAGTCCAAACAAGAGATTAAAATGACTTTAAAAGACAGCTTCTAGAATCATGACTCATGACCTGCCAAGGACTAGGATCTCAACAATAAAGTTAGTATTAACGAAAAAAGTTCTTTAATGACATGAATTTCAACAATATAGTACTTAATGAAGTCCGCCATTAAAAAAATTAATTTATAATAAGTTGATGCTATGAATATTTAGTGAAAATTTGAGAAATATAGGTTAGATTCAATTCATCAACATTTAGGGGTATTAATGATTAAAAAAACCCTTTTTTGTAGAATTTGAAACTATAGACTTTTCAAAAAGGTGGGTAAAAATCAAATTCAAATTCATATATGTAATTTCATTTTGAAAACTCAAATATCACATTTGGAGATTGAAGAGCAAGTTTTGGAGCAAACCCTTTATCTTCATCCGTTCATAGCGATCAAATCGGGCCACCATTCAACCTCAAACCTCTTCCAAGTAAGTTCTTTTCATCCTACCTTGCATTTTGATGGTTTATTTATCAATTTTCATGCTCAAAAACACTTACCAAGCCATGCTCAACTCGTGAAGTTCGAGAACGCTGTTATCCAGTAGGTATAGTAGCGTTTTTCTTGAAGGAAAAAGCTAATGTATGGTGATAGAGTAGCGTTTTTGCTTGAACATGGCTAAAAATGCTAAAAAAACTGATAATTGACCCTTGTTTTGGAAGGATGTCACTCATTTGGAGGGATAGAGAGCATTAAGAAATGGATAGGGTGGAAATGTGAGATCCTACCACTCTCCATGCTCTTAGAAGATGTGGTTTGTTGAAATACTACCGAGCCATAAACATGAGGGCACTCAACCGCTTACTGCAAGAACTCATTCAATTATGGGATGCCGATGCAAATGTGTTTAGTATCCGAGAAGAGACCTTGGAGCTCACAATTGAGGACATATATTTCATTACAGGGCTCACTAGGAGGGGAGATCATGTAAACCTGAAAGGAACTTCACGAAATGTGATTGCCATATCTGTACAAGATTATGTAAATGCTTATTGTGTGGAAGGTATTGAGAAACGTGGAAGTCAAATTCTCATTTCTACTCTTGCAAGCTTCCCTCTGAAGGTCATTATTAATATGTTGAACCGAATGGGAGGGAGTGCCGCATAGCGCTTAGCCTCAAAGCACTACATATACATTGGTGTTCAATGCTTGCAAGGTCATGTCTACGATTGGTGCACAAATATCTTAGCAAACATGAAGCTTCAACTCTCGGGGTGTAAGACTGGGAGTATGAAGAAATTTGGTTATGGAAGCATCCTTTGTACCTTCTTTTTCGAGAGGGTACTTGCTCTTATTTTGGGCATGCCTCTACCCCCAGTCAGTCCTCTTGAGCCGAGATTGGGCCATTGGGGTGACATTTTCCTCCGCTAGGGTGTTGGTGAGAGCCACTTTTTCTATCATACTGATGATTTCTGGAGATGGTGGGAAAGACAAGTGCTGACATTCAAGCAATTTACGTATGCTGGTTTAGACTTCCATCATGATCCAGATATGGTACTTCCTCCAGGTGGTTCCTGGGGAGATATAGGTATGTTTTTTGAAAATTTATTTCATTTTTCAAAATTTTCAAGTATATGATTTTTATTATGAGTTGGAAATGCTAACAAAGTGTCATATGTAGATGTTGGACTGATCTATCCTAAGGGACATCCTACTATTTTCGTAAGGCCAACTGATGTGGGTGCAACAGAGGCTATGCTAGGGGCCATAGAGAGGAAGATGAGTCGGTTGACTCATGATATTCCTCCATATCATATTGAGCGGATGCCTCTTGCTATGCAAGAGGATGTAGTCGGTGTACCACCAACATGGATCAGGTTGTTGTGGAAAATAGCTAGGTTGGTCATATGTTACCGAGATGTAGTAGATGTTGATGAGGCCCCTCCTTCTCCATAGGAGAAGGATATTTTATGTATATTTTTGAGGCCATCGAGCCCGGTTTTTGTATCTTATGATATGACTTGTGATAGACTTATGATTCCAAACTCACAGTATATTTTTTGATACAGTATTGGCTATATATATAGTATCGGTTATTTACATGTGTGTGTGTTTAACTTTTATGTGTGAAATGCTATTTATGGGAATGTATGATACAAATGCCAATATAAAACATAATTTGCAAGTGAATCAGCTAATGCATTTAGATTTCTTGAATGTGTTGATATATGATGGAATCAAGTTGTCTTTCCAATAATCTAACTCACAAGAACTGTCGTAACAAAACAGGATCTCTAATCCGATAAACACCCATTAACTGAAATACCACTAGTTGCGAATCAAATCTTACCTCCAAATGTGAAATGCTTTGGACAAGATCATCTTGGAGAAGTTCTATAACCGCACTATATTCAGCTACGTTGTTTGTAGTGGGACCCAAACAAACCCCCCCCGAAGAGAGCAGTTGGCCAGATGGTGAGTAAATGACCCAAGCTGCTACGGCCAACTGTCGGGTGTGGCAACTGGTGCCATCAACAAATCCTAAGAAATGTTCAGTCAACATCTAAAACACGAAGCGAAGACACACATAAGGCCTACTAACAACCACAAGCAAAACTAGCTCTACAAAATATACAACTATGTTACAAGAAAAAGCACAATTGCCTAAGCGTAGTACTTCTTCAGGTAGAGCCCATTTCTAGGCTCAGGCAGCTTATTACCTTCATAGTCTGTTAGCTCATAAGCACCTTACTTCAGTACCTTAGTAATTATATAAGGACCGAGCCACATGGATTTAAACTTGCCAGGACGTAAAGGTCCCTTGTCCTAATCCCAAAGTAGAACAAGCTATCCTTCGAGAAACACCCTAGGTCTGACAGACTTGTCGTATTGTCTTTTGACTCATTTCTTATGAACTTCATTTGTTGTGAGCACATCGTGGCTCTGTTCATCTAGATGCTCTAAATGCAACAAACATTCTTCCAGTGCTGAAGTATCTAGTAGTAGTTGGACAACCAACTTCAACGAGGGAATCTTGCATTCAATTGGAACAACTGCTTCTATCCCATGTACCAGTTGGAAGGGAGAGAATCCAGTAGCAGTATTTACATTCTCTCAATAAGCCCAAAGCGTAGGGTATAGCATCATGTGCCAGTTATTTTGACTGGAATTAACGGTTCTTTGCAGAATTGTCTTTAAAGTTTTGTTAACCACTTCGACTTGTCCATTCTCCTGTGGATAATATGAAGACAAATGCTCTTGCCGAAAACCTAACATAGTATACAATTCATTCATCATGCTATTCTGAAAATGACTACCATGGCTAGTCACAATCTCTTTGGGTATGACAAACCTTGCAATAATCTGATTAAATACAAAATAAGCGACAGTTTCTCCATCTGCTTTGACAGTAGGCATTGCCTCGGCCCACTTGGTGAAGTAGTCGACGGCAACGATGATATAATGATGTTCTCTAGCCGAAACCTGATTACAAGTCATATAATCAACCCCCCATTTTGTGAAGGGACCTGCTGTGATCACAAGATGAAGGGGAGATGGATGTGCTCTCATTTTCTTGGTGAAAAACTGACACGGACGACAGCGTTTCACAGCTTCCACACAATCTTTAAAGATTGTAGGCCAAAAATATCCGGCACGCAGTATTTTCTGAGCTGTTTCCAACCCATAAATATGACCCCCACAGGCTCCACTATGAGCATCATTCAATATTGACTCTGCTTCTTCTAAAGTTAAACAATGTCATAAGATGGAGTCTATCCCACGTCTGTACAAAGTATCAGAAATGATGAGATAGTTTTTTGCATGACCTTTCAGTTTGTGTCGTTTGTCTCTAGAAAAAGTTGTAGGACACCTCAAAGTCTGGAGATATACTAAAATATCCCTGTACCATGGGTCAGAGGAGGCTATAAGGAAGATATGTTCATCCGGGAATGATGACTCTTCCTCAACATGCACTAAGTCACTCGGAAACTTTGAGATTAACTCAGTGAACACTAGTGATTTCTTCGACTTGGCCGATTGAAAAACCAAATCGAACTCTTGTAAGATTACAATCCACTTATTGTACTTCCCACCGATGATGCGTCAAGTGAGGACATATTGGAAATGATTGACTTCTGCTATTATAGTAGTTGATCGTAAAAGGATGTAGTGATGAAGCCTCTACATAGCATAGACCACAACAAGTGCTAACTTCTCAATGTGTGAATACTTAATTTCAGGAGCTATCAACACGCGCGAGAGATAGTAAACAAGATGCTCTTGGAGTGTGTCATCCTCCTAAACTATGACTATGCCAATTGTGTATACAGACGCCGCCAGATATAACAAGAAATCTTTTGTGTAATCAGGCGGGCTTAACAAGGGAGCTGAAAGTAGTGGCTTTTTCAAGGCCTCAAATGATGCTTAAGCAGCCTCATCCCACAGAAAGTAGGTATCTTGTTTAAGAAGTGTCATGAAACCTTTTGTGATTTTAGCATAGTTTATGATAAAGCGTCATAGGAAATTAGACATGCCTTGCAGACTTTAGAGTTGTCGTAAGGTGCGAGGAGGAGGCAGATTCACAATCGCCTCAACTTTCAACGGGTTGACCATTATGCCACGACTGGATACTATAAATCCCAGTAGACGTCCCAATTCGATGCAGAACACACACTTATTATGATTCAATCGAATATTATATTGTCTGCATCATTCAAACACAAGTCTCAAATGAGTTGGATGATGCCATCTCTTTCGAGATCGCGCTAGGAGGTCATCCAAGTAGGGTTCAACTATGTGTTTGATGTCGTGAAAAGCGAAATTCATTGCTTGCTGGAAAGTAGCTCCAACATTCTTTAAGCCAAACAACATCTTCCGATAAGCAAAGGTTCCCCACGGGCAAATAAAAGTTGTTTTGTGTTGATCTTTGGGTTTGATTTGGATTTGATTATATCCTGAAAATCCATCCATGAAAGAGAACATCTCATGTCCCGAACATGCATCTATGATCTGGTCGATAAATGGTGTGGGGTAGTTATCTTTCGGACAAGCTTTATTCAAGTCCCGAAAGTCAGTACATACTCGAATGGTACCTTGCTTTTTATCAACTGGAACACGATTCGAAACCCATTCCGTCATGTCGATTGGATAGATAAATCTGGCTTTAATCAATTTTTCAACCTCCGCCTTAATGGCGGCCGCTTTTCGAGGGTTCATAAGACAGAGCTTCTGTCTCACAGGTTTTGTATTAGGGTATGTCGTGATGACATGCTCAACGATGGCTAGATCGATGCCTGGCATCTCCTCATAAGACCAGGAAAAAATATCATGGAATTCCTTAAAAATTTTGGTATACAGAGGGATCTCTTCTGCAGAACAGTGTGCTCCAATAAAAATGTTTTCCATGACCCCGGGTTTGGTGGAAATGTTAATCGGGAAGGTTCTTGATATATTAGCCATATTCTCTTCAGCGTAAACAGCTCTTGAAGTAGAAGGAAAAGAGGACAAATCAACAAATCCACCGGGTCTCATAGAGAACTCTCATCTCTCTATCCTGTCTAGCTTCGGAAGCAAATAAGACCTATGATGCATATGTTCCCATGGTTGGTCCAGGCCCATCATGGATTCCAAAATGGCTTCATCAGAAGGAAACACTGTGTTTAAACAGTCGAAAGAGTGGGTAGAGTTCATCGACCATGCAGGAGCATAGTCCATATCTGACTTGGCAGAGACTGGCAGAGTCACGATATGTTCCGTTGCAGCATACTGTGCTTCCATGTAGGCTACTTCTACAACGGATAAAGGCACGGATGGTTCTGATACAGTAGGAAGGATCCACGGATCATTCCTTAGACCAACCATGAAAGTTTTAGTAGATGAACCTTCATCAGAACGCATGAAAAAAATGGGAGCGGGTAGGTCAAAAGTGCCCATTAATGACCCATAAAGTCCTGCTCCCAAACTCTCGCTTGCTAGGACAGATTGATCAACTAAAGGAACCATGGATTCTAACGAAGTCTGGTTGTTTCTCCAAGAGAATGAAAGTTGATCGATTGTGACGATCTTTCCTTTGTGGGGGAATATTACAACTCTGAAAACTGCCAATGCTATAGCTCGCATGTCATATATCCAACTCCTGCCTAACAACATGTTGTAATCAAGTGGAGCATCCAGAACTTCGACCTCTATAGCTACTGTCTTACCGAAAAGTGAGACTTCGAATGACGGTAGAACTCTGTGTGGACGGAAAGTCCTGCCATCGAAAGCAGTAAGCAGTGTGTTAGAGGGGGCTAGCTCAAGAGAGACTAAAGATTTCTAGTAAGAAATGGACATCACGCACGTCGATGTGCCCTCATCTATGACAACCTGTCCAATGGTCATAGGACCATAAACCACTTCTATCTATAGGGAAACGTGGTACGGCAACCAATATTTGATATCAGACATATGAAAGCATGCAGTCATGTTATATGATTCCATACTTCCAATCGCTGCCAAAAGTGCATTTCGTTGTAAAGGACAACTTTGCAAAACTTCTAAGGTGGATATAGCACAAGGAGTCTGGGCTAGATCTTCAACCATGTTGTAGTTGGCAGTAGCCCGAGCATTGGGATTTTGCGAGGCCCATTTAAAGACACCTTTCAGGATCTTGGGAAATGAATCCACTGGAATGTGGAGAGGAGTGGAAGATTTAGGAATATCTTTATCCTTGTTCTGCACATTCGGGGTATAATTTCTTGCTCGCGTTTGCAAAAGAGCATCCACGCTAACCATATTAATGAAAGTTTGATCAACTGAAGCATGAGTAGTGCCCCCAGCATTGGAGGTGCCAAAAGCTGAACCCTGCCCCTTAGGAAATGGATCTTTAAGTACGACAGGTTTCTTTTCTTGAAGCAGCTTTTGGGCTTCTTTGATTAGAGGGCATTGGTGAGTGAGGTGATCCTACTTGCAAAGTTTGCAAGGGAACTTAAACTTCTTCTTTTCTCTATTACCCTCCTCGACATTCTCTTTGTTCTTGGGATTTTGCTGGTTCCCCTCTCCTTTCTTCCCCTCTTTTTTGTTGTTGGGCTGCCGAGGGCCCTTTTGATTGTTCTGAACCTGGTTTACAGATTCAGTAGTAGAAGGAGAGGTTGTGACGGAGGTCACTTATACAGTCGATTGTTTTACGGATAAGGCATGCACCTGCTTAGTCAATGCTTCGAAAGCTACAGAATCTACTGAACCCACTATGCCGTCAACATGTGATCCAAATTTAGGTCTTCCAAGATCAGTGTTTGATCGTGGTGCGTCTGGTATAATCTCGTAAAGTAGCCCAGACTGTGCATAAACAAGGTCTAGCTGCTGGGTCTATAAGATGGCTTCTTCCTCTGAGGACACTCCAGAAGTAGCTACTTCCTTAGAATATAAGGAAGGAGTGATTTCAAATACCACCCAAGAAAAAATTCTGGAGGTATATTGGCTTTAATGAGCCTCTTCTATCTTTGCCACTCCTGAATGTGATCAGATAAGTGAGCGGCCTTATTCTGTCTAAATGTAGACAAAAGATTTGTCCCAACATTGTACCAAACAGGAAGCTGGAAGTGGTTCAGACAAATTGTCGCGAGATCCCAAAAATTAAAAAAGTGGCTACAGGTAACTCGATGTACCATTTGGCTGTAGCACCGGTTAAGGTTCTTTGGAAAAGTCTCAACCTAATGGAATCTTCATTCAACGAGTTCGAAGAACACCATAAATGGAAAGTGGTAACATGATCACCAGGATCTTCACTAGTTTTTCCTTCAAATTTTGGAATGTCCGAATGTAGTTTAGTGGGGATTGGTGGTCACGTAGCGTTATGGTACACTGGATCATTTGTTAACTTGGAAAGATCTGGAAAATTCAGAGTTTCCAAAAATGGTAAACGAGGTCTACAAGATGGCATTTGATAAGCTGGGGTCATAAAGGGGGAACCTCCCAAAGTCTAACCCATGAACTGCTAGTTGGGGGTTGCCCCCAGCCATCTGTTGTTGTGTGAAGGTGTTGTTGAAATTCCCCCACCCAAATGAAAGTGGGTTGTTACCCTGCGTATTGGTCCACTGTGGTTGGGCGTTAGCCCCACCATATTGTTGGTTAAAAATATTACCCCCTCCTCCTGAAAACAAGGAAAAGGGGATGTTTCCTATGAGTACATTATGTTGATTCATATTGTAACCTGCAAAGGTATTAAAACCAGTGGTAGTCGAGGTGGATGGTGCAGTCATGGTGCTCATGACAGGCATAGTTGCAGAGGCATTCAGCCCTACATTGGGTGTGGAAATCCAAGTGCTAGTTATATGGTATGACTGTTGAGTTGCAGGAGGCGGAACGAGATTCACTGTACAACTGGGTCAAAAAGTAGGGGTAGAGGCGTATGTCAAATCTATTGAGCTTGGCATGCCTAATGTACCTGCATTAAAACTGAAGGATGGAGTTGACACAGAAGCTGTAGCTAGGGTTTTACCCCTAGCTTGTGCAAATGAGCACCTACTAAGGAGAAGGGACTCCTTAGTAGCAGTTCAGTAAATGTAAATTATTAAGCTAAAACAGAAATGTAAACTACTCTAAAACATGTGCATGAAACATAAATAACAAAATGTAAATAATGGTTTTTGTATTGATATTACCTCCAATGTGGAGGTTAATGAAGCTCTTGCAATGTCCAAGAGGGTTGCTCCAAGCTCCAATGTGCTCCTTCTCTTTCTCCAATGGTGGAAATGGGCCAAAAGGGGCTCTCAAGGTGAAAGTGGCTCAATGGTGAGCTAGGGTTTCAAGAGAGATTTTGGCAGAGTAAGGGTGCTTATGATTGTGGATATGGAATAAGGGATCTCCATCACCTATTTATAGTTTTTTGGTGGTGGAGTGCTGACCCATGGTTTTGGGAACCATATGGTTTAAGGTAGCTGTATAGGGTTTTTTCCTCCTTTTCCTCATTATTTTATATTTTTTATTCCCTTTTTAGGGGGTTTTTGCTATTTTAGAGGAATTTTGGATATTTTTGGAGGAAAAGGGGGTTTTTTTAGCCTTTTTGAGGCTATTTTGATGGTTTTGTGGCCTTTTGGAGGCTTTTTAGTGGGATTTTTTGGGTTTTTAAGGGAAATATGGTAGGAAAATGGACAAATGAGCCATATAATGTGGTAGATGAGGTAGTGAACACTTTTTGGGTGTTAACAGAAGCCGTCTGCGACAAACTCGGTGTAGCAGTGGGAGGAGGATTTACAATCCTTATATTCATCCCCATTGTGGGAGTTTGTGGAACTCCCTGTTCGTCTCCTGGGTTAGTCATAATATGCCTAGGTGTGAAAAAATATGCACTATACTTGGGTTGTTGGAAACCAACTGGTACCAGAAGCGAATCGTTAAGTCCGGTCAGAGGAGGGTTAAAAGGAGTGTTAAAATCACTAGAAGTAATATCCTCAACCTCTACAGTATTAAGAACTTTTTGATATGGGGTTCTAGGTTGTGGTTCACCAGGAACCTCTATTTCACCAGTAGTTTCAAAAAGACCACTGGAGTCTGTCCTCCATCGTTGTGGTGGCAGTAGTGGTTCCACTCTAAGTGGGAGAATGTTTTTCAACCTTCGAGACCTATTAATTTGTTGGTCTTCCACAATTATATAAAAATAAAACTAATTAAAAACCTAGTGGCCACTAAGACTAAGGAGCAAACATCATAGCACTAAAAAATCCTAAGTATACAAACCAGGCAAACAAGATGCCTTCTGGAGAAAAGTATGGGATGATGAGGGCCTAGAAAAGATCAATGAAGGAAGAAGGACAGTTACCCGAGGTACACAATACAATGACTAAGGGTGCAAGCACTGGAATCACCCAACTGACTTCCCAAAGACCTACAAGGGATTTCCTCCCACGTCTGTCCTAGGTACATCAGATATAATCCCCTGCCGTCACCTGTGTATGATCCTATAGGTCTGATACTAACACTACCATAAGTACGAAATATCCTGGGGGGACAGTCGTCAGCCTGATCAAAATGTGTGGGGAGGGTAGCAAAGCCCGAAGTCCGGATGGACCCCCGTACGCGAATCGACCCTGGTTTATGGTTGAAGGGAAAGTGAGGGGATATCCTCAACAATTCCAATATTCCACGGCCTCGTGCTTAGCTCTGGTTTTAGTAGATTTTCCCAGGAATATTTGATACATATGTGTTTACCTATATGAAAGTCGCACTACAATTTTTGAGCAATGAAACAAGCTTCGAGTAGTTTAAGGTGTTTTAAGCTCGAAACTCTAGCCTAAGCTAGGTTGTGTTGTGTATCCCTAGAAAGAAAAATCATTTCTAATTGATTTTATTAAGTTATTTTTAAGGTTACTTTTTACTCAATGAGGCAGTGCATTGTGTGGAATGGTTTGAGAAAAGAAAAGTGCAAAAAATAAAATAACTTTCAAAGCAACAGATGACTCTTTTTCTTTTTCGTTTATGCTCTTTCCAAAATGAAGATTAAGTAAACCTAAACAAAGTTTTCTTTTTTCGTTTTCTTTTCAAATTCAGAATAAAGTAAACTATGCTACTCTGAAAAGATTATAAGCCTTACTACTCTAAACTACCAACATCATTTTGGTTTTTCTATTATATATAAACGAAAAAGAACTTGAAAACAGAAGCAAGTAAGACCTATATAAGAGATATTAGTAAGGAAGAATGACTCTAAAGCTCACAACAATCAAATCGATGACTTAATAAAGACTTGTCCTACAAAGTTTTTTTTGACAAAAAAAAGCTTCGAACTCGGAAACAAAGTGGAGAGAAAACGGGGATGAGAGATGCTTATGACCGGAAAGCAAACTTCGAAAGTTGTTCCAAAGCATCAAACCCTAAACAAAAGCACTAAGCCAAGTAGATGGTAGGAAAGAGAACTAAAGACAACCTTACTAACACAAAGACTCAAACTGAAGTAAACTAAAAGTACTTCAACCTACTTGAAACTGAAACTAAACAAGAAATTAGGAAGTGTCTCGACTCAAAGAGATTTTGAAAAAACACCTTAAGGACTCAACTTGGGATCAAAACCCTAAAACAAAGGACAAGATACCGTTGGAGTGTACTAGTGTTGCAATAAACAACAAAAGTTAGTAAAAAAAGATTTGTAGACCGGCAACAAGTAACTAAGGTATGACCAAGCAGCTTTGTTCAACAAGGAACAAGGCATGGTTTTCAAAAAAGTCACAAGCAAGTAAGACACTTGAAAAGTACTCAAGTAAGAAAAAATGACCTAAGGGGTTAGGGAGAGGAAAAAAAGACTCAACAAAGGCACAAAGACCTCAAGGATTAGTTAAGAAGCCAAAGCAAGAGGCTAGAAATCAAACCAAACAAGCGGAAATCCAATCCCAAAAGAAAACAGAGACTTACAGGAAAAAACTCTACTGTGCAATAGAGAACCAGCGTATTTCTGGAGAAAAAAGCTATTGTGTTAAGCAAAAGCAGCATTTTTCAGGGGAAAAAGCTACTGTGTGAAGCAAAACTAGCGTTTTTCAGGAGA
This sequence comes from Larix kaempferi, assembly GCA_027924585.1. Lineage (NCBI taxonomy): Eukaryota > Viridiplantae > Streptophyta > Pinopsida > Pinales > Pinaceae > Larix > Larix kaempferi. Next base: position 5,827,377 of record BSBM01000681.1, read on the forward strand.
AAAAAGCTATCGTGTTAAGGTAAACCAACGTTTTTGCCAAGGAATGCTTAAGACAAGCTTCAAAACTTCAAATTGGGATGAGTCAAGTGAAGACAACAGGCTACTATACCCTACAAAGCCTCTCAGAGGATCAAAAAGATCAAAAATTACTGGAAGGAATGTTAAAAACAAGTCTCCTAGAACAGAAAACAACCAGTCTCCAACGGAGTCGTCAGTCTGTTGTTTGGGATTTCTACCCTATAGTGAGGAGATCGACACTACCAACTTAAGGGGTGACAGGTAAATGCATTAATCATATTACATAGGATTCTACAAAAGGAAATATATCAACATCATATAGGGTGTACCTTGTTAATGAAGTTCGATCCTAGCTTTCACTTACTCTTTCGATCGATCCTCCACTTGATATTTCGTTCGACGAACCTGTAATACAAAGATGTCTTCCTCAGCGTATCTTGACTGATATAACAATGATGAAATTGAAATACAATTTAGACATCAAATACAATCAAGCATTAATCCAAACAAATATACAATCTATTAGACATTTGATTTGGTCAAGAAGGGCATTTCAACCTGTATTGTCAAGAGCAAATAATCAGTGCAAGTATACCTGGTCATTCAGAGTGCTTGTGTAACCGGATCCTGGGCTCTTGCTCTTCATACTAACTTTAGAATTCCTCCAGCATAACAACCCTTAATGCATAGTTTCTAGGTCCCTCTCTCATGCATCTCCCTTGTATTTATAGGACAAGGTAGGTAGTTCAAATTGAGAGGTAGTTTGATTGGGAGGTTGGGGAAGTTGTAAAACCAACTGCAACTAATCCCAATCCGTCAAATTAATAAATTTTTAATCACTTTTTGAGGTGTACACTACTTTTATTAAGCAAAGTAGAGTATTTCTGATGAAAAACACTGCTTTTATGAAGCAAAGTAGAGTTTTTCAAGGAAAAAAGCTGCTTTTATGAAGCAGAGTAGAGTTTTTAAAGGGAAAAACGTTGCTATAGGATTATAGACTAGCATTTTTGGTCAGAAAGTGGGAAAAAGTGAGTTTTTGTTAGCTGAATGAGGGTAGGTCTAGGCCATTCATCATCTAGGGTCAACATGCTCTTCCATCCCTTTTGTCCTTTTGTGTGATCATCAGCTAAAGGAGATCACGGATGGAGAAGTGCAGTTTTGACCTATAACACCAACTACCCAATACCATTAGGTTCCACCTTGGATTTGAATGGGTGAGAATAGAATGCCATGTGGCATGAGAAATCTAGCTTTGTGTGGGTCCCACATCCTCCATGTGTCTTCATGATCAATTGCCACTTTGATTTTCTCTTGAATTTATTTATTTAGATCCTTTATTAAATATTTATTCCATTCTAATGTCCAAACACCATTTATTAGCTCCCCTATTGCAAATCCCCATGTCTCAATCCAACCTAGGGAACTAGTAGGATTGATGTAATTTCCCTGTTATGAATTTATTTGAATGGGGACATTACATGTTACAACTTGATAATATGATATAAAGGGGGTATTAAAAATGGGTTGATAAAAATGGATACATACAATATCTGGTGAAACTAGGGGTTTTCTTAATTGGAAAGGAATATTGGGAGGGGGGTTCAATAATAAAATTTTAAAAGGAATTTCCCAATATGTAGTGAAATAAGGGATATTATTTAATATGATCATGCTATGTAACAAGTTCACTGAGTGAACCCCCCATGGGATGGACATTGTGCTCTACTATGTCCAAGTTGATGAAAAAAGTAACACCTAAAAGGGATTTTGAAATAATTCAGTCGTTGTCTCAAGAGCCTGTCGCCCCATAGAATTTCCACCTCTACAGGAAGGCCTCGTGCCAAATACAATTCAACCATTACCTTCGCCACTTTTTTATCCATGCCAAATAAGGAGTTTTTTTCAACCCTAATGAATTTTCCGATTGTGTTAGCTAAACCCTCCAACACATTGTGAGACCATAATTCCAGTGGGAAACCAGGAAGTAGCATCCATAAATGTATGATGGTTTGTTGCTCCTTCTCCGGATTGAAACCCATATGCCAACGCTTTAAAAACAGGGAGCCTTCCTTGTATATCCAATCCCTGTGCACAATATTCTCTATATGATCCTCATTTGGAAAAATGAAAATTATCTACCCTTTGAGCAACAAATTGATTCTTAGATCATATCCACAAATAGGGACCCAAAAGTTTTGAACCAAATCATTTAAATTGTTTGATGGAAAATCCACTCGAGCGGACACGAGCTAGATATCCCTAGCTCAATGTGAGTCTAGAACAAACATAGCAGACTACAAATGGATTTCCTAGATCTACTTAGGGATCAAGTGCTAGATGTCTTACCTTTTAATTCACAATCCTTTCTCCTGAATGTTGTTCTGCGTCCAACGTTCGTCAGATCTCAGCTGTAAGACTTGTTAAGACACAAAGAACAACACAAAAATCAGTAAAGAGCATCTATACAATAAGAGATCTAAGTAAACAGTTAAGTAGGTAAACTACTCAATATCATCACACATTAACAATATTGGTGGAAAGCATTTGTATTACTGTAAATAGGGAAATACATAGTAGAGACATAGAACTACAACCAAGGCTTAACACTGCATCCCTTCCCCATCCAATCCATTTTCCATATCCTCCTAAGTATGAGTCTCCCAATATATGAGTAGAGATCTCTCAAGGATGATTTCACCATCATGTAGACACTATAGACTTCCCCCCTTTGGAGAGGGGTAGAGCTTCACTTATATAGGACTAAGTGGATAGGGTATAGATAGGGTAGGTTGAGATATGGTAGGGGAGAGATAGGGGATCCTTCCAAGAGGTTAGGAACCGAAGGCTAGCTCCCTCAACAGGTCAGGGATAGGGATCCAAGTCAGCAACCTTCGAGAACGAGCTCAAAGAAGCTATTTTTTCCATTTAACTGACTTCGTCACACCCTGTAATGGAGCAAGGTGTGATGTCGCAGGTTGCATGAGTGCAGCCTACAACAACCTCTCAAAGCCTAGCAGAAGTACAATAATGTCCCTTCTTAGTAAATGACTTAGCCAATGGAACTTCAGGGATTTATACATTGAATCTAATGGTGGTAAGATTTTAGGTGTAACATAATTCCCCCCAAAGCATGAAGCTGTTTAAAGATTGGATTGGTGAAATGATTTGACAGAAATAATAGAAAAATGGACTTGTTAGATGAAGGATGCTGCTACAGTACAACTGAATCTGAACTGACAATCTCATATGATGTACAACATGGCTGCCGACCAATACAATGCAGATCCATGGTAGTAATGACCGACTGAATAAAATCATGGCTACTGGACACAAGCGTAGATCCATGATGAGATGGTAACACAGCCACGACCAATACAAATGTGGATACATGTAATATGACTCAATACAAACTCTATCGCAACCTGGGTAAAATGTTACTCCCGAGGGTCTTCAAGCTGAACTTGTAATGATACGAATCCATCCATGTGATTACAAATGTCTTAACGTCGAACATGGTAGAAACCACTTGATTAGCGGTCATTCATGTATACCATTAACAAGTGTGAGGGAAATCACCATTAATGTCAATGATCCCCAAGGTATCACAGTACATATCATCAAGCATGAATAAATGAGTTGAAGTCGAACGCAAGATGAAATATTTCAATCAGGTGTCAATGATGTAAACTCATGTTGAAAGTGAGGTAACCTACCATTGAGGCATGCAGGGCCAACGTACTTGGTTGGTTTCTAGATTCAATCCTTGGATGATGAGCTGAATTCGACAAGGACGAATCCGTCGAAGGAGGGCCATGATGAATCCCACATCATCGACATGAAACACGACAAAGGATGTGTAGAGTGGATCGGATGGTATGATAATATGCGAGACTGAATCAGAGTAGACCAACATGATTGAAGGTGAACTGACTGGAAATAGACAAATAGTGAAAGTATTCTTGAACATGGGCATGGCATGACTTGGTAGCATTGACCCGACGAGTATGACACAAATTCCTAATGCAAGTGATGATGGAAGCTTTCTTTGAATGACTCAAAGGAGTAACAAGACTTAGGAATTAAGCAGAACTCGAGGACAAATAGATGATCCAAGCGCTGTATGAAAATGAAGATGAGTGCCATGTTTAAGAATGACTAGGTACTGCCATTGATAAAGGTGTAATACAAAAACTTTGCTTCTTCCCCATCATGAACAATGAGTGCCTCATGTGTTTTTTACGAGCTTGATGAGGGTAACCAGATGCTCGGTATAGCTCATCTCATAGATGAGTCCAATCCCAAATATTTTCCAAACATGGGATAGGAGGGGTTCGTCCCATGGCGGGCCCTTCAATGTAAGAATTTAATGAGTCCATAGAAGGTAAACTCGGTTGTCATTTCATATTTAGAGAGTCTGAAAAGAACTAAAGAAGACTCCAATGGTACTTTTTTGTAAAGTTAGCCACATCGCTCGAAAAAGGGTAAAACAATGCAGGAGAGGACTCTTCCAGTCAAGATTGGCTGGAGTATACCTTTTTCATAACTAGTACCCCCTGGTCCGAGAAAGGGGTAAACTATCACCAGGAAGATGGCTGTTCAAATTCTTTTACAAGCGTGAAAGCAACAAGTTCGCTTGTCAATCTTTTCGTATTTCGAGAGCCTGAAAAGAGCTTAAAGATAGACTCCGGGAGGGTTCCTTTTTCGTAGGAGTTTAACGAGCTGGGAAAAGTGATAAATCGTAACTCGGTAATGTATTCTCATAGTTTCAAGAGCACGAGAAAGAACAAAGAGTAAGCTCATAATCATTAAATAATTACAATCTAATGAAATGAAAAGATAAATGACAAAATACACAAGGAGTGTTCATACCTGAGATGACCGTTCCAATGCGAAAATGGTGTAAAAAGACACTTCACAACTCCTGCACACTCAGAAACTAGTTCAAATAGTCAACCAAACATTCAAAAATAATAAAATTGATCGAAACTATAGCAAATGGCATAACGACATCAGATATTTGAAAAAGGAATATTCCACTTTGTTTATAAATAGAAATAAAAACCAAATATAGTCACCATTGTTCTATTTGCCAAATTTGGGAGGAGCAGTGCCATTTGGAGCCAAATCTTCACTCATTGATTCTAGGAGCTACGAGCAGCCATTCCACTCGCCGTCAGGAGTAGGTAACCCTAAAATTCAACAATCATGATTGTAGTGGTTTATATTTTTTAATTTCAGTCATTTTTTTGGGTTTTAGCTTGATTTGGGAAGGGTCATTGCGCCCTTGGCTCATCACAGTTTTCCCTTTCGGGAACTACGATGAGACTGAGTTGTCGCTAGGGTCTCAAATTTGGACTGCAACGATGTTGCTCTATTTGTAAAAACGGGGTGCGATGATGGCGACATCCATCCCCAAACTCAAGCCAAGCTCAAAAGAAGGACTTTCAGTGGTTGAAGCAAGTTCTAACATTGTTAAAATTCTCCTATTTATAGGTTCCAAGCATCCAAAATGGTTTTTGAATGGTGAGAAAGGGAGCATGAATTAGATGACATGCATGCTGCAAATGATCCAGAATGCGTAGAAGCATTGAGGAACTGTGGGATCCTCAAGTTCTTTCACATCCAGGGGATGAGATCCCAAATCCAACTATTGACTGATATGCTCCGATGCTGGGATGTGGTCCAGCAATACTTTGTGATCGGTGAGCACGAGGTTACCATAGATGTTGAGGAAATCTTCTTTCTGACTAGATTATCCTGAATGGGGGACAATGTGCTACTTACTGGATCATGTGGGAGTGATCAGACCATGGATGATATGATCCAACAACATTGCAGTCCCAACACCCATGCATCTAGTGGGAATATTCCCATTAAAGACATACAAGAATGTCCATTATGCGCCATACTATTCACCATTATGAGGATGGCAGGGATCTAAGCTCCTAACTTAGCCACCAGGGAATAGATGCTTTATGCGGAGGATTGTATGTCTCCGAAGATCTTTAACTAGTGCGAGGGAGTCCTCGCAAACATGCAAGCTCAGCTAACAAAGTGTCTATGGGGAGAGCTCAAACAATTTGGCTATGGATCGATAGTGATCTTGTTCTTACTGGAACGTGTTCCCGTTTTGTGTCCTCAGGTACCACTCGAGGATAGGGATCCTAGAGATCCTCACATGGCTAGGTGGACCGATGTGATGGCCCGACATGGTGGGGACCCCATTATTGGATACCCTCCTGAGTTCTTCACTTGGCTAGAGGGCCAGTTACTGATGGTGGAGGACTTCCCATATAGTGGTATGGACTTTAGAGATGACCCAGACTTGCCGCTGCCAGAGGGAGCAGCATGGGGAGACCTCGGTAAGAACAAATGGCCCTTGTACTTTTTAAAAGTTTTGTGCATTTATGATTTTTTTTATATAGTGTTGATAGGTGAAAAACATGTGTGTGCAGATGTGGGGCCTGTACGACCAGTGGGGACCTCTCTTCTTGCTAGGAGAGAGAGAGGAGAGGGAGCATTTGTGGGTCTGGCTGTGGATGTTTCCATCGCAAAGATGGATAGAGTCTATTCCAACCTGAGTGGGTTGACACTAGACATTCCTAAGCCGATGGTAGATGAGGTGCCATGGCCCATGCAAGTACACACGGTTGGAGCTACTTCGCGCTTCAATGCGCTGCTTTGCAGGGTTACGAGAGCAGTCGACTGTTTCCAGACTCAGCAGGCTAGAGCTGCTAGACCTCCTAGGGCTATATGAGCCAGGCGATAAGCCATATGTTGTTACTGTGTGTGTATTGAGGGCTTAGAGGCCTCAGATTTTTGTACTATTGAAAGCTACAAGGCTTCATATTTTGTAGAGACTCACTGAAAGCCGTTGTGCTTCAGACTTTTGTACTAGCACTACCTTTTGAGATTATATATATATATATATATATATATATATATATATATATATATACAGACATTCCAGCGATTTATAAATTATGTGTTTCAAATGAGTGAATGATGTGGTCTTGCTTATGTGTTTGCTTATAAAATGAATTAATTACATGTTATGTCTACTTTCAACAGTTCATGAATATGCTTATGTGTGTGCAATGTACCAATCTAAGATGAAGTTGGCCATAGAGTCGGCAACTGTGTTAATGTCTCATAGAATGTGAAGGTACTGAATGGACTCAAAGGACCTTTCCAGAAGATGGACTCATCGATATAGACGTAGTAAAAAGGGGTCGTCGATGGCGTAAACTCGGTTAAGATGAGAGACCACTAGTTGGGAGTCCAAATGGATGACAACATGGTCCATACCCAAAGAAATGGCGTCATTTAGGGTTCCAATGACTGCTTGATATTCTGCAACATTGTTAGTTGCGAAACCTAGACACATTCCCCCTGATCTAATAATCTTGCACGTAGGTGAATAGAGAACCCAGGTTTCCGAAGCAAGGTTGCAGGTATGCCGACTGGCACTGTCCACAAATCCAAAACAAGTTTCCATCTGTACACGCAGACATAACATGGTATAAGAAATGAAACAAGACCTAAGCACGCAAGAAATCAAAGTGTCACACCACACAGAAAAAAAACACACACGCCATGTACAGTATATACAAAAGTACTCATGCATGAAAGACTCAAGCATAGTACCTCTTCAGGTAGAGCCCGTTGCGGGGCTCACCCAAAGATATCCCGTCATAGTCTTCAAGCTCATAAGCTCCCTTCTCTAAAATGCGTCTTACTATGTAAGGTCCATGCCACATGGACTCAAACTTGCCTGCCCCCAACTTATCATGTTTTAGGTCGTATGTAAGGACCAAATCTCCTTCGCTGTAAGCGCATGGTTCTACCAACTTGTCGTACTACGCTTTGATGCATTTATTGTGAGCCTCATTGGCAAGAGCGGTATCTCGATGAGTGTCATCGAGTTTAGCTAGGTAGAGGAAATGTTCTTCGGCAGTAGTGTTTGGGAGAAGTTTGATGGCAGGCTTGAGAGATGGAATCTCACACTCTATAGGGAGGACTACCTCCAATCCATACACTAGTTAGAAAGGAGTAAATCTAGTGTCGGTTTTAACAGAAGTCCTATAAGGCCAAAGTGTAGAGAAGAGCATATTATGCCAGTTGGACTTATGCGTACCTACCATTCATTGGACCATAGTTTTCAAGACCTTGTTGATGGCCTTGACCTGCCCATTCAATTCTGGGTAGTATGGTGTTGAGTTTTCATGGCAAAAACCCAATTTATCACTCAACTCGTCAACCATGCGGTTGATAAAGTGAGAACCATGGTTGGTAACTATTGCTTGAGGAACTCCAAACCGCGCTATTACATGATTGAACATGAAGAGTGCAGCGGTCTTGTCGTTGTTCGTGTATGTAGGCATTGCCTTGGCCCACTTTGTAATGTAGTCCATAGCTACAATGACGTAACTATGCCCCCCAGTTGAGGTAGGCTTACAATGCATGAAATCTATGCCCCATTTAGCGAAGGGGCCAACGACAATAACCGGGTGTAACGGGGCGGGGTGGGTGCGCTTTTTCGTATGAAAGTGTTGACATGGAGGACTTTTTTTGACGGCCTAAATACAATCTTTGAAGATAGTAGGACAATAATATCCTGCGCGCAAAATATTCTGGGTTGTAGCCATCCCAAAGAGGTGACTGCCATACTCCCTAGCATGACAGTCATTTAGAACATGTTTAGCCTCATCATGAGTAAGACAACGTCGGAGAATGGAATCGACACCACGACGGTACAAGGTATCACTAATGATCAAGTAATACTTTGCATGGTGGTGTATGCGGTGACGGTCATCATGAGAAAGTTGAGGACTGAAATGTTGGGTTTGAAGATACAATGTAATATCTCCATACCATGGGTCAGACATACTAATAATAAACAATGACTCATCCGGAAAGGAGTCATTGGGCTTAGACTCTTCATCAGTACAGGGGAGGTCGCAGATGAGCTCGGAAAACACCAATGATTTTTTAGACTTGGCATTTTCAAAAAGAATATCAAATTCTTGCAGTATCACGATCCAGCATGAATACTTTCCCCCAAGCACCTGACATGTTAGAACATGGTACACGGGGTTCGAATTGACAATGATGGTGGTGGTGCGGAGAAAAATGTAGTGTCAGAACTTCTGCATGGCTATGATGGCCATGACAGCGAGTTTTTCAACATGTGAATACCGGGTTTCAGTGTCAATGCAACCTTTGCTGGCATAATATATCACATGTTCCTGGGCGTTCTGGGTTTCCTGTACCAAAACCATGGCGATAGTGGTGTTGGAAGCAACGATATATAGAATGTAATCTTGATAGTAATTTGGTGGTAGGAGCATGGGGGCATGCATGATTGCATGCTTCAAATTATCAAAATATTGTTGAGCGCGGTTGTCCCAAATGAATGGGACATCTTTCTTCATCAGTCTCATGTAACCTTGCGTCTTTTCTGCAAAATTACAAACGAAGCGTGATAAATAAGTCGCTCGTCCTTGCAGACTCTGAAGTTATGTAATATTGGTTGGAGGTGGAAGAGTGACAATAGCTTCCACCTTCGAGGGATCAATGCGGATCCCATCTTTCGAGACAATAAACCCTAGGAGGTGTCTAGACTTAACACAAAAAATACACATATGAGGATTCAGACGGATATTGTACTGCCTGCATCTGAGGAAAACGGCTGTCAAATGATCGAAGTGGAACTCACACTGCTTCAAATGGGTATGGATATCATCCAGGTAAGGTTCCACAAAGTCCTTGTTGGTTGTGGATCACCTTCTTGAGGTTTCCAGTGTAGACCCAGGTACTTCGTGGTTCAAGGAACCAACAAAACCCCAATTCACCCGCCCTTTCGGCAACAAGCTACGCACAGCTTGAAGTCTCACCCGAGGCGAAGTTGGAGGGGGTAGTTGCAGAATCAAGTTTCCACAACCGGGTGATGTGATGGGGGGAAATCTAATAAGAAGCGCAATGCCTAGCGGGTTGTGTGGATAGATAGCTGTGTGAACCTTCTGTTTCGTGTCGGATACTTCAGTGCGAAACTGCGCTCGCACAATTGCACCTTTAGCACACCACTATGCTTGCACCTCCAATGACTGTGCGATACAGGATACCTTTGCATTATGACAGTAAGCTATCAAGAGCTACCTCGTAGCAACCTTCAATGACTCGACGCATCCATGAGACTGCACGTCCTTGCTAGGATGTTCAATTCTAACCATTCTACTTAAAGTCCTTTATCCCTTTACTCCATTCAAGTCTTATTAGTAAATTGTGGATGGTTTAATAACATACGTTACTGCATGCTCCAATGCTGTGCTAAAACTCAGGTTTCACTACTTTGACCAATAGATAGCTTCATACATTCCAATCGACATATTCATACATGTTGAATACTTAATAGTCATCTACGCATGCATTACTTAACATATTATTCCCATTCACTGCAGTGAATACATATAAAATCAATCACATACAGAAGTTTCCATCATTAAACATACATACCAAGCAATTAAACAATCGTAAAACACATTCGTCACACAACACAGAATTTAACGTGGTTCACCCCCTAGATGGAGGCTGCGTGCACAACAACAGTTGTTAATATTGCTCTTAATGGGAAGGGTACAACCGTTCTTAGTCTGCGCACTCAGCTACAGACTCTCTTCTCTCTCTCTCAGATAGGTCTCTGTGCACTCAGCTGCAGAGCCTTTACAATGGCTGTCTAAGCTTAAGATTCTACAATAATCAACACTTAACCAAAATGAAGAGTTCATCAACCCAACCAACAACCCTTTCCCATACAAAATAATGCCTATTTATAGATTATGCACGCATGCATATCTTTATAATTCATAAGCAAAAACCCTTAGGTCTACAAAACCGGCATGGCTAACTGCCACCCTAACTGTTGTCATCAACAACTTACTCTACGTGCTCCAGCTGGGCCACTCGTGGCTCACATGCTCTTCTGACAGCCGCAGTCCTTCAAGCGGTTACAACTGCATCATGGCCTGTCCCTTTCCACTCCTTCGCCTACCTGTCGTCATCGACGTTGTGGCCTAGCTTCTCAACTGTTTTCCGCCACACATTTGAACATGTTGCTTTCATCTACCATCCACCTGTTCCTTACCCAAACTAGGTCATATCCTCGTCTGACCTTTACCCATGTTCTACCCAAAAGTAGCTTATGCGCTACTATGCACATCGTCCTGCTGTGCAACCGTTCCTTAGTCATTGTCCTCACGCGACATGCGCAAAACCTCAAATTGTTCGTCACCTACTGCCGTGCACAATGCGCTTTCACCAAAACTGCGTTCTCTTCCTGCCACAGTGCGCACTGCGCAATTATCAAAATTGCCTTTTCTTCCTACTATAGCGTGCTACGCGTGATTTTCCATACTTGTATACGTTTCCAACCCACTTGGGCCCTTCTCAACAGGCCCCTAACACTCACCTGTGGCTCCTCCTGGGCCACTTCCACCTGCGGACTCTGGTGCCGCGTGTTTCATTGTCCCAAGCTTTACTGTGAAGCTTTGTAGAGTTTGCTGCAACTCCGCAACTACGTTCTTGGCTTTCTGTTCGAACTTAGTGGAAACTCTGGATAGGTTGCGATGAACATTGCAGTGACATCCCTCTAAAGATGAATATAATGGTGATGTTTCTCTTGAAACGGATTGACGGGGCGTGGCTTGCTGTCATGTACTTCTTTCCAACGACCATCCTTCGTGCGGAACTTGGATCATCTACCTCTTGTGCGCCTTTCTGAGTGGTCCATTGGTTGTCTGGTTGGCGCACAAGTTCTTCCACATCACCGAGTCGAGAAATAGTCCAGATGTTCCGACACATCTGTTTCGCGGCTCGGGTTGTCTCCTGCTGAGCTCTATCTTCCTTTGCTCCCGGTGGGTTTATATGCAGGGAGACCGTGGTTCTTTCAATGATCAGTAATTGTGTAGACATCTTGAATGAAACTCGATGGTTAAGCCTACCAAGTGCCGCATTACTCTTATTGGTTAGGAACTCCATAGACATCTCAAATGAAACCCCAGGGTGATGTCTCCTGAGGACTACAGCAGATACCTCTACGAATTTCTCATGGATGCTTGTCGTCCTAGATATTAGAGCACCTGTGGTCCTTCTACTGGAGATGATGTGCACCATGGCACCTGGTCAGTTCTCTCTTCCAAGGCCTTCTTGGCCTGTCTCTCAACTAGCAACTCTCAGGGTATATCCCGGTCTCAATCACGACCCTGAACAAAGATGATTACTAGGAATTGTGTTCTCAACACCTCTATGGTTCAGTATATATAGCCTGCTTCATTGACATTCCTGTATGTTAGAATCCCCGGGGAGGATCAGCTTCGCATGATTTGCGTGCTCTGAACTGAGGTAGCCACATTGGCATTCGTGTAAAATTATTAACTGGTGCCGTCCCGCCATGATATGTGATTAGTGATAATTATGCGTCTTTATAGCGGCCGCGTGCCAAGTGTCGATTTAGCGACCTACCATGTGGGTAGCTAGACAATCATTTCTGAATGTGATGGGCTTTTACTCGTGTCGTTTGGATGTTTGGTGTCACGTCGACCTGAACCGCATCTTCCACTGTCGGGATCTCAGTTGTGGTCGTTATCAAGTATTGTCAAGTGGTTCTGATGGTCTTCTAATGAGTAGCTATGACAGTGTGGGCATTTCGGATAAGGTTGCATTGTCTGGGCAACCGTACTCCATTTAACATTTTGGCAGATGAATCATGCACTGTTCTCTGTGGAACAACCTTCCCTGATGCTCTTCGTGTCACGCATTCAGCTACCTTTGCGAACAACATCTCAGCCTAGTGCCACATTTCCTCTTTCCTTTTCCAACGGTGTTGAACTTTGAACCAGTTATGTGTGGGAACGTAGATCTCAGTCTCTTTTCTTCTGTATGGGCAGTGGTGCAGATTCAATACTCTGGTTCCTGCTGTTAATACCCAAAAAGTGCTCACTAGCTCATTCCCTTATTCACATGACCCATTTGTCCATTTTCCCACCATTTGAGCCTCTAAAGCCATCAAAAGGTCACCAAAAATACCATAATACACCTTTTTCCCCTCAAAATATATATTTTTCCTCAAAAAACACAAAGAACCCTCAAAAAGGGTCAAGAATTCCCAAAAAATATTAAAAGGGAATACAAATATTAAAAATATTCAAAAAAGGAAAAAAGAGGGAAAAAGAGACCTAAACCATGTTGGCCCAATACCATTGGTTTCCTTAAAACCACAATGGTATTCCCCATCACCAAAAACTATAAAAAGGTGATAGGAGCTCTTCACTATCCATCCATCATCCTATCCTTATGCTGTCAAAATCTCTCTTGAGTTCTTTGACCATTGTAGCAATCTTGGAGAAGAGACCATTGGATCCTGGAGCATCTCAACCTTGGAGCTGGTCAACACCAAACATCCTCACCATTTGAGGTATTGCAATACAAAAGTCATTTTTTATTTCGTTTCTTGTTCTTGTTCTTAATCTTTTCAAGTTTATTGTTATATGTACATGTTAGATTCAGATTAGTTTATAGTTGTTTTTGCTTTCAATTTGAAGACTGCTACTACAAGTTAGTAGGTGCATTCTTGCACATGCTTGGTTGAAAAACCAAGGAACAATTTTTTGGCGACTCCACTGGGTTTCGAGTTCAAAAAATTTTGGTAATTTTTGCTTTAAATCTTAGTTTTTTACTTGTTTTTACCATTCCAATTAGCAGATCTACCATACTAGATAGCATCCTCATTGCTGCCCTAGCTATTGGCCCTTTTTGTAGCCTTTAATAGACTGAAATTTCACTTTTCGGTTTCATTTCGGGTGACTCGCTTTTCCGTTTTCACATTTCAATTTTTCGCCCGACAGTTGCGCGGCTCATCGTGACCTCGCGACCTTTTTCCGCGTTGTGTGCCAAGACCTCATGGCCTTTTTCTGCATCGCGGCTTTATGGCTTCGCGGCATTTTTCCACGCTTCACATCGCGGCTTCGTGCTCCTTTTTCGCGCTGCACGTCGCAGCTTCATGGCCTTTTTCCACGCTGCCCATTGCGGCTTTGTGGCCTGTTTCCGCGCTGCACATCACGGCTTTGCATCCCAAACCCACGATGCCCATCGCGGCTTTTGCTCAGAAACCAATGATACTGTGTTTTTTCGTTCGGCCGATTTTTTAGAAAAAAATTTGCTGCATTATTGCCCATTTAGCCTATTTTTCCAGCATTATTTTTTCCCTATAATTTTTTCCAGCATTCAGTTTTAATTATTGCAGCAATAGTGAATCGTTTTCTATTACATATGCTTTATTAAAATCTTTTTCAAAATTTTCAGTAAGTGAAAGAAAGATTTTTGCACTCTGTTTAGATCATAGATTTCACTTCAGATTTGCTCAATAGTTTTGTCCAAGCAAACACTTAGAAATCCATTTATTTCTTACAATTTTTACAATATTTGCTTTCCTTGAAAAATTATTTTGAAAATTCATAGTTTTTGAAGTATTTTTGTTAAAGCATTTACATTTTAGAAAACGCCCTTATTTTTTGCAAATTGGAATCGTCTTGTTTTTCATTTGTAATCAATCGCCCAAGTGAGGCAAATCATTTTCAGTTAAATAATCACACGTGCACCCAATCTGCCACATTTTTAATTAACTGAGCCTTAAAATCTACATAAACTCAACCAACACTTTAACCCCACTTGGGGAACACTTAAAGAATCTTGTAGCTAGGTAGGATTGGGGGGATAGGTGTGCTAATAACACCCCTCAATTATTTACATCTGAGACATAGTGGTTGTCTTTTAGGGTCCCAAAAATCCCTTATAATTTTGACACGGTTATCAACCAATTTATCGGGAAGGCCTCTCCCTTAGGAGGGTTGAAGTAGCCAGACTGGTTCCAGAAGCCTGAGTAGAATACCGCAATCCATTCAGTAACCAAAGGATACCTTTCGAAGTTCTCGGTGTACACCCGTATGGGGGTACAACGACGATAGAACCAAACTGTAGATTCACCCAACCGAACATGTCATGAACGGGGTATCCTAGTTTCCATTTTTTAGGATTGTCTACCCGGTGTCCCTCTCGGTAGGGGGATATCTAGCCGTTGATTCTAGACTCTATATTGTCTGAATTGGATTTTATCACCTTCCAGAGGATATATTTTGTCGACTCACAATACTTCTAGTTAGGTGTTTGCATGATACAATACCTACCTTTGGTCTAGTGAGCACCACTTCTTTCTAGGAGCTGTTTGATTTTTGGTATTCTGACCACTTTTCTTGATTCCTCCACTTATTAAAACACAACTGTTATAATAAGTGCTTTTTGAGGTTGGTTGTTGGCCTGAGAGCCATTATTTTTTCACTCCCCTCTTGCACACAGTGTTGCACTAGGGTTTTGAGTTTTCTACATCACCACCATCCATTGACATTTCTAGACATTTCTCACCATTGAGAATTTAAGACGATCCCACCGTTTTCAGGGTGAACCCCCTCAGTTCGGTACACTTGACTCTACATGTCATAGACGAAGAGCATTATCCCTTGACTCGACACGTCATTGGCATCAAAAGTAGTCATCCGATTCTGACGTGCCTCTTTTCACATCTGATTCTGAGGATGAATCCGAACACCCTACTGAGACACCACCAACCAACTCCATGGTTGGATCACAATACGACCCCCTTTTCACCAATGTTATTGGAGCTACATCAACAAACCCTACTACTATTGTGCCACCCACGGTAACCACAACCCCCTTAGGCATGCCTAATATAGGGGCCATTCCCCCTTTAGGTATTCCCAACATAGGGGTCACACCCCCTCTCATTACCACAACCCAGATCCCAGGAATTCCTCGCACCATTTCTAACCTCTCTGCAACCCATGTTGCACTTTGGAGCGCAGGCCCTTCCCACACTACATCAGTTGGAGGACACATCCCTTCCACACCTAGCATACCTTTAGGGGCCACTGGACCACTACATAATGCTACCATCAATAGTTATGCCCCGACGAACATGCCACACCCATCTGCCAGTCTACCATACATGGCTAGTCTGAACTTACCAGACCTATCCAGGTTAACCAACGATCCTATTAGACACAACCCTACGTGGCCACCCATGCCCACAAAGCTTCCCTCAAATATCTCAAAATTTGAAGGAAAAGCCGTGGAAGATCCCCAAAACCATATCATGTCGTTTCACCTATGGTGTTCCTCTAACTCCATAGTAGATGATTCCATTAGACTGAGACTTTTACAAAGAACCTTCACTGGCTCTGCAGCCAAGTGGTACATTGAGAAACCACATGGGACCCACAACACATTTACGTCCCTCACCTCAACTTTCCTCCAGTTTTTCCAACTACCTGTACGATATGATCCAGGAGTTGAAATACTTTTGTCTTGTAGAAAGAACACTGGTACACACATCACTGATCATATCCATGAGTGGCGTAAGCGTCGTAGCCTTTGCAAGATAAAACTTGACGACCAAATCTTTTTGGACTGGTTTCTCAAATCACTCCTCCCCCTCATAGCCAAAGATGTAGCTTCCAAACGACCTCAGTCAGAAGAAGAAGCTATCTTAAAAGCTCAGCCATTCGACCTCATATATGCCCAGTCAGGATATCTATACACTATTTTACCTAATGCCCCGCGCGGCGATCGATCCCACGATGACGTGCCTGGGGCATCCCATGCCGCCGACGATATTATTGGCCAGCTTATAGCGCAAAAAAAACCTTTTACTATGACAAGTACAAACATCACCCCAGACCTTTCTAGGGCTTCATCCAATTCTGGGGCTACAACTTCGTATGCTCCTGTAACACACACCCATCACATCCATGGACCTTTGTGTAGACCACAATGTTATGGGAATGCACCACCAACGTATGCGCCAGCTCCATATTATAACCAACCAGCCCACCAGACTCTGGTCTAGCCAAAAGCCCAAGTGGCTTATTATCCTCTGTAGGCAGCACCTCTTGCTCCAACACTTCCAGCAACTCAAAGTTATCCACAATAGAAACCTACAGGGCCACCTCCGAACCCTTCTGTTTACTACCCACCACAACCTACTCCAGAGCCGGCACGACCTCAAAACCCACCTACTGCCCAAGGGCATGTTTACGCACAGCAAAAACAACCTCCAAACCAGAACCATCAGCGTAACCAAGGAGGTCAAAAAAATATTGGAAGAGGGCATAGCCGCGGAAACAACCAACAACACAACCAAGGTGCACCACCACCTAATCCTCCAAACAACAATAATGCTGCTCCCCCCCAACCAAAATCCTGACCGCCAACCAAAATAGGCTAAAAATAATAACTTGAGAACAAACCATCCATGTTCCATATGTGGAGTCTACGGACATTACACACATAATTTCCCCCATTTAGATCGAGCGCGTCAACTCTGGACCGACGATGCCCAACGGCAAGCACATGCTACACAACCAGCACCCCCCCCAAGTAGCAACCCATGATATTGCAAAATCCCTTACCTAACCAAGGCACGATAAACACTCGTCCAAATGATCCCCCTCAAAGATCCGCTACAACACAACAACAAATCACTTACATAGCAGCTAACTACCAGTATGTAGACTCCAACACTCACCATTTGCTCATGATGTCATCAAATGATGTCAATCTTCAAACCCGTCGTAATCAATATGGATCCACCCCAGAGACCACACCTACCGACCCATCGTTGAGTACTCTCCCAACTGATCAACCACTTCGCATACCCACTATGCCCATGGATAGGGGTTCCAAAACACCTCGTTTCCCTTTGAGACGGATTAACAATAACTCGAACGCTCATGCAGCTTCCAACTATAACATTGTAGAGGATTTAGCTCAGTCCCCTGCTGCTATGTCCACTCTCGAAATCTTAAAGAATTTTCCTACACAAAGAAAGTTTTTGTTATCTGCCATCAGTGCCATAGATCCTAACGACTCTAACATGATGGCTTTCAACTTAGAACAAGCTGAACCTCCCATGCCTGCATCTCTAGCTTTTCAAGTTTTAGTCTCCATTCGCAACCTCGTTGTCCATCGATGCATAATTGATGAAGGGGCCTCTACTTGTGTCATGTCGACTTTCGTATGGCAGAAACTTGGATCCCCAACACTACAACTATCCACTACCGCATTACGATCATACGATGGCCGTGCAGCTCAACCTCAAGGTTTGCTAGTGAACGTACCCATACAACTTGGGGGCAAATTGGTTCTTATAGATATAGAGGTCATTAACGCCCAACTTGATTACAATCTCCTTCTGGGACGAAGCTACATGTATAAGATGAAAGCCATCGCTTCTTCAGTTTTTCGCATCATGATGTTCCCCCATGAAGGACGTGTAGTCAAAATAGACCAGATTACATACTATGATCCCAATGCCACCTCAGCACCAAAGAATGTTCTTCCCATGATCGAACAAACCGTTCTTAGTGCACCAACATCCTTTGTCTCATCAGTCGGACCCGGGATATATTCGGATACCCCCATGACCACCACTTTCCCTTCTATTCCACCTCCTCCCCAGTTAACTAAAGTGTCCGATTTATGCACCTTATCACATAATGAACAACAACATCCTCAACAACCTCAACCACCGCCACTAGCACCCATCGCGCCTAGTCATATCGGAACAACACTGATTCACACAATCCCATTCTTGTTTCCGTTTTCAGGAGTTGTCAGCTCGCTAGTAATGGCTACACTCAACCTCCCAGGTTTAACAATAGGGTTACCAGTATGGTACTTACCTGCACCAAAACTCCCGCCGACTCCAACCATTGTTTTACAACCGGTACAACCCATGAATATGTCAAACCATCCACCACCTGGCATACCAAACCACCAAAATCGTCCACCACCTGGTGTTTCAAACCCCCAAAACCGATCAATTCCAACAGGGGGCACTACATCGACATCTACCTATGTCCCCCCTAAATCCTGCCACACTGGGGGCAGAGGTCCTCAAACCTACAACATTGCACCCACAACTCACACCCCCCCAGTGACTCCTAAATTGACCAAGAATCCCCCAACCCGTGTACTCCCTAAGTGCTCCTTGTGTGACGATATTGGCCACGCCACCCATCTATGTCCACAACTACCAGCACTTCAAGAACACATGAATATGTTGGATGATGACATCAACGCTCTAGTTGTCAAATTAGAATTACCAACCCAAGCTCGTGATAAATCATTGCACACAAACCACCCTTGTGCAATATGCGGAATCTATGGCCATTATTCACATCACTGCCCCGATCTCCCAAATTATAGAGCAGCACTATACGAATTGAATAATGTCGACCTAGAGATATCCCTTCTTCTCATTGAGGAAATATATCCCCCAAAATCTTCCTCCTCGGAAGAAATTAACACCATTTACATGGTTTCCATTTGAGACCCCTCTATTCGGTCAGCCCCTTCCACTGAGCCCTTTGACACACATGTTCAACCCTTTCAAATCGACGAGGAAGCCACATGTCCACAACACGGGGGCAGGCCCAAAACCTTTCCTACTCATCATCATTGTGATTCTCATTGGAGATACTGGGGGCATCCACCCGACAAGGGTAATCCCCCATCATCATATCATCCCTTCAGTATGCCACCACGACCCACAGCCTCATGGTATACCCCCCCACCAGTGGTTGCTCAATGCCCTGTTGATCCCTCTCTGAGACAATATCTACACAACATTGACACCTCTAATTTAGGGGGCATAATAGATTACCTCGACCCTAGGATAGGGGGCATGATCAATCATTTTGAACCTTCCCCATCATACCTATATCAGTATTTCAATGATCCCATTGTTCAAACTAACACATATGTGATCCACAATCATAAACCCCATGCACATAGCATGGTGGCAGGTCATTAACCATGCTCTCTTTTTCACATGCGTGATATCAACCATTTTTGAGGTCACTTATCACTTGTATATTTGATTTGATTTGGTACACCTAGTATTCTTCCCCCGTAGGTCATCATTTCTCCCCACCATTGCATCCTTGGCTTGGTGGGCTCACCTTTATTTTTAGCCATTCTTTATCCTAGTTATTTCCTTTGACCATTCCGGAGTCCTTATGACCTCCGTTTTTCACACCATTTGCATCCCGGATTCATATTTCCACGCTCGTGATGATGCTTGAGATCATTTCTCGCTCTCACCACTAGATTTTTTGGGTATTTTTTTCCATGCTCCTCGTCGCCTCGGTTTGCATGCCACATTGGCCATTGTCCATTTTTTATGAGTCTTATATCACCGAATTCAATTTTTCGTGATCGTGATGATGCTTGAGATCATTTCTTGCTCTCACACCCAGATTTTTTGGGCATTTTTTACATGCCCCCTCGTTGCCTCGGTTTGTGTGCCACATCGACTGTCGTCCATTTTTTACGAGTCTTATATTGTCAGATTTAGTTTTCCGTGTTTGTGATGATGCTTGAGATCAGTTCTCGCTCTCACCTCCAAAAATTTTTGGGCATTCTTTCCCATGCCCCTCGTCGCCTCGGTTTGCGTGCCACATCAGCTGTCGTCCATTTTTGACAAGTTTTATACCATTGGATTCAGTTTTCCAAACTTTTGATGATGCTTGAGATTATTTCTCTCTCTCACCACCATATTTTTTTGGCATTTTTTCACCTGCCCCTCATCGCCTCAGTTTGTGTGCCACATTGGCCGTTGTCCATTTTTGAAGTTCTTTATATTGCCAAATTCAGTTTTCCATGCTCGTGATGATGCTTGAGATCATTTCTCGCTCTCACTAGAAACCCTTTTTGACATTGTGTCCCTACATCTTGTTACCTCGATTTGCGGGCCACATCGACTGCTGTCGAGTTTTACAATTTTGTGTATCACAACTTATACATGAGCCATCCACTCCATCCATACCCCAATTATGGCATTGTTTTGCTACCATTCATCAACCCGCAAGGAGGCCCCATTAGTGTTCCCCCCTATCACCGTGCTTGATCCCCATACTCACCCTTTGATTGAACACTTCCTGCTTGCCTCTCCATTACTTTTGTTTGGTATAATTTTATCCCTTTTTTAGGCCGAGCATTTCCTTTACGAAAAAGGAACTTAGGGAGTTTCTGTTAAGTTTTTTTCTGACTCCTAAAACAATGAAAAGATCATTGAGCAACCTTGCTTCCTTTCATGCTCGCTAAAAGTATTTGAAAGGGTGTCTACCTGGTATAAGTTTACCCCTTTTCCGGACCTTGTAGACTAATTATGAAAAAGGAATACTCTAGTCACATCGGCTAGAAGAGTTCTCCATTTGCATCATTTTATGCTTTTTCGGGCCTTGGAGACTAACTTACAAAAAAGAACACCAATGGAGTCTACTTACCGCTTTCAGACTCTCAAAAAATGAAAGCAACCACGAGCAATCACCGTCTTGGGCTCGTATAAATCTGCAGGACGATACTCCACCACCACTACAAAGTCTTCTTATAGTTTTCAGACTCCTTAAAAATGAAAGCACTTACGAGCACGAACAGTCCTGGGCTCACAAAATCCATAGGATAGTACCTTTTCAGAGCACACTTTTATCCCTTCTTGGAGCTCATTAAAACTACGAAGAAGGATCCAATGGTGCTTCTCGGCGCCACAACAGATCACGTCTACTCATATGGCAGCTTCCCCATTTTGGTCGCCTTTGTTCAGAGCATTCTGCAATATGTCACCCTGAGAGTCCCTCTACAACATCCATCAGTTTGTCCCCCACAAAGTCACTACAATCTACAATACATACCCTTCAGTCCTTAAAGCTACGATCCCCACACCTACAAGTCAATTTCCTATGCTGCCAAGCCACCCATGTCATCATGCTCTGAACAAAGGAGGTTTGAGTCCACCCACTCTATGACCCAGTTATTTCCCATCCCCACAATATGTCAGTCCTACCATCAGTACTATCACACTCCAGTTCTACACTTCGCGCTCCTACCAAGGAAACATCATTGCCTTGGTAGTTGCTGGTCTCCCTCTGTCGACGCCAACCAAATCTATTCTAGAGGATAGACCTAGAGGTCCTTATGCCTTGACTCATCACTATTAGCGATGAGTGCCTATGGATCATTTTGAAAGGAGTCCTCAGTGCCTCTCGAAATGATTGTTTCTCACATGCTCGACTTCAACACCTTGATTGCATCGTTGAGACTTGTATAGGATATCAGTCCTTTCAGTTATTTGTTGAAGACCCCGGATATCATCTGACTCTACCACATATGAGAGTCTAATTAAGGACACAACCAGTTACATATTCCTATGGATATTCGGGTTGCACTTGGCGACAATTTTCAAATGTTGGACACCTTCATTTTCAGTAGTTCATCAACCCTTCTGATACCTTATTTAGAACAGTTGTTGCATTTTTTCCAGTGTATCAGTTATTCATTTCAGTCATGATATGACCATGAGTATGTCCTAGCATTGTGTCCCCTCTGGACCATTATGATGTACCAGTAGATTTTTATGTATTTCTTTAGGACCCCCTTCGTGGGGCTAATTCTTATGTATATCTCTTGATACGAGCATGGGTATGCCTGCCTCGTCCATAGTCAAAGATTATTCCTCATTCATTTGGAGTCCATGTAATATTTTTTCAATTTTTGCAGCTTCCAAGGGGTCGTTGCTCCAATATACAATTGGTCTCTTCTCTTCCCCAAACCCCAGGAAAAAGACAAAAGAACTATGATGTCTATCATCCATACGATGAGCTCCTGCCCTCACACATCAGGGGGCAATCTGTTAACACCTAAAAAGTGCTCACTAGCTCATTCCCTTATTCACATGACCCATTTGTCTACTTTTCCACCATTTGAGCCTCTAAATCCATCAAAAGGTCACCAAAAAGACCATAATACACCTTTTTCCCCTCAAAATATATATTTTTCCTCAAAAAACCCTCAAAAAGGGTCCAGAATTCTCAAAAAATATTAAAAGGGAATAAAAATATTCAAAATATTCAAAAAATGAAAAAAGAGGGAAAAAGAGACCTAAACCATGTTGGCCCAATACCATTGGTTTCCTTAAAACCACAATGGTATTCCCCATCACCAAAAACTATAAAAAGGTGATAGGGGCTCCTCACTATCCATCCATCATCCTATCCTCATGTTGTCAAAATCTCTCTTGATTTCTTTGACCATTGTAGCAATCCTGGAGAAGAGACCATTGGAGCTTGGAGCATCTCAACCTTGGAGCTGGTCAACACCAAACATCCTCACCATTTGAGGTATTGCAATACAAAAGTCATTTTTTATTTCATTTCTTGTTCTTGTTCTTAATCTTTTCAAGTTTATTGTTATATGCACATGTTAGATTCAGATTAGTTTATAGTTGTTTTTGCTTTCAATTTGAAGACTGCTACTACAAGTTAGTAGGTGCATCCTTGCACATGCTTGGTTGAAAAACCAAGCAACACCTGCAATGTTAACAAAATCATCAAACTCTGCGTAAAGATAGAGAGCTATAATGCTAAAGAGGGTAGAGAGGTCATGTTGATGATGTTGATCAAGGTCGTTAATTACTGTCATTGCGTTGCAGTCTTCAGTGTTAATGTAGTCAACAAGACTACATTCCAAAATTGTCGCGACTATGTGGAATATATCAAAAACTGTCGTTTCATCCGCTTGATCATCAAACTCGAGAATGTCAATCGTACCAGTGATGAACTAATTTATTGATATTACCTCCCTCCTCAGCAGAAGTAGTTCCTCTGGATTGAACGTCTCTTCATTGTAGATTGGTCCCGGCAATGGAACCATTTGTTGGCTATCCATCACCTTCTTGAGGTTTCCAGTGTAGACCCAGGTACTTCATGGTTCAAGGAACCAACAAAACCCCAATTCACCGGCCCTTTCGGCAACAGGCTGCGCACAACCTGAAGTCTCACCCGAGGCGAAGCTGGAGCGGGTGGTTGAGGAATCAAGTTTCCACAACTAGGCAATGCGATGAGGGGAAAGATAATAAGTAGTGCAATGCTTTGCTGGTTGCACAGATAGATAACTATGTGAACCTTCTGTTTCGCGTCAAATACTTCAACGCGCAACTGCACTTGCCAACTTGCGCCTTCAACGCACAACTTGGCTCGCACTCCAATGACTGTGCGATACAGGATACCTTTAAGCTATGACAGTAAGCTATCAAGAGCTACCTCGCAACAACCTTCAATGAATCGGCACATCCATGAGACTGCGCATCCTTGTCAGGATGTTCAATTATAACCATGCTACTTAACGTCCTTTATCCCTTTACTCCATTCAAGTCTTATTAGTAAATTGTGGATGGTTTAATAACATATGTTACTACACGCTCCAACGTTGCGCTAAAAATCAGTGTTCACTACTTTGACCAATAGATGGCTTCATACATTCCAATCGACAGATTCATACATGTTGAATACTTAACAGTCCTCTGCTCATGCATTATTTAACATATTATTCCCATTCACTGCGACGAATACATATAAAAGCAATCACATACAGAAGTTTCCAGCATTAAACATACATACCAAGCAATTAAACAATCGTAAAATACATTGGTCACACAACACAGAATTTAACGTGGTTCACCCCCCGAATGGAGGCTACGCCCACAAGAACGGTTGTTAATATTGCTCTTAATAGGAAGGGTACAACCGTTCTTAGTCTGCGCACTTAGCTGCAGACTCTCTTCTTTTTCTCAGATAGGTCTCTGCGCACTCAGCTGCAGAGCCTTCACAATGGATGTCTAAGCTTAAGATTCTACAATAATCAACACTTAACCAAAATGAAGAGTTCATCAACCCAACCAACAACCCTTTTCCATACAAAATCATGCCTATTTATAGATTATGCACGCAGGCATATCTTTACAATTCGTAAGCAAAAACCCTTAGGTCTACAAAACCGGCATGGCTAACTGCCACCCTAGATGTTGTTGTTGAAAGCTTACTCCGCGTGCTCCAGCTAGGCCACTCGTGGCTCACATGCTCTTCTGAAAGCCGCAGTCCTTCAAGTGGTTACAACTGCATCATGGCCTATCCCTTTCCACTCCTTCGCCTGCCTGTCGCCATCGGCGTCATGGCCTAGCTTCTCAACTGCTTGCCGCCACACGTTTGAACATGTCACTTTCATCTGCCATCCACCTGTTCCTTACCCAAACTAGGTCATATCATCGTCTGACCTTTACCCATGTTCTACCCAAAAGTAGCTTATGCGCTACTATGTGCATCATCCTGCTATGCGACTATACCTTAGTCATTGACCTCACACGACATGCGCAAAACCTCAAATTGTTCATTGCCTACCACCGCGCGCAATGCGCTTTCACCAAAACTGCTTTCTCTTCCTGCCGCAGTGCGCACTGCACAATTATCAAAATTGCCTTTTCTTCCTGCTATAGCGCGCTACGTGTGATTTTCCATACTTGTATATTTTTCCAACCCACTTGGGCCCCGCCCAACAATCCTTCACATCGTGGAAAGCATATGACATGGCCCGCTGGAATGTGGCACCAACATTTTTAAAACCAAACGGAATTTTGCGGTATGCAAACGTCCCCCAAGGACAGATGAAAGTAGTCTTGTGTTGGTCGGCGGGGTGAATCTCAATCTGGTTGCACCCATAAAATCCATCCATAAATGAAAAGATGACACTTCCGGCACAATTGTCAATAATCTGGTTGATAAAAGGAGTTGGGTATTTGTCCTTGGGACAAGCTTTATTGAGGTCTCGATAATCGACACAGACACGAATAGTACCCTGTTTTTTAGTAACAGGGATGACGTTAGAGACCCACTCTGTCAATGGGATAGGGTAAATGAAGTCGGCCTTCAAGAGTTTCTCAATTTCTGCCTTGATTGCTGCAGTCTTCCGGGGGTGTACCGGTCGCAATTTTTGGTGGACAAGTTTGATGTCGAGATAGGTTTCGATCTCGTGCAAAACAATGGAGGGGTATATCCCAGGCATCTCTTCATAGGTCCAAGCGAATACGTCTCAAAATCACTTGAATAAGGCGGTAGTAGTAATGAATTCTTCAGGGGAACACTTCTAGCCTAACTGAATGTGTTCCACTACACCAAGTTTAACCGAGATGTTGATCAAAGCGGTAGGCTCAATGTTGGATAAGTTGCCTTAAGAATTCATTTGACATGTGAGCATCAAAGACTGAGAGCCGGAAAGGACATCCGGTGTAGAGATGGTGCGAATGCTTTTCTCTACAGTAGCCAAAATAGGAATGGAAGATGAACGATGATGGAGGTCTTCCCACAGAGGATCATCCACACTCATGATTTCCACGATGGACTCATTATAATGAAAAGTCCGTAGGAGGGGATCAAATGATGTCTGCCACAGAGAACGAGGGGTGGAGACCACAACGGAGTGGTCTTCTGGGGCTGACTGGATAGCCTCGTACATAAGTTCAGCGGGTGACAAAGGCATAATGTTTCCAATCAGGTGTGTGGTGGCTTCATTAGGTACAAGCCATGAATCAATGGAGTTGGGAATGAACGAAGTCTGCGAGGAGATCATGTTCACCGTGGCAACATGGTTTGGGGGATCCGGAGTAGGAAAAATGCCCATAATGGATGAATCCTTGAGGAGGCCAACCCCCACACTCTCATACTTCTATGAAGATTGTCCAATGGAAGGAACATTATCGCCTGGGTGAGAAGTGGTGTCAGGTGCGCAGAAATCCATTTGCTCGACTATGACAATTCGGCCTTGATGAGAGAATTGCACTATACGGAAGACTAATGAGGCAAGCATGGTCATGGTGTAAAACCAATTACAACCAAGAAGAATGTTGTAATCTAACGGGGCAATGACTACTTCCATGTTAATGGTTGTGGTATTGCCCCCCAACTCGACAGGTAAAGCTTGTAACAGCCCATGAGGTTGAAAGCCACGTCCGTTAAAGGCTCTCAAGGTCGTAGGAGAACGGTTAAACTCGAGAGAGCCAATGGCTCTCCAACATGAGATCGACATGACTGAAGTGGAGGCGCCCTCGTCCAAAACGGAATGATGGATTATCTTTCCAGCGATGTTTGTGGCAACTTGAAATGCCAGTTGATGGGAGAGCCTCGGTTTGAAGTATTCCAGCTGGAACATAAGGGTATTCGATGAATCTGAGTCAACTGCACTGATGGCAGCGAGGAGATTTTTGCGCTGATTAGGATAGTTTTGTGAAACCTCCAGCATCGACATAGCGCAAGGAGATTGCGCTAGGTCCTCTACAATGTTGTAGTTTTGAGAAGCCTGAGCATTAGGATTGAAAACCGATTTTCTAATCGTGCTCTTGGGTGGATGCAATGCTGACTCTAGAGAGGGATTCTCTATGGTGATAGGAGCAGTTGGTATGGTGACTTTAGGAATCGAGGTGGAAGCTTTTTTAGTATTACTTCCAACAGGTTCTTTATCTAGAACAGATTCATACGAACGAGAATGGGTGTTCAAGTTGATGGTCTCATTTCGCACCATGAGAACATGTGTGATGTTGGGTGCTTTTCCTTGGGAAGAAGAAGTGTGAGCAATCGACTACTGATTTTGAGTAGGGAAAGGATCATTGAGAATTGTGGGTGTGGGTTTTCCCTTAAGAAACTTTTGAACTTTGTCCCTATGGGGGAACTCCTTAGAGAAATGGTCATCACCACACAGTAGACAAGGATACTTTAATTTCCTTTTCTGTTTGGTATCATCAGGGGTGCTCCTTTGTTCCTGCTAGGTGGAAGACTTCTTAGGTTTCCCCTTGTTTTCCTTCTTACCACCAGACTTTTGAGGTGAAGCTGATGAAACAGAATTCATTTCTTCACTGACAGCAGGAGTGGGTGATTTGGTGGTGCCGTGACTAGCCTTTGTTGGTGATGGGGAAGAACCCTGGGGTTCGACGAACCAATGGTTTGAGAAGAAGGCTGGGTGGTAAGGGATCCAATGATGCCATCAGTTTGGGGTCCCTTCGGTGGCTTCATGGGGTCATAAGTGTTACAAGGTGCATCAGGAAGGATATCAAACAATGTGTCAGACTGAGCATAGATTAAGTCTAGCAAATGGGCATGTGCGATGGCTTGTTCTTCAGTGACAACACCACCTATGGAAACATCTTGTGCTATGGTGGGTTGGAGAGACTTCGTAATCTAGTCCACTAGGAGTTGATCTGGAATAGGAGCCTTATTGAGACGTTGTATCCTTCACCACTCATGTATATGATCTGATATGTGAGTTGAGGTATTATGATGGAGCGAGGTTAAAAGCTCTGTACCAGTTTCATACCGTATAGGCAGCTGGAAGTGAGTCAAAAATTTCATACCAAGAGAACCAAAATCGAGAAAAGAATGGGGTGGTAGCTTAATGTACCACTTGGCAGCCGAACTGGTAAGAGTCCTTTGAAACAATATAAGACGATTTGAGTCATCCATCAGGGAGTTAGATAAACACCATAAATGGTATGTCATCACGTGATTTTTAGGATCCTCACTCGGCTTGCTATCAAATTTCAGGATATTAGACGAAAGTTTCACCGGAATAGGTGTCCAATTAGTTTCATGCTAAATGGGGTCATTGGTCTAATGAGACAGGTCAGATAGGTACAAAGTAGCCGAAAACGGCAGTTGTGGATTAGGCTGCAAGTACTGATAGTATGGATAAGGTGTATAAGGACCTTGCATTGATTGACCATAAGGTGTACTAGGAAGAAACTGGCTGTAGGGGTATGTGTCGCCTGGACCAAATGGAGGTCTGCCGCCATAGTAAGGTGGTCCATTACCATAATAAGGTGACCCATGGCCATAAGGTGGTGGCCCGCCTCCACTGCCGGGAGGGGGTGGGCCGCCTCCAAATGGTGGTGGTCCACTACCACTGCCAGGGTAGGATGGGACTCCATTGCTTGCGCTAGGAGGAGGTGGTGGTCCGCCACCGCTGCCAGAATAGGATGGGCCTCCACTGCCTCCGCCAGGAGGAGGTGGTGGTACACCACCGCCATTTCTAGATGGGTAAAGACCTCCTCCGCCGCCTCCACCATAGTAGGGTGGTGGTCCACCACCACCGCCACCGAGATAAGATGGCCCTCCACCTCTTTCACCAGGATAAGATGGTCCTCCACCACCACCTCCAGGGTGGGAAGGTCCACCACCACCACCTCCAGGGTGGGATGGTCCTCCACCACCTCCTCCAGGGGGTGGTGGGTCATGATGACCAGAATGAGGTGGACCATTGCTAGAAGGTAGGGGTTCGCCTCCTCCAGAATTATGTGGGGGCCTGCCACCTCCAATGGGAGGTGGGGGTGGACCAAATGTGGGTGGAGGGACTTGAGGGATTGTAAGTGGGGATCAATGTTGTAAAAAATTTTGCTGTCCCCAAAGAGTGTAAGGATTACCGAGGTATGGTACCCCGTAGAGTGCATTTCCGGGATTATGTTGACCCGGAACAGGGTTAAAATGACCTGGATACGATTGAATCGATGGAGGTTGGATTACATTGGACGGTCCCCCAACATGGGATAGTCCCAAAGTGGAAGGTTTGGGAGGTAGGGAAGTTCCAATGGAGGGAGCGATAGGAAATTTAGCTGTGGTATTATGGTTTAGAGATGGGGGTTGCCCCCTGGAAACAACTTGCTGACCACTAGGTAAAGGTTGACCCAACATAGGTTGTTGATTTTCCGCTGTAGGTTTGACATTATCTGTAAAAAGGGTAGGGGGTAAAGAGTATACTCCCCGTGATGTTTGGGGTGGGGGAGGGGCAGGTAACGTAACTGTGGTGGTCACAGGTGTGTTGGACTGTTGCTGTTCAACAGGTTGGGTAGTAGGAAGTACCAAACTGGTCTCCTATCTAGGAGGTACATATGTAGGGATGGATGGTTGACCAGTTCCAAAAGTGGTCACGTGTTGCGTGGATGATTCTGGTGACTCGAAAGATAAAGAGTGACCTGGGATTGGTCGATCATCG
This sequence comes from Larix kaempferi, assembly GCA_027924585.1. NCBI lineage: Eukaryota > Viridiplantae > Streptophyta > Pinopsida > Pinales > Pinaceae > Larix > Larix kaempferi. Next base: position 5,857,389 of record BSBM01000681.1, read on the forward strand.
AACCTTATTTGAAAGTTCCAACTTTGAAACTCCTCACCCATGGCATGTAAACTAGCCAATTACTCATGATAAGGTGTCAAGCGGTCATCGGGACTAACCTGACTGGGTGGGGGTGCAACGGAAAAATGTGCCACTGGGTGACCAGTAGAAGATGTCCAATAAGCTATAGAAGGACCAAAAGCTGCCATGGGGTTTTCCTGGGGTTGATTTATCCATTCCAATGATATAGGCTCTAGAGAGCGACGGGAGGTGAGTCTTGTGAAGTGGGAATTTGTGCTTCTTCATCTAGTGGGGGATGAGAGGCAGGTGAACCTAGAGGAGTATGTGGAAACAAATGTCCTCCAATATTCAAAGTGGGGTTTTCCACTTCAGGTGAACTAAACCTGGCTTGTGGATCCATCCTTACCCTCGAAATTACCTCCTGGTTAAGGGGATATTCAGGTGGAAATTTTTGGATTCTATGAGACCTTCTCCAAGGAAAGTCAGCCAGAGTGACCGAAACAAAAAGTTTCTCCTAAGGCAAGCTAAAAGAAAAGCAGACCAATCAAAACCCTACACAAACTAAGGCCACAAGAAAACTTATGTGATAAGAGTGGATTCAAAGTCTAGATCCTCACAAGATTGTCAAGGCTTCGCAACTCATGATATACCGCAGGGTCCAACAATATGACGTGACAAGGAGGATTGGGACCATACCCTTGCCTGCATACCTGATTACCTAGACGGTATGTGCGTAGTAACTCCCTGAGTGATTTTCTCGGTGTATTGCTCCACCAAGACGGCCAAAAGGTTAACTCAGTTGGCCTCAAAAATCCTAGTGGTGTCTCCCGATATACGCAAGGTACATGGGAGCTCAAATCCGTAGTGGTGTTGTCTAATGCACAACCGTTCGGCAAGAGACCTTTTGATATACTACTGAGTACGTGATACACCCTTCGATATACACCAAGTACTCAAGGTGACTTGGTGGGTATGTGAAGGAGCTCAATATACCGATAAGTATGTGGAAGACTACAATACCCCCGGGATACAGTGCTGGAAAATAACGACAGCTGCCACGCTTAACGATGTCGGAACACGTCTCTAACTTACACACAAGTTTCTAAATATTTTACCCTAGTTCTACCATTAATTTTCTCTGGACGGTTAGGTGAATGCATGAGGTGAGTACATAATCGGAAACATAATGCAGGCCCTAACTACATACAAAAAGTATGCTTTTCTTTCGATGAATGCTACCTATGGGAAGGAGAAATATTCTTTTTCTTTCCAACAATTTTACCAAAAACAATGCAATGCAACACAATCCGAAATCTATGAAAAATGATATTGAAATAATCTCTTCCTTTTTCAACGAAACATAAAAAATTTCACAACACCACTAAGCCAAATCAAAACATGTTTTTACTTTTTCTTTTGTCTTTTCAAAATGAAAATGATGTTAAGTAATGAAAAGAGAGGATTTCTAAGCAGAGTGTGCAAACTTTTCACTTTCACTACGATGGCCTAAAAGCATAAAAATTAAAAGATACAATGCAACTTCCCAAGCACGGGACTAATTTTGTAAAACTTGATGTCTATCTGAATTTTTCAAGAAAATGAGCAACTCATAATTCATGAAAAACACAAATAATGCAATTTTCTTTCAATTTTTCCAAAAGATTCATAAATGAGACATTCCAATGCATATGCAATTCTTCAAATGATCTTGAAAAACAATGGAAGTGAAGTACTTTTGATCTTTCAATGAGTGCATCAAAATGACAATTTGATAACAACTATGCTTTTAAACATGGGTACTTGAACTGAAAAGATGACTTGCAGCACTCTAACAACTCAGAAAATTCTCAAGAGAAAGCAAGCACTCAATGAACTAAAAATACATTCAAACACTCAAAGTCAAACAGTAACAAGTAGCACTAAAGCAAGCAATACTCACAAATGAAATGCAAAATGAGTTATGGAATTGATCCAATGCACTTGATCAGATCAGGCTAGGAGAGGAGGGAATGCAAAGGTGAAAAGGATGAAGGTGGGGACGACCAAAGTATCCACCACTACCAAATCTTAGATTTGTCCCAAATCGAAACCCAAAACAACTCCAACAAAACCAAACAACTCAATCACACAAAGCAAAATGGATCTCTGACTGGATCATACAGTGCAGAGGGAGTCTGCATACAAACCACACTCAAAACAGAAGAGGAGAAAAGGTGCTTGTATGGAAAAAAGGGTATATCGGTGCACTGTGTGCTTGTATACAGTGCAACGTCGCGGTTCACTAATGCGGGGAGTGCGACAGTGTCACAGAAGGATAGTGACAGGGTTGCGATGACAAGCCAACAGACAAAGAACAAAGACCAAGAATGACACAGTGTTGCTCTATGTATATCACCCAGGTGCGACAGGTGAGATCTAAGTTCAAAAAAGAGCCAAATCTCCAAGTGATGAGCAATAAACAAGTTTGGGAATGGGAATGAAGATCCAAAGGAAGTTGACCAGAGTCTTCAAAGTGAATATCTGATGGTGAAACCAACTTAAGAAGCAAATGACCAATAAAAAGGCTTGGAAAGAAATCAACTGAAAATATCATTCAACTTGACAACTAGAAAGCAATGTCTTCCCCAATATGGTCGCCAGATTTGTTTGATGGACAATCCACTTGAGCGGATGCGAGCCGGATCTCCCTAGCTCAATGTGAGTCTAGAACAAATAGAACAGACTACAAATGGATTTCCTATATATACTTAAGGATCAAGTGCTAGATGTCTTACCTTTTACTTCGCAATCCTTTCTCCTAAATGTTGTTTCGCATCCAGCGGTCGTCAGATCTCAGCTGTAATACCTGTTATGACATAAAGAACAACACAAAAACGAGTAAAGAGCATCTATACAATAAGAGATCTAAGTAAACAGTTAAGCAGGTAAAATACTCAATATCATCACACATTAACAATATTGGTGGAAAGCATTTGTATTACTGTAAATATGGAAATCCATAGTAGAGACATAGAAGTACAACCAAGCATTAACGCTGCAGCCCTTTTCCATCCAAGCCATTTGCCATATCCTCCCAAGGAAGTATGATTCTCCCAATAGATGAGTAGAGATCTCTCAAGGACGATTTCACCAGCATGTAGACACTAAGACTTCGTCCCCCTTGGAGAGGGGTAGAGCTTCACTTATATAGGACTAAGTGGATAGGGTATGGATAGGGTAGGTTAAGATATGGTAGGAGAGAGATAGGGGATCCTTCCAAGAGGTTAGGAACCAAAGGCCAGCTCCCCCAATAGGTCACGGATAGGGATCTAAGTCAGAAACCTTCGCAAATGAGCTCGAAGAAGCTATTTTTTCCATTTAATTGACTTCATTGCACCCTGTAATGGAGCAAGGTGTGTCGTTGCAGGTTACATGAGTGCATCCTGCGACGATCTCTCAAAAACTAGCAGAAGCACAATGATGTCCCTTCCAGGTAAATGACTTAGCCATTGGAACTTCAGGGATGTATACACTGAATCTAATGGTGGTAAGATTTTAGGTGTAACAAAATGCCCCCCAAAGCATGAAGTTGTTTAAATATTGGACAGGTGAAATGATTTGACAGAAAGAATAGCAAAATGGACTTGTCGGATGAAGTACGCTACTGCAGTACAACTGAAACTAACAATCTCATATGATGTACAACATGGATGTCGACCAATACAATGTAGATCCATTGTAGTAATGACCGATTGAACACAATCATGGCTACTGGACACAAGCGTAGCTCCATGATGAGATGGTAACACAGCCATGAACAATACAAATGTGGATCCATGTCATATGACTCAATACAAACTCCATCGCAACCTGGGTAAAACATGACTCCCCAGGGTCTTTAAGCTGAACCTGCAATGATACGAATCTATCCATGTGATTACAAATGTCTTGACGTTGAACATGGTAGAAACCACTTGATTACAGGTCATTGATGTATACCGTTAACAAGTGTGAGGTAAATCACCAATAATGTCAATGATCTCCAAGGTAGCATAGTACATATCATCAAGCGTGAATAAATAAGTTGAAGTTGAATGCAAGATGAAATCTTTCGATCAAGAGTCAATGATGTAAACTCATGTCAAAAGCGAGGTAACCTACCATTGAGGCATGCAAGGCCAAGGTACTTGGTTGGTTTCTAGACTCAATCCTTGGATGATGTGTTGAAGTCGACAAGGATGAATCCATCGAAGGAGGGCCATGATGAATCCCCCATCATCGACATGAAACACAACAAATGGTGTGTAGAGTGGATCAGATGGTACAATAATATGAGTAGAGATCTCTCAAGCATGATTTCACCAACATGTAGACACTATAGACTTCTCCCCCTTTGGAGAGGGGTAGAGCTTCACTTATATAGGACTAAGTGGATAGGGTATGGATAGGGTAGGTTGAGATATGGTAGGATAGAGATAGGGGATCCTTCCAAGAGGTTAGGAACCGAAGGGAAGCTCCCCCAACAGGTCAGGGATAGAGATCCAAGTCAGCAACCTTCAAGAATGAGCTCGAAGAAGCTATTTTCTCCATTTAACTGACTTTGTTGCACCCTGTAATGGAGCAAGGTGTGACGTTGCAGGTTGCATGAGTGCAGCCTACGAGGACCTCTCAAAACCTAGTAGAAGCACAATAATGTCCCTTCCAGGTAAATGGATTAACCAATGGAACTTCATGGATGTATACACTGAATCTAATGGTGGTAAGATTTTAGGTGTAACATAAATCCACCTTATTCCCCTTGGAAAACTCTAGTCTTCCTACCAAATCCCACTTCGACAACATTTCCACTCGATCAATGTTTACATCTGCCCCAAGTACATAGCGTTCTAACACTTCTTGAGCCTTAATGGTCTTCAAATTCCTCCTAGGTCTAGCCCTCTCACCACTAAGCTTATTTCTATGAACCAGAGGGGCATCTCCATTCACCAAATTTTGAACAGAGCGAAGAAAACCATCCTCGAAACTAGAGGACATCCCCACATGACATCTTAGACCAAGAATAGGGTTTTGCGATAGCGTAAACCTGTCATCAGTTGCGGGTTTCATCAATGAAAAGTTTGAGATGAAGACACACCCATACAAAGACAAGTGTCAAAAAGTCCTAAAAGGATTTTCACAAGATGAAAAGGTAGGTAAGGCTAAAAATGAACAATACCCTCGTACATCAAAAACAATGGCGAAGAAAAATAATAGCAAGAGGGAACTTTTGAAAGTCCCACCAGAACCACTGGAAAAAAATCAATTCAAAAGGCATAACAAAGGCATCTATCCACCAAGGCAGAGAAAAACCTGAAACCAATATAATAGGATTTAAAAAATATAACTAAAATTCTTCGTTACATGAAAAATGAAAAAGAAAACCAGAGAAAAGAACCTTCCCACATTTTTCTCTTGGTTGGTACTAGGCCAATCGTTACCAATCAGCTGGACTCCAACTCTGCAACTTCTTTCCATTAACCAACAACTAGAGTTTCCAGTAAACAAATTTCAAACCCTAACCTGAACCCCATTTTTCAATCCCTCATCTATTCACTTATTATTAGCCTTGTTATCCCTCCATTACACTATCACCTAATTCACATGCTAAGAGCTTTATCATATACTTCTTTCCACCTAAATATATATTATGTGGAATTATAAATACATATAGCATAATCACGATATTTTTAATATTATATATCAAATTATTTAGCAATAGTAAGGTTTCGATTGGATATATATATATATATATTGATACCAACTTGGCGTAACAACAGATGCGGAGAACAAGCAATATCCAAGAGGTTGGATAGGTTCTTGGTATCAGAGAATTTGCTATTAGGGTTCTTTAAAGCAAAAACCTGGGTAGAGGTTGGTGGGTTATTTGACCACCTCCCAATTCTCTTACAGCTACAGGGACATGAAAAAAAACTGGTTGCTCCTTTTAAATTCAATCCCGCATGGCTCCAAGAAGAGGAATATTGAAAGATTGTAGCAGATATCTGGGTCCCCCCTTGAAGTTACCCCTAATTCCTCCTTAATGAAGAAATTTTCGGATAATTTACTAAGAACAAAGAAGGAGACTAAGAAATGGGCCAAGAGATTCATAGCCAATCAGAAAAGTCAACTTAAAAAAGTGGAAATGAAAATAAGGAAGATTTACAGTCTCAACAGCTCAGGAACATTCACAGAGGAAGAATTAAAGGAGGTTCGGGACTGTGAATTAAAGAGAGAAGAGTTTCTAGCAAAGGAGGAGGAGCTTTGGCGATTAAAGAGCAAGGCCATTTGGATCAAGGAAGGTGATAATAACACCAAAATTTTCCACAGGTTTGCTAAGCACAGGAAGAATGTAAATACTATTTCGGAAATTAAAGACATGAATGGGGAACTAATACACTCCTTCAAGGAAAAAGAGGAGGCTGGAGAGAGATACTTCAAACACCTCTTCTGAGAACCGAAAGGATGTCATATTCAAGAAATCTTAAAAGTTCTAAGACTATTTCTGAAATTAATAAATGAAGAGATGAACAACTCCTTCCAAAAGGGTAAGAGTCCGGGCCTTGATGGCTTTTCTATCGAATTCTATCAAGGTTTCATTGGTATTTTGAAGAAGGATCTGTTAAAAGTTTTTATTGAGCCCCAGAAAGATGGGAAGGTGCTAGGTGCTCTAAATTCTACATTTTTGTCCCTCATTCCCCCAAAAAAACACCCTTCTTCCTTCGAGGACTTTCGTCCTATCTCATGTTGTAATGTTTCTTATAAAATTATTTCCAAAACAATAGCGTAACGTTTGAAGACAATCTAAAGTGATATTATCTTGAAAGAGAAATTCAGATTCCTCTTCAACTGCCAAATCCACGATGCGGTTTCTTTAACAAAGGAGGCTATTCACACCATTAACAAGAACAAGAGAAAAGCCTTTGTGCTAAAATTGGATCTGTCGAAGGCATATGATAGGGTTAGTTGGACATTCCTAAGGTTGTTGTTGATTCAGATTGGACTATCCATAGATATAGTCAATTGGATAACGGGTTGTATTCAGTCAGCTTGCTTTGCAGTTCTCATCAATGGGTCACCTTGAAGCTTCTTCAGATCTACACGAGGTTTAAGGCAGGGGTGTCCGTTGTCCCCCTTTATTTTCCTTCTCATAGCAGATTCTCTAAGAAAAATAATTAATCATGCCAAGAGAGACAAAACTTACAAAGGTATATTGGTCACGAGTTTTGAAGAAATTTTCCATATCATGTTCATCGATGATGTGATCATGATGGGTGAAGGAACGTGGGAGAATATTAAAGGTGCAAATTTTTTTTGGATCTTTACAAAAAAGCAACTGGGATGCACATAAATGTAGATAAATCCATACTTGCAGAAAATGCCTTCTCTTCAACAGTAAAAAATAGGCTATTGACCGAAGTTCCTTATATTATAAAGCCTCTTTCGGAAGGATTCAAATATTTAGGGTTTCCCCTTAAACCTAATGCATACGCCTTCAAGGATTGGATTTGGTTGTTCAAAAAAATCGAAGGAAGAATTGGTTGTTGGGAAAACAAGTTCCTTTCCAGAGGAGGAATATTGGTGTTTCTCAAGTCAGTCTTACAGAGCATACCTGTCTATTGGGATACAATTGTGTATATTCCGAAAGGTATACTCTAGAAAATCAGAAAGAAGTTTTTTTTCTTTTTTTGTGGACTGCAAGCAAACAATCAGAAGGTATACCTTTGGCCAAATGGAAAACATTGGAGAACCTTAAGGAACTTGGGGGGGTGTGGAATAAAGAATCCCTTTCTCTTCTGTCAATCCTTGGAAGCGAAGGCCCTGTGGAGGCTTATCTGGAACCCTATCTCTTTTTGGGGAAAGACCTTGGTTACTAAGTACTTCCGTAACGCCTCCATCATAGAATGGATAAGGAAACCAAATAAATCCTTCAAGAATGGATCAATTGGATGGAAGGCCTTTGTGCTCGCCTTTCCTCAAGTTGAAAAATGGATTTCTTGGTCCATAGGGAATGGGAAGGAGGTCTGGTTAGGGTAGAATCGCTGGGTAGGTGTAGGGGAAAGGTACAAACTTTCTGATGCCTTAATTGTAAAATTAAGAAATCAAGGGATCTCCATCCTCAACCAGGCCTGTGCCTTCTCTTCTCAAAGGGAAACAATTTGGAAAGAAGTTGATGTACTAGGTCTTGAAGGAGGATTCAAGGAGGAATGGAATTATCTCTTACTGCAGTTACAGTCTTGTTTTATTCATCTATAAGAAGGCACGAAAGATAAATTGGTTTGGACCAAAAACCCAGCAACAGGAGATTTCACGGCTAAGCTTGGCTATAAGAATTGTGCTTTAGAACTTCACCAAGGAGAAAATAAATACTGGTGGAAACAAGTGTGGAAAATGGAAGGGCCTCTCAAAGCTAAAATCATACTTTGTATGGCTTTAAGAAATAAGCTTCTAACCTGGGAGAATCTTAAAAAATGAGGATGGTTGGGACCGAGCTGGTGTGTGTTATGTCACTTCGAAGAAGAATCTGGATCTCACATTTTTACTCTATGTTCTTATGTAGAAGCAATCTGGAAGGAAGCCAACAAAGAGTTAAAATTACAAGGAACACATGCAGACACTTCTCTAGAGAAAAAATGCTGCGCATGATGTTCAGATAGCCCGATACGTCTTCTTAGTGCTTTCCCATCCTCTTTTATTTATGGAATTTGGTGGGCACGAAATACGATGATTTTCAATAAAAACCTCATTCCTTATGAAGTGACGATGGCCCTTGTGGTGTAGTGGACCAAAGAACATAAATCTAATTAAAAAGAACACAAGAAAAGGAAACTGGTACCCCCCGTCATCAACAAAGAAAAACCTTGGGCTTACTTCGATGGAGCAAGCCAAGGAGTTCCTCCATTGGGAGGTTCAAGAGGTGTTCTATATCTTATAGAAAAACACAAAGTGCAGGTGAGATATGCTCCAAGACATTGCTCGAATAGTAAATCAGAGCTAGCATCCCTTCATGCTATCATCAAGCTGGTTGTAAACAGAAATATCACGAGTTTGCAGGTCTTTCAAGATTCTAAAATGGTTGTGGATTTGGTCAATAATAAGATCTAGATCAAAGTACCTCACTTACAACAACTCTTGAATGCTATCAAAAGGCTCCTGATTCTCTTCTCAGACCTTTCCATTACTCATATTTATAGAGAAAAATATACGGAAGCAGATAGCCTGTCCAAGAGTGCATTGCTATTAGCTCCAGGCCAGAAGGAGATTGAAGATCTACAAGAATATTAATAGGATACTCATTTTCAAGCAAAGTAAGAATGGAATATTAGACTCAGTTGCTGATATTCATTTTTGAAGGAACGCATTTTCTCTTACAACCAACCTATCCATAGCAGGTTCAAGAGTAGGATAGTCAAGGGATCGTATCACATGATGACCGTTTGCTAGAGAAGCAATTTTGCAAAACGAACTTTTGGAATCAAGAATTATAACTGATAGCATGAAGATTAGAGGACAGATTGACATTCTCAGTCTGATCCATTTTTGTTATGTAAAGAAAATGTATATGCAAACTATATAAGAACATATTGACATGAGATGTAATACTCAGGAAGTTATGTTGTAAGTCCTCAAAGAATAGTTCATGATCACTCTTTATTTAGAGTGATAGATATTTTCCATTTGGAATATATATATATATATATGGATTATATTAAATTTTTTTTTTTATAAAATTTGAGAATGAATTCAAGGAAAGGAATGGAATAATCTAACTTACAAATCAAATAATAGATAATGAAATTTGTTCTATCATAATAACAATTTAATTATTTATTCAAAATAAAAATTGATTATAAATTAGAATGGAAATTTGCAGTGTACACACTCTCTCTCTATTATTATATATATTGCATTATAGATATGTTCTTAAATAATTTAAAGATAGTCATTTAAATAACTTTCTAAAATAATAAAGAAAAATGTTTTATAATAAATTAAGGTTAAAACAAAATCTCATTTTTATATTTTTTCATTTTCATTTTTTTTCTAATTATATTACTCGAAAAATAACTAATAAAATATATCCTCAAAATAATATTATATTTTCTAATATAGCACATCTTATATAGAGAAAATTTGAAGGATTTATAAAAAAAATTAAAGTATAGAAACTTTGGCGAGTCTTACTAATTGACAAATTTTCAACCATAAAATGTTGGGCAATATTTTTCTAAAAATACTTAAATTTCTAAGGGTTTTATATAGTTTCTCGACAATTTTGGAGACTTTTAGAGTTTTATCCTATGAACTTTGGGTGAATCAAGTTTGAAAAAATGGAAATTAGCGAATTCTTTTCGAATAACTTTGCTTAGCTTGCCCACATGAGTGAGGTGGAGGCTCTTAAGTATATAGGGTTGTAGTATTTCACAATATAATACACATCCTTATCAAATGATTAGGCATTAGCTCTTACACTTTGTGCTTGCTTGATCTTTTCCTTTTTTGGTTTTAACTAGTACATAGTATTAGTTAACTATCTATTAAGTATTTCATACATATTTATAATTGAAGATTAAATCAATCAATCTTTGTTTAAAGAGTATGTAATATAGGAATATGTATTGAATAGTTTAAATTGATTTAATGGTTAAGAATATGGGTTTTTTTCTTGAAGATTACATGTCCAATTCTAAAAGGGATAAAAAATGCGCATGCTAATAAGTTGTTGACTAAAATTTTTTGGTTGGGTTTTTGGCTCTTTATTTTGAGAGTTGAACTAGTAAGTGGTTACTAGCGGCAAGGGTTAGGGTTCCTACCCTAGCTACCACACCCACCCATCCTTCTCCTTCCGCTTTGCTTTCTTTCCTGTGTTTTTGGACTTTGAGGCATGCCTTATATAATGAGAGCTCTTCTATGGCAATGATATCCATGGTAGTGGAGTTTCTTCTTTAGGTGGCTTTCCATATAGTGTGTGGTGGCATTGGATTTCTCAATCGAACATTTTGGCTTTGCTCTGATCACAATGATTGTCGTTTTGAGAGTCGACAAGGCGGCAATATCCTCGACGGTGGAGTTTCTTCCACACAGAGGCGACATTCCATCCAGTGTGTGGCGGTGACGGTGTTTTTTCTTCCTGCCATCTTCTAAGTGGCGGAATCCATCTTCGTAGCGTGTGGTGGCCACAACTCCCTCAACCAAAGGTGGTGGATTGTAGAGGTTTCTCCTGCAGTGGTGTGGCTTTGTTGGAGGAGATAAAAGGTTCTGGTGGAGACTAAAGGTACTGATGGTGTTTGTGGACCAATGGTTCTTTGTTTTTTTAGGCGATCGCGAGGGAGGTTGTTCCTGTATGCGGATGTGTCCAACGATGTGGGGAAGGCTTCAAGGTTTTCTGGAGCTCATCTTTTGTCAGGGGGGAGACTTTTTATGTATTGAAGGCCTCGATGCTTGAACTTTTACTACGATTTATTAGTTTTTTGTAATGTGCTCTATGCATAGGTATATGAAGCCTTGTAATAGGGGGCATTTTTTTTGTTGGATTGAGGGTTTTAGTAACCTCTCGTAGCTTTGTTTCTAGTTGGGTTTCTAGCAGTGTCTATACCTTGATACAATTTCAATACTATAGACTCTCTTGTATGAAGGTTTTCCAAGCCTATACTCAATGTGGTTTATTTTAATATAATGAATTGTGATCTTTTCTCCAAGAAAAAAAAGTCAATAAATTATTGTTTATAATATTAATGTGAGACTTACAAAATACTAACACTTTCATCTTTAACATAATTTCTTGTTTGCAATATTAACATAAATCTTACGAAATACCAACACTTTCATCTTTAGTTAAAGAGTAAGAGTGGAAACTCTGATTTTTAAATTACCTTAAATAAAATACACTATACACCTTGTTAAGTCATGTAAACAAATTTAATAAAAATGTGATACACTTAAATTTTTCCTACCAAACTTTTCTTTAAAATTCGAAACTAAACCATTAAAAAATTATTAATGTGACGTAATACTCTTTCATTAACGAAAGAATCGAAACTAAACCTATTAATATTATCTGGTTAAAGAGTAAGATTGAAAAATCTGACATTTAAATCACCTTAAATAAAATAGATTATCTTAATTCATAAGATGTGATACACTTAAATTTTTCGTACGGAAATTTTATTTTAAAAGTGGAAACTAAACCCATTAAAAATTATTAAGGTGACGTAATACTCTTTCCTTAACTAAGGAATCGAAACCAAACCTATTCAAAAAATATTAATGTGACTTAATATTCTTTCCTTAACTAATGAAAATAGTTCAGTTATGGACAATACTGATGTCCAACAAAAATTAAGGAATATAGAATACCCCTAACTCATTATACCTTGGTTTTTATGTGATATAATATTATTTTCTTTACTAATGAATAATGCCTTTAATGAACCACAATGCGTAGGTACCAATGATATCCCATTTAATTTGGGCAATTCATTTCATTGGTGCGATGAAGGAAAAATTGTTTCATAAATATGATAATTCCCTTGCATGTTATAGAAGTTTTCACTTAGCCATTAATTGTGGGGTATCAAATAGAGAGAAGATGTTTAAGAGGTGCAATGTTATAAGATTAAAAAAATATATATGTGGAGGCTAAAATAAAGAGTTTAAAGAAGGCATGCATATTCTTTATTTAAAAAAATGAAAAATATAATATTTTTAGAGGTGTTTTTTATGAACATAATAAGTAAAAGGAATTAAGTCACACTAATGTATTGTGGCTTTTATAAGAAAAATATAACTTTGTAGCAATAAGACATCATTAAAATTTTGGAAAACCTCAAAGATGTAATTATAGATAACAATGAATGCAAAGCTACAAGACCGCCTCAAACTATTAAAGGGGATAAGGGATTAGAAGACTACAACAAACAACTTCATGTCAAGTAACTATTTCTTTAAGGACCATAATTTTGAATCTAAATAAGCATATTTCATTTGAAGAAGCACATCAACAACAAAAATGGAACAAAACAAAGTAGGATGAATATAGTTTAACAAAAAGAAATGGAATTTGGAATCTTGTAAAATTATCTAAAAGGAAAAATGAAAATGGTTTGTTGATAAACATAAGGCAAGACCCTTAGGTTAAGGGTAGGAGCCAACCGTGGGGTCTGATGGTTGTCTTGACGAAAGTCTAGGTTGAAATCCCTGTTGGGGAGTGGGGGGTGGGAGTAAATAGACCTCATCCTTAAAGGCCTCGTACAACTATGATGGTGATCGTACTCCCATTGATTACGTCCTATCCAACCTTAAGCCTAGCCTCAAGTTGTGAGTTTCGTATCTAGGTGGTGCAATTGACACTGTTCATTGGACGGTCTGGAGAGGTTCTCATAGATAAAAAAAAGACATAAGGAAAGACTAACATATACATTATTTAGATGGAAAAAAGTTATTGGTTTTCAAGAAAATTTTGCATATGTGGCTAAGATGAATGCAATCCTATTGTTGTTTCATGTGTGTGCTCAATTTAAGTGAGTATTCACAAGATGGATGTCAAAAGTGGCTTTGTAAATGGCGATTTTGAAGAGGCATATAGGTAGTAGCCCCAAGGAAGATCTTGAAGTCCAGTACGAAAAATATGTGATCACTTCAAAGCAAATGCATATAAAAGCATTCCATCATATCCAAATAAATAGATAGATGACATAGTGAATGTGCTTGTATATTTTCATTACCTCATCACTATATAAAAGAATACAAGAATGATCAAGGAACTAAATCACAAGTTATATAAAGCAATTTGGCCACAAAAGACAATGAATGCAAATTTTTTATATTTGAACAATTGATTTCATATAGAAGTTCAAAATATCTTCCTTTCTAAGGTTTTTCAAGTTCGCACTCTAGTTTCCTTGATGTGATTGAGCCCAAAGGTCATGATTAACACATGTCCAAGGGTGGCATCGAGCACTAGTGGGTTTTGGCAAGTTTGGTTAATGCATTTTTGCAGTGGCGGTTAATGTATTTGGCAAGTCCCGATTTGGGCACATTCTGTTCTTTTGTGGCCTTAGGGATTTGGCTATGCATCTTGTTTTGGTCATTGCTGCTCTTGCATGGTATCCTATTATTGATGCTTTTGTAACCTTGCATTCAGATCATGCGTATTGAAAGAAATCTAGGGATAATTTGTTGTAAGTTCAGACTGTTGTGCTCTAGTCTATGTTCCCCATTATCACTTCAAGCATTGGAAGGAAATTTCATTTTCTAGCACAAGACCCCCATTGTGACTTGGAGCATTGGAAAGGTTTGTAGGGATTTTAATTTGGAGCTTCAAGGGTTTTTTCTCTATGTCATGTCCTAGTCTTCACTTGGTGCTTATGCTAACTTGCCTCCATTGTGATTTTGAGTGCTTATGCTTCATCTTATTTGCGAGACTTTTGGTGAGGTCTTTGTGGTTTGGTTCTTGTGTTTTTCTTGGAAAATAAGTTGTGCAAAGGGATTTGCAAACTCTTTATGTTAGCTTACAATTGTGTGTTACTTATGCAAAGTAGTTTGGATAACCTTTAACTTGGTTCTCCATCATCTATGAGTTGGTTTATGATGTATGGGGATGGTTTTTTGCTACTGGAATGGTTGCTTCTTTCCACAGTAAGCCCTTCAAATTTTTCCTCTATTGATAAATATGCAAATGTTTTTGTTTGCATGATTTTAATTGTTAGAGTAAATCTACTATTTGTAGCATTTTTCCTTTACTACGCAAGAAAATAATTTTGCAAGGTCTTCAATTTAACTAATATGAATAGTATAACTACCTCACGTGCCTTGTTTCATCCTAAATTTGCACAGAAGTAAAGATTTTCCATGGTGCTGGGTTGGAAATGAACCCCCTTTCACTTGAATCCATTCCTATCTGAAATTCTATTAAGTCGACCATGTACGTTCCTTGTTGGTAATGTGTGTGAAGCCATTAATATAAGGATGTATGTATACTTCATTTCACATTTTTTCAAGGTTGATGATATATTAAATTCAAAGGAAAAAGTTTAACAAGATCTCTACTTCGACTAATATAAATGTGGTCAGTCATGCAAAGTCTCAATGCATTTGATAACAAGTCGACAAATGTCATGACAAATTAGCATCCAACACACATACAATTCAAAACAAAAAGGAAAAAATGAATTAATAGGAAAACAAAAAAACCTCCGAGGAAAAAGGAAAACAACAAAATAGTCAATTGAGCTCTAGCTCAAGAGCTAAACCTTCACTCAGAACACAATGTTACATGCATAAATGGTATTAAAGCTAAAAATATGGTGACCTTTACAGATTATAGATGCATGTTAGAGTTAAAGGACAAGTAATACCCATTAAAACAATCCATCAACAATAATTTCAAACTAAAAGCATATTTCGAAATACTTTTACGTTGAAATGTTTATGTATAAGCATTTCATTATTCCATAGAATTCTACCTAAACATCAAAATTAAACTCACACAACATATATTATATCAAATTTAATAACTATGAACTACATAGCGCATCTCAATAAGCACCTAATAAACTATAAATTCCAATTAAAGCATTGCAATAACAAAACTTGCTAAAATAAAAAAAATTATCCTTTATTTTGACAAAACCACAAAGAGCTAAAATGAAAAAAAACAAAGGGGAGTGTAATAACTTGAATGAAAGCACCTACGCAAATAAATAAAAATAATATACTAGAATTTTTTACATTAAATGCAAGCAAATGAGATAGCATAAATCCATTACATCATCATAGCACCAAAATTAAGTCTATGTCTAGTGCACATCATTCTATATTTGAATAAGGGGAATGGTTAGTTGTTCAAGCCAAAATACAAAATTTTAGATTTACAAAATTCCATCTCTATGAGCAAAGAGAAGATAGTCATCTAGACCTTTAACCAATGAACAAGGTGGTTGGATGTGTTTAATCTAAGTGAACTTACAAACATGTGACAAAAAATATATCAATAATGTCAAACATATGTATAGATACCTTTAAGAGGCATAACTTTCATTAAAAAATCCCAAGCCTTGAGCACCATTGGTAAAAACTAAACAGGCCACTGTGGTTCCACCAACAAAGGGCAGGCCACATACCCAATAGTGATTACATTAACAATTTCCCTACAAATAAGAAGAAAAATGGCAATGACATCAATTCTTATTCTATTGAAGGTGCAAAAGACAAGAAAGTAGGATCACATCACAATATTAGTCTAATTGTGATATCTTGAAAATTTTTATTCAAAGGGCTATCTAAATCTTTATAAAATCCATAGGCTACTCGATAGATGGTGCAAATATAACCCACAAAAAAATTGTTTTCCAACTATTCACATCTAAACATACTAAATTGAGGAAAATTAAGTATACCTAGAAGAGAGTGTTAATTTTTTAGCATTAATTCAATATACTCTAGGATCTTTACTGAGAGAACAACATGTACAGTATATCAGTGCATGTCAATCATAGCAAGTATGTCAATCATCACAAGAAGCAAAACATAAGAGACAATAGACACACAGAGTTTTCGTGGGGAAAATCCTAAGGTGAAAAATCCCACAACTTCCTCAGAGATAGATAGAGCAATAGTAAAACCAAAGTACACAGAGATAGACTCCTCTTAGCAGCTGATCCTCCTCCTCACATGTGTGCCACTTTCCGAGTGATGGAAGTGTGAGTTTTGAAGTGATCCAAATAAAGATCAGGAGATCTCTATTTATACTTGTCCTGACTGTCCAATAAACTTATGGGACCGACTTGTCTAGCTTAGCACAATAACCTCATATTACATTAATCCGGGATAACCCCTTACAAGGTGGTCTAATAACCCATCGCTAAGTTAACACACTTGCGAGACTTTTCAATACAAATGATGACACTTCCGTATAGAGGAATAATACATCTCTATAGGAGTGCAATAAATATATAACTGAAATACATTCTGAAGTTACATATACATCAACACTCCCTCTTAACTAGGAAGGCATTTCTCAACATAGATCTACTAGCACAAGTCTTCTTCTCTGGATCATCATCATCGATGCATCATCCTCGAATCATCGTCATCGTCACTGCTGCTGCTATCTCAAACAATCTTTTAATCTACTTGTCATAGGAAGTTCTATAGAGCCAGTCCTTTTTCATACTGGATGTAGGCCCACCACCTGTAGGTCTTCATCATCATTAGCCATACTGTGGAATCCTCAGGACTTATTACGTGCATCACAAAACCTCGAAAGATCATCCTAGGATGTTACGGGTACATAAATCCAACCTGTTGGATCTCCCAGGGCACAAATTACATGTGACTATCACAAAACCTTAAAAGAGTCTCTTGACTAGCAAAAACCCTAAAGAGCATCTGAGGAATTTTTCATCTTGTCCAGATCTCTAGGACTACTTACATGTGACCCCCACCACAAAACCTCGCAAGAGCATCCCAGGATGTTACGGGTACACAACTCCGACTTGAAGGATCTCCTAGGGCACAAATTACATGTGGTCATCACAAAACCTCGCAAGAGCATCCCAGGATGTTATGGGTACACAAATCCGACCGAAAGGATCTCCTAGGGCACAAATTACATGTGGTCATGGCAAAACCTCGAAAGAGCATCCCAAGATGTTACAGGTACACAACTTCGACCTGAAGGATCTCCTAGGGCGCTATTATATGCCATAGGACAAAACCTCAAAAGAGCATCCTAGGATGTTATGGGTACACAACTCCGACCTGAAGGATCTCCCAGGGTGCTATTATATGTCCTCCCAAAGCAATGTATCGAAGGAGCATCGCAGGCTATTACGGGTACACAACTCTGACCTATAGGATCTCCCAGACATGCTCATCTGCACAACCTGTTCCATGGCCACAGAGTATCATCCTGATACTTACCATACATCATCCTGATGTACACATTATCATCCTGATCATCATCACTGTATCGTCCTGATGCATGTCATCTAGAGAAACATCCTGAAGCTTGTCAACCATGATCATCCTGATCATACAATGCATCTACCTGATGCATACCAAGTATCTACCTGATACATATCATCATACATGATCCACTTGATCATACAATGTATCCTCCTGATACATACATAGATACATGATCCACCTGATCACACAATGTATCTACCTGATACATATCAACATACATGATCTACCTGACCATACAAAGTATCCAGCTGATACATATACAGATGCATGGTCCAAGCATCCAACATGATGCATACATATCTAAATGATCCAACTAATCATATCCAGCATCCAACATGATGCATACATACATAAATGATCCAACTGATCATGTCCAACATCCAACATGATGCATACATACATAAATGATTCAACTGATCATATCTAGCATCCAACATGATGCATACAGAGCAGAAACTAGAACATCATTCTGATGCTCATCATCCAGTGCTTACATCCACAGCCATGTGAAGGATCCTCCTTCCAACATGCTTGGAATGGCTTCAGCAAATGTCTCCATCACTTCTTCCTCGAAGTGTTGTCGATCTGAAAAAAACCAATCCTCTCTCTGAAGTACTCAAACTTCACTCTGGGTAGTGGATTCGTCAGCACATCTGCAATCTGCTCATCCATCGCAACATATAGGAGCTTCACTGCTCCTCTCCGCACCATATCCCTAATATAGTGGTATTTGATCTCTATGTGTTTCGACCTGTCGTAGAACACTGGGTTCTTAGATAGCTCCACACAACTCTGGTTGTCATAAAAGATACCAGTAGCCTCTAGTGGTAGATCAAATAACTCAGAAAGTAGCTTCCATAGCCATACTTCCTCATAACTAGCCGAACAGGCTGCAACATACTTTGCCTCAGCTGTACTCAATGCTACGCAGGACTGCTTCCTGCTAAACCAAGATATCAAACCCAATCCCATACTGAAGCAACACCCAAAAGTGCTCTTCCTATCTGCAGCACTGCCTGCCCAATCTGAATCAACATAACCCTGTAGGTTAAACTTTTGATTCACATCATACTTGAGCCCATAGTCAATTGTACCCTTTAGATACCTCATAATATGATTTACAGCAACCAAGTGAACACTCCTCGGATCTGTCAACAACTGGCTCAATGTGTTCACCGCAAAGCAAATATCTGGTCTTGTGTTCGTCAGGTACATCAAGGACCCAATCATCTGATGATACATAGTGAAATCAACCGGCTCAGATGAAGCATCACACAGAATCTTTAGGTTCGATGCCATAGGTGTGGCCATGGCCTTGCAGTCCATCATCCCGAACCTCTTCAGGATTTCTACTGCATAGTTCCCTTATCCAAGGAATATTCCATCTGCACTCTGCCACACCTCCATGCCTAGAAAGTAGTGCATCATCCCCAAGTCCTTCATCTTGAACTTAGCAGCAAGCTTCCTCTTTGTATCAGCAATCAATTTATCATCTCTTGTTACAAATAGGTCATCCACATATAGAAGTAATATCACAGGATTGCCTTCCTCAACCTTATAGTAAAGGTTGGAATCCACTTTACTCTTGGTAAATTCCAAACTGGATAGAAAGTTGTCTATCCTACCATACCAAGTCCTAGGAGCTTGCTTCAATCCATACAAGGATTTCTTCAACCTGCACACATATGACTCCCTGTCATGTGTCTCAAAACAAAGTGGCTGCTCCACATACACTTCCTACTTGAAAACACCATTCAAGAAATTTGTCTTGACATCCATCTGGTGTATCTTCCATTTCATCACTATAGCCAGGGAAAGTACTGATATGATGGAAGTGTACCTAGCTACAAGAGCAAAAGTCTATTCCCTCTTTCTGAGAGAAGCCACGAGCTACAAACCTTGCTTTGTATTTTTCTATGCTACCATCTACAACATGCTTGATCTTATAGATCCACTTGGAAGTAACAACAGACTTCCCTTCTGGTTTTAGGACTACATCCCAACCATCATTCTTCATGATCGACTGGTACTCCTCAATCATGGCATTCTTCCCAAATCTTGGGAACTTCAATATTTTTAATATCTTCAATAGATAACTTTGTTGTTGAACAAATGTTGTAGTCCTTCTTTTGTAGGTGATGGTATATGATCTTTCCTACAAAGCAAGTTAAATTGCATGATTAGAAAACATCTCATAGTTTTCAGAACAAATTCTTATACATAAATAAATATGTCATAAAGTCATGCAATTATCTTAGCCAATGCTTCAATACAACATTTATCCATATCCCGTAACTTTCTAGATGCCTTCCAATCTCTACCAGAACATTGTTAAGAGTGTGCACAACTCCCAACATGTCAGCAAAGAGGTTTCATTCTAGATAAGTAGCAATGGAAGGTTGTACAGTGCCATAGGCCACTTACCCATGTATATTAGTAGTATATTGTTCATCAATGCAACTATTATAATATGCACAACCTAATTCTAGGAACATCAGTATATACATTATTGAGTAGTATTATTTAAACAATCAAATATGCAAGAAATGATAATTCAAATACTTATCTTTGTTTGTTTGTTGGGTTGACTCCCTCTCAGTCTTTGCTTCCTTTCTGTAACTCCATTCTGATGTGGATTTTGAGAAGTGGTCAAGTCCCTATGAATATCTGCATCCTTGCAGAAACTACTGGAGTGTGCTCCCTCTTGATCTTTGCTTCCTGGATTACCTGTCCTTGAACTTATATCCAATACTTCATCTTTTTTCTTCAAGAAGTAAACCCAAGTCTTCCTGGAGAAGTCATCAATGAAGGAGACATAGTAAACATACCCATTCAGAGAACTGGATGACATCGGACTGCATACATCAGAGTGGATGATTTCCAAGATATTTTTACCCTTGCTTTCACTGCTTGGAAATACCTTCTTTATGTTCTTTCCTTTTGCACATCCTTTGCAAACACCTTCATGCTTGGTCTTGATTTCAGGAAGACCTTCTACAGCTTTACTCACAATTGGTAATGCGCTGTAGTGCATATGTGCAAGTCTTCTTTGTCAAAGTTCACTTGGCTCCATGGAATCATGCACCATAGCATGTTCAGGTTGTCCCTTCAATTTATACAAACCTCCCTCTTTCTCTCCAATCACCACTGCATCATCTATGGTCTCTCCCTTTGGCCACATTAGGACTTGGCCATCCACAAATGCAACCCTCATACCTTTTGCATCCAATGCGGATATGGAGAGTAGGTTCTTCTTGAGCCTAGGTACATAAAGAACTTCTTTCATTTTCAAAGACTTTCCAGAATCTAGGTTGTAGGAGGATTAACCACTTCCTTTGATGGGGTATTGATAGTCATCCCCAAGTTTCACTTTATGGGGTGATTCATGTTCAGATAGATTTACAAAAGATTCTTTAAATCCAGTCATGTATTTGGAAGCCCCACTGTCAATAAGCCAATCATTACAACCATGAGAAATAGTACCTGTGAGAGCAGAGATTAGAACATACTCTTCTTCGCTTGATGAATCATCATCACTTTCTGATCTAGCCTTTTTCTTTGGAGGTTCATCATCCTCAGTAGCATGAGCATGGTACCTTCTTTTGATGCCCTTCTTCTTCTTGTTGAAGTTGTTGTTGTTGTTGTTGTCCCTTTTGTTCTTGGGACATTCTGAAGCAAAGTGACCCTTCTCATTGCATGTGAAGCACCTTAGATCCTTCTTATTCTTTTTGTGATAGTGAGTGGATCTCTTCTGTTGAGAGTGCTCCCTTTTAGGCTTGCTTCTTTTGGTGTGAGCTGTGAGAGCTAGGTCTTCACTTCCCATCTTTTCTTCTCGAGCTACAAGCCTAGCCTCTTCTTGTGAACATTCCTCCCATAGTTTACTGAAGGAGATTAAATTCCTTCTTGCACAGATCCCTTGAATAAAGGAATCCCATGACCTAGGTAGGGCATTTAGAGTGGTCATCACAATTTCTCCATTCTCCACCATTTCATTTACAGCTTCAAGTTGTTCCTTGATCTAAGAGACTTTGGAGAAATAATATTGAATGGTTTCTCCATTCAACATATTGAACCCTTTTAATTGATTCTGCAGATTCATCTTCCGATTTATGTGCTTCCCTTCAAATATCTTGGTCAGGGAGTCAAACATAGCCTTGGGTTTCTTTAGAGATGACACATGTGGAATGAGATGGTCTTTGATAGAATAAGCAATGATTCTCTTTGCCTTGATGTAACGTCCCCAGCTTAACCCTATTGCATTAATATTGTAAATGATGTAAATATTGTCATTTAGTCATGGTGAGGAGCTCAAGGCCAAGGCCCCGCCACTGACTTATCGTTTTATGTATCGGCAATTAGAATAGATGCATATGGTTCTTGTGCGAGATGGGCACAATGTAAATAAGACCACCATGTAAATATGCAATTTTAATGAAAAACCCACAACCAGCTACGCAATGCAACAAAAGAGACGGGGGCATGATCTTTACAAGGAAGAGGGAGGGAAAATAACCGAACCCTTGAGCCAATGGTTTTAATTCATGTGTCAATGAGAAAAACCCATAAACCACCAACTACCCATTTTGTCTCATGCACCCAATCATTTAATTCTTCCAAAGATTGGTTGAGACAATAAATGCATTGGGATGGGAGAGTTATGGCTGTCAATTTTCGTGCATGGGCAAGCCATCAACTTGGAAAATGGTGTTTTTGCTTGTGGGGCAAGAAAACCCCCACGAAATTGGCCCAAAGCCATTCTTCACCCATGGCCATCCTTCCTCTCACGCAGTCTGAGCTCCCTGAAGTTTATCCTCACGTTTTTGGCCATAACCCTGCGTTTTTTCATGCCCAGAAACTCGTTTTGGTATTTTGGAGCAGCTGGGGAAGGAGGGACGCGTTTTTGGACTGAGGGAGGGGTCGTTTTTTTTTTCCTTGGGGCATTTTTCTGGAATGGGTTGCTCTCCCAGTCGATTTTTCCTAGTTTCCATTTCGCTTTGAGTCTACCCACGTTTTTCTGAGTGAGTTGAAACCCCATCTCATGCATCCCACTGTGGAAATCATTTTCCTCATGCCCAGAAATTGTGGTTTTGTTGTTCAGTGCATCCCGTTTTAGATTTGAACCTGTGAGAAGGAGCTTCAAGAGTGGAAGATGGCAGATTTGGCTTGATGAGCCCAATGGTGTACCCATAGCTCCATGGTAGAGCCACTAGCCTAGTAACTCACCTCTGCCCATCTCTTAACAGCCTGAGAAATCCAATTGCTGATTGGCTTGGCTGAGTTTGATATACCTTTGGCTATGCGAGAGCCTGTTTTCCCCTTTTCCTTGTGGAGATCATGCCCGGCTCGGGGGTGGCAGTGGTGCTGAGAGATTGAGGAGCACACTGGCCTACGGTTGGGTGGAACGTTGCAGAAGCGTAGCTGGTTGCTCGGGAACTACTTGGTTCAAGATAAGTATTCTCTTGTGCTATCTTTCAATTGCTTAATTGATGAATATCTTGAATGTATGGTGAATGAGTAGTTGAAATTTCCTCCGCTGTGTATAAACAAATAATTATGCATCCTTATATCTCTGTTGTATTATGTGAATGCTTAGTGGTTTAAAATTTATGGGGCTAGATTCCCGGTTTAACCTCACGATCCTCTCCATCTAGCTGGTAGAATGGGAGGGGACGTGACAGAATGGTATCAGAGCTGCTGGTTGCAGCATTGGGCCTCTATGGGCCAAATCCAATTGCAGTGTTAAGTGCTTTTGAAAAAATTGTTTAAGTGTTTTCAAAAATTTTGTTAAAGTCTGTTTTCAAAAAATCTTGGTTTAAGCCTGTTTTTGGAAATTTTGATTTTTGGAGTCTGTTTCGGGGAGTCCTCCCGAAACTGCGGAAAGGTTCCGCGAACCTTCCCGCAATTGCGGAAGAGTTCCGCGAACCTTCCCGCAATTGCGGAAGCGTTCGGCGAACCTTCCCGCAATTGCGGAAGAATTCAGCCAACTGCTCCGAAACAGCGGAGAAAAATGTTTTTAAGTGAAAAATTTTCTAAGTATCGGAAATTGCGGAAGGAATTCTCTTCCGAAATTTCGGAAGGATTCCGCGAATCATTCCGCAACGCGGAAGAGTTCGGCGAGTCGTTCCGAAACTGCGGAAGACTTCGCCGAATCGTTCCGCAACGCGGAAGAGTTCGGTGAGTCATTCCGAAATTGTGGAAGACTTCGGCAAGTCGTTCCGAAACTGCGGAAGACTTCGCCGAATCGTTCCGCAACGCGGAAGAGTTCGGCGAGTCGTTCCGAAACTGCGGAAGACTTCGCCGAATCGTTCCGCAACGCGGAAGAGTTCGGCGAGTCGTTCCGAAATTGCGGAATACTTCGGCGAATCGTTCCGAAACTGCGGAAGACTTCGCCGAATCGTTCCGCAACTGCGGAAGACTTCGGCGAATTGTTCCGAAAATTGCGGAAGCATTCCGCCAGTTGTTCCGAAAAAGGCATTCCAAAAATCGCTCCGAAACCCGGAAACATTCCGCGGACGACTCCGAAATTGCGGAAGCCTTCGTCGAATGGCTCCGCAATTGCGGGAGCATTCACCGAATGGCTCCGCAATTGCGGGAGCATTCGCCGAATGGCTCCGCAACTGCGGAAGCCTTCGCCGAATGGCTCCGCAATTGCGGAAGCGTTCGGCGAACTGCTCCGCAGCTGCGGGAGCCGTCGCCGAACCGCCCCGCAACGGAGGTGAGCCGAAAAACACCCGAACGGCGGGAGCTTTCCGCCAGCCGCCCCGCAGTTGCGGGAGCATATAGTGAACCACCCATCGCGGAAGGATTCAGCGAACTTCCCGTTGCGGTAGGATTTCGCGAACCGCCCGATGCGGCATGATTCGTAAAAAAAAAAAAAAAAAAAAAAAAAAAAAAAAAACGAGGGCGCTGCCCTCGACCCGCCCTGCAGTGGCGAAGCCACAAGGGGGCAAGCCCCCTTGACCCCCTTTCTTTTTCCCTCTCCTGTGTCTTTGATTGTGATTTGACGAATTGTCAGTATGGCATTCTTTCCACGTGCATGAAGTAATTTGTGAATTTCTGAGAATATAATGCAGCTGTGTAAAATGTGCAGAATGGGAGTGGAAGTTGTCATTTTTTGAAAGGATGCAGTTCCTGCACCTGATGTCAGAATGGAGCATGAAGACAGGCATTGGAAAGCTTGTCCAGCAGGGAACAATGATACATGACCAGAGTTTGAATGAGAATATGGAGGAGGAATTCCATGTCACGATGAGGGATCGAAAAGGGAAGAATTTCTTAAACCTCTTTTTGTTATCATACTTATAATAATGAAATTGTCATATGGCATAAAAATGTTAAAAATGTAAAGGATTACATAGATGTATATGCACTAGATGGCATCTTAACAAATAGCATAGTGCATATAGAAATGCTTGTGCATAAATGGGATATTGCACATTGGTAGAATAATGAAGTTGGCATATGCAATAAACCACTAATGGAGAATATGGTGGTCGATAATCACTATTGATGTTGGTATTGGTTGTAGGACCAAAGATAACAAAGAGCATGGCTAAACGTTCTGAGGATGTTGTTGCATGAAGCCAACAACCTTATGCAGAAAGGATGGCGCAACAAATCTGTGATCATAAAGTTGGAAAAGGACTGAGCAACCTTGGTAAGAGGCCAACTGATCAGGTGACATCAGATGATGTCAATGGTAACCATGCAGGTAATGATTATTGGTGCCAAATTGCAAGAATGTTGAAAGGGGATTTGGTAAGATCTCTTCAACTATGTTTGAACTATGTTGAGCTAATTTGCATGTAATATTGAATATCGACTGGGGCTGTTAACCTACCAAGCTTGGTGAGGTGTGGGTAAGTGAAGGGGATGACCCTTACATCCTATGACTGTTTAGAAATCTCAATGCATCCATGTGAATTTATATCATGCCATGCGTATGATTGGTTATGTGCTTAATAACCCAAGCAAGTGGGGACTGGTGGTCCTAATTATGGTAATGCAGGTTATATGAGATAGTCATGTTTCGATCATAATATGCTTGAATGCATGGTACTCATGAAACAATGCAAGGTAGCATTGAGTAGATGAGCATTAAGAGATTTTATAAATCTTGTGATGCATTGTATGAATGCATAGGGATGATGCATAAGTTATTGCAAAAGAAATAATGAATGAAATGATGAATTGATGATAATTCTAGGATCATTTCATGGACTGTTATGAGTGCAGAATAGTAAATGCATGAAGAGCCCAATCATGATAATTGATGAATTGATGAATTGTGATAATGATGCATATATAGAAGTGTATATATTTTGTTGCATTCCAAATGTTAACAGCTGAAGGTGTTGGAATTATTGAGTGTTATAATTCTGAGATCACTTCAATGACTGTTATGGCAATAAATGACTATGTGCATAGATATTCACAACGTGTTTGGCTGATTGAAGTTTCAGTCTTCGGTAGGAAGGTCTTACATATGGAAATAAGGATAAGTCCATAGTATAGATCGGGATCTACCACATGCCGAAGCCAAGGGTTATGAGAAGGTTCTCATGGTTGAGAGCTCTAAGTTCTGTTAATAAGAACAGTTGTAGATATCAGATTGGTAAATATTTCGGATTTGAAAATTTGCTAATAATTGCTAATGACTGTTTGGCTTATATGAAAATGTGTCAGGAGGACATGCTGTAAGTGGATGCTCATGTATGGCAGTAGGCATAAGACCATAATGGGCAGAGTGGTGTCCCTTACAGGAGCCAAACAATATGAGGAAAGCCTCATGGATAAGAAAACTAATTTCTGTAGGAAACAGAATTGTAAATTCATATTAAATTTATTTATGAATGCTATTGATTGGTTATGGAACAATCGTATTTGAAGTTTATTGCTAAATGTTGCTGACGGTGTGGCTATTTGATAAAGTGTGCCAGGATGACACATTGCAGGGAGATCATGTGTGATGGCCTGCAGAAGCCAAACCAGATGGGAAAGCCCCCATGCTTTGGAAATGGGTTTCGGGTGAAACGCCATTGATAATGTCTCAGCCAAACCACATGACGGTAAACCATGAAGTGAGATGGTAAAGCTATGCCCGGAAGGCATGTGAGACACATCCGCAAAATGAATGAGTATTCTGTGACCC
Organism: Larix kaempferi; assembly: GCA_027924585.1. Classification (NCBI taxonomy): domain Eukaryota; kingdom Viridiplantae; phylum Streptophyta; class Pinopsida; order Pinales; family Pinaceae; genus Larix; species Larix kaempferi. The sequence continues at coordinate 5,884,525 of BSBM01000681.1, forward strand.
TAGATGAGAACATTCATGTCTAAATTATTAGGGTTGATATGCAGAGCATGCTCTATCTTATTTATATCATTGCAGATGGCTTGAGTATGATTAGGGCCTACATGACGCACATCGGAAAGAGGGGTGCACACCTTTTCTGGTGCTGGGTCATGATAGGGTTTTCAATATTGACTACACCCTAAGGGAATGGACGCATTCCTGGTGTTTCAATAGTTGATAGTGAATGATATGAAATATGATTACGATTTTTGAGCAACAATACTGATGAGTCTGCTTATCCTTCTTGTGCTATCAGCTTACACAGATGCAATTTGGTGTTGCACGTAAGAGGCAAAGTGAAGAAAGGCGCTCAAGAGGACTGTATGGGCAGTGGTAACCTTTCTACGCTCACACTAAAGGACACTGGAAGGGATGGATAGGCCCGGGGAGCTGTGTTGCAGAAAAGGGGTATCATCCTTGTGTAGTGTGAGTGGGTATTGTGGGGCCATGCTAGCCTGCAGTCAAGTGAGTCACCTATGGAGTTCCTGGAGGGAACCGCTGGTTGCACAAGGGAAGGAGCCACGTAATCATATTATGTTGTTCATATTGCCTGATAAACCCAGTCGGCGTATTGGCTTGGCATTGGTTATTTGGGAGTTGTGACGAATGGTTGTTGGATGCCTGATAAACCCAGTCGGTGTACTGGCTTGGCCTTGGTTACTTGCATGATGTGGAGGTATTGGTGAAGGGTGTTATTTCCTGACAAACCCAGTCGGAGAACTGGCTTGGAAATGGTTATTGTATGCTTGATAAACCCAGTTGGCGTACTGGCTTAGCATACTGATTTTTGAAATGCTTGATAAACCCAGTCGGCGTACTGGCTTAGCATACTGATTTTTGAAATGCTTGATAAACCCAGTCGGCGTACTGGCTTAGCATACTGATTTTTGAAATGCTTGATAAACCCAGTCGGCGTACTGGCTTAGCATACTGATTTTTAAAATGCTTGATAAACCCAGTCGGCGTACTGGCTTAGCATACTGATTTTTGAAATGCTTGATAAACCCAGTCGGCGTACTGGCTTAGCATACTGATTTTTGAAATGCTTGATAAACCCAGTCGGCGTACTGGCTTAGCATACTGATTTTTGAAATGCTTGATACACCCAGTCGGCGTACTGGCTTAGCATACGGATTTTTGGGATGCCTGATAAACCCAGTCGGTGCACTGGCTTGGCATTGCCTATTCGGATGATGTTGTGGAGCAGCATGTGTGCTGGCCAAGCATCCACCCCACAGGTGATCCAAGGCTTGTAATGCAGAGAAGGAAACCTGTGGAATAGCGAGGAAATGCACAATACAGATAAGTATTTGGTTATCTTGCAACTTCTTGCTTATGAATATACATGTGTATATGATCTAATTATGATTTCTTAAATTCTCATTTGGGAATAAACCCTATGAAAATACACTAAACATGTGAATTGACTCAACGTTTGAGTGTAGGTATTGCTGGAAGCAAGGACTATGAAAGCATCTGGAGGATGCATGTGGACATATGACTGTCCTAAAGAGCTCAGTATGAGCAGTAATGGAAGATGGTGCTAGTGGAACTGTGTGGGTCCTAGCAGCCAAAGGTTCTGTAAGCGACAATGGGGAAGGGTTCCCTAGTTGAAATCCATATGCAGACCTTAGACACTAAGTGTCATAGCCAAAAAGGGCAAGTCGAGCATTCACGTGAAGTGAAAGAGGAAGGGAGCATGAAAACCACAGTGGTGGTGTGGGATTCCGGAACGGAACAAAACTAAAAGGAGAAACTCTTACGGCTCTCTCTCTTTCCTTTTATTGATGCAATTATAGAGTTAGGAAGTTGCTGAATGCATGCATGACTGAAAGTAAAAGTGTGTTATTTGATTAAAGTGAATTGTGAATGCTAATTAATGAATTTCTTGTGAATGGATGAACATGAAGGAATTCATGTGTAGGTTAGGCAAGCATGAAAGGTGTGGAAGTCTCACGAGTAAGGCATGGACTATCCATGTCAACCGGGGAAAAACCATTAAATGATTTTAATGTTTGGGTTATGCTTGGCCTAACGAGAATTGTAATGATGAATTTCACAGGTGGAAATTGAATCAATTGGTTGCAGCCGGTGCAGGCAAGTTTTGCTAGTAAGCAAAGTGTGGTCAATCGTTCCATTGACCATGGCGGCAGACCAAGGGCTATTAGAATTGGCTGGAAGTCTTCTTCAAACAATTGCCAAGACCCAAGAAAATCTTGAAGAGATGCTCAAGATGCAAAAGCAGCAGAACAAGATGAACCACAAGGTCTTGCAGGACTCTATTCGTCTGCAGAAAGAGGTAAAAAGTATTATGAAAGCAATCAGCAAGGGAAAGAAAAGTGGACCAGTGAAGAAGCATTCATCCAATCGTCCGATTAAGAAACGCTCCAGGTGGGAAGACTCAAAGGAAATTGAGCAGATTAAGATGAAGCAACCCGTGAAGTGTTGGAATTGTGAGGGGGATCATTACCTCCGCAACTGCCCAACAAGAGAACCTCAAGAGGGTAGCAGCCATAAAGTTTTCAGACTTATGGATGAGCTAGAAGATCCGAATCAGCAGGAGCAGCTCGTGAAGATCAAAGGACTTGGTCCTGAAAGTTCAATGTAAAGAATAGAATGTAGGGGCAGATCTGCAAAGTTTTTGTGAGTTTTTGGACATATGTAAAGTGGGTATCTATTTTCCGAAGTGTTGGAACACCGAGGACGGTGTTATTTCAAGGGGAGGGGAATGTAACGTCCCCAGCTTAACCCTATTGCATTAATATTGTAAATGATGTAAATATTGTCATTTAGTCATGGTGAGGAGCTCAAGGCCAAGGCCCCGCCACTGACTTATCGTTTTATGTATCGGCAATTAGAATAGATGCATATGGTTCTTGTGTGAGATGGGCACAATGTAAATAAGACCACCATGTAAATATGCAATTTTAATGAAAAACCCACAACCAGCTACGCAATGCAACAAAAGAGACGGGGGCATGATCTTTACAAGGAAGAGGGAGGGAAAATAACCGAACCCTTGAGCCAATGGTTTTAATTCATGTGTCAATGAGAAAAACCCATAAACCACCAACTACCCATTTTGTCTCATGCACCCAATCATTTAATTCTTCCAAAGATTGGTTGAGACAATAAATGCCTTGGGATGGGAGAGTTATGGCTGTCAATTTTCGTGCATGGGCAAGCCATCAACTTGGAAAATGGTGTTTTTGCTTGTGGGGCAAGAAAACCCCCACGAAATTGGCCCAAAGCCATTCTTCACCCATGGCCATCCTTCCTCTCACGCAGTCTGAGCTCCCTGAAGTTTATCCTCACGTTTTTGGCCATAACCCTGCGTTTTTTCATGCCCAGAAACTCGTTTTGGTATTTTGGAGCAGCTGGGGAAGGAGGGACGCATTTTTGGACTGAGGGAGGGGTCGTTTTTTTTTCCTTGGGGCATTTTTCTGGAATGGGTTGCTCTCCCAGTCGATTTTTCCTAGTTGCCATTTCGCTTTGAGTCTACCCACATTTTTCTGAGTGAGTTGAAACCCCATCTCATGCATCCCACTGTGGAAATCATTTTCCTCATGCCCAGAAATTGTGGTTTTGTTGTTCAGTGCATCCCGTTTTAGATTTGAACCTGTGAGCAGGAGCTTCAAGAGTGGAAGATGGCAGATTTGGCTTGATGAGCCCAATGGTGTACCCATAGCTCCATGGTAGAGCCACTAGCCTAGTAACTCACCTCTGCCCATCTCTTAACAGCCTGAGAAATCCAATTGCTGATTGGCTTGGCTGAGTTTGATATACCTTTGGCTATGCGAGAGCCTGTTTTCCCCTTTTCCTTGTGGAGATCATGCCCGGCTCGGGGGTGGCAGTGGTGCTGAGAGATTGAGGAGCACACTGGCCCACGGTTGGGTGGAACGTTGCAGAAGCGTAGCTGGTTGCTCGGGAACTACTTGGTTCAAGATAAGTATTCTCTTGTGCTATCTTTCAATTGCTTAATTGATGAATATCTTGAATGTATGGTGAATGAGTAGTTGAAATTTCCTCCGCTGTGTATAAACAAATAATTACGCATCCTTATATCTCTGTTGTATTATGTGAATGCTTAGTGGTTTAAAATTTATGGGGCTAGATGCCCGGTTTAACCTCACGATCCTCTCCATCTAGCTGGTAGAATGGGAGGGGACGTGACACTTGACCAAGTTCTTCTTATGCAATATCTTAGCCTCTTCATCCTCTGGGATAGGGACCTCTTCTTTTATGTATGAGTCCAACTCATTCTCTTCCAGGATTAACCCAATACTATACTTCTAGGCTTGGAAGTTATCAGCCCCTTCATCCTTATCCTCAAGCTTGGTGTGGTGAGACATCTTAAAGAGTACTTCAAATGGAAATAGAGAAGATTTAGGTCTTACCACTTGATTTGTTGAAAAACTGGATCTGGTCTCGGATTAGGGTTTGTTAGAGAAAACCCAAAAATTCAAAATGTGAATTTCAACTTTCTGAAAGGATAGAAAGATGTGCCTTGATGAGCTGATCATCCTGGTATACTTAGAATTTGAGTTCTGCAAGGTTTCACCCTTGAGAAATGCCTTTGAGTCTTTTTGGATTCACTAAGGAGGACCCTAAATTAGGGTTTGAATTTCCCGGAGTTCTACCCAGCCAAAAATCTCGATCCAAAGCTCTAAACTTCGATTTTTCCAAGGAGCTTCTAGCTGTGTCTTCAGATTCCAGAAATTCCTATTTTTTAGGAAACCTTAAATTTTAGGGCCAAAACTGAAAGTGATCAGAATTGAATTCTGATTGGACAGATAGATTCTCTTTTATGAGTATAGTCAATATACTATACTAATTTTCCAAAATATGTGGAGAGAAACCCAATAAACAAGAAACCCTAGTTTCTACCACTGCACAATGTCTTCTTCTCAAGTTAGCTCTGATGCCATGTTAATTTTTGAGCATTAATTCAATATACTCTAGGATCTTTACTGAGAGAACAACATGTACAGTATATCAATGCATGTCAATTATAGCAAGTATGTCAATTATCACAAGAAGCAAAACATAAGAGACAATAGACACAAAGAGTTTCCGTGGGGAAAACCCTAAGGTGAAAAACCCCACAACTTCCTCAGAGATAGATAGAGCAATAGTACAACCAAAGTGCACAAAGATAGACTCCTCTTAGCATCTGATCCTCCTCCTCACATGTGCGCCACTTTCCGAGTGATGGAAGTGTGAGTTCTGAAGTGATCCAAATAGAGATTGGGAGATCTCTATTTATACTTGTCCTGACTACCCAATAAACTTATGGGGCCGACTTGTCTAGCTTAGCACGATAACCTCATATTACATTAATCCGGGCTGACCTCTTACAAGGTGGTCTAATAACCCATTGGCAAGTTAACACACTTGCGACACTTGTCAATACAAATGACGACACTTCCGTATAGAGGAATAATACATCTCTATAGGAGTACAATAAATATATAACTGAAATACATTCCAAAGTTACATATACATCAACAGAGAGGGATATCATACATATACAACTATCATTCCAAGATAATTTCTTCAAATATTAATACCAAAATCTAACAAAATTGGAGAGGTGTTTCTTCATTACAACTCTGGAAAAAGTCATGTTTAAACATGCATTTGAATATAAAACATTACATTGAAACAACACTCTAATAATAAAGAGATCTACAAAAATATGAAAAAAGGTGCATATAATTTGGCATCGAGGAAAATTTTAGGGGGTGAAATTTAGCCCATGGGATATTTTTCAATGTTTTTTTCCAAAAAAATATTCGCCATTTTTCATTTTTTTTCCAATACGATTCACCCAAATTCCATAGGATTAAATTTTTTTACTCTACAAATCGCCAAAATTGTCCAAAACTATATAAAACCCTTAGAAATTTGAATATTTTTTAAAAACATATCGCCAACCATTTTATGGTTAGAAATTTGATAATCAATATTGGGTTGGCAGGTGCGGGAGGGGTCATTTTTGACCCCGGGGGAAACATAATGAATGATTATGCTTGGGGGATTGGAAACAAAACCAACAATGATGCCGAATGGATAGCTTTACTTAAAGGTCTAGAAATTCCTATCAGTGTTGGGATAAAAGACTTGATAGTGGTTGGGGATTCTCTTCTGATAGTTCGCGAAGCTCGCAGTCTCATCAGAAAACACTCCACTCCATCAAGTAAGTATCAACACATTCTCAATTTCATCAGCAGAGAATTCAACTCTATTAAAATCCTCCGTGTTCTCTGCTCAAACAATCAACATGCTGATGAAATGGCCAATAAAGGCGTGCTTCTAAACTACGGCTACTTGGTCCAAAATGACAAGCTCCCTCTTCCTTGTTGGGTTCCCTAACCCTTTCCTCCCTAGGGGTGTCCACTTCCCCTTTCCACGCCCTCCTTACCCCTTCTCCCTCGCCACCTTTGGTATCGATGATACCCATCACTGTATGAATACACTTGTTGCTGGTTTCAAGGGTTGATGGAGGCATTTAATGTCTTCACATGGCCTCACCTACCTCCACTATCCCTCTCATTTGCATGCTCTGGGCCTTCCTTTCTCCAGACGCTTCTCGAATTTTCCTTTGTTATCTCTCCTTTAGACTATGGAATCTCGTTACTCTGCGTCCATAGCTCCCATCCTGGGTGCTAGCTCCTTGCCGTCTCTACAACCCTCCTCTTGCTCGCTCTGCAAAAATCATATGCACTTTCCCTTAGCTATCATTTACCCCGAAGCAAGACTATTGGAACCATTACGCCTTCTACTTGATGACCTCTCATCCCTCAGCTTGTGTGAAGAAGAGGCTCCAACCCTTGAAACTCCAACCTCTCTGGCTTTACAAGGCCCCTCGGTTGATGCTATGGAAGAACAAGTGTGCAAGATCAGAATAGAGGTTGTTGATATCAAAAATAATATGATAAGAATGTACACACTTCTGCATTCTCTCAATATAGAAATAAGAAATAATAATGACCTCATGAATGGATGAATCTCTTCCATGTCTGAGGCAGTGGATTACACTACCAATATCATTTCAAATGTGGATGACAATTACAGGAACATATCTGACTTGGAGGGCAAGGTAGACAGACTCCATGAAGACTTAGCTCGCTGCATTCCAGGGTTTCATGATACAACAGGCGCTAGCTCCAACCCGGATGACTCCATGGAGAGCCCAAAACCTCCTCGTCAACGCCAGAAATAATGCAACATGCTGGCTCTACAGTTTTCGCGGGTTATATATTTTCTTTCTGCAATAGCTTATAAGTAACCTTGGATTATAGCAGTTTAGATATGGGTTTTTATCATCTTTTAATGGATTTCAAATCCAAATTTTGTAATGTACTGCTTCTACAAGTTTATTTTGGGACAATTTTTAAAGGTCTACAGTTATCATAGCCTCAGACTGTTTAGAGTTAAGAGAAGAAGTAGTGAAACAAACAAGAAAAATTTGAATTCTAGTCCCTCTCAGAGGAAAACCAGAAACTATATCTCTGTATTTTTGAAGACTCCTTTTTAATATAAATCCTATATCTGTTTTTGTTAAAAAAAAAAAAAATTGATAATCAATAAGATTTGCCAAGGTTTTTACACTTTAAGAAAATTATAGATCCTTAAAATTTTCCCTGTTTGGAACATAATATAGTTAATAGTTCATGTACAATTCACTACAAAACTAATCTACATAATCACATGTCTAATGATAATTTGCTTAAGTAGTTTAGAAGCAATAATCCATGATAGTCCCAAAAACTGTATTAGATTTCATTTTCAATCGCAATAACTAAACAATAAACTAGATTTCATTAACATGGTCATCATTCTAATCTATGAAAATTGCAAAACCAATTGCAAGAGGAAAATGACAATACCCTCAAGAGACTATCCTAATTAGTTTCAAATAAAACATTTAAATTGATTCCAACATCCACAAAGCTTTCAATCCTTGTGATTGAGAATAAGTCTTAGTATGTTGTTAGTTCTGCTCATAATTCAAAGGCCTTCTAAATAACATAATGACTAGCTTAAGGTGATGTGGAACAATGCATCCATTCACAATATTGATGGACTCTAATAGCTCGCCATTCATTTTCAATGAAAAAAGAAAATAAATATGTTAACAAATTTATAATTTATGCTAAAATGTAGATGTGTTGCATTAAAAATAGCATATGAGAACAAAAATATGTTTCTTGCCTCATTGAGAAGACAAGCCCTGATAACTAATTTAGTAGATTTTGGAGGGAAAACCACATCCCTAAAAATAACACACAATGCCCATTCCTCAAGATAACCAAAGTGGTCCATTTAAGTGAAATACAACCCTAATTAGAAGAATTCAACTTTCCCACTAACCAATAATAAAACATAGTGACACCTAAAGATAAAACTCCATACATGTCATATCATGTAGTCTCTTAGTAGTCCCCACTGCAAGCTAGCAGGAACTTTATGAATTGACTTGTTGTCGTTTCTATTAATCTACACAAAATCCAAGACAATTTTTTACCATTTATCCTATGTTTTTCTTGTGAGATGTTTATTTGGGAAATAGAAAATTTTGAGGTGGTATTTTGTCTCATATCGAGGCCAATTTCATTTTTGTGTGTTTCAACATAGGGTTAAAAGAGCATTGAGATATTGTATATGTAACATCATTTTCATTTACATTAATGTTGTTTGTGCTAGAAATTGATCCTAGACTACAAAGGAGCAAGCTAACACAATCTCAACAATACAAGCATGAAACAAGGTTTTGTTTTTGTAGTTTGTTGGTTTGAAGCTTTCAATTTCAAGAAAACAAAAGGAAATCAAACTAAAACAAGTTACTAAATCATGTAATTCATTGAAGAGATGAGATCATAAATTTAAACAAGGTAAATATAAACCATCACATTCATAACCATACAAATAGGTTTTTATCTATAACACATAAGCATTCACTAGATTAAAGCATTAAAACAGAAAATGAAATCATATGTTGAATGATAAAACTAATTAGAAACAAAAACTCAATCAAACAAGATAAAATGGCTTATAGCACATATATATTAATCTCAGTCTTCAAAAATTACATAAGAGTCTTGCAAGCTTCAATATCATCACTGTATATAGCTTCTTGAAACCAAAAAAATCGAACCCCTCTACATCCTCCTTTACTCCCTTTTATCCCATTTACAAAAAAGAGTAGTTTGTAACTAATTTAGGTTTAGGTCTCAAAAACATTTACATAAAGTAGTTAAGATAACTTCGAGTCTTTTCTGAAAACTTAACTATTAACAATTACATATTTAATACAAAAATGAGAATGCATTTAATAAACTAGGCACTAAGAATCCTTTCTGGTAGCTTCCAATAACATGGCAATTCCTTCTAATGCATGAGACATTTTGTTATGTTGAGGCTGTTCAGCTTCCAAATATTTGATTTTCTTCAATAGAAGCTGGTTCTTCTCATTCAAATTCTGCACCTGCCTGGTTAAGTCATCAGCTTGAGCCTCTGCTTCCTCTTTCCTCTTCTGAGCTTTTTTAGCCACAACGATTAGATTTTGATAATGAGCATTAACTTCTCCTAAGTCTTCTCTCAAACGCTTATTGGTCTTTGTAAGCCTGTCATTTGACTCATTTAGAAAAAATATTTTTGCTTGATGTTGCTCCTGCACCTTTCTGAAATTTTCAACCTCTGAATATATGTTTACATCTCCTCGCAAAGTAGGGTCTTGATATGTAAAAGGTGGAATATCCAGTTTTCTAAAGATTAAGTCTTCTTCATATTTACCTTTTGCTATTCTTTCTGCAATTGCCAATTCATCTTGTTCCATTTTGAGAATAATTTCTTCTTCTTTAACTTTCTTAACTTCTTCATATGCTTCTTCTACCATTGTAGAATCTTGCTGTATGCTCATCTGGTTCTGCTGAGAACATGATTTAATTTTCTCCTCTTCACCCTCATCACTTGAAGAACTTTGGATTAAATTTATCTCTTTTGTCTTCTGGTTAGAACCTGGAGCTTTTTCCATATTATTTTTGTTGATCTTGTTCTGAACTTCCAAGTTGATCTTTTTAACTACATGAGAAGGTTTGCATCTGCTTCGAAGTCTATAACTTGCAAACTTTCATTCTTTGTATTTTCTGCAGAAGACTGTGAAACTAGGTTTTCAATTATACTCTGCTTTGGTGTGATAGGAATTTGAACCTATTCAGCAGTAAGACTAGTTTTCTTCTCCATTTCTTGATCTTCTTGACAATGTTCCGGCTCCTCTTCAAATGCATTAACATGTTCTTCTTTTTCGGGACCTTCAGGTTCTTCCTGTGACAGAGGCTTTTTAGAAACATCTTGAATGAGAACTCCTTTCTTACCTTTTTTACCTTTCTTTTTAGGCATCTCCTTGTTTATACTCTCCTCTTGCTCAGAAATAAAACCCAACCAGAATATAAAATGATCCCAGTTCCCGTTTTCCTTTTGTAATACTGTCTGGATAACCAGCTTTATTAGTCCATGATGAAATATTGATTGCATTATATGCTCAGGATGCGTTTTAACCCTATTTGACATTTTTTGGATGTTCTTATACAAGAAGAAGGGAAAATTTATATTCGATTGCAATTTAAGATGCATAAAAAACCTAACATGGTATTTAAAAACCATTGAGAACCTGCCCTCACATGTAAAGTAGGCTTGTATGATGTGAAGCACCTCTCTCTATTCTGGTTGGAGAATTGATATATGAACTCCATTGCTCCAATTTTGGGTTTCATTACCTGGCAGCAAGAAAATTTTTGGGTCAAACTCAAAAGGAATTTTTTTGAACCATAATTCCCCATCCATGGCGAAACCAGTAGCTTCAGAAATTAGGGCTTTTGTGAGCTGAAATTTCAGGGTATTGAACTTAATAGTATCATCGGTCAGATTCTTTGCAAAATAAATTGTAACTTCTTCATTGAACTCGATGATCTTCTCAAAGAAATCAAACCATCGAGCTGCTTTAAACAACTCTGCACATTTTGGAAATTTCGCAGTCGATTTCGTGTCTATCGGTTCAAACCTGTTAATCTTGGCACTTTTCCCCATCTTAAGAATGAAAGTCTATCAATCAAGCTTCTTAGAAACACAACGGTGACAAATGTTCAAATATCTGGAACTAACCATATTCAGCTACAGGTGTCTTCAATTTTATATTTCACGATCTTCAAATCCGGACTCATGGCATTTCAAACCCCGATCTCTCTCAATGATGAAATTTAGAAGGCCTTACCACTGTCATCATTCTTCATACGTGTGTTTCAGCATATCTAGTCATCATAACACGTAACGACCCATCACTCAGCATGAATAACCATGATCTTTCATAATATTGGATTCCTGTAGCGCACTAGGGGTCTATTTTGAACTTTGTGTTGCAAGAATATTTTAACATAACGAATTTGGCAAATATACTTTGGATAAAGGTTAGATCTTGATTATAAAATTTATAATGAATCTAAATAGGTATAATTAAAGACTTTGAGAGAAATATCATATTGCATAAGCCATTTGAATGATTTTAGACAAGAAAATAAAAATTAAAAAGATAATCAAAATTATGGATAAATAAAGGAAAATAAAGTTCAAATAATTCTAGAAGAAACACATAAAAATTAAAACAATTTCAGCATTAACATTTGGCTCCTGCTGTGGGATGGAAGCCTCCTTGTGAGGTTTCAAAGAACTTGTAGACCAGTGCCTTTTTGCCACCTGAAACTGCTGCTTTATTCTGCAAACTTACATTGGGTATGGAGTCTTATTGCACATTGGTACATACAATGAGTATAACATCATTTACCTTCAAGAACTATAAAAATGCTTGAGTAACCGTCCATTAAATGGACTAGACAATTCCTCACCTTCCAAAGTTTGTAGTATGAATGTGTTATTTTCTAAAATCTTTGAAATCATGAAGGGACCTAGAAAAAAATGATCAAACTTACCATGCTGACCCTTCTGGTCTCTCCATGCATCCCATCTGAGCACCATATCACTGAGAGAAAAAATATTTTCCTTTACCTTTTTATCAAACCTTGCTTTAATCTTCCTTCTGTATGCATCAGCTCTTTCTACTACAGCCTCACGTTCTTGCTGCAATTCAACCAATGAGAAAAATCTTCTTTGAAGATCATTAGGTTCTTCTTGACTATCTTGGAAAAACGTCACTACTGGAATGCCTAGTTGAATAGGAAAAAATGCATTAGTACCATACACCAATTGGAAAGGAGACAGACCTATTGCTTTCTTAGTGGTTATTCTATCTGCCCACAATGTATACTTTACCATTGAATCCCAATATCTTTTATTTTGATTTAATAGCTTTTTAATACTCTGAATAATGTTCTTGTTTGATGAATCTACCAAACCATTACCCTGGGGGTAGTAGGGAGTAGAATGCCTCAAATCAATCCCATTCTGCTCACAAAAACTCACCATAGATTTTGACTTGAAAGTAGGTGCATTACCAGTCAACAATTTCTGTGGACAGCCAAACCAACTCAGGATATTTTCCTATATAAATTTCATGATAACTCCTTCAGTAGCTTTATGTGTTGGAATTGCCTCCACCCATTTAGTGAAAAAATCTATAGCTATAAGTAGCCACCTATGTTGTCCACTAGATGCAGGGTTGATTTCTCCTATAAAATCTAATCTCCATTGTTGAAAAGGGGCATCCACTGCAATAGGCTTTAATGGAAAAGAAATGAGCTTCTGCCTCCCAACAAACTTTTGACATTGAACACATGCTCGCACCTATTGATACACATATGAAAATAAAGAGGGCTAGTAATACCTAGACCTAAAAATTTTATATGTTGTAGACTTCCAATACTTGTGACCCCCACAAGCACCCTCATGCATTTCTGAAATAACCTCTTTCACTTGTGATTTTTCTAAACATCTGAGTAAAATTCCACCTGGATCCTTCCAAAACAACTGTTGATTTACCAAGCAATATTTTGTGGCCTTCAACTTTAATGATCTAGATTCCTTTTTGTAAAAATGATCAGGACATTTCAAATGCAATAAAAAATAGACAATATCAACATACCATTCTAATTCTGCATATTTATCTGTAATCTGCTCTACATTTTCGTTTATCTGCAATTTTTCCTGAGTTGCCCGATTTACCACCAAATGGATATCCAAAGCCTCACAATTTGAATTAGCTAACAATTTGCTAAACCCTACCCCTTCACTAACTTTGTAGGCCTAATTTCAACCTCGTATTCCATAATTTTTGCAATCCACCTTCCTCTTTTACCTTCATTGTCTAGCCGGGTTAAAATTTCTTTAATAGCAGCATTAGGTACATAGGCAATTATCTTTGAATGTAAAATATAAATTCTGAAAAAAATTAAGGCTTTAACAAGTGCATATGCTTGCTTCTCAAGTGTATTGTACTTTAATTCTGAGTCTGTAAGAGTCTTACTAAAAAAGGCTATAGGCTGCTCTAAACCATCTGTATTCTTCTGTAGCAGAACAACATCAATAGTGTCCTGGGATGCAAAAGAAAAAGTAAGAAAATCTTTCGAGACATCTGGACTTACCAAGACTGGATCTTTTGTTAAAGCTTTTTTAATCTTCTCAAATGAAGCTTTAGCTTCTACTGTCCATTTCACCTCCTCATCCTTCCTCAACATAGATGTGATGTGTTTAATTGTCTCAACAAAATTCAGGATGAACCATCTCAGAAAATTGACTTTTCTAATAAATGATTGAATATGTTTTTTACTTCTTGGAATAGTAATCTTCAAAATTGCTTTGACTCTGTCAGGGTCTATTCTAATGCCATCAGCTGAAACAAGATGTCCCAAAATTTTTCCCTCCTGTACAACAAAATGTGACTTTTTGAAGTTCAATGATAGCCCAAATTTCCTACACTTCATAAATGTTTGCTCACGATGCTTCAAGTGCTCATCATCAGACTGAGAGAAGACAGTAATATCATCCAAGTAAATTACAACAAATTTTTCCTTTTCTCCCACAAAGGTTGTATTCATAGCTCTTTGGAATGTTGCACCCACATTCATCAATCCAGATGGCATTTTATCGTACATGAATGTACCCCATGGGGTAGTGAAGGCTGTTTTCTCCCTGTCATCTAGGTGTACAACTATTTGATTGTACCCTAAGAATCCATCAACCATGGAGATTCTTTGAGCTCCCACCACTTTTTGCAAAATTTGCTCAATTTTTGGCAATGGATAATTGTCCTTCAATGAAGCTCTATTAAGATTCTGAAATTCTACACATAACCTAATCTCCCTGTTCTTCTTTCGAACTGGAATGAAGTTCGTAACCCATGATGAATATCTGAGTGGAACAATTATCTTTGCATCTAACAACTTCTTGACTTCCTTCTCAATAATTGGTTGTAGAGCTGGGTTAATTCTCCTCAATTTTTGTCTAAAGGGTTTCACATTGGGTTTTAAAGGTACCTTATGCTAAATAATACTAGTGTCATAAGTTCTTAAATCTTCATAGCACCAAGAAAAAATATCAACAAACCTCTTCAACAATGTAATGTACCTGTTTCTTTGCTCAACTAAAAGAGACTTAGAAATTTTCACCACTCTGGGCTGCTCCTCTGTACCAATGTTACATCTCATGATATTCTCTTCTGAAGATTGCATTGAAGGTTTCAGCAGAGGGACTAGACCCTTAGGAATAAAATTCCCCTTCAATTCAATAATTCTATGATCAACAATTGCATTCTATGTGTATGCGGCAATGTCATTTATCTCCTCATCTTGATCCTGATAAATAAGGGAATGAGAAAACTCTCTAGCTAATTCCAAGAATTTTTTAATCTCCACATCATCCTCAAAAACTCTCCATTGTTTTATATTATCTAGCACTAAGGGTCTATATTTAACTTCAATTGGATATTTTAGCTGAGTATGCTTTGGAATATTGAAATGTGTGGCTACCAATGCTAATGAATCAACTGTCTAATTCTGATCTAATGGAATAAAAGAAATATTGAATGCTATGAAAAATTTATCAATCATATCCCAAACCTCATTTCTATAAACCTTCAAAAAATCCCGCTTTACCTGATATTTTCCCTTCACTTGTTGGACAACTAGTTTGGAGTCGCCATAAACAGAAAGTTGTTGAATTCCCAAATCCTTCGCAGCCCTTAAACCAAGTATCAATGCCTCATATTCTGATGTGTTGTTGGTAGTTACAAATTCCAATTTATACATCAAACTAATTACCTCTCCACCAAAAGAAATCAAAACAATGCTAGATCCTGCTCCTTCTTGACATGAAGAGCCATCAAAATACATCTTCCACAATTCATCTTTTTGTTCAATAGTAGGTTTAATTGATGCCTCTTTTTCTACCTGCAATACCCCAGCTATACTTTCATCACTAAAATGAAGCATACAAGAACCCAATTCTTCATCTACTGAATAAAGGGGATGATTAGTTGGATTCTTATCATCTGTGACTATGAAAGCATACTGTAGTTCCTTGTACAATCTTCGATTCTCTCCAACAAACACTGGAATTGTTGCATAAGACAAATCCATTTGTAATGTACCACCTACTTTCTTTGCCTAGGACCTTGAGAGCAGCATGCCAAACTTAGGGGATATGTCAGCAACTAATACATCCATTATAACACTCTTCATTGGTAATTGAGAAAGATTAACCACAAGATCCTTTATCACTCCTAGACATTTCAGTGCTCTAGAATCAAATGAAAATAAATCATTGTATGGCTTCGTGACACTCAAACCAAGGGCTTCCATAATTGCTTTAGGCATCAAGTTATGTGAGGCTCCCGAATCTAGAAGGCAGTTGTGAATCATTTGGTCATGGAGAGTCAAAGTTATATAAAAAGGTGGAGGAAAAGTTGAAACACCTTCAGGCTTTTCAGATGAAGTAGATCCAAGGACTATTGTTGGATGTTCTTCCTGTAAATTTATTGTATCTGAAGGAGAAGAATTAACTAGAACATTCAACAACTTGTATGCCAAATCTTTAAAACAAGGAGTCTTCATTAACTCAGTCAATGGCATTGGAACCTTGATTTTGCACAATTCATTCTCAAAGTTAAAAACTTGTGTATTTTTGCCGGTTTCTTCTATTTCTGTTGCTTTGGTTTGATCACTATGGTCTTGTTTCTTTCCCTATGTTTGATTAGGCAGATGTCTAACAGGTGGAACTATTTTCTTTTTTTGGAATTTGAACAACTTGTTTAGGGCCTGATCTCAAATTATAAGACTTTTTTGGATCAGTATGACATATACTAGTTGAAACTTGAGGATGATGATCACTTCGTTCCCGATAATCATATAAATCATAATATTCAGAATTCTGATAGATGCATTCAGTTGTAAAACCTTCAGATGATAATTCTCCAAAATAGTTTAAATTCTTATTTGAATCATCCTCATACTGCACATCTTCCACCTGTTCAACTTCTTCTATAAAATTATTTTGGAAAGGGGGAGGAACTCTCTGGTCTTCATTTTCTCTTCTCTCCCTCTAAATATCATTATTTCTCCTTTCCCAAGGGATGAATCTTGGTACAAATTGTCTCCTGAACTGATTAGGATTTTGATTCTAGGATTTCTTTCTCCATCTTGATAAGGTTTATTCGAGTTCTTATCCTACTCTAATCTACTCACTTTTACAGTGAAGGTTTTAATTATCTTATTCATTTCATCTATTTGACTTTCTTCCTTCTTTGATGTAGAGGCTGCAGGCATTACTACATTCTTATCCTTTCGGTCATGAACCTGATGGTTTGATTGATCCTTAAGTTTATTAGAAGCCAAAATGTTGGCTTCAACCTCTAGGGAAACTTCTTGCATATTCAGTAATGTTATAGGTGTCCTCTCTCTCAGGTGCTAAGAAAAATCATGATCAAAAGCATTTGCATATGTCAGTTTAGCCAAGGTTTCTAAAGGATTAATTTCCACTGGAATTCTGCCATACATTTTATTGAAGCATTTTGAAAAGTCAGCTATAGTTTCATCATTTTTTCTCTTTAAAGCTACAAATTCAGTAATATAATATGTGTGATCCTTTGTATCTCCCCATTGTCTCATGAAAAAATCCTGTAATTCTTCTATGAGGGTTATTGAGTTTTCTAGTAACTCCGTGAACCATTTTCTAACATCACCATCCAAACTCTGCACAAACATTCGCATCCAGACATCCTTTGCTTCTATATTTTGGTTATCAGCATAACTAAGGAATGCATTCTAGTGTTCCTTTGCGGTTGTTTCTCCTAGCCCATTAAACCTAGGTAAATTTTTTTGGTAATCACTTGCTCAAAGAGAATTTAAAGGTTGTGGAAGCACTAAAGGAGCATACCTAGCAGCTATCATTCTATCCATCATATCCAATTGATGACCTGCCATTTTTGAAGTAGTCTGACTGGTTGAGGACAAAGGTTTATTGGTTTTAACTAAACTGAGCTGAATGGTAGGAATACTAGCTTTAGACTATAACAAGGGAAATAACTCAGTTTTGATCTTTTTAGGAGATAATGGGTTGGTAAAAATTTGAATATCTACCTCTTCTAATTTTGGTTCAGAATACAGAAATGAAGACAAAGACTATGGTCGACCAAGAGAAAGGAAAGATGGGGAAGATTGGGATCTTGCAAAATAAGTATTACATAACTCTTGTTTAGCTTTCTTCAAAATATTTTCTGAATATGACACCCCTGGGTGTAAAGGTGAAGTAGGCTTCCCTCTAGTCCTAGACCTCCTGGAAGCCATTGTGGAGCACTACTTTGGTGAAACTGTAGTCTAAAATAGAAACCTCTGGTCCTGTTCACCTCAAAACCAAAACAATAAAGATATCCCAGGGAAGATGAAACTTCACTTCCATTCCCGGCAATGGTGTCAAATATGTTTGTGCTAGAAATTGATCCTAGACTACAAAGGAGCAAGCTAACACAATATCAACAATACAAGCATGAAATAGGGCTTTGTTTTTGTAGTTTGTTGGTTTGAAGGTTTCAATTTCAAGAAAATAAAAGGAAATCAAACTAAAACAAGTTACTAAATCATGTAATTCATTGAAGAACTGAGATCATAAATTTAAACAAGGTAAATATAAACCATCACATTCATAACCATACAAATAGGTTTTTATCTACAACATATAAGCATTCACTGGATTAAAACATTAAAATAGAAAATGAAATCATATGTTGAATGATAAAACTGATCAGAAACAAAAACTCAATCAAACAAGATAAAATGGTTTATAACACACATATATTAATCTCAGTGTTTAGGACTTACATAAGAGTCTTGCAAGATTCAATATCATCACTATATATAGCTTCTTGAAACCAAAAAAATCAAACCCCTCTACATCCTCCTTTACTCCCTTTTATCCCATTTACAAAAAAGAGTAGTTTGTAACTACTTTAGGTTTAGGTCTCAAAAACATTTACATAAAGTAGTTAAGATAACTTTGAGTCTTTTCTAAAAACTTAATTATTAACAATTACATATTTAATACAAAAATGAGAATGCATTTAATAAACTAGGCACTAAGAATCCTTTCTGGTAGCTTCCACTAACATGGCAATTCCTTCTAATGCATGAGACCTTTTGTTATGTTGAGGCTGTTCAGCTTCCAAATCTTTGATTTTCTTCAACAGAAGCTGGTTCTTCTCATTCAAATTCTGCACCTGCCTGGTTAAGTCATCAACTTGAGCCTCTGCTTCCTCTTTACTCTTCAGAACTTTTTTAGCCACAATGATCAGATTTTGATAATGAGCATTAACTTCTCCTAAGTCTTCTCTCAAATGTTTATTGGTCTTTGTAAGCCTGTCATTTGACTCATTTAGAAAAAATATTTTTGCTTGATGTTGCTCCTACACCTTTTTGAAACTTTCAACCTATGAATATATGTTTACCTCTCCTAGAAAAGTAGGGTCTTGAGATGTAAAAGGTGGAATATCCAGTTTTCTGAATATTAAATCTT
Organism: Larix kaempferi; assembly: GCA_027924585.1. NCBI lineage: Eukaryota > Viridiplantae > Streptophyta > Pinopsida > Pinales > Pinaceae > Larix > Larix kaempferi. Next base: position 5,903,578 of record BSBM01000681.1, read on the forward strand.
CTTCATATTTATCTTTTGCTATTCTTTCTGCAATTTCCAATTCATCTTGTTCCATTTTGAGAATAATTTATTCTTATTCAGCTTTGTTAAATTCTTCATATGCTTCTTATACCATTGTAGAATCTTGCTATATGCTCATCTGGTTCTGCTGAGAACTTGATTTAATTTTCTCCTCTTCACCCTCATCACTTGAAGAAATTTGGATTAAATTTATCTCTTTTGTCTTCTGATTAGAACCTGAAGATTTTTCCATATTATTTTTCGTAGCTGATCTTGTTCTAAACTTCCAAGTTGATCTTTTTAACTGCATGAGAAGTTTTGCATCTGCTTCGAAGTCTATAACCTACAAACTTTCATTCTTTGTATTTTTTGCAGAAGACTGTGAAACTAGGTTTTCAATTATACTCTGCTTTGGTGTGATTGGACTTTGAACCTGTTCAGCAGTAAGACTAGTTGTCTTCTCCATTTCTTGATCTTCTTGACAATGTTCTGGCTCCTCTTCAAATGCATTAACATGTTCTTCTTTTTCGGGACCTTTAGGTTCTTCCTGTGATAGAGGCTTTTCAGAAACATCTTGTATGAGAACTCCTTTCTTACCATTTTTACCTTTCTTTTAAGGCATATCCTTGTTTATACTCTCCTCCTGCTCAGAAATAAAACCAGACCAAAATATAAAATGATCCCAGTTCCTGTTTTCCTTCTGTAATATTGTTTGGATAATTAGCTTTATTAGTCCATGATGAAATATTGATTGCATTGTATGCTTAGGATGCGTTTTAACCCTATTTGACATTTTTTGGATGCTCTTATACAAGAAGAAGGGAAAATTTATATTCGATTGCAATTTAAGATGCATAGAAAACCTAACATGGTATTTAAAAACCATCGAGAACCTGCCCTTGCATGTAACGTAGGCTTGTATGATGCGAAGCACCTCTCTCCATTCTGGTTGGAAATTTGATATATGAACCCCATTGCTCTAATTTAGGGTTTCATTACTTGGTAGCAAGAAAATATTTGGGTCAAACTCAAAAGGAACTTTTTTGAACCATAATTCTCCATCCATGGCGAGACCAGTAGCTTAAGAAATTAGGGCTTCTATGAGCTGAAATTTCAAGGTATTGAACTTAATAGTATTATCGGTCAGATTCTTTGCAAAATAAATTATAACTTCTTCATTGAACCCGGTGATCTTCTCAAAGAAATCAAACCATCCAGCTGCTTTAAACAACTCTACACATTTTGGAAATTTTGTAGCCCATTTAGTGTCTGTTGGTTCAAACCGTTTAATCTTGCCACTTTTCCCCATCTTAAGACTGAAATTCAGTCAATCAAGCTTCTTAGAAACACAACAGTGACAAATGTTCAAAGATATGGAACTAACCGTATTCAGCTACAGGTGTCTTCAATTTTATATTTCACGATCTTCAAATCTGGACTAATGGCATTTCAAACCCCAATCTCTCTCATTGATGAAATGTAGAAGGCCTTACAATTGTCATCATTCTTCATACGTGTGTTTCAGCATCTCTAGTCATCATAACATGTAAACGAACCATCACTCAGCATGAATAACCATGATCTTTCATAATATTGGATTCCTGTAGCGCACTAGGGGTCTATTTTGAACTTTGTGCTGCAAGAATATTTTAACATAACCACTTTGACAAATATACTTTGGATAAAGGTTAGATCTTGATTATAAACTTTATAGTGAAGCTAAATAGGTATAATTAAAGACTTTGAGAGAAATATCATATTGCATAAGCCATTTGAAAGATTTTAGACAAGAAAATAAAACAATAAAAAAAAATAATCAAAATTAAAAAGATAATCAAAATCATGGATAAACAGAGGAGAATAAAGTTCAAATAATTATAAAAGAAACACATAAAAATGAAAACAATTTCAGCATTAACAAATTCTATCTCCAAGATAACATTAGTTTATAAACATAAAATGTTGGTGATAGTGTCATTTGACTTCATTCTAGCTCGCTGCATGTTTCACATTTATTCACCCGTGGATCCCTACATGTTTACTTGTAACAACCCAAAAATACTAATAGATTAAATATAAATATAAATATAGGAAAACTAAACCAAATATTAAAATAAATTAATCAATTAAATAAAAGGAAACACTTTTCACAATGAATAGGATAACTACAACTAATAATATTAAATAACGAATAAATTATTAAATAAAAATAAATTAATAAAAAGACTTGAATCAAATTCCATAGAAAATGAGAAAAACCTATAAAAAGGAGGATGATTGGAGGGGAAAGGGGCATTCATTCATTCTTGTTATCTTTAAAGGAAAGATAGGTATGATTATGGTTATGGAAGGGAAGAGAACAAAATTGGCAAAGGTTTATTCATTGGGGGCTCTCCGGGTCTCACTGAGGGGATACACTGAGGGGTTGGTTTGGTGGAGAGTCATCCCCCACACATTGTTTCCCATCATTGCTAGTAGGAGATCTAGAGGTAACTTCTCCAACAAATTCTTGGTTTTACAGGTATGGTTCCTCCTCTTTTCATTTAAGTTGTTATTATGAAAATGTTCATAGAAAATTTTCTTATAAGTGACATTGATAGATCTAATAAATTTTTCTTTAAGGTCATTAGGGCCTTACATTTGGTATCAAAGATTAAGTTTATATCCCTAGGGCCTATGGACCCTCCCTTAATTGGATAAGATTTCTATAGATTTCATGGATTCTTCTAGATTTGGTAAATTTATTATAGATATAGTATATTTGTATTACATCTATATTAGATTGTATTCCCTAATTGTAGATGTGGAGTAAAAAATTTATATAATTTTGAAATTAGATCTTTTTGAATTTTAGATCTAAATTTTTTATTTTATATATATATATATATATATATATATATATATATATATATATATATATATATATATATATAAACCTCTTGTCCATGAACTATGTGGCATTCCAAAATTAGAAGGGATAACATATATTGAAATTCAATATCACTCTGTTTGTTAAATGGCTTAAGACATAAGAAAATATATATAAGATAGGGTGCATTGGAGATCCTAGCAACAAAAACAAATATTCAGTAAATGTTTTCAATACAATGATAAAACAAATATTATATTTGGAATGCTCTTGCCATGTTTCCGTAATGAATCCATGTAGATATGCAAGAGATAGCCCTTGTAAGAATTTGTGATGGGGGCTAGGGTTTGAAGCGATGGAGGCAGACCCTGTGTAGCTCACTGCAGGCGGCAGTGATGCCATCACTCTGACACTATCAGACAAGCTGCACAACTTTCGAGGTAATTATTTGGAGGATTAAGGGCTTCTCCATTAATTTGTGGTAAGGTTTTACTGTGATAATATTTTTTTACTCCCTAATTTCTTCCCAGGAGGTTTTTATTATTCTCTAGTATGGATCCGCTCAACGAGGTAGACTATGGGAGTGACAGCTTACGACATTGTGCTATCTGGAGATCGCCACCTGGCATTTTCAGGGTTGATTCTAGTGCCGGGAACTATGGTGATTGTGGAGAAGGAAGTTTTAGGCCGTCGGAAACATTTCCCATTTTAGGGTTCATCCCTGATCTGGATAACTTCTCCTCTCTTGTGTTGGATAGGTCTGTGCTTTCACTGCAGTTGATTGGATTAGAATATGTGTTAGTAATGGGGGAGAGGAGGGATAACATTTTGGGTGTTAAGGGTTTCAACTCCTCCCTTTCTTCACCTGATGCATTGTGCTCGGAGATTGGAAGCCTTGCGGAGTTTCTTAATTCATCGGGCGGATCTTTCTTCAAATCGTCTATACAAGGTCTCAGTGCTGAATCTCTGGTGAGGATTTCCAAGGAGGTTGGGAACTCCTTATTGTCCACTTCCGGGGGTTTTTTAGCAGCTAATCTGGACACTCCTAAACAAAGGGGTTTTTCTAGTCCATCTGTGGACTCTCTGCAGAAGGATTTTGTTCGAGAGGAGGATACTGCGATTTCGGGGGCACCTAGTACTCAAGTCAAGGGTAGAAGAAAATGGATCAAAAACACATGTAAGGCTCCAAATTACTCATCAGGGGAAGATATTGGCTTTCAGCATATTGTTGTTATGGTAAACTTTGTGTTGGTCGGTAGGGTTTATGGAAGGTTGGTGGGCCTTAAAACAATTATTCAGTGGGCTTTTGGGGCTTGGTTTGGGCACGGTGGGTATGTCCCGCGCGTGGTGGCTCTTTCGGGGGGATGGTTTGCCTTCCATTTCTCTTCGGACACACATGCTCAGTGGGCCTTAGGACTGAACTGGTCTATTATAAAAGTGCCTCTTCTTATTAAACCATGGAACCCTTTATTTGATGCAAGTTGTGAACGGATGGACACCATCCTGCTCTGGGTTTGTCTACCAGGGCTTCCATTACACTATTTGGCTGAGGAGCATTTCAGGAGAATTGATAATTTGTTGGGGACTTATTTGGATGTGGATTTTTCTTTTGTGGCGACATCGATTCAAAAGGTAGCAAGAATTCTGGTGAATATCAATGTTAGGGATGGGTTGTCTGATGGTATGGACCTGAGATGGGGTCCGTATATTTTCCCTCAAACCATCAACTATGAAAATGTGCCATTTCACTGTAGACGCTGTCATGAGTATGGTCATCCAGCTATTGAATGCTCCTTGCCGATTTGAATGAAATTTGGAAATACTTTGAAGCGAAGGATTGTGGAGAAGGAAGCATGTGCAAATCTGGAAGGTGACATTATGGGTCAGTATATATCAGAACATTTGGAACGTTCGCCTCCTCCTGGTATTGTGGGGGATGAAGGTAATGTGGGGGAGGATGGGCTTGTGCCAGTATCAGCTTCTATTGAGGATACAAAAGAGGAGTAACATCCCCCTCCTGAGGTTAGAGCTCCGGAGGGTCTTCAGCAAGCTCTTCTTCGATCTCTAGATATGGCAGCTGGTACTTCTTCTGCTCCCTAATCTACTCCTTCCTTCAATTTCTTTTTTAAGAACTTATCTTTTCTGGGTCTTGATTGGGTGGAAGGTCTTAAAAACTTACACATCTCATCTCATTTTTTGTCACCAATATCTGTTCCTTCGTGTACTCCTATTACGTTTCCTTCTGCTGAACCCCTCTTGCTGGAATGCCCCCCTGTGCTTGATTCTAATGATTCCCCGGTTCTTCAGCCTATTGGTCTACAGCCCTCCTCCCCTTCGTGCTCCTCTGAGTCTGGTTACTTCTTTCATTCAATGAACAAACCTTCTGCAGGTGGGATTGGGAAAGAGAAGCCAAGATTGGCTAAGGTTAGAGGCTAGAAGTCATACATTTCTCATGCTAAGACTCGAGCTTGTTCGGATCTTAGGAATGGTAAATAACTTTCAATTGAAAGGGAACTTAGAGCAGTGAAAGCCCATAAGGAAGGGTTTCGATGAAGGTCATGTCCTTTAATTGTAGGGGTCTTGCTGGTCCCTTAAAAAGACCAGCTCTATGTCGGATGTTGGCTCTGGAACATCCGGATGTTTTGTTATTACAGGAAACTATGTGTGGAGGTGATGAGGCTCTGGGAAGGTTAAAATCCTGGTTCTCGGGTTGGTGTTTTGAGGCCTCTGATGCTAGGGAGCATTCAGGTGGCCTGGTGATTGGGTGGAAGGAATTGAAGGTCTTTGTTTCTTCCCTATGGGGGATGGAGTCAGTCTTGGGGATGTCTTGTCGTTCTCTAGATTTTGACAGAGAATTTACTATTTCTAAAATCTACGGGCCATACTGTGATAGGGAACCTTTTTGGGATTCATTGTTGGCTAGGGAAGTGATTAAGGGTGATTCGGTGATCCTGGGGGGGGATCTCAATTTTACTCTGGGACAGGCTAAGGTTTGGGGGCCACATGCACATGTGGATCCTCTCACTAATTTTTTTATCAGGAAACTTAATGAAGGTAATTGGGTCGATGTTGATCCTGTGTGCTTAAAACCATCCCAGAGGAATAAGAGGGTGGGTATGGATAGGGTGGCGAAGAGATTGGACCGTTTCTTTCTATCTGAGGAGTTGGTGGAGTCATTTTTCTATATCAAGCAATGGATTGGATCTAGAGGTTGCTTTGATCATGAACCTATTTTTTTGGAGATGAAGGTTGGTCCTCTCAAGCCACCTGCTCCTTTAAAATTTAACAAGATGTGGCTAAAGGATCCTACATTTGTTGAGATTTTCCATCAGTTTTGGATCCCTTACCAACCATGGATATATAATTCTGCAGCATTTCACTTTGTTGAGAATATCAAAACTATCAAGGGGCCAATCAAACAATGGGCTGTAGACAAGAGAAGAAGGGATGAGCGGGATCTATAGATTATTGAAGAGGAAATATCTTCCATTTCCTCAGGTACTGGAGGAGGATATCTTTCACAATCTTCGAAGGATTCTCTAGTTCAATTGGAGGATCGGCGGTACAGGATTCTTTTACAGAATGAAGAGACCTGGAGATTGAAGAGCAGGGCCATATGGTTGGAAAGTGGGTACGAAAATTTGAAATTTTTCCATGCCTATGCTAAAGGCAGGAGATCAGCTAACACTATCTCGAGTCTAGAAGATTCAGAGGGTAATTCTCATGCAACTTTTGAGGGGTTGGCTGGAGTGGGGGTTCATCATTTTCAAAATCTCTTTAAAGGCAGTGACAGAGTGAATATTGAGGAGGTCATCAGGGTAACTCAACTATTTACTTGCTTTGTTGAGGAGGAAGACAATAGGATGCTATTGGACATCATTATGATTGATGAATTAAAAGAGGTTTTGAATAGATTTCAGAAGGACAAAAGCCTTGGGCCAGGTGGTTGGACCATATAATTTTTTATTGCGCTCTTTGACATTATTGGAGAGGATCTTTTGCATCTGGTTGAAGATGCTAGGAAGTAAGGTAGGATCCCAGCAAGCATCAACACCAATTTCATTGCTCTTATTCCTAAAGTGGATACTCCTTCTACTCTTAATGATTTTAGGCCTATCTCGCTATGCAATTGTGTGTGTAACATTGTTACCAAAATCATTGCTCGTTGACTCAAATCTATTTTATCAGCCCACATCTCAGAGGAACAATTTGGGTTCCTTGAAGGTCAGCAGATCCATGAAGCTATTGAAATTGCATAGGAGGGATTGCATAGCATCAAAACCAGAAAGATGAAAGGAGTTGTGCTTAAAATTGATCTCTCAAAAGCATATGACAAGGTTAGTTGGTTATACATCTGTCTAATGCTTACTCATTTGGGATTTGAGATAGGATTTATCCATTGGATCATGAGCAACATCTCTACTATTTCTTTCTCTGTTTTAATGAATGGAGCAGCGACTCCTTTCTTCCACTCTGGTCGTGGCCTTCATCAAGGGTGTCCATTATCTCTCCTTTTATTTTTGTTGGTGGCTGAAAGTCTAAGTAGGGCTATTAAGGAAGCTAAATGGTCGAGTCTTTTTGAAGGTATTTTGGTTGCCTCGGGTGTTCCTCTCACTCATGTTTTATTTGTGGACGATATCCTTATTTTTTTGCTCTGGATCTAGAGGGGATGCACATAAATTGAAGGAAATACTGGATATTTTCTCTCTCTCCACGGGGATGGAAATAAATGCTGGAAAATCTTCTTTAACTGTTTCACTCTTAAAGGAGGAGGAGCTTCATACTTACTTGGATATTTTTCCCTTCACCCTTCTTACCCTTTCGGAAGGTTTAAAGTATCTAGGTTTCAACCTGAAGCCAAATGACTATCAGAAATAGGATTGGGTATGGCTATTGGAAAAATTGGAAAAACGTTTAAAAAGTTGGAGTTTCAAATGGATTTCAAGAGCTGGAAGATTAGTTTTGGTTAAGGCTATTTTGGAAGCTATTCCAGTATACTGGATGTCATTGGCCTGGATTCCTAGGGGCATCTTGGACCAATCTAGAAATATATGTTTCAGATTCCTTTGGAATGGTAAGGAGGATGCTCATGTTACTCCATGGGTCAAGTGGGATCGTATTGCAGCTCCAAAATCCTTGGGAGGATGGGATCTGAAGAACATCTTTCATTTTTCTAAATCTTTGGCTACGAAGTTTGGCTAGCATTTAATTAAATATGGGGGGTTCTGGGCAAGGGTGTTGATCCAAAAATATGTTGAGCCTGACTATATTGAATCATGGATCCGTTCTCCATAAAAATCACATAAAGGTGGATCTTGCATTTGGAAGGTTATGGTATCCTCCTTTCACGTCATCGAACAAAATCTAGTATGGGATGTTGGCAATGGTCAGAGGGTGAGGATTGGGAGTGACCCTTGGGTGGGTGGTGATGTTCAACATTTATTGACTACAGGGTTGATTGAGGAATTGGGACAAAGGGGTTATCATTTTCTTAATCAAATGGCAGACTTGGGGAATGTGTGGATGGGATGACCTATTTGGAGGTTGGCCGCATCTTTTGGACTAGGGAGGAATTTGGAGGTCGAACTAAGTCATTTTCTGCGGGCTCTCTTTAGGGACCATGTTTTTTTGACTGATCAAGAAGATGAACTTATCTGGGATGGGGACCCCTCGGGTAATTATACCCCCAAAGGAGGTTATCAATGGATTAGTGAGAATCACATGCCCAGGGTACAAATTTGGTGGTGGAAGAAAATTTGGAAACTTCAGTGCCCTCACAAGGCGCGTTTATTCATGTGGTGTGTTTTGGTCAATAGGGTTCCGATGTGGGATTTTTTGCAGCATAGAAGTATGCATGGCCCGGGTAAATGCTTCCTTTGTAATCGAGAAGAGGAGAATGTATTGCACCTGTTCCTACATTGCTGGTTTATTACAGAAGTCTGGGGAATTGTTTCCAGAATTTTAAAAGTTACATTCCAATGGACGGGGATTTCATTGGAGGATGCATGGAGACAGTGGTATCAAAATCCTCTCTATTCTTCATTCAAAGATTTGCCACTAATTGTAATATGGGGAGTTTGGCTTTCTCAGAATAAATGTCTGTTCTAGGATATTGCTGGTCTTCCTGCACTTTCGGCAGTTAATAGCTGTGGGCTATTCTTGGCATATAAATGCATCCAACCTCCTTCATTGTCCAGAAATTTACAACCTGTGGATATTGATCATTCACAGCCTTGGGGTTTTTTCGATGGGGCCTTTCAGAATGAACTATGTGGGGGAGGGGCTCTTCTTTTCTTGTCTCCTGTACATTACTTTGTGATGTCGTTGGGTCTTAGGAGGGGGAGCAACAACTGGGAAAATATACTACGTCTAAGATACCTTATTTCCTTTACTTTGGAATGAACTATCAGGAACATTACTGTGTTTGGTGACTCTTTAAAAGTGATTAAGTGGGTTTCTGGATCACATCAGTGTAACAACCAGTGGATAGCATCTGTCCTGGAACAAATTTAGAATGCCACTCACACTTTTGGTACTTTACTTGCAGGCATGTTTTTCGTCACAACAACACAGAAGTGGACAGGGCCTCGAAAGAGGGGTTGTTGCTGGGGGGTTGGGACTTGGAAAATCATAGAATATGTGGAAGGGGTTGGTAGGGACTACTTCCATCAGCTGTTTATAGAATGAAGATCAAGCAGTTTTGCTACTATTGCATTTATTTCAGACATTAATAGTTTCTATTTTGCAGAATTTGGATATATACAAGCTTATATATTGATCTAAGTTAAATATTTTTGTACAATGATGGGCTACAAATTTTAAAGTAAAGGATATTTGGTTTCAACTCAGTTAGTTTGAATACTATTGTAATAGATGTTAATGCTCACGTGGTGAGAGCATCATAGACTTTAACAGTCAGGTTCAAAAAGTTTTTTTTAAGTTCTATATGCCACTCTTTAAGAGTGAAGATGATCAATGTAATTTTATACTCATAATGATGAAATGAAATTATGATTTTTTTTCAAGGAAAAAAAAAACAAATATTATACCCAAATTAAATGTTGGGAAAATTTTGTGCGAGATATTTAATATAGGCATAGGGATGATCTCAGCTTGCATCAAGAGGTGGTAAGGACAAGGGAATATGGTGCATTAGTGATATTATCTCGGTACCTACATATACAGTCCTAGAAGTTACTAGTCATAAGCTTGACGAGATTTTGTTTTCCCAATTAAAACCATGGAGGATGAATTCTCCTCGCCTCTTATCCACTGCACCAAGTCTAGCACGTTTGGGCTCAATATTGTGGAATACGAAACCCTAAAAGTAAAAAAAAATTGTGTTGAAGAAGGCATTTTTGTGAGCACAGTTTGTGAATATTGGTTGTCCAATAAACCTGAATTCTTGGTTGGCCATAATGGCACTCAAACCTATGCTCACCATGAATCAATCTATCTCTATATTTGTCAAGAGTGATGAATCCTGTAAAAATATGTGGCGAAGGATTTGATTTTTATAAAGGATTTATAGGATGAATTTTATAAATGTGGCATGAATTATTTACTTACATGCATAAAACATTCATATATAAACTTGTAGGGAACCCCAAACATTGAGGTATGACAAAATTCTTTCCCTTAGAGGTTTTCTATTGTAAAATTACCCAGATATTTATAAATATGATACTTATTCTAAGACATTGTATTGAGAACTGTACATCCAACTTTGGTGGCAGTGAAGTTTGATATCTAATAGATATTTGAGGCACTCGACATTACCTGTCCTCAAAGCCTCAAACAATACACATACACAACCTTATCTGCACATGTGCCGTTTTATTTTGATTTGTGATTAGTTCCTTTGAGTTTTTGTTTGATTGTGGAATATTGTGGGTTGGGAAGATTATTCCTTTATTCTTCCTCATTGGGAATATGTATGGCCTTCCCATCTTTGTTTTGTGGTGGTCAATTTCATAGCAATTCATATTAAAATTTCATAGTGGCATTGGCCGGTTAAGGTGTCTCGATCTACTGTGAAATTGTTGGCGAAAGGTGGATCTATTGTTTGGAAACTTGAATTTGATAAAGGTATATATCTATTGTTGCACCGAGAGTAGTGAGGTGCTTTACAACCCAGTATGGGGGATATGTTGTAAAATAACGTAACATTACCAAAAATATAAAAAAAAAAATTAATAAAATATGTCAGCTCATAAAATAAAATAAAATATGAAAATTAATTAAAAAAATCCATGTGTGCCTATAAAATAAAAGATTTAAAACTTAAACCTGGATCTATCAAGCAAGAGAGGGATGAAATTTCTTGGTTTAATATTTAAAAAAAATTACAACTTGAGAAATTGGATCCCTCTCTGTTCTTGATATATCCGGGTTTAAGATGGATCTATGCTAGTGGTATATGTTAGATCTACTTAAATCCACTATGAGATCAGAGGGGATTTTCCAGATCTAAAGTCTCATGCTACAAATCTAGTGGTAGGTTAATTAGATCTGGTGTAGATCGAATATAATGACTTAAAGATTGGAAGTGCTAGAACTACATACTCATGAGCTCCTTCACCACTTGTATTTTTTGTAAGATGGATTCCCACCAACAAAGTGTGTTTGATAATAAAAAAAAAAACCAAGCAATTGCTCCCATCTACCAGATCCATGACCAAGAAGATTTTGCAGACCAATGCAAATTTTTTGAGCATACCTTGAACTTTTAATCATGATGACAAGTCCATTGTTGGTGAATCTAACCTTCTAAAGTCTTTATCAAAGATAACTTCATGTGTTGATGGAGATATCAAACAGAGAGTAGGGCTTGGTCGTGGGAGATTGATGACAAAAATACTACCTATAATAAACAACGGATTGTAGCTATTAAAATAAACATAATTTCAGAATGATCTTGAAATTGTTACTCACAGTTTTCTTACAAGCAATTTGGATTCCACACTAACCCTACCTTGAAAATCACTAGTACAATCAATTGTAATTCATCTCCTGGTAAGGAGTGTGGAGATGGCTCTGAAGCTCAAACTTAGAGGCACGGTGGAGTTTAATTTGGTTGATGTAGAAGAACCCTTTATGATTTAAGAGAACAAGAATTTGAGCAAGTGCAAGGATATCCATCTCCTCATCACTGATGTTGAAACCAGTAAGGAGTATAATGACGAAAGCATCTCGATACCATTGAATACAAGCGTGATCATAAAGAGAGTTCCATCGCACAAACCAATTCAGTTGTTGTGTTGCATGATGATTAAAACATCATAAAGAAAGGACAAAGACAAAGATGATGTATGGAAATATCCATCATTATCTATAAGTAATGAAGTATTGTAGATAGTGTTTTCATGGATAATATCTAACTCTTTGTTGTTGGGCTTAGTTTACTATTTACTAAGGTATTGAGGTTGTTCATATAGATTTTCTTTGAATTATGTTTGTACAAAGATAGTTTGTCATATAATCATTGTTAAATTTTGAGCATTAATTCACAATACACTAGGATCTTCACTGAGAGAATAACATATACAGTATATCAATGCATAACAATCACAATAAGCATGACAAGCATCACAAGAATAAAAAGCATGAGAGACAAGAGACACAGAGTTTCCTTGGGGAGAACCCTAAGGTGAAAAACCCCACAACTTCCTCAGAGACAGAGAGAGCAATGGCTCAACCAAAGTACAACCAAAATACACTGATATAGTCTCCTAGTAGCAGATGATCCTCCCCCTCACTAGTGCACCACTTTCCTCACTAGTGCGCCACTTTCTGAGTGAGAGAAGTGTGAGTTTCCGAATGATCAAATAGAGATCTCCTGATCTCTATTTATACTAAACTATTTTCCCAGTGACCTTATGGGGCCGACTTGTCTAGATAGGTACATCCACAATATAATATATATTTCAGGGCCGACCCCACACATGGTGGTCTAATAACCCATCGCCAAGTACACACACTTGCGACACTTGTCAATACACATGAAGACACTTTCTTATAGAGGAATAACACATCTCTTATAAGGGTACAATAAATATATATGAAATATATAGATGAAATACATTCCAAAGTTACATATACATCAACACTCCCTCTTAACTAGGAAGGTATTTCTTGACACAGATCTGCTAGACAAGTCTTCTTCTCGGGATCATCATCATCGTCGTCACTGCTGCTGCTATCTCAACCAATCTCTGACTCTATTCGTCATAGGAAGCTCTACAGAGCTAGTCCTTTTTCATACTGGATGTAGGCCCACCACCTACAGGTCTTCGACATCACTGGCCATACTATGGAAATATCAGGACTTATTACATGCGTCACAAAACCTTAAAAGAGTCTCTTGACTAGCAAGAACCCTAAAGAGCATCTGAGGCCTTTTTCATCCTGTCCAGATCTCTAGGACTTATTACATGTGACCCCACCACAAAACCTCGAAAGAGAATCCTAGGACTGATTACGAGCACAAGGCTCAACCTATCAGATCTCCTAGGGGACAAATTACATGTGGTCACCACAAAACCTCGAAAGAGCATCCCAAGATTGATTACGAGCACACGGCTCAACCTATTGGATCTCCCAGGGCACAAATTACATGTGGTCATGGAAAAACCTTGAAAGAGCATCCCAGGACTGATTACAAGCACACGGCTCAACCTATTGGATCTCCTAGGGCACAAATTACATGCCATAGGACAAAACCTCGAAAGAGCATCTGCCAGATATCCCAGGGCACAAATTACATGCCATAGGCAAAATCTCGAAAGACTATCTGCAGATCTCCCAAGGCACAAATTATATATCCTCCCAAGCAAAACCTCGAAAGAGCATTTGCCAGATATCCCAGGGTACAAATTACATGCCATAGGCAAAACCTCGAAAGACTATCTGCAAATCTCCTAGGGCACAAATTACATGCTTATCTGCACAACCTATTCCATGGCCACAGAGTATCAACCTAATACTCACCATACATCATCCTGATGTACACATGATCATCCTAATCACCATCACTGCAACATCCTACTGCATGTCATCTGGAGCAACATCCTAAAGCTCGTCATCCATGATCAACCTGATCATACAATGCATCTACCTGATGCATACCAAGTATCTACCTGATACATATCATCATACATGATCCACCTAATCGTACAGTGTATCCACCTGATACAAATACAAATACATGATACATATCACCATACATGATCCACCTGATCATACAATGTATCCACCTGATACATATACAAATACATGGTCCAAGCATCCAACATGATGCATACACAAAATACATACAAATGATCCAATCGATCATATCCAGCATCCAACATGATGCGTACATACATATAAATGATCCAACTAATCATATTCAGCATCCAACATGATGCATACATACATATATAAATGATCAACTGATCATACAAAGCAGAAACCAGAACATCATCCTGATGCTCATCATCCAGCGCTTACATCCACAGCCATGTGAAGGATCCTCCTTCCAACATGCTTGGAATGGATTCAGCAAATGTGTCCATCACTTCTTCCTCGAAGTGTCATCAATCTGAAGAACGCCAAGCCTCTCCCTGAAGTACTCCAACTTCACCTTGGCTAGTGGCTTCGTCAGCACATCTGCAATCTACTCGTCCATCGCAACGTATAGGAGCTTCATAGCTCCTCTCTGCACCATATCCCTGATATAGTGATATTTGATCTCTATGTGTTTTGACCTGTCATGAAACACTGGGTTCTCGGACAGCTTCACACAACTCTGGTTATCACAAAAAATACCAGTAGCATCCAATGGGAGATCAAATAACTCAGACAGTAGCTTCCATAGCCATACTACCTCAAAACTAGCTGAACAGGCTGCAACATACTCTGTCTCAGCTATACTTAGTGCTACACAGGACTGCTTCCTGCTAAACCAAGAGATCACACCTGATCCCATACTGAAGCAGCATCCAGATGTGCTCTTCCTATCTGCAGCACTGCCAGCCCAATCTAAATCAACATAACCCTGCAGGTTAAACTTTTGATTCGATTCATACTTGAGCCCATAATCCACTGTACCCTTCAGGTACCTTAGAACATGCTTTATAGCAACTAGGTGAACACTCCTCGGATCTGTCAGGAACTGGCTCAATGTGTTCACCAAAAAGAAAATATCTGGTCTCGTGTTTGTCAGGTACATCAAGGACCCAATCATCTGACGATACATAGAAACATCAACCGACTCAGATGAAGCATCACATAGAAGCTTCAGATTCGATTCCATAGGTGTGGCCATGGCCTTGCAATCCATCATCCTGAATCTCTTCAGGATATCTATTGTGTACTTCCCTTGACCAAGGAAGATCCACCGACACTTTGCCACACCTCCATACCTAAGAAATAATGCATCATTCCCAAATCTTTCATATCGAACTCGGCAGTAAGCTTCCTCTTAGTATCTGCAATCAATCTGTCATCTCCTGTTACAAATAAGTCATTCACATATAGGAGTAGAATCACAGGATTCCCTTCCTCAACCTTGTAATAAAGGTTGGAATCTGCTTTACTCTTGGTAAAGCCCAAACTAGATAGGAAATTGTCCATCCTACCATACAAAGTTTTGGGAGCTTGCTTCAAGCCATACAAGGCTTTCTTCAATATGCACACATATGACTCCCTGTCATGTATTTTGAAATCGAGTGGCTGCTCCACATTTACTTCCTCTTCAACTACACCATTCAAGAAAGCAGTCTTGACATCCATCTGGTGTATTTTCCATTTCATTGCTGCAGCCAGGGCAAGTACTATTCTGATGGAAGTATACCTGGCTATAGGTGCAAAAGTTTCTTCATAATCTATTCCTTCTTTTTGAGAGAAGCCACGAGCTACGAATCTTGCCTTGTATTTCTCCACACTGTCATCTGCAGCATGCTTGATTTTGTAGATCCATTTGGAAGTCACAACAGACTTCTCTTTAGGTCTTGGGACAACATCCCAAACATCATTCTCCATTATTGATTGGTATTCCTCGACCATGGCATCCTTCCATTCTTTCTTTTCCGCTGCTTCTTCATAACTGGAAGGTTCTTTGTTCATAATGTCACAGAGTAAAGCAACATAACTGGTATGTGATTTGGTTCTCTTCTTTGCTCTGTGTTCTTTTTCTGGAATGCCAAATCTTTCTGCATCTTGAATGAGCTCTCTAGCCCATGCAGGTTTTCTCTTGTGAGAGTTATCCTCACGGGGTGGATCTATAGGTTCTTGTGGATCTTCAAACTCACGAACAACTTCTAGAATTGCTTCAGTCATGGTAGTGTCTTAAAATCTAGTTTCCTTAGGTTCTTCATAAACCTCGATAGGTGCCTTCCTTGATTTGATGAATGCTGATTTTTCATCAAATGTTACATCTCTGCTGACATCAATCTTCTTGAACCCTGGAAAGTATATTTTGTAAGCCTTCGAGCTTTCACTATAACCCACAAAGATAACCTTCTTTCCTGAAGGATCTAATTTGGTCCTCTTTTCCTTTGGGACATGAGTGTATACTGGACAACCAAATATTTTGAGATGGCTGACTTCAGGTTTCTTACTAGAAAAGACCTCTTTTGGTGTTTTGCTGTCCAATATCTTGTGGGGGTGTTCTATTTTGCACATATGCAGCTGTTCTAGCTGCTTTTGCCCATAAATCCATAGGTAGATCCTGGTCATGCAGCATTGCCCTTGCTAATTCCATGATTGTTCTATTCTTCCTTTTTGCAACTCCATTCTGTTGAGGATTATAAGGAGCATTCGACTCCCTCTTAATCCTTGAATCACTGCAAAGCTTCTTGAAGTCACCTGAGGTGAATTCTCCACCATTGTCGGATCTGAATGTTTTGATCTTCTTGTCAGCTTGATTCTCCATCAAGGTTCTTGAATTCCTTGAACTTATCAAACACCTCATCTTTGTTCTTCAAGAAGTATACCCAAGTCTTTTTGGAGAAGTCATCAATAAATGAGACATAGTAAACATACCCACTTAGAGAACTGGATGACATAGGACCACATACATCTGAGTGGATGATTTCCAGGATATCCTTTGCCTTGCTTTCACTGCTTGGGAAAGCCTTCTTATTGTTCTTACCTTTTGCACATCCTTTGCAAACACCTTCATGTTTGGTCTTGATTTTAGGAAGACCCTCTACAGCCTTGCTTGCAATTGGAAGTGCCCTATAGTGCATATGAGCAAGTCTTCTATGCCAAAGTTCACTTGGCTCCATGGAGTCATGTACCATGGCATGTTTAGGTTGACCCTTCAATTTATACAAACCTCCCTCTTGCTCTCCAATCACTACTGCATCATCTATGGTATTTCCCTTTGGCCACATTAGGGCTTGGACATCCACAAATGCAACCCTCCTACCTTTTGCATCCAATGCAGAGATGGAGAGTAAATTCTTCTTGAACCCAGGTACATAAAGGACTTCTTTCATCTTCAAAGATTTTCCAGAATCTAGGTTGTAGGAGGCTTCACCACTTCCTTTGATTGGGTATTGATAATCATTCACAAGTTTCACCTTATGGGGTGATTCATGTTCACATAGATTCACAAAAGATTCCTTAAACCTAGTCATGTGTTTGGAAGCCCCACTGTCAATCAACCAATCATTACAACCATGGGAGATAGTACCTGTGAGAGCAGAAATTAGAACATATTCTTCTTCACTTGATGAGTCATCATCACTATCACTTTCTGCCCTAGCCTTCTTCTTTGGGGGTTCATCATCTTTGGCAGCATGAGGATGATATCTTCTTCTTCTTGTTGAAGTTGTTGTTGTTTTCTTTCTTCTTCTTGCGACAGTTTGAAGAAAAGTGTCCCTTCTCATTGCAATTGAAGCATCTGAGATCTCTCTTATCTTTATGATAATGGTGGTGTGAGAATTTCCTATTATGAGATGAGTCCTTCTTGGACTTGCCTTTCCTGGCATGTGTTGTGAGAGCTTGATCTTCATTTCCCATCTTTTCTTATCGGGCCACAAGCCTAGCTTCTTTTTGAGAGCATTCTTCCCGCAATCTGTTGAAGGAGATCAACTTCTTCCTTGCACAAATTCCTTGAATAAAGGAATCCCATGACCTAGGTAGGCCATTTAGAGTGGTCATCACCACTTCACCATTCTCCACCATTTCATCCACTGCTTCTAGTTGTTCTTTGATCTGGGAGACCCTTGAAAAATAAGATTGAATGGTTTCTCCATTCTGAAACTTTACTCCTTTCAATTGGTTCCGCAAGGTCATCTTTCGATTTATGTTCTTCCCTTCAAATAGCTTGGCCAAAGAGTCAAACATCTCCTTGGGTGTCTTTAGAGAAGACACATGGGGTATGAGATGGTCTTTGATAGAATTAGCAATGATTCTCTTTGCCTTGACCAAGTTCTTCTGATGCAATACTTTAGCCTCTTCATCCTTTGGGATAGGGATGTCTTCTTTTACATATGAGTCGAACTCATTCTCTTCCAGGATTAACCCAATCCTATACTTCCAAGCTCGGAAGTTATCAGCCCCTTCAAGCTTATCCTCAAGCTTGGTGTGGTGAGACATCTTAAAGAGTACTTCAAATGGAAATAGAAAATATTTAGGTGTTACCATTTGAAATGCTGAAAACTAGATCTAGTCCCGGATTAGGGTTTGTCGAAAAAACCCTAAAAATTCAAAATGTGAATTTCAACTTTCTAAAAGGATAGAAAGATGCGCATTGATGAGCTGATCAGCCTGGTGTATTCAGAATTTGAGATCAGCAAAGCTTTACCCTTCAGATTTGCCTTTTTGTCCTCTCGAGTTCATTGGGGAGAGCCCTGAATTAGGGTTTGAGTTTCCCGGAGATCTACCCAGCCAAAAATCTCGATCCAAAGCTCTAAACTTCTATTTTTGCAAGGAGTTTCTAGCTATGTCTTCAGATTTCAGAAATTCCTATTTTTCTGGAAACCCTAATTTTTAGGGCCAAATCTGAAAAAATACTCAAACCTGAATTCTGATTGGATAGATAGATTCTCCTTAATGAGTAGAGTCAATCTACTATACTGCTTTTCCAAAATCTGTGGAGAGAAACCCAATAAACAAGAAACTCAAGTTTCTGTCACTACAAAATGTCTTCTTCTCGGGTTAGCTCTGATACGATGTTAAATTCTTGAGCATTAATTCACAATACTCTAGGATCTTCACTGAGAGAATAACATATATAGTATATCAATGCATAACAATCACAATAAGCATGACAAGCATCACAAGAATCAAAAGCATG
Organism: Larix kaempferi; assembly: GCA_027924585.1. Classification (NCBI taxonomy): domain Eukaryota; kingdom Viridiplantae; phylum Streptophyta; class Pinopsida; order Pinales; family Pinaceae; genus Larix; species Larix kaempferi. Next base: position 5,922,735 of record BSBM01000681.1, read on the forward strand.
AAAGACAAGAGACACAGAATTTATGTGGGGAAAACCCTAAGGTGAAAAACCCCACAACTTCCTCAGAGATAGAGAGAGCAATGGCTCAACCAAAGTACAACCAAAATACACTGAGACAGTCTCCTAGTAGCAGGTGATCCTCCTCCTCACTAGTGCACCACTTTTTGAGTGAGAGAAGTGTGAGTTTCCGAATGATCAAATAGAGATCTCCTGATCTCTATTTATACTAACCTGTTTTCCCAGTGACCTTATGGGGCCGACTTGTCTAGCTAGGTACATCCACAATATAATATATATTTCAGGGCCGACCCCACACATGGTGGTCTAATAACCCGTTGCCAAGTACACACACTTGCGACACTTGTCAATACACATGACGACACTTCCTTATAAAGGAATAACACATCTCTTATAAGGGTACAATAAATATATAGGAAAATACATAGATGAAATACATTCCGAAGTTACATATACAGTCAACAATCATAGTTACTCAGGATTTAAAACGAGAAACTCATTATTGCTATTAAAGAATGTCCTACAATCAAAGATAGAATTGAGGCTAGAGGGCCTTTTCGAAAGCTTGTCTTATCATTGAAACCAATAATCCTATTTTGAAGTTGTCTGTACACATAAACACACCATGTTATGTTTGTGACAACCTTATGCAATTGTAGTTTTCCAACTTGGTCGTAGATCCTTGGAATGAAACTTTGATAAAGCATGTATGACAAGAATGTGATTTGTCCCAAATCTATGATTCATACACCATTTGCTCACAAAATTATATAGAGCGGTCTTATTGGTCAGTCCATTTTTTTGAGCGATTTATACACCCAACTTTAATCAAGAACAACTTTCTCTAACTTTGTATTTCCTTGTGTTCACTTCCAACTAGAAATTCAACATAATACCTTAACAACTAGGGGTGTCAAGATTGATCCCCAAGGATGCTAAATCTAGCATAATCATCTATTGGGACACTAGCCAAAGCAGGGGTGTCAAGGCACCATGATGGTGAAGCATGGTGCTATAAATATTGGGGGTTATGGGTTTAGAGAGATAGAGAGAGAGTGTACGTGTGTGTGTGTGTGTGAGAGAGAGAGAGATAGAGATTGGGGGTTAGGAGTTTAAAGAGAGAGAGAGATTGGGATTAGGAGTCCAGAGAGGGAGAGAGATTGGAGGTTAGGGGTTTAGAGAGTGGGGAGAGATAGAAAGAGAGAAATTGGGGGTTAGGGTTTGGAGAGAGAATGACAAGAGGTTAGGGTTTAAAGATAGAGTGATATAAAGAGAGATATTGGGGATTCGTGGTTTAGATAGAGAGAGATATTAGGAATTAGGGGTTTATAGAGAGATAGAGAGATTGGGGGTTATAGGTTTAGAGAGAGAGAGGGGATTGGTGGTTAGTGGTTTAAATAGAGAGTGAGAGAGATTGGGGTTAGGGGTTTTAGAGAGAGAGAGGGGGGGTTATGGATTAGGGTTTTAGAGAGAGAGAGAGGTTAGGGGTTTAAAGAAAGAGAGAGTTTGGGGGTTATGGATTTAGAGAGTGAGAGAGACGAGAGAGAGAGAGAGAGAGAGAGAGAGGGGGGCATTAAGAGCTTAGAGAGAGAGAGATTGTGGTTTAGGGGTTTAGAGAGAGAGAATGGAACTTAGGGGCTTAGAGAGAGAGAGAGAATGGAGCTTAGGGATTTAGAGAGAGAGATTGGGTGTTAAAGGCCTAGAGAGAGAGAGAGATTGGGGGTTAGGGGTTTAGAGAGAGAGACAAAGAGAAAATAAAGGTTAAGGATTTAAAGAGAGAGACAGAGAATGAAGGTTAGGGGTTTAGATAGAGAGAGATTGGGGTTAGGGTTTGAGAGAGAGAGAGAGGGAGATTGGGGGGTTAATAGGGGTTTAGAGATAGAGAGAGATCACGGGGGTAGTATGGATGGTTAGTGGTGGGGGGGGAGAGATACATAAAGAGGGGGGCGAGGGGTACATGAGTCAGGAATGGGGGTTTTGGGAGAGAGAGAGAGAGAGAGAGAGACTGGAGGTTAGGGTTTTAGAGAGAGAAAAAAATTGGGGGTTAGGGTTTTAGAGAGAGATTGGGGGTTAGGTGTTTAGAGAGAGGGAGAGAGATATTGAGGGTTTGGGTTTAGGGGTTATAGGTATATATATATATATATATATATATATATCAAACAGGGAGAGAGAGATTGGGGTTAGTGGTTTTTGAAAGAGAGATTGGGGGTTAGGGGTTTAGAGAGAGAGAGATTAGGGGTTAGGGGTTTAGAGAGAGAGATATTAGGGGTTAGGGGTTTAAAGAGAGAGAGAGAGAGAGAGATTAGGGGGTTGAGAGAGAGAGAGATTGGTGGTTATAGGTTTAGAGAGAGAGATAGAGAGATTGGTGGTTAGGGGTTTAGAGAGAGAGAGAGAGAGAGAGAGAGAGATTGGAGTTCAGGGAATTAGTGAGAGAGATAGATATAGAAAGAGAGGATTGTGGGCTAGGGGTTTAGAGAGAAAGAGATATCTAGGGGGTTAGGGTCTTAGAGAGAGATAAAGATATTGGGGGTTAGGGGCAGAGAGAGAGAGAGAGAGAGAGAGAGATTGGGGGTTAGGTGTTTAGAGAGCAAGATACAAAGAGACGTTGGGTTAAGTATTTAGAAAGATAGAGAGATTGCGGGGATAGGGGTTTATATAGAGATATATATTGTGGGTTAGGGGTTATATATATACTACACACACACACACACACACACCACACACACACACACACACCACACACCACACACTGATTCAAATAATCAAAATCTTCAATGATTCTAATAGTTATTCATGCATCAATGAGCAAAATTTCTATTCAATTAAACAAGAAAACATCCAACATAGGAATAAGTAAGACAAATTATTATTCAATTCATATTCAATTTTACTAAGTAAAAATAGAAATATCCTTACATAATACAACTAAAACATGTGAAACAATTGCAAAATGATCTCATGTTTTGATTCCTTTCTCCAAAAAGAAAATTCACAAAACATAATCATTTCCAAAGAAAGAAATGCATGTCAGCAAGCCTCCTCATCCTTTCTATCGTAAATATATTATAAAAGGAACACAAATTTTGAAAGAATGAAAAATTCTCCAATTATGTGGCAACCCCCTCCCCCCTTGCAAGTCGACTTGTTTCATAATTAAATAAGATGCTTGGCGTATATTGTAAATTAAAAACTGAGCGTCCCAAAAACTCCATGTAGTTAGCATCTTAGCTCGTGTAAGGATCTCAAATCGCTGAAAATTTGGCATAACCAGCCTATATGGAGAAAATTCAATGGCTATTTTGAGGGGTAGATGGGTGAGGAGTGGGGGTTTGGAGAGAGATATTTGGGGTTAGGAGTCTAGGAAAGACACACACACACACACACACAGAGAGAGAGAGAGAGAGAGAGAGAGAGATTCGAGTTTAGGGTTTTAGAGAGAGAGAGAGATTGGCTATTAGGGATTAGGTAATAGGGTTTAGAAATAGAGACATAGGTTGGGGTTTTTAAAGGGAGAGATTGGGGGGTTAGGGGTTTAGAGAGAGAAATATTGGAGGTTAGGCATTAAGAGGGAGTGAGATATTGGGGGGTTTGAATTTTAGAGAGTGATTGATTGGGGGTTAGTGTTAGGATATTCCTATACTCCCATCCTAGTCCTACCAGCATTTTCATTATTTGCGTTTTCAGTCTTGCATGCATTTATGCATGCATCCTAATCATCAGTCCCAGCACCTAGCCTCAGTTAGCCAGCCCCTGGGATCTTCTCTCAAATCATTTTTATCTCTCCTAGACGCTTAGTCCTCTCTCACCTACCACTCAGCTGCACTTCAATTAATTGAGTTATCATTAGTTCTTTCCTTGATTTAAGGCTAGACTGACTCTCAACTGACTGTATCACTCCGATGGACCTCTAGTGAGACTAGACTGCCCCAATCTGACTCCAGTTAGCTCATCATGTGCCCTCCACCGAGCCTCCTTCATTCAGTTAGTGCCAGCTACACTCAACTACACCTACCACACTCAGTTAGACTCAGTTTGATTGATTGTTGAAAGTTACTTGAGAATTGATGACTCAACTGATGATGATGAAGACTTCTAGTTGTGCTCCGATGACACTCCCAGTGATCTCTTTGATCACTCCAGCTAATTCGAATTGCCACCTTGGCATTCGAATCCTCATGCATTGTATTATTTATTTGTCCATTTGTGATTAATGAATTAGTGTGTGAAGTTATTTTTCTTCTATCTGAGTTCTACTGTATTATTATTCTATTGCTCATTTTACTGCATTGACCACCTCTTAATCTTATTCCTAAATTATTTCATTGTGAGATATACATCAGCTCTTAGATCTGCTATGAGAATTTTCACATGGTATCAGAGCATGTTGAGAGTATTGTTTATCTCCATTCCTGAGAGTTTTTTGTAGGTTATTATCAAGATTTCAAGTGCAGCAGTTTGTAGTAGTTTCTGTGTTTTTTGTAGCAGTAGCTGTTGCAGACTTTTCTATTGTTTTTGCAGGTCTTCTACAGCTTCCATGTATTTAGAAGAAATCTATCCTCCTCCATTCAACTATGATCCTCTTTCTCAATTCAACTATGATGAATGGAAACCAAAGATGATAGCACATTTGAAGAGAAATGGTCTCTTTGATTATTGTTTTGAAAGAGAGTTCGAATCCTCTAAAGAAGAGATTCACTGGGTTAAATAAAGGTGACAGTGTCCCTTGGAACAATGATGTTTGTTATGTCTCTATGCTTGGTACACCAATTCATTGATGATGTTGAATCTCCAAAAGAGCTATGGGCCCATTTGGATGAAAGATTTGGCAAGCAAAATGAAGGGATTGGTCCAAACCCTTTCCAGAGAAAGCCCAGTGATGCATTTGCTCCCCTTGATGATATCATTGA